>OX941088.1:49884126-51134126 GCA_954870635.1 Arctium minus | reverse complement strand
GAAATATATAACCAAGTATCATGAGATGTGTGCTCATTGGCATATTTTAGCATTGTGCACTATGACATCTTTACATGAGTGTGCTCTTTGCCATATTTTAAGCGTGTGCACTTTGACATCTTTTGAATCAAAAAGTTTATTAAGTAAAGAACATGCCGTAAACGTAACTTTCTATCTGATCCTATTGCAGGATTTGGGTCAGCCACTCCCAGACCAGTTGGCCTTAGGGAACTAGGTGTCAAGCACCCCTTGGAACTTACTTTCCCAGATCAGAAAGGCTACATCGACATATCCTAAACCCATTCATACCAGTAAAACATGACTTTCGATATGGTTCTATTGAAGGATTTGGGTTCGATCACTCCCAGATCAATTGACCTTAGGGGACCAGATGACAAGCATCCCACATAACTTACTTTCCCAAACCAGAAAGGTCATAGGTACAAACTTTTAAACTTAGAGATTTCTGATTTATAAGAATTTAATAATCATCTCAAACACAAGGTTTTATGTCTAAGTGCTTAGCCCATATTTTCATTACGATCCAAAATTCCGACTTTTTAGGTTTTCTAAGCAATGTAAACTATAAATATTCCGAATCACACAACTTTAAAACAAAATCAAAAGCTACAAACATGTTGCTGACTTTTCGACTTTAGTTAGAACTGAAATTTGAACATATAAGAACTTTAATATAAACAAAACAACTTGAAAATTTATCCTAGACACACATTTTATTCAAAAGAAAGAAAATTGTAAAACTTTTACTTTATAGAATAAAATTTGTAAAGGTTTAAACTTTTAAAACAACATGCCGAAATTTTAAAAATAGAAATATTTGATCGGCAAGTTTATATTCAGTTGAAACAAAATATAATTCAATAATATCATCTTTTACATAATGTAAAAAAAAATTGTGTCTCATTTGTAAAAAAATGGGTTGAACAAATTCAGGAGTTGAAATGAAAATTGCTCAGATTCTTAAAAACATTTGAGAAAACTGGAACAACATCATTATCATATATAAATGCAGCGGAATAGAATAGATGTACTCACAGTATCTCATTTAGTCAGAAGTCTAATGCTATGAAGAACGAGTCCTAGACTGATTTGTCTAGAAGTTGTAGTCGTTAAAGCACGGGTTCTGAGCTGAAGTACTCAAAAGCCAAAGTCTTGACATTTAAGACCGGGTTTTGAACTGCAGTGTTCAAAAGCCATAATATCTCTTACTTCCCCTTGACATGTGATGCCTGCAACTTTGAATCAGATTGAGATTTTGGTACCCACTTGTATTTGGGCCCGTGAAAGTTAGTTGCAGTTCGTATGGGGAAATAGTTATAATATTTAACAGTTAAAGCACGAGAACAATTATCAGAATGATAAGAACAATCATCAGAAGAGAAAGCATAATCATCTGAACACTAATCAGAAGAAGAATATGAGACATTTTTGGAAATTTGAATCATTTGCTTTATTGAGTATTTGGAAATTTTATTACACAAAGCAAATGAATCACTTTTATAATGTTTGTCTACATATCTATTCTCCTTAGACATAGAATCATCTGATGTCCGCTTTTCTCGCCAAATCTGCTTCCTTGACTTGCTCAAAGTCCTATCTGAAAGAATTGAATCGGAAGAATTAGAACTGTCAGAAAGAACTTTATCTTGTTTATTTGACTTCTTTGACCGTCTTCTTTTACGCTTAGGTTTATAATATTGATCATTGAGCATAAAAGAATCATCAAGAATTTTAGATGAAATATTTAAATCAGAAGACATAATTTTATCCAAGCAACCAATCTGATCAACTAATAAATCTGAATTTGCCTCGGAGTCTGAAGAATTTTGAGAAAATGTTTTAAAATTAGAAACTTCACTTTTGTTTACTTGAACATCAGAATAAAGGCTAGAAATAGAATCTGGGTTTGGAGAAAATAATTTTTCTTCAAGACTAGATGTCATGAAAGAAAGAAAAATATCAGATTCAATTTTCTTTAAAATATTTTGATCTTCTATCTTATCTTCAAGATCGATGATTGTACTCTCTAATACTAATGGAGGAGTATATTTCTTAGAATCATAAATGATTGGAGAAATATTTTCCTTATCCGAATTAAAAGCATAAGGATCAATAAAATCATCAGATATTGAAGATTTGACAGAAGATATATCATTTAAAACTCTTCTTCCTCTCCTTGATTTTTCAGGAAAATATTTTGCATTTTCACTTGTGTAAACAAAAGGAATTTCCTTTTTCTTGTTATTTGTTATTTTCTCATTTTCGATTTCTAACACTTGCTTCTCATTCATCCAATCAATTTTAAATTGAGGAACATAATGAGCAAGAGTCAGATAATCGTATTTATATAAAGTTAGGGATTTTTCAATAGCATTGTTTAAACAATGAGGATTTTCAAAACCAAGTCCCCACCTTTGTTTTAAAGCTTCTTCACTCCTCGGTTTGTTCATAAAAATTGTTTGTTCAGATTGGTTTCTTCGATAAAGCTTTTCTTCTAATTTATTTATTTTATCTGAAAATTCATCTTTTAAATTAGTCATTGCCGTCAAAGACTCAAGATAAGTCTTATTTGAATTTTCCAAATCATCCAATTTCTTTTGAAAGATGTCTTTTGTATTTTCCAAAATAGAATTTTCATCTTTCAAAGAAATCTTCAATTTGTCAATCAAATCTGACTTTTCAGCATTTAAATTCTTTTCATATATTAACTTAGAACGTAAATCAGACAAAGCAGTAATTATAATATTCATCTGAGAGGTTATGAAGTTGTAATCAAATTCAGAATATACCTCATCTTCATCCGTATCAGAATTGTCTGACTGATCATCTCCAAGCAAGAACATCTGAGTGATCTCTACGTTTGTTGCTTCATCGTCAGAGTGATCTAGCCAGAATTCTTCTTCTGCTAGCAAAGCTAATCCACTCTCTCTTTTCTCGGCCAGTTCCATTTTCTGTCTATAATATGCCGAATTTCTGACCTTCTTCACTCGACACTCCTTTGAAATGTGACCCGGCTTTCCACAATTGAAGCATACAGCAGTCTTTGGCTCGGGCACTTTGACTCTTGAACCGGAAGTGAAGCGAGAAGTGTTAGAACCCGACTTTGGTTGGAACTTTTTCTGGTAATGGTTAGAGAGAAGAATAATAGCTTTCTGCAAAGCCTCTCCATCATCATCAGTTGACCCGTTGTAAGCGTTTTCAGACAACGCTTGTTCAGCCAGTTGGCTCGTGAGGAGTGCAACCGGGTCTACTGACTTCTTGTTCTTTTTCTCCAGTTTGGCCTTCTTCTCTAGCACCAAACTCTCATCAGTCATCAGAATCTCATATAATTCCTGGATTTGCATAGTGGAGATTCTGACATCGTTCCTCAGTCTATGGCATGATTTATTCCATTCTGGTTGCAAAGTGTTGCGGAACTTCAGATTTAATTCAAGCTGCGTATTTTCAACCTTAATCTTCCTAAGATCATTTATCACGGCACAGAAACGATCATACACAGTATTTAGTGGCTCCCCATCCTTGGCTTTGAATTCTTCAAAATTATTCATGTAACGAGTGTGTCGAAGTTGAGTTACAACAGAAGATCCAAGCATAATCTTTTCCAGCTGTTGCCACATTAGATTAGGATGAGTTTTAAAACAATTAATCCTGTTGTATACAGAGTTTGGCAAGGCCAGCATCAGATTTGCCTTAATGTCACGATTAGCTTGATATGTCGACAACTCATTATGTGAATACTCTTTAGTAGGCTTATATAATCCAGAAGTCAATTTGGGTTTTTCGAACGGTCCTTCAGATAAAATGATCATCATGTCATTTCCATTCTTTTGTCGTTCAATGAAGTTTAGGAACCGATCTTGCCACTGAGTAAATTCATTTTCATCAATTAGCACTGGTGGACGATTTTCTGTACCCAGAGACATCATAAGATCACGTTTGTAAGACTGAGCTTGATAGGCAAACTTGTCAGAATCCATAGATGACAAACTTAAAAAAAAATCCAGACTTTTTTTTTTAAAGTTTGGACAAATATGGCGCAAACTAGAGGTTTGCGTGAGAGGCAGGAGACGCAAACTGAGCTTTGCGTGATGCGAAGGTTACGCAAACTGAAGTTCTCGTGAGTAATTAGATACGCAAACCAACTTTGCGTGAGTAGTTGAAGACGCAAAGTAAGCTTTGCGTTAGCTGAAGGAGACGCAAACTACACTTTGTGTGAGGCACTGGAGACGCAAACTTAGGTTTGCGTAAAGAATAGAAGACGCAAATTGACTTTGCGTGAGCAGGCCGAGGCGAGAACTGGTCTTTGCGTGAGATGTGAGTGACGCAAAGTAATCTTGCGTGATCAGTGTAAAACGCAAACTGGACTTTGCGTGACACAGATGAAGCGAGAACCTGTACCAAACTGAAACAAAATAAGGAAGATCATGCAATCCAAAATATGAACTCGCGCAAAGTGCTATGAACTAGCGCAAAGTAGAGATCTAGCGCAAACCGAAGAAAATCAAGAATAACTCCAAAAACTCGATTTCAACACGGATTTTGACGAAATTTTCTTATATCAACATGTTCGAAAACAACTTTTAAACACTTTTCAATCAAAATTTTCAATTAAAATCCACAAAAACACGATTTTGATAATGAAACAGTACGTAAAACACGATTTTCCAGAATTTTCAAAATCCTCAAAATCGAACCTCAAAAACTGAATTTCTTGAAAAACAATGTGAATCAAAAGTTTTCTTCTATCAAAATCAAATCCAACAAACTAATTTTCAGTGAAATTCGTTCAAAAACACATCCGAATTTAATGAAAAATCAAGAAAACGAGAATTTTTTGAAAAATTCAAGAAAATCGATCAAATTTTCGATTTAATTCACAAATTCAGGAACGAAAAATACAATCTCTCAATCCTCTCAAGATTCAGATGGCTCTGATACCAATTGTGAGTCCAATATCACTGAATCACTAGAGAGAGAAAGTAGAGAGAGAGACAAGGTAAGCGCAAAGTAACTGTCATATTGAATATGTGTGTTAAGTTGTTTAAAAACACAAAGACCAAAGGGACTTAAATACCCTTGGTCAATACAACACAGTATATGACTTTAGACACAGTATTTGACCAAGTCCTATAAATACAATGATTACTATAAAATCAGACCTAACAGAAAGCATGTCTCCCAAAGTCAGACCCTCTCTGCCAATCACTGAAGGACACGTATAAAGTGCCCTGCCATGCATTTAATGCATAGGGTATAAATAGAAAGATCACAACTCTATCTGAGTATTTCCCCTAAGCCTTCATCTTTCTAAAATATAGAAACCCTTGTTTTCTATACTTCTAAAATCTCCCATTCTCTATATTCTTGGGCAACCATCTTAGTGTTTTCTTAAGTTTGTTTAGATTGAGTTCTACTTAATCTTATTCCGCAACAGACTTGTAAATTGTGTTTGATTTATCAATAAACAATTTATTAAACTTTAAATTATGTGTTTGTATTCAACCCCCCCCCCCCCCTTCTACAAACTTGTTAAGCACCTTCGAGACAAACACTAAATATAGAGAACTCTCTATAATTCTCTAAATAGGAGGGAGAAATATTATTTATTCTATCCCACTAATGAGATTCAATTTTTATCATTTTATATTAAGTTGTTTTTTTTAAGTGTACTGGGATGATAAATTAGAGAATATTATAATAATATAAGTTATTTTAGATTTTCTAAAATAACAAATCTGTTGGAGTTGAATGTAATACATTTTAGAGATTTTCACTTTCGGTTCTCTATTTTAGAAAATTTATAGAAAAACTTTTAGAGATGCTCTTACACTCTCTCTCTTATTTTCTCCATTTTGGAGAAAGTTTTGGAGAAGCGGTTGGAGCAAAAAGTTGCTCAAAATCTCCATTTTCTCCATTTTGGATTAGCTGTTGGAGATGCTCTTATCGGGTAACATTCTCGGACATCAAAATGGATTGTTGGTAAGCACTTGCCGGCTAAGAGTCTTTCCCCTCACTTACTGGTAAGATTTTTAAGAGTTATTATTATTTATTGATTATATTATATAAAATGGTATAACCAATATATTGTTAAATAAAATATGTTAAATTGTTAATTGGTAATTTATTTATTTGTAAGGATTGGATAAATATATAATGCTAAATGCATTTCTACCTAATAATTTTCCTTCTCATACATCAACATTAATACTTAGGGGGTGTTTGGTTCATGGATTTTGAAGAAATTGTGTAACGCCCGGAAAATCCAAGTAAGTGACTTTTGCTCGTAGTTTCGTTTGTGGTTAAGTTTGAATTTAATTGGAATCTGTTCTAGGACCCTAAACCTTTAGCCTGGACACTTGGATCAACAAAACAGAGACAACAAAATCTAGCAGGCTTTGGGCAAGATTGCCAGTGACTATGAACAAATGTCATAGTCACATGTCACAGTCGCTCAAAGAGGGGAGGCCACGGTACGTCTGGTGCGACAATGCCAACGATTGTGACACAAGGCATTGTCGCCTGTCACTTTCTTTGGATTGGCACCGAGAGCGGGGGGCAGGTTGCGATAGTGCCAGCGACAATACCTTTGGCAAGGTCGTCGGCCATTATCGTACTTGAGGGTATGGGAGTATAAAACCTAGCTTTGACCGATTTTGACATCACTTTTCTCATAACTCGTTCTTTGCCACGATTTTGATAGCATTTAAAGCATTCTTTCTTCCTCAAACCTTCCTCTTCATTTATTTCGACCTAGAGGTTGTTGGGAGCATTAACTTGACCACCAAGAACATTTATTGAATCATCAAGTTACTTTTGGAGCATTAGGTGTGGGATATCAAGCAAGAATAAAGTCTCAATCTCATCTCCTCAAGTATTCTAGGGTTTTGCAAGTATATAGGTTTTCTTTCTAAAATCTAAGAGGTGAGTTTTAAAGCATTTGTAAAACTAGATAGATGTCATTATATGTTTTCCATCTCTAACCCACATTTGTGTGAAATCTCTTGGGCTTGGCTAACTGTTCACATCTACTTGTTTTGGGTATTTATGGAGTTTTAGTGAAGGCATGTCTTACTTGGTACATAAAAGAACATGGGTATCTCGTTTTACACATATGTTTTGATATTTGACCTTTTTTATGGAATCACTCCTATTTTAGGGTTTTGACCTAAATTGGAGTCTTGCTCACATAAAATGTATGTTGGTACTTAAATGATTATGGTTTATCATATGGGTTTTGATTCCTTTTTTTATGGAATCACTCCTATATGCACAATATATAGCATTTTAACTCGTACAATCTCTATCGTAGGTTTATATGTGAGATTGACCAATGAGGGTCTTAGATTATATAATGGAGTCCCATTGGTGTTATATGTGGTGGTTAAACCACAAATTGCCTATGTTCGCATTGTATACATATCCCTTGATGTAAAGGTGCTTTCTGGCATATTCGGGATTTGGATGAACCGTCAAGTACGCACTAGGAGGATATAGTCTTGGGTACCACCATGTGGGTATGTACCTAAATCTCCGCCATTCAGGGTAATGGCATGGTTGTAGTCCTCAGATGTGTCAGGCCTTGTAGTGTCACTCATGTTAGTTGACACTAAGGTATATTGGCTCTTTAGGTGAAGTTGTATTGGTAGGCATGGGAATTTGACCCGACCTGGTGGGAACCCGGTTCACCCGATCCGACCGGGGTCGGGGATTCCCCACTAAAATGGGTCTCGGGTCCGGGGTCGAGGATCCCCATTTAGAATAAACCAGGGTCGGGTATCACACCCCCCGCCCCTCCCCGTACCTGGTATATATATAATATATAATTACTTTATTTTTATTATATAGGACTATGTTTGATCTTTCATATAATGAACTAAGTAACGATGTGTTGATTTCAAGAATGTTTAGTAGTTTTATGTTTTTTTAGTTTGAGTTTTTTAAGTTGTTTTTTAGTAAAAAATGCAGAAAATTGCTTAAAAACTGTAGTAAAATGTTATTAAAAACTGCAGAAAATGCTTAAAAACTGCAGTAAAATGTTATAAAAAACTGCAGAAAAATGTTAAAAAAACTGCAGAAAAATGTTAAAAAACTGTAGAAAATTGGTATAAAAAACTACAGAAAAATGGTATTTTAAAAACTGCATAAAATGGTATTTTAAAAATTGCAGAAAAATGTTTTGGGTCGGGGACCGGGGACGGGTCTTGATCGGGGGTTTGACCAGGTTTTGAACGCCGTTGACCGGGGACGGGGGATTAATCTCTGCACCCGCCCGGGGCCGGGGGTCTCTATTATAAACCGGGGTCGGGGAATGTGAACCCCGCCCCATTCCCATGCCTATTGATTGGTGCTATGGGTCTCCCCCATTGACTCTAAATGTTGGGTTGCATGATGGTATAAATGTTTATCATATATAATTAGTTGTTTATTATTATTTGTTCCAACTCACTAGACTTTTTGGTTTAATACTTGTTTGGTGTCGACATGTATCTCAGGTTCTAGCAGTGTGGTCTCTAAGAAGGTCTAACCGGGGTCATGTGAGCTGGGGGGAAACTACTTTTGAGACTTCCTTACTATAGAATAACAATACTTTTGGTTGATTGAATGACACCCGAATTGTATCTTGTTTCTTAGATAAGTTAGATTATTAAGTTATTATTTCCATTACTTTGATTAACAGGTGTTATTTTATTTTCCCACTTTTGGGAGGCCCGTGCTTTGGCAATTATATACCAAAATCTCCGTTTCAGGGAAGGTTTTGTTTATCCCATTTTTTGGGGTGTTACAAATTGGAATGGATAATTCATTTGACCAAATTCAAATTCCTTTTTGCTACACATATAGATCATGATGGAATCCTTTGAATTACATTAAATTCCACAAATTAAAGAATTCATCAATCCTTGGTAGGGGTGCTCACGAGTTGGATTGATCGAGTTTAAGGCATTTTAACAACCCAACCCAATGTTGGGGGTTTGAGAATTTTCAACCTAACCCAATGCAAACAAAAGTCCAACCCTACCCAACCCGTTCGGATTGATCGGTATGGTCGGGTTGTGTTTAAACAAAGTAAAAACAATATTGAAACATAAAAATAAGGAAATTTTCTTTGAAATATGATCCATCATTTAATAGAATATACGAGTTCATTTAATATTTACGTATTACATATAACTTTCCAATGATGTCCTCTTATCAGTTCTCTTGCTCGTTATTGCCGAATGGTTTTTGGTAACTTATACCTATTAAAGGGAAATATAAATAATTTTAGAGAAGTCGCTAAAACGTGTATCGGGTTATCGGGTTGGTTGAGTTACTTTGAGTCTAACCCAATATCAACCCAATAGATTCGGGTTATCCTAATTATGTATCGATTATATGTCGGGTTACCTTGGTTTGATTTTTTTTCCTGGTTGGTCGGGTTGGGTTGATCGGGTTGGTCGGTTTTTGAGCACCCCTAATCCTTGGCATAAGTGAAGGAATTTCATCAATTTGCATCCAATTTAACCAACACCGCCCACCCACCGATCCACCCCTGCTTACCCCCACCCACACCCTGCCCTATCCACCCTACCCATCCCCACCTTTCTTTTCCCACCCCAAACGCTCTACCCACCCACTCCACACCCTTGTCCGCCCCTTACCCATACCCATTACCTACCCACCCCTAACCCCCCCACAACACCACAACACACCATTATTGTCATTATCACAATTGCTACCCATCCCTACCCTACCCTACCCCCAACCTGACTCAACCCTGACCACCAAGCCACTACTATCCTAATCACATCTACCACCCCCATCTCATCACCCACCCCCACCTCGTCACTCACTGTAACACCCAAAAATTTAAGGTAAGTATTTACTTTTCGTATTTCAACACCATAGTAGAATTGTGGATTTTGAATCTTTAGTGGGTAGAATGTATATCTGTGATTTAGTTATGTTGCACCTCTTCAGAATTTTTAATCATGCAGCTAGAGTCAAATTTAGATCGAGATTTTCGGACCTTGGGGGCTTGGTGAGGCAGTGACAACCGACTGTGCCCATGGGCACTATCGCGAGTCACAGTCGCGGGGAATCAACAGAGGGTGGGGGTGGGGGCGCGACATTGCCACCGCGATAATGCCCTTGGGCAAAGTCACAGGGCATTGTCACCCTGTGTCTCCAGTATGCGGGTGTGTGGGTGCGATATTTCCCCAAGCGACAGTGCCATGGGCAATATCGCCAGGCACTGTCGCCGACGGTAGGGGTGTTCAAAAAAACCGTTGGACCGCTCAAACCGGTCGAACCAAGTCAAACCGGACCGCTTTTGGTGGTTTAAGCGGTCTGGTGGTCCGGTTTGGTCTGAAAAATAGCCAAACCGCTTGGTCCGGTCCAGTCTGCGGTTTGAGCGTTTTTTGGAGCGGTCTGAACCGAACCGACCGCCTAAAATACTTATGTATTAATTATATTTAGTTTTCATGTTGTAGCCTTAATCTTCATGGCCAAATTTAAAAAGTCGTCTAAGACACTATGTTCTTAGTTTTCATTTCTCAATTGAGCACGTTATCTAAATTAGCATAATTCTGAAATACGTCAAAAATCAAATCCAAAATTTCAAATCGTCATTCGACTTACTCATATTTGTCCACAATTCAACTATTATTGGTGGACTTGTTTAAATTTTTTTCAAGTTACTCAATGTTTTTTTTATAGAGATAGACTTATTTTTATAATTCGGTATATTTTTTTTAATAATGTTATATAGATAGAAATTTCATTTTGGATTATAAATGTTATGTTATTTTAGTTTAAAGCCCATAAGAGGCCCAAACCGCCTAAACCGATCAGACCAGACCGCTTTTTTGTGGTCCGGTTTGACCAGTTTGATGACTTGTTACCAAACCGCTCGGTTTGGAAATTTCCTAAACCGCCATTACGGTTTGGTTTGTGGTTTGGGGGGTTAAACCCCCAAACCGGACCGCGAACACCCCTAGCCGACGGGGTTGCAGGGTATTAAAACTCAGCCTTGACTATTTTGACTTCACTTTTCATTTCACTCATTTTAGAATCGATCTTTAGAGAACTCAAGGTGATTTTCAGCACACTCAAACCCTTCCCACCTTCACTAAAACCCTAGTTTGGCAAGAAGCATTTATTGTTGATCTTAGGAGTTGGTGGAGCATTTAAGGGAGCATTTAAGGGAGCATTTAAGGGAGCATTTAAGAACCCAAGTCAAGCTTTCACCTACTTATCTTCTCATCCAAGTTTTTCTAGGGTTTTGTATAAAACCTAGATTGTGACTTTTCACTAAACTTTTCAAATGAGATACATATCTTGTGTGCTATTTATCATATCTTTATATTCATGTACATATTTGATCACCTGATAAGTTTGACCTAACTATTAGTTTTGAAATTATTGGGGTTTTGGGTTGTCTATGCTTCATGTGGATTTTAATGGGATTATTATTGACATTATTTGGTTATGATTATGTGTTATCATGGGAATTATGGATACCATTCTTGAACTTACATATTTTAGAGTTTTGTACCTAAAATGTGATTGGGACTATGTGAAGTCTTATACATGCATCTTGTTGACATGAGTTGTGTTTAAAGATGGAAATTTCATGTATGTTGCTCAAGCGAGTGAACATCAAGGTGCATTGACTTGAGGTGGAACTCGTTAGTGTGATGGGTCTCCCCCATTAATTCCTGTATGGTCTTTATGTCTATAAATGATTTAAATGTCTATGACATGATTATTGTTCAACTCACTAGACTCGTTTGGCCTAACACTTGTTTGGTTTGATGTGTATCTCAGGTTCTAGCGGCACGACTGCCAAGAAGTTTTAGCGGGCCTTTAGATGTGAGCTTGGGAGCTTTTTGGGATGCCATTATAGAAGTCGATTATTTTGGAAGGAGATGACAACCAATTGTAATCTTATTTCTTGTCTAGATTTTAGATTAGGAGGTTGTCATATCTCATTGTTTATTATTACAAACTTGTAATTAAACAGGCATTTATTGTTCCCTTTTTGGGTGAGCTCATGCTTTGGCATTAAATTGATTACCATATTTCCATTTTCCGGAAATTTTTGTTTGTCCCATTTTTGGGGTGTTACAAGTTGGTATCAGAGCTTTAGTTTAAGTGAACTAGGTGTCGACTTTAGTATACCTAGACTTAAGCTGGTTGTGCATATAGTACCATTGTCCAAACGGGTAGAGCATTTCTAGGTGGGGAGAGTATAAGGATTACGGAATTGCATTGATTGAAATTTATGATAATGACCTTGAGGGTTCTTATGTAAAATACGTTCACAATCTCACTTGGCCGGTGTTGTTCTGAATTTATGATTACGTGAGCATGCTTGAAATTATTATTGTGATGATTAATCATGTAGTAGTACGTATTGAACCATTTACCTTTTTAAGGATTAATCGGTGTGATCTTTATCATGTGTGACAGTTCACAATGGTAAACACTCGGAACATGCTCCAAAACCCACGGGAGGGCCAAATTGAAGATGAATCTACCACCGATCAACCTCTATTGGTCGTAGCTACCGAAAGGCCACCTGCAACCAATGTCTTGGGCGGGGGACCTGAACACATGCCAAGGATCAATCTCGAATCCGCTCTCCCGATTATGGAGGAAGTGACCATGGAGACGAGGATCCGAGACAGTATGATGCAAGCAATGAATTCGGCTATGGCACAACTACATGAATTTTTCATGAAACTTTTGGAAGACCGAGATACCAGTCACCGGCAGACCGAGGCAATGGCAGAGAATGTTGTGAACGGGTCGGGTGGTAGATTGTCGTCATAGGAATGGAGAAGCATGCAACCGGGACTGAAAAGAAGAAGGATGGGGGTTGCTCTTTCAAGACTTTCCTTTGTAGTCTGGATCCAGAATTCTCCGGGACGACCGACCCATTAGCGTGGATGAAATGGATTCAAGATGTGGAGATCGCATTTGATTCAAGCGAGTGTGCGGACTCTCAAAGGGTCAAGTTTGCATCCCAACTGCTCAGAGGGGATGCGCTGAGTTGGTGGAATGTTACCAGAAGGACTCTTACACCGGAAGTTCTGGCCAAGCTCACTTGGCCAACCTTCAAGAAGAAGGTCATAGAAAAATATTGCAATGAGAGGGCGTTAGACAAGATTGAAGAAGAGTTCCGAAATCTGAAAAAGGGTAACTTAACGGTCGCTGACTACGCCAAACAATTCATGGACACGCTCAGTCTGGTTGAACATTTGTCTACTGATGAGGGGTCAAAGATTAAAGCTTTCATGAAGGGGTTACCGGCAGAGATGAAGACAGGCGTAAGGAACGCTCAGATGAACACCCTACAGGAAGTTATAGAAGCATCCCAGTTGGTGGAGGACGACATCCTCCTAGAGAAAGAAGAAAAGAAACAACATGGGGAAAAAATAAAGTGGGAAGGGCCGACCGGGCCCGCACGACCATCCGAACCCTTTTACGGGGGAAGGATCATGGAGTCGAGACGTGAGTCGTGGTGGTGCCCCAAGTGCAAGAATAAGAATTTCGAGCCTTGTAATCTGAAACCTTTCTTCGACTCTACCGAGTGTTTTAAACGTGGTCGGAGAGACGATTTGAGTAGGGATTGCCCCTCCCGGGTGGGAGTTTGTTATGAATGCCGGGAGTCGGGGCACATCAAGAGGAATTATCCTAAGATAGTAAGGAGTCATCAAGGGGTTCTGGGCATAGTCGTGTAGAAGAAGGATATCCAACCGAAGGTGCCAAGTCGAGCCTTTCAAATGACGGTGGATGAAGCAAAAGAGATGGCGTACGTAGTGTCGGGTACGTTTCTAATGAACTCTTTACCTACCCGTGTATTTTTTTTATTCCGGTGTGAACTGATCATTTGTGTCCACTTCATTTTGCAAGAGTTTTTCCACTCCTATTAGTGTATTGAATGATGCTCTAGTTGTAGAGGTAGCCAATGGAGAGCATTTGTTAGTTCGGGAATGCTTTCAGGGGTGCAACTTAGAACTAGACGGGGAGTCCTTTGTGATAGACTTGTTACCGGCGAATATCGGGGGGTTTGATGTGATCGTTGGGATAGATTGGCTATCCAAGAATGATGCAGGTATATGTTGTTCCAAGAAATTGATTCGCATGCCTTTGCCGAAGGATGGAGAAGTGATAATCTACGGAGAAAAGAATCAAAAAGCCAACATGATAATCTCGTCAATCAAAGCGCAAAAGAGTCTAGCCAAGGGGTGACCTCATATTTGGCCTATGTGGTCGACGCAAAGTTGGAAAAGAAAAGGGTAGAAGATGTGGACGTGGTGCGCGATTACCCAGATATTTTTCCGGAAGATCTACCCAGACTACCACCAGAACGACAAGTAGAATTCTACATCGATCTCACTCCGAGAGCCGCTCCAATTGCTCGCGCTCCTTATCGCCTATCCCCGACGGAAATGCAAGAAATGATGACTCAACTACAAGAACTTCTCAACAAAGGATTCATATGCCCGAGCTCGTCGTCATGGGGAGCTCCAGTTTTATTTGTGAAGAAGAAGGACGGGTCTATGCGATTGTGTATCAACTACCGTGAACTCAACAAGGTCACCATGAAGAATAAGTATCCACTTCCTCGGATCGACTACCTCTTCGATCAACTACAAGGGGCGGGGTATTTCTCCAAGATAGACTTGTGGTCCGATTACCATCAGGTGTGGGTGAAGGAGAGCGATATTCCGAAGATGGCATTTTGGACGAGATACGGTCACTACGAATTTCTAGTCACGCCATTCGGGTTGACTAATGCTCCGGACGTATTCATGGACTTGATGAATCGAGTATGTCGACCTTTATTGGACAAGTCAGTCATAGTCTTTATCGACGATATTCTTATCTACTTTCGGGATGAGATGAAGCATCGACAACATTTGCGAGAAGTCTTAAAGATTCTTCGGAAGGAGAAGTTGTTTGCGAAGTTCTCGAAATGAGAATTTTGGCTCCAAGAAGTCCAATTCTTGGGCCATGTTGTATCCAAGGACGGAGTGAAAGTGGATCCGACTAAGATAGAAGCGATGATGAATTGGGAGCCACCAACGAGTCCAACGGAGATAAGGAGGGCGGTTTATTCAAAAAATTTCGAAGATCGCCTTTCCACTCACATCATTGACATGGAAGAACGTTAAGTTCTTATGGACCGAGATGCAAGAGAAAGCCTTCCGGACTCTCCAAAAGAAGTTATGCGAAGCACCAATACTATCCTTGCTCGAAGGATCTGAAGACTTAGTCGTTTATAGCGACGCCTCCAAGTTGGGTCTCGGGTGCATTTTGATGCAAAGAGGAAAGGTGATCGCGTATGCATCGCGACAACTCAAGGATCACGAGAAGAATTACCCTATGCACGACTTGGAGTTAGCGGCGGTGGTGTTTGCCTTGAAGCTATGGTGACATTACCTCTACGGGACAAAGTGTACTTTATTCACTGATCATAAAGTTTGAAGAACATATTCCACCAAAAGGACCTCAATATGCGGCAACGTAAGTGGTTGGAGCTCTTAAAAGATTACGACTGTGAGTTGCTTTACCACCCCTGGCGGATGCCTTGAGTCGGAAAAGTTATGGGAGTGAAGTCAAAGTCACTCTTTCAAGGATCGACGTGATATCAAGCTTAGTGGAGAACATCAAGAATAGTCAAACTGAGGCACTTCTTGAAGAGAACCTCAAGTCCGAGATCATGGTGAAGCAAAGGGAATTACTTATGGAAGATAGTTGTGGCCTCAAGTTGTTTCAAGGGAGGATTTGGGTACCGAAGATTGGAGGAAACTGAGAATTACTTTTGGCAAAAGCTCACAAGACCAAGTACTCTATACATCCCGGTAGCACTAAGATGTATAGAGATTTGAAATTACATTATTGGTGGTCGGTTATGAAGCTCGATGTGGCCAACTACGTGGAAAGATGCGTCACTTGCCTTCAAGTCAAAGTGGAGCATCAGAGACCTTTTGGGAGCTTGCAACCATTGGCCATTCCGGGATGGAAGTGGGAGCATATCACGATAGACTTCGTCACCAAATTACCGAAAACCTTGAGGGGTCACGACACCATTTGGGTGGTGGTGGATAGACTTACCAAGAGCGCGCACTTCTTAGCAATGCAGGAGACCTTACCGATGGATAAATTAGCTAAGCTCTACATTGATGAAGTAGTGTCCCGTCACGGTGTTCCACTATCCATAGTTTTGGATCTGGATAGTCGATTTACTTTCAAGTTCTGGGAGGGGTTACAAAAGGAATTAGGCACGAGAGTCGAGTTGAGCACAACCTATCACCCTCAGACCGATGGTCAAAGTGAAAAGACAATCCAGACACTCGAAGATATGCTCCGGTCTTGTGTGATAGACTTTGGGGGAAATTAGGATTCTCACTTACCGTTGGTGGAATTCGCATACAACAATAGCTACCACTCGAGTATAGGGATGGCACCATTTGAGGCTCTTTATGGACGGAAGTGCAGGACCCCGGTTTGCTGGCTCGAGGCGGGAGAGAAACAATTTGTGGGACCAGAAATCGTACAAGAAACGACGGACAAGATGAAAGGGATTCAGGAGCGGTTGAAGGTGGCTCAAGATCGGCAAAAGAGTTATGCGGACAAAAAGCGAAGACCGGTTGAGATCTAAGTGGGAGAACGGGTTATGTTGAAGGTGTCTCCTTGGAAGGGGATCATCTGTTTTGGGAAGCACGAAAAACTTAGTCCTCGTTTTATTGGACCATTCACCATTTTGGAGAAGGTTGGACTCCAAGCTTATAGACTGGACTTACCACCAGAAATGGACGAAATCCACCCTACATTTCATGTATGTTACCTTCGCAAGTGCTTAGCCGAAGAAGAAGGTGTCATTCCTTTGACGGAAATTCAAGTGGACAACGACAACCGATGTGTGGAAGAACCTGAAGTGATATTGGAATCAAAGACGAAGCAACTACGACACAAAGAGGTGACTATGATCAAGGTACAATGGAGACATCATCGGGGTACCAATGTAACGTGGGAGTCAGAGGAAGACATGAAGAAGAGATCTCATTTATTTAGTGAATAAGATTTCGGGGACGAAATCCTCATTAGGTGGGGAGGATTGTAACACCCGGAAATTTAAGGTAAGTATTTACTCTTCGTATTTCGACACCATAGTAAAATTGTGGATTTTGAATCTTTAGTGGGTAGAATATATATCTGTGATTTAGTTATGTTGTACTTCTTCAGAATGTTTAATCATGCAGCTAGAGTCAAATTTAGATCGAGATTTCGGACCTCGGGGGCTTGGTGAGACAGTGACAAGCGACTGTGCCCATGGGTACTATCGCGAGTTACAGTCGTGGGGAATCAACAGAGGGTGGGGGCGTGGGCACGACATTGCCACCGTGATAATGTTCTTGGGCAAAGTCGTAGGGCATTGTCGTCATGTGTCTCTAGTATGCGGGTGTGTAGGTGCGATATTGCCCCAAGCGAAAGTGCCATGGGCAATGTCGCAGGGCACTATCGCCGACGGGGTTGCAGGGTATAAAAACTCAGCCTTGACTATTTTGACTTCACTTTTCATTTCACCCATTTTAGAACTGATCTTTAGAGAACTCAAGGCGATTTTCAGCACACTCAAACCCTTCCCACCTTCACTAAAACCCTAGTTTGGCAAGAAGCATTTATTGTTGATCTTAGGAGTTGGTGGAGCATTTAAGCGAGCATTTAAGAACCCAAGTCAAGCTTTCACCTACTCATCTTCTCATCCAAGTTTTTCTAGGGTTTTGTATAAAACCTAGATTATGACTTTTCACTAAACTTTTCAAATGAGATACATATCTTGTGTGCTATTTATCATATATTTATATTCATGTACAGATTTGATCACCTGATAAGTTTGAACTAACTATTACTTTTGAAATTATTGGGGTTTTGGGTTGTCTATGCTTTATGTGGATTTTAATGGGATTATTATTGACATCATTTGGTTATGAGGTGGAAATTTCATGTATGTTGGATGAACTATGAGTAAACGCTAGGAGGATGTAGTCTTAGGGTGCCACCATGACGGTATGCACCCATACCTCCGCCATTTGGAGTAATGCCTGAGAGGTAGTCTTTAAATGTGTCGGGTCTTCGGGATGTTGCTCAAGAGAGCGAACATCAAGGTGCATTGACTTGAGGTGGAACTCGTTAGAGTGATGGGTCTCCCCCATTAATTCATGTATGGTCTTTATGTCTATAAATGATTTAAATGTCTATGACATGATTATTGTTCAACTCACTAGGCTCGTTTGTCCTAACACTTGTTTGGTTTGATGTGTATCTCAGGTTCTAGAAGCACGACCACCAAGAAGTTTTAGCGGGCCTTTAGATGTGAGCTTGGGAGCTTTTTGGGATGCCATTATAGAAGTCGATTATTTTGGAAGGAGATGACAACCAATTGTAATCTTATTTCTTGTCTAGATTTTAGATTAGGAGGTTGTCATCTCTCATTGTTTATTATTACAAACTTGTAATTAAACAGGCATTTATTGTTCCCTTTTTGGGTGAGCTCATGCTTTGGCATTAAATTTATTACCATATTTCCAATTTCCGGAAATTTTTATTTGTCCCATTTTTGGGGTGTTACACTCACCCCCACCCATCTATAACCACCCACCTGACTGCCATACCACTACTACCATCATTACATCTACCACCCGATGACCCACCACCCAACCCCTCCACAACCCATCGATCACCATGCCACTACTGCAATTGTCACAACTACCACCAAACACCCCACCCCCACCTAACCGACCACCATGCCACTATTGTCATAGTCACAACTACCACCCCGCCCCCGCCTACCCTACATGCCACTGTTGTCATAGTCACAACTGCTACCCGCCCCTGCCCCAACCACCCTACCCTCACCGACCATAATGCCACTACTGTCGTCGTCACGACAATTAACCATACTTATCCCACCCTACCGACCACCTTGGCACTACTGTCGTCGTCATAGCTACCACCCACCCCACCCTCCTACCCTCACCCAACCGACCATCATTGCACTATTGTCGTTGCCACAACTACCACCGCCCCACTCTAACCCACCCTATTATACCAACCATAATGGCATGACTGTCATTGTCACCGCGCACACCCCGCCCCTTCTCCCGCCCCACCCTCTACCACATTTTCCCCCGCCCCATCCCTGCCACACTTGCCTTCACTCCCACAAAAGTTGTAACACCCCTATTCAAGGGAAGGGAAGTTACTTCAAAACATAAAGAAACGATATATAATGTCCCCAGAAATTGAGTCTCCAATAAAGAACTAAACTTCAAAACAATAAGATTCAAGTATCTCCCAACAACTAACTAAATCCAAACACAAACCTTAGCAAAAAAGCTAGTCTAAAAACAATGAAATAAACTAAATGATGCCTAGAATTGCAATAAATCTCTCGTAACCTTTTTGCGATCGAGAACCTTATTTACTCTTCTCAAGAAGCCTTAGCAACCCCTCAATTACCTGTCGTGAGGAAGAAAAAGGGAAAAAAACACGGCTGAGCCAAACGCCAGTGCAGGGATATATAAACATGTAACAGAAATGGTCAATATAATAAGCAAAATTAAAGTGATCTCAAGATTTCAGACTATACGATTACCAATTCCTAGTGAAACCAAAAATTGACATAATCAAACGAAAACATATGAAGGGACATATCGAGCTCGAAAACGCGTACACTTGCATATCAACCGACGTGACAAGTGTCAGACATATGGCCACACAGGCTTGTACGTTGGACTACAGATCCACACGTACTAAATGTGAGATACGACGTTGGGCACTACGCCGACACTCACCCTAAAAATGTATCACATATGCTAGAGCCGACTCATACACCTCGTAAATCCAATATTCCATCACGCCAAGTCTACTCTCACAAGAGCACAAAAGAGGAGACGTCGTGGTCTGATCACACTGTCACGGTAGTGTCACGCCATCGGCACCACAATGACGTGCCTATGGTACCCCCATATGTGGTTAGTAAGTGATAGTGTTGAACTTTACTAGTGAGCGCTTATTTAGGTAAGTGTTTTGGTAAACGACCCCTAAGTTTGAATTCAAATACAATAACTTCTAGGATAATATTAAAGCAAAAAATCTATGTACCAAGTGCAAAAATTATATCAATTATGGGCTTTGAACATTAGTTATGCTCAGTTCTTATGTTTAACCAAATATTTGTATGTACTACTTACTGGAATTCTTGTCGGATTTTCCAGCCTGCATATTAACGTCGTTAAATTAATTACAATCGTCCATATGTATATTTCAATAAACTTGTGTAAAGAGAGTGGTCAAACATGAGATCCTGGCTTAGGTGTGTCGCATTCCTCATGTTACAAACTATTCTAAGAAATAAATTAACATTTCCACACTTCGGATATTTCCATTTCCATTCGCTTTCGTGTGTTCCATCTGAAATTTTGAAACAAGTAAAACAATGATAAACATACCTCATCTCATCATCATTTGCTTCAAAGCATACAAAAGTCGGATATAACATACCTTTCTTTTGGGGTGTTTCTTCTGGGAAAAATCCAGGTCATGGTCCCTATTAAGTTTGAAGAACCATTTAGCATCCAAAAGAGAATGCCACCAGTTTTTAACCGAGCGAAAATGAATGAAGAATTAAATTTTCATTCATAGCAATAATTTAAGATCCTGCAAATTTTTAAACATACCATGACTGCCTGTCCCATAGGCAATCTCAAACCATATATGTCCATCAGTTAAGGTAGCCATACATACCACCTGCAGAAAAGATGTAAACCCCGAAACAGCAAGATGTCATAAAAAGGCATGATCAATACAAAGACTTAACTTGATAGATATAAACAATAAAGTATAAAGACAATGCCAATCATCATTGAAAGAAATATTAAGACATAGTAGTATGATTTTGGATTAGGCAAACAATAAACTATGCATGTAACTAAATTTCTACTCAACCAATTCTCAAGCAACGGTAAGTATCATGTAATCCCAATAAACTAGGTAAATAGATGAGTCAATAGATGGTATGCCATGTGGGTAACTTGTCATATAGGAGCCAATAGTTTTCACATTGACAATATAGCTAAACCCTCACAAAGTAATTAGCAGACACCAAATAAGAACTACACTTAAAGAACCCAAGGAATACATAAAAATAACCAAAAAAAGGCATAGACCGTTTCCTATCATAGGTCCACCAGAGTAACGGGCTCTGCCAGAAAGATGCAGAGGTCGATAGGAGTTCCCTTAGAAAAGAGGTTGCCATAGTTGTAATGATAAGCAACCCCCTCCCCCCGGCGGGGGGTAAAGGAACATCATAAGAAGGCATAAATGTTCCATTAAATAGAGATGAACCATAAGGAGGTACACCTATATACATTGATGAAGGTGCATCAGAACCGACATAAGGAGATAACCGCAAAGAACAGAGATAACCAATACATATTTTTAAGTACGATTCATCCTTGCTTGTTCGGTATAAGTATAAAGACGTAACAGGCGTAATCAGGTGTTGCTTGTTTTCAATCGTCGTCATTCAAATTTTATTAACTTTACAATCAGTTATAAATACTTTGAATGCCCCATAAGTAGACCATATTAATCATGAATTAAGTTCTTGACAAAAGAAAGTAAAAGTGAGGTGAAATTATCAAATTAATTATGTTCTAATACACAATAACCAAACAAAATTCTATCTAACTAAACAGAAGGACCAAGAAGCAATAAAAAAATTATCATACTACTACTGTTGTCCCTACTTCAATATTCATCATCTATTCCACCAAATAGTAACAATATAACATCTCACAATTCGAATTGTGTGCGCCTATTGTCTCGAAAATTAGAATCCTAGTTTGATTCTTGAGATTCCAACCTAGTATTTTGTGGAAATCAAACTTACATATAAAAAATTATTAGTACATTTTTAACACCTCAATATTTCTAAAATTAAGAATTGAATCATATTGCAACATACTCATACTTTCTTACTCAATAATCAACTGGATCCTATCAATTTCAAGTTAACATATAAGATTTGTCACTTTAGATTGAAAGGTGTACACTGATTCGGGGATATGGAGACTATTTATTTCTCTATACTTCTGGTTACAAAGCTTGTGGCATCAAAATTCCGAATGAAGTTTCAAACCTCAATGAATGACGAAAAGAACAAAAATGCACCATTTAGATACAAAGTGCATCGATAAATGTGACCTTTTGATTAGCATAATGAAGTAAGATCAGTATAATAGCAGAAGTATACCTGTTCGTCCGCCAGATAAAAGCAACACAACTAGCTTCCCATCTAAAATTGCCTTCAACCCCATCTTCCACCATTTCTCTATATCTTCAAGTTTCTTATCCTCTACGGTTGAGACACAACTCTCTGGCACTGGCTCTATCGCGGCTGCCGGTAGCACTGATTCATCACTCACGTACCGAAACTAACCCATCAAAACATAATTAAGTTATACAAAAAATACAGGCACAGATGAAAAAGACTAACCATGTGACTGAAACGAACAGCGAATCATTCAATCAATTCTTGGAAGATCTAAGCTTTTCCAAAATGGTAATTTATTCACAAAGATTTGAAAGCAAGAATTAAGAACAATAATTTACTAATCAATCAAATTTATAACTTTTGCAAATATGCAATTTTCTCTACCTTAAACTACTGTTGGAAAAAGTTTGTAAAATATATGTTTTTTTACTAACTTTTGACCCATTTAAATACATTTATATGTATTATAGATAATGAACTCTTAGTGGGTTTATGTTCTCCTATATGAGAGCTTCAAAATGATATATCATGTGTCCAAAACGGAGTGTGTGTGAATGAGATATCGATACTCAAAGTTGAGTATTTGGAATGAACTTAGTAAAAAATCAAATGGGTTTGGGAAGTGTCCCACATAGGAAGGAGGAGTAAAAAGTTTTATGGTTTATAACCATGAAAGTGTGAGGGGCTTACAAGCTCCTTTGATTGGTTTTACTCCAACTCCTACCCGCACGCAGGGGGTGCTAATTGAGATTTTCGTAAGCTAAATCGACGAACTTGTGTATGGGCGTGACCTGCGGACACGAATGCAGCTCCGAAATCTCGGGGTCTCGCAACTTGGTTTTTGCTAAATTTAAATGTTGACCCAGTGACCCGAGCGTGTTGTGTCGCGGGTTAACCCGCGCCATGCACTGTTTCGATTTCTGTAACTCCTAAATCAAACGTATTGAAGACGAAATTAATATTTTAATTACCAGTTAATTATTGAATTAATCATTTCGATTTTAAGGATTAATTCTTTAATTATTGGTTTAATTATATATTAATGATGTCGGTTTCCTTTTTCAATATAAAAGGGAGGGGTTTGGTTGCATTCCAGACTACACAAGACAACACACAACTCTCTAAACCTCTCTACTGCATAAGATTTCCGACGACTTTTCCAGGCAAGTGGTCATCTCCGGCAGTACTACTGCTTACGTTGTTGTACTCTGGGAACAGACGGCGAATCTGTTTAAGGGAATCGTGTTACACACAATCCTCAGCTTCTGTTTGAAATCTTCTTCTACTTTCTTTGTATTCGAGTTCTTAATCATTCATTGATTACTTTGTAATATTATATGTATAATTAATATACATACGTTACTAACAATCTTAAACATATTATAATCGAGTTTGTTTCGATTCAATTCGTTTTCTGTTTTGTGTAAACAGATTGATATTGTGGTACTAACTGTTCACGTGAAATTTGTTTTCTAGAATGGTGAACACGTCAGGAACCCCAAATCCTACCATACCGGTGCAAAACATTGCTACCATACTAGTGCAAAACACAATGGCAACTACTACCACACCAACACCGAACACCATGGCTAATCACGCTGAAAAACCGGAAAACTTTTCTGGTCTGAATTTCAAGAGGTGGAATCAAAAGATGTTTTTCTATCTAACCACTCTGAAGTCGGCTCGGTTCCTCACTGAAACTGCTCCTCAAATTGGTGGAGGAGAGGTCGACACTCAATCTGTGAGCGCGGTTGAGGCTTGGAAGCACTCGGAATTTCTGTGCCACAACTATGTGTTGAATGGGCTAGCCGATCCGCTTTACAATGTATATTGTAAACTAACCACGGCTAAGGAACTTTGGGAGTCTTTGGATCGGAAATATAAGACTGGAGATGCGGGAACCAAGACGCATGTTGTTACTCGATTCTTGGATTTCAAAATGATTGACTCGAAAACTGTGATGAGTCAAGTTCAAGACCTTCAAGTGATAGTGCATGATATACTTGCTGAAAGGATGACTATCAGTGAAACTTTTCAAGTTGCAGCAATGATTAAAAAGCTACCTCCTGGTTTGATAGACTTCAAGAATTACCTTAAGCATAAGCGAAAGGAGATATTGTGGAGGAGCTTGTGGTGCGTCTTCGTATTGAAGAAGACAACCGAGTGGCCTTGAAGGGTGGTTATAATGCCGACTCTTCAAAAGCTAATGTGGTGGAAGTAGGTCAATCTTCCAAGACCAAGGCGAAAAAGACTGACAAAGGCAAAGGAAAAGGAAGAAACTTGGCCCTCAAAGAGGAACTTTCAAAAACAAGTTCAAATGCTATAATTGTGGCCAACCGGGTCACAAAGCTGTTGATTGCAAGTTGCCTAAGAAGGACAATTCGCGTCAAGCTAACATGGTGAATGATGACTTGGTGGCAATGATCACGGATTTTTCGGCCATGGGACTCACTACCATGGTCTCGGAGGTGAATGTGATTGATGCAAACTCTAGGGAATGGTGGATTGATACCGGAGTTACCCGTCATGTGTGTCATGACTAGAGCAATTTCATCTCCTACAAGGATGTTAATGATGGGCAAAAGTTTTTCATGGGGAATACCGCCACCACCGATGTTAAGGGTGTTGGAGATGTGATCTTGACGATGACTTCCGGGAAAGAGCTCAAGCTTAAAGATGTTTTGTATGCACCAGAGCTTCACAAGAACCTCGTGTCAGGGTGGTTGTTAAATAAGTTTGGTTTTAAACTTGTGTTTGAGTCGGACAAGTTTGTTTTGTCCAAAAATGGTATGTATGTGGGAAAAGGATATGCCTTGAATGGCATGTTCAAGTTGAATGTAATGGTGGTTAATGAAATGAATAAAGCAAGTACTAGTTCTGCTTATATGCTTGAGTCTCCTAATGTTTGACATAGCCATTTAGGACATGTAAACTTTAATTCCATTCGACGTTTAATTAAATTAAACTACATACCAAAATTTGATATTGACTCAAATCACAAGTGCCCCACATGTGTAGAAGCCAAACTTACTATATCATCTTTCCAATCGGTTGAAAGAAAAACCGAACCCATTGATTTAATTCACACTAATGTGTGTGATTTAAAATTGGTTCCAACTAGAGGTGGGAACAAATATTTTATCACGTTTATCGATGATAGCACGAAATATTGCTATATATATTTACTTAAAAGTAAAGATGAAGCAATAGACAAGTTTGTCGTGTATAAAAATGAAGCTGAAAATCAACTTAATAAGAAAATCAAGGTCGTTGGAAGTGATAGGGGAGGTGAGTATGTTTCACCATTTGCTGAGTTCTGTTCTAAAAATGGAATTCGACATGAATTCACAGCACCCTACTCACCACATCAAAATGGTATTGCTGAGAGAAAGAACCGTACCTTGAAAGAGATGGTGAATGTCATGTTAATTAGTTCTGGTTTAAGTCAGAACATGTGGGGGGAAGCTATTTTGTTGGCTAATTATCTTTTGAATAAGATACCCAACATGAAACAATGTATGAACTTTGGATGGGTAGGAAACCATCTTACAAGTACTTACGAGTGTGGGGGTGCCTAGATAAAGTGGTTGTACCTCCGCCTAAGGTACAAAAGTTAGGACCTAAAACAGTGGATTGTGTATTCATTGGATACGCACGAAATAGTAGTGTTTATCGGTTTCTTGTGTATGAATCTAAAATCCTGAAATACACAAGAATACAATTATGGAATCAAGAAATGCTTCATTCTTCGAAGACGTATTTCCTTACTTGAACAAGGAAGATCAAATCTCATCTTTTAAAGATAAAGAAATTGTTCGAGAGGATGAACAAGTTCTATCTGAGGAAGAAGTGGTGGAACCTAGAAGAAGCAAATGGGTTAGGGTTGAAAAGTCGTTTGGTCCCGACTTTCTCACCTACATGGTGGAAAGTGAACCCAAAACCTATCGTGAGGCGGTTACGTCTTCAGAGGGACCTCAATAGAAATAAACCATCAAGAGTGAGATAGAATCTATTTTACAAAACCATACATGGGAACTAGTGGACCTACCTCCGGGATGTAAGCCACTAGGGTCAGGGTCGTCTCAATCTTTTTAGAGGCCCTGTTACGTGCGTACAAAAACTATAGATCACATGAAATGAGTAATAAAGAAAACAAAATAAAATTTCATAACATATTAAAAATATTACAAACTAAAACAACAAAAATGTTTAAAATGACAAAGTTAGATGAATATCAAATAGGTGTTTTTGTTTTTGATCTTGATCGTCAAATTCTAAAATTAAATAGCAGCTTTTGGTTTTGAAATAAATTAGATAGGTTTTTATTGAGGTGGGTTTACATGTTGGGCTGTATAAATCCGGCCCCCAAGCGCAAGTAAAATTGGGCCCCAAATTATTGGAGGCCCTGTTCAAAAACCAAGATTTAACATGCTAATAGACGGCCCTGACTAGGTTACCGTTGGATCTTTAAGAGAAAGATGAAAGTTGATGGCAGTATTGACAAATACAAGGCAAGATTAGTAATCAAAGGATATAGACAAAAGGAAGGTCTAGATTATTTTGATACTTATTCGTCGGTGACAAGAATAACATCCATTAGATTGGTGCTAGCTATTGCAACCATTAGAAATCTACAAGTTCACCAAATGGATGTAAAAACTGCTTTTCTAAATGGAGATTTAGAAGAAGAAATCTATATGGAGCAGCTTGAGGGATTTGTTGCCCCAGGACAAGAGAACAAGGTTTGTAAACTTATTAAGTCCTTGTATGGACTAAAACAAGCTCCAAAGCAATGGCATCAAAAGTTTGATCAAGCCATGTTAGAAAGCGGTTTTAAAATAAATGAGTGTGATAAATGTGTTTATATGAAAGACACCACTCATGGTTATGTCATCTTGTGTTTATATGTTAATGATATGCTTATCATTGGTAGTGGTGACAAAATAATAAGGTCCACGAAGGATATGTTGAAATCTAAGTTTGACATGAAATACATGGGCTTAGCGGATGTGATCCTTGGAGTCAAGATCACAAGAACCCATAATGGTCTGGTGTTAAATCAGACACAATACGTAGACAAGATTCTTGAGATATTTAATGAAGGATATACTAGTATAGCTAGAACTCCAATTGACACTAGTCAACATCTATATAAAAATAGAGGGGATAGTGTTGCATAAGTGGAATACTCATGAATAATTGGTAGTCTGATGTATCTTATGAGTTGTACTAGACCTGACTTAGCATATGCAGTGAGCAGGTTTAGTAGGTATACTAGTAATCCCGGTTTTGAACACTGGAGAGTATTACTAGATTGTTAAGATATTTAAGATACACACGTGAGTATGGACTGCATTATGGAAGATATCCAGTTGTGATCGAAGGATGCAATGATGCAAATTGGATATCTGATATAAGGGATTCCAAATCTACAAATGGATATTTGTTTACACTTGGAGGTGCGGCTATATCTTGGAAATCATCCAAGCAAACTGTTAAAGCTAGATCTACGATGGAATCTGAATTTATCTCCTTGGATAAATGTGTTGAAGAGACAGAGTGGCTACGTCAGTTCATGGAAGATATTCCCAGATGGCCTAAGCCAGTAACGGCCATTTGTATACATTGTGATAGCCAATCGACAATTGGTAGAGCTCAAAGTACAATGTATAATGGGAAATCTAGACATATTAAACGTAGACATAATACGATTTGACAATTACTCTCTACTAGAGTTATCACGGTTGACTATGTGAAGTTAAAGGATAACATTGCGGATCCGCTTACGAAAGGCCTAAGTAGAGATTTAGTTTATAAGTCGTTGATATGAATGAGACTAAAGCCCTTAAATGAGTAATTCATACAAAGGAAACCTTACCCAGAAGATTGGAGATCCCAAGATCTGGGTTCAAAAGGACAACCTAGTTGTATGAATGAGGGAGGTCACTATGGGGGAGTTCATAAACTCCATAGCACATTTCTTTAATCAGTGACAGTGAGGCTAAGCATATAGATTTTAAAGATTATTGAAAATCACCTATGTGCGAGATAAGTGGGGTCGTTTCGAAGGGAATTGTGAGGGGCGCAATTTCTGACAACTCTCGCTGAACCAGGCTAGTATTCATGACTATAACGAACACGACTATGAGGATATGACCTCGTTAGGAAGAGTCATGTGTGAAATGTATTGTCGTCTACATAAATGGCAGTTCAGTTCAAAGACATCGAGTCTACTAACAACTAGGAGACCAAGTGTTTCAAAAGGGAAGGTTCAAAGGGTAACACCTACCTATCCTATGCAGGATCCGACCATTTGAAATTTCATAGGAAGTTTTTTTTTATGCAAAGTTCGATCTCCATTCATGTGGGGGATTGTTGGAAAAAGATAGTAAAATATATATGTTTTTTACTAACCTTGGACACATTTAAATATATTTATATGTATTATAGATAATGAACTCTTAATGAGTTTATGTTCTCCTATATGAGAGCTTCGAAACGATATATCATGTGTCCAAAATGGAGTGTGTGTGAATGAGATATTGATACTCAAAGTTGAGTATTTGGAATGAACTTGGTAAAAAATCAAGTGGGTTTGGGAAGTGTCCCACATAGGAAGGAGGAGTAAAAAGTTTTATGGTTTATAACCATGAAAGTGTGAGGGGCTTACAAGCTCCTTTGATTGGTTTTACTCCAACTCCTACCCGCGCGCAGGGGGGTACCGATTGAGATTTTCATGTGGGGGATTGTTGGAAAAAGTTAGTAAAAAATATGTTTTTTTACTAACTTTGGACACATTTAAATACATTTATATGTATTATAGATAATGAACTCTTAATGGGTTTATGTTCTCCTATATGGGCGAACTTGTGCGTGGGCGCGACCTGCGGACACAAATGCTACTCCGAAATCTCAGGCTCGCGCAACTTGGTTTTTGCTAAATTTATTTTTGACTCAGTGACCCGGGCGGGTTGATCCGCGGGTTAACCCGCATGGCTACCTGTCCCTTGCACTAGAATGTGGAATCAAAACAGTAGCCCGGGCGGGTTAACTCGCATGGCTACCCGCGCCGTGCACTGGAATGAGGACACGAAACAATGGCCCGGGCGGGTTGTACCGCAGGTTAACCCACGTCGTGCACTGGAATGTGGAATCAAAACAGTGGCCCGGGCAGGTTATGCCTGGGTTAACTCGCACGACTACCCACGTCGTGCACTAGAATGAGGACATGAAACAATGGCCCGGGCGGGTTGTGCCGCGGGTTAACCCGCGCCATGCACTGTTTTGATTTATGTAACTCCCAAATCAAACGTATTAAAGACGAAATTAATATTTTAATTACCAGTTAATTATTGAATTAATGATTTCAGTTTTAAGGATTAATTATTTAATTATATAGTAATGATGTCTGTTTCCTTTTCCAATATAAAAGGGAGGGGTTTGGTTGCATTCCAGACTACACAAGATAACACATAACTCTCTAGACCTCTCTACTGCATAAGATATAAAAGGGAGGGGTTTGGTTGCATTCCAGACTACACAAGATAACACACAACTCTCTAGACCTCTCTACTGCATAAGATTTTCAACGACTTTTCCAGGCAAATGGTCATCTCCGGTAGTACTACTGCTTACGCTGTTGTACCCTGGGAACAGACGACCATTCTGTTTAAGGGAATCGTGTTACACACGAGCCTCAACTTCTGTTTGAAATCTTCTTCTACTTTCTTTGTATTCGAGTTCTTAATCATTCGTTGATTACTTTGTAATATTATATGTATAATTAATATACATACGTTACTAACAACTACTAACAAACAAAAGATTCGCAACAGAGGTTGCAATGTGGATATGCAAGAATTAGGTTTGAATACTTCCTCATATATGATTCAATCATTTTCTTATATTTTTAACAACTCTTCCCAATAACTTGCTTTTTCTGGATTGTATAAAGATACCCGAGAATCAAATCACCAAGTTTTGAATTCGATAGCTAAAACAATTAACAATTATATTTATTCTAACTGCTCTTATTTATATGTCATTAAAGCCTTCTAATAAAAAATCACAACAATAAAAGTAGCTTAAATTCTCCTGGACAACAAAATTACCTCAATTTCATATCCAGTTGCTTTCAAAGCAGCTGCAACAGTGACCATCAACAATTGTTGTGGATCAACCAATATATCTGCAAAAACTTAGAAAGAGAACTAATAAAGCTAAAATGAACCCAAACCCAAATACCATTAAGAAGAAGATTGTTACTTAGTAAAACACTCAATAAAGCTAAAAAATGAGTAAGAATGTTCAAAAACTACTATAAACATACTCACAAAAGCAAGTTAGGGTTTTCTATGCCCAAATCTCACTACTCTTAAGCTTGGTAGGCTCAAACTTGATAACTTCAAATTCTTCAATTCCCCTCCAACTCCAAGATTATCCTCCTTTTGTTTCAAGAAATCGCCACCATCTTTTTCTACAGTGGAAAGAGGCAACAACATCTGAAAAACAAACATAAAGAAGTTGAATAGAACGAACAATAGAAAAATAAATTGTGGAGTAGGAATCAAAGGACAAAGAATAACTTAAAAGAAAAGGAAAAGAAGTGTACCTGATTGGAAGAATTCCATGATCTGCATATCGAGACATTTTGAGTTTTGAGATTTCATTACCTAATTGAAAATTTAACTTATACTAAAATTAAAACTTACCTTTTCTTGAACTCAATGCCTCACGTAATTAGAGAAACAACATAATACAACGAAAATCTTCATGATGGATTAAGATATCATCGAGTATGTCGCCCTCTCAGATTGTAGCAGCAGAGGGAGGAGTAGATTGATCCATTTCATGGGTGTCTCGTATCTACAACCAGGAAGAATTTGAGGAGTAGGTTGATCTGTTGGTCTACCCAAGTATTGAGGGTTTAGGGACATGGGTTTAGGATCGATTTCTGGAAGTGGTCGCAGGTTCTGAAATTGGATGGCGGCGAGTTGTTCAGAGAAGGAAGGAAGGAAGTGGTGAAGTAAGGGTGGCGATGGTGATGGCGATGGCGATGGGAATGGCTAAAGATAGCAGATTACTTGAGAAAAGAGATGGTTTTTTGGGATTAGGGTTTGGTAAAATTGAAGATGATAAGGTTAAAGATTGAGTTGGGAACGGTTTGATGGTGGGGGTGATGTTCTTGGAGAAGGCGAGTAGTTATGGAGGGAGAATGGTAAGTAGTTAACCCGAAGCTCATGGTTACCACTGATCTGGGCGCATTTGTGGTTGAAGATGATCGTGTGTGTGAGGAGAGGAGTGGGCCGCAGGTGGTGGGAGAGAAACGTGGAAGGGCAGGCGTGTGAGAGAAATCAAGGTAGGGGAGAGTGAGTGGGCTATAGGAGGAGGCCTGGTAGTTATACCGTGGGGGTTAAATGAATTTAAACGGTCGAGATTCAATTTAAAATGAATTTAAACGGTCCAGATCGAATCAACAAACGGTTGACTCGTCTGGATCCATATATATAATTCCATCGAACTAAACACATGGTCAAATTCTATCAAATTGCATTTCAATTCCTTCAAAAGTCAAATTCAATTGATGGATTCCATTTCATCAAATTCCATTATGTGAACCAAACGCCCTCTTACTATTTTACATTTTAATGCATGATTTGAACCAATTTCAACATAAAGGTAGCGTTTGGTACGCAGACTGGATGAGATGGGATGGGATGGGACGGGACGGGACTAACTGTCTGTCCCACATTTAGTTTAGGTTTAAAATCATATGTTTGAAAGAGGGTAATATTGTAATCTTACATTTAGTCCCATGTTGTTCCACCTATTTTGGTGGAACTAAAAAACTTAAGTTTTGTCCCATGAAATCTGGTTTTTGTCCCATGTTGTCCCATATGATTTTTGTCCCATGGCATACCAAACATGAGACTATTTTTTTTGTCCCGTCCTGTCCCACCCAGTCGTCGTACCAAACACACCCAAAAAGTGGTGTAAATACAAATGTATTTGACAATAAGAAAATTTGTAGATTATAGGGAGTAGATTTAGAAGCGAGGTTAAGTTGAGGGACCATTTTTGTACTTTTGGGACAAGAATCATCAACGAATCCCGGTTACAAATTGTGCGTGCCTTCTTCCAAATTCATTCCTATAGACGCTGAAACCAGGATTTGGAAACCTCTGTAGTCTGTTCATCCAAAAAGGAAATTCTCACCATCCTCCAAATATGAAATCTTGTTCCAGATCAAAATCTTTCAAACCCTAATCGGATTATTGTCTATTTCACCGGAGGAAAATCTCCAATTATTCTCTTCACCAAATGGAGGAAAATCAAGATCACTCCATCCGCAATCACAAGCACAGCGGTTACTTGTGTGTCGTTCTCTCGATTTCCCCTACTAACACGCACAATCCGAGTGTCGACAATGGCATTCCCAAAACCCTAAATGTCAACACTTGCTGTGATGTTTTTCGAGATGGACCCGATGTCGGTTTTGTGTCGTCAGACGGCTTTGTTATGTCATTGATCAATTCGAGCTCCATGAACACTAGTGCAGTCCATGGAGAAGATGCAGGGAAACCCCTAAAACCTAAGAGCGAAAGCGGTGGTGGATCAATGTCAGTGTCGAAGAAGAAGTTGAGCAAGATAGGGCTAGTGCATGGTAGTGCAAGTGTGGTTCATCAGCTTCACGCTTTGGTGAATCACAAGTGTTTGAAGATTGCTTCAAGAGTGGTTCGAATTGCACGGAAAAAGGAACAAGGGGAGACGAGGGTTGTAGTGCTGGTTGATGTTTATTTGCCCATGGCTTTGTGGTCCGGGTGGCAGTTTCCAAGATCAAAGTCCACGGCGGGAGCTCTTTTCCGCCATTTGAGGTCCGGGTCTTTATTTTTGCTATCAGATTCGTTGCATATTAGTTATGCTTGTTTTCCTTTTCTTTTCTCTTGCCGGATCCAGGGATTCGGGTAATTAGCATTAGATAAATTGGGTGTATCTTAAGCCAAAAAACAAGTGATCAACACCACAACCCACTCATGTTTCCTTAACAAAATAGAGAATAATGGCAAAATTATATAAAAAAGAAACAGCAACAAACCATAAATGGGAGACTAGTAGCAAACTAACAAGGCTGAGATTATCTTTGAAGTTTGAACTAGCTAAAAACAACAATAGCAAAAAAAGAAAAAGAAAAAAAAGGAAAGAAGAAGCAAGGGTGAGACTATCTTTGAAGTTTGAGCAAGTAAAACACAACAAAATACTAGTCTGGTTACTTTATACTTGGTAACAAATTAATACAGCAAGAACAAAAGCAACAAATCAAGTAATCCACAAATTATGGTATAAAATGTTGGAATTTAGGGTAAAAATAAATAAATCAAAGTTGTTGTTGACATTTCGATGGGGTCAAGCCCCTCAAAGGTAGGTCCGCATGTCTCCATTGGTTTACTCTGTTGATCGATTGAAGTAGAAGTTTCCTTTGTAAAATTTGTTGTGTTACTCCCCTGTCTCCTTCAAATTACAACATTTCTTTCTTGGGATGTCCCATATTAATTATTAACCGGAAGGTTTCATTTTGGGAAGCTAAGTTATGTAGTTGCCCAACCTATCTCAACTTTATAGAAATGCTTTTGATGTTGATTTTGGTGGACAAGATTCATTGCCATTCCAAACTTCTTGGAGGCCTTGTTACACTTGTACTAAGATTATGGATTGAGTTAACAAGTAATAAATAAAACAAAATATAAAAGTTCATACCATATATTATCTCTTCAATTCTCTTTGTCCTTGTACATTATTAACGGCAATAATGATGAAAAACTAGAATAAAGTTGTAATCTATAAAAGATAAAGATAAAAGATTATCTAATAACATAATCAAGTGCTAAAATAAGTAAAAAGTGATAAGAATTTAAGAAACAAAACAACATGGCTTTTAACCTCCATGTCCATAGATCGTAGTTGATCTATTGATGAACGAAGTCAACAGAAAAGAAAACGAAATGGCCAAAGCCAAAGAGTGACGCAAGTTAGAGACGATCAATGTTTGATCCAATCAAAAGAATTGCCGGTGAGGTTGCCTTTGTCGAACAAGAAAGTGAGAAAAGAGAAACCCAAATCCAAATTCAAAGCCTAAGATTTGACCATTGAGCCTTTATTAGATGAGCGGGCAAGAAAGATGATTAAATGATTAAAGAGGGGACTAGGGCAGTTCAAAGGCTATGATAATCGATAGAATGATAAGAATTATAAATTGGAGAGCTAGGAGTTGTAGGGGTTGGATACAAGATTCGGCTATAAAAGTCTAAAATATTGTAATTGGGCTAAAACATGTATAATGAAGCTAAAGGCTAATACATATATAATTGGGCTAAAGGCTAAAACATGTCTAATTTGGGGGCCTTGTTCTATATCTCACATTGATACACCCTAACCACGACCCTCACAAGATTTAAATTCTCATGGCCTCATGGGGTTATATCTCTTTCTATAGATAAAAGAGTACCATCACTATTAGGAACATTATACACATACAGGTTAAACCATCTTTCACATTTAATGAAAATAACTTGGTAGTTGTAAATACTAAAATTATGTAAAATTTACATGCAATCCAAATAACATTTAATATAGTTTCTTCTAGCCTACGGATGTAGTCATCATTACATATACTCCCAACTTAGGCAACTCTTTAGGCATATGTTCACTAAAATATTTCTTCACTATTTTTGTGTCAATCTTTGGCAAGTCTCTTCGTTTTCTAAGGACCCTTACTTCCATACAAGTGTCTTTGTCTACACTGGTGATGTCCAATCCATTTGATGTGGTCTTCTTGAGTCGATGTTTAATCTTGTTCTTTATTGTATATTTGTATGGCCACGTATCCTCATCATGCACTTTTGTGCGAAGCGCATTTTCTGGACATGCTGTTTTTGGTGGCTCATTCTTACTATAGATTTTAACAAGTCCCATAATTCATTCTATGAAATTTATGTTTCAACTTCTATGTGAGTTTCAAATCACATAGACTCTGAACTCTACTCAACCTTTCATTCATGCTGCTCTTATTAAAGCTAATATCCTTATTGTACTCTACTTTTTCTGGTGTAATCTATCGCCTTTAGGTTCCAAGAAATCTCTATATAAACTCCACATTAAGACATTGCATAGTCTAATAAATAAACTCAACTTCATCATCACAACGCTAGACAACAATGGGGTTATTGTTAGACAATGTTGTTTAGATAGTATTAATGGCAATCGTCGTAAGTTGTGAAGGTCGAAATATTCATGCAAAGGTCAAGATTAGAAGGCACATGTTACAAGACATTAACAAGAGTGATCGTCTCTCAATGTTGACATGTTAAAGAGTGATTAGCAAGGTCTACAAGGGGTTCATTATGGTTGTTCTATCAGTCTTGATTTTTGTACTTAAATATGTGGCTCTGGTGCATTGAAATATTTTGAGGCACAAAAGGCATATCATTAGTCAAAGTGGGAATAATATCTCTTACAAATAAATATGAATATACATGGTGATGTTATTGTGCTGTATGTAACAATATCTTGTGGTAGTTGTGCCTTCACATCTCTTTCAATAGTTTGTTTAAATAGCCGACTTTTAATTTTCTTTTTCAAATTGTTAGTAGGTGCACTTCTTGCAATATACAACTTCTATTGGGGGTAGAGTTGTCAACCATCAGAATGGATCTGAACACTTAGGGGTTCGAGGTTATCTTGTTTAATTAGATCCATAACTTGAATTTAGCTCGAGCATGAATAGGTTTGATAATGTTATGATTGGATTGCATTGCACTATAACCAAGGTTCAAATGGCGTGAGGCGAGGCGTGGCGTGGCGGCGAGCTTAAGCCTTACACACCACGACGACGAGGATGCGGTGTTTTTTAAGGCGTGACATAAGGCGGCAAATTTGTATGCCATATATATATATATATTTTTTTTTTATATACATATATGTTTTCTATTTATTATTCAATAATATAATGATATTAAAATTTGTACTTTCATATAAATAACTACCTTTATATAAAAAGTTTGTGATCAGATATTCAAAATAGAATTGGATGAGTTTTACAACTTTGTTTTAACCGTGAGTCCGTGACATGTGTGAATCCAAGAAACTGTGAGTGATGTGATTAACTAACTTTGTAAAAATATATAAGTTAAAAGTGTAGAAGCATAAAAGTTAAAAAAATGAAATTGAAAAAATTGAAAAAAATCACGTCTTGTAAAAAACGCACGTCACGACGTGAGCCACACCTTACACAAACGCTATGGGTCTTATCATAAGGACGGAGACATGTCTTATGCCATGGCGTGCCATGACGCACGCCATGGCACACCTTTTTGAACACTAACTAAAACTGTCTTATGCCATGGCGTGCCATGACGCACGCCATGGCACACCTTTTTGAACACTAACTAAAACTGGATGGTTTGAAATAAGATCTTCTTGACTTAGGCACAAATTCTTACTTAAGCTTGTATTTCAGCTTGGGAAAATATTGAAGTTAATTTTTCTCAAAAAAGTTAATTAGAATCATACAAAGACAAAATTGAACAAAAAAGATGAAAAATCAAACCATACCATCAACACCAAGGTTATTCCAGAGAACTAAGAAGACAAGAAGCCAAAACCAAACCAAACGAGCCAAGTACATACCACTCAGAGGTGGGGTGGGGTATGGGAGTGGGATGTGCGTTGACCTGATCTTTTCTCTCAAAGAGTATAGTGTTTGTTTCCGTGAAGACCTAGTGTGTGAGAGGTGCTCTGGTATAAAAAGAAAATTTCCCGATGAAATATATGGAAAAGCAAAAGGTGAATGTTTCAAAGATAGATGTGTTAGTGTCTCATTTTGGAGAAATTTTAAGAAAGATAGATGTGTTGGTGCCTTGTTATTTTAGTATTGATAAGAAGAGGAAATATAAAAGAAATATATGCAGTTGAATTGTAGGTGTTAATTTTCAGTAATTTGGGATCTCGATCGAAAATATTAGTTGTTATTGACTTGAAAGCTCCTTGAGGGAGACTAAATGAGATCTCAATCCTTGAAAATAGAGAAGCTATGGAGATTCCCAGGTTATAACTTGGAATTGTAGGTATACTGATACAGTAGGAAACGTGGAGGTTTGATAAGCGTAAAACCCTTAAAGGATGACGAGTTTACAAACGTAGAACTCAAGAAAATAAGAGAAAACTCGTCAAGCTAAAGATGAAACTCTAAAAAGATTTTTATTAATCAATGGTCAACTGAAAATTAATGAAGGAACATTGACTCTATTTATAGGCTATATAGGAAAAAAGTCCTAAACCTAAACCAACTAGGAAGTATTTGAACAATTAAAGGATAACCGGTAAAGGAAATTAATAATAATCCTAAATTAATTAGGAAACAAAATAATCAAATAAACAAATGCAATCTGCACATGGCTCGTGACGCCCGCGACGTGGCATGCGACCTTAGGCCATGGGAGAAGTTGCATGAGCGTCTGTCTTTTAGTTTTCGATGCAAGATTTTGGGCTTCTTTCGAGCTCGTTTTTCTTATTGATCTGTGACAGGAGTCTGTCAACTCTCGGATCCGTGCTACGTCAATCAAGAACATTTCGTTGAAAGGCCCTATTTTGTTCCTTCTTTTGTGTTACTAGAAAAGGAAATTAGAGAATGGTTGCAACTTTCTAGAAAAGGAAATTGAAGAATGGTTGCAACTTAGGGGTTGTCTGTTTACCTTTTAATGGTTCTATTAAGAGGCAACCTTTGAATCGCTAAGAGGTGAATCTTGTTTGGCAAAAAAAAGGTCCGCCTCTTAATAGTTCCAAAATCCTCTGAATGATTTTGTATCATGACCCTCCCTTAACCATTCAGAGCCCTAATTTCATTCTAAACAACTAAAAAACAACCGTATTTTATTTTGCACTATATCATAAGAGCCTCTTAATCATTCTGACAACTTAATCATTCTACAACAAACCATTCAGCAACTGCCAAACAACCCCTTAGTTGATCTGTCATGGTTGATGTAAATTTTGTGAACACATTTACATCCTGCTTCTACTAATTGCCTTGTTTCAAGGAAATGGATGCAAATATGCTATTGCGTGATACGGATTTGGAATTTCTAAAAGTAAATGTTCTAGTGCTTATGTGTGTGTGCCTCCTATGTATAATATATATAGAAGAGTCTAAAACAAACCAATTAACGAAAGAAATTATATTATATCTCATATAGTATATGGTTGCAACTTAGTTGATTATACTTTAGCTTATAGTCCAAACTATTAAAGGAAAAGCACTTAGGTTGTTGACTTGCCTCATTTTTTCTCTTGCACCCATAAAACTTAAGTTTTACTTCAGGTATTTAGCTTTCATGTTTTCCGTTATAAAAAAATTATGAAAATTAACCCTCTCGCATCATTAATTCCACATTGCCATGTTTTCTTGGTCAATAATTCGGGGAGACGGTCAACGCTGCACCGCCACACCCCAGAAGTTGCACAAAGATGCACCTGATGCTGGGATTCAAAAAGGATTAGAAGCAATTGCATGCACATTTTTGATTTCTCAGTTTGAAGCATCAATTTCTGTTTCATGAATGGTAACATAGGGCTTGTCATTTCCTGTACAGTTGCGACTGGCAGGCCAGGGGATCAATGATGGATTGTGAAAAACCTGATCCTGAGATTGACGATCACATTTGGAATGTTTCAGATTGCCATGTTCTTGGATGCAACCAGCATTGTAATGCACCTGATACTTCTCGAAAGAAACTGTTTGAACTCCACGAGATCTTTAGCAGTCTGCCTAGTGTGTCAATGCAGGGAGATTCTGTCTATTCCAAAGTAAATCCCGCAGATGATGCTTGTACATCTGGTTTTTGGCTGTTGCCAGATGATGTTTTGGTCAATATTTTAACTGCACTTGATCCTCTTGAACTTCTTAGGGTTTCTTCAACTTGTCGGCATCTAAGATCATTGGCAGCAATGATAATGCCATCTATGAAGCTTAAGCTTTTTCCTCATCAGCAGTCGGCAGTTGAGTGGATGTTAAAGCGGGAGCGGGATCCTGAAGTTTTTCCAAATCCTTTCTACTTGAAATTTGCAACTGAAGATGGGTTTGCTTTGAATATAAACACTGTTTCTGGAGAGGTTGTAACAGGTACGGTTCCTATGATTAATGATTTCCGTGGAGGTATGTTCTGTGATGAACCTGGCTTAGGTAAGACTATTACGGCTTTGTCCCTGATTCTGAAAACACTAGGAACTCTTGCAGACCCACCAGAAGGGGTAGAAATAATCTGGTGTAAACAAAATGGTGACCAAAAATGTGGTTATTATGAGCTTGGTGGTGATAGCATTAACTGTGGTAGTGTGTTGGCCAGTAAAAAGATTACTGGCCGTACTAGTCGAAGAGGCCTAACATTTCTGGACAATGTTACTCCAGGATGCCAAAAGGAGAAAAAATGGAATTCTTCTGAGGCAGCCAAGACACCAATGTTCATAAAATCCACGGCAACAGAATGTACTGTTCAGTGCACCCGAAGCTGGACTAAAGTTAAGAGAAATCTTCTGAATGCGTATGACGGAGCGTCTTACCCTTCTAGTGAGAGGAAGGTCGGGGAGACCTCGAAAAAGAGAAAACTGGCTGCTGCAGTTGGTGCTGGAGATGGTCTACCATATGTACTATCACGAAACATGAACAAGAGAACTAAGAAGGCCACTGCAGACTATTTTGAACTGAATGAAACTTGGGTCCAGTGTGATGCTTGTCGCAAGTGGCGGAAGCTTGTGGATTCACATGTTACGGATTCTTCCACTGCGTGGTTTTGTAGTATGAACAGTGATTCATTTCATCAGAGTTGCAGTGTCCCTGAAGAGTCATGGGACAACTGTCAGTCAGTAACATACTTGCCTGGATTTTATACCAAAGGAACTAGTGAAGGCAAAGAGGAAAACGTTTCATTTTTTGCTAGTGTTCTTAAGGAGCACTATGGATTGATTAATTTTGAAACTAAAAAGGCCTTAATTTGGTTGGCCAAACTAACAGAAGATAAGCTTTCAAGAATGGAGACAACTGGATTAGTCCACCCCCTCACAGGAACTAGAGTGCTAGCTACAGGAGAAGTCCGTGGCTTTCACAAAATCTTTCAAGCCTTTGGTTTAGTCAAGAGGATAGAGCAGGGAACAATGAGGTGGCACTACCCTAGAAATTTAGTCAATTTGGCTTTTGATTTGGCTGCCCTCAGGATTGCGCTCTGTGAGCCGCTTGATTCTGTCAGGTTCTATTTGTCCAGGGCAACTTTAATTGTAGTTCCTGCAAATTTAGTTGACCACTGGAAGAATCAAATACAAAAGCATGTCAAATCTGGTCAATTGCGTGTGTATGTATGGGCTGATCATAAAAAGCCTTCTGTGCATAATATTGCCTGGGACTATGATGTTGTCATCACTACTTTCAGTCGTTTAAGTGCCGAGTGGAGCCCCAAAAAGAGAAGTGTCTTGATGCAAGTTCATTGGCTCCGAGTCATGTTTGATGAAGGGCACACCCTTGGCTCAAGTTTGAACTTGACAAACAAATTACAATTGTCTGTTTCATTGACAGCTTCTAATCGTTGGTTGTTAACTGGTACACCTACTCCCAATACGCCGAACAGTCAACTTTCAAACCTCCAGCCCATGCTTAAGTTCCTTCGTGAAGAAGCATATGGACAGGATCAAAATTCATGGGAAGCTGGCATACTTAGGCCATTTGAGGCAAAGATGGAAGAGGGCCGGGCACGCCTGTTACAGTTACTACGTAGGTGCATGATTAGTGCTAGGAAAAAAGATTTACGAATGATTCCTCCCTGCATTAAAAAGGTGACATTTCTGAATTTCAATGAAGAGCATGCAAGGAGTTACAATGAATTAGTAGTTACGGTACGTCGTAATATACTAATGGCTGATTGGAATGATCCTTCTCATGTTGAGAGTTTGTTGAATCCAAAGCAATGGAAGTTTCGTAGTACCACCATCAGAAACGTGAGGTTATCTTGCTGTGTGGCTGGACATATAAAAGTAACAGATGCTGGACAAGATATTCAGGAAACAATGGATATCTTGGTGGAAAACGGACTGGATCCCCTTTCGGAGGAGTATGCTTTTATAAGATATAACATTCTATATGGTGGAAACTGTATGAGGTAAGCTTCAATTGTTTAAGGCTATGATGCCACTTTGATCAAGCTTCAACCTGATTATATCTATCCTGATTGATCATCCTTTACAGATGTGAAGAGTGGTGTCGTCTGCCAATCATAACGCCGTGTAGGCATCTTTTATGCCTGGCTTGTGTTGCTTTAAACAGTGAAAAATGTACATTCCCTGGTTGTAACAACTCATATGAGATGCAAAGTCCTGAAACATTAGCTCGTCCAGAAAATCCCAATCCAAAGTGGCCTGTTCCAAAAGATCTGATTGAATTACAGCCCTCATATAAACAGGCAAGCTTCCATTATTTACTAGTGTTATTTTCTGCGTTTGACTTTTTACCAGGTGTTCTAAACGGTCATTGTATGTGTAGGATGACTGGAATCCTGATTGGCAATCAACATCTAGCAGTAAAGTTTCATATCTTGTGAAGAGGTTGAAAGATTTGCTGGAAGCTAAGAAAATAATTGACAGCTGCATCAATAAGGTCCATGATGGAAAAGAGATTGATGAGTTTCTTTCACCACTCGGGGGAAGAAAGGCTTCTGCTAGATCTAATAATGGGTCTCCAGATAAAGTGCTAATATTTTCCCAGTTTCTTGAGCATATACATGTCATTGAACAGCAGGTAATATAACTATCTGTGGAGCACAAACAGTTTGATGTGAAATTCCTGTAAACAATGTGATGTTTATGAATTCCTTCTCCAGTTGACAGTTGCTGGCATCAAATTCGTGGGAATGTACAGTCCAATGCATTCTGTCAACAAGGTAAGAATCTTGTAGTTTATTTCTGTGGAGTTTGAGTGTTAAGTTTTGAATGTGTTTATTTGTGTACATAGGTCTTAATCATGGAGTTATATAATAAATGCCACACTTAAAGTCACTTGCACTTGATGTAGGTGAAATCGCTGGCTACCTTCCAGTATGAGGAAGACTGTATGGCTCTTCTGATGGATGGAAGTGCAGCACTAGGTCTTGATCTGAGTTTTGTGACACACGTCTTTCTAATGGAGCCCATTTGGGATAAAAGGTAATATTTAAGTCTGTTTCTCATAGAATATAAATATTATTTTGTACTATTTGTGCAATATATAAAAATTCCCAGAAGTGTTGCAACTCCTCAGTTCTAATATATGTTTGTCTTGGTGCTTATGATTAGAGAGGTTCTTTTAGGAATTTTGCAGGATGCGAAAAGGGCCTTTATTTTAGTTAAAAAATAGCTGTGAATGTATTGCATAACAAAGTGTTTAGTCATACCTTGAGTGGACATGGGATTTTATGTTGTATCCTTCCCATATTAGTATGAACATATGCATGTAGGTATTTATGTATGCATACCAAGGTTCTAAAATCTAAATGACGTGAGGCGTGGCGTGCCACAAGGTCAGCCTCAAGCTTAGGAGCCATGGCGAGGCCACACCATTTTTCAATGCGTGACTTATGGTGGCAAATCTGTATGTCATATATGTAATTATATATATACACAGATAATTTAAATTAGGTTATATACTAAAAACTAAAAAGCAAGACATTAAAAAGGTAAAAGAAAATCAAATATCACGTTACAAAAACTACGCATTGGGTCATGGTGTGCCACAGGCTTAACGTGGCATCAGACACGGGCCTTGAGTCATGGCGCACCACGGCGGATGTCACCGTGAGCCTTTTATAGAACAATGGTGCATACACATACATGCCTGCCTGGCTGCCTGTGTTTATAATTAAACTGGTCTGATAATGATTTTATATCATTTGAATGTCTTCTAATGATTTACTTTTTGGTCTCAAGTTCCTCTCTCTACTTTTCTATTATCCAATTGTTTTTGACAAACTTTATGAAACACTCGGTGCTCCACCATAATCTTTTGCAAACTTTTTATCCACAAGCTGGGGGTGTTCATGGAAATAGCCGCTTTGTTCTTTTTGGTAGAGGTCAAGTCTGTGTACATCTTACGCTCCAGACCCTACTTCCAAGTGTGACATTAAGGGTGTGTTTGGTTTGGTTTGGTTTGGTTTGGTTTGGTTTGGTTTGAATATGTGAATCAGACGATTAAAAATGCAAGTTAACAGACCAATTTAGATGGGTGCCCTTGTACATATATGAAGATGTATACACATGTTCTTGTAGTGATGCTAAAAAAATGAAGTCCCATGTCAAATATTGTGTGATGCCCTTATGGATGCTGTTTGTCCAATCTTTCTTTTCTACCTCTTACTCGGTGTTTCTATGTGAATTTTGCATATACCCAGTTGCTTTCATTTTCATCGCTCACTATCATATATGCTGCATGAGCTACTATGGCTGTCACCTGTCTGTAACTTGGGTGTTGCGAAAATAGGAGTTTGGGTTAAAAGGCTTCTTCTTGTTAATATTGCTGTTGATGTGTCTGTTATAGAAGTATCATTTGACTGATTATTAGTTATTGGAATTTGTCAGCATGGAGGAACAGGTGATTAGTCGTGCTCACAGGATGGGTGCTACACGCCCTATCCATGTAGAAACTTTGGCTATGCATGGTACAATTGAAGAGCAGATGTTGGAATTCTTGCAGGTACAGTTCTTAATTTGTTCAGGCTGCAATACTTTTGACCTATTCTCAATGATGTTAAGCAGCTCCTGATCGCAGCAATCATTCCTTCGATTGCGTAACAAACTATTTTCTGTTTTTTTAATACGGAAATAACTTGAAAGCTTAAAAAAATTTTGCTTTGTTCTTTTTGTTTATGATGGTCTTTCTATACCTTTAATCTTTGCAAACATATATACAAATCTCTACATATAGATGGGGTTTGATGAGTTGAAATGTTTTTAAATATTTAGTTTTTCCTGGCAAATACAACTAATATTTTATACTCCCTCCGTCAAATAAATGTCCATAGTGAAAAAGACACAATTCTAGAAATATGTAATTATTCACTTTAACTAAATGACAATTGCGGGTAATGAATTTCTCCATCTCATAATTAAGGGTAGGATTGGAAAATAGGCACCTATTTTTGAAAGCTTATTAGGGATAAACTAAATTAGAAATGTGGATACTTATTTTTGGGACGGAGAGAGTACTCAAAATAGTCACCTATAATTATGCTTGCTATATATTTATATTTGTGGGAAAATTGCAATTGAGCCTCACCACACACAAGCCCAAGCATGCTACATAGTGGGCCTTACAGGCTTTGATTCAGAATGTTCTTCCTCGAAACCATACGTTTAGGATTGATTGAAAGTAGTGGACTTGGTTCTAGTATTTTATGTTTTAGTATACTATTTGCATTGTTATGTCTTGATGTTAGTGTGATTAAGTTTGTGTTAGTGGTCATTTATGTTTTGGAATGTAATCCAAGTAGGCAAAAGGCTTTATAACCAATGAAGAAGAAAAGCGAAAAGATGCTTGGAGTTATGTCAAGGAATAGTATAAATAGGGATTAATAATGAGTTTGAGATATATGAGAATTCTATTTGGTTGATATTTTCTTTGTTCCCCTCCTAACAAATTGGTATCATAGCATATTTAGAGTGAGTGAGTCGAGTGTAAACAAATAGAAAAATAACAAGCAACAACGGAAATGCAATGGGTGCGACAGAACCACCTTTGAAGAAGGCTACAAAATCTGGAGCATTCGTATAGCGACTACTCAAATCTCAAGACTTATAGGACATGTAGGACACAACTATGCAATTCAGATGACAAAGGCAGATTGTAGGAGAACAAGAACAAGGATGCCAAGGCCTTGGTAATCATTCAACAAGCAGTCCATGTCAACTTCTTCTCGTGAGCACAATGAAATCAAAACATGCATGGTCTATTTTGCAAAAGGACTTTCAAAGTTATCTGAAAGCCCCCATGGTGAGATTGCAATTTGATAGGTACTAACCTAAGCCCAAGCCCAAGCCCATTAGGGTTATTAGGGTGGTTAATAAATAGGGGATAGAGGGGAGAGTACGGGATGGAAGAAAAATATGATGTTTGTTCTTGGGAGAGTCTAGCCTCTCGAATAGCTAGTTACCTGTCAGTTTCTTGTTAATCAAGCATCCCGCTACTGTTTCTTCTACATTTCTTTTATTTTAATTATTTAGTAAATTTGGTTCTTATCAAATTGGTATCAGAGTTGTTCCGAATCAATAGCTAAAGGTTTGAGTCTGCAGGAGATTGAATCTATAAAGATGGAGGTGATTGGAATCCACTCCATTGGTTTAGATCTCCAACGCCATCACCGAGATCGGATGGCGATTTTCAATCGGATTCTCGAATATGGTGGTTTCACCTTGAATAGTGAGAAGGTTGTCCATGAACCTACTTCTGGTCTCAACGATGCGAAACCCGTGATCACGGCAACAACTGTTAACAAAGAAGAAGAAAATAAGGAGGAAAGAGAGAATTGGGAGAAAGTACTGCCGATTGAAGAGAAAAGAGAAAATGAAAGGCCAATCGAAGAGAAGAAAGGGTCTGTAGTGGTTGGAGGGTCATCATATTACTTACTCAACCATGGAGGCAGCAAGTCGACAAAAAGTTCTCCAATCGACAGTCCATAAACGAAGGAACTAGATTCATCTCCAATTCCAAACCTAGAACTGTTGCTGGACGTGTATTGCCCAACACCTAGGGTTAGTTTTCCGGTGGAATCGACCACCACACCGAGTTCGAAGATGGTTGGGCTGGCATATCACCATGTTACTAATCAACCTACCGTTACTATCAAGAAAAAAGTTGAGAAGTTGGATGATGTTCTCGAGCCAAGCGGTTACTGTGCGTTTTGGATTTTTGAAAGTTTTGACTTTAATGACAGCTGGTTGGAGAGATGTGTCTGGGCATCAACAATGTCTTTATTTTTTCTATCCACCTTGAGGACAAGGTGGTTCTTTGGGGGCGGGGGTAATGATAGGTACTAACCTAAGCCCATGCCCATTAGGGTTGTTAATGAATAGGGGATAGAGGGGAGAGTACGGGATAGAAGAAAAATATGGTGTTTGTTCTTGGGAGAGTCTAGCCTCTCGAATAGCTAGTTACCTGTCAGTTCTTGTTAATCAAGCATCCCGCTACTGTTTCTTCTACATTTCTTTTATTTTAATTATTTAGTAAATTTGTTTCTTATAACAATCACTCCGGTGCGACTTTGAGACCTTAATAATGAAGAAAGGAATACCGGTCGCTGAATTTTTGTCAATAGCAATGACAATTGTTAGTAAAATGTGGTCTACGACGAGGAGGTTACCATCTAACCATTGTTGAAAAGGCACTTGGAAGCCTAACTCCGAAATTTTATCATGTTGTAGCTCGCGTAGAAGAATCATAGGATTTGTCAATTTCTTTCATTTGATGAATTAATAGGGTCTCTTAAAGCTCATGAGTTGAGCCTTAATAGAACACTCAAGAACAAAGAAGAGGCATTCATGTGAATTATGGTGAACGTGGTTGTGGTTTTGGAAGAGGAAAATTTGATTGACAAAACAAGTAACATAAATAGATTTCAATGTTATATGGGCATATTATGGTGAACTATCGATACCGATATCATAGAGCCAATTTTGTGTTGGAAAGTGAAGCTTCGAATAATGAAGGAGATAGTAAGCCTTTTATGGCTCATTTACAAATTAAACATAAGACGGGTGATGTGTGGTTTATGGATAGTGGTTGCTTAAATCACATGACATACATGATCCATATTAAAAGAACTTGACGAGGGAGAAAGAACTAGAAGTCGAAGCTGTATTGAAACTAGCCATGGTGGAGTGAAACTTCTTCATAATGTTCAAAAAGGTCAAGTGACAGTCCATGTCAAGATGGCCCAATGCAAAATGTTCTCAACCACAAGGTTGTGGCGTGGTGGTAAGAGCCTGGGGACTTCATAGCGGTTGCCCGGGTTCGAGCCCCACTCGCAGCATTGTGGCCACGGGATGAATGCCCGCGGGCCATAGGCCTGTTTTCCCAGGAGATTAGTCCGGGCCCAAAGTGGTCTGGGATACTCCTTTACCAAAAAAAAAATGCAAAATGTTTTCGTTTGAGGTGTCTAATGTGGTAAGGTTTGCTCTTGTTGTTGGAGGAAAAGATGAATCAAGTAATAAAAGTTTGGTTCTTGGGCTACCAAAAATCATTTCTATTGATATATGTGAAGGGTGTGTTTATGAAAAAAAACTACAAGTCTCCTTCCATTGGTCCAAGCCTCTTAGTGTCTTGAATCGGTTCTGTTGATTTACGTGGGCCTGTGCAAACTAAGGGTTGTTTACCGCTTACCGGTAAGAGTCAACATTTTCATTTAACTTACATGGTAAGATTTTAATTCATTAAAATGACATCGTATGCGACAAATTATCCGGTAAGCACTCACCGGGTAAGAGTCACCACTCTCACTTAGGGTAGACTCCACCCTCTGAGGCGCCCCCACCGCAAGCCATCATGGGGGAGGTAAATCAACGCATGCATCCCATTGGCAGAGGAGTGGTCCCAGGCTTGAACCCAGGACGTCACACATATGGATTACACCCGTACTGCTACCTTTGAGACAGATCACCAGGCAAAATTCTCGATCCTTGTCATTGCTTTTACCGGGTAAGATTCTCAATCATTGTCATGTTCATCAGATAAGATAAAGTGACCCGAAGAACTTACCGGGTAAGCATTTAGTAAACGGCCCCTAAGTCTCTTGGTGAGGGTTGTTGTTTGTTGCTTTTTACCAAGGATTATAGTCACATGAGTTGGTTTTATTTTCTTGAAAACAATAGGAATTTTTAGAAGTTCTAGCACTTCAAGGATATGGTTGAAAAGCATAGTGGAAGCTTAATCAAAGTTCTACGTAGTGATAAAGGTGGAAAATTCTCATCAAAGGAGTTCAAGGTTTTTTGTGAAGAAAATGACATTCATAGAGTCAGACAACTCCTTGCACTCGAGAGCAAAATGGTGTTGTAGAGATGGCAATAAGTATGCTACAAGCAAAAGGGCTTCCAAATCAATTTTGGGCGGTGGCAGTAGCGACATTCGTCTATTCGTTGAATCTCTCTCCAACAAGGGCTCTCATGAATATAACTCCATTTGACGGCTGGTATGGCAAGAAACACTTTGTAAGTCATTTAAGAGCTTTTGTTTGTATTTTTTATGCTTTGGTACACTCTCAAACTCTATCAAAAACTTGATGTAAAGTCTTTGAAGTATAATAGGACGCAACATATTGATATTCTTTTTCAAATCATTCGTGATTCACGAGCATTGGGCCGACTACTAACGAAGTTGTCAACAAAGGAGAAAATCGGTGACTTTTGAGCTTTGCTTAGAGTTTGCAACCTTGAATCAAGAGGGAGTGTTTGAGGATTGATTCAAAGTAATGGAGTTGGTCCTTTTTAATTAGTCTACTATATGTATTGCTGAGTCTTTATGTTGGTGTGATTAAGTTTGTGTAAGTGGCCATTTATGTATTGGAATATAATCTAAGTAGGCAAAAAGTTCTGTAACCAATTAAGAAGAAAAGCCTAAGGATGCTTGGAGTCATGGCAATGAATAGTATAAATAGGGATCGTGTAACGAGTTTGAGATATATGACAAAAGAATCTATTTGGTTGACATTACCTTATGTTCCTCTCCCAATACCCTATTCATCATTTAAACACTAATCATGTGAGAAACCTCAAATGCTACTACCCCTATTTATCTATATACGTACAAGAAGAGTTGTTTAATTTGTGGGATACGAATTGTTCCATTTGGAGTTACCTGATACTTGTATGAGATGACACTTCTATGAGATGGCCTGAAAAGGAAAAAGGTAGCGCACTCGTTAATCAACATTTTTGAATTATCTTGGAAGTTCCAATTCTGATCTCTTTCAAGTTTTAGCATTTGTTCTTTTTTTTCAAATTTGTTTATCACTTTTTAATTTCATTGTTCAATGATGTTTGATGAAATTTCAATGCCAAATTGATGATTGGACTATATATGGAGTTAACACGTTGAGCATACCTTTTGAAATCGTTATAATAGCAATCTAGCCTCATATATAGAGTTGTACATTCATCTTTGCTCACCTTGAAGATATATATATATATACACACACACACACACACAGAGGGTCAGGTTCAGGGGAAACCTCAAAAAAAGGGAAAACTGAAGAACACCCTAGTAGCCCTTCATCTGGACGGTATGCACTTGTGCATACAAGTAATTTGTAGCATGCACACGTGCATATGCACAAGTGCATAAAAACAAAAACAAAAAACAACATAATTTATCTGTATGCACAAGTGCATACCGTCCAGATGAAAGCCTACCAGAGTGTTCTTCAGTTTTCCGTTTTTTTTTAGGTTTTCCCCTGAACCTCCATCTACACACACATATATATAGGGAGTTTCAAATACAAACCATGATCACTGTTTATATTAGGAGACACTTGAGATATTTATGGAAGATGATAGGTTTCATTCATTATGATCATTGCTTTAGATTAGGAAACAGTGAACCAGATAATTCATTAGGTTAGATGGATGGTTAAGATTGGTTTGTAAGATTTCCATAGTTTGTATTTGTAATTCACTCTATATGTGTGTGTGTGTGTATATAACTGTATATATATATATATAGAGAGAGAGAGAGAGAAGGGCTGTATGATTTTGAAGTTTTATGTCGTCTCTTGAATGTTACTTGATGTTCTATGCCTCTGCACTGAAGGAAGGTCTTCAAAGTCCTCAAATGCTGAAGAACAATTGTTGGTGCCTTTAGTCTATTGCTGCTTTATTTGCTCTATGTTTACCTTTTAATGCATATCCTTTGTAAATATTTCCTTCTCGTATTCTTCAACAATCGCATTGGTTGCAGGATACTGATGAGTGTAGAAAGTTCTTGAAGGAAGAATATGTTCATGAGGGTGCTCGAACTCGGCGTACATTGCATGATTTTGCTGAAAGTAATTATTTGGCTCGACTGAGCTTTGTGCGGAAAATCTCAAAAAACAAGGTATTGTTTCTCTGATGTTTTCATCCATGAAATTTGTATTTATTTGTCTTTTAGGTTTTTCTTGATATTATATTGCATTTATATGGAAGGGGGAACCTTCAAGAGTTTTCCCAAAAGATATTTATGTCGGAAACGACCTATTTCATTAGTTTATGATAGTTATTTTGAGAGCTTCAACAGTTGCCACTCCCATCCCACATGAGATAGTTGTATCACTATCATATGACAATATATACATTAGGTGTTTGCTGCTGAAATTTGTATGGACACTACTTTCCTCCTCTTTCTCTGTACTCATTTTTCTAATTATAACAGACAATCATATATGAGACCGGAAGTAGTTTTTCAAGTATCAAAAACATGGCCGGACTTCATCAAAATGCAACGAAATTTGCTTTAGTTCCTACTCAGTGCAACCATAATTTTCTCTCAATTAGTATAACAAACATTCAACTCTTTCTTTTTTATACCCATTCTGACTGGTAAACGGCAAATCTTGTAACCATTGATGATGTGGATGTCAAGTTATATTATAATGCTTATTATGTGGACAAAAATGTCGCATCAAAATCAACCGGTCCCACATAGGGTAAAAACTCTTCTTATCACTCTAGTTTAGTGGCTACGGAATAAGATGAATCGAAGGTTTGTTACACTAATTGAGAAAAACATTGAATAGGACATTTGATGCATTTTGGCCTAAAAACATTGATATGTTTTAAAATGAATCTCTTTTGTAATGATGAAACATGCAACTATTGGATTTGAATCCTTCTCTTGTTAGTAGACTATTTGTGCCCTTATTTTGCTTAAGGTATGCTCTACATCTTGAAGCTGCAAATACATGACTTGGTTGTTAACGCAACACTCTTTTTTGCAGGACCACGAACAACTGTAAATACCCCCACCCATCCCTATCGCCTATTGCATATTGGTTCGGTTAACCCTACCTGTTTGTTCATAAATATTGTCCAAATTAAATCTGTGAAGTTATGCTGCATCTGCTGTCTCTTGTAAGTTGTAACCAGTAAGTACCATCTATAGAATCTCAACCCTTTTACTTATACCATAAAAGTTGCAGCAATTTCATTATGGGATTTTCCCCATTTCTTCCATGCTAAATTACGTTCCTGCCCATTCACATCTCCATCAAAAAAAATCTGGTTCTACTACCTTTGGTTTGCATTATTCGCTTTTATGGGAAAGAGAAATCTTATTGTAGTCGTGTGGGTATCTTATTCGTTTAGTTCGAATGGTCTATAAAGTTTAAGCAAAACGTCTCGTACCAATGAATCAGACGAATTTTAGAACTTCTGGTCAATGGGCGTGAGCATGTTCCTCTCAAATGAACCGACGGTATCCATGGGGATTAGTGTTAAATGCTATGTAAGCCCTGTGTTGACTTTGCTAAATAGATGCAATTTAAACACATGTAATAGAGGTCGTCAGTTCAAGTCTTCTTCTCAGGGTTACTGTAGGGTTTGCCTGTCTGACTATTAACTTTAGGATCCCATCAAGTCTTCTTCTCAGGACAGGGTTATTGTAGGGTTTGCCTATTTGACTATTAACTTCAAGATCCCATGGGATTTGTTTGAGGTTCGCGGAAACTTGCTCAGGCACCTAAAGTTACCAAAATCTAAAGTTACCAAAATCTGTAGTTACCACGTAAGTTGCTTTTTCGACAAGAGAGTGTATATTTGCATTATATGTTTTTATTGTATATAGAAACTGTGGTGAGACTGTTGGCTATAAAAATATTGATAGTAACTTTACATTTGTCTTGTATACATTTATAAATTAATTGGAGTTGCTCATGGTGAGTTTTTTTAGAACTAAAGTAACAAAGATGTTCTAAAACGATGTAAAATCATTTGATCGACATCAAGACGACATAATCGTATGTCGAACGATGTAGGGTTGGTTTTCATACAAACTCTCTTTCAAGCGTTAACGCAATTGATCCGTCTGATGGACACCGTGGAAGACATATATTTTCATAATATGCATGTAATTAGCTTAAGACAAGTTTCATTTTTTCTAATATGGTTTTCCTGAGTTATTAATGCTTCTGATCGATCATGTTTGTTTTTTAAGAAGTGCTTGAGTTTGAAATCTTATTTTACTTCTTATTTATAAGAGGTAGTGTTTAAGTTTGAAAGCAGGATCAATAAGACTACTTCTTTTGTAAAATGATAAATGCACATAATCAAAGTCAACGATATTAATAAAGTATTATCGACAAAAAGAACATAAATGCTAACTAAATTTTATCAAAAATGTTATTTTAATTTTATTTAAATCAAAATAAAAAGTGGGCTTCTTTTAGAAGTACTAAATTTTGTGCTATTGAGATTTGTATATCTTAGATGTTCTCAATTCTCAAATATTACATTGTCATATACAAGTTGTGAACTTGAGTTATTTTTTTTTTGGTGTCCTAGGTTATGCCTAAACTAATCCCTTGACAAATTATGATCGTAAGACATCAACCCTGATTAAATCTCAGTGACCACAATTGTTGTGTACGTCTGGATTTAAATCTTGGACAAATAAGATATTCCAGCACATCCCCAGGGCCTTAACCAGTACGTTACAACTCTTGTAGTTAACTCGAGTTTGTTATTTGCCTCTTGTTTTTTAGGATTCCAATTTTTTTGTTTTTGTTTTTGTTTTATGAAAATTAGAGGACAATAAGAAGCTAAGAAGACGTAAGAGAGGTTTTAAACTCTAACCTCTTATCTAGTAAGACAAACGGTCTTATAAATTGAACATCTTATCTAATAAGACATAAATGGTGTATTTTTAAAAGTCAAATAACAGCTTATAAACAACTCTTCTATTCAGACTCGTTCCTGACATTTTATAGGCCTTGGACGTATGTGAAAATAAGAGCCCTCGATAAGTATGAAAAAAATAATCAATAAATGTTTATTAAATAATCAACAAATGTTTCTTTATTATTAAAGAATTGAATATAAGAAATGTTAATCATTAATGGAGGAAAGAAATATTATTTTTGTTTAGTATAGATAGGAGGGTACTTAAGATTCACGTACTTATTAGGTAATTAACGATCAATAATGTATGAAAAACAAACGTAGTTTGGAAATTCTAAAGTATAGATATGAGTTTGACCATCCACCATGGTTGGTGATTTATTAAAAGGTAACAATTTTCTTAGTTTATTTATAACAAGAAATGTGTGTTATTCTAATACACAAAGATAACTTATGTCGAGGAAGTAATCGAGAGAGTTAATAAAAGATGAACGATAGAGAAGATTATCATAGTTTTCTGGACAAGAAGACAAAGGAGAGTCGGTTGGAATGTGAAAAAAGAAAATGTTTTACAGAGAAACTTTATTGGTTAATTATAAAACCATGAAACATAACATAATTAATAAGAACAATAGATGGATCGTCAAATAAGAGTAAAATATCAACTATAGAAGCACAAATAGATGAGCAAAATAACCAACAAAACCAATTAAGCAAATAACAATACCCAATGTAGATAAAAATAGTGAACAAAAACATATAGCAATAACAAGTAGGGTCCTATTATTTACACCCAACCTTGGGTGTAAATTACATTGGAAACATAAAAAGTTACATTGGGAACATAAAAAGTCAAACATATGGAATTAAGTATGAGAGGTGGGGTGGGTAGGGTGAGGTGTATATAAGGATTTGAAGGTGCCAATAAGTTTTCATTTCAATTTTTTTTTGCCTTCAGTGAACCATCTCCGTACGCATCACGATCCAATTTTCAAAAATAAAAAACAAGGTTGACCAATTAATGGTCCAAGTGTACCAAATTGAAGAGATTTCTAAAGTTGAGAAATGTTAATTAAATAAAGAAAATCAAGGTAATTAATTACACTTATATGCCCATAGTCAACCATATTCTTTTGATTACTATTCAATAAGTTTAAGGACGTTTAGTTGATAGAATGAAATTTGATGGAATTGAAATTCATTGAAGGAATTTGACTTTGAAGGAATTAGAATGGAGTTTGATGGAATTTGATCACACGTTTGGTTGGTAGAAATTTAATTCATTCACTTAAGCCAATGAATGATGAATTCCTTAAATTGTGAAATTCAATGGAGTTCAAAGGATTCAATCATTTTCATTATGTGAACCAAACATAGGATCTGCAATTTGGTGAAAGAAATTATCCATTCCAATTCTTTCTGATTCCTTCAAAATCCATGAACCAAACACCCACTAAGGGTGCGTTTGGTTCGCATGATAGAATTTGATGGAATTGGAATCCATTGAATGAATTTAACTTTGAAGGAATTGGAATCAAATTTGATGGAATTTGACAATGCGTTTGGTTGATAACAATTGGATGGAATTCAATTCTTTCACTTAAGTCAATGAATGATGAATGCCTTAATATGTGAAATTCAATGGAATTCAAAGGATTCCATCAATTTCATGATGTGAACCAAACATAAGATTTGAAATTTGGTCAAAGGAATTATCCATTCCTATTCTTTTAAAATCCATAAACCAAACACCCTCCGAGTGTTTTATGGGTTATTTGAAGATATTTTAATAAACATTTTTATTAAAAGGTTTTGATTGAATCATAAATATGTGTATTTTTATTAGCAATGCGATTTTTCTAATGGATGCATATTCATGCATTGTCCACTGTTTGATCCGTCATTGATTTCAATAGTAATCAACACACTAGGATCTAGGGTGCTCAAAATTCCGATTAATCCGACCAATCAACTTGAAAAAAACCTAAAAAAACTCAAACCGAGATAACCCAACACATAGTTGATACAAAAATAGGCCAAAGCACATCTATTAGGTTAGAATTGGGTTAGAGTAATTGTTAATGCCAAAAATTGTCTAATGGAAGATTTAAGGTCGGCGTGGAGCTTTATCCAACTAAAGAAAGTAGTCAATCGACAAGACGTGCGATAAAAACAAGATAGAGAGACAAAAGATTTGTGACGCGGAAAAACCTCAACGAGGAAAAAACAGCGGACGACTAGGAAGGGTCGTCGAGCACTATGATCGCCAAACATGGGCGACGTCCTTATGCGTCCTTATGTATTACAGTGCTTACACAAGATAAATAAGAAATACAACCGTAGAAACCAGTAATGAGTGTAGGTCGTGTGTAAAACACTTCGGTCGTGTAGTACGATAGAGAGCACTTGTGAGAATTCGTCGTGTAGCTTGTAATATCGGAGCTCATGTGTTGTAGATGTAGTTGTAGGTGTCTATTTATAGTCTTTGATCTTCATAAATGTGTCTTTATAACGGTCGAAGCTCCATAATTGTTTTAATGACTCTGGTCAGTTATAGTCGTTGGTCTTTAAGGTCATTAAACCTGCATTAAATAAACAAGAGAAGAACGTTGGGTCGTACGTTAGTATAGTCGTGGCCGGATATAATCGTCTGACGATCGTATGATTAACGCTCGACCGACGTCCACGCAAGTGTCGACCAGTATCATAAATATGTTTGGTCGACAGGAGGCCAGTCGTGTGTAAGATGCATTAAATGTCATTCGTAGTGGTCGTAGATTTTTGACCCAAATAGTAATTTGAACCCAACCCGATGAACTTGATGTCTTTATATATATATATATATATATATATATAGGGATGGGTTACTTTACAAACCAAGTCATTTGTACAAACCGTACAAACTGTCGATTTCATTGTTTAATTCAATGAAATTCTTTTATGAAAATGTTTAATATGATGACATTGTTTCATATAATTCTTTTCTTGTTGAAATTGCTTCATTTATTTTTGTTTCTATGTAAAAACGAAATTGTTTCATGTATTTCTCATTTTTACATGAAACAAAAATATATGAAACAATTTCATGAAAGAATTTCATTAAATTAAACAATGAAATCGACAGTTTGTATGGTTTGCATTTGATTCTCCCCCCAACCCCCATATATATATATATATATATATATATATATATATATATATATATATATATATATATATATAGAGAGAGAGAGAGAGAGAGAGAGAGAGAGAGAGGTTCATTAGAAATGGTAAATATATGAGAAATAGAGAAGTAATCTTAGTCATTCATCTGGTCAACATTTGCGGCTTTGACCGCGAAGCACCAGATAATTCCTTGCGTGGTCTATAGAAGGTAGAGGGGTAGTTTTGTAAAATACAAGGGATGAGTTCATATATGAACCTGTATGATTCACATATGAATCAGTTAATTAGTTCATATATGAATCTGTTAATTAGTTCAACTGATTCATATATGAACCTACAGTTAATTAGTTCATATGTGAATAAGTTAATTGGTTCATATATGAATCACAAAGGTTCATATATGAATCAGTTAAAAGAGTTCAAATGTGAAGTACACTGGTTCATATATGAACATATAATTCATATGTTAATTATACAGGTTCATATATGAACACAACCCGTGTATTTTGTAAAAATTACGAAAGTGTCATTCTATTTTTGGAATAGCCGCAATTTTTGACCAGTCAAAGTCGCAACTTTTGACCAGTCACAGACGGAATATTTGACCAGTCAAATCCGATCTTGACCGTATGAATAGCTAGGATCACTTCTCTATTTCTCATATATTTACCATTTCTCAAATGAACCTAAGGCTATATATATATATATGTATATATTGGGTATGTTCAAACGAGAAGCTAAACATTTTGCGAGAAGTGTAATATCATATATGATACAAAGCTTAATCATATATGATTAAACACATGTTACATTGGCAATACATAGATGTTTAATCATATATGATTAAACACACCCACAGGCCGTGTAATCATATATGATATCACACTTCTCGCCTTCTCGCAAATTGTTTAACTTCTCGTATGATCCTTCTTCTCTCTCTCTCTCTCTCTATATATATATATATATATATATATATATATTAGACATTAGACCAACCCGTAGCTATATTCAAAATTATATTACAATTTCAACCGTAATTTTATTTTCTTATTCATATGAAACTTCAACTTTTTTGAGTTGTTAGCCTTTTTGGTATGTTTTCATTTTTATTTTACTTCATTCAAACACAAATGTTTAGCTAGATTGTAAAATAAATACGAAAGTTTAAACCCGACCAACCCAACTCATACAGTTTGGGTAGGGTTGGGTTGTAGTTTTGATTGGGTTGAGTTGATTTGAGATTTTTCAAACCGTAAATATTGGATTGGGTTGTTCAAATACCTTCAACCAGACTAACCCAACCCATGTGCAGCCCTATTAGGATCACATAATTTTTGTGTAAGTTGTTTTCCAATTTTATTATCTTTTTGTTACTTCGTAAAAACCCAATGATCAAAACAACAATCATAATAATAAGATCATCATAATTCATATCAACCATACCTCTTGGTGATCCTATGAAATACAATTATAAACTAGAGTAAACTTCATTTTTAGTCCTCGTGGTTGTCGATTATCTTTGTTTGTATTTTCGTTTGGATTTGGACCATCCTTTTAACCACTGTTAACTTCCATCCATTAAATGAGTGGCACACATGGAGAACATTCTTCCCTAACCTACAACCAATCATTTACCAACTAATTTCTTGATTAGATTGGTTAGGGTTCCACAGAGCCATACTCCAACAAACTGCACAACCTTTCTCTCCATTGGTAATCTCTTCCTCGAATCACTTAACCACATTGGGACACTAACAAATATTACCATTCCCTCTTTCTCCTTTTGAATTGAACAAGAAGCAGAGACCTCTGTCAATTTCATAGCCATAATCGGTGTATAAGAGACCTATTTGGATTTGGGTTTCTTCAATCCTAAGATAAACACACCCGAAAATCCATTTACATATAAGTGCACCTCTAAACCAAGCAACTTCATCTCCATACCCGTTACGCCCAACCATCTATTCTTCTTATAAATGTTCTCTCCACCAAGCACACTTTCTTTTGTTTTTCTTCGCTTACTTGGCAAGGATATGGGTGATGTTTTTTTATAAACGATATAGGTGATGTTGTGGGCGTCGGTGATGATGATGGTGGTGGAGAGGGGGAGGATGAATATGAGGGGAATGGGTGGTGTTGACGCTGGAGAAGGTAATTGGACATAAGGGGCTCTCCTCGTCTCTCTCTCTCTCTCCAACATCCTGATTATTTTCATCAAACATTCTTGTAAGCCAAACATTGTTTAGATTGGGTTCTAGCTTTGGTAACAACACTATTGGTGATTGAGGTCGCCTAGAACGAGGAAGAACAAGATGCAGGTCGTGGGGAGTGGGCGAATGCAAGATGGGGGGTGCTACCGACAGAGAGGGTTTTAATTATTAAAGTATATTGATTTTTTATATCTTGAAAAAACTAAAACGTACAAACTTTTGTACAATTACATTTATCACCCTTACAATTACTTATTTAATTTACTTTATATCCCTTACTTTTTCATTTTTCATTTTACACCATTATCATATTAATACAAATAATCATATATTAACAAAAATGCAATGAAAAAATACGTTCATTTTTCTACAAATTATACAATTATAATCGTCTCATCAATACCTTCAAAACGAGCCCAATATTGAATATTTTTTAATTTAACCATATTATTAAATATCATGAATATCTACGAAATAATTTGTTTTCTATCCATACATTTTATTTTTTCCCCACCATTAACACATTAAAAATACATAATCGTAAAATACGTTTCATTCTTATTATAAATTATATCATTATAATTTTTTTTCGTCAATAATTGTAATATAAACTAATTATTGAATATCTTTATGGGTTTAGGTTTCATAAGTTGTGATTCTTAGGTCATGGTTAATTGTTGATGACATGTATATAAGGAAATAACATTAATTGTTCGTTATTTATTTACATTCCGCTGCATCGCACGGGTATATTCCTAGTTTTAAAAGAAAATTGATAAAACAATGGAAAAGACCAAATGCCTCTCACTTAACGAATGGAAGTTGGCATCCATAAGTTGGAGGGACCAAAGTTAAGCGAAACTGCAAACCAAGATGACAAAATTGAAATAAACAAATTGTAGAGACGAAAACTAAGGGTGCGTTTGGTTTGCGGGATTGGAATGGAATGAATTGGATTTCAAGGAGGGATTTGGATTTGTACGGATTTGGATTTGGGGGGATTTGAAATCCCTTCATGTGTTTGGTTTGTAGGATTTGGAATGAATTTCAAATCCATTCATTTACAAGTCTTGTTTAGTTTGTAGAATTTGGATTTGGATTGAGTTTTTTTTTAATTATTTTTTTGTTTTATAAATAATTTATTTTTATTGGTGAACTTCAGATTTGGATCGATACAATTTGACGTCTAGATCAATGTTTTAAAAAACGGGTCGACCCGACCGGTCGAACCGGTGAAGAGACCGGGTTTATGCCATTTTATGACCCGGATTGAACCGACCGGGTCTATTAAAAAACCAGTTGAACCGGTCATAACGAACCGGTATCGAACCGGTTGACCCGGTAACAAAAGTTAAAAACGAATAGTCCAATAGGCAATACGTATTAGCGTTAAAAACCAACACTCCAATGTCTCAAGATCCATGATTAGGTTTGATCGTTATACTTCGTTTGGATGTATTTGAATTGATGAAAAACTTATGCTTATGTGTGTTTATTTAATGTTTTTGGATTTATGTAAAACTTGTTGTTATGTGTTTTTTTAATGTTTTAACTTGTGAACATCAATATTTTGGTTATATATATATATATATATATATATATATATATATATATATATATATATATGCATGAAAATGAAAAATACAAATAAATTCTTGAAACCGGGTTGAACCGTGACCCGGTTACCACACCGGTTCAATAAAAAAACCGGTTTTTAAAACATTGGTTTGGATCACGCTTTAGAATCCGTCGGATTTGGATTTCAAATCCAGGCCCAAAGCCAAGGATTTCCAAATCCATCATATGAGGGATTTTAAAATGGTCAACGGATTTGAAATCCGGTCAACGAAATCCTTTCTTGCAAACCAAACGCAGGATTGGAATGGATTTGAAATCCAAATCCTTTCAAATCCATTTCAATCCCGCAAACCAAACACGCCCTAAGAAAATTGACAAATCACATGGACCAAAAGTTAGTTTAGTCTAGACATTGTCATTGGATTCTTCTTTCAAGATTTGCATCCATAACTTTCAAGTCGTTGGTCATTCTTCGGTTCTACTATCAGTTTTAGTAGAACCGACAAAATGCGTCACGATTTTACCATATATAGTTGCATGGTTATTAATTAGTAGCAAAATTTAGAAAAAAATATACCATGTCAGTAAGATTAAATTGTAACGTGTCAAAAGTTCTTTTTATTTTGTCTATGTTTTGATATATTTACATAAACCCTTTTAGTATTCAAACGCTTGTTTTCATCCTTATCATTATTCTGATACAATTACATAATGTTTAAACATTTAAAATGAAAATATTTTGAATTTTTCAAAAAAAAAAATGGTCTTCCACAATGGAAACTGATAAATGAAATCTATGTATTCCAATTAATCCCGAATAATCACTTTATTGCTACAGATTCGATGAGATCGTGCGATTATCTTACAAAAATATATCATTAAAACCAATATTGTTGAGACCTTCAAAATAAGCTTAATATTTAATATAATAATTTGCTTAAAATGTTTATTCTTATTATTGTTGTTATTATTTAATTTTTAAATAATTAAAAAGGTAAAAAAGAAAATAGGCAAATAGAAGTTAAAATAAACCACAAGAGTGCTTATATAAAAATTTTATTACAATATGAGTATACAATTAAAACATATGAGAAAATTAATTTAACATCAACAATCAATAGTTTGTGTGTTTTTAGTTTGTTCTTGCAATATTATTATTGACATGAAAAATGTTGTAAAAGTGTATATATATATATATATATATATACATGGGGGAGAGGGGGTATTTAATTAAAAATAAATTCTTTATGTTTATAGATGAAATAGTTTATATATAATTTTATAAGTAAAGTAATCTAATTTTACTAACATATTATGAATATATCTAATATAATTTAAAAGATTTGGTGTGAAAATTTGGTATAACTATTGGAATGAAAAAAAATATATTCCTAAAGTATTTTAATTTTACATCAAATATATTGTCATGTTTTATATATAAAGAGGTAGGTTCAAATGATAACAATAACTAAATAAGAAAATAAGAAAACGGCTAAATCATGTGTAAAATTACATGTGATTTTACAATAACAGTCAATAAAGGGGTGTGCGGGTGACTTGGCATGCGACCTCCGTCAAAGTCGCGTGAATCGCATGTGATTTTTTACGTGATTTTAGTGTAATATCACATATGATTTGAAAGTTTTATTATTATTTTTATTTTGATACTGTTCTCGTATGAACCCGACTATATATATATATATATACACACACATACACACACACATATATAGACTTAATCGTTTGAAGGTATTGTTTTACCTTAACGTATTAATTTTACATCAAATATCTGTGAGAACTTTTACCTTAAGGTATTGTTTCACATGATTTTTTCCCCATCTAAGGCAAACATTTAATGTATTGATGAACATATATTTATTTCACAATATGTTTGTTTCATATTTATTCGATTTACAATTTGAAACTTTTTTACGTGTAACTTTTGTTTCACAAAAAGACTAAAAAAGTTTACATTATGAAACAAATATGTGTTAATCAATATTCTAAATGTTGGCCTTAGATGACAAAAACATCATATGAAATAGCACATGATACACTAGTTCTCAAGGCTATCACAATTTCATGAGTTCTCAAAAGAAAACCATATATATGTGTGTGTGTCTATATATATATAGTTCTCAAGGCTATCACAATTTTATGAGTTCTCAAAAGAAGCCCACCCATATATATGTGTGTACACACACACACACACACACACACACACATATATATATATATACACACACACACAAGCGAAGGATCGTGTGAGAAATTGAGGTTAACGTGAGAAGTGGATATGAACCGCTGATCACTTTTAATCTCAGCCCTCCCATGAATTGCGTATATATAGGGTTGGGTTTCGGTGAGAAGTTAGGTTAACGTGAGAAGCGTGAGAAGTGGTTATCAACCGTTAGATGAGAAATGGATGCACATTAGAATGAGATGCACCAAATCAATTCCATTCTAAGCCGCAATTCATGGGAGGGCTGAGATTAAAAGTGATCAGCGGTTCATATCCACTTCTCACGTTAACCTCAACTTCTCACACGATCCTTCGCCTGTGTGTGTATATATATATATATATATATGTGTGTGTGTGTGTACACCCATATATATGGGCTTCTTTTGAGAACTCATGAAATTGTGATAGCCTTGAGAACTAGTGTATCATGTGCTATTTCATATGATATTTTTTGATATATATATATATATATATATATATATATATATAGTTAGAGTTGTTTTAGCGATAGACTAAAATAACCAAATTTCCTTCAAATTAAACAACGATGTCGACATTTTATCCACCTTAGTATGTAAAATCGTCTTGCAAATATGAATATCAAATAAATTTCCTCAAGTCTGGTGGCATACTGAAATGAAACCAAAACCAACGTAGGTGGATAGGTAGAGAATACCTATGGGCACGAGACGACAACTGTCTCTAAGAATTTCGACAAAATGTTGTAACTTTAGGGAGAAAGGGTGCTTCTTCACTAGCATTGCACACATGTTTGATTAGCTATTTGAACAACCAATCCCAACTAGTAGGTTTGAAAAATAAACACGTTAATAAAATTTTGAAACCTAACCTAACCTAACCCAATTATTGCGAGTTGAACTAGAGATACACAAGGTCCGGGATTTCCAACCCTGTTTTTAAAGAAGTAAAAAAAGCCCAAGCTTTATTAGCCTCGAGTTGGGATTTAGGGTTAAAAGAGCGCTTGATCATGCATTTTAAAAACCAGGTTTTTTGGGTCAACATTAAGTAGACCTTGAAAAAAAAATGGTTTGATCGGGCTTTAAGGCTAGGCAAGGCTTGGGCTTGGACTATTTTTTGGTTAGGCTCAGGCTTTAGGCTTGAACCTCCTTGTGCATCTCTAGTTTGAACAACCCAACCCAACTGAATGAGATTAAGTAACTGGACTATAAAATCAAAGAACTATGAGCATTAGATATGAATATGGAGAAAGGGATAAAGCAAGGCACGTGCAATCACCACCGAAACCACCTTTGGAGATTTAGGAGACAAAGAAGAAGCCCACAGAAGGATGAAACTGAGACGACATTCCGTGCGTTTGTGGCAAGAGATGGAAGAGAAGGTCATGCGGTGCAACACGGGTGCGACTGAATTGAAGTTGTGAATAAGGGAGAGAAAAAGAGACTTGCGTAGGACGTTGAACTTAGGGATTTAGATTTAAAGGGATTAATCATACCCATAAATTGTAAACAGAGGCCTATCCACCTAAGACAGTAAAAAGGGGGATCGGGTTGGATAGGGTTCAAATTGGACTAGCCCAATTCCGTCCCAAAACATACGATTTGAGAATTTTACAACTCGATTAAATATCAGTTGGCTTCGAGTTCGGTTGATTTTTATGCAGCCTAACCTAACCTAACCCAATTATTGCGAGTTGAACTAGAGATACACAAGGTCCGGGATTTCCAACCCTGTTTTTAAAGAAGTAAAAAAAGCCCAAGCTTTATTAGCCTCGAGTTGGGATTTAGGGTTAAAAGAGCGCTTGATCATGCATTTTAAAAACCAGGTTTTTTGGGTCAACATTAAGTAGACCTTGAAAAAAAAATGGTTTGATCGGGCTTTAAGGCTAGGCAAGGCTTGGGCTTGGACTATTTTTTGGTTAGGCTCAGGCTTTAGGCTTGAACCTCCTTGTGCATCTCTAGTTTGAACAACCCAACCCAACTGAATGAGATTAAGTAACTGGACTATAAAATCAAAGAACTATGAGCATTAGATATGAATATGGAGAAAGGGATAAAGCAAGGCACGTGCAATCACCACCGAAACCACCTTTGGAGATTTAGGAGACAAAGAAGAAGCCCACAGAAGGATGAAACTGAGACGACATTCCGTGCGTTTGTGGCAAGAGATGGAAGAGAAGGTCATGCGGTGCAACACGGGTGCGACTGAATTGAAGTTGTGAATAAGGGAGAGAAAAAGAGACTTGCGTAGGACGTTGAACTTAGGGATTTAGATTTAAAGGGATTAATCATACCCATAAATTGTAAACAGAGGCCTATCCACCTAAGACAGTAAAAAGGGGGATCGGGTTGGATAGGGTTCAAATTGGACTAGCCCAATTCCGTCCCAAAACATACGATTTGAGAATTTTACAACTCGATTAAATATCAGTTGGCTTCGAGTTCGGTTGATTTTTATGCAGCCCTACTCCTCGCAAAAAAAAGTCTCAATGACCAAGGCCAAACAATTATTTATCAAAAACTATGTTTTTCACAAAGTCGTAAGACCATGCATGGACACATGCCCGTGCCTTACATCGGACATGAATCTCTCCGTCAAGACATCAAGATAATAACTAGTTTGATTGATGATAAAGATCAACATGTATATAAATTTTGAAATGTTAGGGCCAAACTATAAAGAAAAATTGAAATAGGGGTAGAAATTAGAAATTTGGCTAAAAATAGAAGCAAATAAAAATAAAAATTGAAACTTCGTTGCTTGTTCTCCATTGCTGAAAAATCAACTCAAAAAAGATCCTCAACGATTCGGAAAATCATATCTGGTCGGATCTTCTTTTCCAAACTGTCAAAATCTTGAAATCCCACCTCCACAAAATCAAATGGGTCCTCTTAAAAACCCCCCATTTTGCATTTCTTCATCCTCAATTTTTTTGAAAATGGGTGTTGTTGCAGTCTCAGATGCCCCTCTTCATGTTCTTGCAGTTGATGACAGCAATCTTGATAGGAAATTGATTGAACGCCTGCTAAAGACGTTTTCATATAATGGTAAACCCTATTCATTTCATCAATTTCTGAAATGGGTTTTTGTTCAAATCTTTGTATTGATTCAGATTTGCCATTTTATTTTATTTTTGTGTTTTTTTGCAGTTACTGCTGTGGATTCTGGAACTAAGGCCTTGGAGTTTTTGGGTCTACAAGATGTTGAAAAGCTTCAGTCTTTTTCTTCTGAACAATGTCATCCAGTATGAATCTTCTTTTGTTAAAGTTCGCCATTTTTGTGATCTTTAAGCTAACCCAGAAACACGTCAACATTTGACTTTTGAAATGATCAAATGATTATTTTCCAACTTGAAAATTTACAAGATTTATTTATTTGAATACAAAGAAATGATGAATTTAATTGACAATATCAAAATTTTACTAAGAAAACCAAAAGAATTCTGTGTCAATTTTGAATTTGCAGAAGTCTAGGTTTGACTACCAAAAGTCAAAATGAGATCTTTCTGATTTTTTCAATGATAATTTGGTTGTGTAGAGGGTTGTTTTATATGGGTTTCTTGTTGATTCTTATATTGGTTTTGATTTGTTTCTTCAATTAATCCAGGAAGTGAAGGTGAATTTGATTATTACAGATTATTGTATGCCTGGGATGACTGGTTTTGAACTATTGAGAAAAATCAAGGTGAGATTTGATCTTATTCGGTTACTCTTTGTGTTAAACAATTGTTTGACTTTTAAGATCTTTCGTAAAAGATACGGATCGTGTTTCCATGTGCGTAAAACCGAGTCATCTTTAGTCATTAATGTGTGATCTAGGGCTCGTTTAAAGAACGGAAGGCCCACCGGGTTTGTGAAGGTTGACTTGGACCCCTGACCTTTCGATTCGAACTTTTCAATGGTTGGATCAGAGCTTGGTCGGGTCCTGCTATTTAAACCTTTTTATATCAAATCATAACATTGAAAATGTAAAAATTACACTACTGATGTAGATATTAGATCAAATCATAACATTGATAACATTGAAAATGTTGTGGTACTTGCAGGAATCAACATCACTGAAAGACATACCAGTTGTGATCATGTCCTCTGAGAATGTCCCATCAAGGATAAATAGGTGAATTAGAATTTTATATATCAAATTACCCTTTTACCCTTATCGGTTTTCCTTTTACAATCTATCTCCATTCTTTTTGGTAGCTGATTTAGGTTAACAAGTTTATTATGGGTTATGTTTCCAACATTCCTTCATTTTGTCTTTGTCGAAGAGCGTTTTAGACATTTGACACTTACGGTAAACTTGGTATTCATTAGATGTTTGGAAGAAGGTGCAGAGGAGTTTTTCCTTAAACCGGTGCGATTATCGGACGTCGACAAGCTGAAACCATATTTGTCGAAGAACAAGAGGAAGACCACGAACGAGGAAGATTGTGTTTCAAATGACAAATCTCGAGCAAGGTACGATGATGTAGAAGAAAGACAGACATTTTCCGAGGATTAATTTTGCTAACATTGCCATTATATACGATTGTTGAAGATGATGCGATTCCATTACGTGGATGGAAATGCTATCATATTCCGGAAAACGAGGGTTTTGGTTATAACCCATGATGATTAGATGTTATCTTTGAACATTTTGGTTTTACAATTGATCTTTAAAAGAAATTGGTAAAACTCGTCGTTTGTACTAGAAATCTTCTATTTGTTATTCGTTTGTTTTATTTTGTTGCACTTTACTATTCAAAACCATGTCCGAGACGAATTTGGAAGTTATACACATTTGATACAAGGAATCAATAATCGATTAACCATTAAAGCAATTTATGTAATCTCGTATTATATGTAACATCCCGGTGTTTGAGTGGTTAAAAGAAAATAAACAAAAAGATAAGTGGTTGTTTTATGAAAAAGAAAAGTTGTGTGGTAAATTTTCAAGTAGAACAAATGGTTAATTTCATTTTAATACTTCCTAAGAAAGGAAGTTTCATAGTATATAGTTTCAACAACAATTGTGACAACTATATGAATAGGAATTGAAGCTAAGGATTTGTAAAAACCAACCACACTCGATGAAATTTAAGGTTAACGTTTATTTATGATGATATTTTTCAACAATAATACCCAAAGTTTATGGCTGACTGATATGGCTCATCATCATTTAACTATTGCATTTATTTTTCTCATTGTTGGTCATATGTATAGAACTAATTTTGAGATTGGGTCAATGGCACTGTGGGAATACTTAAATACTCAGGGCTGCATGTTTTAGCAGTCGGTTTCATTGCCAAGGGATTAGTCTGGCCCAGGACACCCTTTTCCAAAAAAAAAATACTTAAATACTCATATGATTTTTTAATTGTACACATCGGCTCCCTTAACTTGTGCCACAAAATATTTTAACTAGTTGAACAAAATAATTTCACAACATTAAGACATGCTTTCAAACATTAAGAACTGAACATCTACAAGAACTTCAATGACCAAAGTGAAACTTTGTTAGTATTAATAATATTATCCCAAAAAAAGGTGTTTTGCTGGAATTAAAGGAGTATGTTGTACCGACCCTCAAGCTAAAGAAATTATGGGTGCTCACGGGTTGGGTTGATCGGGTTGAAGACGTTTCAACAAAACAACCTAATGTTGGCGGTTTAAGAATTTTCAACCCAAACCCACCCAAACAAAAGTGCAACCCAACCCGTTCGGGTTGGTCGGGTTGTGTTTAAACAAAGTAAAAGCAATATTGAAAACATAAAAATAAGGAAATTTTTCTTTGAAATACGATTCATCATTCAAAAGAATATACAAGTTAATCAAATATTTAGTTATTACATATAATTTTCCAATAATGTCCTATTATGAGTTCTATTGTTCATTATTGTCAAGTTGTTTTTGGTAACTTATAATATTAAAGGGAAATATAAATAATTTTAGAGAAGTCGTTAAAACGTTTATCGGGTTATCGGGTTGGTCGGGTTACTTTGAGTCTAACCCAATATCAATATCAACCCAATAGCTTCGCATTATCCTAATTTTGTATCGATTATATGGCGGGTTACCTCGGGTCGATTTTTTCCCGGGTTGGTCAGGTCGGGTTGGTCGGTTTTTTGAGCACCCCTAAAAGACATCATCAAAGAAAGTAACCTCTTTGTATGTCTTGGAGTTGAATAAAGCAAATTTACAAGGGCTCTGTTTAGGCCTTTCTCGTACAAGAATATGAAAGGAAGCTGAGAAGCTTGTTGACACTTCCAGATGTCGAATTCCAAAAAACAGCGAGAGGTATTCCATTGTTCTTTGACTCGTCTTAGAGCATCCCAATGCATAAGTCTTTAGTAGTTATTTTCTATTTTCCACATCAACTCTCCTCAATGTGAAAACCTTTCCAAAAGTTTTTTTTTTGGCTATTGACATTTAACATTTATCCCAACCAGACCCATAGTCATGGTCACGTACAGCCCGTGCGACCACACAGGGCATCAAAGCGTGAAGGGGCATCAAATTTTCATCTATTATTAGTTTTGGGTTTAATAATTTGGGAATTGGGCAACTGGGTTATAACTATAAACAACAGGCCTTGTAACCGAGTTCAGATTTAGGATTTAGGGACCGTTTACCAAAATGCTTACCGGGTAAGTGTTTACCGGCAAAAATGTTACCCTCACTTACCTTATTGTATAACATTCCGACCATCAAAATTGATTGTTGGTAAACGTCTTAAACCCGGTAAGCGCTTACTTCTCTCGCTTACCGGGTAAGAGTCATTTCTCTCGCATACCGGGTAAGACTTTAGGTCCTTGTTATGGCTCTTTCTGATTTTTTTGGTTACTTTTTCATAAGACATTAAACATATTTCCTAGATCACAACCATTAGGTGCTTAAAATAGAAAAAGAAAGAAAAGACAACAAGAAATTGTTGAATCTTTACAGAGATCGTTAAATAGATATTTTGTTAGACATGAAAATGTGTTTGAAAATCGTAAGTTACATTGTCTCATTTGCTTAAAATTTTGGGCATAGGGGCATTTTTTTTAGCATTTTCGCACAGGGCATCAAAAACCCTAGGACCCGCCCCAATCCCAACCTTTTTGAATTGATTTATAAATCCCCATAAATACATCATGTTAATCATCAGTCCATCGTATCCAAAATTTGTAGAATCTTATTCGGATTCTTCGTAAAATATTATATAATGTTTAGGCTGGAATATGGGTGTCATACACACAACGGCATTACTGTATTTCTCCATGAATTTATACGAAATGGGATATGATAGGTTTTTCAAAAGTTTACGTTTAACAAGAAGCAACATTTGTTGTCATTTCTGAATCTTTGGTCAAATCTTCGGGCTGTTGCCTCATGGCACTAATACGAGCGAATCTAATCATGTTCTTCCTCAAACGAAAATGCAATCATCTTTTTCCTTGTGTTGCTAGGTACAATTGAATTGGTTGGGGGGTTTCTAAAACATTAGCAAAAACCATCCCTTTAGCTTCTTTATATACTAGAAGAATTTCATTATAAAGTGATAAGTTTCAAAGCTTTAACGCTTCTTACTTAAATCTAATCAATATTAGATGTTAATCTAATTAATAATTTAATTATAAACAAGATATCGGTAAATTAAAAAATTTAATTGTTTGGTCTCCATATTCGACCACACCATATGTGTGTGACCCATTGATACTGACAATATTTAAAAGGGAAATTAATTACAATAATCATTTTTCACTAGTGGTTTTACCTCTTAGGCTATGTTTGGCAAAAAAAAGCTAAGCTAGCTTGTAGCTGATAAGCTAGTTTTTCAAAACGCTACTTTGAGTAGCTTATAAGCTAGCTGAAGCTAGCTTTTTTTTGCCAAACATAGCCTTAGTCACTTCTTTCTGAGTTTTACCAAAATAGCCTTAGGTCCGCAAAAACTAGGTCTGCAATTGCGGATCTAGCTCAAAAACATAAAAAAACACCTGATCGGTTTTCCTTTTTTTTTTGCGGACCTGGGTCAGCAATTGCGGATCTGAGTCAATTTTTTTTAAGGAAAATTGATCAAATTCGTATTTTTTGGGTGCTTTTGAGTTATTGCAGACCTATGGCTATTTTGGTAAAACTCGGAGAGAAGTAGCTAAGAGGTAAACCACTAGTGTAAATGGCTATTTTAATTAATTACCCTATTTAAAAATCTTATTTATAATTATAAATGTACAGTTGCATCTAGCAATACATCATCGTTACCTCAAATAATAAAGTTGGTGATTCAACTAATCAACAAACTCGCTATTATTATCGGTGTACACGTTATATCCCTTTCTCCTCAATGTTTAGATTCGACACAGGGCATGGGTGTGTCATCCCTATCATGTCTAATCCCTAGTTTCTTGATTTACGAATATACTAACAAAAAAATATATAACATAATGACTATCTGAGCGAGCTACATTTCCTCCAGGGGTTTGTATCTCTATACATAGTAGTATTATCAGATGTGTACATGACATACCTAACTGTAACACCCGCATTTTCAAGTAAGATATAAGACTCCTCTCATCTAAAAATGTCAAGTTTAACTTGTAAATTAGGGCGAGAAACTTACTTATGTTTCCTTTCTATTGAAACGTCGTTTGTGCGAGAAAAATAGGATTTTCGGACTCCGGGTTGGGTGAAGAGACTATGCCCGACGATTGTGACAGTGTCACTGTCTCCAAGGGCACAGTCGCAGGGCTCCTATGGCTCTCGATACATGTTGTGCGAGAATGACCGGCGATTATGACACTGTCACTCTCGCCGTGGCACAATCGCTGAAGGGGGAGGACCCGCGGTACCAATGTCGCGATAGTGACTCGCGATAGTGCCACAGACACTATCGCATGGCAAGGTCGCCGTCGGGGTCCGGACCATGATAAGTCCGATTTTTAAGCCCTTTTCTCATTCACTTCTCAACCATTACTCTCTCTTTGCTCTCTCTCTCTCTATCTCTCTCTCTTCAATAAATTGGCTAAGCAACATTTATTGCTCCATTTCCACCCTACTTTAAGGATCTTCACCATCAAGAAGGATTTGGAAGCTAGGATTGTTAGAGCATAAATATGTTGGATACAAGATCATAGAAGACTGAAGGTTGAAGTCAAAGCTGAAGTCAACTCTCAAGCATCAAAGTCAAAGTCTTGTGTAATAAAAGTCAAAGTCAAACTTGTAATGTGTTGTAAGAGTTTTAGTTTTCTGTGCGTTCCTGTAGGGTGCATGTTTGTAGTGTTGGTATAAATAGTGTGTTGTGCGTGTATTAGACATATGACCTAATCAGATAGCATCATACGTGTTCCAGAGTTAGAGAGAGAAAGTTGTAAGAGTGTTTTGTAATTGAAACTTGAGATTGAAATAAAAGTGAGATTCATTGAAATTGATTGTCATCAATTGATTTGCATTGTTATCTGGGATAACAATTTGTATCAGAGCAAGCAAAATTCAGAGAAAATTGGATCTAATTCAAGATTTGTGATCGACAATTTTCAAGAACTCGCAAGTTCCTGTTCAGAATCAATTTTTACAATCTAGTAATGTTTTTGATCTGAGTTTGACTTGTATGTACTCAATTAGATGTTTAGAACAAATTATGTTTGAATTGTTTTGTCAAATTCACAACTTATCAGCGTGAATTTTGAATTTTGTTAGATTTTGTGTTTGAAGTTGATTACGCACTGTGTAAGAATCAAATTTGTATTCTTGATGTATTAGTTTGTAATCATTTACTTGTAATATGTTCGAAATCAGTTCTTGAGCGGATCTACAAGATTACAAGTCAATTGGAGAAGTGTTGATTCGATTTTAGGTTGAAAACTTGAGTTTCTGTTCGAAAAACTCAAGAACTCGCTAGATTCAGTAAACTCGCAGGCCAAGAACACGCAAGAGTGAAAGAACTTGCAAGTCTTTGAAGAACTTGCAAAGACCTACAACTTGTTTAAAGTGAAGAACTCACTAATAGAGTCGTGCAAGAAGTGAAACTCGCACATCACTAGGTGCGAGTTGTTACTGTTCAAAGTCCTTGTCGTGCGTGAAGTATTCCTACGAGAAGTGTTTGTCTTGCGCGTTTGTGTTTTGCGAGAAGTATCCTTGTTCAAAATTTTCTAAGTCCTAAACTCGCAAGCCCTGTTCTTGCGCATTTACATTTAGCGAGTTTGTGTTGTTAGAAATTTATTCTAAGTCTAGAACTCGCAAGGCTTTGTGAGAAGTTCAAGAACTCGCACACAGTATCGTGCGCAAATCTAAAACTCGCACAAGCTTTCTTGCGCGAACCTTGGTTCTCGTAAGCTTCGTCGTGCGTGAAGTACAAACTCGCACATCATTGTGTGCGAGAAGTGCAGTTCACGAAGTCTTAGGCGTGCACGTTTCTTAAACTCGCACATAGGCTCTTGCGCGAAGTATTTCCTTTCTTTGTTATGCGAGTTTTATACTTAGTAAATTTTTGTGATTTTTCTGAAATTTAACTGAGTTTGATTTTTGTAGATCCAGTTTGTTTTCGGAATTTTGACGATCACAGTAAGCAGTGTAGATCAAAGATGACTTCTAGAGACGCTCTTTCCATCGTTACAGATGTAGAGCCCCCTGTTCTAAAGGGGAGTACAAACAGTGGAAGGACCGCTTTCTCGACTTTGTTGACCGGCAAGTAAACGGAGACAATATTCTATTGTCAATCAAAGAAGGACCTATGAAATTTCCTACTGAGGAGATTCATGATGAGGATTATGAATCAGATGGTGATGAAGTTATGAAGACAAAGATTGTTGATAAAGATATTTCTCAGTTTACTGAACAGCAAAAGAACCGGTACAAAGCTGACAAACAAGTTAGATCTCTACTTTTGCAAAGTGTAACTAACGAGGTCTACATCAAAATAGACAGTTACAACGCAATTGCCAAATCTATGTGGGATCAACTACAGAAAATGATGATGGGTTCTAAGGTGGGAAATCAGATGAAAGTGACGAACTGTATACAGTTATGAAGAATTTAAAGCTAAGGATAATGAGAGTTTGGAAGAAACGTATGAGAGATTCGTGCTTCTACTGAATGAATTTTCAAAGAACAAAGTTAAGAAGAAGCAGATCGAGAATAATGTAAAGTTTCTCAGCGTTCTGCAACCTGAATGGAAGAAGCATACCAGGAGGATGAAGCAGATGAAGGATTTGAGTGAGATACCCCTTCATGAGGTTTATGAGACACTAAGACAGAATGAAGAAGAGGTTGAAGAGAAAAGGGTTGAGAAAAAGAAGACTGAGAAAGTGTTAGGTCCCATTGCCCTGGTAGCTGGTAAGAAAGGGACAGAGAAGAAAAAGAAGAAGAAGAAGATTGTGCTCTCTAGTTCAGATGGTTCTGATTCTGAGTCTGATAGTGATGATGGAGAGAACCTCAAGCAAGCTATGCTCCTACTGACCCGTGCCTTTCAGAAGAAGTTCTACAAGAAACCGGGTTCAAACTCACAGAGGTATTCTTCTGGATCAAAGAATTATGAACACAGGGACAGAGTTGAAGGTAAGAGATTCGAGGAGAAGAGATTTGTTGATAGAAAGCCCGAGGAGAAGAAAAGATATGTGAATGAATATGGTAGTGCTGACAAAAAGAATGAATAGCTGATAAAGTGCTACAATTGGGGGAAGGTTGGCCATTTTGCTAAGGATTGTCGAAAGCCAATTGTCAGAAATGCCGAATATTACAAACAGAAGATGTTGCTTGCTACACAAAAGGAAGTTGGGAAAGCCCTTATGGCGGAAGATGAGTTCTGGCTAGACCATTCTGAGGATGAACAAGAAGAGACAACACACATGTGCTTGATGGGCAGAGAGGTGCAAGATGATGATTCTGAAGAAGAGACATCTGATGAGGTATTGAACTTATCTGAATCTGATTTTATGACCAAAATGGAAGCCATGATGGTCGAACTTCAAGATATTCAAAATAAGTTGAAAAAGGAAAAGAGTAGAGTTGAAAAGAAAAATCAAAAGATCTTTGACCTTAACAAAGCAGTTATTGGAAACAAAGATCTGATTGATTCTCTACACAAATCTGTTTCTGATTTTAAAAATGAAAAATATCGTTTTGAAAGTAAGATTTCTAATTTTGAATCTAAATTGTTTAAGTCTGATTTAGAGAAGCAAGAATGTGTTCTAAAAGCGTTTAAACTGCAGGTTGAGAACAAGACTTTAGAGAAAAGGGTAAATGATTTATAAGCCAAATTATATGCACGAAGCCAAACAGATCAAACCATTTTTCTAAACATCCCTAATGAGGAAACTAATGTTAAAGAGAAGTGGGGTCTCGGTTACAAAAACCCACACTATCTTAAGAAAGCCATCAAAAAACAGCCTGCTTTATATAATTTTGATTTTCTATATGCGCCTGCTAAATATCCTCATTTGAAACCCAAATTTGTTACCAAATCATCGGATGAGGTAGAGGCAAAAGAAGATGAGAAAAGACAAAATTTAAAGAAAATGCAACTACCATTTTGCTATCAAAAGTTGAATGATAGTTATATTTCCGATCAGCCAAAATCTCTTTCAAATGATTATTTTGAAAGTTATTCGACAAAAGAGTTGGAGGCAAAACCTTTAGAAGCTAAAATTTATGTTCCTCCACTCATTTTGGAAAGCAAAATAATCGGGCTTGAAAATGTTTTATCTAATGAAAGAATATTGGTTGACATTGAAAAACTTGTATTTTCAACTATTTTAAAGAACACAGTTCTAAATGTTGAATCTCAAAAGTGTTCTACATCTTCTAAACCACCTCAAACTTCTGAAGTTGATTTTGATTTTGATGACTTATTTGCGTCTGCAAATGATTTTTTAAATTCTGATGAAGGGTGTGTTGATGAAATTGATATGTTTGACTTTAATGCCCAACTTCCAGATCATTCTACTTTTGTCATTAATGGTGAAGTTTTACCAAGTGTGCATGAAATTGGTGAATCATCGACTAAGGTTGGTGAACCAGTTTCTGTGAGTACTGATTATTATGCAAAAGGTAAGAAGCAAAAGAAACAGCGCTCACAGAAACGGAACCACACTGGTAAGCTCAAGAACAAACATTCTCATAAATCTGATTTTCCTAACAGATCTAAATCTTGTGTTTTAGTGAAAAAGGAAAGGTCTGAAGAACGAAAGGAATGGCGACCAAAAAGGAAGATCGATGAGAGTTCTAAATCATCTCATGATATGGATTGTAATAGATTTGCTAGTAGTAATTCTGATATTGGTATTGTTGCTTATAATAAACAAAACCTTGTAGCTTCTTACAAGAGATATACAATAAAGCTTTTTTGCCACGGTTTTGAAAATTGAAGTTAGTCACGGTTGGGTTTAGAACCATGGTTAAAAGTCATAAATAAAATTCTAGTAATGGGTTTGCCACGATTTAACTCAATAATCGTGACCATTAAAAAAATGTTTAAACATAATGCCATGGTTTAGATAAAACCATGACTAAATGGTTCTTTACGGCCACCATTTTTTATCTGTGGCAAGTAACGACTAAAAAACGTGACCATAGACAGACATATAGCCATGGTTTTTGTTTAAACCATGGTTTTATATTGTGACGGTCATTATCCGTGGCCATAGACCGACATATGGCCACATGAAGGTAATTTTCCGTCACCAAAATAAATGTATATATAGCCACAAATATATGTAAAACGTGGCCAAATGTCACGGGTGTTTATAGCCACGATTTTTATTATTTTATGTGGCCAAAAGGTAACTAATAGTCACGGTTGTAAATATTAAGCGTAACTATATGTGATGATTTCGCCTCAGTTAATATGAAATGTGTGTAGCTATTAGTACAACTAAAACCACGATTAAAGTAATTTATAGTCACAAAATTTGACCAACACAGTTCTAATAAATCAATTGTGTGACTAATAAATGGTCTATGGTTGCGATTTTTAGTAGTTTATATGACCAGAAGGTAACTAATAGTCACACTTCTAAAGTTTAAGTGTAACTATACGTCTTAAATTGGCCAATGTTTTATTGTTTTGTGTGACCAAAAGGTAACTTAGAGCCACATTTCTGAAAATTTAGCGCAACTGTATGTCATGAATTTGACCATGGTTTTTAATATATTATGTAACCAAAAGGTAACTAGTATGCATAATTCTACGAATTAGGTGTAATGGTATGTCATAAATTGACCACGAGTTTTATTATTTTGTGTGACCAAAATGTAACTTATAGCCACGTTCCTAAAAGTTAATCGTAACTATATGTCATGAATTTGGCTATGGTTTTTAATATTTCGTGTGACTAAAATGTAACTGGCAGCCATAGTTTTACATATTAAACATAATTATATGTCATGAATTAGCCACGATCTTTTATTATTTTGTATGACCAAAAGATAATTTATAGCCATGTTTCTAAAAGTTAAGCCTAACTATATGTCATGAATTTGACTATGGTTTTTAATATTTCGTGTGACCAAAATGTAACGTAGCCATAGTTCTACATATTAAACATAACTATATGCCATGAATTTGCCACGATTTTTTTATTATTTTGTGTGACCAAAAGGTAATTTATAGTCACGTTTCTGAAAGTTAAGCGTAACTATATGTCATGAATTTGGCTATGGTTTTTAATATTTCGTTTGACCAAAATGTAACCGGTAGCCATAGTTCTACATATTAAACATAATTATATGCCACGAATTAGACACGATTTTTTTATTATTTTGTGTGACCAAAAGGTAACCTATAGCCACGTGTCTGAAAGTTAAGCGTAACTATATGTCATGAATTTGGCTATGGTTTTTAAATTTTTTTTTTGGTGACCAAAAGATAGCTCATAGCCATAATTCTACATACTAAGCTTAATTGTATGGTGTGAATTAGCCACAATTTTTTATTATTTTGTTTGACCAAAAAGTAACCAATAGTCATGGTTATAAAAATTAAGTGTAACTATGTACTATGAATTGCTCACGGTTAACATAAAATTTGCATGATTGTAAGATATGTCACGATCAGTCACGGTTCTAACAATTCATTTTATATGGCTATATGGCCATGATTATATCTTTATTGTGTGATAGAAAGAGGTTGTATGAGATTTAAACTTGAAAGATATGTAATACATACCTAATAAATTGAATACAAAAGTAAGTACTCATGTAACCACTATCCGTACTAAATATTATTTTTGAAAAGAATCCATAGTAATTTATGGGTCAAAGTTCCATTCCTCTGCAGATCAACTACATTTCTGCACTTTTCGAAATCAGCAGCAACAATCAACTCTTATGTATGCATTATCAGGAACAATGACATCATCACCGGTCGAATTCTTCCTCTGAACAATCTTTGAACTAACTCTGCAAATTTCACAACTCTGAATATTGTTCGTTAACAGATTTAACAGCCTCTGATCACACAACTCTGCACTTGAAAATCCAGCAGGGACTTTATTCCAAATCTGGTCTGGAAATCTTTTAATATTTGCAGCACATTGAGTGTCGCGTGATTTCCCATTCTTCCAAGGATGAAAACGTGCTCGTTTAATAGATCCCTCTTAACACAAACTTCAAACCAGATTTGTGCAGATTTCAAATGTAAATCAGCTGTGATCTGCTATTTGTTGTGCAAATCTAGTATGTGCATGAGTGTTGAAAGTTTTTGCTGCTGTTGCTGTTGATTCATTGTTGAAAGAAATTCAAGATGAATCTGACCTGTCCATCGAAAACAACATACCATTTAATATGTGCATAATTATGAAACATATTTTGAAAAGTGAAGCAAAATTCAATCTTATGCTGTCAAAGGCTATCCATAATTTAATTAGAAGTTGCGTTTAAGTGATCAAAATTTTTTGGCAGCATATATAGAATTTCAACAATTTCAGATCTTGTGCATATCAAAATAGCAGCACCATATTCGAACTGATTTCAGATTATTGCTACTCGTTCGAAAATTTATAGTCCATCAACATATGCAGATTCAAATCTACAAAACAGAAGATCTGCAGTTGTTGCTGATCTGTTCCAAAACAGAAAGGGACTGCCATGTTCGAATTCCAAAATTGATCAAAACAGAAGGTAGCAGCAATGGAATGGGTAGAAGACAACTAAATGGTGTGTATTTTGTATTTGGTGTAGGCTCAAATGTGTGACTTCAGCAGCAACATGAATATGCCTGAATCACTTGTTTTTGAGCCACAATACAGCAGCCGTGAGACTGTTATTTGAGTGCAGGAATCAGGATTGAAAACAGCAGCCTCAATGGTGATGTTTATCCAGTAACAGTTCGCCAGGGGCTATTTTGGTGGTCGTTTCGGGACTGTTTGGACTGTGTTTAGAGGATGCTAGAGGTGCTTTCCCCTGCATTGGAGTCGTGTGCAGGTTCCGATCACACTTAGCCACAGAGACTATTCATTTTTTTTGCAAATTTGATATGTGCAAAGATATGGGGTTTAGATCTGTTGTTTTTGGAAATCACTAAAATAAACAGATCTGAATGATTTAAAATAAAATGCTAGAATAATATATAACAGAAAAAGAAAAAAATCATGGGCATTTGGCTTGGGTGCTACAGTGGCTCTGGCTCTTTCAAAGGAAGGCTTCCGTGTGGTTCTTGATATGTATCTGTTAACTAACTTTGGCTTCATGGACAAATACACAAGACGATCCATCTTGGCCACATCCCGGATTACGGCTTTAACAGTTGCACAAATATCTCTTTGTTGTTCTTCCTCTGCACAGATCTGATTTTTCAGCGACCATTCTGGTTTGCAGCTGCTGCCACCTCACTAGATAACCTCTGCTGAAGGCCCATATAATTCCTATACGTGCCTCTGGATAGCAGCTTATGTACCTCTATTGACAGTCCTAACAGAGGTTCTGCATAACAGCCTCTGTGCATTACCTTCTGTGTTCTGCCCCATATCGGAGGCTTTATCTTCTGTCAATGACCTCTGGTCGAATTTTGCTGCTAAACAGTTTGCACAGTAGCAGCAAACAGGCTTAAATCTGTGTATATTATGTACTTGGAGCACATCATCTTCTATTGCTCTTCTACGTAAATTCTGGACAGACAACTTCTGAATCGAGCAGAAAACAATTCTCTGTTTCATCATACCTCTCGAAACATACGACCTGCAGCAGATCAGAACTCAGAATAATCTGTCACATAACTCTGGATGCACATGAACAACCTTTAATCAAACTCTGAATGGACTTGACTAAAACTCTGGACGAGTATGATCATGACTCTGATTACATATAGTCAAAACTTAAACAATACTTTGATTTCTGAATGTACTTTTGATCAAACTTTGAATATCATTCAAATCTGGAAATTTCGGTAACTATAGAAAACACTTCGAAGACAGCAACAAATAGACCCAAATTGCAACTGAAATCTGAAATATTTTAGCTTGTCAAGATCTGGATTAACATGATCAACAAATCTGGATAGTCTATGATCAAACTTTGCACATATACAGTCAAGCTCGGAAAATGCTATCCAATAACTCTCGACAACCTTAGAACAAATCTTAAGGATTTCAAAATTTGAACTTGTTCACCATAAATGAACTTTCAGTTCTAAATCTTCGATTCCAACCCCCAAATCATACGTGTGAAATTTTTTAAAATAAATGATTCACAAAAGGAAAAGTGAACAATTTGATGTAGTTCATTAGTTGACAAACAACCTGGAAGAAAACCAAAGACAACAACCAAGTTTATAAATATATACGGACCAAAATAATAATTGTTTCTAAATGATCATCATATTAGCAGGAGATGTAACAGGAAGTTCAGGAGTCAGGAACAATAAAGCAAATTTTAGGCATTGAGGTTCAGTTTTAGGACCAGTTGGATATTTTTAGAATGTTTTTGCATTTTAAGGCTTATGTTCCTAAAGTAGTAATATTTAGTACGTTTTATAACTTGTAGTTTCTATAATTTCTAACAAAACATCTTGACTATTATGTTATAAATAATCTAAATAGAGAGACATAACAAACAGTAAATAGAAAGATGCTTGGCAGAAGGATTCAAAGTTTATTTTCAACATTAGCTTCACAGCCAGCTCTACTTCCCATTGTTGTGACCAACATTGAAGGGGAGTATTCCTTGGTTCCATTTCCCATTTCCTACCCCAACCCCAAGCATCAGCCATTGTGTACGTACATATCTGATACATCAAATATATTCTTATTATGCAACTCCTTAAATTCCTCTTGTACATCCTCCTCTCGAACAGTCGTCATCATCGTCATTCTGCACATAAATAAATTAAAAGAAAAAGAATATCAGAAAACCATGGTCATAAATCACAGTCATATGACACAGGACCCTTCCAGAATGTTTCATGTGCCATCATTTCAAACTACACCAAACATTGTGTGTATGGTAGGGGTTGTTTACCAACAAATTTGAGTAAGGGATTGTTTACCAAACGCTTACTCGGGTAAGCGTTAACCAAGTCACATTACTTTACTAGATGAATATGGCAAGGACCAAGAATCTTGCCCTATGTATTTGTAATAAAACTTGAAATTTTCATTAAAATCCTATAACCCCTTTACCGTTGCAATAACCGTTGTTTCTAATCAACAGTCATATTTTGACCGCTATAACAGCATAGACCATTCTATATGTTTACAAAGTTCCAGGATGTGGGAATATGAGCTTGTACATAAGCTTATAAATGAACCATTTTCTATATATGGCATCCTTTTAGGCTACTAAATGAAGCCATCCCCTAACAACCTTGTAGATAGTTTCATATACTTGAAATCTGCAGATTTTCGAGCTGTCCATAACTCTGCACGAATTGAAATCTGTCCTATTATCTGCTGTAAAAAAGGCTATGTACGACTCTGAGTTTGAATGCAGCAGCAGAAGCTTTCTGAATGAACAGAACCTGCATATTTCAAACACCCTTTTGACAGTTTGAGTTCTGGACTGCAGAACTTATACATTTTGATCAAAACATCTGAAACATTCAAATCCTCACAGATTTGGATCTCCAACGCTGCAGTTTTCTAGAGCTTTGATAGAACATATTCACTTTGATTAAACTCAGATTTCAAAACATCACTTCGAGAAAACTATGCACAAAGACAGCTGCCATAAATCTGTGTAGATTGTTCGAATTTGGGATCTGCAGATCTGAGATGATAAAATCAATAATCGTTCTGATTCAATATGGCAGCAATTAGCTTCAATCTTATGCAGAACCTATTCACTATAAACTTCACCGTTACATGATCACAGGACTGTTGACACTTGCATAAGTTGCTGCATAACATTTGGAACAACAGGACTGCTACAACATTTTGATTTAGCAACCTTTGAACAGAATCTGGATACTTAGATTTACAAACAAATCTATAAAATATGCAGCTGCACATTTTCGAACACAGCTTAATCACAAATCTCTATATATACTGAGACTGAAATCTGGACAGCCTTAGGATTGAAATCTGGATGGACAAAACTGTAACTCTGAACACAAGTGATTTGACTCTGGAATCAAATACAACTCAGAACTGCAATGTATTGGATCTGTGGCTGCATATTTCGAACAATAAAGAATGTGCGTAAATCTGAAATGGAGCAAATAAAAATGGAAGCTCAAACCAGTTCTGTTGATAAACCAACAAACACTGTCCTACGTAAGAGACCAAACTGTCAAACAAACAAAGAATTTATCTATTGACCCACACAAGCAACTGATCCAGGCCACTCTCTAATTGATTCCAGAATGAAACATATGCATTCTTATATCTCCAGGCTAGTTTCTAACAGCAAAATGATTTAAGGTCAAAGAAAACCAAGTCCCATTATAGAACCACCAAACTTGAGCCATTATTATCTTTGCAAAATTAAATTTGGCCATAATTGTAGATGTGATAACCAATATTTTGCATATAAAAGGATTAAATCCAAAAGGCAATCTGGAATCGAAGAGCAACATCATTTCAAATCACTGAAAACTCACGACTGTAAATCTAGACAACCTTAAACGAACTTTGCATAAGCTGTCATTTGTATGAGCTTCACAAATCAGGACTGATGCACTTAGATTTTTTTTTCATAACACGGTTACATGATCACTGAACTGTTTAAAGTCTGCACACATAAGAACAAAATTCTCGAACTCTATCAGAATTTTAGATTAACAGTTTGCTAATTCTGGACAGTATTGAAACATATCTAGACATCTATGATCACAAATCTGCACATTCCGATTAAGCAACCTTTCTAAAGATTATGTTGCAGATTTTGAGTTTTGCACACGAACCAATTGAAGAACTTGCTGTCAGAAAATCAAATTGATAGCCTGTATCAAATCTGCACTTTTGTTTTGATCTGTTGCTGCTTTAGCAAGTTTCTACAGTAAATTCTACAGGTACTTAATGAACTGTCCCTTTGCAGAATAAACATATCTAGACATTAATAATTTGGGAGAATATCCCATAAGCTATCTGTATACCGATGTCCTTCAATACTCCCATGATGTCATACAGAAAACCTTTGTGATCAACACATTTAATTTGAAGCAGTAAGCAAATTGGGCTCAACGAATTATCAGTCATCACATTGGCTTGCTTCAACTTCTTCACATTTAGACTAAGAGCATGTGAACACACATCCTGTTTTGAAACAACAGTCGTACACTGTAAACAATTTCAGTTTGCATATGAAAGTTAATCCAAAAACCAACAGCTTCAATCAGTTTGCATATGAAAGTTAAGCCAAAAGCCAACAAGATTGAAATCTGTGCATTTTATATTTATGTCCCAAATCTGGAATAACTAGCTATGAAATCTGGAAAAATCTCAACAGCAGCACATATTTGATAGAATCTCAGCAACCAAAATTGAAGAACAAATTGGCCATAGGCCATTGGTAAAACACATGATTGAACCAAAAGATTTTCACCCTTATCTCTCCAATTTTGCCAGACCTAATATATAAACCTCAAAACCGTACTGAAAACATTCAGAAACTAAATGAATTAGATGTACATCGAATCAAAACCATGAGCACCTATTTATAGGGCCTATTTGTAGACATCGATCATTTGCCTACTGTCTTAAGAGGTGGATGACAACAGATGTAGTTGAGGATGGATAGGATGGAATGGTTTAGGTGTAGTTGAAATACCAAGCAAGCTCCTGTGTCGAGTTATGGGTCTGATATATATGCATATATGCTTCAACAAAGTTCATCAAAGTAACCTGATACGAAACGTCGACCCGCAAGTTAAGAAACTTGGAACCTTCGTATGAGATAGTTTAGGAAGCGAATATCCCAGGTATAGGAATCTTCAACTAACCTAGAGCAAATCCTTGACCCGTTAGTTATAAAACTAAGAACCAAAGGAATCAGAAACGCCACAAGATCGTGCTCACAATCTTGATAAGTTCTTGAACTATGAACGCTCTCGCAAGGAATCACAGCTCACAAAATGAGTTAAACTCAAAAGAAAGTGTTTATATTACTTGGATGATGATCTCAAATGATTACAAAGGCTCCTATTTATAGGGTTTAAAAGACACCCCAAAAGACTCTTCATAAAGACTAAGACTTAAATTTCAATCAAGAATTAAAGACATACCTTTAATTCATGAATCTAGACATAATCTAAATCATTATTCAAAGACTTTAAACACCTAAACTTTAACATGGGCCTAAAAAACGGATTGGGCTCTATACACAAATTTATTGGGCCCAAATTCAACATAAACAAAAGGAAATAGTTCAATCTTGGGCAGCCAAAATATTGATCATGGGTTTATTCTTTGAAATGGCCCAAAAGCTTGCAATCTTCAAATAAAAGCCTTCTTTAAGCTCCATCATTGATCCAAAGCTCCAATAAGCATAATACCGTGCGTTACATGCAAATCTTCAACGGACTTTATTTGAATCTCCGCAACTAAACTCTTCAAAGCTTCTTTGATCAGTTTCGATCTTGATCTGGTAACTGGCCATCTTGAATCACCAAGGGATCTTTCATGTGGTTGGATTGTCCTCCATCATAACCCAACACTAAAAAGAAAAAAAAAACATGGCTAACCTGATTAGCTAAAGATCAGTTCATGCTATAAACATCTTCAAATTCTGATTTCATAGACAAATTTCATAGTCTGTAAACTTTCAAGATTCAAATAAGCAGCACAATCATTTGTAATTTGTCATCCATCTCAACTTGGTAAATAAATTGGGCAGATCCAGACCACCAAATTGATTAACAACTTTTCATCATCTTGATAACAAATACACAACAAAAAAACCCAGAGGAGAAAAACAATTTAATAAGCTGGAAAAACAAAAAAACCAGAGTAGCAAGAGTTTTGGAAAAACCAAAGTAAAACAAAAAAAGTCAATGTGATTGAACCATAATTGCATATTTTCACCAAAAAACCCAACGTTGAATGAATAGCATCTAAGAGCGCAATTTTGACCTTCCATTGAATCAAAAGGCAACCATTAGCATCCTTAACAAAGCCAACACAGAAAATGGTTGCAGTATGGCCTATGGCCATTGCAACACAAAACCAAAACAGTGAGAAATTAGAGTACATTGACCAAAACTGATTTAGAACTGATATGATCCAAGTGAAGTAAACATCAAACTCTAAACGAGTATCACACTGTAGATTCCTTGATTCACCAAGGCAGAAACAAAAAAAAGTTTTATATAACAATGTCAACTATAAATCATTTATATCCCTACCATTCACAACATCACGGGAAAATTAAGCGAGTTGGAGCATGTCAGCTTGCTTTGTGTACAATTATACCCCGATAGTCGGTCCGAAAGTAATCATCCCGGGATTCCTTACCCAAATCAAGCGGATCTACACGCGGCATGATGTTATCATTCTGGTGAAGAATTACTGTACTAAATTCCTCGTCGACATCATCATAGGCATCTCTATAGTTTTTGGAATGTGTCATAAAGACGATAGATGAAACATCCAGATTTAGAATATGAACCAGATTTAACATCAAGCAATTATGTGGATATTCAAGTAAATTGATGAAACAAAAGTTTTATCTAGAAGACCTAATTAATAACGCCATAGCTTGTTATGAAATTTCAAAGTCACCCTATATTAAACACCATATTGTTAGATGTTAAGATTAAAGTAAAGTGTTTCACACGTTTGGGTTTTAATAAGAATAACTCTCTTATTGATGTTTAGAAAATAGCTCAAAACTAAACACCCAAAACTTGATATGATCATTGTCACATCTCAACAATGATATATATAGTACTAACACACCTTTGCTAATCCTAATTCTATTAGAACTAGATAACTCCTAATTCTATTGAGAATATAATAAACTTTCCTTATTTTAAAAACTTTCCTTATCATAAGCTTTCCTTATCATAAGTTTTCCTTATCCTAACCAAACTTGTTAGAGATATCTTGATATGAGGATTCTCTTTAGAAGCTTATCCAACATTCTCCCTTGTAAGCTTCGACTTGGTCTTGGACATGTCTTGAACACCTATTAAGCTTCTCATTTCACAAAACTTGATCCGTGCCAAAGCCTTAGTTAAGATATCTGCCTTTTGCTCAACTCCCGGTACGTGTTCCACATCGACTAGCTCCCTTTCAATACACTCTCGTATAAAATGGTAGCGTTTATTTATGTGCTTGCTTTTACCATGAAATACAGGGTTTTTGGTGAGTGCTAATGCAGACTTGTTGTCAATTTTGATGAGAATTTTCTCGATCTTCCAGCCCGTGATCTCGCTTAAAAGGTCCTGAAGCCATATGGCTTGTCTAGCAGCTTTTGTCGCTGCCATGAACTCGGATTCACACGATGAGAGGGCAACCGTGTCCTGTTTTTGTGAACACCAAGTAATCGGAGAGGATCCAAAGTAGAACATATGACCCGTAGTGCTTCTTCCATCATCTTGATCAATATTGTGACTATTATCGCTATACCCGACGATATTCTTTGATCTTTCCCGATTAAACTTCAGTCCAAATGCGACCGTTCCCTTTAGATATCGAAGTATTTGCTTCATTATTTCACCATGTGATTTGCGAGGGCTTTGCATATACCTGCTGGCGACTCCAACAGAGAAAGCTAAGTCTGGTCGTGAGTGTAATAAATACCTTAAGCACCCGACGTTCCTTCTATAGTTCGTAGGATCTATCTCTGTTTCTTGTTGTGCTTTTGAAACTTTTAGTCCGAACTCCATGGATACTTGAGTTGGATTACAATTTTCCAAACCAGCTTCCTTTAAAATCCTTCGTGCGTACCCTTCTTGTTTAATTTCGATTCCGTCTTCTCCTTGATGTACTTCAATACCGAGATAATAATTGAGTCTTCCGAGATCCGACATCTCAAACTTAGATGACATCCCAGCGTTGAATTCACTTATGACTTTGAGGGTGTTGCCAGTTACAAACAAGTCATCTACGTAAATAGCAACAATGAGAAGGGTTCCTCCTTCTTTGCGATACACAGAAGTTTCTTTCGAACACCTTTTGAATTTCATCCCTTTCAGAATTTGATCCAACTTTGTGTTCCAAGCTCGTGGAGCTTGTCTCAAACCGTACAAGGCTTTTGAAAGCTTATACACCTTGTGTTCTTCGCCTTTTACTTCAAAGCCTTCGGGTTGGCTAACGTACACATCTTCCTTTAATTCTCCATGCAAGAATGTTGTTTTCACGTCTAAGTGATGAATTTCCCATCCATGTGATGCCGCCAATGCAATCAACAGCCGTATGGTTTCAATACAAGCAATCGGTGCAAAAACTTCATCAAAATCTATGCCGGATTCTTGTACGTATCCTTTAGCCACGAACCGTGCCTTGTACTTGTTCATAGTACCGTCCGCATTTTTCTTAATTTTGAAAACCCACTTGAGACCGATAACTTTTACCTCGCTCGGTTTATCAACTAGAAACCATGTCTTGTTTTTGTTGATAGAATCGATCTCTTCTTTGCATGCTTGTCTCCACTTTAACAGACCCTTTGCTTCTTTATAGCAACTTGGCTCATTGTCTATTGATAGTAGAAGTCTCTCACATTCTACAGAGGCTTGAAGGACATAATCATCAAGGTAACGAGGTTGGCTTACTTGACGGGTCGATCTTCTTAGTGGTTGTTCTTCTTGGGTTGTGTCACTCTCATTATCGGGATTGTGATTATCCGCATTGTTGTCATTTCCATGTTCGTGATTCTCGAAGTTAGTGGGCTCGGCGCTTTCAGTTTCGTTTTGACCTTGGTGTTGATCATTGATCACGGCAGGTCCTTCTCCGGTATCTACAACCTCACCCCATCTCATGCGAAACATTCCTGGATCCCTTCTTGGTTCGTCTCTTGTTTCATTCCAGGTCCAACTCGTCTTCTCGTCAAATACTACGTCACGACTTACCACTATTCTTTGTGTCGTTGGGTTGTACAATCTATAGGCTTTGGATCCCGGCTCGATCCCGAGATGCACTAGTGATTGTGATCTATCGTCAAGTTTCTTGAGGTTTGTAGCTTCCACCTTTGCGTATGCTAGACAACCGAAGACCTTTAAGTGCTCTAGGTTCGGTTTCTTCTCTCGTAAGCATTCGTAAGGTGTCATGTTCTCAATGGCTCTTGTGGGTACCCTGTTGATTACATAGGTAGCATGGCGCACTGCTTCTCCCCATAAATAATTTGGTACTTTCATTGCCTTGAGAATACTCCTTGTCATCTCCATCATCGTCCTGTTTCTTCTTTCTACCACACCGTTTTGTTATGGTGTGTAGGGAGCCGTGAGTTGTCTCTTGATCCCGTTTATCTCACAGAATTCGTTGAACTCTCTTGAGGTGAACTCTCTTGAGGTGAACTCTCCTCCTCTATCAGTTCTTAGAGTCATGATCGCTTCCCCAAGATCATTCTCTACTAGACTTTTAAACGCCTTGAATTTACCGAAAGCTTCACTTTTTTCTTTTATCACGATCGTCCACATGTACCTCGAGAAATCGTCTATAATAACAAATATATATTTGTTATGAGCTATGGTTGGTGGTGTAAGCGGACCACACAAGTCTGCGTGAAAAAGTTCTAGTGGTTTGGAAGCTCGAAACATAGATGCCTTTGGAAAAGTTTGACGGGTTTGTTTCCCGACTAAGCATGACTCGCACAACTTCTTTTCTTCTTGGATTTCTGGTAGGCCATGAACCATCTTTTGTTGGGACATAGCTTTGATTGTTTTAAAGCTTATGTGTCCCAACCTTGCGTGCCACCTCCAAGTATTGTCTTCTATCCTTGTGTGTAGGCATATCGGTTTTCCAATCTTTTTGTAAAGTCTATTTGGCGAGCGTACGACTTTTACCAAGAGTCTTCCACTTGGATCATGGAGCGTCAAGTAGTCTTGTTTCATCCTAACATCACACCCGGCTTCCGTAGCTTGTCCTAAACTCAGAATATTGCTCTTAAGTTCGGGAATATAGTAGATATCGGTGACAAGTTCTTGTTCATCCGTTTTGCTTTGAAAAAGTATTGACCCTTTGCCTCCTATTTCAACACAAGATCCATCCCCGAACTTTACCTTGCCTTTTATATTCTCGTTGAGTTCAGAGAAGTATGTCTTGTTGCCGGTCATGTGGTTACTTGCTCCATTATCGAGATACCAAACTCCTTCTTCCCCTTCCTTGGTTTCGTAGTTCTTTGGTATGAGATTCTCTTCGTTTAAGAACACGGTTTCATGCATATAAAGGGCTGGATCAGCTTCTTCTGTCTCTACTTTATTTGCTTCTTGTATCTTTTGTGTTCTTTCAGGGCATGTAGAGGCGAAGTGACCGAGTTTGTCACAGCGATAGCACATTATTTTTGATCTATCCTTCTTTTCTCTTGTCTGGTTTTGATTATTCTGATTTGTTGTTCGTTCCTGTGAGTTAAATCTTCCTCTGCCTCGTCCTCTGTTCCCTCTGCCTCCTCTTCCACGTCCTCTCCCTCGTAAATACGTAGAGCTTTGTTGATCTGAATTTGCGAATAATAGCTTGCCTTGTGTTTCTCCGTGATTCTCCTCATCGAGAATTCGTTCTTCATAAGCCTTGAGTCTCCCTATAATATCCTCAAAACCTGTCGTTTTCAGATTTAGAACTTGCTCGAGGGCGGCTATAATATGGATGTATTTGTTTCTTGGCAAACTATTTAGGAATTTCTTTACGAGTTTAGGTTCCTCAATCGTTTGTCCAAGAGAGGCTGCCTTTGTTGCTAGCTCCGATAACCTTCCCGCAAAAGTATCTATTGTGTCCGAGTCCTTCATCTTGACCCTTTCGAATTCGGACATTAGAGTTTGTAGTCGCGCTTCTTTGACACGGTCGGCACCTAGGTGCCTCGTTTTGATTGATTCCCATATCTCCTTTGGAGAATCTAGATCGCCTACTTGCAAGATCATGGCTTCCGGGATGGATTGGAAGAGTAATGCTACTGCGACATCTTTCTTATCAGATTCAACTGTTCCGGGTTCAATTGCTTCTCACACCTTATGAATTCGTAGCAATACTTTCATCCTCATGGCCCATACCGTATAGTTTGTAGAGGTTAGCATGGGACATTGGATCGAGATCGTCTTGTCTGATTCCTTCGGAGGAGGAGGCGGTCTGGCTTCACCCATGGCTTGGTGAGGTCAGATTATTGGCACAGTTCTGCGATCGAGACCTTGAGTTGATCGATTCGGCAAAGCTCTGATACCAAATAAAGTAAAGTGTTTCACACGTTTGGGTTTTAATAAGAATAACTCTCTTATTGATGTTTAGAAAATAGCTCAAAACTAAACACCCAAAACTTGATATGATCATTGTCACATCTCAACAATGATATATATAGTACTAGCACACCTTTGCTAATCCTAATTCTATTAGAACTAGATAACTCCTAATTCTATTGAGAATATAATAAACTTTCCTTATTTTAAAAACTTTCCTTATCATAAGCTTTCCTTATCATAAGTTTTCCATATCCTAACCAAGCTTGTTAGAGATATCTTGATATGAGGATTCTCTTTCGAAGCTTATCCAACAAAGATGATACGACATGTAACTAAGACAATCAATCTACAATGAAGTTGATAAAAACTGCAAAAATAATCAAAAAGCTATGTGTTCACCTTATCCAAACCACCATGATCTTGTTTTCCTGCTTGTTGTGTATAGAATGCCAAATGCAAATGTAATTGCACCCAGATTTAGAATATGAACTAGATCAACCCATTTCCCTAGTTTTATTATGAAAATTTAAAAAATATAATTACCCCCGTCCCAATCAATCTGCCCTCGGGTTCATCATCACCATCATCTCTGGCTACAACACCCGGTTCCACCCAAATATAAAAGTAACTTGGATTCAGAAGCTGATTGAGCGAAGTACTAGATATTTTATATCCCTTTCCAACCAAATTAAATCCATTTGCCACCAGGACCTACCTCCATTTACTTCCAAATCCGTACTCTATTTCCAAACCTTGCTTAATTAAATCCAAGAGACAGATCCCAGTGTATAACTTTGTTGACAATCTCTTTGAACCAGAACCTGAGCCAGACCTGTAGCCATTGTATACATACAACCAACATCCCCACTACAGTGACCAAACCTTATAAAAATTCCCAAATCAAATCCATTTTTTGTTGCCCATAGCTCACAACAATCTTATCAAATTTCACCATATCAGCTAGTAAATGCCTCCAATATTTAAAACAACAAATAGTTGAAAATCTCTGGTTCAACCTACCATCCAATCAGCTGCAGGCCTATAGCACAGTTACAGAATGAGAGAGTATAAAATTGATTGTAGTTATAACCTAAAAATCCTTTATGCTTCGAATCTTCATTTTCCCAAACCTTCAAAAAGAAAATTAACTATGATCAATGAACAAAATCATTGACCGGAAAAGCAACTGTTCTTTGAAGAAAAGCAAATTGTTGACATTGTATGAATACAAATATCCCCAAATGCAGATCGAGAAATTAATAAACAAACATCCAACTCGTAGGTCATTTGATCCATATACTTTACATATGCATAAACATACAAACAGGTAGCTTAATAATTCCATCAAAGTTCTAACCATTAGAACAAAAAGAATTAAAATTAGAACCAAAAGATGACACTAAGGTCACCCAAAGATGGTATGTTGAAATTGAACCATTTCCACAGTAAGTTCATACATTGAAAGTAAGGTCACAAAAAATAAATGTGTCGAAATGGAAGCATTTGAAAAATTCCAGCAAATGGAAGACGAACACCATTGGGGAATTTTATCGAACAGTTGGTGTTCATAAAAAAATAAGAGGTAATAATTGTGTACATCTTATTCCTTGCTCCTTCCAGTAAAGTAGTTTGGACATATGATCAATGTCAAAAACCATTCACGAAAAGAAAAGGCAAGTTGGCACATTCCAAGAGTTTTTAACAAATAACACCCGAATCTGACTGAGGGGTTGTTTACCAAATTTTCTAATTAAGTCATGTATGGATAAATTTGTCTGTCTGGATAAATTGATGTTGTTGTTTACTTTTTTATCTGAATTAACAGTCTGAATAACATAAATGACCAATTTACCCCTGAATATGAATTTTAAGTTGTTTTATAAATTGTTGTTTATTTTTTAAGCCATATATTCATAAATTCATTGATATAATGCAAAAATCAAACAAAAATTCATTACGTACTTAAACTTCCAAGTTCAAACACAATGTAGCCAAGTTCAAACAAAAAGTAGCAAGTATGAAATCGACATTGTAAAAATCATGGTTACAAAAATCTACATTGCAAAAATGTCGAGCAACTATAGAGAAGAAACAAGTATGGAACAAAAATCGACTGAAAAAATAAGTAAGGAACAACAATCGACGGAAGAAAACAAGTATGGAACAACAATCGACTTAAGAAATAAGTATGGAACAACAATCGACTAAAGAAACAAGTATGGAACAACAATCGAGTATGGAGAAGAAACAAGTATCGAACAATCAGTAAAATCATTACCTTTGGAGAAATCGACCAAAGGAAATTATTGTCTAGGGTTGAAATCGAACCAACAGTGAATTGAAATAGTGTAATCGAACCAACAATGAACTCGAAGCAGTAAAATCGAACGAGCGGTGAAGGTGAAATCGAAATCGAACAAGCATTGAAGGTGAAATCGAGCAGCTAGGTTTTTATTGTGTGATTATTGAGTAGGAGGGTCTTTATTTTTAAAGGGTAGAAATGTCAAAAATGTGTCTTAATGACAACACATATTTCCCCTACTTAGTGAATAAGTCGGAAATGTCTGCGCGAATAAGCCGGTTTTGTCATTAAGCCCCAAGTAAACACTCCAAACGTCTGCACGAATAAGCCGGTTTTGTCATTAAGCTCATTAAGCCCCAAGTAAACACCCCCTGAATCAAATATGGATTTTACTCCGCTCATAACAAACACTTGTGAATTAAGTTAGCAAAGATATTCTGATTGAACTTAACCTACCTGAATCGGAGAAACATGGTGACGACAAGAGATGAGCTGACGGCGAGATAAATGAGTGACGACGAGAGAGAGACGTGATGGTTGAGTCATCTGATGTTGAAGCAAATATCAAAATTCTCATAAAACTGATAGAATAGGAAAAGGGGAAGGAAACTGAATTAGGGAACAAAGCCTGAAAAAAAAGGAGGGAAATAATCAATTTTTCTAAATTGCATGAAATAAATAAAAAAACATTCTATTAAATCTATAATTGTTTAACTTATTTCTATAATCATAATGTTCAAATAATTTAACATTTTAGACCAAAAAAGGTATTATAACCTTATAAATACGAATTTTCCTATTAAAAACGACAATCATTTGAAAAAAGTTTATATAAAAAATGTATTTTTAGTGTAAAATATAGTGTATGATTTAAAATAGATGATACATATTAATCATTAAGCTGTATATTAATATGTAATGAGTATATACAATTTAATTTTATCAAAAGAGGTGGATACTCGGTCCAAATGTATAATTGAACATGACCAGATCTCTCTTCAGGGTGTACGACAGATTAAATAACTATACATTAAAACCGGCAAGACGAACCAAGTCATTTCCGTTTGGCCTAAAGACAAATGGCTTCATTATTGAAACCTCAACGACAACTACTCACGTGATATTTATGGCTTAGGTTGAAATATGCATACTCTAGCCGTTATATTGTTTTTTCTCCTGATACACCATGTCAGGAGATGGTTGGGGTTGGTAGTCAATATTATCTTTTGATGGTTGTTTTAACAAATGTATCTGAAAACAACTTTTCATTTTTTTCTGCCTTGCTAAAAATGAATAGTTGACTTATAGAATGTTCCAAGTACTTTTAGCATGTGTATGACTTCTTTTGTATTGAGGTTGTTAAACTTGGTTGCATTTGAAAATAATTTTTTTGAAGACCCTTCATTGGCAACAAATCATGTGATCTAGGTCACAAATGTTCAATTTCGTCGGACATCAATCTTACATGTTCTTAGTGTCAACTTTACTTTGTTCAACTTCAAACATTAAATATGTATCCGCTCAACGATTTCTAAAATACAATATAGTCAGGTGTAACCCCACTACAACCCAATATAGCTCATTATAACTCATATAACCCATTACAACCCAATATAACTCATTATAAGTTGTTATCACCCATTACAACCCAACGTGACTCATTACAATCCAATATACCACTTATAACATGTGAGAATTTGATATCACTCATTATCACCCATTACTGCCCATTAGGGATCATTACAACCCAATATAACCACTTATAACATTTGAGAATTTGATATGACTCATTATCACCCATTACAGCCCAATAGGACTCATTACATCACTTATAACATATGACAATTTGATATGATTCATTATCACCCATTATAATGCGATGTGACCCATTAGAACCAATTATTACTCAACACACCCCATTGTGACCTATTACAACAACTACCATCAAATATGACCTATTATAACCATTGCAACCCAATATGACTGACTACAACCTAATATCAAGACATTATGAACCAATATGACTCATTATCACCGGTTACAACCTATTACATCCTAGTATGACCCATGTCACCTAGGGCTGGCAATGGGTAAGGGTAAATCTGTTATCCGTTATGTTTCGACCCGTTGGATAAGGGTATGGATAAAGAAAATTTTATCCATTTATCCACTTATCCACTTATCCATTACCCGAAATTTTAGTGGGTAGGACGTGGATAAACAATTTTTCGTTATCCGTTACCCGTTACCCGTTACGATATAATATATATATATATATATAGGGAGAAGTTCATTTGAGAAATGGTAAATATATGAGAAATAGATAAGTAATCTTAGTCATTCATCTGGTCAACATTTGCGGCTTTGACCGCGAAGCACCGGATAATTCCTTGTGTGGTCTATAGAAGGTAGAGGGGTAATTTCGTAAAATACACGGGATGAGTTCATATATGAATTTGCATGAATCACAAAGATTCATATATGAATCTGTTAATTAGTTCAACTGATTCATATATGAATCTTTGTGATTCACAAAGGTTCATATATGAATCTTTGTGATTCACAAAGGTTCATATATGAATCTTTGTGATTCACAAAGGTTCATATATGAATCTTTGTGATTCACAAAGGTTCATATATGAATCTTTGTGATTCATACAGATTCATATATGAATCTTTGTGATTCATACAGATTCATATATGAATCACAAAGGTTCTGTTGGTCCCAAAAGCAGTAAGTAAATAAGAAAAGTATTGTAGAAGGGGGTTGAATACAATACACACAGTTTTTCACTTAATTTAATTCTTATTGATTTGAAATCAAGAATTACACATAGAAAACTTTTGATTGTTGCGGAAGAGAATAGATGAAATCTATTCAAACAATCTTACACAGAGAGAAATGAAGAACAATTGTAAAACACTTAGAAAACAATAAGAACTTCTTAGAGAGAGAATGCCAGTGCACTTAGAGAGCTTGAAAGCTTGAGAGCTGGTTATCTTGCATGTTGAACCATCCTCCATATTTATAGTGCCTCATGCATTAAATGCATGGGACACCTGTTGAGCAAAGGATGGACACAGGTCTTCAGCAAGGTACAGGATGTACCTTTTGTCTTGAGGTGTTTTGGCTTGAAGTGTTGACCTGCAAAGAGGATGGTAGAGACCTTTCCTTAAAATGGTGTAGTAGACAAAACTTACTTTATCTGATCTCCAGATGAGGTCCACGTCAATGCAAGATATCACAATATACTTTGTCAGAAAAGTACAATGTGTTTGAAAGAAATCCTTAAGCATAGACTGCCGAAGATTTGAAAGATCTTCGGTTCCTGAAGATGTGAGAACACCTTCATACTCTAAGGAGAGATCATCGGCTACCGAAGGCTTGAGAGATCTTCGGCTGCTCCTTGAAGATGTGAGAACACCTTCATACTCTAAGGAGAGATGAGACCTTCGGCTCCTGAAGGTGTGAGGACACCTTCATACTCCTGAGAGGTATGTGATTGACATCATCCTGGCCGATGGTGTTGATCACTTGGGCATGCTTGGCTTTAGGCTGAGGAGACTATCTTCAATCCGCTTTTGAGAGATGTACTCCTTCTTTGTCTTATTCGGCTGATCTTCGACTTCACCGAACATTTGTATAGAAACCAAGCTTGCTAAAAGAACCTCAAACATATTCTAAGTAGGATGATATAAGATGGAAGATCAGGAGGTCATCTTCAAATCTTCAGATGACCCAACAGGTTCATATATGAATCACAAAGGTTCATATATGAATCTGTTAGTTAGTTCAACTGATTCATATATGAATCACAAAGGTTCATATATGAATCAGTTAAAAAAGTTCAGTTGTGAATTGCACTGGTTCATATATGAACATATAGTTCATATGTGAATTATACATGTTCATATATGAACACAGCCCGTGTGTTTTGTAAAATTTACGAAATTGTCCTTCTATTTTTGGGATAGCCGCAACTTTTGACCGGTCAAAGCCGCAACTTTTGACCGGTCAAAGCCGTAATATTTGACTAGTCAAATTCGATCTTGACTATATGAATGGTTAGGATTACTCCTCTATTTCTCATATATTTACCATTTCTCAAATGAACGAAACACTACATATATATATAGGGGCTAAATCAAATGAAAGCCATAAATATGTTACAAACATGTGAGAACCAATATAAAAATATATTTTCACAAAATGCTTGAATTTAATATATTTCTTCCCATATATTTGTTTCATAATATGATAGTTTTACATGTATTTGATTCACCACATGAATATTTTTTACCTGTATTTTTCATTTCACTAGGTGAATCAAATTTTATTTTTCACGTGTAATCTTTTCACAAGGTGAACAAAAACATATATGAAACAATATCTTAAATCATAGGTTTTGATGAAAAAAAATCATGTAAAAAATATTTTTATATCGGTTCTCAAGGGTTTGTAACATATTTTTGGTTTTCATTTGATTATCGGTCTATATATATGTATGTATGTATAATTATATAAAATTAAATATTAGTGTATATATACATAATTATATTAAGTTAATTATTAATATTTTTTTAATAATGTTGTCGTACATTAACGTGTACTTAATTTAATTTATTTTTATATTTATCGAGTAAAAGAATTTATGTTGATTAAATGAGAAACAAGACGGATTTAGAAAATAAATACAACGAAAAGTGTTAGTCTTACATATTTTAAATTGTTTTTAAAATATTATACTATGATTATATTTAGAGTAATTAAATGTTTACTACAAAAAATTATATATAAAATAATAACTATATTTATGAACTTATGTTTTACTTATATGTGAGGTTTAACAATATAAATTGTAGTTCAAAATGAAAATTTGTTTTACCATTTATCCATTACCCGTTTCGTTACCCGCTACTTTTAATGGGTAGGGTAGGATACGGATAAGGGTTTTATGAGATGGATAATTACCCGTTTCGTTACCCGCTATTTTAAATGGATTGGATAACGGATTAACCCTTACCCTACCCATTGTCGGCCCTAATGTCACCTACTACAACTCAACATGATTGGTTGTCAACCATTAGAACTTAACATGATCCTACACATACTAATATGATCCCTTATATTAATTACAACACTATGAGGTTGTTTAAAAAACCTCTTAATGATTCTTAAGTCTGAATCGGTCAGACCTTTTTACACACCACCTCTTATTAATCATAACTAAAATAAGATTTCAGACTTTAGACCTCTTAAAAAACAAACGGCACCTATATATCCTATTATCACGTATTAAAACATAATACGACCAATCATGGTAGGTTTACCCCCCTCTTAAATCAAAAAAATGATCGTCAAATACTATTATTCACTTATTTTATATCTTAATAAAACAATTATCAAATAATGTACCTAAAATCTTATGATCATTAATATGAGGTTATTTTCTTTCTTTATAAATCCAAGCATCTAATTGTGTTACATTCTTGTTTCAGTAAAAACCTTAAAAAAATTTAGGCCAACTTGTAATTAACTCAAACATATTCACACAAACATAGTCATCGCCGACCAAAACATCTTTGTCTGTAAAACCGATCCAACCCCTCTTCGCCCATCAAACCCAAATCACCGACCAAAGAACAAATCACAAGACGAAACCACAGATGATGCTCTGTTTCTCGGCCTTGTTTTCCATGATCGGCTTTGTTTACTTCATATGATGCTCTGTTTCCCGTCCTACTCATCATGATTTTGGTCATTAGGTTTTCGGTTGGTGTCAAAATCCCTTCTTCCTCTTTCGCGTTCTCATTCCCTATTGTCACCGGCGCCCCAATTGTCGTTACCAACAATGAAACTATAAAGTCTTGACGAAGAAGGCGTACGATCTTGAAGGGTTTCTATTTTTGCTCTACACAACAAAAGTCACAGTTATTTTGTGGTTTTGCTGCTGCCATTTTCTCCGTCATCATGTACGGATCTCCACCCTCAATCATGGTAAGTTTACCCCCTCTTAATTCTAGATTAACCCTAGTATTGGATTTTAATTAACACCCAAATATGGTGCAGAGAATAGTGATTATGACCAAAAGTGTGGAATTCATTCAAATCATTATCTGTTTCTGTGTGGTACTTCATGGTTTATATTTCGCCTCATGGGAAACGACCCTTTTGTATATGTAAGTCCTTTCATTACTTCATCATCCTTCACTTCATTTCTTAGATTATTACACATCGGTTCAAATTGAATGGAATGGGTTTGGAAGCAGATGATGGTGATGGGTGGGGTTTCAACACTTAAAACTCACGTTCACTTTCCAGTGTCAAACAGGTCAAGGGTTTGGCATATGTATGTATATATATACATAGACTTATGTTCATTTGAGAAATGGTAAATATATGAGAAATATAGAAGTAATCCTAGTCATTCATACGATCAAGATCGGATTTGACTGGTCAAATAATTCGACTTTGACTGGTCAAAAGTTGCGGCTATTACAAAAATAGGACACTTTCGTAATTTTTACAAAATACACGGAATGTGTTCATATATGAACCTGTATAATTCACATATGTTCATATGTGAATTAGTGTAATTCACATCTGAACTCTTTAACTGATTCATATATGAATCTTTGTGATTCGTATATGAACTAATTAACTGATTCATATATGAACTAATTAATTGTAAGTTCATATATGAATCAGTTGAACTAATTAATAGATTCATATATGAACTAATTAACCGATTCTCATATGAACTAATTAATTGATTCACATATGAACGTATAGTTCATATAAAAATCATATAGGAACTCATCTGACGTATTTTATGAAACTACCCCTTTACCTTCTATAGACCATGCAAGGAGTTATCCGGTGCTTCGCGGTCAAAGCCGCAAATGTTGACCAGATGAATGACTAAGATAACTTCTCTATTTCTCATACATTTACCATTTTTCAAACGAACCTCTCTTTATATACATATATATATATGTATATATATATCAGAGTTAAATGCATAATAGGTCCTAGAATTTAATATTTTTTGTAAAAATAAGAGAAAACAAAAAAAAAAGTACAAAGAGAGGACAAAATATGGTTGGATGAATTTACCCATGCCTCTAATGGAGATTTTTAAGGGAGTTAGAGGTCAGATCCTTCTTTCAGAGTTTTCAGAGTAAAACTCAAACTACGAGGACCAAAACTTGAATTATAAAACCATAGGTTCCGCTTTCAAAGAAATCAACAAAACTTAGACCAAAATTAAAGTTTACTCTGAATAACAATAACGTGAATAATAATAATAATAAAATTAGAACATAAATTAGATTTATATTAATCCCTAGCTATTAATCGGATCAATTTGGCGGCTTCTTCCCAAACTGCGCGCTTTCTTCCGCCACCGCTCCATCGCCGCTTCCTCTCCCACGTTTTCTCCATAGCTCCTCTGCCACGCTTTCTCTGAACGATTCCTACTCTCCCACGATTCTTACTGTCCAGCAAAGGGGGCAACGAAAATGACAAACAATGAGTTCGTCTCCAGCAAAGGGGATATTAGCATCTCCAGCAATGAGTTCGTCTCCAGCGATGAATACGCTTCCAACGAAGATGTGGACGTTACTCAAACCACCACTTCGGTGCTAGGTTCGAATCTGATTAAAGCCCTAGTTAAAACCCTTCATACTAATTAATCGATTATGGTAAAAGCATATGTCTGTGAATATAAACCCTGTTAATCGATTTTGATTAGAAGATTTTATTTGCATTTTTCTATTTTAGTTGTGTATTTCATGACTTAATAACACTCTGTTCCTGTTAATATAAACCCAGTAATCGTGGATGTCAATTTTGAATGGTACATCTGCTGCTGTATTTGGTTTATTTCTCTGTTTTGGCCCTTGTGCTTGTTACCTCATTCTTATGGTTGTTGGTTTGTTCTAAGCATACCAAATGCAAAAAATTTGAATGGTACAACTGCTGGTTTTGGTTTAAATCTTATTTGTTAAGATGAGAGCTTTTCACCTTCACCCACAAATGAGAAGCAGAGAGTTTAATTGAACTTGAGACCACTCAAATTAAGATGGTTTTGTTTTCCAGATGGTGATTGATCAAGTCTTAATGATTTATGAATTGAATGGCACATCTACATATTTAACTCTAGTAAGTAACATTAGTAGTATTGTTTAGTTTGAGTGGTCTACAAGTTGTATAATTATAATGTAGTAATTTTGTCAATATATTCAATTGTCTGTGGATGGATTCCTACAACCTACATACCACTTGAAGGTTAGTTTTCTTTTCCCTTTATTTGCATAGGTATGCATTAATTCAATTGTTTTCTTTCTCTATATCATGCCCCCAAAATTCAATTTCAATGTTTTTGTATATAATTGTTAGAATTAAAAAAAAAAGTTTCTATGCGGGCGGTTTGCATGCGAATCAAGTGTTTGATACAATGTCTGAATCAAACCTTGTTTAGGTATGAACTTCAGATGACCACTTTTATTCTTCTATGAAAGTAACCTTTTGGTCATCTTTTCTGTGGACATGAACGACACTATGGAAGAAGGGTGTCAAAGAGAAACAATCAGACAATTTGAGGGTGATATATATAAGCTTTGGCCAATTGAGGTAAGCAATCTATTGGTTTATAACAATTGAGGTAAGCTAGTTCTTGGAAAATGAATAAACTCAAGATATGTGGTTTCATCCAAAACAAATTACAAGTTTTTCAGCTAGAGGTTTGTACTTGATGTTCAGATTCCTGAATAAATTTAAATCTTTTAGATATATCATTATACAAATGTTGATCTTAAATGTTATGTTAATTTCTTTCTTGTATTGTTGTCGAGTTCATTCCGACTAAGATTAGGAAAATATGTTATTTGAATAGTTAAGTCGTGTTTCTGGTTTAGTTTGAATATGGAGTGTTCTATGGAATTCAAGTTTTCTTACAAGGCTTATGTAAACTATTACATGGGCCTTCAAATTACTCCATCCATTCAATTGAAGTGATACAGTTTCATCTAAGGTCAAACATTTACATTCCAAAACTCTATGGAAAGTGTTCATGGTTTAACTTGAATACGTATATTAGTATATTAGTGAATCCCAATACTTTAATTGCTCTCTCAAAATTCAATATTCAAGTAATGATGTTGAGACATTTGTAGGACCATAATCAATTACCAAGCACTTATATGTTGTACACAACATATTAAGAAATTGCCATATGTTGTACTACATTCTATGACCTGTTGTTCACATGACTCCATTTATTCATCGTCATTTTTTCTCATTTTTTAAGACTGAAGTGATTAGACTTGTTGATACTGAAGTATGCATATCACTATAGGCTTAATGTTTGTTTATTTTAGGACTTTTTTTGTTTGGTTGTTTGATTTTTTCAATTAATTAAATAAAAGTTTTGTTGTCCAGGACTCTAGGTCTGACATCTCTTTTAAAGTGAATGTCTGATAAATTTTTGGCAGAACCTAGGTGAATTGGATGGTTCAACTTCATAAAAGCTAGGTCTCGATGATAACCGGTATTTGTAGTCTTTTGGTTTTATTGTTCATCTTTAATATTTTTATGTATTTTCTTTGGAGCATGCAATATTATGATGTTCATTATTGTTGCTTGGAGGTAATAAGTTTCTACCAAGCTACCCAAACACAGGGAGGAAATAACAAAAACTTGCTATTCATCTTGTTCCGTCTTTTCAACCTCAACTTTAAAATTCTTGTCCCATGCTTGAGATTATAGTCACTGTGAATAATTACTATATATATATATATATATTTTTTTTTCTCTGTTTTTAATATTGTTTCTAATAAATTCTGCACATGAAATGCCCTATTCATGGTTTTAAACTATTCAATAGCAATCAAGTCAACCAAGTTCATATTTGTTGTAAGTTTTTGTCCATTAGGTGGTCTACACATGGTTATGCTTTCAGGAATCACATGTTGTGTCTACATTCAAGAACATGATTTTTCTTGAAGTATTATAGATCACCATTTGATATTAATTTCCATAGATGGTGGATAGTGATATTTGAACATTAGTTTACTTCTTGGTGTTTGTTTGGGGCATTGGCCATAGAAGGAATAAAAACTCAAAATTGTTGTTACCACTTTGAGTACCTGTTGAAAATTATTAATGGATGAAAAGTGGGAATCAAGTTGTTTGATTTCTTTTTGCTATCAATCCATTTATTACCTGTCAATGCCATGTAGTATTTTCATTCCTAGGCTTAAAGTTATTTATTTACATAGCATATGCTATTGTTTATTTGCATAGCTAGTTTTATAAAATAAAATATGCATGTGCGATTAGGAGTAAACCTCATGAATGTTGATTCTTTCAGGTTCTGTTTCTCAATCAATCTCAAACTCTCTTTCAATTCATCCAATCTCAATCTCTGACTCTCTGATGTAAATCGGCAATTGGATAGCCGGTTTTCTGATTGAAATTGAAAGAATGCTTACTGACGTTCGAGAGGTCAGCTTCTCTCCCTGGAGCAAAAGCTCGTTTACAACAGAATATGAAAAACAGAATGCCTAAAACAAACAAATTCCCCAACTACTTAAGGCAAAACTCCCGCCTATTATTACATAAGGAAAAAATACCAAAAGTACCCTTTCCCCTTATTCCAAGCAACTATTATTTATTTTGACCTTCTTCTATACGTAAAACGAATAGAAGGTTTACCAATACCTCCCCCCAAAGCTTTCACCTTGTCCTCAAGGTGACTTGTAGGAAACTGCTGAGTTAAGGCTTCGAAATCTTCCCATGTCGACTCAAACTCGGACATTCCTTTCCATTTCACCAAGACTTCCAATTTGCCAGGATCCCCTTGCATAAGTGAGCGAACATCGACAATGGTCTCTGGTTCTGCTTGCAAAACCATATCTTCAGTAAGTTGAGAGGGGATATCTTTTGATGATGCGCAGTTGCCAACAGCCTGTCTCAGTTGAGACACATGGAAAACAGGATGGATTTTCGACCCACTTGGGAGCTCTAATCGATAGGCTACCTTGCCTATCTTCTCGACAATTTTATAGGGGCCATAAAATCGTGCCAACAACTTAGGATTGTTGCCACTCACCAAAGATTTCTGTCGATAGGGACGTAGCTTCAAAAATACCGAATCCCCTGGTACAAAGCTAACTTCTTTACGTTTTAAATCGGCTTGATGCTTCATTCGACACTGGGCCTTTAGAAGATGCATCTTAACTTCATCCCATATTTCATCCCTATTAGAAAGCTCTATATCAACCGCATCAACATTAGAGGAGGCGTTGTTGTACCTTATTAACGGAGGAGGATCTCGCCCATACAAAACTCAAAAAGGGGAACATTTAAGTGAAGTGTGATAGGCTGTGTTATAAGATAATTCAGCCGAAGACAACCAACGATACCAATCCCTAGGGCGATCAGATACCCAACAGCGTAGGTATTGTTCTAATCCCCGGTTTACCACTTCCGACTGTCCATCCGTTTGCGGGTGGTAGGCGGTGCTAAACTTGAGTTTAGTCCCTTGCAACTTGAATAATTCTTTCCAGAAGAGGCTCTGAAAAACCTTATCTCGATCAGAAACTATCGAATTTGGAACCCCATGCAATCGGATGATTTCTTTAACAAATATTTCTGCCACTGACTGAGCCGTAAAAGGATGCTTTAAACCGATAAAATGGGCATATTTGCTGAAACGATCTACTACGACCAATATCGAGTTCATACCTCCCGATTTTGGAAGACCCTCAATAAAATCCATCGAAAGTTCCTCCCAAACAGTATCCGGAAGAGATAAGGGCTGTAATAAGCCGGCAGGGGTACCGCTAAGAGTCTTATTCCTCTGACATATCTCACACTTCTTAACCAAATCTGATATATCCTTCCGCATGCCTATCCAGAAAACTTCAGCGGCGATGCGTTGATATGTTCTATCCTCACCTGCATGACCCCCAATAGGTGTAGCATGAAATTTCTCAAATAATAAAGGAATAATATCTGACTTCCGAGGAATGACTAATCTGCCCTTGTACAACAACAACCCTTGTTGAATCTCAAACCCTTTGTGTGAATTTGCATCAGTCGATAAATCTTGTTTAAGCTTAGCTAGAAATGCGTCATTGTCTAGCTCCTGCTTTAGACTCCCATTGTCTCCAACATGGCCTGCCAATGGTTGAACACTCTACCACCTCTTCTTTTCGCGACAAAGCATCAACAACCTTGTTTGCACTGCCAGGTTTATACACAATCGAAAAATGGTAACCCAACAACTTACTCACCCATTTTTGATATTCTGGCTCTACGACCCGCTGCTCCATTAAGTATCGTAAACTCTGTTGATCACTTCGCACGGTAAAGTGTCTCCCGAGTAAATAGGGTCTCCATTTTCTTACGGTTAAAACGATGGCCATAAGTTCTTTCTCGTACGTGGACTTCTGTCTAGCTCGAGATCCCAAAACTTGATTGAAGCAGGCTATCGGTGTTCGTCCTGCATCAACACCGCTCCCAAACCAAATCCTGAAGCATCAGTCTCAACTACGAAATCAGACGAAAAATCAGGCAACCGTAACACTGGAGGTGCAGATAAGAGTTGTTTTAAGCCATCAAAAGCCAACTGGGCTTCATTTGACCAAGAACCAAGAAAACTGGTTCTTCTTAAGCAAATCTGTGAGAGGGATGGCAATTATCCCGTACCCTTTAATAAATTTTCTGTAATAACCTGACAGCCCAAGAAATCCTCTTAACTCAGTCACTGTACGAGGAACTTTCCAATCTAAAATCGTTTTGATTTTCGAATCATCGACCTCCACCCCTTTATGAGAAATAATGTGCTCTAAGTATCCCAATCTCTCACGGCCAAATTCACATTTCTTTTTGTTGGCATACAATTCATTTTGAGACAAAATTTCAAACACTTGTCTCAAATGTCCCACATGTTCCTCGATCGATTTACTGTAAACCAGTATATCATCGAAAAAAACTAAAACAAACTTCCGTAGGTGATCTTTAAACACTTCATTCATCAAACCTTGAAATGTTGCGGGCGCGTTCACTAATCCAAATGGCATCACTTTGAACTCATAGTGTCCCTGATGTGTTCTAAAGGCTGTTTTCTGGACATCCTCTTCTTTCATTCTTATTTGGTGGTACCCTGATTTTTTAAATCAAGTTTCGAAAAGACACACGCCCCATGTAATTCATCCAACAGCTCATCAATCACCGGTATCGGAAACTTATCTACGATGGTTGCCTTGTTTAAAGCCCGATAGTCTATACAAAATCGCCAGCTGCCGTCTTTCTTTTTGACTAACAAAACAGGGCTGGAAAAAGGACTTTTACTCGGCTGGATTACACCCGCTTCCAACATTTCTTTAACCAGCTTCTCGATCTCATCTTTTTGGTAGTGCGGATAACGATATGGCCGGACATTTATCGTATCCGTGCCTTCTCTTAACACAATAGCATGCTCCCTTCCTCTTGATGGTGGCAGTCCTTTCGGCATATTGAATACGTGTTGGAAGTCTTTCAAAATTGGTTCCAAAGGCTGAGATACTTCTACTTCGTTGTTATCAACAACCACACTTGATCGTAGCTCCACCAAGACGACATGGCCCTCTTGTTGTATTAGTTTCCCCATTGCTTTTAAAGATACGATGACTTACCCAAAGACGGATCCCCCTTTAATGAAATCGACTTTCCTCCCACCGTGAACTTCATAATTTGCTGTTTCCAATTGGTATAAGTGGCCCCCAAAGTTTAAGTTTCTAGCCACTGGATGCCCAAAATGATATCACTGTTTCCCAATTGGATGGGTAAAAAGTCTTCAACAATATCCAACCCTTGAATTGACAAAATCACCTGCCTACATACTCTTCTCCTTTCACCATATTGCCCGTGCCCATCGTTATCGTATATTCCTTAGTGTTTTCTATTTTCAGATTCAGCTTATTGACTATTTCCTTAGAAATGAAGTTATGAGTCGCTCCACTATCAATGAGGACGATAACCTTTTGATTATCAATAACTCCTTCCATTTTCATAGTCTTTGGGTTAGTCAATCCTACTACGGAATTTAAATGTACCTCCACCGTTTGTCCTTCTTCGACTACATCAACCACATTTAATGACTTCTCCTCATCTGCTGCACATTTTTCCTCTTCCATAGCTTCTTCTTGCACCTGCAACACTGATAATTCCCTCTTCTTACACTTGTGCCCTGGGGCATATTTTTCATCGCATCGGTAACAGAGACCTAAAGCACGTCTCTGTTGAACTTCGAGATCGGACAACTTCCTGAACTCTGGAACAGATTTAGGAGTCGAATTGATGGATGTATTCGTACTGAACGAAGAACTTTTGGCCTCCGATAAACCTGCTGAAATCTTCTTCGACGTGGCTGACAATCTCTCCTTAGCGATTGTTTTGTTTTTTTCTTCTATTTTCAATGCTATCTCCATCGCTGCCTCCAAAGTAACTGGACTCATCATTCTCACCTCTGCCTTAATCGTATTTTCCAGTCCATTCACAAATTGACTAAGGAATACTTCCTCTGAAATTCCTTCCAAAGGAACCGCCAATTCAACATACTTCCTTCTAAACTCCTCAACTGAACCAGTTTGTTTGACCGCTAGAAATTGTTCACATAACGTACCAGTGGCCAACGATCTAAACTGCCGTAGAATTAGACGTCTGAGCTCCTCCCTTTGCGTGATCGGTCGGCGACGATTTTCCCACTGAAACCACTTGAGTGCATCTCCTTCAAATGCGATAAAGGAGACCTCAATTTGCTCTACCTGCGTCAAACGATTCAGAGCGAAATAACGTTCAGCTCTGATGACCCATCCATTTGGATCTGTACCGTCAAAGGTCGGAATCTCAAGTTTCCTTCCCTTAACCGCCAGAAAACGCCCCGAATCTGCCGAACTATCACTTTTATTCCTTATTCCTTCAGATCCCGACGATTCTTCATCTCCCGAAGGTGCTGCCTCCGACGGTGACGCCGAATTGTTCTTGACCGCTGCTAGATCTTGACTCATTTGGCCGATTTGCTGGAGAATTTTCTCCAGCGTCTTCTCCATTGTTTGTTGATTCTTCTCAATCGAACCAACACTGACTTCCAAATCATCCATTCTGGAATTAGCACTCCTCGTCATGATCGGACCGAACGAGCTCTGATACCAATTTGATGTAAATCGGCAATTGGATAGCCGGTTTTCTGATTGAAATTGAAAGAATGCTTACTGACGTTCTAGAGGTCAGCTTCTCTCCCTGGAGCAAAAGCTCGTTTACAACAGAATATGAAAAACAGAATGCCTAAAACAAACAAATTCCCCAACTACTTAAGGCAAAACTCCCGCCTATTATTACATAAGGAAAAAATACCAAAAGTACCCTTTCCCCTTATTCCAAGCAACTATTATTTATTTTGACCTTCTTCTATACGTAAAACGAATAGAAGGTTTACCACTCTCTTCACAAGGTATTGTTCTATGCGTTAAAGTTTTATGAGATTTTAGTTATTGTGTGCATGTTTCTCTTTGTTGTACATGTTTTGTTAGACTCCTTAACAATTGCTTGTGTATAATCATTGAATTCGAGAATCTGCGTGAGCTCTTTTTTCGGTTAGTATTTTTTTGTTGTTCTTGCTGGGGTTTTTTCTTGCTGTTTTTTGCTTCTATTTTTTTGTTGCTAGTATGTTATAGATGAATCTTAAAAAATGTGATCTAAGTTGTTGGTTTTATGCTTGATGTTTGCTCCACTTTGGATAGACATATAGAAGCAAAGAAATCTGGTTGGATGCACAAAATTTAAGCATAAGAACACCATTTTTAGGAATCAATCTTATAGAAATTGGTGACGAATTTTATAAACAATTTTTAGTTTGTTCTTTTTGACTGGAAAGTCAAAATGAATAGTTAAACCAACTTAAGGATTTCAAAATTTTAACGTGTTCAATATAAATGAACTTTCAGTTCTGAATCTTCAATTCTAGCCCCCAAATCGTGTGCATGAAAAGTTTTTAAATAGAAACTTGAACTATAAATGATTCACAAAGAAAAAGGTGAACAATTTGATGTAGTTCATTAGTTGACAAACAACCTGGAAGAAAATCATCAGGAAGTTATCCTGGAACTCTAAAGACCAAATAAAAAAAATGGTTGCTCACAGATTTCTTAAACTAAATTAGAAGCAGGTTCTTACATATCTACATCTTATTAGGACCAATATACTCAATCTGAAACAAATAGGATAGTAACATAACTCCAATAAAGATCTAAGGTCAATCCCAAACCATGTAGAGTCTGTAGAATCTATAGTGACTCCAAAAACAAGCAGAAAATAAAAAGAGCAATATACTCCATATCAGCAGGTTCAGAACAAAAACCATCACACAAAACAACAGAACAACATCAATCATGTATAGATAAATGTGGAACAAATATAACCAACCAAGAATGGACCATATATTGTTCCCCAACCTTATCCCTCTATTAGTAGTTGAATCATAAATGTTCAAAAAAGACAACAAGCATCCCATAAGAATATGAAATAGTAGCCATGATTCATGATTTCTTTCCTTTTCTATTAGAACCCACTAAAGCCAAAACACAATGACACATATTATAAGAAACCATATAAATAAGAAGCACCTCAAACTCCTCCAAGACAAACTTCTGGAGCAAAGAAGAGGTTTAAGAGACCAAGGATAGCTCCAAAACAACAGCTGATAATGAACACCCAATGCATCCTAAGCAACATTTTTATCTGGTCTGAGACTGAACAAGCAGATCGAACCATCCATTGTAGTAGTTGTTGAAACAAAATCCAACCATTCTGATTAGATACAACAATCTTATGGTTACTGTCTTGCTGCTAGTGTAGGCCCAGGCCACATGTATAACCCTCTACAACTGCTGGTGTAGCCTAAAGTACTCGCACAAGCCCCATATGGCTGTTGATTCGCTGCTGCTGCAGCATCATCGGGTTACAGCCCGTGGGTTGTTGCTTACTGCAATTACAAACCATACATACACATACACACACAATACATGTGTTTTGGTGTTGTTCATAGGCTCATAAGCACACACACATACTATGGTTAGCTTCACTTCATTTTCTTAACTTCAATACTAATACATATTGGCATAATTATTGTCTTTAACTTTATATGAACACTAGCATTACAACCCCCAAAATGGGACGTAATTAATCGAAGAAAAGATTAACTTATAGTCGACTTAAAGGGTAAAGAGAATGAGGTTGTTTGTTTAGGATGTGAAGAAAACGTAATTGGAAAGGGCTATCTTTGTGTTGAACCAAAGTGCTACTTTCATCTTCATGAATTGTGCTTTAATTTGAAAAAGAGATTCAACACAAGTCACACCCAAAACACCCTCTAACACTCGTCTCATTAGCGCCTTAAAACATTACAACAACGAAAATGGTGAATTTACTTGTAATGCATGCTTTAGTGATGGGACAAGTTTCACCTATCACTATTCAATTTGTACATTTGATCTTGTTGATTGAAATCACATAAAGTTCTTTATTGAATTTGGCATATTAATGATAAATGGTTGGCACTTGTAGCGGTTGATTGAAATCCTAGCCATGTTGCTATTTTAAGTTGTGTTTACATGTTCATTCGAGCTTTTCATCAATCTGGCCATTCTGAATAATTGAATGGTCCTGTAGAGTTTTCGAACTAGGTATCTTATTTTGGTCTCTTTTGACATGCCTCTATACCGTGCTCTACTTTGTATTGTATACGAGTCCTCAATGATCCGATTTATGCATCATATTTCTATTCTAATTTGTAATTCAACCCCTCCTCGAAACAAGTCTAGTAACCCCTTAAAACAACTCTAAACAGTCCTCTAAATTCTAAAACATCTTTTTTGCTTTCCGAAATGATCACCGAATAATCCCTAGTGAACTGCCATCTGACAAATAACACCATTAAGGTTGTTGTGTTCGGTTTTGCACTCAAATAACAACTCTTTTGGCTGCTGATTTTTGACCCACAAAACAACCCTTCGACTGTTGTTTTTCAACCAAAAAAAAACAGCCATTCGACTGTTGTTTTTCGACCCAAAAAGCAGCCATTCGACTGCTGTTTTTCGACCCAAAAAGTAGCCATTCGCCTGCTGTTTTACGACCTAAAAAACAACCATTTTTACTAGGTGTTGTTATTTAAGTTCTAAATTTGACATGGTTTAACATTAACCATCTTTTACTATCAAACCATATATAGTTCCAACATCAATAATTTTGTTTAATTGTTTATAGGCTACATCCTATTTATTTTTGTACTTGATTTGTATGAATCTTTATTTCAAGCTACAAGTATAATGATTGCAACTTTATTCTTGTTGTAGGATCAGAGCCAACTTCTAATCAACATGACGAGAAGAAAATCTTAAGAAGACAAAAAAAAACTATATAACTGTCAACGAGTTGCAGAAGTCGAAGCAGGTGAGGAGTAGCTTTAATATGCAAAAATCTACTATATTAGAGAACTAGTTGTGATAAGTTTGTCATTGGTGTTTTTTATACCTTATTCATATGACTATTAGTACGACTGTTTGATTTTTTCAAATAATTATCATATTAAACTTTTTAAGAATATTTATAATTTTGTCACGCATTATTAAAACTATTGCCAAATATTATTATTGTCGTGGTTAACTTCTATAATGATCATATCATATTCAATTTAGACTGTTACAATAAATAGTTTATGGCCATAGTTTAGCTATTTTGTGTGACCGAAAAGCAACCAATGGTCATGGTTCTACAATTTAGTGCAACCATACATCAAAAATTGGCCACGTTTGATATAAAATCTGTGTGACTGTAAATAGCTTATTGCCACATTTTAGTTATTTCGTGTGGCCAAAAGAAAAACAAATAGTCACGGTTATTAAATTTCAACGTAACCATAAATCATGAATCGGTCACGCTTACTATAAAATTTGTGACTATAACTAGTTTATCGTTATGATTTTGGATATTTCATGTGACAAAAAGGTGACCAACGACCACGGCTTTTAACAGTTCAGTGTAATCATATGTCACGAATTAATCACGGTTAATATAAAATATTCGTGGTTATAAGAAGTTTATGGCAACAATTTTAACTATTTTATGTAACCAAAAGGTAAGCAGTAGTCACGGTTTTAACAATTAAGCGTCACCATGTCATTAAAAGGTAACGGTTAATATAAAAATTGTGTGGCTATAAATAGTATAAGATCACGATTTTAGTTATTTATCGTAACCAAAAGGCTACCAATAGCCAAGGTTTTTAACAATTCAACGTAACCACATGTCATGAAATAGCCACGGTTAATAAAAAATTTGTGCGACTATACATAGTATATGCTCACGATTTTAGCTATTTCGTGTAACAAAAAGCTACCAATAGCCACGGTTTTTAACAATTCAGCGTAACCATATGTAATGAAATGACCACGGTTAATGTAAAATTTGCATGGCTATAAGGAGTTTATGGTCATGGTTTTAATCAACTCATGTGACAAAAAGTTAATCAATAGCCACATTTCTAACAATTTAGTATAACCAAATGTTATCAATTGGCAATGGTTAATATGAAATTTGTGTAGCAAAAACTGATTTATCACTACGGTTTTAGTTAGTTCTTGTGACCTAAAGGTAACTAATGGCCACGTTTCAAAAGTTTAAACGTAACTATATGTCATGAATTGAATGGCTATAAGTTGTTTATGGCTACATTTTGAGTTATTTTGTATGGCCAAAAGGTAACCAAAGCCATGGTTCTAACATCTATGGTAACCATATGTCATGAACTGGTCACGGTTAATATAAAATTTGCTTGACGATAAGTAGTTTATGGCCACGTTAAATAAAATATACGTGATTATAGGATAATCATTTGCCACCTTAAAAACAAATTGTGTGACCATAAATAGTTTATTGCCATTGTTTTATTTATTTTGTATAACCAAAAGGTAGCTAATGGCGACGTTTAACGTGAGTTTGTGTGGCGATAAATAATTTATTGCCACGGTTAAAAATAAAAATCTCTAGTACCTAGATATGTTTATAGCCACGGTTTTTAGGCTATGACTATGGTTTTATATTTGATATGGTGACACATTTTAAACGTGGTGAAAAAGTAACAATGGTCACGAAAGAATAAGCTACGGTTTGATTGGAAAAAAAAAATGTGGCCAAAGGCCTATGGTGTAAGACTCAGTTTAAAAAAAACGTATAATTATTCTTACCCGAATTGAACCGTAATTAAAAATGGCAACCAAAGATACTTAAGGGTTAAAACCGTTATTTAACCAAACTCTTTATAATTATAGGGGTGGTATCAATTGGAAACCAAGTTTCATTGAAAACTTTGAAAACCAAATTTCAGCTATTGATTTTTATAATCAATGGTTAAGATTCATTTGAATTATATATGGTAGTAAATTAATTAATCTATTAATAATAAATAAAAATAATAGATGAAAAGGGTAAATATGTCTTTTGATTTTGTGTCTTAAATATGGCAAAAAAGGTTTATTTTATTTTGATTACTTGAAATCAAAATAAAATTTCCCACGCAATCTAAATTTTATTATTTTTTTACTATGAAAATGTGGAGCATTTGTCTTTTCATCAAAAAAATTATTTTTCTTTTAAAATGTAAGAAAATATTATTTTTAATTTCATTTTATTATAAAATTTCCCACGCAATCTAATATTGTGATGAAACAAAATGAATTTGTGGATTACAGATTTCATCAGGTTCATCGTGTTAGCATTATTGTTTCATAATGAAAATAGATTCATCAGGTTCATCATATTAGCATTATTGTTTCATAATGAAACATGATGAATTTGTGCCATTTTTGTTAACTTCCCATTTTTGTTTCATTACCTGTTCAGTTGCATATCCGTATATGAAAAATAGATTCATCAGGTTAATCGTGTTAGCATTATTGTTTCATTATTACCATATATAAGCTAAATTAAAATTAAATAATTTACCTAAATTAAATATCTCATTTTTAAATTAATCAATGATTATTATTACCATATATAAGCTAAATTAAAACTAAATAATTATTAATATAATAATAATAACAGTTACCATATATATTATGAAATAGTGTAAAAGACAAAAATAACCTTTTTAATTAAAAATAAAAAAAAAGAAATTCACTGATTGGTTGATTTCGGTTTCCAAAGTTTCCAATGTAATACTGGTTTCCAATTGATCGCTCCCCTATATATATTATATATGTATGAGATGATATATAATATATATAATAATATTAAAAAAAACAACCCAAATCCATATTATAAGAACACATCGTCATCTTCATTCTTCATTTCACCGCCTCATCCATCACTCTCTCTCTCAAATCTCCAACTTCTCTCTAAGTTTCTATCCATTTTGTGAAGCGTATCAACGAAACAATTATATATTCGGAATCTACTCTTCGAATCCTTCTTAGAGGTATAAATTTCTTTTTATGCTTTTTAAGTTGGTAGGTTAAGGTAGTTGAAGTTGATTGATAGATTATGATTAGATATTGGAAAATTATAATCAAATATATGTTTAGGAATGCTTAGGTTTGTCAAAATTATAAAAGGGTAAAGTTTAGAATCAAAACGGTGATATTGATCGGTTTAATGTTTAAGAGAATAATTTTGTGATTAAGCTTAGGATAATAAGCTTTGAGTTTTATGTTATGCGAGTAATAATAATTGGTGGTTTAAATAGGCAATCGAACGGGTTAAAGTTCGTCGTCATTCTCGATTAATCACGTGTTGCATCTCAATTTGATCAAGGTATGGATTTCATTTCTTTTGAATCGCGGACAACTATTTGTTGTAGTTGACCCTTCCTAAAGGTGGTTCACCACCTTGTGATTGATCAACCGAACGTGATCAACAAATACGAAATTGTACACACACATACACATTGATTTTGGTTTATTGAATCAATTGTTTGGACATTTTGACGTTTTATAAAAATGTGTCTCGTTTGAGACTGTTTATGAAAAATGTGAAGTATATAGACTGTAATTTCTATGATCGCCATTTGGGTAAGTGACATATGTTTAGTTTTCGTTGATTTTAGAAAATAACCCAATAAATGGGCACATTATTTGGGATGCCTTCTATGACGGCTTTGTTGTCATGACGTCCTGCAGATGACGGTCCACTAGAGTTAAGCCTATGTGGCTTACGTGAACCCACTCTGGGGGACTTGGCTGACTTTGTTGGCTCCAGGGTGGATGAATAGATTCTAGAAATTTACCCACAAAATATGTGACCGTGGTTAAATTCACGGGGGATTCGTTGTGTGTGTCCGCATGCCGACCCAATTCGTGTGGCTGATCACCCCACGAACACGACAGAAATTGACGGACTTTATTTATATTACGTTTTGAAATTAAAGTGTGAACCGTTCTTGAAATTATTCTTTTTGAAAATTACTGAACATTTCTTTTGCTATGAACTTGAATTTCAAGAACATTCTTCGAAATGAATTTTTAAGTCTTCCGCTTCGTTATCGATGTTTTCATTATTATTTACGAATTTATATTACAATCCATTCACTGAGCCATGTGCTCAGCCGTGTTTTTGTTTTCTGACACGGCAGGTTCGAAGTGACGTTTACGGGGACGGGACATGAGATCGAGCGTGAAATTTTGGAGTTGTTAGACTCACTTTATCATATAAACATTCTAAGTTTACTAGGGTTGGGCCCGTGCATTGCACGGGAGGATACATTTTTTGTTGGAATATTGAACCGAGTTAAAATGAAACGTAATTTCTTTGTTAACAGTTAATGAAATACAATGTGAAAAACGAATGTATTTTCATAAGTGGTTAACTTGCATATATTCTTAATCGTTTGTTGTTATGAGTTTGTGCAATAATATTGGTAATAGTTTTGTATTATATTATTTAAAACTCAAACGACATGTCTCACAACATATTTATCTGACTATTGACTTCAAGACCTCATAGTATTAATCGATAAAAATAAAGATATGTATATATATCTTATTCCCTACTTCGAAAAATATGATTGTGGGTTTTGAAAAATATAAACAAATCCTCAGTAAATAAAATAAAATATAAAAAAGTAGTTTTTCAAAGAAACAAAAATATAGTGGAATACCTTTTGTTCAGTTGCAGGTTCCGCCATTGACACCCGACCGTTCATCTTCTTCTTGTACTCGAATGATACATAAAGAAGCTATATATATTTATAGTGAATGTAGAGAATATTTTAAAATCTTTTATTTTCATTTTCGATTTTACATTTAAATGTAAATATATTAAAAATATGGAAGAATATTTTTATATCTACATCGTTTCTATTTTATTTTCTTTACACTCGGTTAATTTGGAAAGTATTGCGAAATATTTTTATTTTAAAGAATACGATAACTTATTAGTGTATCTCGTTATTTTTTATTTTTAATTCATATCAACTTTCTTTTTTCTTCTTTTAATACTCGTGAAAAAAAATACTTGTAGATTTTATATTATCAAAAAAAATACGTGTAGATTTTATATTATGCTAATATAAAATACGTGTAGATTTTATAAAATAAAATAGATTTTATATTAGTAAAAAAAATACGGAAGAAAAAAGAGTTTATATTACATCTCATTATGTAAAAAGATTTTATAAAATAAAATATGGAAAAAGATTTTATAAAATAAAATATAGAAAAATCATTATGAGATGTAATATAAAAAAATACGGAAAAAAAAAAGATTTTATATTACATCTCATTAATATAGATATAAATGTAAAATCTACATTTAAAATAGATTATGCTAATATAAAATCTATTTTATAAAATCCTCCACCAAAAAAACAAATAGTTATATTAATAAATGAGTATCCATTCCACAAATAGATACATTTAAAATAGATTATGCTAATATAAAATCTATTTTATAAAATCCTCCACCAAAAAAAACAAATAGTTATATTAATAAATGAGTATCCATTCCACAAATAGATGATTATGTGAGATACTGTGCTTGGAAATGTTGTACCAAAGCATTAAGAAATTGTAAATTAAGTAATTGGCTTTAATTAGTTGTAACTTGTGTTTAAAATGTTGTAATTAAGAGTTTTTTATACCGTTTTTATAATATAGTATAGATAAACACTTTTTGAAGTGTAAGATTTTGGATTGTAATATACGTTTAGAGTTTATTAGTAGCTCTAAATTAGTTGTGTATTATGTTAAGTCCCGTTCGTGACATCACCCGTTCCGAACCACAGGGACGGGGGATGTTACATATGGCCACAGTTTTTAACCGTGGCAAATGTGAGTTTTTGTACTAGTGTCATCTACTTATAGACGGAATGATTTTGTCTCTCACCGATATTTTGATGATTGGTTTGGAAATTATCATGTTTGTTCTTATAAGTCTTTTACTTCAAAAGTTTTTCAAAAGTTCAGAGGATCCATATATAAATGGATACCAAAATCTTGTGCTAAACCATTAGGACCCACTTTTAAATGGGTATCTAAAGTTGTTATTCCCTGATTTCTCTTATGCAGACCCGTCATATGTGGTACTTGGATAGCGGGTGTTCCAAGCATATGACCGACATAAAGCTTTACTGTCTAATTATACAGAGAAACTTTGTGGAAATGTAAGATTCAACAATGATCAATTTTCACCAATTTTGGGATATAATGACGTGATACAAGACAATGTGACGATAACAAAGGTGAGTTATGTGGAAGGATTAGGGCACAACCTGTTTAGCATTGGCCAGTTCTGCAACAAAGGATTAGAGGTGAATTTTAAAGCCAAAAGTTATTCTGTGCGTATTGAAGATGGCAAGGAACTTTTGGTCGGAACTAGAAAATCTAACCTCTACACAATTAATCTATCAAAGGTCCAGACTGATAATGAGGTTTGCCTACTGACAAAAGCCTCGATGCAGCAAAGTTGGCTTTGGCACCGAAGGTTGTCACACCTGAATTTTTGGTACATAAACAAATTGGTCAAAGGCAGATTGGTGAAAGGACTTCCTGAGTTGCGATATGAGAAAGAGCATTTGTGTGCAACATGTGAAAAGGGTAAAATGAAGAGGGCAACTCACAAGCCAAAACCCGAACCGAGTACAAGTTCTCCGCTTGAACTTTTGCATATGGATCTTTGTGGTCCTATGCGCACTCAAAGCATAGGAGGAAAGAAGTATGTTTTAGTAATAGTGGACGACTATTCGCGTTACACATCGGTAAAATTTCTAAGGACAAAAGATGAGACGCCAGAAGTACTCATCAACTTTCTGAATACTACCCAAGTGAACTTGCAGAAGACAGTTAAGCTTCTAAGGATAGATAACGGCATAAAGTTTAAGAACAAAACTGTTGAAGATTATCTCGAATCGGTTGGGATAACACATCAATTCTCTGCTATTATGACGCCGGAACAGAACGGAGTAGTAGAAAGACGAAATCGTACGCTAGTCGAGGCTGCTCGTACTATGCTCAGTCAATCCGATCTACCTCTCTTTCTGTGGGCAGAAGTTGTCTCTACTGCATGTTATACGCAGAATTGGACCATAATACATCGACGGTTTGGAAAAACTCCTTATGCTTTGATTAATAATCGTACACCTAATATCAAATATTTTCATATATTTGGATGTAGGTGTTTTGTGCTTAATGATAGAGAGAACTTAAATAAGTTCGGACCGAAGGCTGAAGAAGGAATCTTCATTGGATACTCCCAGACATCTGCTGCATATAGGATATATATGAAGAACTCAAATACTGTTATAGAAAGCGTTAACGTAACATTTGATGAGGAGGTGGCTTCTGAACAACACAGTTCAGAACCCCTACTTACCGGGGTTTTAGCTTCTGGACAAATCAGTCCAGAACCTGTGGATAAAGAAACTATTTCGGATAAAGCATCAACTTCTACATCTCACTTATCTGAATTAGATTTGTTGTTTGAATTTTTCTATGATGAGTTTCAAGGATCTAAACTTCCTAAATCTGTTGTGGTTGACAGGTCTGAAGATTCAACGACTATTCATCCAACCACTTCAGACATATCTACTGAACTAGTTCCCTCGGTTCAGAAAGAAACTCAGATTCAAACACATACTCTTATAGTTGAAGTTATACCTGATCATGTTGAAACAGAAGTTACTACTTCAGTTGGATGCACTGTGATTGATAATCAACAAACTTAACAAGCTGTCCCAACTGCAACTTCTGTACACGAAACTTCAACTGCACCCCCAACAAATGTTGATCAAGAAGAAGGTGAAAGTGGATACTTAGATGAGCTTTATGATCAATCTACATCGACTCCGCTCCCTCATGAACATAAATGGACCAAAGAGCATCTGATAAGTCAAATTATTGGAGATCCAACTTTACCGGTGCAAACTAGGTCTGCTACATTGAATATGCGTATGCATGATTCTTTTCTGAGCAAGATAGAGCCCACTCGAGTATCAAAAGCTCTAGCTGACTCAAATTGGGGTACTGCAATGCAAGAGGAGCTGAACCAGTTCGAAGCTTTAAAAGTCTAGAGACTAGTACCAAGACCTGAAGGTAAATCTATCATTGGTACAAAATGGGTATTCAAAAATAAAAAGGATGAAGATGGTATCGTAATAATAAACAAAGCACGACTTGTCGCCAAAGGATATAGGCAAGAGGAAGGCATTGATTATGATGAGACTTACGCTCCAATAGCACGTATTGAAGCAATCAAAATGTTTCTTGCGTACGATGCTCACAAAAACTTCACTGTCTACCAAATGGACGTGAATACTGCCTTTCTAAATGGCATTCTTAAGGAGGAAGTCTACGTATCACAATCAGAAGGCTAATGTGCAAGATATCATGCTAATATCATGCTAATCCTAAAGAACCAATCATTTGTTTATTTCAGATAAGAACTCGTTTATTCAATGTTTTACTGCTTTATGTCTTTTAATTTTCAATAAAGTGTTGTGAATAAAGTTGCTTTGACGGACTTTGTGACTGTTTGCTGATTGAGAGGAAGCTTCAACGATCATATCATATATGACTTAAAGCTTGACTTCATGAGATTTAAGACGTACCAAAAGGTTTATTTCTATTCTTAATCTCATATATGGTTGAAAGAAGGACGACTTTCAATCATAGAAAACATGTTCTTAAACGTTCAAACCACTTCCCGATTCTTAAATAGATTTCATAATTTGGAAGTGTGCTTTTAAATGTTTTCACTTTTAGTTGTGCTTACATGTCTATAAACCGTGTGTTTCCAAAGATATATACTTGCGTATTATCTTTTTCATATACTTTCAAGTATTCACACACTCCATTTTACTATTTTTTTGTTGCATATGTTCTTTCCATGTCTCTAAACTGAAACAAATTTTCGATGGTAAGACACCTCGATTGAACTTCAATGTTTGAGCGTGATTTCATTTCTAAACGTTATTTCAAGAATTGTCTATATTTTGGTTCATATAGACTATATCCAATTCTTGCTGACCTAAGCTTTAATTGCTAAAGCATTTGATCCTGATCATTTTCATACAATGTCAGATTTTCAAACAAGTCTCTTGTATTCATTTCATTCTTTCAATATCCTTGTTTGAAATATCTTCAATGTTTAAAATGCTCATATCTTCATGATTACATATCATTGAGCATACAAACTTCTGACTTGTATATTTTGTGTTTTAACTGAAAAGTTAAACCAGTTGAGCAACAGATTCTTATAGGATTACATGGGTTCGTTATGTGAGCTTCAATGAAACTTCTATGGATTCACGTTAACCAGTGTTTCCTACCCAAGAAGTTAATCCTTGAGTGATCGAATGCGTGAGGAGTCAAATACTGAGTGTGGGTTGAGATATGAGGTAAAATGAAAAGAGAGTTTGGTTAGAAGTGAGCTCAATGATTAAAAGAAAGAGGGTGAGAGATTAGAGTAAAAGAATATCAAACTGTAACACTCTAAAAATAAGACCGAGTAAAAATTTAAAATTTCTGCAATATAACGTCTAAAATACCAACATTTCCATTTCCTGTGAAATAAACAACTCAAACCCAAAATTCGGGGTAGTTTGTAATAACTATAGTAGCGACATAATAAGACATAAAAATTACAACAACCTATTTAATCTATATTGAATGTTATGACTAGATTAAGGTGGGTGTTGCTATGTCTTCAAAACGCTCTTCTCAACAGTTTCCTAAAAGCCCGATCTGCCCAAAAGTCCTATTCACGAAACAGAGAATCAAGGTGCCCTTTGGACACCACTAGGAGAACCTGAAGACAACACAACATCAAGTGTTAGGCTAGGTTCCTAGTGAGTTCCCAAACAAATATACATGACAAAATTTAAAGCTTGGGAAAAATAGAAATTCCCGGGTTACCGCGATATTCCAAGTATAGTCCATCGAAGATTAAACAATACACCTGCATGCACTACATCAAGAAACATAACAAGTTTTTATGATTAGGGGAATTACATCTCAGGCTCTCGCTTTAGTGCACACCGTATCCGGTGTCACCTCAAGCGTATAAACCACCTTTAGTTCCAACTCCGTCGAGCTAAACCTCAAGGTTAGTTGAGCCTTAGTGCCTATCCCATCGATAATAGGGCTTCATCTCAAGGAATTGGTCCTTTAGTGTCCGCCCCTAAACCACATACCACGGTTTCCAAAACATACCAACGACCACCCTAAATCTCTAAAAATATGGTATAATAGCTAGAATAAATTCCTATTCATTTAATATCAATAATAACCATTTCTAGAGAATAAATTATTCTTATCAGCAGTTAGGTCAAATCCACAAACCACAATTTATGAAGAGTTAAAACATGTAATAAAAATGCATTAACATGTGAGGGTAAGTAGAAAACTCACCTATAGGGTTTGTGACGTAAAAACCCTAATATAGAGAAACCCTAGGTGGAAGGAGATTTTCTTGAAGCTTTAAGAATCTTTGGGTTGTCACTTGGATGAGTTAGTTGAAGCTAATCAATGACCTAGATGAGTTTAGGTTAAGCATTTAATGAGGGGAGAGGAAGAGAGGTGGAAAATCGCCTTTGGGAGGAGAGGTTTTCGGTTCCTAGAAAAATATTGAGAATGGGTTCTAAAAGCTGAGAAAAACGTATTTAATTGCACAGGTTGGGGCCCGCGCGATCTTGCCCCGCGATAGTGCCCTGGCACTCTCGCCAGGCACTATCACGCCATTTGTACCGAGGCTTGGTGCCTCCTCCGCGAGTGTGACACCGCGAGAGTGACACCGGAACTATCGCCGGGCACTCTCGCGCACCATGTACCGAGAGCACCTCCTCCGGTGCGATTGTGCCCCAAGCGATAGTGACAATGTCACTATCGCGGGCACTCTCGCCAAAACTCCCTCGAAGCCCGAAGACTTGATTTTTCACGAGAAACTAACCAACAAATGATAATATGGATGTAGCAACATTCATCTAAGGTACGAGAGCATACAAAATTTAAACCTCACGATTTCATAAGCATAAAATGGATGAGCTAAGCATGAGAGAGTACATAAAATGGAATTTAAGGGTAAATTGCACATCCACAAATTTCGGGGTGTTACACAAACTCTGCACCAACTTTTTCTGAGCTGGGTAGACACATTTCTAGTGTTTCACAATTCTTCATGAACATTATTGAAACAGGCAACTAGCCCATGCCAACTCTTGATAAAACCCCCACCAGCCACTCATTTTCTTCTCAACAAGAAAATGTTTCATATTTCAAGGGGACACAACACATAATCTATCTGATTTTCATTTGGAAAATCTGGATATTGAAATAAAAGGAAGTCTGCCCCACCTTCGCACTCCGATCATGCACAATTGAGTCTGTGTTTAACTGTTGTTGTCTCAATGGTTTACACAACTTTGAGCCTTATAAAAAGCAATCATCATGTGCTTAATTCTTTCTAACACTTGCACATACACACAAGGAATATGTTTTCTTGTTTTAACGTTCATAGAAATATCTTTGTGGTGTTTCGATGATTGAATGGAAGCCCTAGAGGAGTGAACATCACAAAAACTCCTTTCCAATGTGTATTCGTTACAAACAGTGACTTTGTGTTACTGACAGACATTTTAACTGATTTATTTGTTGATTCAGGTGTTACACTCATAATTTGTCTCAATTTGCAAAGATTCGGATGAATATATTCATTGGATCGACAGATAATCAGAGGCTCAGTTTTAAAAGATCATTGGTCAGATACAGACATTTCTTGGTGAAAGTTTTGATGATTTTCGTGCTCTAATCATCAAAAGGGGGAGAAATTATGTTCAAGAAATGTTGGTTGAAAAAAAAAGTTTGTATCAGTTGTAGGGAGAATTTACAAGAAATGAGAGAGTTGATAAAGAAAAGTTGGAACTTATTGGAGAAATTTATTCAAGACAGTTGTTCTGAAGAAGATTTGTTATCAAAGATTGAAAGCAGAAAGAGCAAATTCAAAGATTTTTGAAGACAAGCTAAATTTTACAGAAATTTTCTTTGAAGATAATTTGATGACACAAACCGTGCTGAAACTGTAGATAATTTCTTTCTGAAGTCTGAAAGAGATTTGAAATGACCTTGGGAAGATTGTTGAAGAGCATATCTACCATCTTTAGGGAGATTGTTATTTGTTTGAAGATAGACTTTGGGAAAATTACAGATTGTTAAAGATCAAAGAAAGAAGAGATTGTTTCAAGCGTAAATAGAAGATTGAACGTTTAATGCTAAAGTTTTACAAAGGAGGAGATTACATTTATTGAGCTTAAAAAAATATTGGTTTGCTAAAATCGTTTTGAGATGATCTTGAATCCAAAGGGGGAGATTGTTAGAGCATAAATATGTTGAATACAAGATCATAGAAGACTGAAGGTTGAAGTCAAAGCTGAAGTCAACTCTCAAGCATCAAAGTCAAAGTCTTGTGTAATAAAAGTCAAAGTCAAACTTGTAACGTGTTGTAAGAGTTTTAGTTTTCTGCGCGTTCCAATAGTGTGCGTGTTTGTAGTGTTGGTATAGATAGTGTGTTGTGCGTGTATTAGACATATGGCCTAATCAAATAGCATCATACGTGTTCCAGAGTTAGAGAGAGAAAGTTGTAAGAGTGTTTTGTAATTGAAACTTGAGGTTGAAATAAAAGTGAGATTCATTGAAATTGATTGTCATCGATTGATTTGCATTGTTATCTGGGATAACAAGGATCAAAGGATCTTCATCCCACCATCTTGTTAAGTCCCAAGTGCTAAGATTTCTAGGTTTTTCATAACAAACCTAGTAAAGTGAATCATTCTGCAAACTTTCATCTTTATATACATGTATAATGTCTTAAATCACTCATCTCAAGGTTTTAGTTCATTTTCTTCTCATTTGGTTGATTTTGGAAATCTAGGTCAAAAATAGGGTTTTGATGACTTTGGGGCAAAATGATATTTTGAGCATGGCAATAGGTTCTATATATTGCAAATGATGTCATATTTCTATTTGGAGGAATTTTGGATGAAAAATATATTATGGGCTAAAACCCTATGTTGTTAATATATAAACAGTGACACTACAACAAAAAGAGGTTTATAGGACACTTTATTGGGACACTTTTCGAGACACGTCCTATAAAAAGGCTAATACGACACATTCAATTACGAGTCCTATTTGATTTAATCTAATACGACTATCAATTTTGAGTCCTATCATGTAAATCTAATACGACACTTTTCAATGTCATATTTTTTTTAGAGTCTAATAGGACACTTTCAAGTGTCATATTATTTTAAATATTAATAGCATAATTTAAAGTGAGTATTGTTTTACCTAATATGACACTTTAAAATGTCATCTTCTCTTACAAACTAATAAGAAACTATTAGAGTTTAAAAGCTAATAGGACACTTCTAAAATGTCCTATTAAAGATTAAAATATTATAAATAAAATTATATTTATTTAAAATGTCATTACATAAAAATATAATCAACTATTTTTCTTAAACAAATTTTAAGAAGGCCCAACATTCCATCTAATAATTAAAAAGCCCTTTAGATCTATTTTAAAAATACATATATATTATAAATTTTTAAAAGCCCAATTTAAAAAGTCTATCCAATCCTAATTGAAAGCCCAATTAGAAAATTTTAAACAAAGAAAAACCTAAACGGCTTTGGGATTTGTCTTCGACTTTTACGCTCGTTGCAAACGCGCGAACTGATTTGGGAGTAATCGCTTTTACCCTCAAAATCTGAAAATTTGAACTAATTTCATCGAGTTCATCCTTGTTATGCTCTTTAGGTAATTTTTTTGTTTTCACTAATTGCTTTTTTGTTTGATTTATTTTGTATAATTGATTTAAGTTTAGGATATTATTTGTTTGTGGTGTTATGAGGAGGATGATGAAGCTGATTTAAGGTTGTGGTGCTCAAGCTGCAAAGTCAAGTTAGAAAAGGAAGTCGTGGTTCAAAAATTTCAATCAATTGAGGTAAAATCACTATTTATAATGCTGTCCAAAGGTAATATTTTCAGTCAATATGTTGTTAATATGTTGTTCGGTATGTCTGTTTTGGTTTTGTTTTGAGATGTGAAATGTTCAATCAATTTGATTTCGTTTTTTTAGTTGATCTCTTGTTGTAATTCTTGTAACCGGTTATGAAAACGATGCCTAAATTTGGCATCATCGATCCTTACTTGTCTGATGGATTTTGTGTTGGTGTTCTTATTACTTCCTTTGAATTTATGGGTTGTTTATATTGATATCTCTCATTTATTACTTATTTCCAGCTCTGTTTAAAGCTTCTAGTCATTTTTCTTTATTTGATTCATCATTTGCTGCACATTAGTTAATCCTATTTTCTGCATCTCCTTAAATTTCTGCACATCATTCAATTTTCTGCAACTATTTTACTGCACTTCTTTAATATCATTTAATTTATGCACTTAATTTATGCATTCATTCGATTTCCTGCACTATATTTTTGCATAATTTGTTCATTGAATTTGTTTTCTGCATTCATAGTATCCCCTGCTTTGATAGTTTCTGCACATATTCTTTCTACATTAATTCCATTTCCTGCACATAGCAATTTTCTGCATCTAATTTTCTGAGTTTGTTCTAGTTGTCTGCACATTGATATTACTCTGCACTTGGTTAAATTGTCTGCACAATACATTATGCACTTCGATAATTTCTTGTACATGTTTGAATGATTGCTAAGTGTTCATTTTCGTTATTCTTGATGTTGGTCTTTAATTATGATATAATATTATTATCGTTAGATTGCCGCAATTTCACCATTTAGCGCAAATAGATCTAATCGGATAAATCATTCTTGATGTTTAATTTGGTAATTGCTTGAATTGGGTAATTGTTACTTTAGATTGGGTTAAAGAATCTCTTTCTAGTTGCTCTGAAACAATTAGCTGCTATTGGGATGTGCATCTGTAAGGTATGATAAGTACACCAATCATTTCTAGATGCATCCAAGATGGGTACCATAGCCACTGCTAGAATTCTGAAACATATAATGCAGGATCAACTTGCACATACTAACCCTTTTGATAACCCACAGGTCTTTGGCCTAGTGGCCAGCTCTACTCCGTAAATGCCTCCTACCTGTGAGAGGCCTAGTGTTCGAATCGGGGGGGGGGGGGACAGGAGGACTTTTCCGGTGCATACCTAAGGGACTAGGGTATGTAGGGTCCACAAAAGTGGGCCACGGGGCCATAGGTTCCCGCCATTAAACCTTTTTACTAACCCTTTTGATTGCAATTACTCCATAGATACTAATACCTAATACGTGTGGCTGTGAGTACATTTAATATTTATAGAATTTTTTATCATACAACTTTAAGCTCATATATGTGTTATTTAATTGTAGGTGGTTCATGACGAAGATTGATATCTCTCGTTCATAGGAGACAATAAGATTTTTTGTATTTCAATAATTGTTGATTGGTACTTAGTTTTGTAATGATACAACTTTGTGGTGGGATACGTAGCTTAATTGGTAGTAGGTACTCATATAAGTACTTGTACGACATTGAATTTTGTCCTATCGAATCAATTCGTAAAACTTTCATATATGTTTTTAAATGCAATATTATAGAAAGATTTTATAATTGCATCAAGCATCCCATATTATAGTCTTTTAGGATGCTTTTAGTGTTGCTTATTATAGTCTATTAGTACACTTTTTAGTGTTATTTAATTCATTTATTAGGACACGTATTTTGGTACTATATAAATGTTTTGGCGACATCGAATTTCGTCCTATAAAACCAATTTTTGGGACGCTCATATTTGTTCTTAAATCTAAATATTTTGTGACAACATAAAGCGTCCTATATTATAGTCTATTAGGACACTTTTTAGTGTTACTTAATCCATTTTATAGGACTACGGAATTTGTATTATAATCATAAAACTTATTAGGACGCTCAAATTCATCCTACTAACCTAATACAACGCCTTTATAGGGGACACATATGCTTTTTGTCCTATAAACTTAAAAGTCCTATTAAGTACCCTATTAGGACACTAATGAGGGTCCTATAAACCACTTTTTGTTGTAGTGTGAGTTTTATTTCATAAATATTATACTTGTGCAAACGTACATGTTATGACAAACACGCTTTGGTGAGCATATTGGTAAGGTCATTTGAGTAACTATAGTATAATGGATCCATAGGCCCTAGTCGTTTTATATGAAATGGGATGTTTTTTTTTTCCATTATGGCTAGACATAGGGTTTTGACCATTGGGAACTCGAGCTATAGACCATGGGTGGTTAAATGCGATAACCTTGTGACCCATGACACTTAAATGCTAGCAAGTGAGTCCTTCTTAAACCATTGAGAGCTCTAACTAAAGACCGTTGGTGGTTGAACTCGATAACTGTTAATGCCAAAAATCGTCCATAGGAAGATCTAAGGTCGGTGTGGAGCTTTTAACAACTAAAGTAAGGATCAAGAGACAAATTGTGTGACCAAAGATAAATAAAGAAAGAATACAAGAAATTTGGTGACGCAAAAAACCTCGTCGAGGATAAAAATCGCGGACGATAGCAGAGATCGTCAATTGCACTATAGACGTCAAGCAAGGACGCCATCCTTTAGAAGGAGCAATTAACAGTACAATTAATGATATTATAGATAAAAGTAAACAAATCATGAGATCGTTAAATGTGTCGTGAAGTGTAGCACTTCGTTGAGAGTTATTGACTGAGAGAAAAAAGCTTAAGTATGCTTTGTGAATCCGATGTGTTTCAGATGTCTCGAATGGTTCTTCGAGCTTGTATATATAGCTTCGGGTGTCGTAAATGCGCATTGAATGCTCCAATGGTCCTGACAATGAATGTTCTTGATGATGATTGTATGTTATGACCATTTGTCTATAAATGCGCATTAAACCTGCAATGATGAGTCATAAAAGATAACGGTCGTTGATAATAAATAATCCATAATCATTAGTTTACATTTCAAAGGTCGTAAGACATTCTTCCGTCAAGAGATTCTAGGTCGTGGTCGTAGGAAGCTTACGACCATTGCCCAAAGTAGACGACTAGGGTCACCGATATGTGTGGTCTTCAGGACCTTAACTTAATAAAAGAGTGGTCTTAAGATTGGAGACGTTTGGTCTTCTTGTGTCGGTCGTGACTTGTGAAATTTTACCCAAGCAGTTTGCCCCCAAAATTTGAAAATTAGGCAGTCAGTCGACTTTTTGAATTTTTATAACTGGATTCAAAACTTGTCAACTAATGGAACTGAATCGGTTCCTCGAGATCTGAAGCAATTTTTGAGGGAAAGCGTGCAGCCGTATAACGTCCATGACGTCATCGCGATTTGGGGCGCGCATGGTGTTAGGTGTAGGACACCTATCATCCATCCGCAGGGGAGGACGAAGAGTCGATGACAGGTGTCGATCATCTGATGGCTCGACCTGTCACTGAATCACGTGATCAAGTTTTTAGAAAGAGAGATCTTCTCGAATCCTTGCCAAAAACCTGTAATACACACAAGATTGTTACCAAAATTGATCGAGGTTTAGACCCCCATATAAGGTACGATCTTCTGTAACCCTGTATGCGTTTTAAGACTTTAGCCCGTAATCCTAGGAGAGATTTGGGAGTTTTTTTGGTTTTCAGGCCACAGTAGCTTCCGTCCCTGATTTTCTGATGGCTCTCGAACCTCCTAGTACTGTCAAAGGGGTGGAGGAGATAAAGGCCTTCCAGCTTCTGGCTAGGATTCCAACCGACGTGAGGTTGAATGCTACGGACCAACTGAGGCCAGAGCAATGTCTGAATGGGTACTTTGTTTTGTACGAGTATCCATTCAAGATAGGGTTCCATTGGCCCTTTACTCCTTTGTCGAGGTCATTTTTGACGACCTTTGGCCTATCGCCGAGGCAACTAATGCCCTAGTTATGGCGAACTGTGCAAGTGATTGAACGATTGACAGCTGAATGGGCGTTGTCCTTTACTGTCAACGACCTCCTCTTGGCTTATATGATCAAGGTAGAGGTGAACAATAGGTACAACCTCTTTTCGAGGTTTAGAGGGGACCGTACTTTGGTCCAGGAAATTGCGGTCAATGACCGTATATGGAAGACGCGATATGTCTTCAGTCGCTTGTCGTCAACTGGCGACGACGTTCAATAACTCACCACCGGGTGGAATACCATGGGTGAGACTCAGAGTCTTCTTTTTTACTATCTGTCTTTAGTTTCTACTTTGTCAGTCTAAAGATTCTTTGTTTTTTCAGCGATCGACTTTTCTGGAGTCGTCCCTTTCTCAAACTCAGTTACAAAGGTTAAGATATTTCTCGAGTATAGCGTTGAGGATTGATATTTCTTTACTCGTCCTTCTGCTAATGAGGACGAGGACGACGGTGTACAATACGTCGGGACTTCTGTCATTGAGAAAGTTGAAGAGAAAGAGGAATCTACCGAGGAGATTCTGGAGGAGAAAATGACGGGTAAGTCACTTCCTTATTGTTATTTCAATTCGTAGGGTCTAGTTGTAGAACATCACCTACTAGTCGTAAGACTATGTAGTCATGAGACTTCACTCACTTGTCTAGAGGTAGTGTTAGATCTAGTCTGCGAGACGTCACTTACTAGTCGTAAGACTATGTGAGGTCTAGTCGGGAGACATCACTCACTTGTCTAGAGATAGTGTAAGATCTAGTCTGCGAGACGTCACTTACTAGTCGTAAGACCGTGTGAGGTTTAGTCATGAGACATCACTCACGAGTTGTAGGATTATGTAGGGTCTAGTCGTAAGATTTCACCTACTGATCGTAAGATTGTGTAGGGTCTAGTCGTAAGACGTTACCTACGGATCGTGAGTTTATGCAAGGTCTAGTCTCATGAGACGTCACTTACTTGTAACTTATAATGTAAGGTCTAGTCGTGAGACATCACTTACGTGTATGTAAGTTTTGAGACATAACTTACTTTATATTTTTCTTGTTTTCAGGAGGATCAACTCCCACAAAGACGACGAACCTTTCAAAGAGAGAGGCTCTTGCTCAACTCTCCCGACTAGGGCGAGAGATTAAGAGGAAGGCACCTCCGACAACTGGGTCGGGGGTGAAAAAGCCTAAGACGGTCCTAAGGGAACCGTCTTCGAAGAGCAGTGGTCACGAGGCCACTGTGTCTGAGAAGGCGACGACGCCTCCAGTTATGGACACCGAACTGATCTCAGGCTCCACCGGCGGGGGTGGAGGGTCGGTCTCCCTTGTCGAAGGACAAGGGAAAGGATCCTCAAATCGATGAGTACCCGACCCAAATGATGGTAAACTTTACTTTACCGGGCGACTTCATGTCGCCCGAAAATTGTGTAGGAAGGAGCTTTTCCCGTATTTGGGGAAGTTCCTTCTATCAGCTTTTCATGATCGATACAAAGATGTGTCGGTCGATGACCTGGGAGCCCACGTCGCAGGGCTCTCCTTCATGGTAAGTAATCTAGAATTACTTGAATTTTTCATTTTTTTGTTTCGATCGTACGATCTAACATTTGTCGTACGTTTTGTGCAGGCACTCGAGGCGGGGTTAGTCCTCAATACATATCTCGACAACGTGGGGAGGTTAGGCCCGTCTGCCTTGGCCAAGGAGAAGGAGGCTTTGGCCTGAGCCATAGAGGCGGAGTTGAAGGCTAAGTCAGCCGAAGCCCAAAGCGAGGAGTACTCTGTGCTCGACGACGCTCTCAACCATCTGGAGGAGGCGGATCGTGAGAAAGAGGAGCTCCGGGAGCGACTGAGGGAAGACCTAGGTCGTGCATCCGCGGCGGAGTCGGAGTCGAAGACATTTAAGGCAACCTTGACCGCGAATGAAAAAGAGACCGAGGACCTTAGGACCGAGATGGTCATGACCAAGCAGCAGGTCGCCGACCTTGAAGAGAAAGTGACATCTATTGAGGTGTTCACACGACTCAGGGTTCATGCGGCCATCATGCGACACCACTTGATGGGGAAGGACCCCATGGCAACGGCTGAGGAGGAAGTGAAGTTCTTCCTACAATCTGTCAGGGTCAAGAGAGATCTCGACTCTGAAGATGAACAAGAGTCCGAGGTTAAGGGCGACACCTCGAGAGGTGGCAATGCTGAAGGTGCAACCCAATAGCAGCAGCAGGAGCAGGGGCAACCGACTTCTTAGTTTTTAGCTTTTATTACTTTTGTTTTCTCAATTGGGCGACTGTTGGATGTCATGCCTATTTTGTAATCCTTTTCGAATATCAATGCAAGGAAACTTTGGTCATGAACTTTTCGTAACTTTTGTTGTCGTAAGATTCAAACATATAATGTGTAAGTAATTCATGATAAATGAAAGATAATTAGGGTCTAGTCGTAAGACGTCACCCACGTGTATACAAGTAATGTATAAGTAACTTACGACATCACGATCAAACATAAGTTAAAGAACTCACGACTGAGCAAGTTTAATAATTTAATAAGGAACTTGCGATTGGCGTAAATAATAAACCTGTCGATCAATCAAGCCATATAATGTGCGATCAAGGCAACCAATAAACATGTCGAACGATTAGATCGTTCTCAGGTCGAAGGACTTGTAGACGGGGCAAGTAATAAATATCAAACCCAAGATAGAGTTTAAGGAACTTGTGATCACAACATGGCTTCAACGATAGGTTATAGATCGTGCGACCCGGTTGCGATGTGATCGTGTCACCTTAAATAAAGTCAAAAGTTCGACTGATCCTACGATGAAACAACATTAGAGGGGGTCGTTGGCTAGGCCAACGACTCTCCGATGCTTAATTCAGTAATCTATATGAAAATATAATCGTAGGAAAAAAATGAAATACTTCTTTAAATGTACCGCATTCCAGCTTCGTGGGATATCTCGATTGTCAAGGGTTTGGAGTCGATAAGCTCCTTTTCTAACGACTTTGTTTATTTGATTAGGACCTTCCTACTTGATGGATAACTTACCCGAGCTTTGCTCCTAAGTGTTCTGGAACACTCGTTGTAGGACATAGTCGCCTACTTGGAAGACTTTAGTCTTGACATTCTTGTTAAAGTATCGTTTGAACGTTTGTCTTTGAGACGCCATCTTAATCATCGCGGACTCCCTTAGTTCCTCTAATGTGTCTAGGTCGTACCTTTGGTTGATTAAGTTGTGATTGATCGATGTGTGTCGTGAGATTGGCAGTTGGGTCTCAACTGGCAAGACTGCTTCGTAACCATAGACTAGAGAAAAATGGGTTTGTCCTGTAGACGTACGAGGCGTTGTACGATTGGCCCAAAGAACAGTTGGAAGTTCTTCAACCCACTTGCCTTTATCTGCTTTGAGTCTCTTTTTGATAGAGTTAATAATCGTTTTATTGCTTGACTCGGCAAGTCAATTTGACTGAGGGTAGCGAGGTGTCGAGGTCGTAAGTTTGATGTTACGATCCTCGCAGAACTACTGAGTTCTACCGCTTATGAATTGCGATCTGTTGTCACATACGAGTTCAGATGGGATTCCAAGACTGCAGATGATTTTAGTCTAGATAAAATAGATGACTTATTTGTCCCAAATTTGGGAGAAAGCAACCGCTTCTACCTTTTGCCCCGGGGGTTAGAGGTAATTTTCCGACAATATCCATTCTTCATCGCATGAAGGGCCATGGAGTTAAAGTCGAATGTAGGGGCTCAGAGGTTTTATGAGACATACCCGAGTGACGCTGACATGCGTCGCAACTTCGACGTACCTTATACCCTTGTCGAGAGATTCGATTTGCTAGCCTGCGACCACCTGAGTGGTTGCCACATTCTCCGTCGTGCATTTCCTTTAAAATGCTTTGGATTGGCTTTTATCGACGATGCATCGAAGATTTAGTCCTGTCGACGATCGTCGATAAAGTTGTCCTCTGACCAGGGTGTATCGGGATGCTTTGAATCTGATCTTCCGGGCATCTATTTTGTCATCGGGAAGCTGGTCTTGTATAAAAAATTTTCTGATATTGCTGGACTAGTTATCTTTCTCAGCTATCATGTGAACGCGTTGTTCGTTTTCAATGGATGGTGTCGCCAGATGAATGATCGGGACGACGTCAAATGGGGACTGTCCAAGTGCCGATCCAAGATTAGCTAACGCGTTAGCTTGGGTGTTTTGGTCCCTCAGATTTGGCTCTGGCTATTTTAAGATAAGTTGTCATTTTTGAATCTTTCGCTGTGAATTCCCCATTCATTTGATTGACGACTAAGAGGGAGTCGCTTTTGACTTGAAGTCTTGTTGTACCCAGGTCGTGAGCCATGTTCATTCCCGCGATCAGTGCCTCATATTCGGCTTCCTTGTTTGTGGTTCTGAAGTTGCATCGTATAGAGTACACCATCTTGCCCCCTGTGGCGATTTGAGGACGACGCCAAGACCTGCCCCCTGGACGTTGGACGATCCGTCGACGTGTAAAGTCCAAGTTGCATCATCGAGAGTCGCCACATGTTCTATTTGTACGTCTTATTCTGGGCTGAAGTCGGCGATGAAGTCAACCAATGCCTGCAATTTTATTGCTGTCCTGGGTTTGTACTCGATGTCGTAACTATTGAGGTAGATACTCCATTTTGCTAGTCGTCCTATCAACTCAGGTTTCCTCAAGACAGACTTAAGAGGAAAATTAGTGACGATAGTTATAGGATGAGATTCAAAATAGTGTAGTAGCTTTTTTGCAGCTTTCACTAAAGACAACAGGAGTTTTTCCATGGAGGAATACCTAGTTTCAGCATCGAGAAGAGATTTATTTACGTAATAGATCGGGAGTTGTTGCTTTTCGTCCTCTCGAGTTAGGACGACACTTACAGCATTTGAGCTGACTGCTAGATAGAGTTGGAGGACCTCATGGTCCTTTAGTTTGGAGAGTAGATGTGATGACGCCATGTATTTTTTAAGCTATTGAAGCATATTTTCGTGGTCGTCCATCCACTCAAAGCCCCTGTTTTTTCTCTAGACATTGTAAAATAAATGACTTTTATCGGAAGATCGAGAGATAAACCTGTTTAACATCGCGACTCGTCCAGTAAGTCTTTGGACTTATTTGAAATTACGCGGGGACTTGATGTCCATAATTTCCTTTATCTGGTCGGGATTAGACTCGATCCCTCGACGGGTGACCATATATCCCAAGAACTTTCCTGCGCTCATCCCGAAGGAACACTTTGCGGGGTTGAGTTTCATGTGATAGTCTTTGAGGATGTCGAACGACTGCTTTAGGTGATCGATGTGATCGATATCTTGTTTTGATTTGACTAGCATGTCGTCGATGTATATTTCCATTGTGTCGCCAATACGTTCTTTGAACATCTTGTTGACCAGTCGCTAGTACGTTGAACCTGGATTCTTAAGACCTGAAGGCATAACTTTATAATAGTAAATACCTTGGTCTTCTTGTTGACTCCTTTGGCGTACACTGGAAAAGTAATCTCCCCGAGGGTGTTAGCCATGTCACCATTGAATATTACAAGGACTGTCGAACGTCGCACGATCTCTGCCTTATCAATCCCCATAGTTTTAATCGTGCTAAGGAATATGATGTTCACGGAACTTCCTCTGTCGATCAGGATTCTCTTGGTCGAGCAATTCCCAATCGTCACTTGAATGATTTGGCCATCGTGATATTTTTGCCATGTGTCATTGAGGTCATTCTGGTCGAAAGTTATGGGCATGGATTCCAATTTTAGTTCATGCTCTGGTCGCGACGATCGTGATATTGGAATCTCTTCAGGACCTCGACTAGCATGTCTTTTAGCTGTGGAGTAGGTCAATCCGCAGATGTCGGACGCTCCGGTCACGCAATTGATGATCTTCATGTGTTCTGGAGACATTGGTCGTGCGTGAATGCCCATCCAGTCTTGAAGGTGATCCTAAGGTACTAACCAGGCCAATTCGTGTCATAGGGCCATGCAATCGTCCGTCACATGCCTATGATCGTTGTGAAAGTCGCACTGCTTGGTTTTATCTTTTTTTGGTGTCGTCTTTTTCGCTTTTTGGTGGCTATTTGACATTCGTCTTCACGTTTTTCAAGGCTTCAACCACCTCTTTCGATGTACCCTTGAATCCTTATGATGAGATCTTAGGATATTGAGGAAACTTTGTCGTCGAGGCGTTCTTTTTCTTGTCGAACCTAACGTTCGATATTTATTTTGAGGATTTAACCTTGGAGGTTGATCGTGTCTTGAAGTCAGGCTTCTTGACACTTAACGGTTTCTTGTCGCCAGAATACTTGCGTCGAAATGCTATGTCATCTTCGACTCGCATATATGCTAATAATGTCCTGGCTCGAACGTCTTCAAAATTCTCTGGCGGTGGAGGTTGAAAATCTGCAAAAGACATGTTAAAAGGCGGTCTCGGACCGGATTGAGGTCCGAATTGATTTCCTACGTTCCGATTCCTCAGAGATGCGAATTCTTCAGTTGCCTTGCTATTTTGTTCGTTTAGAACATTGATACGGTTACGGACAGGGTCCAATTGCATGCGCATTTTAGCAATAACGTGATCTTGAGTTCCTTGTCCTGCCATGATCCTCTCAATTAAAGAAACTAGCACAGAAATCGTTAGTAGGACACACTTTTGGTCGCAGATTTACTCTAGTTGAGACCCTACGGTGGGCGCCAAACTGTTAATGCCAAAAATCCTCCAAAGGAAGATCTAAGGTCATCGTGGATCTTTTAACAACTAAAGTAAGGATCAAGCGACAAATTTTGCGACCAAAGATAAATAAAGAAAGAATACAAGAAATTTGATGAAGCGGAAAACCCCGTCGAGGGTAAAAACTGCGGACGATAGCAGAGATCGTCAAGTGCACTATGGACGTCAAGCAGGGACGCCATCCTTTAGAAGGAGTAATTAACAGTACAATTAACGATATTACAGATAAAAGTAGACATATCGTGAGATTGTTGAATGTGTCATGAAGTGTAGCATTTCGTCGAGAGTTCTTGACTAAGAGAAAAAAGCTTAAGTATGCTTGAGCGCTATGACTTCGATGTGTTTCAGATGTCTCGAATGGTTCTTCGAGCTTGTATATATAGCTTCGGGTGTTGTAAATGCGTATTGAATGCTCCAACAGTCCTGACAATGATTTCTCTTGATGATGTTTGTCCGTTATGACCGTTTGTCCATAAATGTGCATTAAACCTGCAATGATGAGTCATAAAAGATAACGTTCGTTGATAATAAATGATCCATAATCATTAGTTTACGTTACAAAGGTCGTAAGATATTTGTCTGTCGAGCGATTCTAGGTCGTGGTCGTAAGAATCTTACGACCATCACCTAAAGTGAACGACCAGGGTCGTCGATATGTGTGGTCTTCAGGACCTTCTCTTAATACAAGAGTGGTTTTAAGATTGGAGACGTTTGGTCTTCTTGCGTCGGTCGTGACTTGTGAAATTTTACCCAAACAATAATCTATGGTGCTACTATAATAGAAGCTCCATAACATCGTGATGTGACCTACTTTTGTTTTTTGTCACTCTCAATGGTAAACCGGATCTCCCCCGTTACTTTGTGAATCCTTACTCCCTCCCAAGGGTAAAATGAGGTTGAATCTATTAATGAACTTTGTTGATATCATGCATTGATATTAAATATTTTCTTAACGTTATTTTATAATTGATTGATCTCACTAGGTGAAAGCCTAACACTTGTTTTCTTAAATGACATGTATATTCAGGTTTTTTGAGCGGTGCGACTTCCAAGGCTTTAGGGGAGAATGCATTTGCCGTCTTTGGCATTTTTGAGGTTGATAGCTTTTGATTAGCAAGCGATACTTGGAGACGTTATACTTTTGGTGACGATAGCGACACCCGTCCTTCATCTAGCTAGTTTAGTTGAGATTAGTAGGTTGTCGTTTATCATTCATATTTGTTTGTAAACGCTTTTACAATTTCTCCTTTTTGGGTGATGATTTATATATTTTGTGGCATTTGGTTCGTTAATCCCAGGTTTTAAATTATTCCCAATTTTAGGGTGTTACAAGTTGGTATCAGAGCAATATTTTAAGTGAACTAGGTATGAATGTAAGATGCCTAGACTTAAGTTGTATTATTAAGTTACGATTGGTGAGATTGGGTAGAATTCTTAAGATAAGATAGAGTTAGAGTCGACGGAATTGCACTAATTGAGAGTTGTGATGATAGTGACGAAAATTCTTATGTGTGACGTGTTCATAATTTCACTTAGCTAATGCTATTATGAATATATTATTACGTGAGCATGCTTGACTTACTATTTTCATGATGATTGATGAATGTAGTAGTACGGTTCTTAGTATCTCTCTATAGTATTCTTACCCTCTTTCATGTGTGTGACAGTCTCTAATGGTCAACATATGGAGTAGACCGGCAAATGAAGCGGATGGCCAAGAAGCAAGTGTATCTAATCCGAATCAAACGGATAGGGCCTTGAATGCCATTCCTGCAAGATTGCCGCCATTAGTCGGTGGAAGAGTAAATCATATACCCTAGGGGTGAACATGGTACGGTACCATGTTTTTTTTTCTCAATACCGTGTACCAACCAATTACAATTGGTACGTCAAAAATTATACCGTGTACCAACCAACTCTACTTGGTACCAACTTAATTGGTACCAATATTTTTCGGTTGGTACATGTTGGTACGGTTTTGTACCAACATCTTAAAAGTTGAAGTTACAATTAAATGAATTAATACAAATTCATGATACAAGTTGGTACCAACATTTCTCGGTTGGTACATGTTGCGTTTTGTGAAAACCAAAGAGAAGAGACAGGGAATTAGGGCTCGTATTTGTGTAGTTGCGTTGAGTAGAGAAAACAAGAGTGTAAGTCAATATCCAGAGTCCAGTAGTCTGCTATCCAACTATCCATGAGTCTTATTAAAAACAATCAGATCAAACTCTCAAAGTCATTAAATTAAATATATTTTATTTCATTTCCTATTTAATAAATAATTATATATATATATATATATATAAAGTCGGTACGGTACGGTATTACCGTGGTACATGATTTTCAATACCACATACCAACCAAGTTAATGAAGTTGGTACGATCGTACCAACCAATTTAATTGGTACGGTTGGTAATGAATTGGTTGGTTTGTAATGGTACAAATTTGACACCCCTAATATACCCAGTGGCTTCCTCCAACACCGTTATTCAAGAGGTGAACCCTCAGACGGAGTTGATGACTAATATGATGCAAATGGTTATCTCCACAATGGATAAACAACAAGAGGCTTTCCTGAAAATGTTGGATGACAGAGATGCCAGTCTGCGGAGGCATGAGACCGTTGCCGAAAACTTAGTGGCGGGTTCCGAGGGTACCGTAAATGTGATTAGAACCGAGGAACACGTGGTTGCCGATGCTAGGCGAGGTGGAAGAGCATGTTCCTACAAAACCTTTCTGTGTAGCAAACCGCTAGAGTTTTCAGGGTCCGATGATCCGATCACTTGTATGAACTGGATTCTAGAGATCGAGCAGACATTCGACTCTAGTGAATGCGTGGAGGGTTAGAAGGTAAAGTTCGTCTCCTAGATGCTAAGAGGCCCTGTTCTCAGATGGTGAAACGTCACCAAGTCCACTCTTGACGCTACCATCCTATTCCAACTGACATGGGTTATGTTCAAGAAGAAGGTAATGGATGAATATTGTAATGAGTGTGCGATCGACCTCATCGAGGAGGAGTTCTGAGCCCTTAGAAAAGGTAACAAGACAGTGAGAGAATACACTCACCTCTTCATTGAGAAACTCGATCTTGTGGGGCATGTGGTCCCAAGTGAAAAGGAGAAGATCAAGGCCTACCTTAAAGGCCTAACGGCTGATATGATGGCCATGGTCCGGAACTTTAAGGCATCCACACTCCGTGAAACCATTGAAGAAGCCAAACTCATGGAGGATGTGTATGCCCGGAAGAAGGAAGAAGAGGTGGTAGTCGGCGAAAGGAGAAAATGGGAAGGAAATTCTGGATCTTTCAAGCGACCGAGACCGTTCAACAACAACATAAACAACTGAAGCAACAAATCAAGGAGAGAGGCTATGTGGTGCCCAAAGTGCAAAAATAAGCATTTGGGACCGTGCCACTCAAACATATGCTAGTTGTTACTGTATTACTCCAACCTAGGTCCAAAGTAATGACTTAGTTACATTTTAGGTAGAATACATTTTTCTAGGGTGATTATTACGCTTAATTTGGAATATAAAACAAAATATAACCACAATAATTGGGCAATACATTTATTTAATTAATATTATTACAAGAGTAAAGTTTATATCTTTATAAATCTAACAAACTCATCGATACAAATAATAAAGGAATCAATCAGATTCAAATCCCACACATCATCTCCTTGAATCCATTGATCCTTAAGCTTAATTTCAAGCATTTGTAACCTATTAATCCAACATCGGGCTCGAAATTCTACTTAAAACAAACAACAAAAACATCATCCAAAAAGTAGTCGCACTAACAAGCTAGAAGAAGCTAGCTACCTCAGATTTACAGATAGTTTATAAGAAAAATCATAAATTCATGGATCATGATTTACAGAACAGACCCATTATGTAGATTTGTTCAAGCAATGGTTCTTTTATATTCAAGTGAAATCATGAAATGAAATGAAAAGCAAGAAAGTGAGCATACCCATTGCACTTGATGAAGTGGTTGATGCAGAAGATTGAATGGAGGAGAAGAGTAATAATAAAGAATCTTTGAATATACTCCATGGAAAACTCAGCAATCTCAACAATATACTAATACAAATAATTTAAGATATAAAACTCTTAACATAATTCCTTCAAAGAGATACAAAACCTAAATTACATTAATACCATAGAACGCTAACCCAAAATCAACCCTAAATTAAAACCTAACACTAAATCAAACAAAAACCTAAATCTAATGAAGATGAAGATGGAGATGGAGATGAATATGAGATGCATAGATCGATGAGAGTGTTGTCGTAGTGGCATCTCTCTTGGTCCAGTTATCTCTTTCTCTATCTTGATCACTACTCTGTTGTAGATTTCTTATCGATATTTCCATCTCTCGCTCAATCACCGGTAAGGGGAGGTGGTCGGGAAAACAAGAAAAGGATTAGGGGAGAGGGGTCACTCTAGAGTCTCTGTCTCTGGTCGTTGTTGGAGAGGCGGTGGTGATGCCTTGCTATCGAAGAATGGTTGGGAGTCACTGTGAACAAGGGATGAAAGGGCGTATGTGTGGTGGAAACAAAGTATTTGGGTTTCTGATTTTATTATATATAATATATATATATTATAATTTTTATTATAAAATATGTCAAATGACTAAAATACTTCTAATTAAACTGGATTTAAAGAAAAAAATTGACGTCCGCTAGAGGGAAGGTATCGAGTTTTTTAAGTTTAGGAACGATATTCGTTGTTAATTGCAAACGATAGGGACCAAAACTGAACTTTCCTCTTATGACAAAGTATCCAAAAATACTTCAATCCAATAATTGACTTTTAGGCATACACTAACAATTTACAATATTGGTGTCAATTTAATCGTGTGGACAGGAGCTTTACTATCATGTACTTTATAAAATATTTATTTTTATTTTGAGTATTTAATAAGTTAAACAGGGACGGATCAATGAATTTTTTCATATGATGGCATCATATAACTAATATAATATAGACAAAAAATAATTAAAAAAACAAGATTTTTTTTATCAATGTATGTATCTTCATCTTTTTACCAACTTTCAATATCGTCCAAAGTGATTTTAGCCTAATTCTACCGTTTTGAGAGATTTTTAAAGTTTTTTTGTTTGATTCCGAGGGACTTTTAAGTTTTTCTTTTTATCGATTTCGAGAGACTTTTTCGGTATTTTTGGTTGATTTCAAGAATTTTTTTTGGTTTTTTTGGTTGATTTCAAGAGTTTTTCTTGATTTTTTGGTTGATTACGAGGTACAGTTACACCTTTTAAAATAATATAATGACATCTAAAATGATTCGGTTGAACCTTTCATAAACCTAAACTTTTTAGCCTTTCAGCGAATAAATAATATTGTGGCATATGCTATCGGTGGCCCTTCTATGGGTCAATCTGTGAAATTAAATCAATTAACCAAAAAGTGATAATGTGTAAAATAAAAATGTGATTGATGGAAGGGGGTAAAGTGAAACTTCAATTGTAAAATCAAGACTTTCCTTTAAAAAAAAGAACTTTATGCTACCACGTAAGAAAACTAAGCTTCACTTTTGGTCCTTAATGTTTGTCAATTTTAACGGATAACGTCCTTAAACTTTGAAAAATCGGATTTAGTCACTTATTTTTGTCATTTCATAACGGTTTTAGTCCTTTTCCTTACGACCATTAACTTTTTCCGTTATGTCCATCATAAATGAGGGGTACTTTAGTCATTTTAAACATTTTGATGTTAAGTCTATCACCACTCGATTAATTGAGGGGCATTTTAGTCATCAGAAAAATGTTTGAAATTACTAAAATACCCCTAATTTATTTGGACTTAACGAAAAAATTAACTATCGTTAGAAGGAGGGACCAAAACCATTATAAAAAGACAAACATGGGGAACCAAATCCGAGTTTTCAAAGTTTAGAGATGATATTCGTCGAAATTGACAAACGTTATAGACCAAAAGTAAACTTTACTCAAAAATCTATTACAATAACTTGTTTAAATAATAAGAAGCTTTTCTCCAAAATAGTCCCACTATTTTAACTCGTACATTAAAGTATCACTATATATAGAGGTGAGTTATTGTGCAAACTTTTTAATGGTGCAACCCATGCAACCCACCTATCTACCACTCATTTTATTTTCACTTTTTTTAATTAAAAAGGTGAAAACAAAATGAGTGGTAGATAGGTGGGTTGCATGGGGTTACACCATTAAAAATGGTTGCATTTGAACACCCCTCATATATATTCATTTTTTTAATTATATTAATTACATTATTTTTTACATTATTTTTCAAATTACTTAACATAAATGGTTGAAACGATTAACATATTTTCCATAACAAAAATATCGTATTTTTGTACAAAATCACTAATTTATGTTTTCAACCATTGTCCAAAAATCTTATTATATATTTGATTTTTCTATAAATTCCTTAAGGAAAAATTAGGGTTTTGAAATATTTTTCGTGAGACTTAGGTGTCGTTTGTTTTTTAAGAGGTCTAAAGTCTGAAGTCTTAATTTAGTTATGATTAATAAAAGGTGGTGTGTAAAAAAGTCTGAACGATTTAGACTTAAGAGAGATTAAGGCGCCGTTTGTTTTTTAAGAGGTCTAAAGTCTGAAGTCTTATTTTAGTTATGATTAATAAGAGGTGGTGTGTAAAAAGGTCTGAACGATTCAGACTTAAGAGCCATTAAGAGTTTTTTTTTTAAAAACAAACAACCCCTAAGAGATTTTTTTTTTAAAAACAAACAACCCCTTATTGTAAATAATAATACTCGAACAATAATACTATTGATAATGATGAGAGTGATGTTCGGTATTCTTCAACACAAGCTCTTGGAGCCTTAAGGTAAGATGTTTTTTTTTTCCATTAGATGCATTTCAAGTGCTTTATTCGATGTAAAGACACAATTACCTGATCTTAATTGCTAATTGAAGAAAATTAATTTGAATCATAACAAAATTCCCGTCTTTTTGTACGGTTAAATCCTATGCCACTGCATCCTAAAAGCACAACCTAAGAAACATAAGTTACAACTATGTAATGCTCAAATCATCTTTCTATTCAGGTTTGAAACGGGTAATTGCTTAAACATAGAACATCAAACATGAAGGAAATGATAATATTGATAAACAATTTCTACCTAAAGGTCTAAAATGTGAATAAAAAAGGTAAAATTATTAAATGTAAAACTTATGGAATGATTTATGTAATTTACTTAAATGTCCTTGTGGTTTAAAGAAACTTTCATTTTCGTCACTCCACTTTTGAAAGTACAACAAAATGTCTTGGGGTTTCAACTTTGTTTTGATTTTTGTTTTTGGCCCTGGCGATCATTACTCCTTTTAGTTTAATTACCCACAAGTGCTAGTCATGTGAGGGGAGGATATTCATTTTGAAATTTCAGTTAGCAGCCTAGCTCCGACAATCGTTTATGTCCGACCTAGTGAAGCAAATCCTTGCAAAACCAATCCAGTTAGTTGACCATGTCATCAAGTTCGTCGAGAAAGCTTGTAACAAGAAGCAATATTGTGCTAAACTGAAATCTAAGAAGGAAGAGCTCGTCTAACTCCTCCGTCAAATCGCATATGCCCACAAAGATCTTTATGAACACCCCACATGGCTTATTATCGACGATATTGAGTAGGTTATGATAAAGACTTTCTTGTTAGGCTTAAAATTCTAGAACATGGATTTATTAAGCGCAATTTCACTATCAAACTTGTTGCTGCCTTCCGCAAGATGTCGTCACAGGTTGAGAACTCCGTCAACAATGTCTTGTGGCTTCTACGTGTCTTTGCACCTAATGATTCCAATCATGAATACCTTGGTCTCCTTTTGATCACCACTAATGAACCTATTACACGTTTAATTTTCAAGCAAATCACTATTTTATACCCTAGACCCTTAGATGATAAATCGAGAGAATGTTGTGTTAGCAATCGGAAGTTCAGGAGAATATTGCTTAAACAATTAGATTTTTGGGTCATAACAGTAAGAGCGTTGAAGAAATAATTAATCCATGATGGTGTTTGTAACACCCGTAATTTTCATGTCTTCACTTTTGAATATAATTTCGAAAATTATCAAGTGTTGTCGTCACCATTTTAGAGATAATTGTCCCTCAAAACATAAAGTCTACCCCTCTAAGTTCTCGGTTCGGTAGGGGGTCAAAATGGTGAAGTTTAAGGGTTATTCGAGGATCGGACGATTAGCTATGCGACTAAAGCCACATAACACGCTTTAGCCATCGTTCGAGGTCGGGTGGCGGTATGGGGAAAATATGGGCGGTTATGTAATAATCCAAAATATTAAATTTGGCAAAAGTGAAAGTTTAGGGGTAAATTTTGGTAAGTTACCTATTTTGAGGGGCAAATCTTGTAAAATGAGGATAGAAAATGATAATTTCCTTCTTATCCTCATTTGATAATGGCCGACTTCATTTCTCAATTACACGTTACTGTATGTGTTTGAGAGAGATTGTCAGAGAGAAAGCGATGGAAGAAAAAAGAATATGAGAAATTATGAAGAATTTTTGTTTGGGTTATCTTTCTCAAGGTGTTCGATTTGAGAAATTTTTAACCTCTAAGACTCCGGGTGAAATAAGTGGATCTGAGCAAGTTTTTTTTAACAATATTCGAACTGAAATGCATATATATTATTAAATGGTTATTATTTCGATGTTATACCGGATTGATATGCTTGAATTATTACCGTTAATTGTGATGCGATATTTATTACATGTTGTTTATTATTAACACATGTGGCTTGATTATAAACTTTTGGGAAAAAGGGACTTATACAACAGAAGCTCGTGTGCGTATGAGACTGTAATGGTTTGCGCAGGAGGGGTTAACTATATATATATATAGGTTAAGGATAATTTGCAACCCATATACATCTTGCAACCCACATCTTAACCGTTGGATCAATGATAAGCGGTTATTTTATTTTTATTTTTTTGTTTTTTAATTAAAAATATTAGGCCCACATCTATTGTAACCGTCGATCATGAATCCAACGGTTAAGATGTGGGTTGCATAGTTTGTAAGATTTACATGGGTTGTAAATTAAACTACCCCTATATATATATATATACTTGGCCCATGAATATGTTTCGTGTGATGAGCCACTGTCGATATTGATTGTGGTCTTATCGGAGTGTGCGTGTTTATGCTCGCGAATATGTTTCGTGTAGTGAGCCATCGTCGGTATTGACTTCGGTCTTATTGGGGTGTGTGTTATTTTGAAAAGCGACTGTTGTAGTTAGTTGCCTGGAAGGGATGTTGTGCCTGAGTGCCAATTTATGACTAACTGGTTTGTAATGCCTGAGAGCCTACTTTATGACTAAATGATTTATGGTATTATGTCAAAGTGATTTTACTGAATTATTTCTCTGACAAGGATTTACTCACTAGACCGTATGGTCTAACCCTCATTTTATTTTAAAAAATATGCATTTCAGGTGAATTTTATATTGGGATTGCTAGCCTGGGAAAACGGTAAGCAGTAATTAATGTGGTGAAGGTTGTCTTCAAATTACCGGTTCACTAATATTGTCGGATTAATTATGTTTTCGGTTAAAGGTTCTAATGATTATAGATCGGTAAGAATTTAAATCTCCAGTTGGATTTATTTACTTCCGTTGTTGCGGATTAGTAGAGATTTTGGATTTTTTTTTATTGTTAAAGGATCCTTGTTGGATCGATTCGTAAATATTTCACTTATTATGCGACTAGAAATATTCTTATCGTTGTTGTATTTGAGATGATTCTAAGAAGATTATTTTAGTTGATCCTTTTTGGATCGCATATTGGTTGATTTCCTGTATTTGTGGTTTGAAGGTGAATTTTTGGAAATCGGGGCGTTACAGATGGTATCAGAGCCTTAGTTTAAGTGAACTAGGTTGCTGATAGCCTAAATAAGAATTTTATGTTTGTGAATTTTGAGAAAAGTGGTTTAAGGGAGTTGGGTGTTTACCTAATACTTCCCTGAATTTGAGATTTTAAGCCGTGGAATGGCTTTGTGTTATTAATAATGTGACTAGACGGAAATTTTGTCGGTCACGTGAAGTGAGACCAATATTGATGATCTTTCTTTATGGAGTGTTTTAAGTGAATTAAATATTTAAGACTTTGTGTTTAACATTTTTATGCTAAGTCAGAAGTGTAATAAATTGAATATGATAACAGGTTTGCCGTTATGTTTAGTAATGATTTTGTGTTCAAGGAATTAAGTTGCGGTAAGACCTTGTTTGAACTTTATGTCAATGTATTATTTGATGTCGCAAAAGTTTAGTCTATTGAACGTCATGAGGATTTTGTGGTATTTGTGCAATTAAGAAATTGGCGTTGTAGGTCAAGGTAGACGTGTAAGCTTTTGACTTGTCATCGAATTTGCGGTTATATTAAGTGATAGCATTAGATTGTTATTACAAGGAGTGTTATGATATGAGTTTTATTTGGGAGGCTCTTGATGGGAAGTCAAGATTGAAAAATGAAATCGATTAAGGTATAGGGATTTTTAGACAATAATATGCTTATATTGGAATTAGTGGTTATGATGAAAGTAAGAGACTGTCCGGTGATTGATTTAAGCTTATCGAATGTTAGCAAGTCTTATTATATTGGAAGTGTATGTTTTATGTTTTTTTTAGAAGGCTTGGCAAAAGTGTAGAATATGGCGTTTGGTGTAAAAATCCATTGTATTAGTCCTAAATATGCAAGTGTATGACAATTAATTCACCAAATCTCACAATATTATTGATGTAGAAATGAATCTCTCTTTACAAGCTTTCTCTCTCTACAATCTCTCTCTAGAACAATATGAATGATGAACTCTCTAATGACAAATTACAAAGGAAATCCTATTTATACCTAATGATTACAAAGCAGGGAAACTAACAACTAAAGCATTGACTTTTACATCTAAAGATCTTGACTTTGACTTTCCATACAAAGCAAGTTGACTTTGACTTTCACTCTTGAGCTTTGACTTGAGGGTTTGACTTCTTCAATCTTGATGATCTTGAATACAACAAATATTGCACTAACATTCTCCCTCTTTGTATTCAAGATCATTCTTCAAAAGAATTTCAACTTTAACAAACATTCTCCCTCTTCAGCTTTGTCAATCATTCTCCCCTTTGGAAACAAAAAGTAATCTTTAACAATCTCCCCGAAATCTTTAACAAAAACAAATTTCATCATCTTCAAAGAATAATGTCACCTTTAGAAGCACGAATTATCTTCAGCAACGAGATTATCTTAAGTTTTAGCTCACTTTTCTTTTTCAAACAATCTTCAAAGAAAATTTATGTGATCTTCAACAAACTTTCAGAAATCTTTGAATCAACACATTCTAAATTGTCTTTCTTTCTCCGAAACTGCTTTATCTTTCTCTATTTCTCATATTTCTTCCCGTATCTTTGAAATTGAACTTTCACAATCTTCCATTTCTTGATAACTTCCCCCTTTTACTTTTTTGTTCTTTCACATAAACTGCTTTTTCTTGCTATTATGTCTTTCTCCCCCTTTTTGATGATTGTGGACACCAACATCATCAAAACTTTGCATGAAAAAACAATCATTCTTTCTTTCTGACAGATCACTAACTGATCTTTCTCATTGATATAAGTAACATCCGTTAATTCAAAATGATTCTGAATATTTTCAAATTCAGAATTGAGTTGTAACCCTGAATCAACGATGAAATAGTTAGAATGTCTGTAAGTAGCACGAAGCCACTTTGTACAATGGATGTACTTTATAAGGAGTTTTATTGATTTCACTCCCCAGGGATTCCATCCAATCATCGAAAAACACAAGGTAATTCTATGAATGTTCTGACAGAAAAACAATTTTTCTGTGTGAATGTGCTTGTGTATGAAAGAAGTTAAGCATTTAGTGCTTTATTAGGCTCAAATTGTGTAAACTATTGAGACAACAACAATTTTCTATAGACTCAATGTGCATGATCGAAGTGCGAAGGTGGAGCAAACTTCCTTCTTTTTTAATATCCAAATCTTCCAAATGAAGACCATATAGAGTATATGTTGCATCCCTATGAAAAATTGAAACATTTATTTGTTAAGAAAGAAATGAGTAGCTGGTGGGGGTTAAAATCAAGAGTTGGCATGGGCTCACTGCCTGTTTCAATGATGTTCACGAAAGAATTGTGAGACAACAGTAATGTGGTTGCCCAACTAAGAAAGTAGTTGGTGCAGAGTTCTCATATTCTTTTAACTCTGTTCTCACACCCTCTTTCTTTTTATCATTTGCTCACTTCTAACCAAAATCTCATTTCCATTTTACCGCTCAGCACAATGAGAAAAACTCAACCCTTTGAGTTGTCTCCCCCATTCTTTGATGTATGATCCCTCGCCCCTCAATCACTCAGGGATAACTTCTTGGGTAGGAAACACTGATTTACGTGAATCCATAGAAGTTCTTTAAGCTCACACATTGATCCCATGAAATTTTGTCCTAAAAGAATGTGTTGTTCAACAGTTTAACTTGAAAATTTAAGAATCTCATAAGATGAATCACACCGTCAGTGAATGTATGCTCCACCAAAAAAAATATCATGATTATTTGAGTATTTTGAACTTTGAAAATTTCTCACAACAAGAATATTGAATGAAAACCACAAGGGTTGTGGCGTACTGGTTAAGGCCCTGGGATGTGGTGGAATATTCCATCTACCTAGGGTTCGAATCCAGGCGTACACAACATTTGTGGCCACTGAAGTTTAATCAGGGCTGATGTCTTACAGTTATAATTTTCCAAGGGATTAGTCTAGGCATAGCCTAGGACACCCTTCCAAAAGAAAAAGAATATTGAATGAATGAAATGAATTCGAAAGACTTGTTTGAGAAACTGACAATGTATCAGAAAGATCAAATATGAATGATAAACATGAAAAGTTTAGGTCATGAAAGAATTGGAATTCGTCTATATGAACAAATATAAACAATCTTGAAAGAATCGCTTATGTTTGAATGAAGATGATGCTCAATAAACATTGAAATGCAAACGGGTATATTACCATCGAAAATTGTTTCATTTTGAGATATGATAATAACAAAGTCAATAAGAAGTTGAACCGGTGTGTATGAATACTTGAAAGTATATAGAAAAGATAATACACAAGTATTAATCTTTGGAAACACATAATCAGTTAATCAATAACACTTCTAAATTCATGTAATCTTTTTGAGAATCAAGAAGTGGTTTGAACATTTAGAAACATGTTTTCATGTCTAAAAGTTGTCCTTCTTTCAAACAAATTAACAATCTCAAATTGTTTGAAAAATCTTACATTCAGCTTAAATCTCATAACTCCCCCTTAAATTATGATTAATGACTAAAAATCAGATAAACTCTCCCTCAATATCTGCAAAAAGTCAAAATTTCGTCAAAATATCAAAGTCATAGTCAAACTAAAATATTGAAAAACGAGTCCTGATCTGAACTGATCAGAAGTAAAAAATCACCAAAGATTGAGTTCTAGACTGATATATCTAGAAATCATCTACTCCCCCTGAAACTTTGTATTCAATACAAAACATATTCTATTACTTTAACTCCCCCTTGAAAGTTGATCATCTAATCTTGTTACTTACTCCCCCTGAAATCAGTAGCAAACCTTCAGTGCAGATATCTTTTAGAATTAAAAATAAAGACATGATGAAAATTATAAGTCAAACTGTACGACGCAAATACGGAATAAGTAAAAATTAGGTTTTAAGATTCAACATGCCTAATTTTGAAATCAGAAAATTAAATCTCTTTTCATCTAACGCTTTAGTGAAAAGATCAGCAAGCTGATAATCTGTGTTTATAAAGTACAATTCGATCGTACTTTTTTCAACATGGTCTTTTATAAAATGACATCTCACGTCTATGTGCTTTGTCTTGGTATGATGAACATGATTCACGAATATAGCAATTGCACTCTTCGAGTCATAGTAAATCGGTATTTTTTTATAGTGGAATTCGTAGTCTCGTAACTGCGTCTGCATCCACAATACTTGAGAATAACAACTGACAGCAGCTACATATTTTGCTATCGCTGTTGACGTGGAAACACAAAATTGTTTCTTCGATACCCAACTTATGAGCTTGTCTCCCAAGAATTTAATATGACTCGGTGTACTTTTCCCATCTAATATACATTCAGCATGATCTGAATCTGAATATGTTGTCAGTTCAAATCCTGTATCTTTGGGATACCACAAACCAAGATCTGCAGTGCCCTTCAGATATCTAAAAATTATGTTCATAACCGAGAGATAGGACTCTTTGGGCTTGGCTTGATATCTCGCACACAAACATGCGAAAAACATAATATCGGGTCTGCTCGCCGTTAAGTACATCAAAGAACATATCATGCCTCTATAGGTCTTTGGATCAACAATTTTCCCATTAAGGTCAACTCCAATCTTTGTACCTGGTGCTATCGGGGTACTTATAGGTGTACAGTTCTCCATTTTAAACTTCTTTAAAATATCAGAGATGTACTTAGATTGATTTATAGAAAGCCTCGTAGAAAATTGTCTGACTTGTAATCCGAGAAAGAAATTCATCTCTCCCATCATACTAATCTGAAATCTTGACACCATCAAGGAGGAAAATCTCTTACAGTACTTAGGGTTTGTAGACCCAATAATTATGTCATCTATATAAATTTGCATGAGAATGATATCGCCGTTTTCATTCATAATAAAAAGAGTAGTGTCAATCTTACCTTTAGAACCCTGACTTGACTAGGAACTTGGAAAGTACATCATACCAGGCACGAGGTGCTTGCTTTAGTCTATAAAGTGCTTTGTATAAGATATAGTCATGATCTGGATTATAAGCACTTGCAAACCCCTCAGGTTGAGATACATATACCTCTTCTTTTAGTATGCCATTCAGAAAGGCCGTTTTCACGTCCATCTGATAGACAGTAAAGTTATTGTGCGTCGCATATGTTAGAAACATTGTGATCGCCTTTATGCATGTAACATGAGCATATGTCTCATCATAATCAATCCCCTCTTCTTGCTGGCATCCTTTCGCAACAAGTCGGTCTTTATTCCTAACAACTATCCCATCTTCATCCTTTTTATTCCTGAATACCCATTTTGTGCCGATTATTGTTTTACCTTCAGGTCTAGGCAAAAGTATCCACACTTTCAGTGCTTCAAATTGATTTAACTCTTCTTGCATAGCAGATATCCATTCTGGATCTTCAAGAGCTTCTGATAGTCGAGTAGGCTCGATCTTGTGCAAGAAGGAATCATATAAGCACTCATTTGCAGAAGCAGACCTAGTTTGCACCAGTTTAGATGGATCTCCAATAATTTCGTGCATCAGATGCTCTTTGGTCCACTTATTTGTGTTAGGGAGTGGAACGTATGTAGATTGATCATTCTGATCATCTATGAATCCATCATATTGGGGTTCAATTGAAGATATGGTTGCAAAAGTTTCAACTGGTTGAACACTTGTTGTTTGTGGAATAAGCAATTCCGAACTAGCAACCGGTTGTGCAACTTCTGTCTGATCAACATGTTGTGCATCTTCAACTGAACGAGTTTCTGTCTGAACATGAGCTGGAGTAGGTTCACTAGAAATATCCGAAAAAACTAGAAATTCTTCTCTCGGATCTTCAGCTCTGTCAATAACAGTAGGTTTAGACACTTTAGTTCCCAAGAATTCATCATAAAAATGTTCAAACAAAAGATCTAAATCTGTTAAATGTGAAGTAGAAGTTGAAGCTTTATCAGAATTAGAAACATTAGAACCAGGTTCTGTACTGATTTGCCCAAAAGCTAAAGTCCAATTATCACGGGTTCTGAACTGCATTGTTCAGAAGCCAATTCCATAGCTTCATCGAATGTGACATTTACGCTCTCAACAACTATCTTTGATGTCTTCAAGTAAACTTTGTATGATGCTGATGATTGAGAATATCCAATGATAATCCCTTCTTCCGCTTTAGGACTGAACTTGTTCAAATTCTCTTTGTCATTTAGCACATAACACCTGCATCCAAAAATATGAAAATGTTTAATGCTTGGTATTCTATTGTTTATAATAGCATAAGGCGTTTTACCAAACGATGATGAATGATTGAACGGTTCTGTGTGTAGCACGCAGTAGAAACAACTTCTCCCCATAAAAACAGGGGTAACTCTGATTGGCTTAACATCATTCGAGCAGCCTCAACAAGAGTTATGTTGTGTCTTTCGACGACCCCATTCTGTTCAGGCGTTCTAGCAGCAGAGAATTGATGCATTATCCCGACCGATTGCAGATAATCTTTAACTGTCTTGTTCCTAAACTTTGTACCGTTATCTATTCTTATAAACTTCACAGTTCTCTACAAATTAACTTGGATGCTCTTGAGGAATGAGATGATTATGTCAGAAGTCTCGCCCTTAGACCATAAGAACTTTACCCAAGTATATCTCAAAAAATCATCCACAATCACTAATACATATTGTTTGCCATTTATGCTTTGTGTTCGCATACGACCACATAGATCCATGTGCAACAATTCCAAAGGAGCATTTGTGTTTTGTTCAGGCTTCGACTTATGAGAAGCTCTTTTCATCTTCTCTTTCTCACATACATCACACAGATGTTCTTTTTCGTACTTCAGTTCAGGTAGTCCTTTTACAAAATTACCTTTCACCAACTTGTTTATGTATTCGAAATTCAGGTGAGAAAGCCCTCAATGCCATAACCAGCTTTGCTTCATAGATGCTTTTGATAGTAGACACACCGCTCTTTCAGGCTTCACATTGGACAAGTTGGCTGTGTAGAGGTTGGACTTTTGAGTACCTACCAAGAGTTCCTTACCATCTTCTGTTCTGACACAACATCTCTTGGCTTTGAAATTCACCTCTAAATCTTTATCGCAGAACTTTCCAATGCTAAATAAGTTGTGTCCTAATCCTTCAACATAACTCATCTTCCTTATTGTTACGTTCTCTTGAACAACATCACCATATCCAAGAATTGGCGAAAAATGATAATTACCAAATCACACATTACCGCAGAATTTCTCTGTATAATTAGATAAAATATCTTTCCTCCCGGTCATATGCTTAGAACATCCAGAGTCTAAGTACCACATAGGACGAGTCTGCACAAGAGAAATCAAACAACAATTGGTTTAGGTACCCACTTGTAAATGGGTCCTTTCGGGTTAGTACCTGATTTTGGCACGCATTGAAATTTGGGTCCTCTTTTCTTACTAAAAACATGTTATCTCTCAGAATGATATATATATATGATAAGAATAAAACCAATTATCAGAAAAACAACGATGAACCACAAGTAGAACAACGAATAGTAGCATGAGATAATTGAATTAATTACTTTATTGTATTAATCTTGCAAGGAATTACAAATTTTTGTTTATTGAAAGGAAATTGATCAACTACATCATTACACTTATAAGTTTTCCTATTACAATTAGAAGCATAAAATGATTTTGCTAACTCCACATCCTCAGTGGATTTCTTCTTCCTCCATTCAAGTTTAACTTTAGATCTTTTAAATCTCAAATCTGAAACATTGGATTTAGACTTGTTAGAATCATGAGATTTCAGAGTTTGTTCCTTCTTATACTTACCAATGTTTTTCCGTTTCTGTGAGTGTTTCTTTTTCTTACCTTTAGCATAGTAAGCACTTACAGGAACTGTGCCATCAGCCTTAGTTGATGATTCACCAACTTCAAACACACTTGGTAATTCTTCATATTTAATAACAAAGTTAGAATGATCTGGAATTTTTGCATTAAAATCAAACTTATCCATACATTCATCAGAACATTCCTCAGAGTTAAGAAAATCAATATCATCGAATAGATCTTCATCATCCAAAGATTATGATGCACTGGAAGATTATGGGAACATAAAATCATTAAATTCTTTTGAACACTATTTTTGATAAGTCGTTTGTTCAAAATCTGATGATTTGACAGTACAAAAGACGTTTCCCATGAAAGCTTTGCAAGAAGATGCATCTGAATCAATAGAGTTGTTCTTACAAACTATGTTTGAATCTGATTTATCTTCTGCTTTTGTCACAATTGAATCAGTGTTCATCAAAACAGTTGAAAATACAGTCTTTTCTAATTCAACCAAAATCCTTTCTTCTTCTAAAATTTTCTCAACCTGAGAAAATTTTCTTTCAAAGATGAGAGGAGGAACATAAATCTTTCCCTCAACAGGCTTTGCCTCCATCTCTTCATTAGAATAGATTTTGAAATACTTATTAGAAAGAAACGTTGGTTGATCAGAAAGGTAACTATCATTTAGTTTGTCATAACAGAATGGTAGTTGCATTTTAACTATGTTTTTCCTGTTAAGATCTTCCTTTGATTCCACCTCTTCATATGACTTAGTCCATCTGACTTTCAACTTGGGGTGTTTGTCAGCCAACTGTAGAAAATCAAAATTATAAATAGCAGGCTATTTTGAAATTCATTTCTTCATATAATGTGGGTTATCATACCCAATCCCCCAATAAGCGTTGAAATATTTACATTCCTTTGGTTTGTTTAGATGAATGGTTTGGTCAGTTTGCCCTCTTGCATAAAGTTTTTTCCAAACCACTAATCTTTGCAATCAACGACTTGTTTACAGATTTTAAAGATCTGTATTTTTGAACAACCTCTTTCTTCTCAAGCTTACACAAGTTAAACTTGGAATTTGCTTTAGATATTTGATTATACAAATCACTCTTTTGTTTTACAAAAGTTCCGATGTCGTTGGTCATATAATCAATCAATATTGTCTTCTCAACAATATCTTTGTTGAGTTTAAATATTGTTTGATGCTTTTTCTCAACAACACCTTTTTCTCTTTTCAGCTTAGACTGAAGATCTTGAAGTTCAACCATCATAGAATCCATTTGTTTAAGAAAATCATTTTTAGATAAGCCATTTACCTCATCATATGTGTTGTCATTAGATTCATCATATGTAGCTTGCTTTCCCATGAGACACATGTGGGCAACTTCATCTTTATGACTATCTAAATCAGTCATATCAAGCTAATGGTTATTCTCTACCATCAGTGCCTTCCCAGCCTCCTTCTGCTTTGCAAGTAACATCTTGTTCTTATAGTAAGCTGAGTTGCACACTTATGGCTTTCAGAAGTCCTTAGCATAGTGACCAATCTTCCCGCAGTTGTAGCACTTGACCGCTTCATCAGGATTCTTCTCTCCATATCTGTTCACATACCTTTTCTCCTCAGTCTTTCTATCCTCATACTTCATTCCATCAAACCTGTTCTTTTCTTCTATCCTTTCCTTATGCTTATAGTTTCTTGACCCAGATGAATATCTCTGACTGTTAGACCCTGGATTCTTGTAGAATTTCTTTTGAAATGCCCGAGTCAGTAGAATAATGGCTTGCTTAAGACTTTCTCCATCATCCGAATCAGAAACAACTCTATCAACCTCATCAGATTCATAAATCACAACTTTCTTCTTCTTTTTCAAACTGACAAACTTTTTCTCTTTTCTTTCTACTTCTAGAGCAACTGGATCCTGTACTAGTCTCCCAAACTTCTTCTTTTTTGCCCTTGTCTCTTCCACTTCTTCCTCATTCTGCCTTAGAGTCTCATACACTTAATGCAGTGGAATTTCATTGAGATCTTTCAACTACTTCATTTGCCTGGTGAACTTCTTCCACTCAGGTTGCAGTATGCTGAGAAACTTAAGATTGTACTCTATCTGTTGCTTTTTCACTTTATTCTTGCTCAGTTCATTCAACAAAGATACAAACCTATCATAGGTTGCTTCTAGACTCTCTTCTTCTTTGTCCTTGAACTTCTCATAGTCATTAATCCAGTTGGTTACTTTCATCTGATTGCCAATCTTTGATCCCATCATCATTTTGTCTAACTGATCCCACATCTTCTTGCCTGTTGCCTTGTAACTGTCAATTTTGATGTAGATATCATTTGGGATACTTTGGAGCAGGAGAGATCTAGCTTGTTTTTCAGCTTTGAATATTTTCTTATGTTCAACAGAGTAGTTAGAAATGTCAAGAAGAACTCTTTTCATCTTAGGCTCACCATGTTCATCACCATCTTCACTATCAGAAGAATCCTCACCTGGAACATTCACATATATGGGTTCATCACACCTTCATCCAAAGACTGTTTGATACACTCACCATTCTCATGATGATCGATGAAATCTAGAAATCTGTCTCTCCATTGCTCGTATTCACCCTTGAACAGAACGGGTGGTTTCACATCAGTACCAATTGCGAGAGCATCTTTTGAAGTCATACTGAAAACACTTGCTTTGAACGTTAACAAAAATCAGAAACTTTGATCACACTCAGGAATTTGTCCCCCTCCCGAGACTTAGCACGGGGATCCCGCTATCGAAGAATTTTTTTTGACACTTAAGATTCATATTGCAACTTGTCGTAGATCGAAGAAAATGTCACTTGTCATAAACCACACATAACCCACTTAACGTAGACCACAATGATAAACTTGTCGCAGACTGAACAAAACCAAACTTGTTGCAAGCCTCTAAGGGTTAACAATAACTTGTCACAAGCTACTACACCCGAGAAGTAGCTTGGCGCAATGCGAAGAACCCAAGAACCTTACTATTCGCAAGCATAAGGACCCGAGTTCTGAACTTGTCGCAATACTCGACTTGCATCAAGTATACTTGAAGTAAACACCGAGACCCGAGAAGTTTAACTTGTCATAAACCGTATCACTTGAATAGTAGCTTGACGCAGATGCCTTCTTGCGTCAAGTTCACTTGTCGTATGTAACTTGATGCGTTAAGTAGCTTGACGTATGCGCCTTGATACGAGAATTGTACTTGTCGTATGTCAAGCTTGCGAGTTCTACACTTAGAAACTATTACCCAACAAAATCCAAAGCTCCAAACCTTGCGACAACTGTGATGATGCTTGCGTCAACCTGATGAACTTGCGAGCTCTTCAAGTCTTGCGAGAAGTCGATCTTAGAACACAAAAATCTTCATATCTTGATCAAAAATCTAGATTAGCCTATGAAAATTTGCAGATTTGCTCTCAATATGAATTTGAACACTTCTTTGGTTGATCAATTCAACTAGAAACAACTACACATCAAATTTCCGATCCAATCACAGACTTTGAAATATTTCGAACAAAATCTTACAAAATTTCAAAATTCACACATGTTTGTTGTGAATTGTGAAAACAATCAACACAACAACTGTTCTAATACAAATTTTGAATACAATGCTACTAAATTCAGATCTAAACAGCCTCAAATCACCAAAATTTGAATCTGCACAATGTCTTTTTGTGACTTCCCAAAAATGGAAACAAATCTTCAAAATATGATCAAAAAATATGAATTTGTCTGCTCTGATACCAATTATTAGTCCCAAATATGCAAGTGTATGACAAACAATTCACCAAATCTCACAATATTATTGATGTAGAAATGAATCTCTCTTTACAAGCTTTCTCTCTCTACAATCTCTCTCTAGAACAATATGAATGATGAACTCTTTAATGACATATTACAAAGGAAATCCTATTTATACCTAATGATTACAAAGCACGAAAACTAACAACTAAAGCATTGACTTTTACGTCTAAAGACCTTGACTTTGACTTCCCATACAAAGCAAGTTGACTTTGACTTTCACTCTTGAGCTTTGACTTGAGGGTTTGATTTCTTCAATTTTGATGATCTTGAATACAACAAATATTGCACTAACACATTGGGTTTAAATTTCTATTAGTTTGAAAAATGTTCCGAATGTTATAGTGATAAATGTTATGTTATTCGGGTAGTGACGTGTGAGCATGGGTTGCTTCTTTTCATGAAGTAAGTGAATCTTCGAGTTAATTTGAAAAATTGTGGGTTATTGGTTCATTCATTGAAAAATTCCGATTGTTTTAAGATTTGGATCGACTTTGACTGGTAGATTATGTGGGTAATTGAATTATGAAATGTATTCTTTTATGTATGTAAAAGTAGGGGTGAATTTATGGATGATGTATGTGTAAAAATCAAATGAAGTGGCTAGTTTTGATGAGATATTATCCTTTATTTATTTAGGGTGCACTGCTCCTCGTGTGAGATTTTATTTTGTGATGATTAGGTGTTATTAAGAATAACACATTATTCGTTAAGGGTATCTTTGTGGTAAATTTAATTAAAAAATGCAAGGATGATCTTGTATTGAGATAGTGACGGGGATTTACTTGTTGTGGTATAACCCTCATTAGAATTCTTTCTTTTAATGAATTGTGATATTTGTAGAATCTAAAGCTAGGCGTATTTTAGAGCCGTAAGTCTCAATATGATTAGAGCGAGTAATGTTTGTTGCACGTCTTAATTTTTGAGTTTGGGGTGTTGAGTAAGTTGTTGATGAAAAATAAGATGATTTTAAGTTCATGTTAATTAATCGAAGTTGAGGTTATTAAGGAGACCGTATGTTTTATGAGTTTAATTAGAGTTGCACAACAAAAGGTAGTCTTCTGTTAGTATTTGTGTTTTGGTTTGAAAGACATTACCAAGTAATAACAAAAGATCTATATGGAGAATATTCTGATTCGTCTTATGAAAGTCCTGGGGGGTTCCCTAAGTGCATTGATGTGTTGTAAGGATTGAAATTGAATTTTTGGTAATCAGTTACCCTGCTTGTTGTTTGAAGGAATTCCGAGACGGAATTCTATCAAGGAGAGAAGATTGTAATAATCCAAAATATTAAATTTGGCAAAAGTGAAGGTTTAGGGGTAAATTTTGGTAAGTTACCGATTTTGAGGGGCCAATCTTGTAAAACGGGGATATAAAATGATAATTTCCTTCTTATCCTCATTTGATTATGGCCGACTTCATTTCTCAATTACACGTTACTGTATGTGTTTGAGAGAGATTTCAGAGAGAAAGCAATGGAAGAAAAAAAGAATATGAGAAATTATGAAGAATTTTTGTTTGGGTTATCTTTCTCAAGGTGTTGGATTTGAGAAATTTTTAACTGTTAAGACTCTGGGTGAAATAATTGGATCCGAGTGAGTTTTTTTAACCATTTTCGAACTGAAATGCATTTATTATAAAATGGTTATTATTTTGATGTTATACTAGATTGGTATGCTTGAATTATTACCGTTAATTGTGATACGATATTTATTACAAGTTGTTTATTATTAACACATGTGGCTTGATTATAAACTTTTGGGAAAAAATGACTTACACAACAGAAGCTCGTGTACATATGAGACTGTAATGGTCCGCACAGGAGGGGTTAACTATATATATTTTTGGCCCACGAATATGTTTCGTGTGATGAGCCACTGCCGATATTGATTGCGGTCTTATCGGAGCGTGCGTGTTTATGCTCGCGAATATGTTACGTGTAGTGAGCCACCGACGGTATTGACTTCGGTCTTAGTGGGGTGTATGTTATTTTGAAAAGCGACTGTTGTAGTTAGTTACCTGGGAGGGATGTTGTGCATGAGTGCCAATTTATGACTAACTAGTTTGTAGTGCTTGAGAGACTACTTTATGACTAAATGATTTATGGTATTATGTCAAAGTGATTTTACTGAATTATTTCTCTGACAGGGATTTACTCACTAGACCGTATGGTCTAGCCCTCATTTTATTTTCAAAAATATGTTTTTCTGGTGAATTTTATATTGGGATTGCTAGCCTGGGAAAAAGGGTAAGCAATAATTATTGTGGTGAAGGTTGTCTTCAAATTACCGGTTCACTAATACTGTTGAGTTAATTATGTTTTCGGTTAAAGGTTCTAATGATTATAGATCAGTAAGAATTTAAATCTCCAATTGGATTTATTTACTTTCGTTGTTGCAGATTAGTAAAGATTTTGGATTTTTTTAATGTTAAAGGATCCTTGTTGGATCGATTCGTAAATATTTTACTTATTATGCGAGTAGAAATATTCTTATCGTTATTGTATTTGTGATGATTCTGGGAAGATTATTTTAGTCGATCCTTTTTGGATTGCATATTAGTTGATTTTCTGTATTTGTGGTTTGAAGGTGAATTTTTGGAAACCGGGCGTTACAGGTTAGCCATGCGACTAAAGTCGTATGACCACCCGCAGGCAAATCGCTTTAGCTTCTGTTTTAGGTTAGTTTGGGGTGGCGTGGAGAAATCTGGGCGACTTAACAATGCGACTTTGGTTGCCCCAAAAACCTTGTGCATTGTGTAGGTGCCTTAGTCCAAGCTTTTTCCGATTTCTTGTCATTCTCATTTCCTTCCTTCTCACTTCATTTACTCCCATATTTCACCTCTCTATTCATAATGTAACTTGATGATCATTTAAGATTGAGAATTTAGTTCCTTCAAGCATTTAAAAAGATCTTGTGTTTGGCTTCAAGTGTGGGTCAAAGTCTCAATAATTCCTCTAATTTCTAAGGTTTGGTGGATTTATAGGTTTTAGCCAAAACCTAGCATCGTGAATTTACTCTACACTTTTCTAAAACTACATACAGGTCAAAATGCTATTTTTTAATCTCTCAAACTTCCATTTTATGTATTTCATGCTTTTGATGTCAAATTTTGGGAGATTTAGGGACTTTGTATTTTTTGACAAATAAAGGGGTAAGTTATGTATTATGTTATGAGGATGATTGTTTCGTAGTTATAACATGTTTTGGAACCAAAATCAAGAGTTTTAGCATTTCATTGGGTTTGTTGATAAAATGAAGATTCTACCCACTTGACAACTTATTATACACAAAATATTATGTGTTGGATATGGCTTGGCATATCTAGAATTATAATGTATTATATTGTAATGCAATAGATCCATAGGAAAAAAAGATTTTGTTTTATTGGTATGAATGGATGATAACTGTAACGCCCCCAAAAATGGGATGACAAAATTTCCAAATAAAAACTGGAAATATGGTATATAAATATTAGAATACGAGTTATCCCAAAAAGAGGAAGTTAAAATACACCAATTAATTACAATTTGTAACAAATGGGTTTGAGGATAACAACATCCTAATCTAATTCGATAAGAGAATAAGATTACAATCGGGTGTCACCTAAACCACCAAAATAAAATCCAAAATATGGCGTCTCAAAATTCTTCCCAAAGCTCATCTAAGGCGGCTAGAAAACCACCTAAGAAATCTCGCCGCTAAGACCTGAGATAGATGCCGACACCAAACAAGTGTTAAGCCAAAAGAGCCTAGGGAGAATGAACATGAAGATAAATAACCATAATAGTGTAGAGAGATCAAACGATTAACATATAGATTCTTTCATAAATTTACATTTACCAATCTTGTCGGGACCAACAGGGTAGACCCGACATTAAGAGTGGTAGGAACACGACAATATGCCAGTCTTCCAATGATATTGGATGGTTATATATAACCATAGAGCCCAAGAGTCCAAAAGATTCCTAACAAGTTTCACCTCAAGAATAAGTTAACCTTAGTGTCTACTCCCATGAATAACACCTCAAGGCTCACATATACTTAGTGCTTACCTCCAAGCTAGCACATCAAGTTTAGTGGTTCTTAGTGCCTACCCTTTCGAGTAGCACCTCAAGGCTCAACCTTCTTAGTGCATACTTGAAAGCCCATTCTTTCATAAATCCCAAGTGAAAATGTCCAACAAATCATTATTGAGATAATTTCTCGTTCATTATATTTGGAAATTGCTAAATAGGGTCACAAACTCATTTAAAATCATGAGTTTAGCGTTTATAGCCAAAATCCCTATTTTAGGTCAATAATCTCACCAAATATGATTATCATGAAAAACCAAATATATATTAAGTCAAGTTTCCATGTAAATGGTTCCAAGTAAACTCTCATTACAAAAAGGACCATCATCATGACCTCATTGTAATAACTCATTCTAAAATGCACAAAAGTTTATCAATTATGGGTATAGGACGAAATCATCAAGTGGTAGAGTAATGCAAGATACAAAAGCTTGAAATGAAGATAAATAACACATTTAAGCATGTATCTAGTTTTACAAAGCATTTAAAACTTACTTGTTAGGTTTTTATAGAAAACATAGAAACTTGGTAAAACCTTAGAAATTGAGGAGATGAACTTGTGACTTGACTCTGGATTGAATTCTTACTTTAGAAATCCAATAAATTCTTGAAGATACTCAATAAATGCCTTTGAAAGCTTTGTAATCGAATTTAATGAGGAGGGAAGGAGGGAGATGAGAAAACCACTCAAATGGGTCAAAATCGCCTTTGGTACTGATCAAATTTCTTGTGTAGAAAGAAAGTCAGGACAAGGGTTTTTATACCCAGATGGGGCGTGGATATCCTGCCAGGTGATTGTTCCCCTAGCACTATCGCAGTCACTATCGTGGGGTTTGTACCAAGACTGGTACTCAATCGGTGACCCTGCCTTGCCATTGTTCCCCATGGAACTATCGCGAGGACTAATGCCGAGATTGTACCGAGGCCCCTATCCCTTTGGCGATACAAACATGCTATTGTACCTGAAGGCACCGTCGTCACGCACTACCACTAGTTGTGTATCGAGGCCAAATCAAACTTCCATAGATTTGGGTTTTCTTGCTTATAATGATATCCTAACATAATCCAACTTTAAAATGCTAAAATAGTAACTATCATTAATCGAAGCAAGAATAAGATAAACTTGGAATTTTACTTACAAAAAATTCCGGGTGTTACAATAACCCCTTATTGTAACTTTAAATAGACATTAAGTCTAGATAGACAATATGGTGTGGGCTCTTGGAGTCGGGCATCAGTCATTAACCAACATGATGTAATTTCTAGTGAATGGGCTTAACTAGGATCATTGGAGATCTCAAACTATAGACCTAGAGTGGCTGAACTTGATGACTCCTCAAACTATAGACCTAGAGTGGTTGAACTTGATGACTCATTAAACGATAGAGATGAAGTGGTGGTAATGCTCTTTAACATAGATTTGTGGCTTACTTTTGTGTTTTGTCATTATAAATAAGAAATCGGGTCTCCCCCGTCATCGCAAGATGTGTTTTGACCTTATGATCTTGAAACTGCCGTATTTGAAATGGTTGACCATGATAAAAGTTATATTTCTGGTTTATACTTATTTCATTAATGCGAAAGCTTGACAATTTTCTTAAATGACATGTATATTAGGATCTCTAGGTGGCAAAGCCACTAATGCTTGAGTGGAGTATTAGGTGCCGGCAGGGGCATTTTTGGAGATAAAAACTTTTGGTGATACTTGGCAATATGACTTGATAGAATTCTTTTGGTGATAATTGTTAATGTATATGCCTAAAAACCAACCGTCAGATGATTCTGTTTGGACATTGTGTCCTGATGTTTATTAATTAAAAGGCATCGCCTAATTATTATGTTTATATATATTATTTTGTGTTATATCTAAATGTAATTATAACCTTAGAATACTTGATTCTAAAATGTTCCTAGTCAAATATAAATTTAGGTTTAGGTTGAATTAATATGTTACGACTAGTATATGCAAATATTCATATGGAGATATAGAATCCATATATGAGTACAAGATAAGATCTTGTGTACCGTACATGACTCGCTAAGAGAACGTTTCTTTGGATGTGATATGAGTGTCATAACGTTTCTCATGTGATCGTTGTACATATAGTCCTTTGACTTGAGATCATGGAGTTTGCTGTATGTGAGTGGTGTACTTTGATAACCGATTCTAATCATTCTATAACTGGGTGACAAAATGGTTGTTGGGTATATTATATATCACTTAGTAGTACTAGCATATATCGAGACAAGATTTGTTCCTCTTGGATGAAAAAAGTGATATCCTTGGGCCCCTCGATTGAATAATACTGAGGAAAATGCATGCATGCTAAGATAGTTAGTATAAGATGTTGCTATTTGTCTTATCAGTATATACTAGAATAAAAAAACTAAAGATCGGACATAACGAGGATGATACTTCAATGCCTCGTGTTCAATCTAGATATCGAGAACGACGGGACATAAATGTGTTTACTGATAATGATCACGTAGTTTATTGATTAGTTGAATCACCAAACTTTATCATTTGGGTAACGATGATGTATTTCTAGATAATTATAAATAGGATTAATAGTTATTGCCAATATGATAAAGTCCCAATGAGTCACAAACATAAAATGTATATCTAAATAAGGAGAATAAATAATTAAAATGTTTAATTATTGTATTTGATTTTGTGATATATAATCCGATTAAATGCAATAAGATAAATGCTAGCGACAAGCATGGAATAAAATGTGACAAGTAATGACTTGTCAAATATAATATATGTGTAAAAGGACAATCATGCCTTTAGAAGATATGAGATCTTCTAAAAGCAACAACCACTCTTCGTGGCATAGTACTTATAATACTTGCTTATTATAAAGACCATTATTATACTTATATAAATAGAGATCCACTGTAAGACAATGGAAGTGTTGGTTGCAAGAATTAAGAATCATATTCGTTTTCTTCTATATATTCTACAAGCTCTTCTTTCTCTCTTCCAAGGAATTGGAGACCATATCTAGCATTCGGGAAGAAAGAAGACATCCTTTATTTTAGGCTGTCAACTGGATTTAGAGCATTTGCATGAATACTGTGGACGCAACGAGCTAAGTTCGTTAGCGTAGTTTCAGATACGACATCAAAGGGCAGGGTCGTTCTTTAGCATGCTAATTGTGTGATTTTGAACAACGCCCCTAAAATTTTGGGGCCTAATTTTATGTACTATTTAGGGACTTCAATGTCATCAATGATCGTAAAACTACAGCCCGATGATTGTTAGCTACCAATTATTCCTTGTGATGTAAACGCCTTTTTATAGTTCTCCTTTTTGGGTGAAAGTAATACATGTGCAGTTATTCCATTTCATTTTGTGGTTTAAATTCCCTCGTACTTTAGGGGTGTTACAATGTTTGATCAATTGAAAGTTCTCAAAGAAGGTCCATGAAGGTGCATGTATTTGTTGTTCGGGCCATTATCCAAATTGGGATGATGACCTTATTGTCCTCACATGACTAGCACGTGTGTACACTTAAACAGAGAGATAACGACCCTTAGGCCCACAAACAAAAATCAAAGCAAAGGTGAAACCACAAACCTGGGATGTACTTTTGAAAGTATAGTGATAAAAATAAGAGGTTCCTTAAACCACGAGAATGATTTTTGTAATTCACTCTTACTTTTTTCATAAAAATAAAATTGGTAAATTACATAAACCACCCCTTGAATTTTTACTAACGGATACCTCTATTCCACATGACTTTCAATTTTGCATTTTTATTCCAAAAAGTTCAATCAATTAACTTGTTTAGTTCAATACGACGGAAATGTTAGTTCTAAATTGCGATAAAGAATTTTGAACTTAAACAAACAATTGTTTAGCATTAATCAAACAATCTCAAATAAAAAATTTAACTAATATAATATAATTCATGGATTTGAGTATGAAAGTTGATTTGATTTTTGATAATGTCCCTAAATCAAGTTCTTAATGCAATTACTTAATACAAACAAGATGATTCAACTTTCGTAACCATATGTCATTGAATTCATCATCACAGATTACAAAATCACTCTGATTACAAACTTTTTCTCTCTCTCTACATTCTCTCACTAGAAATCTATCTATCTGCTCTTCTCTAATCTGCTCCGCGTAGTTACTTCCTTCACATTGACTTACTATTCTTACAAGCTTACAAAAACAAGAACTATTTATACTAGCAACAAAATACAACACAAGACACAATACTTTGACTTTGACTTATTACAAAGACTTTGACTTTCTTGCTTGAGAGTTGACTTTGAGCTTTAACTTTCTTGATCTTTGACCTCCAGTCTTCTATGATATTGCATCCAACAAATATGTGCTCTAACATTCTCCCCCTTTGGATCGAGATCATCTCTAAAAATATTTTTGCAATTCAATCTTCTCTCTTTCAGCTCAATTTATATAATCTCCCCCTTTGATCAACTTTATCTTCCATTGTGGACTTCTTGTCAATTCAGATAATCTTCAGAAATAAACATAATCTTTGAAAATCCAATATCCCCTTTTATGCTTATAACATTCTCCCTATCTTTGATAAAATTGTCTTCAAAATTAGTAACATTCTCCCCAAAGGTTATAAAACCTCTTTCAGACACAACTCTGATTGCTTCAGCAAATTATCTCCAAATAAAATTTCAGTAAAATCCTCAACAATTCTGAAATCTATGAACTCTTTCAAGCAATCTTTCTTAAACCAACAAGTCTTGAACACTTTCCAAATAATTTTCTTAATTTTCTCCCATATCTGATACAAACTTTTCTTTCCAGACATTTCTTGAACATAACTTCTCCCCCTTTTTGATGATTAGAGCACTGGAATCATCAACACTTTCACCAAGAAATGTCTCTGACATCTTTTCTGACCAATGATCTGTCATACTGAGCCTCTGATTATTTGTCGATCCAAAGAATATATTCATCCGAATATTTGCAAATTCAGACAAATTATGAATGTAACACCTGAATCAACAAATGAATCAGTTAAAATGCTTGTCGGTAACACAAACTCACCGTGTGTAACAAATACACATTGGAAAGGAGCTTTTATGATGTTCACTCCCCCAAGACTTCCATTCAATCATCAAAACACCACAAAGATATTTCTATGAACGTTATGACAAGAAAACAAATTCCTTGTGTGTTCGTGCAAGTGTTTGAAATAATTAAGTACATGATGATTGCTTATATAAGGCTCAAAATTGTGTAAACCATTGAGACAACAATAGTATAACACAGACTCTATTGTGCATGATCGAAGTGCGAAGGTGGAGCAAACTTCCTTCTTTTTCAATATCCAGATTTTCCAAATGAAAATCAGATAGCATATGTGTTGTGTCCCCTTAAAAATATGAAACATTCTTTTGTTAAGAAGAAAATGAGTAGCTGGTGGGTTTTTTTTTATCAAGAGTTGGCATGGGCTAGTTGCCTGTTTCAATAATGTTCACAAAGAATTGTGAAACACTAGTAATGTGGCTGCCCGACTCAGAAAAAGTTAGTGCAGAGTTTGATATTCTTTTACTCTGTTCTCACACCCTCTTTCTTTTAATTATTGTGCTCGCTTCTAACCAAGCTCTCATTTTCATTTTACCTCGTCACTCAACCCACACTCAGTTATTTTGACTCCTCACACTCGATCACTCAAGGATTAACTTCTTGGGTAGGAAACACTGGTTAACGTGAATCCATAGAAGTTCTATTAAGTCCTCATAAAAGAAACCCATGTTGTCCTAAAAGAACATGTTGTTCAAATGATTTAACTTTTCAATTAAAGCACAAAAGATACAAGTCAGATGTATGTATGCTCAATAAGATTGTAACACCCGTAATTTTCGATAAGTAAATGTCACCCGAACATTTCTGTGACTTGTAAACAGTGGGGTTTTGTTGGGTAATGCATTGTTTAAGGTCCCCTAGAGTATCGGGAGTGTTGGCGTTGAAAAATTCGGATTTTTTGGGGTTCGGGGGCAACCGAGCGACTATGCCAGCGAGAGTACCAGAGGGCATAATAGCTTGGACCTATCGCCAAGCCAATTGGTCTCGCGGTACATTCCTGGCGATTGTGCCAGCAATAGTGCCACTGGCACAATCGCTTGGCACTATAGCCAAGGGGTACCAGCAGGTTAAAAGGTGCGATTTCAACTATTTCTCTCACTTTCTCATTTCTAATCTCTTCCTTTTCTCTCCCAAACCGATCCCTCACCCTTTCCCACGAACCCTAACTCATTTTTGAGTGTTTTTGTCATAAAACCAAGTGTTCCTTCATCTTCTAGAAAGGTTTGGAAGATAGAACTAAGATCCCTCCACCTTCACCTACTTCACCCAAGTTTTATAGGGTTTTATCCAACTTTCCACCATTTTCAAGATTTGGAGTTTGTGGCTTGTGTTGGTGTCCTAGAAGTGTTTGATTGATGGATTCAAGTTGTGGTTGAGGTAATCATCTATTCTCTTCATTTATGGAAATTAGGGTTTTGACCTAAGTTGAGATCTTTATGTAAAATGTTTGGGGAACGATTTTAAATGGTTAATTATGGATATTTATGGTTGGACCCTTGTGGATCTAGGTTTTTGGAAGATGTGGCTTGTGGATTCAAGATTCTTCAAGGGAGTTCAAAGTAGGGTAAAATCTAGATTTAGCCTAAATCTAGCAAGGTGAGTTCAAGATGCTTTGTGAAAACTATGTACATGCCAAAATGTGTATTTTGAAGTAAAAATATGTTTTACTTGGTAATTGTCAAAGTGTGAGTATTTTGATAAGTTTTCATATTTGATAAACTTGGGTTATTTTAATCTCATAAAATGCTCATATTGGTTTTGAATATTTCAACAAGTAAATAGCATGATTCACGTATTCTTGCTGATTTTATACAAGTAAAGTCTATTCTACGATTTATGCATCTTCGAAGATTTTTGTACATGTGAAGTCTAAATTATGACGTACGACATTTTGAAGTGTTTAAGTTCATAAACCATTTGGAAAATGATATGTCCCAATTCAGGTCGAGTTTTGGGTTAATCATCTCTTTGCAGTATGCGTCTTTATAAACGCCATTTAAATGTGTTTTATTATTTGGGAATCGTTATTTGTTGGCCAAATGGTATTTAGAGCATTTTAGCTCGGTTTTGACTTAAAAGAGTCTTGAGGACATTTGTCCAGTTTTAGTGGCTCAATGTAGAGTCCCATCTACGATTTACATCTTAATGCATTTTATTGCATATTAATGATATTTACATGCGGGTGCGTTGGTCATTCATGTGTAGTCATGTAATGTTAGACTGTGTTGCATTGAATCCATAGGCACGTAAGTCAGTCTTATTTGATGGTCAAGTGGGTGGTACAGGGTTGGACTCCGGGACTCATGTTTTATGAACTTGTCCTTTCAAGTGTACACTAGGAGGGCTGAGTCTGGTTGTGCTATTGTGACGGTGGGTAGTTCATGATGGGCGTTTGGGGCCTCCACCATATCGGGGCAATGCCATGGTTGTATCCCCCTTGTGCCGAGCCTTGGGTGGTATTCTTAGTAATATTCACTAAGGTCAACTGTCTCTTTTGGTGTAGCTTGAAGGGAGTCGTAGGGACACTTGGGCTTGTGTGTCATGAAGTGTCATACGATTAACGTTGTATGAGTGACATACTTTTGTGTTCCTCCACTCTTAACGGATGCGGGTATCCCCCGCTGTCGGCCCGTAGTATTTTGGATATTTAATTGTCCTTGCTTAAATGTTTGGATTTCATTCCATTTTATGGTCGCATGAATATTCAGTTTCAGTTCCATGCTTTCGATGATGTATCATACCTATATGGATTGTTTTCTGTTATTTGAGGGTCAAGTATTATGCCCCGCCCGTTTTTTTTGGGGTTTTGGGATATGAAGTGTCATTCACGTTTTTACCAATTTGGGGTGTCGAATTATAATCCCGTTTTGGGTAAGTTTTGGGCGGCATCATTTTATAAATAATGTTTTGTATTGGGACGTTCGTTTTTAAAAACGCATGTTATTGGAAAACGAGTCGTTTTCATATTTGAGATAAATCTTTTTGAAAGGTTATGATTTAAATTGCATTCTTTCCTTTTAACGATTTATTTATTAATGTTGAAAACTCTTGAGCTCACTAGGCGTTAAGCCTAACATTTTTATTTGTCGGCATGTGCATCAGGTTCCAGTTGGGGGTTTGGATTCTAGCAGCTCTATGAAGAGTTGATCCTTAGCTTTACACAAGAGTAAGTAGTTGGTGAAGTCTTCCGTAGGTTGGAGATAGTGTTAGACTAGAATTGTATTCAAGATTAAAAGGAAGGGTCAAAAGTGTAAATGTTAGAAAGTTTGTGTGTGTATCTTGTAATAGTTAGAGTGTTGACTTTGCAAAGGTCATGTTGACCAAGTATATAAGCAAAGTCTAAGTGTTAGAATCTGTAAGATTAGCAAGCGCAGACTGGTAAGATTTTACACCGTGAGAAAACACACACATAAGCACACACAGAGACTTATTGACATATCCATCAAATAGGGATATGACTAGATGTAATTGTGGTGTTTAAATCAATAAAAAGTGTTGTTCTTAATCTGTATGTTAATCGAATGCTAGTATACTGGGTCACAATTGGTATCAGAGCTTAATCAGAAACAATAGAAAGATTTGAAGCATCAAATTGAAGCAGGTTGATCATAGTTTCTACATTCGACAAGACATTATTCCATTGAAATTGATTTCATGGAATTCTTGATGTAAAATTGTACCTATAGTGTTCGTTTGAGAAAAAGAATGATTTCTTGTTTTGGTTGTTTACTCATTGGATCAACAGATTGTTAAAATTTGATCAATCTTTCCAAGTTTAGTAACTTTCTACTTTCGAACTGTCGAAGATCAATTCCCAATTCATTTGTGTGTCATATGAAAATTCACTTCAGAGGGTTGTCATCGATGGTATAAAGTTTGATCTTACAAAGTTTCAGGATCAAACATCAAGTTTTAGGTGGATTTCTAGTAGAAAATTTGAAAATGAGGCCGAGATCTAAAGAATTCGTGACATTCATGAAAAACTCGCAAGAAGAACTCGCAGAGTGAAAGAATTTGCAGAATACATATCTTTACTGTTCTAAGGAGAGAATTCGCAGAGTAAGAAGAATTCACATCTTCGAAGAAGGAAAATGGCTAAGTGAAGAATTTGCACAAGTGTTCGATACGAAAAGCTAAGATTTCGCAACTGTGAGAGACACGAATTCTGAAGAATTCGCAACTGTGTCTATTACGAATTCAAGGAACTCGTATAGGCTTCTTTGCGAAAAGCTCAAGAACTCGCATAAGCCTTATTGCGAAAAGTGAAAAACTCACACAAGTCATATTGCGAAAAGTTCACAATTCGTATCCCTACTCATATCCTCTTTACGAATTCTTGCCTTGCGAATTGTACCTTGTGTGTGCCTTATGAATTCTTGCATTAAATTTCATTTTAATTGATTTTTCAGTATTCTCACTTTAAATTTTACTGTTTTTCTGATAAAAGATCATTTCAAGCATAACTGTTCATTGATTTTAATCATGCCTTATACTGATGAGAAAGGAAATCTTTTTCTTACCAACAGGGAATGTGCATTGTCATACATGCCGGAGATTCCAAAGATAGAAGCTGAGAATGAAAAGCTCAAAAGTCAAAATTTAAAGCTCATAACAGAGATTCATACTCTGAATGTCAAATTAACAAAAGCTGAAGCTCAAGTATCAACTTATGAATCAAAAGGAAAAGAATGGATCAAGAAAGTTGATGAAAGGTTCAAGAAAGAGAAAGTTGAACTGGAGAAAATCTTAAATCTAAAATTGTCTGAACTTTCAAGGAAAGCTGAATCAGAGAAGAAAGAATTTGAACACAGATGTACCAAACTTTCAAAACAAGTTTTTCTGATTTTGAAAAAATTGTCATAACTGAAAGAGATATCTTTGACAAAGAAAGAAAGAATTCTGAAAAGAAAAACACTTTATTGTTCAAAGAGATTTCTGACAAAAATCAGAACTTGGAGAAAGATTTTGAAACTGAAAGAAAACACTTTGAATCTGTGATTTTTGAACTTTCTGACAAATTTGCTGTCTTGTCAACAGATATACAAAAGGGACAGAAGACTAAATCTGAAATGCAAAGCAAATTTGACAAGCTTTGTAATGAAAAATCCAAGTTGAATGACAAGATCAGTCAACTTGAGAAAGTTAATGCTAATTTATCTGACAAGTTAGCATCTGATACACCTGTATTATCTTCTTATGATAATGATGCAAGTGAATCAGTGTGCTCTTTTCCATCAGTAGATAGCTTATATCAAAAAATGGTTTTCAAGAAACAAATTGTTAAATCTGAAATTTTGAAACCAAATCAAAATAAACCTTCTAGTCCATTGTATGTTAAATATGTTGATAAATATGCTTATGGATTAAATGCTTCCAAGAAAGAGAAGATGATTTGGGTTGTTAAAGGTTCTCCTGAATCAGTCAAATATCATAAATCATCTGCAGAAGCTGAATTGAAAAAGAAGAACAAAGCACAGAAAGGTAAATCTTTTGCACCTGATGCTATCAAGTCAAACCCGCATCTAATCAGGTTAGCAAAAAGAAAACTTTGTTGTTCATCCTGTTGCAGTAATGATTTTGTTCATAAAGCACACATCTATAAAAGATATTTTTCAAAGAAGTTTACTGATACAACTTATCACAGAGGTGGAAACCACTCACTGAAGGTTCCACATACTAACCAGACTGGACCCAAACTCATCTGGGTACCAAAACCTTTTCAACCTGTGATGCAGCATACTCCAATCAAGAAGGAGTAAACAAGACAATGGCTTCTAAACACAGCAGTTTAGGATCCAATCTTCAATGTTCAAGACTATGACTTCTAGACAAAGCAGTCTAGGACTCAAACTTCAATGTCAAGATACTGATGATCTTGATTGTCAAATCATACCAGGGAGTTTTATGATTAAATGTCATATTTTGCATTAATAGAGAATGGAATTTTTGGGGAGAATGTACTATTCTTAATTGTCATATTTTTATCTGGGCGCAGATATGAAGGGGGAGCATATCTGTATATATGTTCAAAAGGTCCACATAATGTCAAGGGGGAGCCTAGCAGCAAAATCAGACAGACAGATACATCAAATGTCAAGAAACAGAAGGAACATACATCATGTCAAGGGGGAGCTTAATGGTAAAATTTGAAAAGGGTTGTAAGTGTGTTGTGTGTGTGAAAGTGTTTTTGGAATAAAAATATTGTAAAAATGTCATTTTTACAAAGTTTCCATTTATGGAAAGTTTCTATTTTTGGCAAAGTTTCCAAAATTAGCAAGTTTCCTCATTTAGAATGTTTTTCGAAAAAGTTGGAAATTGGCTAAGTCAGGAATTCGCATACCTCACACATGCGAAATCTGAGGAATTCGCAGATGTGAGAGATACGAATTCTTGAGAATTCGTAAATGTGAGTGTCACAAATTCTAACAATTCGCATAAGTGTTTCTGCGAAATGTGAAGAATTCGCAACACACACCTTTACGAATTCTTGTTTTTCTTGCACTGAATTCGCAGAAATGATCTTTGTGAATTCTCACACTTTGTCTTATTTTTCTAAGACAATTCGTTTCAGTGTCATTTGCGAAAAGTTTTGGTCCAATCAGATCGTGCCACGTGTCATTCTTATTCTTGAGTATAAATAGAGTTTATCTCTAAGAAAACCTCACTTTTCGCATTACTCTTTGGCTTACTTATTCTTCCGATGCACAACCCTAAACCCTTCATTGCGACTTTTCGATTTCTCTTCTGATTTCTTCGATTGTTTGTTACAAAAGGTGTTTTATTGTTTGATTGTGGTTTGTTTGTTCATATTATATCGATCTTGTTGTTTGAGTTTGTTGGAGGGAAACCCTAACTGGACTTAGATTAGGATTTTGTCGATTCGTGGACTGTTCATTCAAGAACTCGTGAACTCATATTTTATTTTTCTTTAATCTTGATTTTGTTGAGTTGTTTAGTGTACATTCAAATCACAGGAACGCTTCTGGACTCAAATCGAACCTATGTTTTAATATTTTGACCTAAAATCAATACTTGTTGGGATTAACATCGAAACTGACCTTTCGACTTTTCTTTAAGTTCATCAGGTTCTTAATGGATAATCAAAATTAATGTGATCGAAAGTTCTTAAATGTTGGTTTTAATTGTTTAAAATTTGTTTAAACCACTAAATCGATCCTAACAGAATCTTTATATTGGGTTAAATGTCATATTTTGTGATTTTGAAATCTGGGTTTGAGTTTGACAGTTTGAAGATGTTCTTGCGAGATGAATGAACACTTAAACAGTATTTCAAAAATTATGAGTTTTGCATTAAAAATTTTCAAAAATTATTAAAATTTATGAGTTGCATTAAAAATTATGAGATCTTTGGAGGAGAAGAAGAAAGACGAAAAATCATTTAGGCATGCATTAAAAGGTAAAAGGAACAATGCACCGAAAGGTAAAACTTTTGGCAAACCTGATCTGATTTACACTGTCAATCAACTGATCAGGTTAGTGCAAAAGAAAATTATTTGTTCCTATTGTGGTTTAAATGATTTTGTTAATAAAAATTATGAGAATAACTGGTATGGTTCTTATTATATCTCTCATACTAAAACTGCAACTAACAAATCTGGATCCAAATACCAGTGGATACCAAAAGCTAAATTTGTGTTGCAGGCACCTAAGGTTTAAGGGGGAGTAAGAACCAAGGCTTCTGAATAAATTAGTTCAGAACCCGTGCTTCAAAGAACAATTGCTCTTGATAAAACAGTTCAAGACCCATTCCTAAATGTTTCAGAACTTTGGCTTCTGATTACATCATATCAGAACCCGTACTTCATTGGTAAAACTGATCATTACTATTCTCACCGGAGAATAAGTAATCATGGTTTTTGAATACTTGAGTTCAAAACCCGTACTCAAATGTTTTCTTCTGAAGGATGCTAATCAGATGAAATTTTTTTCTAGAAGTTTTTAATTTGAGGGGAGTTAGAGAAATTAACTGTTATATCTTTTAGGGGGAGGAAATAATAGTTGGTTATACATTCATTGTTATATTTTTCTGATAGTTTGAATTTTTACAGATATCAAGAGAAAGGATATCTGATGCTTTGTTAAGAGTACTTAAATGATGTTATTCATTCGAGGGGGAGCTTGCAAGTATATTTTTCTTTACCTTAAACTTCATCACTTGTTGAAAGATGAACAACTTTCACTTGTGCAAAATGGTTTCTTAAATGTTCAAACCACTTCTTATTCTTCAAAGATTTTCATGAATTGAGAAGTGTGTTTTTAAATAATTTTTGGATACTTTGATGACTATCTGACCGTGTGTTCTCAAAGTAAATACTTGTGTATTTTCTTTTCATATACTTTATCAAGTATTCCTACACACATTGGTTCAGTACATTCATTTCTTGACTTTGTTATTACCATGTATCAAAAGTTAAATCTTTCTATGGTAATACTCCCGTTTGCTATTCATTGTTGTTTGAGTCAAACGTCATGCGTTAATTGAAAATATGTTTATATTTTGTTCATATAAACACCTTACGTCTTTGATTTCCCTTATTATTTTTCTTCATGATAATTTGATCTGATTTTAATCATTGTCAGATTCTCAAAACATTTCTATTCTTTCATGAATATTCATTCATATAAAGTTTTGAGAAATCTTAAATGCTTAACATGCTCAAATTTCATTCTTATTCTTAATGCGCATACACATACTGACAAATGATTTCTTGTGCTTAAATTGTCAAGAAAATCATTGAGATGCATGTTTTTAGGACAAATACATGGGATTCAGTGTGAGTGCTTAAACGAACTTTCATGGATTCACGAATACCAGTGTTTCCTACCCAGGAAGTATTCCCTGAGTGATTGAGGGGAGAGGGGTAAAAAGATTGAGTGTTGGTGTGTGAAGAGGTAAAATGGAAATGAGAGATTGGTTAGATGTGAACTTAATTGATTAAAAAGAAAGAGGGTGAGAGAACAGAGTAAAAGAATATCAGACTCTGCACCAAACTTCTTTCTGAGCCGGGCAACCACATAATCTGATTGGTTCACATTCTTTGGTGACCATCATTGAAAAAGGCAACTAGCCCATGTCATCTCTTGCATACAACCCCACCAGCTACTCATTCTTTTCTCAAAAAGAGAATGTTTCACATTTTCTGGAGAAGCAACACATATGCTATTTGTTCTTCATTTGGAAGATACTGATATTGAAAAAGAAGGAAAGTTGCCCCATCTTCGAACCTTCATCATGCACATTGAGTCTGTGTAACACCATTGTTGTCTCAATGGTTTACATATTTTGAGCCTTATGAAACACAATCATTGTGCTTAATTCTTTCATATCACAAGCACTAGCACACAGAAAATTTGTTTTTCTGTCAGAACATTTATAGAATTACCTTGTGTTTTTCAATGATTGAATGGAAGTCCTGGGGAGTCAACATCAAACCAGCTCCTTAAATTGTACATTCGTTGTACAAAGTGGCTTTGTGCCACTGACAAGCATTCCTAACTGTTTCATATGTTGATTCAGGGTTACAACTCTTCATTTGTTTGAATTTGAAAAGATTCAGATGCATACATTCTTGAATTGACGACTCATTCAGATCAGATGAACGATTCTCATATCATTCATTGGGAGAGATTGTTCATATTTCACCAAAGGGATAGATCATGAAGACTGTGCTTACTTGTTCATTTGGGGGAGATGTTCCAAAGACATATCTAAACTTAAAAAGTTTTGATGATTTTGATTCTCACAATTCATCAAAAAGGGGGAGATGTATCAAAGTTCAAGTTCAGATGAAAAGGTTATATCAGAATTGGGAAGATAAATCAGAGTTCAAGATCAGATGATTAAAATTTGTATCAAGAAAGAGTGACAAATGATTTTCAAAGTCTGATTTTCAAAGTCTGCTTGAAAGTTGAAGTAAAGATTGTTGTAAAGAAGGAGATTGAAGATATTTGAAAAGCTAAAAAGAGAGATTTACTTCAAAGATGAAGAATATCAAAGTTTCAAAGTTTGTTGAAAGTGTCAAAGATTTGAAGATTTTGTCAAAGTTTGTTCTAAACAAAGGGAGAAAATGAAGATTCTGCTAAAACTGTCAAAGGTTTCAAGAGTTTAAAAGTTTAAGAGCTGAAGATCTTTCTGAAGATAAGAAGATCTGAAGATTATTGTCAAATTTTTTTTAATCTTGAATCCAAAGGGGGAGATTGTTAGACTAGAATTATATTCAAGATTAAAAGGAAGGGTCAAAAGTGTAAATGTTAGAAAGTTTGTGTGTGTATCTTGTAATAGTTAGAGTGTTGACTTTGCAAAGGTCATGTTGACCAAGTATATAAGCAAAGTCTAAGTGTTAGAATCTGTAAGATTAGCAAGCGCTGACTGGTAAGATTTTATACCGTTTGAAAACACACACATAAGCACATAGAGAGACTTATTGACATATACATCAAATAGGGATATGAATAGATGTAATTGTGGTGTTTAAATCAATAAAAAGGTGTTGTTCTTAATCTGTATGTTAATCGAATGCTAGTATATTGGGTCACAGATAGTAACTGCTATTGGGTTTTAGTAGCACGCGTCCTTATCGTAGACTGCATGTATAGAATGAATATGTGTATTGAGGTTAAATCTTAAACCACGATCGCAGATGAAGCATTTATCGATGTATTTAGAAAATTTTAAATTGGTTGCTATTTAGAAGAATTGACGGTGTTATTGAATATTTGAGCATTGTAAACATTGAAGATATTCCAAACAAGTATACTGAAATGAATGAAATGAAGATTTTAGTAAACATTGTAAACATTTACTGAAATGAATGAAATGAAATGAGCATTGTAAACATTGAAGATTTTAGTAAGTGTTTGGATCAAAATTGGAGCATCTTATTGGTGTCATTATTAAATCCAATAGGTGAGACTAACAAGAATAAGCAAACAACATTGTGTTCATATGATTCATTAATTATACACCTCAACAAGATTGTAACTAGTTTAACTTGTGCCACCTAAGATTGTGACTAGTTGAAGCAAAAAAAATTAGTACATTAAGATATACTTTCAAATTTAAGGACTATATAGAAAACTTCAGTGCCCGAAATGAAACTTTTGTGAAGTTTTGTCACAATTAATGCTACTAGCCCTAAAAACAATTGTCTTGTTGGATTGAAAAGTGTATGTTGCACCAACCCTCAACTTCAAGACATTAGCAACAAAACTTAGAAAGAACCTGAAAAAAATCTACAATAAGGGATAAAATCATATATAAAATAGAAGAACAGTGGCCTTTAAATTTTGTATTATTAAAAAATCGGGAGGTATTTATAACGATCTCCATTAGAGGCTCTCTCTAGACGAACCACCGCCGGCCAGTTTTCCTTCAATGTCGTACTCAGTATCCTTTTTCAAATCCCTTTTGTGTCTCTCTTTATAAGTAGGAGTTCTTTTCTACGTTGGGCAACTTTCCACCAGCCTTATTTTTACCCGTTCTGCTCAGTTACACTACTACCCCAACGTCATGGCTTCCAACAACGAGACCATTGAAGACCTCACTTCTCTTACCAACAAGCTTCAGGTATCGAACGATGATACCGAAGAAAACACCTCGAGGTGACTGGAGATAGCCTCGTAACAGATGTGGAAGTCCTTGGTCTCGACAACTTCTCAGAAACTTCAATGGTGGCACGAGTCTTCGCTCGAAAAGGTTGTAGCTCCTCCTTTCTAAGAAAAGTGTTCAGCTAAATGTGGAAGTTCAGAGACCCATTAAGTGTTTGATTCGATACCTGGATAACGACTCAAAAAGCACGTTTTTCAATTTTTCCTTTTCTTCCTCAACAGACCTCGAATGGATCTTGCACCGGGTGCCCGTGCTTCACGGGAGGATTCCTCTTGGGTTCCCGGTGGTCCGAGTCCAGAAATTGGAAGGAGGCAAACCTAAACTCTCTACCTCTCATGATAACTATTAGTAACATCCCCCTCAAGTTATTTACGGAAAACAACCTTAGAAGTTGGATTCACATGGCTGACCCCAATGCATTCTACCGGTGGAAAAGATCTAATATCGACATGATGAAAGCAAGTACAAGAACTTCGGTAAACCTCCCAATAAACAAACGTTGAACGGTCGGTCTCTACATCCCATTTGAAGGTAAAAATCATTGGATTCAATTCAACTTTGAGAGATTACCCATTATTTGCTTTAAATGTGGAATTTGGGGACACAATAAGCAAGAATGTCTAAATGGGATGTAGAGATTACCCATTATTTGCTTTAAATGTGGAATTTGGGGCCACGATAAGCAAGAATGTCTAAATGGGTAGCAATTCATGACCTAAACGGAGAACTTGTGCAACTATACGGCCCATGGCTCCACATCGATTAGGTTGGTACATGTTTTAATCCTATCATTGGCAAGAAAGAATGGATGATGGAAAAGTCAAGTTCAATGACTCGAAATGAGAAAGCAAAGGATGACGCTCCAAGGACCACAACTTTCCGGTCACCGAGCCTCCTCTACCGATCAAAGAAAAGATAAGATCACTTTTTACTTTGGCAAAAGTACATTTTCCAAGGATGGTAAGTCTTCTCCTTTTGATACCTTGGTAATTCCACCAGTTGCAAAAGGTCCTTTGACCCATACCCACTTGATTGACTTATCCACCTCAAAAGACAAAGGAATAGAAAGAGAAGGTGGCAACGGTACACAATCTGTCCCATTGAAATTGCATATGGAGGACAAGGCCAAAAATAAGACAAAAAGTGATGTGACAGGTCAAGCTTCCAAAACCTCTCCAAAAGTTGACTTTGCTTTATTGCACAAAAATCCAACCCATCCCTTATCTATCAAGGTACAACCCGAATACCCATACCCTCCACTTTCACCAACTTTCGACCATAATCACAAGATAGGGGACCCACCACCCTCCTCTACCAATGTCACCCCTTTAAAAATCCAAAACATGCAGAACCATGAAACCCATGCAAGTGATATACAAACTTCGGTTCTTGCCAGTACATGTCCAACCAAGTTTGCTCAAGATCAATCTACCCACAACCGAAAACGTGTAATAATCAGAGATCGACTCAGGAATTCTGCCGAAACAAACACAAAGCTGAAGAAACATCGAGTTTCGAAGTCGAAAATACAAAGGAAGCCAACCCAAACTCTCTCGAGATCACAATCCAAAACCTAGCGATACCAGAGGCGGGGCCTGCGCCTAGAAAAATGATCATTATCAGTTGGAACTGCCAAGGTCTCCCCAACCCTCGGGTTAGTTTTGGTTTTAAAGGAGCTTATCTGGGTTTCTCGTCGCAATGTTCTTTCCCTTTTTGAAACCCTTGTTCCACAATCTAGAGTAGCTAGTTTAAAATGTCATTTGGGTTTTGAATCGTGTTTCACAGTAAGTTGTAATGGCCACGATGGAGGCCTTTATGTGTTTTGGAATAATAAATATCGTTGTTCTCTTTTGTTTTACTCTCAAAATCACATTGATTTGGATATTGATGATAACTTTATGGTTCATGGAAGGTCACCGGTTTTTACGGCTATCCGGAATGATCCCGACGCAAATATTCTTGGAACTTACTCCGATCCCTTGCGAAACAAGCCAACTGCCCTTGGGTAGTTATAGGAGATCTTAATGATTTCCTCTTCCAAAGTGAAAAAAGGGGTCTCAATGAGCATCCTGAGTGGTGAATCCACGACTTTAGAGAGACCCTTTCTGATTGTCGGTTGATTGATATATCCTTGCACGACTTTCCTTTCACGTGGTGTAGACATAAAGGAAAGCCAAATGAAGTTTATGAGAGACTCTACCATGCGATTGGTACCTAAGAATGGATTAACCTATTCCTGGACAATTGGGTAGAGAACCTGATTAGTCCAATTTCCGACCACTCTTCTATTGCTCTCCACACTGAGGTACGATATCCTTTCTATCCTAAATGCTTATTTCAATTTTAGAAAAAATGGTTACATGAAGCTACCTTCACCTAAGTTTTTGAAGACAATTGGAACTAGCTCGGCAATAACGACGTCATCTCCAAGCTTTCAACGATGGCGAGAATCCTTGGAAAATGGGGAAGAAACTTAAATACGTCCTTTAAAAAAGAGGTCAATGGGGCCTTCGCAAAATTGGAAATGCTTAGAAACTCCCTTAACCAAATTTCCAACACAGCCTATGAAGAGGAGCGACAACGTCTTCTCTCCACCCTCTTAAGAGAAGAAGAGCACTAGCGACAATGCGTGAAGGTGTTTTGGCTAAATGAAGGTGACAGGAATACCAAGTTCTTCCACGCCTAAATAAACGACCGTCGAAAAGCCAATAGATTCGTTAAGATCAAAGATGATAATGGAATTTGGGTCAAGGACGTCAATGAAATTCATAATTTGTGACCCGACACTTCTCTCAGTTTTTTTCTGCTTGTTCGGGCAACCCGGACTTGATTACAAACTTGGTCCAAAATAGAACCACCGAAAGAGAGGCCTCCCGTCTCGAGACGCCATTCACTAAAGAAGAATTTTGAGTGGCTCTTTTCCAAATGCACCCGGACAAATCCCAAGAACCGGATGGTTTTAACCCGCGTTTTTATCAAAAGCTTTGGAACGACATGGGGGATGATATATTTCACACGGGCAAGATATGGCTCAATAACGGGACCCTTCCAAACGGGTTAAATGATACTATCCTCACCCTTATCCCAAAAAACGAGTCACTTTTGTACCTCAAAGACTACAGACCGATAGCGTTGTGTAATATTATTACGAAGATTATCACAAAAGTTTTGGCTAATCGCATCAAGCCACTCCTCCCATCAATAATTGCGTACACTCAAACCGTTTTTATCAAGGATCGATTGATTACCGACAACGTCATCATCGCATTCAAAATGCTCCATTCTATGCACCACAACACTCATAAGAAAAAAGGGGAAGTACTTCTCAAAATCGATATGAGCAAAGCGTACGACTGACTTGATTGGAAATACCTTCGCCAGATGCTTTCATCTTTCAGCTTTCCCACTCGATGCATCAACATGATTATGCTAAGTCTTGAGTCGGTGAAGTACTTTGTTCGGGTTAACAATGATCTGATTAGCCCCATCATCCCTCGTCGGGGACTTCGTCAGGGGGACCCGATTTTCACTTATCTGTTCATAATATGCATGGAGGGTCTCTCAACTTTTTTAAAGTATGAGGAAAAGAGTGCCCCACCGATTTCTCATCTTTTTTTTTGTGGATGACACTTTCTTTTTTGCAGGGACTCGATTGATGAGATTCGCCATTTAAACTACATGTTGACGACGTATAAAGAGGCTTCGGGTCAAGCAATTAATTATTTTAAATCAGGAATTATGGGAAGCAAAAACTTGGCCACCGATCTTGTTCATGGGTTCTCAGGCATTTTTGGTATCGACAAACCCATTAACACAGGATGTTATCTGGGCCTTTCGTCTCTTGTGGGCCGCTAAAAAAAAGTGCATTTCCACTTTATCTGCGACATACTTTGGCAAAATATGCGAAACTGGGGGAAACGACCCATTTCCATCGCTGGAAGGGCCTCCCTTATCAAGGCGGCGGCCCAAGCCATGCCGGTTTATTATATGAACGTCTTTCTCTTCCCGGATTCTACCACTGAAGACCTTGAAAAAAAATGATAAACTCCTTCTGGTGGTGAAGGAAATCTGATGGCTCTCGATCGTTAAACTGGCTATCGTGGGATAAGTTGTGTCCCCCCCACAAAAGTTAGGAGGTTTAGGCTTCTATGACTTTACTGCCTTCAACGTGGATATGCTTGGAAAACAAAGATGGAGAATTGTGTCAAACCCATCTTCTCTTGTTAATAGAATCTCAAAAGCCAAATACTACCCTCAAGGGGTGTTTATGGAGGCTCGTTTGGGAAATTCCCCAAGTTTCATTTGGACAAGCATTTGACACTCCCAACTTGTTCTACAAGAAGGGTTTCGTTGGAAAGTAGGGGATGGACGTTCCATCAATATTTGGCGAGAACCTTAGCTTAGGGATGGCGACAACTTCATGATCGAAACTCTCATCGACCCTAACTGGTCTAATATGTGTGTTTGGGATCTATTTGATTCTCATTCGCAATCTTGGAACATGGTTTTGGTTAACCAATTGTTCACCTATTGGGACCTAATGCATTCTCAATTTACCGCCCCCTCGGACTCGAGATTCGACAAGCTCAATTGGCACTGGTTACCCAATGGATCTTACTCCGTCAAATTTAGCTACAAACTCATAACGAAACGCTTGGTTTTGAACACTCATTTGGAGATGGATGCAGACTCACAATGAATCCAGCCAATATCCCTTCCAAGACTAGATATTTTATCTGGTGAGCCTTACATGATGTCATTCCTATATGCGATGCCCTCCAAAAAAGGGGAATGCAGATCTCTCCTCTCTGCCCTTTATGTAATCGCAACACCGAAAATAGCTGGCACGCGTTTGTAGGCTGTCCCTAGGTTAACCCAGTTTGGAGTGAAGAGGCCCTTTGGAACATCGTTGAAAAATTGATTGATGACACAAATTCTTTTTCTGATCTCGTGTTCAATTTTCTAAAGGAAAACCCACATCCCATTGGTGACCTGTTCCTTATGATTGTTTGGAGTATCAGGCATCGTAGAAATGACATTTTGTGGAACGATGGCCCTAAGGACCCGGTTTCGATTGTTAGGCATGCTACTAGCATCCTATCGTCTTTAAAGGTCTTAGATTCACGGATCAAACACCCTCCCACCCCCATGCTAATAAATGGCATCCCCCGAGTTGCGGATTTCTAAAATGCAACATCGATGCCGCCACCTTTGAGAATTCCAAATCTGCGGGGTTCGACGCTATTATTCGGGATAGCCGAGGCACCTTCATCTCCGCCAAAGCAACCCCAAATACTTTCCTCCCCTGATGCATGAATGTGAGGCATATACGCTAAGGGATGCAATCTTATGGGTCTATAGTTAGGGACTTTCAAATGTAATTTTCGAAACGGATGCCAAGGTAGTTGCAGATGCTATATATGACTTAAACCACAACAATTCGGAATTTGGGGATATTATTTTTGATATTCGAAGTCTCCTCGGCAATCATGGCAACTTCTCGGTCTATGCTATTGGTAGACAAGCAAACAAAATGACTCACTTAGTTGCGAGACACTCTCGTTTTTTATCGTGTCCAAATGTGTTTGATGTAACTCCGCTTTTCTTGCTACCTTATATTATTGACTTCTATCTTGATCATAGTATTAATGAAGTGATTGATTCTCGGTCGGGTGATGGCAATGCCAAAGCACGATAGTGTCTCAATCTTCCTTTTTCAAAAAAAGAAAAAGAAAGAAAAAGCAATGACCTTTAAATTGAATGAATAAAATACAATATGGGTTAGTAGAAGAGTACTTTGGCCTTCATAATTTTGGGAGATTAAGTCTGATGAGTGTTTAATGCCTATCCCCCTGCCAACTGGTTTGGTAGCGGTTGATCCAAATCTTGTAACATGAAGCGGTTTAAAAGCATCATGTCCTAGGGTATGAATGACGTTAATAAGGATATACGAGCGACCTTTCTAGTTTGGGAACTAAGCATGACGGGTCTCGATACTCAATCCCCTAAACTTAATTGGTTTGAGAATTTAGAGTGGTTGACCTAAATTCTACTACATAGGCTAGTTCAAAATCATGCTCTAACACTACAATTGGAAAGATATAAAACGAAAGGAAAAGAAAAAGTGAAAAATGAAAAATACATACAAAACAAGGATCATAAGACATCAGTAAGCGCATATCTCAAAATACGAAAAATACTTAGGCATAATACTAAGTTGCGATAAAAAACTTTATATACCATGAAAAGACTAAATGAAGACAAATGGAAAAATTAGAGCAATTGGTCTTCTACATATGGATGAATTCAACATGTCAAGTATGCCAAGTAGATTTGTCAAAGAGGCTGGAATTAACAAACATGGAAACTCGAACTTGATAAAAGGTAGTAATAGTGTGGATTAAACCCAAACATCTTGCCTTTAAAATAGTCTAATATTTTGTTTTTGACCTTATGCGTGATGAATAATGTATTAAGCAGATTTGATACGTTGTAAAACACAATTGTTTTGATAATTAAAACATGCATTCACTTGCTATCATTGAACTTCAACATGCTCATGTTGCATTATGATGTATGTACACATTATGAAGATTTGATACAAAAATAATGCAACAAAGGCGAGTTAGAAATACCTTGTTGAACATAGAATGTGAATAGAAGCTCCTGAAGGAATCAGAAGAAAAGAACGAGCAATATGTAACTGTTGATATGAGGTGATCAAGTAACATTGACCCACTAGTTCAAACGAAAGAAAAACAACAACAAACAACCCCTTGGAAGAACTATGTTGTTGTTCAATAAACATAATATGATCATGTGGACCAAGAAATCATCTAACCTACTGAAAATCTCGCATGATCATGCCAAATTAGAGGGAGTGATCGCACACTCATATGACATGGGCAACCTGAAGGTACAAGTAATGCTTAGTTATGCTAGGGTAAATCACAACATATGTCGCCAAACTTAAGGGCAACTTAGCCAACACATCTCTTGTTGTAAATCTAACTACCTATATTGTGTTGGGAATCAATTTAAGGTTATCTTTCATCCATTAGTTGAAAGCAAACCTTGAAAGGAAGAAACGGGAAGTCGAACTTCGTTTTCTAGGGTTCAATTTCTTCCAATCTCGTCATTATTCTTGTTATTTTCTTAAAGATTATTGAATATTTCTACCATATAACATATGGAGATAAAGACGATAAAGACCAAGCTGCAATGATGTTGATTTCATAAAGAATATTGGGCTAAACTTATCCCATCCCAGGCTCACCCCAAAGTGAAACCCCAGATGTGATACATTTAAATGTATTTGAATGTTTATATATGTTGTGATTGATTGTCAACACGATGATACTCCATCGATATGCCTCAATCATGTCGAGCACAATGGTGTAGACGAGAGGACAGTTGGTTTGAAAAGACAAATCATATCAAATGTTGAACTGATTTCATGATTATGATTATTTATATAATACAATTTGACTTGAGCAAATACACGAAATCAATGAATCATGAAGCATTTGGGTTAGTAAGAAAAAAAAAACAATATTGAAAATTTTCATAATTCAAGCAATTTCACTAGTATAAATAATATAATAAGCTTTGATTTTTATCATTTTTTAAGTATTCAATACAATTCTAAAATCCATATTTTATTAAAGTAATGCTATTAATGCAATAGTTCCCTAGTTCATATGTAGTCTTTGAGCTTAGTTGGTAATTAAGGAACATATTGTGATACACATGCAACTTGAATGAGTAATTGAGCCATTGATTTTTTTAGAAAATCGACACCTAATTTATCATTTTGCTGATTTGAGTTGGTTTGATACTCAATGTTGACAAATTTAACATATTTTTTAAAATACAATTTTCAAATTAAACATTTCTCAATTTATAAATCATTGAATAAAAGTTTTAAGCTATAGACTCTTACTTAATATTTTTAAAAATATATTTCATAAAATATGAATGGAATAAAAATACATTTGTATTTAATACAATTTGACCTTAATAGAATATCAAACAATTAGGCCTTAATAACTTACAATACTTAATATAATAAGAAATTATTTAATTAAATATATAAAATATATAATCAAAGAAAAGACTTTAAAATAAAAACGAAATTAAGGGGTGTTTGAGATTGCTTATTTAAAAAGATTATTGGCTTATTCCAGTGTGGTATTCGTAATAAGTTATTTTTAGTGTTTGGATGAGAAAAAGAAAAAAAACTGCTTATTCCGGTGACACACCGGTGAAAGTGGTTTTTTTTGTTGTGTCTTATCAACTTATTCGAAACAACTTATGACTTTTTTGGTTATTTTGCATGTATAAGCAATCCCAAAACCTCTAAGAGCATCTCCAACAACTTTGCTAAAATAGAAAAAATTGGGTTTTTATTCTCTAAACCTCTCCAACAGCTTTGCTATCTTGTTTGCTAAAATAGAGAAAACATCCTGTTTGCTAAAATAGAGAAAACTTGAAATTTTTCTAAGTTTAGAGAAGTCTCTAAAACTTGATGGTTGGAGAGAGAAATAATTATTTTATTCAATTCCACCAACTTGATTCAATTTTTATCATTTTATATTAAGTTTTTTTGAAAAAATGTATTGGGATGATAAATTAAAGAACATTATAATAATATAAGTTGTTTTAAAATTTATAAAATAACAAATCTGTTGGAGTTGAATGTAATATTTTTTAGAGATCTTTTCTTTTAATTCTCTATTATATCAAACAAGATAGCAATACTTAACTATATATAAAATTGGGTAAATATAAAAAAGAATCCACATGTAAAATGACGGAACTACCCTTGAATGAATATACAGGTTATGAGATGAGAAATTGCTAGTTGGTAGCAAATCCATACCCGTATTGTGAACCTCGGTCATCATAATCAACGGATGAAAATGAAACAGTAAAAGAAAATCAAGGGCTACGAATGAATGAGATATTGAATTTCAAAAGTAAGTAGGTGTAGGGTTATAGATAGATAGATAGATAGTTTGCCCTATTGCACCCCCCTAAGCTTCCATAGATGCGCCCCTCTTCCTCCCTCTTTCTCTAACCCTTTTCTCTCTCTATCCCCCCTTCTTTCTCTCCTCGTTCTCTCAACCCCCCCTTACCCCTACCTGCAATCTTCAAGGGCAGACCAGAAAATTTTTCACAACAACAAACAAAACTTTCCTATTTCAACCCTAATCTTTAACAGGTATTTCCCTTTACTTCCCCCCCTTCTACTTTATTTCCCTTTACTTTTAAACAAACCCTAAACTCTTAATTCCATCACTCTTTGTATCAATTGTACCTAGATTTGTTTAATCTTCAAGAATTGGATGGTTTTTGTTTTCGATCTGTAGGGTTTGACTTTTTTGATTTGGTATCGTTGTTCTTATTTTGGGTTTTTTCTTTTTTGAGGTTATTGTCAGTGTCTGACTGTTTGATCATGTTAATCCGTGAAAGTGACCTGAAAAAAAATCGATTTTTTAGTTAGTTTTGGGGTTTTAATTTCATCAAGTCTCGTAAGGGTTCAGTTATATTGAAATTTTATTATAATCTGAGTGATAACGTATCTGTTTAGGTTCAGTAGATGCCTTGTTTCTGTAACTGTTGTTTATTGATTGATGGGTTTAGCCGCTGCTGCAGCTATTGTCAATTTCACTTTTGGTTGTACGATCTGAAAGAGATCGTACTTGGGTTACTGTAGGATGGTTCAAGAAGATTACTATCCTTTAATCAAGGCTTTAGTTTATTAAGTTGGTTTCTTTTTCTATTGTATGTAAGCTTGAGTTGTTATTAGTTGGTTCTATTTATTTTGTTTGTCCTTCATTATGATATTTTGTTTGGAGTTAAAAATCTTGAATTTGAAGCATGAGAGACCTTATGGTTTCAAGGTTGATGTGTTTTTATCCTATAGCAATCTTTTTTTATTTGTCTATAACTTGTAAAAGAAACCTGTCCCCAAAGTAATGAGTACCACATAAAGTCAAATCTAGCTCGGTTACTGTTTGATTTTGGACAATTGAAAACCATCTTGGAATCAATTGGAGTTTTCTTTGAAATTATTGCCGAAAATCTTGCATTTGAAGCATAAGAGATCTTATGATTTCAAGGTTGATGTGTTTTATTCGATAGTAATCTTGTTTCATTTGTCTATAACTTGTAAAAGAAACCTATCACTGAAATTTGGTTATTTTCCTGCATCATAATGAGTCACATAAAGTCAAGTTTTCTTTTTTCGATTACGCATTGATTTGGACGGTTGAGACCATCTTTAACATGGGTTTTCTTCTTGCATAACAGATTTGTAGGGGTTTGACTTCTTCATTTGATATTAACTTATTTTTGTTGTGTGATTCTCTTCTGTGTTGTTTGTGGTCAACATCATGAATCATCAATCTTGTGTTTCATCTTTGCTAATTTCTGAATGGTCAGCACAAGATTTCCATTTACAGTCACAGGATCCTCTAGATGATCAGAAATCTTCTCAGGCTCAGAGCTGGAATCTTGTAAAGATTCAATTATGCTTGTTTTCTAAATCTTGTTTTAATTGTTTGGGTTTTCTTTCAGTATCAAGATTTGATTTCTTTTGGTTACGGAGATGGCGATGGTTTCTACCAAGAAGATGATAGCAATTTGCCAATATGGTGGCGATTTCGAAATGCATGATGATGGGTCAATGAGTTACATTGGCGGGGAGGCATACGCTGTTGATCTCGATGAAAATATGCAGTTGAGCGGTTTCAAACAAGAGATAGCTGAAACTATCGATTCAACTGTAGATGGGATGATCATTAAGTACTTCTTGCCTGCTAACAAGAAGAATCTGATTACCGTATCTAAAGATAAGGACTTTCAACGAATGGTGAATTACTACAAAGAAGCCGATCAGCTTGAGGTCTTTATTATGAAAGAAGCCCCCGCGGGCAAAAATGCCAAGAAAAAGCAGCCTGCTCGGAGGTAATTATATACGTTTATTATGTATTTTATGTGCAGGCTATACCTGTAAAGGCAAAATGCATCAGAATGTAAAGAAGCTTGCTTTATAGTTCTTATTTAGTCTTACAAAGAACTATTTTTTTCACAATCATTGCAACAAAGTTTCAAAATGTCTTCAGTCCCAAAATAAGTGTCGGCATTTCTATTTTAGTTTCTCATGTCCATTTTCGAAAGTAAGTGCCTACTTTTCAATACTACTACTAATTATGAGATGGAGTAATTCATTACTCTCTTTATTTAAAGGTAAAATAGTCGTTTAGTTAATTGAAAAATGTATATATTTCTAAAACTATCTTTTTCATTATGGACATTCATTTTACGACGGAGGACTACCTAATTTGACCGGTAATTTGCTGATCTTGTAACATTTGATGACGGTGTTGATTCCAAGTTTTTAAGCCCTTTTGTCGTAACCCTTTTGTAAATGGTATCCATGTTATCAAATGTTACAAGGTAAGTAGTAGGTCACCGGTCAAAATGGGTGCTAATTGGAGATATTGAAACATTGTTGCATCGATTGAGGAAAGAATTATTCATTACACTAAATAGGAACCGAACCAAATTATGTTCAAACTTTGATGTATTTTGCTCTATTTGTAAATTAATTCAGTCTGGCTAATCGCTCCATGGCCTTGGAGCATCGCTTCTATGGCAGATATCTTTTGATGGTTAATTATTGCTTAATTTTTGTGTAGGCCACAGAAGGCGCCACCAAAGGTTGACACAACGGCAGTTGCCGCCATTGCTGCCGCCCCTGCCGCTGCCCCTACCGCTGCCCCAAATAATGCAGTCGCTCTCAACGAACCTGTTGACATCGAAACGACAAATGAAATCATTCCAGGGGCCGTTCCAATTTCCAGCAATCCATTCCCTATGGCTATCATTGATAACGACCAGCGCTTAGCTGCAAAACAGTGGGAAAATCTTATAACGGGTGTCGGCCAACGATTCCATTCACTGGCTGAATTTCGGGAGACCCTAAGAAAGTACTCGATTGCTCACGCGTTTAACTTTGTGTATAAAAAGAATGAGAATCAACGGGTAACCGTGAAATGCAAGGCCGAAGGTTGTCCATGGCGGATCCATGCATCGAAACTATCCACCACCCAATTGGTGTGTATCAAGACGATGAGGCCGGTTCATAATTGCCAAGGAGTTACCTCAAAAGCTCCATTTCGAGCTAAAAGGAGTTGGGTCGGAAATCTAATCAAAGAAAAGGTGAAGGAATCGCCGAAAATTAAGCCGAAAGATATTGCTACTGAGCTTAAACGGGATTACGGGATCGATTTGAACTATTCACAAGCAAGGCGAGCTAAGGAATACGCAAGAGAACAGCTTCTGGGGTCGTATAAAGATGCATACAGCGAGCTCCCCTTTTTCTGTGAAAAGATAATGGAAACGAATCCAGGTAGTCTTGCTACATTTAGCACGAAGGAGGATTCAAGCTTTCATCGTCTCTTTGTTTCGTTTCATGCCTCGATTTCTGGTTTCCTCCAAGGCTGCCGCCCGCTGCTTTTCCTCGACAGCACCCCTCTGAACTCACGGTACCAAGGGATGTTGTTGACGGCCACAGCAGCCGATGGTGATGATGGTGCTTTTCCAGTGGCGTTTGCTGTGGTTGACGAAGAGAGTGACGATAACTGGCATTGGTTTTTAACGGAACTCAAGCTCGTGGTGTCGACCCCCGGACAAACCACGTTCGTTGCGGATTTTCAGAAGGGTTTGCGGGAGTCATTGCGTGAGATATTTGGAGGCGAGTGTTATCATGCTTATTGTCTCGGTTATTTAGCTGAGAAACTTAACAAAGATTTGAAGGGCCATTTCTCTCATGATGCTAGACGGCTCATGGTCGAAGATCTTTACGCGGCTGCACACGCACCGAAACTCGAGGCTTTCGAGAAGTGTACCGAAGACATCAAAGCCATCTCTCCCGAGGCCTACAATTGGGTTATTCGTAGCGAGCCCGAGCACTGGGCAAACACGTTTTTCGGTGGGCTGAGGTACAACCATATGACATCGAATTTCGGACATCTTTTCTACGCGTGGGTGTCAGAGGCAAACGAGTTGCCGATAACTCAAATGATCGATGAATTAAGGGGTAAGATGATGCAGCTGATTTACACTCGCCGAGTCGAATCGAGTCAATGGATAACTCGATTAACCCCTTCCATGGAGGAAAAGCTAAAGAATGAGATCATAAAAGCGCGTTCGGTCCAAGTATTACGGTCCCATGGAAGCAAATTCGAGGTTCGATATGGTGAAACTGTCGATATAGTTGATATCGAGAATTGGGATTGTAGCTGTAAAGGGTGGCTGCTCACCGGTTTGCCGTGTTGCCATGCGATTGCGGTTTTGGAATCGTACGGTCGGAGCCCGTACGACCATTGCTCCCGATACTTTCATGTCGAGACCTACCAATTGACGTATGCCGACTCAATTCACCCGATACCGAATGTCGAACGGGGTGTGGATAGTGATGCGGAAGATGGTGTGGTTCTTGTTACTCCTCCGCCCACTATGCGGACCCCGGGCAGGACCAAGATAAGAAAGGTAGCACCAGGTCGGATCGGACCCTCTGACTTCCTTAAACGCCAACTCCAATGCGGCAAGTGTAAAGGGCTCGGTCACAATAAGAGATCATGCAAGTAGGTGTTTTCTTTCTTATTTACTTTTCGTTTGGTAAGCCATAAGCTAACTTTTTTTAAAGGCTATATTTTTTTTTGACCATTTCTCAATCATGGCCCTTGTATTTTACATAAATGACCAAAAACATGTTCTTTTAATTAATTTTACATTACTAGTTTTGACTCTAGCTTATTGGTTTACAGCTGTTAGCTAGCTTGTTGGGTACTGACATTTAATGTTGGATTCATGTTTTTGTTTTTGCAGGGAGATTGAGGATTAGTATGTTGTAATTTGTGGAAGATAATAAAGCAGATGCAGACATCAGCCATGGTTCAATCGTTTCAAGACGGTTTCGTTTTCATTGCAAGTTCGTATCTTGTTTATCGATAGATCGGTTAGGATTCTGTCTAATGTAAATTCTGATATTAATTTCATTAGCAGGGATTTGCTTTTGGTAAAGATTTTAGTTTAGTTTGCTTCATGTTTGTGACTGATCATGTTGGTAGGGAAGCCATTTTATGCACAGTTTCAGTAGTTGACTTTTTTATTTGACCCATTAGTCTCCCAACGTTTTTTTCTCTTTATTTATAACCGTGGGTTGTTTGGATCAGCTTCTATGCAGCTCAACTGATCTCATGGTATATATGATCATGTTAGGATCTTGTGTGGGTATATATAATCTTGTATGCATGATGTTTTTGATGTTTGTATCTCATATGTATTCCTAGTATAATAATGTTTGTACAATTAAGGAAGAGGGACTTGTGCGAACTTTGTCCGCGGGCCAAGTCTACTAACTCATTGTCTCTCACCGCAACACAAGCTCCTTTTTTGACACTCCGGTGGGTTTATGCGACTTTGGCCAAAACCTAAGTTGTGTACGAGGTCGCATGGACCCTTTGGATGCCAAAAGATCACCATTTTTGTTGCAATTATGACCACATAATCTACCAAAGTGATTAAATGCATTTAAAAAGTATCAAATCACACTCATACCCGCAAATGAAATCTTTTAAGAATAAACCATTCATATAAAACACCCGTTTTTGCATATTATTTAGGAAACTTTATGATATCGATTTTAAACCGAATGGTGTTAATTAGAGTTCTCTTAGAAACGGCGATGTTGCTTTGAATCTTGTTATTATGAACAAGACCCATAGCCAAAACAACATACAAAACCAAACTCATGGCGCTCAAACATGTCAACACCTAGTAGAAGTGGTCGAGCTGCATGTGCCCTATTGAGATTATCCCCCTTCAACCATTCATCCCCGTGTTTCGCTGTGATCTTTTGTATGACGAATATGACTGCACTGCTCATGAAGCTTCTCACACCCTCAACACTCAAATAAGCGGCCGTCCGACCATACCCTGCATCTCATCCGGGACCTGATGGTAGAACAACTCCTACAACCTAACAATTTTAAGCACGTCAGAGATCCCTATCAGGACGTATTGTGGCACTAACCCCCAAACGCTCATTGAAACAATCTTTATCATTTGGCTTGCCCAATAGGTGATATAATATGAACCTTTGGAATTCGACTCGAGCTAATATGATCATGGTCAATATTGAGAAGAAAATCCCGAACCAGATACGTTGGAGGATAGTAGGGTTGCTGGTGAGGCGTTTGGCAGTGGGGATGAGGAGTGGCTCATATAGTGGGACTGGGAGTAGCCCTGGGATTGTGTGGGATCCTTGTTGAAGTGGTCTGCAAAGGCTTTAAACTTTGCTAAAATGTAGGCTTTCTGTTTTTAATAATCCTAGTCTATAGGAGCTAGATAGTCTTTGATTTTTTCTTAGTCTGTTACGATTTAATTACCTTTATTTTATGCATTGTAAGCCATTTAAACAACACTTCCTTTGTTGAATAATAAGAAAACGACCACTTCTTCTCTGCACTTCTTTACAATCATTTTATCTGATCTTACAATTGGTATCAGAGCCTGCAAAAGAGGGTCAGGTTGAGTGTTTAAACACGCGAGGATTCAAGGAGTAAAATCCGAAAGTGTGGGATGGCAGCTGACTCGAGCAACTTTACAGCTCCATGTGTGCCCAAATTTGACGGGGATTATGATCATTGGAGTTTGATCATGGAGAACCTGTTACGCTCAAAAGTATATTGGTGTTTAATTCAATCAGGTTACAAGGAACCCGAAAATAATGAGGTGCTGACAGCGACACAACAAAAAGCACTGGATGAGGCGAGACTTAAAGACCTATCGACAAATCCATCTTGAAAACCATCACTAAGAAGGAGACTGCACAACAACTATGGGAGTCGATGAAAGTCAAATACCAGGGTAATGCAAGGGTGAAGCGTGCTCAGTTACAGAGGCTACCAATAGAGTTCGAAACCTTGGAGATGAAGGTTGGAGAATCTGTGACGGACTACTTTGGAAGAGTAATGGTCACTGCTAATGATATGAGAAATTGTGGGGAGAAAATGGAAGATGTTAAGGGAGCATGGTTTCTTAACTCGGGATTCTCAAACAACTTGATGAGCAATAAGGATCGACTTGTTGAACTCGATGAAAGCTTCAGACATATAGTAAAATTAGGGAATAGCACGAAAATGGATGTTACTGGAAAAAGGAACATCAGGTGTGAGGTTGAAGGCATGAGCCAAGCAATAACTAATGTGTTTTTTGTGCCATAATTAACTATTAACTTGTTAAGCATTGGGCAACTACAAGAGAAGGGGGTGACCATTCTGATTGAGGCAGGAGCTTGTAAAATATACCACCCTCAAAGAGGATTGATTATAAGCACCACGATGACTTTGAATCGGATGTTCATAGTCTCTGCAGCTGTGAAACCTCTCTCGAGTATGTGTTCAAAGGTAGAAGATGATGAAACAACAAGTCTTTGGTACAAAAGGTATGGGAATCTGAATATCAAGACTATCAAAACCATGTAGCACAACCACCAAATGGTGAAAGGGTTACCAAATTTGAAAGGAGCAACAAAAGTACGTGAGGTGTGCAATGCTGGAAAGCAACAACGGAATAGTGTATCAAAGAAAAGTCGGTGGAGGGCTTCAGAGATACTCCAATTGATTCATGCAGATTTATGCGGTCCAATAACTCTTATTTCTCAAAACGGTAAAAGGTACATGTTTGTTCTCGTTGATGATTTTCTCATAAGACTTGGATATATCTTCTCTCAGAAAATGGGACTTTTGACAAGTTTAAAGCTTTCAAAAGTCTTGTTGAAAAAAAAGCGAAAAAAAAAATATTTGTTGCTTAAGAACAAACAGGGGAGGAGAGTTCACTTCAAAATTGTTCAACCAATTCTTCGAGGAACATGGGATTAAAGGGCAGTTGATTGCTGCCTATACTCCACAGCAAAACGGAGTAACTGTGAGGAAAAATCGTACCATAATGAACATGGTTTGATGTTTACTCATTAAGAAGAGGATGCCAAAGAGTTTCTGGCTTGAAGCGGCAAAATGGACTTGCCATGTTTTGATATGGAGTTTCACAAATGGAGTGAAGAACATGGTGCCAGAAGAGTGCTAGAGTGGGATTAAACCTACTGTTGACTATTTCAAAGTGTTTGGTTGCATCGGTCACGTACATGTTCCTGAATAACGAAGAACTTGCAACAGAAGAAGAAGCGGAAAACTTATCCGGAGAAAGAGAAGATGTGGAGTCTGATGAACCTTCAGGTGGAGAAGCAGAATATGGAAATCCATCTTGCTCAGAAGTACCATAAAAAAGAAATCGAAGACAACCAAATTGGATGCATGATTACGACAGTGGAGAAGAATTCTATGAACAAGAGATTGAGGCAGGAATGGCAATGTTCATTTCCCATGATGATCCTGCAAGTTTTGAGGAAACTGCTAAAGAAGAAAAATGGATGGACGCAATGAAATGTGAACTATGAGCTATTGAAAGGAATAAGACTTGGGAGCTTGTGGTTTTGTTGTAATACCCGTAATTTTCAGTACGCATTAACGCTTAAGTGTTATTCTAAATTGGTAAATAAATCGTAATTCTGATTTGAGGAATGTCTTGCTTTATGCTATATCGTGTCGGGAGCGTTCGGGGTGTGGAAACATGGAAAATGGACCCCGATACGATGTGGGCGATTATGCCCGCCATTATGACAAGGTGTCAAGATCACCGAGCACAACCGCGTGGGGATGACAACCCACGGTACGTATGGGGGCGATGTGCCAGCGATTGTGACAACGATTGTGACAGATGTCACTCTCGTCTGGCACTCTCGCGGGAGATGTACTGAGAACCGCTCAACGCAGGCGACAATGCCAACGATTGTGACAAATGTCACTCTCGCCGGGTAAGGTCGTCGTGTGGCAATTTGGGTATAAAATGTGCAAACCCGATTCTTATTCCATTTTTCCAATATCAAGAGCTCTAGGGTGCGATTTTCTTGGGTTGTTGATGAGTTTCATCCTCTCTCTTCATTCATTTCCATTAAATGAAACCCTAATGGGTTGTTGCAAAGACGTAGCCAGGCTCTGTGGGCATACGTGCTTTCAGGACTTTCGTCGACGATTTAGACGTGCCCTTCCCCAGTATCCAGTCATAGTGCATGGCGTCAAGGAAGCTGACGAGTTCTTCATCAGTTGGAGTCGCTTCATAGGACTTGTAGACTGGGAGGTTCAGAGCGTTTCTTAATGTTGTAGGTCCAAAGCTGCCTTTCCCGTGCTCGGTTTGGAAAACGATGATTGACACTTGTTTTCTAGAGGCCAAGGTCTTCGTGGTAGCTTTAGCAGTGTACCATAACTGCCTTAGCAATGATGAGCAACCGAGAGGATATACAGTTATTGCATAACTGATAGGGCATGTTTTCAAGAATTCAGCAGCAGGGAGGAGATGCACTGAGGGTTTCTTTGAAAGGAAGGAGAGCATTCCCTGATGGTTGTTTGATTTGAAGGTGATCTTATCCATGTCAAAGTTGACATTTGAGGCCTTGGAGAGAGTGATAGCTTGAGATGCCATTGCTAAAATATTTGAAGAAGATGAAGAGACAAAGGAGATAAAAGTTAGATTACCAGTTTCTATTTTGAGAAAGAAATGGTATTCTAGGTTTTTAGGGACAAAAACTACATGAAAATGTGAGTATATATGGAAATATACTCTATTTTCTATATAGAGAAAGTGTGAAAAAGAGTGTAGAAAACAAAGACTGGGAAAAATCCAATTTAGAACACAGGTTCTTCTGAAAACATTGTTTTTCGGGTTTTGACATAAAAATCATGAAGGAGATGATTTTATAAGAAAAACAGGTTATTTAATCTTAATAAAAAGATTATAAGATCAAATAATGTTTGTAGTAAACGAAAGGTAAGAGAAAAAGAATAATGAACCTGACAATCACAAAGAAATGTGAGTACGTGTTCTTGGTATTTTCTTGCTTAGAGAGAGGATTTGCTTTAGAGAGAGTTTTTAGCGCGTAAAGTTTAAATGTGAGACAAAGAGACGTATTTATATACGTAGGAGGAGAGAGAAAAGAATGATGATAGAGAGAGAAAAACCATCATGACAAAGACACGTCGCTCGTGTGTGAGTGGACAAAGAATGGGAACAGGCGACGTCAGAAAAATCATGCCAATGGTTATCCAAAAGAAATGATGTCATAAAATGAAATTTCTTTTCAGTTTAAAAAAACTTTTAATCACTTGAGAAAGTCAGTGATTGTTTTTGGATTTTTAAAGTATCACTGAAAAGAAAGTTAGTGATAGGTTGTTCTTTCAAAAAAATTTTAATCACTTGAAGAAATAAGTGATCACCTTTTGAAGTTTTCAAGAGGTGTCTCGCTGAAGAGATCTTCAGAGAGGATGGATAGAAAACATACCTTGTTATCAAATAATATTTAGTCAGCGATAATATGATGAATGATGAACTTTGAAGTCCAATAGCTGATATAATGCATAATATATGCAGAGTTATTCTTCGATATTTAACATTCCAAGCTCACTGATGAGAAAGTTAAATCTTGTCTTATCAAGAGGTTTGGTAAAAATATCAGCGAGTTGAAAATCAGTAGGAATGAAATGAAGTTCAATATTTCCATTCATCACATGATCTCTGATAAAATAAGATCTGATTTCGATGTGTTTGGTCTTTGAGTGTATCACAAGATAATTAGCTATTGCAATCGCACTAGTGTTATCACAATAGATAGGAATCCTTGATAGCTGAAGGTCATAGTCTAGGAGCTGATTTCTCATCCATAAGACCTGAGCACAACAACTATCACCAGCTACATACTCAGCTTTAGCAGTTGATGTGGACACGAAGTTTTGCTTTTTACTTGTCCAACTCACCTACTTTCCACCTAGAAGCTGACAGCCTCTAGTGGTGCTCTTTCTATCAAGATTACATCCTGCAAAATCACTGTCTGAATTAGCAGTTAGATCGAACCCTAAGTCTTTAGGCTACCTAAGACCTAGGTTTAGAGTTCCCTTTAGATATCTAAAGATGCGCTTGACAACGATCATATGTGATACCTTGGGTTCAGACTGATATCTTGCACAGAAGCAGGTTGAGTACATAATGTCAGGTCGACTGGCTGTCAGATACATCAATGAATCGATCATTCCTCTATAAGTTGTGACATTAACAGGTTTTCCAGATGGGTCTTTGTTTAGTGTCAGTGGAGGAGCCATAAGAGTTTTCATCGCTGAAGTTAGAGTAAGATCAAACTTCTTTAGCATGTCATTAACATACTTACCTTGATGTATGAATGTACCTTTGTCAGATTGTTTAATCTGAAGACCAAGGAAGTAGGTTAGTTCACCCATCATACTGATCTTGTATTCATTCTTCATTCTTTCAGCGAATCGCACATGGATGGACGCAATGAAATGTGAACTACGAGCTATTGAAAGGAATAAGACTTGGAAGCTTGTGGTTTTATTGTAATACCCGTAATTTTCAGTACGCATTAACGCTTAAGTGTTATTCTAAACTGGAAAATAAATCGTAATTGTGATTTGAGGAACGTCTTGCTTTATGCTATATCGTGTCGGGAGCGTTCAGGGTGTGGAAACATGGAAAATGGGCCCCGATATGATATGGGCGATTATGCCCGCCATTATGACAAGGTGTCAAGATCACCGAGCACAACCACGTGGGGATGACAACTCAAGGTACGTATAGGGGCGATGTGCCGACGATTGTGACCGAGAACCGCTCAACGCAGGCGACAATGCCAACGATTGTGACATATGTCACTCTCGCCGGGCAAGGTCGTCGTGTGGCAATTTGGGTATAAAATGTGCAAACCCGATTCTTGTTCCATTTTTCCAATATCAAGAGCTCTAGGGTGCGATTTTCTTGGGTTGTTGGGGAGTTTCATCCTCTCTCTTCATTCATTTCCATTAAATGAAACCCTAATACCATTTATTGCTTCTTCTAGGGTTATATAAACCTTAAGTGTGAAGGTTTCAAGCATCCTCAAGTTCAAGACCTCATCTCTTTCATCTAGGGTTTTCTAGGTTTTTGACAAAACCTAACTTGTGAGTTCATTCACCTTTTTTGTACTTTATATATGTAACACCCTCAAATTTGGAAAGAGTAACTAATTTAAAATTTCATTATTACATCAAATAAATGATAAAATCCCTCTCTAGAAATCAATACCTGGAAATACCTCAAGATAAATCCTACGTTTAACCTCAACAATTACTAACGTTAAGTCTTATACAAAGACCAAATAAATAGGTCGGATGTTACTAAACCCAATACCAGTTGCTATTCCCAAAGTGCGGAAGGCTTCATCCAATAGCTACTCTCTTCCCGTGCATTTAACTCGCACTCATCTCTTCATAGTGTCGCTTGTACCATTCTCCAACCGGAACCTGATGCACATGCTGAAAAATAAAAAGGTTAGGCTAACGCCTAGTGAGTTCAAGAATTTTCATCATGATTATATAAATCGTTAAAAGGAACGAGTGCAACTTAAATCATGATTTCCAAAATAATTTACTTTAAATATGAAAACGACCCGTTTTCCAATAACATGCATTTTAGGTGAGGAAACACCAATATAAATGTTTTCCAACACACACAATTTTAAAGACGAATACCCCAATATAAAACATTTCTTCGTAAAGTAACTAAACCCAAAACGTGAATAATAATTGAATTCCCAATTTATAAAAACGTGGATAAAACTTTATATCCCAAAACATCCAAACACGGATGGGGCATAATACTCAACCCATAAATCATAGATAACCATCTATATATATAAAACGTTCGAAAACAAGGATAATAAAATTTAATACCCAAACAACACCTTTCAGTGATAGGGGGATTTATAACTCATCAATGGAGAATTTATAACTCATATCAAAGTTTAGAAACTAGGAGGATGAACTCACCACTTAGGTTTTAGTGAAAACCTAGAGAACCCTAAATTTCTTGAAGATGGAGGTGATGATGTTGAGCTCTTGATCTTTGCTTCCACTCCACCACCAAATACTCTTGGATTTTCCCAAAACTAACAATCTATCCTTGAAAATCTCTCAAAAACGAAACCATAACAACTTGAATCACCAAAAACGGAGTAGAAATGAGAGAGATATGAAGAAATGAAGTTGAAAGGCTGAAAACCCGACTTTTAAGCTCTGGTACAGCTGTGCTACATTGCCATGCGACTTTGCCATGGCATTGTCGCATGGCATAGTTGCACAAGGTGTCTAGAGCGCTCCCCCTTGGCTGCTACTTTGCCAGTGCGATTATGACACTGTCATAGTTGACGGGCATTGTAGTCGGACCCGTACCAAGCCCCGAAACTCGAATTTTTCTATGCCAACACTCCCTAAAATCTTAGCGACTTAAAGTAGTGTTTTCTTAACATAAATCTCATCATTTACAAGTTGCAACAGCGTACATATTGACTTTGAGTTACCAAAAATTATGGGTGTTACAATACATGTCAAAACCTTCATTTTGATCCTAAAGATTTCTCCTTGTACTTATTTCTATTTCATGCAAAGTTTTGACCAAAATTTTATTTTGGGAGAATTTTAGGGTTCTTGCTATGTTTTGAGTTATGTGGATGGAAATCATGCTTTAATGTACAAAATGTGTTCTATTTACGTATTCTGGACTAAATACATAAATGAAATCGTCTTGATATTATTTAGGGTTTTCCTTAAATTGAGGGTTCCACTTGAGAATGGTTGGTTATGGATTTTAGTCCAAGTTAATGCTAAAAGATATCAAATGTTTGGACAACCTCATTTTGGAGCTATATTATGATGGAAATGGAAATAGCCAATTATTGACCTATGCATCGTTTGAATGCTTGAAAGTTATCTGTGCATGGAGTTTATGCTATGAGGATTTCATCTTGATAATTATGTGTGGAATTTATAGATACTTATAATTGGAGTTGTGACTAGCAAAATACTATTGCTAAATGAATTTATAGACATGATGGTCGGATTTTATTTGTTATATATGAGTCGACAATTGCTTTCACTCATTTGCTAGATATGGGTTATCAATCACCGGAGGATTCAAAATATAGACCGTGAGTGGTTGATCTTGATGACCGTGTGACCCATAATGGTTTGATTCTAGCCAATGAGCATATTTTAGTTTATTGGAGGACTCGAAATATAGACCGTCGGTGGTTGAATTCGATGAACAACATACTATGATTGAAGCTCTAAACATGAACTTGTGGCCTACTTTTGTGTTCCGCCACGTCCAATGGAAATCGGGCCTGCCTCGTTGTTGTAAATGGTACCATGGAACTATCTGTCTTTTAGTATATATGAATGTTGGGATTTTACCAAGTTTATGAAATAATACCGTTATTCATTTATAGCTTCATTTTATAACCTGATTGTTCTCACTAGGATTTAGCCTAACACTTTTTCTTGAATGATATCTATAGCAGGTCATTCTAGTGGTGGGACTCCTCGGGCCTGAGTGGAGAGTCTTGTGACCATATATAGTAACTTTTCATTAATTATAAAAGGATCATCATCAAATCACCGAGAGAGTTTGGATCAACAATCTCCCTCTATTTGATGATGTCAAAGCAACAAAAGAAAATTGCTAAGTTAAAACATAAGGATAAAGAGGATTCGTAAAATACATGTCCCATTTACTGTTTTAGGGTTCTTTTTAGTACTGATGGAGTTAAGTACATCACTGAACATTTTCATTAATTTCGTAAGAAATTTACCAAGGGAAATTGAAAATTTACAAGTACAAATGAAGTACAAAATAAATACTAAAGATGACTAACTGATATATTACAAGAGAGAAAAAGGAGAATCTATCAGCTATAGGTCTTCTTCATCTAGGTCTTCAAGAGGTTCTTCTTTAGGCAAAAGGTAGTCAGGGACTTCTTTACCTCTTCTTCTTCAAGCTCTGCCTTGAAGGAGGATTTGGGTTTTGAAGCCTTGACCATAAGATGTCTTTTCACACCAATACAATAGATCCATGAGATGACTGAGAGAGTAGATATGGAGTTCAAGGAATCTTTGGAATCTGACTTATCCTTCATGATTAAAGAAGATGATACCATAGGGATCTCCAAGTACTTGTCCAGGAGTGAAAGGACCTTCTCTTGGTAGTGATAGGTCAAGAGCTGAGAGATCAGAAGGAGGTTTAAGAACGGCTTTTTTAGAGAACTCGATGCCTATTTCATTCTTACTGGGAGCCTCTTCTTCAGAAGTTGATGTTCGTTGTCTTCTTCTGGTAGGCTTTGGAGGAAGGACTGGTATGTTCAGAATGGTAGAGACTCGTTCAATAAGCTGATGTAGAAGTGACTCTACATAGTTCTTGTTCTTAGATCTTGATTTCTTCAGCACGTCTTTGATTTCAATCCACTCAGAAAAACTAAACGTCTCTAGCTTTGACATGAACATCGTCTTCGCTGATCCATCTGCTCTGAAGATGGTCATGGTGACCATGATTGACCCTTTCTTTGATTTCCCAATGATGGTGATGTCGGTGATCATTTCTGGATCTAGTCTTCTTTCCAATCTTCTCTTACACCACTTAGTCTCTGAACCTTTGGTGGCTTTTTCTTTATCAGCTTCTTCCCTTGCCTCTTTTAATATTTGGGTGATGGGTGCTTTTTACACACCTACAGACGTGTGCTAATTAAACCTCAAAGCAAGTATACAATGAGATCTAATGCCGTCTTTCAAGTAATAAAATGGTAAGAACCAAGTATCGTATTCCACAGGGATAGGTATCTTAGGTTGCAAGATATCGAGATGAAAAACTAACTTCAGATGACGATGTTGAAGACATATTTTCGAATGGTTGGTTAACACAGATCTGATTAAACAAGATTAAATGAGAAGCAAGGGTGTAAGACTTGTGGTGGTATGTGAATCCAAATTCCAGCAGGTCAATGCTACAACACTGTCATAGCATGATGCTATTGAAATGCTACAGCATGCTTCTGACTATAACTAGTTTTATTATCGATTTTAAGACATGTTCCTCTCGGACTCTCACCATCCCATTATTCCAGTAGCCATAAACAATCTCATCTCTGAGCAAAGTTCAAGATAAGGGAATGATGGGAATGGAGTTCTCAAAATATACGGCGAAACAAATTCTCTTCGTTAAAAGTTACTCTTTCGAAATAACCCCCGTACCTCCCAAGTTGATGTATTCCAAATAGCTTATCTCTAAGTCTACTCCATTTTAACCCTTTGAAAAAGTGACCATTTATCAAGAATGAATCATTTTAAAAGACACAAGTAACAACTCTCGTTGCAAGTAACTCTTTCAATATTACCTCCCATGTCATTCAAATTGACGTGCCATTCGATGGTCTATCTCTAGGTCCATTACACTTGAACACTATCAAAGTGATCAATTTGTCAAGGAGTTGTGTTATCTTGATAAAACTTGAGTTGGAACAATAAAACTTGGTTAAAGTCACAAAAACCCACTTTCTTTTAGATCCACATAACCACCCTTTGCCTCACACCCAAACTAATATGATTAGCTACTCATTACAATAAATAAAGAAAGAAAAATGCTAAGAACTACAAAGGTAAACATAATGTAAAATGCTCTTGAAATGTAAATGACTAGAAAATATATAAATATATGTATATGACTTGAAATGTAAAGACAAAAATGTAAATGACAAGGAAATGTAAAGACGTAATCTAGATGCACTATTTTAAAGTACTAAAAGTAATTGCATAAAAATAAAGACGTAAAGTAAATGGCTAATCTAGAGATGAAAATGGAAAGGTAAATAAAATGCAAGTATGAATTAGGCTTTAAAAATAAAAGAAAAAGGAAGAAAGAAAGAAGAACATTAAGAACATTAATTAAAGAAAGTAGGGAGAAGTTTTAGAGTTGATGGAGATCAACTCTTCAAGGTGTACAAAAAATGAGAACCCAAGCTCCCTATTTATAGGCAAAGGGAGGGGGCAAAAGTGAAAATTAAAACTAAATACTTGGCATCTAATTACCATCTAATGAAACAAGTACAACTAAGTAACTAAAAGTACAAAAGACAACTAAGACTTAGTTCATCCTAATTTCCAACCAAAATGTTTATCCAAGGGTTAACAAAAAAAACTTTTCCAATCCAAAATAAGCTAATTTAAGCTCCCATCTTGATCTTCAACTATTCTTTCATCAGATCCATGCTTCCCAGATGCTACAGCATGACTTGTGATCCACAAAAGTTGTCCAAAAGTAACCAAATTAGCCATTCTACCAATAGAAACAAGTAAATCATATACTCTAGCTCCATTAACTTAATAAGTAGAAAATAAGGTAGAAAATGATTCAAGGTTGGGATTTATAAGTGAAAATCCTATCTAAATGTCTACCAAAGAAGTTCATAAACACTCAAAAGTGAGTGCTTATCATTGGGCTTGAACTTGGATTGGATAAGCCCTTTGCTGATCATCTTCAATTGAATTTTTTGCATGTCTTCGAGCAGCCCTTACATCTTTCTTGCATGCTTCAAGAAGTCGCTCAGCTCTGATAGATTCTTCTATTTCTTCCTTTGATAGGAAGTTGAGCTCGTCATCTGTTGTTGATGTGGAAGGAATCTTTATTCGCTGACTCTCAAGATCAGCAATGAGAGCAACTCTTCTTATTTCCTCATCAGTCTCAGCGAAGTGGACTGGGATTATTGAGTCTTCTACTTCCTGTGACTCATCAACGAAAAAGGTTGCTGGAATGTTATCAAGGGGAGAGGATGGGCTGTAAAAGGAAGATGAAGTTTTAGGGAAGGGGATCATTGTAAGTGGCTGAATGTTTAGAGGTGAGTATGGTTGAAGATCAAGGCATACCTCTTTGTTCAGCTCCCCCTTAGATTGTAGGATTTTGAGATTCCCCTCAGCAGCAAGATTTTTCTGTTTTCCTTGCTGATCGATCTTTGATTTAGGCTCTCAAGGCCTCTCCCCTTGTTTCCTGATGACCACTCTTTTGATGGAGCGCTGGCAGTAAAGGAAATAAAGCAGTTGTTGTCATCATCTTCATCGTCATCATTGTTTGTGCCTCCGATATCATTACCAGTATCTTCGATATCATCATCAGCAATTTCTTCATTATCTTCCTCATCAGTGACTTCCTCGACCATATGGGTCCTTTAGCCTCAACGTTGGTCTGAGCTAGTTCCTTTACAAACTTTGTATCATCTTCATCATCATAAGCTGCATTCAGATCTAGCTCCCCCTCAGTTTTATCTTTGTCTTTCTCTTCCTCCCCTTCAGTAGTTGCCTTCTCCCCCTCTTTGTCATCATCACTGAGGGGAAGACATACCACTGCTTCAATACGCTGAAGAGATGCTCGATCATTTTTCTTGAAGGAGGCATAAACGATTGCTATATCGCTGATAACATCTCCAGCGTTATGTACGAAATCAGATATAGTCTTGAAGGACTTGCGGTCGTTGTCGGTAAATGATGACGGAGGAGGGTTTTTCAACTGATTGAGAATGTCAACGAGTAGATAGTTCTGTGCATCCACCTTGGTGTGCAGACCATTAACAACGGAGGTGAGGTTGTTGTGGATGGCTGTGTTGGCTGTGACATTAGTCTTTAGTTGAATGACATCCTGTAGGAGAGAAGAGACTTGGGAGGCTTCAACCTTCGAGAAAATGGAGGTGGTGAGAGCTTGGAGGGAGGCATCAGCGTTGGTGATGGCATTGCTGTTTGAAGTAACAACAGTGGAGAGAGCTGACAGCGTAATGTTTAGCTCTTTGAGGGAGGAGTCGATTGCCTCCAATCTTGGACCTGAAATAGAATAGGTGAAGCGAGCAATGGAATGCTCGGGATGAGTAACTGAAAGAATACGGGGTAGGGATGATGGAATACATGAGGGGTCAGTGGCGGAATCCAAGTTATTTCCACCAAAGAAGTATGTCATGTCATGCTCGAAAGGAGATATGTCATGTTGTTGCTGAGAAGACTCGTGAGGAGTTCCCTCAGGTCCAGTACTGATGTTGCGAGACATCAGTTGTTGTAGTTCTTCGCCTTGAGTGTCAGCGAGGACGGGCGCTGAAGTAGGTGGTGCAGTAATGACCAATGAAGGAAGAGAGGAGATGACTGTTGTGAAGATGGCCGTGATCTATGACGGAGGGGCACTGGTGTTACCCAAATCTAAACATTCAGTGGTTTGATTCACTGAGGTTGGTGGGGTAGAAACTAGTTGTGCTTCAGCGGAATGGGACGTTGCTGAAGTGGTTTTGGTGGCTGCAACAGTTGTTATGGAGCAGACAATGAACGAATCAAGTGATGGTTGATCCATCACTGATGCTGGGGTTTTCTCCTTTGCTATTTTCTTGGCATTCTTTGACGGACCAAGATAGGCTTCAGAGTGTCGTTTCTTGGAAGGGGTAGTGACAGCGGGGTTAGATTGGGATGGTTGAGTCCCAATCATAGCTGTCTTAGAAGATGAAGAAAGGGTTTGGATAAAAGTTGAAAAAATGACCTGACCTTTACTAGGCTCACGATCGAGGAGACGGGGCCCAAGTTTGGGCAGTGAGTAGTCGCCGGTGATTGGGTAGAGATTGCTGAGTAGGTGCTGAAGAAGTACGTTGATAAAGCGTACATAGGGAACAACCGTTTCCCTCTTGGAAATGGTGATTTTGGAGACCAAGTCTTCAAAGATTATTCGAGCATAATCAATCTTTCGGCCAGTGAGGACCAAGAACCTAACATCGAGAGCCATACGACTTGCCTGGTCCATGCTGCCAACTTTGCCACCCATACTCTGAATGAAGTTTGCAAAGACGTAAGCAGACTCTGTGGGCATACGTGCTTTCAGGAATTTTGTCAATGATTTGGACGTACCCTTCCCCAGTATCTAGTCATAGTGCATGGCGTCAAGGAAGCTGATGAGTTCTTCATCAGTCAGAGTCGCTTCATAGGACTTGTAGACTGGGAGGTTCAGAGCGTTTCTTAATGTTGTAGGTCCAAAGCTGCCTTTCCCGTGCTCGGTTTGGAAAACGATGATTGCCACTTGTTTTCTAGAGGCCAAGGTCTTCGTGGTGGCTTTAGCAGTGTACCAGAACTGCCTTAGCAGCGATGAGCAGCCGAGAGGATATACAATTATTACATAACTGATAGGGCATATTTTCAAGAATTCAGCAGCAGGGAGGAGATGCACTGAGTGTTTCTTTGAAGGGAAGGAGAGCATTCCCTGATGGTTCTTTAATTTGAAGGTTATCTTCTCAATGTCAAAGTTGACATTTGAGGCCTTGGAGAGAGTGATAGCTTGAGATGCCATTGCTAAAATATTTGAAGAAGATGAATAGACAAAGGAGAAAAAAGTTAGATTACCAGTTTGTATATTGAGAAAGAAATGGTATTCTAGGTTTTTAAGGACAAAAACTATATGAAAATGTGAGTATATATGGAAATATACTCTATTTTCTATATAGAGAAAGTGTGAAAAAGAGTGTAGAAAACAAAGACTGGGAAAAATCCAATTTAGAACACAGGTTCTTCTGAAAACATTGTTTTTCGGGTTTTGACATAAAAATCATGAAGGAGATGATTTTATAAGAAAAACATGTTATTTGATCTTAATAAAAAGATTATAAGATCAAATAATGTTTGTAGTAAACGAAAGGTATGAGAAAAAGAAGAATGAACCTGAAAATCACAAAGAAATGTGAGTACGTGTTCTTGGTGGTTTCTTGCTTAGAGAGAGGATTTGCTTTAGAGAGAGTTTTTAGCACGTAAAGTTTGAATGTGAGACAAAGAGACGTATTTATATACGTAGGAGGAGAGAGAGAAAACAATGATGATAGAGAGAGAAAAACCATCATGACAAAGACACGTCGCTCGTGTGTGAGTGGACAAAGAATGGGAACAGGCGACGTCAGAAAATCGTGCCAATGGTTATCCAAAAGAAATGATGTCATAAAATGAAATTTCTTTTCAGTTTAAAAAAAACTTTTAATCACTTGAGAAAGTCAGTGATTGTTTTTGGATTTTTAAAGTATCACTGAAAAGAAAGTTAGTGATAGGTTGTTCTTTCAAAAAGATTTTAATCACTTGAAGAAATCAGTGATCATCTTTTGAAGTTTTCAAGAGGTGTCTCGCTAAAGAGATCTTCAGAGAGGATGGATAAAAAACATTACTTATTATCAAATAATATTTAGTCAGTGATAATCTGATGATTGATGAACTTTGAAGTCCAATAGCTGATATAATTCATAATATATGCAGAGTTATTCTTCGATATTTAACAGTCCAAGCTTACTGATGAGAAATTGAATCTTGTCTCATCAAGAGGTTTGGTAAAAATATCAGTGAGTTGAAAATCAGTAGGAATGAAATGAAGTTCAATATTTTCATTCATCACATGATCTCTAATAAAATGATATCTGATTTCGATGTGTTTGGTTTTTGAGTGTATCACAAGATTATTAGCTATTGCGATCGCACTAGTGTTATAACAATAGATAGGAATCCTTGATAGATGAAGGTCATAGTCTAGGAGCTGATTTCTCATCTATAAGACCTGAGCACAACAACTATCACCAGCTACATACTCAGCTTTAGCAATTGATGTGGACACGAAGTTTTGCTTTTTACTTGTCCAACTCCCCAACTTTCCATCTCTGAGCAGGAGTTTGAGTATCTATATTTGGAGAGGTATGAATAGGAATATTTGCTGAGGAAGAGGTTTCAACAACTTGATCACCAACTATCATTCGAGGAGGGTCAGATTGAATGTCATCCACTAAATGTTGTTCAGAGGGGAAAGGTGATTCAGAAGTTGATGGCTCAGCAAGGGGTACAATGTTTATAGGAACAACTGAGTCCCAAGAAGTAGATTCTGGTTTTGTTGAGACAATGACTGGATCATCATCAGCGCTTGGAGGATCAACTTGATTATTATTACTGAAAGGTACATCCGCATCTCTGAGGTAAGAGAACATCCAATCATTCATTTCTTCGTTTTCAAGAAAATGTCTTGAATTAGCTGATCGAGATTCATCAAAGGTGACATGTATGGTTTCTTCTACAGTTTGTCTTATTTTGTTAAAGACTCTGAAGGCTTTGGACACTAAAGAGTATCCAAGAAAGATTCTATCGTCAACTTTGGGATCGAACTTTCCAAGTTGATCTCTGTTGTTTAAGATGAGGCACTGACAACCAAAGATATGAAGAAAACTTAGAGTTAGTTTTCTTCCATGGAAAAGTTCATATGCTGTCTTCTTGAAGCTCTTTACGATCAGTGATCTATTCTAAGTAAAACATGCAGTGTTGACAGCTTCAGCCCATAATTGGGTTGGTAAATGAGATTCGTTGAGCATAGATCGAGCAACTCCAATGATTGTTTGATTTCATCTTTCAAAGACCCCATTCCGCTAAGGTGTTCTCAGTTGTGAGAGATACCCTTGTTTTCAAAGAAATTATCAAGATCAATGATTTTGAATTCAGTGCCATGATCACTTCTTATAGAACGAACAGTGAGGTTGTTGAGAATCTCTATCTTCCTTATAAAGGAGATGATTTCTTCTGGAGTGTCACTTTTGGATCTGATAAACATGACCCAAGTATATCTAGAGTAGTCATCAACAATCACCAGCAAATACTTCTTTCCAGCGATGGATTGTATGTTGATAGGGCCAAACAAATCCATGTGAAGTAGATGTAGAGAAGTAGTGATTGATGTGACTTGTTTTGACTTGAAACTTGCTTTGGTTTGCTTTCCTTTTTCACATGTTGAGCAGAGAGATTCTTTAGAATATGAGTGCTGAGGCAGACCAGTGACAAGTTCCTTCTTTCTGAGTTTATTTAGTGTCTTGAAGTTGATGTGAGAGAGCCTTTTATGCCATAGCTAGTTGACATCTGAAGAGGATTTAGAAAGGAAACAAATTTTCTCAGTGTTGGAGGAGTCCATGTTGATGACATAGACGTTTTCCAATCGATAACCGCTAAGAGCAAGTTTTCAATCTTTGTCAGTGACAACACATTCTTTCTTGGTAAATCATACTTTGTAGTCTTTATCACATAGCTCACTGATGCTCAGAAGATTGTGCTTCAGTCCTTCTACATAGGCGACTCTTCAAAAGGTCGTTGTACCATTAGTTAGTATACCAAACCCTCTGGTATAACCTTTTCCATTTCCACCAAAGGTCATTGAGGGACCTTTCTCTTCCTTGTAATCAGTGAGCAAGTTCTTTTGGCAAGTCATGTGTCAAGAGCATCCACTATCAAGATACCATATACCCTTTGAGACCTGCAAACATAAGGAAGATCAATTTTTAATTGGTACCCACTTTACAATTGGTCTAGAAGAGTTAGTGGAGATGGAAGGTTGAACAATCTTAACAGCATCTGATGAACCAGCTTCAGTGGTAACCTTCACTTTGGTTAGTTTCTTAACCATAGTGGCATTTTTCACCTTGGCAGGTTTCTCAGCTTTGGTGACCTTCTTTGCCTTGGAGGCATTCAGCTTCACTCTAGCTGATTTTTTAGCTATGGTGGAAGTGGGACATTTACTGGCAATGTGATTAGTAAGTCCGTAGTTATAGCACTTTCTATAGCTGAAGGTAGACTTAAGAACATGAGCATATGTAATAGAAATATTTAGATGAGCTGGGCCAACTCCAAGAATGATTTTACCCTTAGATCTCGGAGGAACCTTGAGTTCTTTAGATTTCTTAGGCTTGAGATCAACCTTTATCCGGGGAGCAGATCTCTGAACAAGTTCAGGGATCATGACTTTTGAGGATGATGGTTGATTCGCTGAAGGTTTAGGAGAAACCTTATTTGTCTTAGGTATTTTAGTACCCTTCTGAGGAGAATGGGAAGGAGACTTTCCCTTGTATTTGAGTTTAGAACTTTTAGAGACATCCTCAAGTATAGGAACATAAGAGGAAGAAGAACACTGAGATGAGGAAGTGTCAGGGATAGATGAGATGAACATTCCAAATTTCAGCATGGAACGATCTTTGTCCAGGTTATCTTTTTCAGACTCATAACCAAGACAACTCTTAACCTGAGAAAGTATTTGAGCATTTATTATCTCAGCGATCTTGGCTAAGGATTTACACCATCCTTTAACTGTAGATTTTTCAACTTTTAGTTCAGCGACAACTTTTTCGCGTTCAATGCTGATAATTTCATTGACGATGACCTGATCTTTTAAACTTTCATCTATATAGGTTAGTTCTTTGATCTGTAGATGGAATTTCTCAAGTTGCTCTATTAAATCAATGTTTTTGTTTTCAACTTGAGTTTACCATTCAGGGCATTGTACAAATCAATTGACAACACATCAACAATGTGACGACCCTCAGCTTCAGTGAGGGTTGGATCAGAAAAGCTTGATACCTGAGAGGTGGTAGTGCTCGTGGATGTTCCAGTGGGTTCTTCAACTTCTTCTTCTATCTTGGTGGTTAGACAGAGATTGTCCGTATCTTCTTCATTAGAGCTTGAATCTTCAGATTCATCCCAGTCATGTTCTTCAGCTATCAGACCTTCCTTTCCGCTTGAGCTTTTGATATTTCTCTTTCAGCTTTAGGTACTTGTCATCACTTGATTTTCAGGATGAAGAAGGTTTGAAGACCTTCTTTGACCTGCATTCACTAGCAAGAGTCCAACTTTTTCACAGTTGTATCAGGTAGAAGTTGCCTTATCAACAAGTGTTGATTTTGACTTGTCAGATATGGTAAGAGGTTTATTTCTTCTGAAATTGCTATTTCTTGCAAATCTCCTAAAGGAGTTTGTCAAGAGTTCCAGTCATTCACCAAACTCTGAAAAAGGTCAGTGTCTCATAGATCCTCTAAGTCAGAATCTAACTCACTAATAGTGAGATTAGAGGATCGCTGTGATGGGATCATATTTGAAGAGACTAAAGCAACAAGTGTGCTTTTGGAGTCTTTGGAATATTTGACAAGATTTTTTTTCAGTTGAATGGATTGCTCATGATTGAGCAAAATCCCATATAAGGTACTGAGAGGGGTGATTTAAGTCTTTTGTTAGCTTGAGACACATTGAATAACTGTTCCAGCTTTCAGGAAGACATTCCAAGAATTTAGTAAGAACCTCAGAATTAGAGTAGGTCCTACCAACAGTCTTTCGATCAATGATTAATCAATTAAAGCGTTGGTGTATGTTATCCCAGATAACAATGTAAACAAGATGACAACTTCAATTTCAATCAATTTCTATTTTATTTCAATCACAGAATTACTACAGATATGCTCTCACAACTTTCTCTCTCTAACACTGATATGTGCACACACTGAATGAACACTAGAACTGATGAACTACTTGTTCAACACAGAACCAAATCCCTATTTATACAGGACACATAAACTCTGAAGATACTATACATACACAATTAAACAATTACATTAAATTGACTTTGACTTTGACTTTTACAAACATACTTTGACTTTTATGCTTGAGAGTTGACTTGAGATTTGACTTGCTTGATTTTCTGTCTTTAGTCTTCATGATCCTGTATCCAACAAATATGTGCATTAACAATCTCCCCCTTTGGATTCAAGATAATCTCTAAAAAGATTTTGCAATACAATCTCCCTCTTTCGTTGCATTGTCGAACTTTAAGAATTTATCTCCCCCTTATAAACATCTTCAAAAACTTTTGTAATCTCCCTAAAGTTTGTCTTAAAAAATAATAACAATCTCCCCTAAGGTTATAAAAACCTCTTTCAGACATTGGTTGCTTCAAATTGTCTTCAAATTATCTTCGAATTCAGCTCAGGTTGCTTCAGCAAATTGTCTTCAAATAAAATTTTAGTAAAATCTAGCTCACATTCTAAAATCTTTGAACTTTTCTGTTTCAACTTTCAACAACCTACAACAAAATCAACTGTCTTGACACAAAAATTCTTCTTTCAGCTCCAACTTTACTTTATCAAACCAACAATTCTTGATCACTTTTCAAACATTTCTTGATCCTCTCCCATAGACATTTTTGATTCAAACATTTCTTGAACTCTTCTCCCCCTTTTTGATGATTGGAGCATTGAAATCATCAAAACTTGCACAAGAAATGTCATTGATCTGATCTGACCACTGATCTTTTAAACCAAGCCTCTGACCATCTATAGATCCAAAAAGATATTCATCCGAATCTTTGCAAAGTCAGACAAATAATGAGTGAAACACCTGAATCAACAAATGAATCAGTTAGAAGTTCCTGTCAGTAACACGAAGTCACTGTGTGTAATGAATACACATTGGAAATGAGCTTTTATGATGTTCACTCCCCCAGGTCTTCCATTCAATCATCGAATAACACAAGTTTATTCTATGAATGTTTAGACAGAAAAACGAATTTCCTGTGTGTACGTGCTTGTGTTTGAAAGAATTAAGCACAAATGATTGCTTATAATAGGCTCAAAATTGTGTAAACCATTGAGACAACAGTTAAACACAGACTCAATTTTACATGATCGAAGTGCGAAGGTGGGACAGACTTCCTTCTTTTTCAATATCCAGATATTCCAAAAGAAAATCAGATAGATTATGTGTTGCTTCCCCTTGAAATACGAAACATTTTCTTGTTGAGAAGAAAATGAGTAGCTGGTGGGGTTTTATCAAGAGTTGGCACGGGCTAGTTGCCTGTTTCAATGATGTTCACGAAGAATTGTGAAACACCAGCAATGTGGCTTCCCGACTCAGAAAAAGTTGGTGCAGAGTTTGATATTCTTTTACTCTGTTCTCACACCCTCTTTCTTTTAATCATTGAGCTCGCTTCTAACCAAACTCTCATTTCTATTTTACCTTATCACACAACCCACACTCAGTTATTTTGACTCCTCACTGTTCGATCACCCAAGGATTAACATCTTGGGTAGGAAACACTGGTTAACGTGAATCCATAGAAGTTTCATTTAAGCTCACACAATGAACCTATGTAGTCCTATAAGCATAATGTTGCTTAAAAATGGTTTAACTTTGCAGTTAAAGCACAATACAAAATACATGTCAGATGTATGTATGCTCATGAATATAATCATGAAGATTTGAGCATTTTAAACATTGAAGATATTTCAAACAAGTATATTGAATAAATGAAATGAATACAAGAAACTTATTTGAAAATCTGACATTGTATGAAAAAGATCAAAATCTGAATGATTTATCAAGTAAAGCTTAGGTCAGCAAAAATTGGATATAGTCTATACGATTCAAAATATAGACATGTCTTGAAAGAATGTTTCGAAATGAAATCAACACTAAAAACTTCTTGAAATTCAATCGGGGTGTATCACCATCGAAAAATTTGTTTAATTTGAGACATGGTGATAACATATCTAGATAAATTGTAAACCGGTGTGTAAGAATACTTGAAAATATATGGAAAAGATAATACACAAGTATTTATCTTTGGAAACACACGGTTTGTATATCATTTAAGCACAAGTGAATGAAAACATTTTAAAATCACACTTCTATATTCATGAAATCTTTTTAAGAATCAGAAGTGGTTTGAACATTTAAGAACATATTTTCATATCTGAAAGTTGTCCTTCTTTCAGATATGTATGAGATTAAGATTTGAAATAAACCTTTCACTCAGTCTTAAATCTCATCAAGTCAGCTCTAAGTCTTATATGATATGATCATGTAAGCTCTTTCTCAATTCTGCAAAAATCACAAAGTCTGTCAAAGTACAAAGATTTATTCACAACATTTATTGAAAAGTAAATGACATAAAGCAATATAACATTGAAATTACGAGTTCTGATTAGATATAATCAGAAGTCATATTCCATACTCCTTGTTTGTTACTCCCCCTGAAATTAGGCATCTGAAAAATTTATCTGTGATAAACATATGCAAAATCTATAAACTACCCCTCAAATGTATGTAGATCATATTTTCTTGTATCGTCTCACACCTCCCCTGAGATCATGAACAACCTTAAGTGTAGATATCTTTCACATTAAAAATAAAGAAATGAAGAAAAATAACAATAATACAAACTTTAGTAGGTAATCACAAATTAATTCTTGAGATTTAGCATACCAAGTTTTGAAACAAGAAAATTAAATCTCTTTTCGTCAAGAGGATTGGTAAATAAATCAGCAAGTTGGTAATCTGTGTTTACAAAATAAAGTTCGATTGTACCTTTTTCAACATTATCTTTAATAAAGTGATATCTAATGTCGATGTGTTTGGTCTTTGTATGTTGAACATGATTCACAGATATGGCAATTGCGCTATTCGAATCACAGTATATCGGGATCTTGTTGTACTTAAATCCATAATCTCGGAGTTGTGTTCTCATCCACAACACTTGAGAACAGTAGCTCACCGCAACAACGTACTCTGCCTCAGCTGTTGATGTAGATACACAGAGTTGTTTCTTTGAAGCCTAACTCACGAGTTTATCGCCCAAAAATTGTATGTGACCCGACGTACTTTTCATGTCAAGCATACAACCTGCATGGTCTGCATCTGAATATGTTGTCAGTTCAAAACCTGTATCTTTAGGATACCACAGACCAAGATCTGCAGTACCCTTCAGATATCTAAAAATTCTTTTAACCACAGACAAATGAGATTCTTTTGGAGAAGTCTGATATCTTGCACATAGGCATGTAGAAAACATTATATTTGGCCTACTAGATGTTAAATACATTAAAGAACCAATCATACCTCAGTAGGTTCTAACATCGACAACTTTTCCCGAAGGATCAGTGCCAATCTTAGTTCTAGGTGCCATCGGGGTTCCAATAGGTGTACAATTTTCCATTTTAAATTTTCTAAGAATATAAAAAATGTACTTTGATTGATTAATAAAAATCCCCATGGAAAACTATTTGACTTGTAATCCGAGAAAGAAATTCATCTCTCCCATCATACTCATCTGAAATCTTGACACCATGAGGTTAGAAAAATTCTTACAATATTTTGGATTTGTTGAGCCAAATATAATATCATCCACATATATCTGAATTAAAATAATATCGGCTTTTTCCTTTTTGATAAACAAAGTAGTATCGATCTTACCTTTTGAGAAGCCAGACTTGACTAGGAATTTAGATAACACTTCATACCAGGCTCGAGGGGCTTGCTTCAGACCATAAAGAGCTTTATCCAGAACGTAGACATGATTCGGTTTCTCTGGATTGACAAAGCCTTCAGGCTACGAGATGTAGACTTCCTCCTTTAAGATGCCGTTGAGAAAGGCAGTATTCACGTCCATTTGATAGACGGTGAAGTTCTTGTGGGCGGCATATGCAAGAAACATGCGAATAGCCTCGATGCGTGCCACTGGAGCATAAGTCTCGTCATAGTCAATACCTTCCTCTTGCCTGTATCCTTTAGCCACTAGTCTTGCTTTGTTTCTGATCACGATACCATCTTCGTCTTTCTTATTCTTGAATACCTATTTTATGTCGATTATAGTATTTCCTTCAGGCTTAGGCACAAGTCTCTAGACTTTTAATGCTACGAACTGATTCAGCTCTTCTTGCATTGCAGTTACCCAATCAGAGTCAGCTAGAGCTTCAGATACGCGTGTTGGCTCTATCTTACTCAGGAATGAGTCATGCATACACATATTTAATGTAGCAGACCTAGTTTGCAATGATTTGGATGTATCTCCAATGATCTGACTTATCGGGTGCCCTTTGGTCTACTTGTGTTCGTGAAGGAGTGGATTTGATGTAGATTGATCATGTTTTTCATCTAAGTATCCACTGTCTTCTTCTTGTTCAGGGAGTTGTTCAGTTGAAGGATTCTGCGCAGAAGCATCAGTTGGTACAACATTATCTGGCTGTTGAGTAGTCGTTTCAGTACAACCAACTGAATCATTAACTTCTGTCTCTACAGTATCAGGTACAACTTCAACTGAAGGAGTAGTTGTTTGAACCAGAGTTTCTTGCTGAACCGAGGGAACAGTTTCAGTAGACATATCTGAAATGATTGGATGATGAATTCTTAACTTTTCAGGCCTGTCAATCACAACAGATTTAAGCAATTTAGAACCAAGAAACTCATCGTAAAAGAATTCAAACAATAAATCTAATTCTGATAATGAGATGTAGAAGTAGATGGTTTATCAGAATTATTGTCTTTATCCACAGGTTGTGGACTGATTTGTCTAGAAGCTAACACTCCTGTAAGTACGGGTTTTGAACTGCTTTGTTTAGAAGCCAACTCTTCGTCGAATGTAACGTTTACGCTCTCTATCACGATCTTTGACTTCTTCAAATAGATTTTGTAGGCAACAGACATTTGAGAGTATCCAATGAAGATGCCTTCGTTAGCCTTTGGACTGAACTTATTCAAGTTCTTCTTGTCGTTCAGTACGAAGCACCTGCATCCAAAAATATTAAAGTGTTTAATGCTAGGTGTACGATTATTTATTAAAGCATATGGAGTTTTACCAAACCGGCGGTGGATTATGGATCGATTCTGCATGTAGCAAGCAGTCGATACAACTTCGGCCCATAGAAACAGAGGTAGATCCGATTGACTTAACATAGTTCAATCAACCTCGACTAGCGTTCTATTACGTCTCTCTATAACCCCGTTCTGTTCTGGCGTTCTAGCAGCAGAATATTGATGTGTTATCTCGACCGATTCGAGATAACCTTCTATAGTGCTATTCTTGAATTCTGTGTCGTTGTCTGTTCAAAGAAGCTTGACTAGCTTTTGCAGATTCACTTGGGTTGTCTTTGGGAATGTGATGATGACTTCGGGCTTCTCATCTTTTGTTCTTAGAAATTCGACCCATGTGTACCGCGAGTAATCGTCCACAATCACTAAAACATACTTTTTGCCGTTTATGCTTTGTGTACGCATAGGACCACAGAGATCCATATACACCAACTCAAGTGGAGAACTTGTACTATGCTCAGACTTTGGCTTATGAGCAACTCTCTTCATCTTACCCTTCTCACACGCTGTGCACAGATGTTCTTTCTCGTATTTAAGCTCAGGAAGTCCTATGACTAATTTTCCCGTGACCAGTTTATTGATGTAACGAAAATTCAAGTGAGAAATCCTTCGATGCCATAGCCAACTTTGTTGCAGCGAGTCTTTTGACAGTAGACAAACCTCATTGTCAGTCTTGACTTTTGACAAGTTGATCGTGTAGAGGTTAGACTTTCTCGTGCCGACTAAGAGTTCCTTACCGTCTTCAGTACGCACAGAACAACTCTTAGACTTAAAATTTACCTCTAAACCTTTGTCACAGAACTGTCCAATGCTAGACAAGTTATGTCCTAAACCTTCAATGTAGCTCACCTTTGTAATCGTCACGTTGTCTTGAATCACGTCACCATATCCCAAAATTGGTGAAAACTGGTCGTTCCCGAATCGCACGTTCCCGCAGTATTTCTCTGTATAATTAGACAAAATATCTTTCTGCCCAGTCATATGCTTGGAGCAACCAGAATCCAAGTACCACATATGACGGGTCTGCATAGGAGAAATCAGGGAACAATAACTTTAGGTACCCATTTAAAAGTGGGTCCTATCGGATTAGCGCAAGATTTTGGCACTCATATAAATTTGGGTCCTCTTTTGTTTTGAAAAACATGAGAATCTTTAGAATGATAAACATGATAAGTACCAAACCAATCATCAAAATATTGGCGAAAACCAAAATCATTCCGTCTATATTTAGATGACTTAGTAGCAGACCGAGATAATTGGAGTAATTGCTTTATTGTATATTTCTTGTAAGGAATTACAAGTTTTTGTTTATTAGAAGCAACTGTACCAACTACATCAGAACTACTATCAGTCGATCTATTACAAGCACTATCAGGACATGATTCAGAACTCTCATCAATCTTCCGTTTTGGTCGCCACTCAGTTCGTTCTCCCGACTTTTTCTTTTTCAACTCTGAAACAAAAGATTTAGATTTGTTAGGGAAAATAGATTTCTGAGTTTGTCTTTTCTTAATCTTACCAGTGTTAGTCCGATTCTGTGAGCGCCGTTTCTTTTGCTTCTTACCTTTCTCATAGTAATCAGTACTCACATAAACTGATTCACCAACCTTGGTTGATGATTCACCTAGGCATGGAAATGGGGCGGGGACCTCAATCCCCATCCCCGTCCCCAATCCCTCATCTTCATCTTCATCTCCGTCCCCATCCCCGTCCCCGTCGGGGAATATGATCACATCCCCATCCTCATCCCCAACGGGGAACGGGGATCCCCAACGGGGAAACGAGGATTTTCTTTTCCGTTTATGTAAGCTATTTAAATCAAATATATGAGACACCACACATGTTTTAATATCACATATTTCCAATAAACCTAAAATCGAAAGAAATTTAATTTAGTATAAAAAAATCACAACATCGTATAATAATTAATAACTTAAAACCAGAAGAAATTCAACCGAATTCGGAAAAAAAAAACTTAACTTCACACGTACAAAAAGATATCGAGTAATATTCCAAACCACATCAAGTAATTGTATTTTGATTGACATCCAAAATAGATACTAACATCCAAAAGACAACAATTTTATATTATAAACCTAGTTAGGAAATAGAAAATTATGAATTACCGATTTAGTTTAAATAAATAATATATATTAAATATTAATTAAAATATATAACGGGGACGGGGCGGGGCGGGGAGTGCGATACCCGTCCCCGTCCCCGGTTTAGCGGGGAATCCCCATCCCCGATCGAGGCGGGTGGACCGGGTTCCCCGACGGGTCGGGGCCCATTTCCATGCCTAGATTCACCTACTTCATATACACTTGGTAAAGCTTCAGAGTTAATAATAAAAGCTGAATGATTTGGAAGTTTAGCATTGAAATCAAACATATCAATTTCATTAACACACCCATCATCAGAATTTAGAAAATCATTTGCAAACGCAAATAAGTCATCAAATTCATCTTTCGAAGTTTGAGGTGCCTTAGAAGATTTTGAACACTCATTGGATTCAGTTTTAAACATGGTGTTCTTCATTACAGTAGAAAATACATTTTGTTCAATATCAACCAAAATTCTTTCATCAGATAAAACATTTTCAAGTTCCATTATTTTGCTTTCTAACACGAGTGGAGGAACGTAAATTTTAGCTTTAATCGGTTTTGCCTCCAACTCTTGTGTAGAATAACTTTCAAAATAATCATTTGAAAGAATCTTTGGTTTTTCTGAAAGATAACTATCATTCAACTTTTGATAGCAGAATGGTAGTTGCATTTTCTTTGTATTCTTTCTATTTTCATTTTCTTTGGCCTCTACCTCATCAGGTGATTTGGTAACGAATTATGGTTACCACAAATGAAGCTTTCATATTGTCTTACCAGATTTATCTTTCTGGTTTCTTGTACCTTAGTGGTACCTTAATATTGAATACAGATTGTGTCCCACATGGCTTTAGAAATTTTTAGATGCATGATAGAATGAAAGGCTTTATCAGGCAGGGCCATGGAGATGATGGTTTTGGATTTTGCATCAAGGAAAACTTTCTTTTTGTCCTCATCACTCAATTGTCATATTTCTTTGACAACTTCTCTTTCAGGGATAACTTCAGTAGTTGCAGTGGCAGGAACTGCATCAATTATGATATATGGTATATAGGGTCTATTTGCAACATATTAAGGTATAGTGAGATCTACACCTTCTTGAAATAGCATAATTCGATTTTTCCAGAGAGCAAAGTTGTCTCTGCTAAATCGAGGAGGTTTAGCAAGAGAGCCATTGTCATGATAGTTAGTGTTTGTGTTTAATACCATTATTGAAAATAGCAAGGAAGAGAGTTAAGAAAGATTTTGTTTATGGATTAAACAAACTGCTCTTATATCACTTGTTGGTCCCGAATAAGGTTCTACAAGGGTGTTAGTTTGTAGAAGGGGATTGAATTCAAACACAAAGTTTACTTTTAAATTTGTTTATTGATTATTGAGTAAATCAAAAACACAATTTACAGATTGTTGTGGAACTAGATAAGGTAAAACCTAATCTAAACAATCTAAGAAACACTAAGCTTTCTTGCACACAAGAGTAATAGAAAGAGAGAAGATAGTTTGCATAAAAGAGAGTTTCTACAAAAGATCACTAAGGAGATTGAGGAATCTTCAAAATGAAGGCTTCTCCGCTATTTATACCCTATGCATTAAATGCCTGGTAGAGGGTACAATCCACGTGTCCATTTATCTTTCGCATGCTTTCGGCCGTATGGTGAACAATGTAGTGGAACGGGGTGGTTGTACGATTATGGACAGAAGCGTGTTTGCTTTTGTACTTTCATACTTGTTGTGCTGAGAATAAAACTAACAAATCTTGATACACAAGTTTCATGATCAACTATAGATAATGATTAGTGATCAGGAATCATTGATGTAGAGATGTAGTAGCTGAGACTTAATCTTGATTTGTCATGCGTTGTATACTTGTATTGGTTTCACTAAATGCTGCTTCAGATCATTAGTAGACTTATCTTCATCATCAGCTTAGTCTTCGATGTCAGCGATGATCTTCTTGAGCGTAAGACTTGTCTTCAGGGATTACATAAACTAATTACATGGAAACCACTCAGCGATAACTGAACAGACTCAGTATGATCACTGATGGTGAAACACTAATACATATACAGTTTAAGTAACTTTTCAGTAAGTATAAAAGGATCATCATCAAACGACTGAGAGATTGTGGATCAACAATGACACCCGTCTATAATCTAGACTAGACTAGTTTAGATTAGTAGGTTTTTTAACTTATCTCCTTTGTTATGGTTATAAATGCCTTACTATTTCCCCATCTTGGGTGATTTATTTATTCTAGAATGTCATTCTCTATATTTATTTAGGTTTAAATTTACCTCTATTTTTAGGATGTTACAAGTTGGCATCAAAGCATTAGTTCATGTGAACTAGGTATGAATGTAAAATACCTAGAATTAAGTAGAGATATTAAGTTATGATTTGTGAGATTGGGGTAGAACATCTAAGATACGATGGTCTTAGAATCGACAAAATTGCACTAATTGAGACTCGTAATGATGGTAACGAGAACTCTTGTGTATGATGTCTTCATAATTTTACTTAGCTAATGCTATTATAAATATGTTGTTACGTGAGCATGCTTGACTTGCTACTGTTGTGATGATTGATGAATGTAGTAGTATGTTTCTTTGTATTTTAATTTATATAGCCTATTTCTTACTCCCTTCTCGTATGGATTACAATAAAGCATGGTAAACACTCGAAGTAGGACTCAAACCCCTCCGGAAGGTAATGAAGCATCTGTATCCACAGCTGACCAACCGTAAGTGGTTGCGGTAACTATGATTCCATCTAGACCATTCACGATGGGCGGAGGGCCAGAACATGTACCGAGGGTCAACCTGGGTATCTCGACTCCAGTCATAGAGGAAGTGACCCCATAGTCTGAAATGATGGCCTGCATGATGCAAGAAATGAATACGGCCATGGCTAAACAACAAGAATTCTTTATGAAGCTGTTAGAGGACCAGGATGCTAGAAACTGCAGGAATGAAACAGTTGCTGAAAATGTGATCATTGTAGGATCCGGCACGAGGGAAACGCAATTCAGACTGATAAGCTAGTAACGATCGAAGCAAGGTGGGGTGAAAGAACTTGCTCTTACAAGTCATTTCTGTGTGGCAAACCACTAGAGTTTGTCGGGTCGGACGCTCCAGTTGTTTGTATGAACTCGATCCGAGAGAGGAAGCAAACTTTCAGGGCCTGCAATTGTGAGGAAGGCCAAAAGGTGAGGTTTGGATCTCAAATTCTCAGAGGAGCAACCCTCACTTGGTCGAATGTTCTCACCTCTACTCTAGAGGCCACTGTATTGGCCAAGATGAACTGGGCCACTTTCAAGAAGAAAGTTATAGAAGAATATTATAACGAACAAGCGATAGACCGCATAGAGGAAAAGTTTCGGAACCTCGAGAAGGGAAATATGTTGGTGAGGGAGTACAACCGAATGTTTGTGGAGAAATTAAGATTGGTGGGGCATGTGGCCCCGAAAAAGAAGGAAAAGATTAAATCCTATCTAGAGGGTCTCCTAGCGAACATGATGTCCATGGTGCGCGTGTCTAACGCCTCCACCCTTCGAGAGGAAATTAAAGAAGCCCAGGTAATGGAGGACGTCTACAACCGGGGCAAAGAAGAGAGGGTAGCAGTTGGAGAAAAAAAGGTAGTGGGAGAGCAATCCTGGGCCTCACTAGAGATATCCTCCATTTGATGGAGGAAGAAACTTTGATAGTCGTCGAGAGGCGAAGTGGTGTCATAAGTGCGAAAGAAACCATCACAACGCTTGCAATACTATCCCCATTCCTTGCTACAAATGTGGGAAGTTCGGTCATGCTTTGCAGGATTGGCCGGTAAAGGGGTTGATCTGTTTCGAGTGCAAGGAACCGGGATGCTTTAAAAGTGATTGCCCAAAGTTGAAATCGGGGTCAAGCCAAGGAAGGAAAGAGAATCCTCCTATAGTCCCTCTTCGGGCTTTTCAGATGACGACCGAGGAAGCAAAGGCATCGACCGACATGGTATCAGGTTCATTTCTCCTAAACATCATGCTTGCGCGTATATTGTTTGATTCGGTAGCGAGTTTCTTTTTCGTGTCGAATTCTTTTTGCCAAAAGCTTTTTATTTCCACTAGTAGTCTAGTAGATGCGTTAGTGGTAGAAATCGCGAACGGCAGTTATGTGCTAATTAATGATGTACTGAGGGGCTACACCCTCAAGATTGAAGGGAAAGAGTTTGCGATAGACTTGATGCCTATGACGATTGGTGTATTTGATGAAGTGATTCGGATGTACTGGCTAGCGGAGAACCAAGCCGAAATCGTGTGTTCCAAGAAGTTAATTCGACTCCCTATTTTGAGTGGCGATGGGGTGATTGTTTACGGTGAGAGAAGGAAGGGTGACGTAGTGATTATCATCATGGATAAGGCATGTAGGTACTTTGGGAAGGGATTCTCATCCTTTTTGGCATATGTGATAGATGCCAAACTTGAGAAGATGAAGCTCGAGGATGTGAGGTGGTGCGCGAGTTTCCCGATGTGTTCCTGGACGACTTACCCGACTTACCGCCCGATCGTCAAGTGGAGTTCAAGATAGATTTTATGCCGAGAGCAGTTCCAATAGCTAGAGCTCATTACCGGTAAGCTCCATCCGAGATGCAAGAGATGATGGCGCAACTACAAGACCTTCTTGAGAAGGGGTTCGTGAGCCGATCAATAACACTCATTCAATCTCATATAATACAATGCATTTACATATAAATAAAAACATCATATGCGGTTTGAAAGAAAACTCTCTTACAAGATCTCATCAAATTTTCCCATTGCCTTATAACTGATAGTTCAGAAAGATTCCCTGGGAGTATACGACTCTTCCTAGAGCCAACAATCTATTTCGGGGTCATGTTGTCATGTCACAGGCATTCCCTGCTGTGGATAGCTCACACAAAGCCAGTCACCCATTTTGGGGTCGTGTCTCCCTTTAAGTGTGACATATTTCATTGATTTCTCATTCTCCCAATTATGTACCATTAGTACAATTTAAAGTAACTAAAAACTCTAGCATGCAAGAAATGTTATAAACCAAAAACATTTACCATGCATACCCATAATCTCCATATACTTGTAGTCATAAAAGTGAGAACATGTGATTAAAACATCTTATCATGCATAACATACATCACCATATAGTTATACATGTAAAAAAAGTTCATACATATGTATACATCCCAGTGAAATCTCATGAAGACTCACCTAACTGCGTAGGTTGCCTAGTGGTTGTCCCTAACTGATAACCTACAATTGATAAACCAAATAGCCAATTATTGACTAAATTTTCTCTAAAGGTCAACCCCGAGGTCATCATGGTCAATTAGTCAATCCAAGGTCAACCAAGTGGCCATGTATCCCCCTTCTGATAATTAAGTGGTCGAGCACATAAGTTCATTTACGACGTCTTAATCTTATTTATGAAATTATCTTAAACGTCGATACACCTCTTTATAATCATAGGAATCTCTCAATCAGACTTTACATGTCTCAACTAAATGTTAATTGAAAATTCAACATCTTAATCCCTTTTTTTATTTTCTTGTAAACACATTTATCCATCACTAATCACTTAATGTAAATTACTTGATTAACAAGCAATTATTAGATAATAATCAATTAAAGTCATCCATCTAAATTAAAGCGGCATAATAATTACTAAATATGACTCTTTAATTTATTTGTCAAACTAATCGAATTGAATTAATTATTTAATAAAATTACTTCTTAGAAATAAAATATTGAAAATATCTAATTTAAATGTAGTATCAATGGTGTTAGATCTCAATTGATTCTACTCGTTCTCGTCCTTCGCTTCAGGGCCGGTCCCTACACCTCCGTCTATGATCGACTTGCTTTCTCGGTATCGTGAGTCTAAAATCTTTAAGCCGCCTTACTAATATATTAATTAAATAAGATTTAATCTAATATATTAATTAAATAGACATTAATTAAATTAATACTACTAACTAATAAAAAGAGAAATTAATTGTTTTAGCCATTTTTGGTTGATGATTTAACCTCTTAGCCACATTCTCCCTATTCTTACTGAAATAACTAACACCTTCGCGAAAAACCTTCACATTACGAACACATGCAAAAATAATAAATATTTTATACTTTCAACTCTCTTAAAAAAACATAGTTTTCATTTAAGAACTATGTTTGAGTGATTTATAAAAGGGAAATTGCGAACTTGTAATAAATACTAATATAAATGTCATTTAAGAAGCCAATAAAAATTAAATTGCTTACTTTTTTACGAACATAAAATTAATACAAAAGTAATGGAATTTTAAAATTGTGAACATGGTCCCTTGGAGTTTGAAATATTACACTTTTCATTGCGAAACTAGGTGTACGAAGAGGAGCTGAAAGTGTAAAATATTCCTTATCTTTTGCATGAGTTCGTAAATATGAAGGTTTTTCATGAAGGTGTGGGCTATTTCAGTAAGAATAGGGAGAAAGTGGTTAGGAGGTTAAACCATCAACCAAATATGGCTAAAATGATTAATTTTCCTAATAAAACTCTCAATTAATTAGTTAGCCCAAAATTAAATGTCATTAAATTAATTTAAGCCCAAGTAACTAGATCTAATTAAATTTAATCTATTGGGCTTTTCTGTAACATCTTAAATTTTAGAGGAATTTAAAAAATCGAAAATCCAGCAATATGACGGCTATAAATGGACAATTTAACCAACATATGTCATCCCAAAAATGGGGAACAAAGTATGACGTTTACAACCCAAAGAAATAATTAAAGTTCAACTCAACAACCTACTAATCTAGACATAATTAAATTTGGATTAAAATCGGGTGTTGGCACTCTTCTTCCCAAAAGTATACCAAAGCTAAGTCGGGTGTGCGTCTCTATATCCTCCAAAAATGTTACTATTCCTCGAACTCTCTCCACTCAAACCCGAGTAGTCCCACCGCTAGAATGACCTGTTATACATGTCATTTTAAGAAAAAGTGTTAGGCTAAAGTCTAGTGAGATCAAACAGTTAAGTATAGCAAATAATAGTAAGAGTTAGACAGAAATAAAGGTAAAGTCGGAGAAGATATGGTTTATAGACCTTTACCATAATATAACACCTCTTGGATTAAAAGGGGAGACCCACTTACTAACACAAGTGACGGAACACAAAATTAAGCCACTTGACAAGTTAGTAAAACCAATACACATAATAAAGTACGTGCAAGGGATGTTAGGCTCAGTAGCTTTAAACGTACACCCGTTGAAGGTCAACATCAACCACATAGGGTCCTTACGTTGAGATCCTCATCTAATATCGTATACTAGCACGTAGGACTTACAACCTAATATGATGCCTAAACGTGCCTCAATGTGGAAAACTAGCGTTCCATCATTGGACAAAATGATACAAATAAGTGTGGGGTCATGACGCCCAAATGCAACCATTTATGCACATACTCATATAAGAAACCAATCAATATTATCCAACAAGTTGATTGCCATCAAAATATATAACTAAGAGCCCATGTAGTTTCATACGTAGTTTCAAAGAGGTTCCAATGGAAATCCATGAGTAACATTCTAGCCAATAACTTGTTTTATTTAATTTCCATCAAGTAAATTCATCCATAACTCCAACCCTATTTTAATTCAAAACATAAGTCTAGAGAGTAAAGGAGACATTATACTTATGTAATAAGCACATGTAATTCCAAGATATAAGTTTCTTTTCTTGAAAACATACTCAATCAAATAAGCATTAGAATCTCCAAAATTAGGGTTTTTGGTGAAAGTTTACCCAAATAAAAGAAATTCCAATGGAGATGTCTAGTAGGTTAAAATCCTTAATTTTAACATGTATAAAGTTTTTAAAAGAGGATGAGCTCACCTTGTAGGGTTGTATTTCAAAACCCTAGAATACCAAGAACTTAAGGAGAGGAGGATAAGATCTTTGAGAAGACTTGAACTCTTCCACTAAATGCTTATAAACACCTAGGAGATGATCATAAATGATCAATGGAGGTGGTAGCTAGGAGTATTAATGAGGAAGGATGATATGGGGTAACAACTCACCTTGGAACTGCAGAGAAATCGACCTAGAGCTTTCCCAAAATCAGATAAATGACTAAAAATCGCTACCTTCACAATTTATACCTAAAACCCTCGCCGGCGACAGTGACATGCGATAGTGACATATGTCATTATCGTGGGCACTATCGTCCGAATCCCTCCGCTCTCGGTACCTCTCCCGCGGTTGTGACACCGCGATAGTGACCAAGGCACTCTCGCCTGGAAATATCGCGCGGAGTGTACTGCGGGTCCTTCCCCCCGGCGATTGTGCCTTAGCGACAGTGACACCATGAAACTCTTTTCCGGTTAGACACGATTTGAATACTAGGAGTTATTAAATTGCATCTGGCTCAATATTATACAGTAAACTTCCAATAAGAGAATGAGCATTACATAAACTCTCAAATTTCGGGGTGTTACATTTTCTTTTCTTTTTCAAATAAATCAGTTCAGGAAGAGTTCCGACCCAATAGACTAGATCTGGACCATCTCTTATGGAACTATACCTGCCCCAGACCCGGCCAGAGACCCGAACCATGACCAGAATTGCCTCACCATAATCTTGGTCGCTTAGGTCAAAGGACAGTGACCTTCTATCACTCGATTAGAGTCGTTTCAGGGCCGTTTTTAACGATTTTTTTTCAAAATAACACCATTACAATATTCCTCTTCTTTGAAAACAAGAATCGCCCAAGATGGTCTACTAGAAAGTTCCAATTTCTATTTTTAAAAACTCGATGTTTGACTTTTCGTGCTTTAATCTTTTTGGCCGAATCGGTGGCCTTCCGGCCATCCGTACGAGCCTAAAATTTCACTGAACTTCTTGTACATCTATCCTAACATACAAGAGGAATTAATTTCAGAAAAAGGGAGAATAACTACCTAAATTTATTTGATGAACGCCAAAAATGTAATCTTGCTTCTTTGGCCGAATTACCTTTCTATTTTTTCTCCAAAATCGTACTTGAAAGAGGGTCTTTGACCCTCTAACTATGGCGCTCCACCCTAGGATGGTCTGATAAAAGTACGAACTTAAAAGCTCCAACACATGTCTTGGAGGCCAAGGTGTATTAATGGAGGAAACTCAACTATTCACAATCATTTCCAAAAACCAACGTCCTTAATTGGCAGAATAGGTCCCTCCAGTTTTCATTGTCCACCTTTTAACCCTAAGTAAAAAAATACAATTTTTTTAAATATTTTATTTTACTTTCCATAATGATAGAATTGGCCCTTCTCCAAACTTTCTTTCACATTTTTGGTCTAAACTCCCTTCAATTATATTTACATTTTCTTCACCCATGTATTAATTAATTTATACCAAAATTTGGAGTGTTACATCACCGATCGGATTCAGTTCAAGCCAAGTCCTTATCTGAAGACCTCAAAAGAAATAATCAAGTATTTTCAGATTTGGCCCATCAAATTCATAACTTGGAATTTTTCAATAGATCATCTTTCGATCTATAACTATCCAATAGAAGTTTTTCTCTTCTGTTGAATTCTCAAAGCATCTCTGAAATACTCTAAGTCTTTGATATCTGATAGACTATACTTCATAGATGTCTATAACTTGAAACTGTAGTATAACTTAGACAAAATAGGATTTTTACTTGTAAATTATTGTGACTATCTGTATTGATTGAAAGTGTAAAAAGCCTTCAACGAAATCGAAGACTAGTTGAAGAGAGGTCAAGATAGTCACCAAAGCGGATTGGTTTGTCATTTAGCCGAAAGAAGATCAATACAAGATATAGTCAACTAGTATTCTGACAAATACTACTACTCGCAAGCCGGATTTTGAAGTGCAAACTTTTCTAGAAAGTTTGGGTCACCAACTCTCCCAGACTCTCATCCTAGTATGGGAACATGCAAAAGCATGTCAGCCAAAATAAGTACTAAATCATTATTTAATTAGTGCTAACTTTCTTTATTGATCCCTCTACATACAAAAGATAAGATGGGTTAACAAGTGTCCACATAAATTATAAAGGCTTAAATGAAATGTACAAGCATACATGGATCAGGAAATCAAATGAAGACACGTGTTAAAGTTGAAGGAGAGTATTTAAAGCAATGAAGGCTATAAGAAGTCTTCTTTGTCATTGTTTATAAATCCCCCGTTTTGAAAGAATTTCTCTGTGAAAGCTTCAAAGTAAATTTGGCGTCACAATCTGAAGATTATCTCAGTCTTTCAGATCTGAAAGAGAACCTTCTTTCTTCTCTCTTTCAGTGTTGGTAAATTTGTCATCATTCAGATAGTTTAGGATAACACGTTTTACCTTCCTAGCTTCCACAACAAATCTGTAATTTTATTTTTGAATAAAATATAAAATTAAAAAGTAAAAATTTATTGTGTTTGTATTCAACCCCTCCTCCCTTTACAAGCACCTTCCGTGTAAGTCATAGTGGTCTAACCAATAAGTGATAAAAAGTGGACGCCGATGGAGCAGCTCATGAGGGGTGAAAGGAGAGCCATGATGTTAGGTGTGAGGGGATTGAACGATGTAGATATTTGAAAATGTAAAACCGATTTAGGTCTTTTTTTCTACTTCAAAATATTCCTAATTGGTTACAAGTATTTTTTTTTTTGGGGGGGGGGGGGGGGACTAAAGTACTAATGGTTTAATAAAGAGTGAATTACATTGGTGGTCCTGTTGTTTGCTTAAATTTTGGATTTGGTCCCTCAACAAACTATCTACGTTGATGATCCCTAACTTTTCAATTTTATAACACTCATGGTCCCTAACTTAATTCCATTAGTTAACAATAATTATGAAGAACTAATCTACCTTTACACAAACTACATGGACCAAAATGTAATTCACTCTAAAACAATTATTAAAAACATCATATTTTTTAATCTCGTCTTCCAGAAAAAACAATTATTAAAACCATTTTATATATTTAATCAAAAATTAAATTTTGAAATGAATATCTTTATATTTATTCTAAAACTATTAAATTGAAAACATAATTTTTTATTTCAAAAATTCCAATTCAATTTTATTTGTGATTCACTTCTTTTTAATTAAATTCCTTCGCTAAAAAAACTTTATACAACCAAACATAAATCAAATTTCTTAAATTAAAGTAAATATCAAATAAAACAATTTGTATTTATTTTAAAACTATTAACTTAATAAAACGACTTTTACATTAAAAAAAATCCGAAGTTTGGAAAAGTAAAATAAATTAAGAGAAATTTACATATATTTTCAGTTTGACATTAAAATATGCAAACAAAATATTATAAATCAAGTATGGTTAAAGTTAGATTAATTATATGTCTTATTCTTCCGCTACTTTATTGATGCAACTATCCCAACTTTATTGGGTTTTAGTCATTCATATTTACAAGTTTTATAAACCCTTATATTTTAGACGTCATATTACCGAAAATTTAAGTTTTAAATATACCCAATTTTTAGGGTGTTACAAGTTGGTATCAAAGCTCTGGTTTAAGTGAACTAGGTATGTAAATCTGATGCCTAGACTTAAGCTGAGACCACTAGGTTCTGAATTGTGAGAATTGGGTAGAACTTTTAAAAAGGGACGGCCTTAGAGTCGACGGAAACTACGTCGTTGAAAATTATAAAAGTGGTAGCGAGAATTTCTTATGTAGAATATGTTCATAATTTCAATTAGCTATTGCTATTATGAATGTATGATTCCGTGAGCATACTTGAAGTACTACGATTATGATGATCGCTGCATAATATTAGTATGTTTCTAGGGTATAATCTTGTGTAGCACATCTATTACCTTCTCTCGATTGTGTGATAGACCGAAATGGTAAATACATGGAGTCATCTTCAAACATCTCCGGAGGGCCAAGCCGTGACCAAATCCACGAACGATCGACCAAATGAAACGGAAGCGGTGGTACCTCCTCAACTTCCACCTTTGACTAGTGGGAGAGTGGAGCACATCCCAAGGAGAAATATTGCCACCACCGACCCACTAATGATAGAAGTAACTCCTCAAACGCATATGCTTGACATGATGAGATCCATGAACAAGACCATGGCAAAGCAACAAGAAATGTTTATGAAGCTGATGGAGGACAGAGAGGGTAGCAATTGCCGACACAAAATCATAGAGGAAAATGTGGTTATAGCGGGTTCCGGGGGCACCGAAGGCGAGAACCGCACTGAGGGGTTAGTGACACTAGAGACGAGGCAACCCGAAGAAACTTGTTCTTACAAATCCTTCATAGGTTTCAAACCACCAGAGTTTGCCGGATCTGATGAGCCCGTAGCTTGTATGAATTGGCTCAGAGAAATCGAGCACGCGTTAAGAGCCTGTGACTATGAGGAGAATCAGAAGGTAAAATTTGGTTCTCAAATGCTCCGAGGTTCAGCCTTGATATGGTGGAACGTTTTCTCCTCAACCATTGAAAAATCGGTGTTGACCAAGATGATGTGGGCGGTGTTCAAGAAAAAGATTTTAGAGGAGTATTGCAATGAGCAAGAGATGGATTTGATTGAGGAGGAGTTATGTGCGTTGAAGAAAGGAAATTTGTCGGTGCGGGAATACACCCGAATTTTCATGGAGAAGTTGAATCTTGTGGGGCATGTGGCCCCAACCGAGAAGGAAAAGGTGAAAGCCTATCTGAAGGGTTTGCCCACGGACATGATATCAATGATTTGCAACTCAAAAGCTACAAATCTTCGAGAAACGATAGAAGAGGTCAAGATCATGGAAAATGTCTATGCCCGAGACAAGGAAGAGAAATTAAAGGTGGTTAAGAAGAGGAAGTGAGAGAGCCCGCCAAGCTCGTTCAAGAAGCCGAAATTCCAACCAAGTGGTAGAAGCTTTGATAATCGCCGGGAGGCGAAGTGGTGTTCCAAATGCAAAAGCTAGCACTTTGGTTTTTGCAACCCTAACCCCAACCCAATCTCATGCTTTAAGTTTGGCAAGCCAGGTCACACTAGTCCGAATTGTCCTATTCAAGGGACAACATGTTAGAGTGCAAGGAGGTGGGGCACGTGAATAGGGATTGCCCCAAGCTTAAAGGGGGGGGGGGTAAGAGGAGGAAGCTCGAGAAGCCAACCGAAGAAGGAGGTCATTCCTAAGGCTCAAGGGAGGGCCTTCCAGATGACGAGAGAAAGGATTTGTAACACCCTAAAATTTGGAAATATCAACTAATTTAAAATTTTCTAAATACATCAATAACTAATTCATCTACAACAACAATTAAGGTTTAATTTCAATAAACACATTTCAATATTTAAACACGGTCTATAATAGGGACGAATGTTACTAAAAAACCCAATAACAGTCACTATCTCCAAAATGCGGAAGACTTCACCAAACTACTTACCCTCGTGTAAAACTAGTGCTCATCTCTTCATAGCATTGCTAGAACCATTCCCCAACTGGAAGTTGATGCACATGTCGACAAATAAAAAGGTTAGGCTTAACGCCTAATGAGCTCAAGAGTTTTCATCATAGATATGTAAAACAATAAACCTTAAGAGTGTTATTTAAAACGTGATTTTCCCAAAATAAGATACATTAAGACTGAAAGCAATCTATTTTCCAACATCCATCATTTTCATGATTAAAACCACGATACAAACGTTCCTTCGAATATAAATCCAAAACCCAAAACTCACGCAAAAACATACCTTATACTTTAACAACCAAATACTGGAAACGTGGATAAGTTATATCATCCAAAACATCCAAAAACATGGATAAGATTCAAAATTTAAAACCTTAGAACATGGATAACAACCCATACTCAAAACGTTACCGAAAACATGGACTATAAAACTCCATACCCAAGACAACACCTTTCGGTGACGGGGGAGACCCGGTTACATTGCACGTGATGGAACAAAAAAGTAGGTCACATAACTATGTAGAAAATCAAAACGTATGGACTATACTCATAAGATATATCGAGCTCAACCCCTCTGGATCTTTTGCCCTTGGAGACTCAAATTCAACCCCTCTGGATCTATACTTTGAGAAAACATTAAGTCAACTCCTCTGTGTCTATTCTTGAGAATTCCAAAACGGGAACTTATGCACAATGGAATTACACCTTACTACCTATGGGACACTGCCCGACCATATAGGTCCACACCTTACTTATCATGATGACCCGATGCCTATTACATGCCAAAGTGGTGAACTAGTCCAAAACGGGACATGAACACTGTGCCTATGGATCCATTGCACTACGGTCTAGAACTTAACATGACTCCAAATGAATGAACTAGCGCATCCAAAACATGTAATTCTCAAATAAAATGCAATAAATGCAAATCATAACCAAAGCTCTACAGTGAGTTATTAAAATCAGACAAATGTGCCCAAGACCCGATGAGGTCCAAACCGAGCCATAGGCTCAACCATCAAAAGACCAATTGTAAGAAAATCATAAAATGAAATCGAACATAAACAACCCGCATTTATGAAAACCCATGCTCCAAAATATGGAAATAACTCCAACATAATTTAGATTGGGACGAAACATTTTCCAAGTGAGTTTTATAACATTTATCCTTTCAAAACGTCCCATAACACAAAATCAAGCATTTCTCCAAAACACACAATGAAATACATTTATACTCAAAAATCTACTTCCATGAAATAAATCATTAATATACCAAAATATATGATTTATTCATCACAACGCCCAAAATCCCAAATGTGGGTGTTTTACAAGTTTATAAAGTTAGACACTTCATATAATCAAAATTCAACAAATAACTCAGCAGTTAAGAATTTCATGTAAAACATATAAACACTTTAAAATAGACATTTTGGTATGTATACCGTTTTCACAAAATCTAGATTTTACCCCAACTTGAGCTTCCTTGAAGGAACTTAAATCCACAAACAAATTCTTCCAAAAACCTAGGTCCTAAATATACATATTCAACCTTATAGAATCGTTCCCCAAACATTTACATGAAGATCTCATCTTATCTCAAAACCCAAATTTCCATAGTTGAAGAGAAGGGAAAATTACCTTTACCAAGACTTGAATCCGTCAATAATACACTTATAGGTAACCAAAATGAGCCACAAACTTCAATCTTCAAAGTGGTAAAAAGGTTGGATGAAACCCTAGAAATGTGATGAAGAAGATGGAGATGAGAGGATCTTAATTCTAGCTTCCAAAACCTTGCTAGATGATGAAGAATCACTTGGAATTCCAAGTCTTGGTGCCTCAAATGCTCAAAAATCAATAACAAATGCAAGGGTTCTGTTGGGAGAGAAAATGGGGATAAGAATTTGAGTTTTTAATGAGAATGGGATGAAAATCATATCTAACAACCAGGTTGTCCCTCGCCGGTGACAGTGCCCCGCGAGAGTGACATCCTGTCACAATCGTGGGCACAATCGCCGTCCATGTCCCGCTGTCGGTACGAGCACTGCGAGAGTGCCCCGCGAGAGCGACACTCTGTCACAATTGCGGGCACAACTGCCCAGACTGTACCGAGGACCAAACTTGACTTTTAACCCGACGCGCTCCCGTTGAAAAAATCCAATTCTACACGAAAGAGTTCCAACTAAGGTTTAAACTGATGACAATAAATAAGCAAGGTGTAGGATAAGGATTTACCAAAATTATGGGTGTTACAATCCTCCCAACCTTAAGGTGATTTCGTCCTCGAAATCCATTTCTCACACAAGGCATTTCCTTACCACTCTCAGTGCTTATTGGGTTTCTTCGGTCCCCAAAAAGGTAACAAACTAATCATAAATTTCAACGATGTCAATCTCCCAAAACGACCATCTCTTTTCCCAAAGGATTGTCTCTAATCCATTTTATCCTTGAGCTAAAACTCGGTGACTTTCTGACGCAACTGCCATACTGATTTCCGTGAAGGTTCTCACATTCCATAATCACCTTCATACGTTACATTCATACTAGAGTGAATATCGAACCTTACTGGAGCAATTTCTAACCATACGATCCCGGTTGCCTCCCAACCTTAAGTGACACGTACTATCTCAAGGGTAGCCAGTGACCTCCACTTTCCATTGACTAATTCATCCCAGTTCAACACGATTCTGTATCCGTATTCCAAAAATCAACACCAAGCCCAGAGAATTCCCAAAATTCTCTAATAATTCACCCTTGATATGGGTAAAGCCTTCCTTCCAAGGACGTACCAATACGCTATCCGGGGAGTTGATTAATTCAGATCAGGTTATCACACAACTCCGATCTATTCTAGATAAGTCGGTCATTGTGTTCATCGATGACATCTTGGTGTATTCGAAGGATGAAGAGGAGCACGAGGGACATCTCAGAGAAGTATTGGAAGTTTTGAGAAACGAGAAACTTTACGCCAAGTTTTCTAAGTGCGAGTTTTGGTTGCATGAGGTTCAGTTCTTAGGTTACGTGGTGACAAGAGAATGAGTAAAAGTCGACCCGTCAAAGATTGAACCCATGACAAATTAGGAACCACCTAAGAGTCCCACGGAAATTCGGGGCTTCTTGGGTCTAGCAGGTTACTATCGGAGATTCATACAAAACTTCTCCAAAATCGCCTCCCCATTGACGTCCTTGACAACGAAGAATGTGAACTTCATTTGGACTGAAAGTCAAGAGCGGGCCTTTCGAACTCTACAAAGGAAACTATGAGAGGTGTTGATCTTATCCCTACCCGAGGGGATGGAGGATTTTGTGGTCTATAGTGACGCATCCAAGATGGGCTTGGGGTGCGTTCTGATGCAAAGGGGCAAGGTGATAGCTTATGCATCAAGGCAATTTATGGAACATGAGAAAAACTACCCACCCCATGATCTCAAGCTAGCGGTGGTAGTATTCGCTTTGAAGTTATGGCGACACTACCTTTACGGCATAAAGTGCACCCTTTTTACCGATCATAAGAGTCTAAAATATGTCTTCGACCAAAAGGAATTGAATATGCTGCAACAAAGATGGCTAGAGCTACTCAAGGACTACGATTGTGAACTCCTGTATCATCCCGGAAAGACCAATGTCGTGGCAGACGCTTTGATCCAGAAGGAGTATGGTAGTGGCATTCAAGCTACCTTCGCAACAGTGGAGGTCGTATGAAGTCTTATTAACAGAATCAAGATGTCACAGTCAGAAGCACTTCTTGAAACAAATCTCAAAGGTGAAGCTACGGTGAAGCTACGGTGAAGCAACATCTCCAATTGACCGAAGATGGAAGTGGTTTAAATTTATTCCAAGGACGAATATGGGTACCGAAGATCGGAGGATGTCGGTACTTGTTATTGGAGGACGCACATAAATCCAAGTACTCCATTCATCCAGGAAGCACAAAAATGTATCGGGATTTGAAGCTAAATTATTGGTGGCTGGTAAAGAAATTGGATGTAGCTAGTTATGTGGAGCGATGCATAACTTGCTTACAAGTGAAGGTGACACACCAACGACCTTACGGTAATCTAAAATCCTTAGAGATACCAGAATGGAAGTGGGAGCACATCACGATGGACTTTGTAAACAAACTATCGAAGACCTTGAGGAGTCATGACAACATTTGGGTGATAGTGGACCTTTTGACCAAGAGCGCGCATTTCTTGCCTATGCGGGAGACTCTCTCGATGGACAAATTGGCGAAACTCTATATAGATGAGTTAATCTCCAGGCACGGGGTGCCACTCTCTATTGTGTCTCACTGTGATAGTCGTTTCACATCCCATTTTGGGATAGCTTGCAAAAAGAGTTGGGTACTAGAGTCAAGTTGAGTACCGCATACCACCCCTAAACTGACGGACAGAGCAAGAGAAAAATTCAAACGCTTGAAGACATGTTGAGATCATGTGTCATCGACTTCGGGAGAAGTTGGGATTCACATCTTCCGTTAGTAGAATTCTCCTACAATAACAGTTATCACTCTAGTATCGGGATGGCACCATTCAAGGCGTTGTAGGGAAGGAAGTGTAGGACGCCCGTGTTTTGGTTGGAAGCGGGAGAAAAGCAATTTTCTAGACCAGAGATCGTGCAAGAGATGGTCGACAAGGTTAAAGTCATTCGAGAATGATTGAAAACGGCTGAAGATCGTCAAAAGAGCTATGTAGACAAGAAAAGAAGACCAGTCGAGTTCCAAGTGGGAGAAAGAGTGATGTTGAAAGTTTCATCGTGGAAGGGAATTATTAGGTTCGGAAAACGTGGGAAGCTTAGTCCCCGTTTCCTCGGACCTTTCACCATCATTGAACGCGTTGGGCTTCAAGCATACAAGATGGATCTACCGCCCAAAATAGACGGGATCCACCCTACCTTTCAAGCATGTTACTTGAGAATGTGTCTAGCCAAAGAGGAGAGTGTCATTCCCTTGTCAGAGATTAGAATGGATAACGACCGATGTGTGGAGGAACCCGAATCTATCCTAGAAAGCAAGACGAATAGGTTGCGACACAAGGAAGTGGTTATGGTGAAGGTTTAATGGAAGCACCACCACAGAGCAAACGTAACTTGGGAATCAGTAGAGGACATGAAAAGGCGATATCCGCGTCTGTTTGATTAGTTTGAGATTTCGAGGACGAAATCTTTTCTAAGGGGTGGAGGACTATAACACCCCGAATTTTAGATCTCGTTTATATGCTTAAGACTTTTGGAAATATATATATGATATTCCCAATCTGATCTAGCACGATTAAAGGTTTGAATTGGACAAAATTTAGCATCGCGACGGAATCGGACAGCAGCCTGGGTGGAACCAGCGACTATGCTAAGGCAATGTCGCATGAGAACCACCACTCTCGGTACAGTTGGCGCGATAGTGACCGGAGATAGTGTCGTTTCACAATCGTAGGTATCACAATCGCGAGCTAGGGGATAACCTCGGTACAGTCCGGGCGATTATGCCCCACGACTATGCCAATGGCACTGTCGTGCGAGACCAGACGGGATTTTCTCTGTAACACCCCAAAACTTGGGACAAACAAAATTTCCAAAAATTGGAAATGTGATATATATATATATATATATATATATATATATATATATATATATAAAGTTATGCCAAAGCATGAGCTCATCCCAAAAAGGGAAACAATACTCCTGTTAATTACATGTTTGTAACGATAAGCCATGAGGGGAAAACAACCCTTTAATCTAAATCCTAACTAGGAAAGAGATTACATAAAGTTTTGATCCAAATCCCCAAAATGTAAAGTCTTCTAAACTTGGCGTCCCAAAAATATCCCAAGCTTGCATCTGAAGTCATCTAGACCTTCTTGGTGGGCGATCCGCTAGAACCTGAGATACACATCAACCAATCAAGTGTTAGGCCAAACGAGCCTAGTGAGTTGTACAAAAGAATGGCATAATCATTTAAATCAATTATAGTCAATAAGGGTCATAAAGGAATCAATAGGGGAGATCCATCACACCAAAGAGTTTCACCTCAAGTCAATGTACCTTGATGTTCACTTTCATGAGCAACATCCCGAAGGCCCGGCACACTTGAAGACTACCTCCCAGACATTACTCCAAATGGCGGAGGTCTAGGTGCACATCGTCATGGTGGCACCCTCGACTACATCCTTCTAGCGCTTACTCATGGTTCATCCAATATACAAGCATTATCCATCTCTATACATATTTCATATCAACAATGTACATGTATAAGACCCCACATAGTTCCAATCCCAATTTAGGTCCAAAACTCTAAAACATGTAAATCCAACAATGATATTCATAAATCCCATGATACTACACAATCATGACTAAATAATGTCAATAATAAACCCATCAAATTCCACATGATGAATATTAGCCAAAAACCCCAATAATCACAAAGGTAGCAGTTAGGTCAAACTTATCAGGTGATCGGATTTATTCATGTAAATGAAATAATGACAAATAAACACAGAAGACATGTATCTCATTTGATAATGGTTAGAAGAAACTCACTATCTAGGTTTTATAGAAAAACCCTAGAAACTTGCAAGAAACCCTAGAGGTAGATGGAGGAAGGAGATGATCTTGAGACTTGAGATCCTTGGTTGAAATCTTTGGTTTGAGGAAGCTCTATTCTTGAAATAAATGTAGTGGATGATGGTTGGGATGCCTTATAAATCGATTTTGGGGAGTAATAAGTGAGGAGAGGATTTTGAGTGAAAGTAGATGGAGGAGTTAATGAAAATGAGGTTGAAATCCCCTTTTAATTCGTCAGGGTGCATGCGCGACTAGTGGCGTGGGTTGACCCGCGCGGTCATCCGCGCCAATCTCTGGACTTTCAGATGCACAGTGCTTCCCGCGGTTTTACTGTGTAGCTCAACCCGCGCGGGTAATAAGGATTTCATCCCTGAAATCACAACTATTCAAAATAAGTGAGGGTATCTCCTCTTCATGTCATCTTCCGACTCCCACGTCATTTTCGTACCTCGGTGGTGTTTCCATTGAACCTTTACCATTGTTACCTCCTTATGTCGCAATTGTTTCGTCTTCAACTCCAAAATGGCTTCCGGCTCCTCAACGTACCGGTTGCCATTGTCCACCCGAATCTTTGTCAACGGTATAATGCTTTCTTCTTCGGCCAAGCACTTGAGAAGATAACATACTTGAAATGTTTGGTGAATCCCGTTATTTCCGGCGGCAAGTCCAATCTGTAGGCTTGAAGCCCAATCTTCTCTAATATCGTAAAGGGTCCAAGGAAACGGGGACTAAGCTTTTCGCACTTCCCAAAACGAATAAATCCCTTCCACGGCGATACTTTCAACATGACTCGCTCACCCACTTGGAATTCGACTGGTCTTCGCTTCTTGTCTGCGTAGCTCTTTTGTCGATCTTGGGCCGCCTTCAAACGCTCTCGAATCTCTTTCACCTTATCCGTCGTCTCTTGTACAATCTCCGACCCCACAAATTGTTTTTTTCCCACCTCGAACCAACAAACCGGTGTTCTACATTTCCGTCTATAAAGCGTTTGAAACGGTGCCATCCCGATGTTTGAGTGGTAGCTGTTATTGTACGCGAATTCCACCAACGGCAAGTGTGAATCCCAATACCCTCCGAAGTATATGATACATGAACGAAGCATGTCGTCTAGAGTTTGAGGATGGTAAGTTGTGCTCAACTTGACCTTCATACCTAACTCCTTCTACAACCCATCCCAGAATTTGGAAGTAAACCGACTATCCCGATCTGAGATTATAGATAACGGAACACCGTTATGTGACACTACTTCGTCTATGTACAACTTGTTCAGTTTATCCATTGGCAACGTCTCCCGCATTGCCAAAAAGTGCGTGCTCTTCATGAGTCGATCCACCACCACCCATATTGTGTCGTGTCCTCTCAAAGTCTTTGGTAGCTTAGTGATGAAGTCCACCGTGATATGTTCCCACTTCCATTCCGGAATGGATAGTGGTTGCAAACTTCTGTAGGGTTTTTGATGTTCCGCTTTGACTTGAAGGCACGTGACGCACTTTCCCACATAATTAGCCACATCGAGCTTCATCATCGGCCACCAATAATGCAACTTCAAATCTCTATACATCTAGGTGCTACCGGGATGTATGGAGTACTTGGACTTGTGAGCTTCCGCCAAGAGCAACTAATGATTTCCCCCAACCTCCGGTACCCAAATCCTCCCTTGAAATAATTTGAGGCCACGACTGTCTTCTGTAAGTAGCTCCCGTTGCTTCACCATAACTTCGGCCTTGAGGTTCTCTTCACGAGGTGCTTCGACTTGACTCACCTTGATGTCCTTCACTAGACTTGATATTACGTCCATTCTGGATAAAATTACCTTGCTCCCACTCTCGTAACTCTTTTGACTCAACGCATCCGCCACCACATTGGTTTTACCAGGGTGGTAAAGCAACTCACAGTCGTAACCTTCAAAAGCTCCAACCACCTTCTTTGTCACATGTTGAGGTCTTTTTGATCGAATATATACTTCAAGCACTTATGATCGGTGAATAAAGTACACTTCGTCCCGTAGAGATAAGGTCGCCATAGCTTCAAGGCAAATACTACCGTCGCTAGCTCCAAGTCGTGCGTAGGGTAATTCTTCTCATGATCCTTGAGTTTTCGCGATGCATATGCGATCACCTTCCCCCTTTGCATCAAAACGCACCCGAAACCCAATTTAGAGGCGTCGTTGTAAACCACGAAGTCTTCGGATCCCTCGGGTAAGGATAAAATTGGTGCCTCGCATAACTTCACCGAAAGGCTTTTTCTTGAGCTTCGGCCCACAAGAACTTGACATTCTTCTTTGTCAATGATGTGAGCAGGGAGGCAATCTTCGAGAAGTCTTGAATGAATCGTCGGTAGTAGCCGGCCAAACCCAAGAAACTTCTTATTTCCGTTGGGCTCATCGGTGGTTCCCAATTCATCACTGCCTCAATCTTTGCCGGATCTACTTTAACTCCATTTTTCGACACCACATGACCCAAGAATTGGACTTCTTGTAGATAGAATTCGTACTTTGAAAATTTTGCAAATAACCTATCCCTTCATAGAATTTCTAAAACTTCCCGCAAATGTTGTCGATGCTCCACCTCATCCCGCGAGTATATCAGAATGTCATCGATATAGACTATAACCGATTTGTCTAGGAAAGGTTGGCATACTCGGTTCATCAAGTCCATAAATACGGTTGGGGCGTTAGTCAATCCGAATGGCATGACTAGGAACTCATAGTGACCGTATCTTATTCGAAATGTCGTCTTCAGAATATCACTTTCTTTCACCCGCACTTGATGGTAACCTGATCGCAAATCAATCTTGGAGAAGCATCCCGCTCCTTGTAAATGATTGAAGAGGTCGTAGATCCTGGGAAGTGGATACTTGCTGTTCACGGTGACCTTGTTGAGCTCACGGTAGTCGATACACATCCGCATCGAACCGTCCTTCTTCTTCACAAATAAAACCGGAGCTCCCCAAGGCGACGAGCTCGGTCGTATAAATCCCTTCTCGATAAGTTCTTTTAGTTGAGTCATCATCTCTTGCATTTCCGTCGGGGCTAGGCGATAAGGAGCACGAGCTATTGGAGCGACTCCTGGAGTGAGATCGATGTGCAACTCTACTTGTCGTTCCGGTGGTAGCCCGGGTAGATTCTCCGGAAAGACATCCGGGTATTCGCGCACTACTTCCACATCTCCCACTTTCTTCTTGTCTAATTTTGCGTCGATCACGTAGGCTAAGTACGAAGCACAACCCTTGGCTAAGCTCTTTCGTGCCTTGAGGGACGAGATAATCATGTTGGCTTTTCGTTTCTTCTCTCCGTAGATTATCACTTCTCCACCCTTCGGCAACGACACACGGATTAACTTCTTAGAGAAGAATATATCGGCATCATTCTGGGATAACCAATCCATCCCAACGATCACGTCAAACCCCCCGATGTTTGCCGATAATAAATCTATCACAAAGGACGCCCCATCTAGTTCTATGATACACCCGGCATAACATTCCCGAACCAACATATGCTCTCCATTGGCTACCTCTATCACTAGAGAATCATTCAATACACTAATAGGAGTAGAGAAATTCTTGCAAAACGAAGTGGACACAAAAGATCGGTTCGCACCAGAATCAAACAACACACGGGTAGGTAGAGAGTTCACTAGAAACGTACACGACACAACATCCGCCGTCTCTCTTGCTTCATCCGCCATCATTTGAAAAGCTCTACTTGGCGCTTTTGGTTGGATCTACTTCTTTGGCACGACCGCGCTCGGAACCTCTTGATGTCCCCTCGCTAGCTTAGGACAATTTCTCTTGATGTGCCCCGGTTCCCAGCACTCAAAACAAACTCCCCCTTGGGAGGGGCAGTCCCTACTCAAATGGTCCTTCCGCTCACATTTAAAGCACTCGATAGAACCGGAGAAGGGTTTTGAATTACAAGGCCCAAAATGCTTACTTTTGCATTTGGGGCACCATCTTGCCTCACGTCGTGGCTCAAAATTCCTTCCCCCGTTAAAGGGTTTGGATGGTCGCACGGGCCCGGCCGGACCTTCCCATTTTCTCTTCTCTCCTTGTTGCTTCTTCTCCTCCCTCTCTTGAACGATATCGTCCTCTACCAATTGAGATGCCTCGATGACTTCCTACAAGGTAACCTTTTGATTTTTCCTCACGCCCGTCTTCATTTCCGCCGGTAAGCCTTTCCCGAAGGCTTTTATCTTCGACCCCTCATCAGTTGACAAGTGCTCAACTAAGCTGAGTTTATCCATGAACTGCTTTGCGTAGTCGGCAATAGACAAATTTCCCTACTTCAAATTGTGGAACTCTTCTTCTATTTTGTCAAGCACCCTCTCATTGCAATATTTCTCCATAATCTTCTTCTTTAAAATTGGCCAAGTGATTTGGGCCAGGACCTCCGGCGTAAGAGTCCTTCTGGTAACATTCCACCAACTCATCGCATCCCCTCTTAGAAATTGGGATGCAAATTTGACCCTTTGAGAGTTCGCGCACACGCTTAACTCAAATGATATCTCAACATCCTGAATCCATTTCATACACGCTAGCGGGTCAGTTGTCCCGGAGAATTCCGAAGCCCGACTACAAAGGAAAGTCTTGAAAGAGCAACCCCTTCCTTTTTCTTTTCGGCTCTAATCGCATGTTCCTCCGTCCCAATAGCATTGTCGGCACCACCCGACCCAATCAGCGCATTGTCTCCCACTGCCTCATCTCTCCGGTTACTCGTGTCTCGATCTTCCAACAACTTCATGAATTTCTCATCCCTCTTGTCCATCGCGGAGTTCATCATCTGCATTATGCTAGCCAATAGGACCGATTGAGTGTCCACCTATTAAATAACCGGGTTCTCGGTTTCCAAGTTCACTTGAGAAACTTCGTCTACGATACCTTCTAGCATTTGGGGAATCGGTGGAACTACTCGGTTTGCCGTTGGGTTTGCTTGTCTTGTAGGCTCCGAGGCGGTTACACTCGCCTCATTTTCATCCTCAGTCGCCCTAACCCGACTCCTCGTGTTTACCATTGTGAACTGTCACACATGATAAAAGTCATACCGGTTAATCCTTTAAAAGATAAATGGTTCTATACGTACTACAATAATGATTAATAATCATAATAACAATTTCAAGCATGCTCACGTAATCATAACTTCAGAACAACACTGGCCAAGTGAGATTGTGAACGTATTTTACATAAGAACCCTCGTTGTCATCATCATAAGTTTCAATCAATGCAATTCCGTAATCATAATACTCTCCCCACCTACGAATGTTCTACCCATGTGGACAGTGATCCTATAAGCACAACCAGTCTAAGTATAGGTATACTAGAGTCGACATCTAGTTCACTTAAACTAGAGCTCTGATACCAACTTGTAACACCCCAAAACTTGAGACAAACAAAAATTCCAAAAATTGGAAATGTGATATATATAAAGTTATGCCAAAGCACAAGCTCAATCCAAAAAGGAAAACAATACGCTTGTTAATTACATGTTTGTAACAATAGGCCATAAGGGGAAAACAACCCTTTAATCTAAATCCTAACTAGGAAAGAGATTACATAAAGTTGTGATCCAAATCTCCAAAATGTAAAGTCTTCTAAACTTGGCGTCCCAAAAATATCCCCAAGCTCGCATCTAAAGTCATCTAGACCTTCTTGGTAGGCGAGCCGCTAGAACCTGAGATACACATCAATCAATCAAGTGTTAGGCTAAACGAGCCTAGTGAGTTATACAAAAGGATGGCATAATCATTTAAATCAATTATAGTCAATAAGGGTCATAAAGGAATCAATAAGGGAGACCCATCACTCCAAAGAGTTTCACCTCAAGTCAATGTACCTTGATGTTCACTCTCACGAGCAACATCTCGAAGGCCCGACACACTTGAAGACTACCTCCCAGGCATTACTTCAAATGGCGGAGGTCTAGGTGCATACCATCATGGTGGCACCCTCGACTACATCCTCCCAACGCTTACTCATGGTTCATCCAACATACAATCATTATCCATCTCTACACATATTTCATATCAACAATATATATGTATAAGACCCCACATAGTTCCAATCCCATTTTAGGTCCAAAACTTTAAAACATGTAAGTCCAACAATGATATTCATAAATCCCACGATACTACACAATCATGACTAAATAATGTCAATAATAAACCCATCAAAGTCCACATGATGAATATTGTGACCCAGATTACTAGCATACATTTCACACAATGATTAAGAACACAATATTATTGATCAAATCATGATATTACAATTAGTCACAGATCTCACACGTAATCACAAGTCTCACATAGTTCACTGTTTGTATGTGTGTGTGTGAGAGAGTTCTTACCACTCTCTCAGAATGAATCTAATATGCGTGTTTTCTATATTACAAAGGAAACAAACATATTTATACTAAGTCAACATTCGTTGACTTTACAACTCAAAACCCTCAAATATCAACTTATTACAACCAATACCCTCTATTTTAATCTTGAACACAATTCTAGTCTAACAATCTCCTCCTTTGGATTCAAGATTAAAAAAAATTGTCAATTATCTTCAGGTCTTCTTGTCTTCAGAAATGATCATCAGCAAAAATCTTTTTCAGCTTTGAATCTTGAAAACTCTAACATCTTCAGCAAACTTTGAAACTTTGACATTCTTCAACTTTGAAATAAATCTCCCTATTTGACTTTTCCAACAACTTATAACACATTCTTCACAATCATTGAAATCTTCAAACGAACTTTACATCTTCAAAACTTTGTCCTTATTTTTCTTTTAACGTTTCTTGCTTTGGCTTTCACTTTGACTTTCAAAACTTGAACTATCTTTCACTTTTTCAATCAACCATCTATCTGATTTGAATATCTCCCCCTTTCATTACATCTCCTTTGACTTCTTAATAATATCAACATTGTTCTGACTTGGACTTTGACAAACTTTTCTCCAATTTTATAAACTGAATTTGAAACCTTTATATATCTCCCCCTTTTTGATGAATGTGAGAATCAGAATCATCAAAACTTTTTCAATGTCAGCATAGTCTTTGAAATATTCCCCCAAAACATCCAATAAGCGCAGTCTTCATGATTAACAATCTCCTCCTTGTGGTGAAAAATGATCAATCTCTCCCTTTGACAATAAATGATCAATCTTCCCCAAAGAGTAATAGGAAAGAATCTTTTGTCTGATCTGAATGAGCCGTTAATTCATGAATGTATTTATCTGAATCTTTTCAAATTCAGATAAAATAAGAGTTGTAACCCTGAATCAACAAATGAAACAGTTAGGAATGCCTGTCAGTAACACAAAGTTATTGTGTACAACGAATGTACAATGTAAGGAGCTTGAGATGATGTTTACTCCCCAGGACTTCCATTCAATCATTGAAAAACAAGGTATTTTCTATGAATGTTCTGACAGAAAAACACATTTTCTGTGTGCTCATGCTTGTGTTATGAAAGAATTAGCACAATGATTGCTGTTTAGGCTCAAAATTATGTAAACCAATGAGACAACAAAGATAATACATAGACTCAAATGTGCATGAAAAAGGGTCGAAGGTGGGACAACTTTCCTTCTTTTTCAATATCAGTATCTTTCGAGTGAAGAACCAATAGATTATGTGTTTCATCCCCAGAAAATATGAAACATTATCTTTTTAAGAAAAAAATGAGTAGCTGATGAGGTTGTATGCAAGAGATGGCATGAGCTAGGTGCCTTTTTCAATGTCGTTCATGAAAAAATGTGAAACAATAGTAATGTGGCTGCCCGACTCAGAAAGATTTGGTACAGAGTCTGATATTCTTTTACTTTGTTCTTTCACCCTCTTTATTTTATCATTTTAGCTCACTTTTAACCAATCTCTCATTTCCATTTAACCTCTTCACACACCACTCTCAATCTTTTGAACCCCTCTCCCCTCAATCACTCTTGGGAATACTTCCGGGGTAGGAAACATTGGTTATAGTGAATCCATGTAAGTTCTGTTAAGCTCTCACATCGAATCCCATGTATTTACCCTAAAAGCATGCGTTGCTCAATGATTTTCTTGACATTAAAGCATAAGAAATCAATTGTCAGTATATGTATGCTCATCAAAAATCAGAATGAAGTTTAAGCATTTTAAGCATTTAAGATTTTTCAAAACTTTGAATGAATGAATATCATGAAATGAATAGAAATGTTTTGAGAATCTGACAATGATTTAATCAGATCAAATATTTCATAAAAAAATAATAAGGGATATCAAAGACGTAAGATGTTTATATGAACAAAATATAAACATGTTAACAATGAAAGCACATATAATGATGAAATGACGTCTAATCTCAAACAATGTAGAGTACAAACGGGAGTATTACCATAGAAAGATTTAACATTTGATACATGGTAATAACACGTTCAAGAAATGTACTGAACCGATGTGTGTATGAATACTTGACAGTATAAAGACATGACAATTACACAAGTATTTTTCATTAGAAACACACGGTCAGACAAGCATGAAAGAATCCAAGTAAAAATCATTTAAAATCGCACTTCTTAATTCATGAAAACATTTTAAGAATAGGAAGTGGTTTGAACATTTAAAAACCATTTTTCACAAGTGAAAGTTGTTCATCTTTCAACAAGTGATAGAATTTGAGATATAGAAGATATACCTGTAGTATATAGTATCTCAACTCCCCCTCGAATGAATATCATCGTTTAAGTATCCTCGACAAAACATCAGATATTATCCCCTTTAATATCTGTAAAAAGTCAATTTATCATAAATATAACAATGAAAGTACAACTAGCTATTATCAGTTTAATTCACTAACTCCCTCTCAAATAAAAAAACTTCTAGAAAAGATGTTATCAGTTAAGCATCCATCAAAAAAAAACATTTGAGATCGGGTTCTGAACTAAATTATTCAGAAACCATTATTACATATTCTCCGGTGAGAATAGTAATGTTCAATTTACCAAATAAGATCGGGTCCTGATCTGATGTAATCAGAAACCATAGTTACTTGAAACATTGAGGAACGAGTCTTGAACTGTTTTATCCAATAGCCATAGTTCTTTCTCCGTGATACGAGTCCTAGACTGTTTTGTCTAGAAGTCAATGTTGTTTGAAGAACGAGTTCTGAACTGTTGTATTCAGAAGTCTTAGTTATTTCTCCCCCTTAGTATTTATTTGCCTGCAACACAGGTTTAACTTCTGGTATCCACTGGTATTTGGATCCTGAATTATTAGTTGCAGTTCTAGTAGGAGAGATATAGTAAGAACCATACCAGCTATTTTCATAATTTTTGTTAACAAAATCATTTGAGCCGCAGTAGGAACAACTAATTTTCTTTTGTGCTAACCTTATCAATTGATTGATAGTGTAAACCAGATCAGGTTTGCCAAAAGTTTTACCTTTAGAAGCATTGTTCCTTTTAGCATTGGATACATGTTCAAATGATTTTTGTTCCTTCTTCTCCTCCGAGGAACCTTTCACTATCCAGATCCATTTTTCATTATCTTTCTGATCTTTCCTTCTCCAAAATCTTTTCTTCTAAGACTTATCCTTCTTGATATTACCTGAACCATAAACATTTTAATCAAAGAATAGGTTAGAAGGACGAATTTGATCTTTAGATTTAGAAGTTTGACTATCATCAGAATCAAATAAAGGATTAATAGAAACATGTGTGAAAATTGAACTTGCTACTGATTTGAATGAGAATTCAGATGCAACTAGATCATCTCTTGGTGATTGAGCTATTGATTCAGGCGTCTTGTGCTCAGTCAGCTTCACCTTAAACATGATCTCCTCAAGTTCTTTGATCTTTGTAGACAGATAGTTTCTTTCCTTTGACAGTATGTCAAACTTCTTATGCAACTCAGATTTTGCATTCTTCTCCTTCTGAATGTTTATTGACAGCTCAGATAGCTTTCCATTCAGCTCCTTTATCTCAGCTTCAAATGCTTTCTTTTTTCTTCTCCAAAATCTTTCTTTACAAACTTTTGCTCAGCTATGTTTTTCTCCTTATCAAACTTATCTCTCTCCATTATGATTACTTTCTCAAAGTCTGAAACTTGTTGAGAAAGCTTTACACATTTAAGCTCTACTGTTTTCTTCTCTTCAAAAGATTTTCTGGAAAACTCAGAAAATTTCTTAGCAAACTCTTTTCTTTCTTTCTCCATTTTCTTTTCATCCAGAGAGATCTTTTCTTTCAGTTCATTCATCTTTCTCTGAAACTCAACATTTTCTTTTTTAAAATCTTTTCTCTTTTTATCAATTTTCTTCATCTCATCTTGTGCTTTTATGTTGTCTCTGTCTTGGGCTGCTTTCTCCTTCATCGTGTTGATTTCAACCTCAAGACTGAAGACTTTATCTTTTAAAGAATCTCTTTCAGCAAAAAGTTGAGAATTTATCTTTCTTAGCCCTTCAGATGTCTCACAAGCAATGTTTGCTCTTCTTCTATGATCATCAAGCTCTCTTTGCATTTGTTCCTTTTTAGACCATATATTATTTTCATTTAAACCTTCAAACTTTTTCAGCTTTCTTTGCAGAATAGAAATCTCTTTTTCCTTTGATTCAATGATTCCTGCAAAATTAATTTTAGAGTTAGCTACACATTCTGAGCAAATAAAATCTTTCTTTGAATCTCTATCATCTTTCAGTTTCTTGATTTGAGCTTGAAGAGATGAATTCTGAATCTTCAGATCTTTGTTCTCAGCTTTGAGTGTTGGAATCTCTGGCTTGTATGACAATAAAGAATCCTTGTTGATTATAACTTTGTTTCCCTTCTCATCAATATAAGGCATCTTGATATCTGCAAAAATATAAGCTTGAAATAATCGTTAACAAGAATCAGAAACCTTAATCACACTCAAAAATATGTACCCCTACGCAGACTTAGCACGGGGGTCCCGCTACCCGGTTAGCGGGTGGGGTCAAGGGGCAACGCCCTTGTGGGGCCGAGGGGCAGCAACCCTAGAGAAAAAAAATTCACAATTAAATCTCATATAGTAGCTCGATATAAAAAAATATGTTAGAAATGATCTTTAATCAGAAAATCAGAAAAATCACTTGAAAAATATGTTAAGTACAGAATTCGTATACAAGAATTCTTATGGAACAATTCGCAGATACTCACAAACAAGAATTTAAGAATAGAATTCGTATAGCTCACACAGAATTCGTATGTCACACACAACAAGCAATTCGCATGAAAGAATATAAAAAGGATACGAATTCTAATCTTTTCGTATATCACTGTAATGCGAATTCTGAGCTTTTCGTATAAGACTCAGATGCGAATTCATTGAAATTCGTATGTCTCTCAGATGTGAATTCTGCACAATTCGTACATGTCTCTTGTACGAATTCTACATTTTTTGTATAATAACCTCTGCGAATTCTTTACTTCTCAAAAATAGCTCTTGTGCAAATTCTTTGAACCCTGCGAATTCTGTCCTTAACAATTTTAATTCTCTGTAATGTGTGAATTCCTTCAGTCCTGCGAGTTCATCGTGCGAGTTCTTCGTGGTTCGTGCGAATTCTTCAAATCTTGAACATTTTTTCACAAAAACACACTGATTTTTACTCAAACCTTGATGTTTGGCTCTGAAACTTTGTAGAAATGATCTCTATGCCATCGAACACAACCCTACGAAGTGAATTTCATCAAGAACAATTGTAGATGTGATAATCAGATCTTGACAGTCCGCGAGTGACAACTTTCAAAAACAAGAAAGATTGATCAAATTCTCACAATCTAATGTTCAATTGAACATTCAACCAAAACAAGAAATGTTCTCCTACACCAAGCGATCACTAAAATACCAATTTTACACCAAAAACATCACTGAATCAAAAATTTGATTTCAATGGAACAGTGACTTTTCTTTAAAAAATATCGATTTTTCTGAATAATCTGATTTAGCTCTGATACCAATTGTGACCCAGATTACTAGCATACATTTCACACAATGATTAAGAACACAATATTATTGATCAAATCATGATATTACAATTAGTCACAGATCTCACACGTAATCACAAGTCTCACGTAGTTCACTGTGTGTGTGTGTGTGTGTGTGCGAGTTCTTACCACTCTCTTAGAATGAATCTAATATGCGTGTTTTCTAAATTACAAAGGAAACAAACATATTTATACTAAGTCAACATTCGTTGACTTTACAACTCAAAACCCTCAAATATCAACTTATTACAACTAAGACCCTCTATTTTAATCTTGAATACAATTCTAGTCTAACAAATAGTAGCCAAAACCCCCAATAATCACAAAGGTAGCAGTTAGGTCAAACTTATCAGGTGATCAGATTTATTCATGTATATAAAATAATGACAAATAAACAAACAAGACATGTAACTCATTTGAAAATGGTTAGAAGAAAACTAATATGTCCCTAATTCAAGTTCTAGTTCATACATATTAACAAGATGACAATCACAAACAATTAAACTACCTGTTTCAATTTCCAATCAATGAACAATTCATATACAATCTCTCTGGACACTATCTCTCTCTAGAACTAAGTCTCCGTGTACACAATGAATGTTAACTAGCAACTACTAACCTCTACAACTACCTAACTAGTCATATGTCTATAAGAGACACACGCTTACAACACTATTACAAAACAAATACAGGACTTTGACATTGACTTTATTACAAATGACTTTGACTTTGCTTGAGAGTTGACTTTGACTTTGACTTGGCTTCACTTTCAGCATTCAGACTTCATGATCTTGTATCCAACAAATATGTGCACTAACAATCTCCCCCTTTGGATTCAAGATCATCTCTAAAAAGATTTTGCAATTCAATCTCCCTCTTTAAGCTCAATTTGTGCAATCTCCCCCTTTCTGTACAACACAAACTATCTCCCTTTTTAATTGATTTTTAGCAACTTTATCTCCTCTTGTAGACTTCTTGTCAACTCAGATAATCTTCAGAAAAAAATAAGCATTTGAGCAATCTGTAATCTTCCCAAAATTTGTCTTCAAGATTATTAACAATCTCCCTAAGGATATAAAACCTCTTTCAGATACCGGAAAGAAATTATCTTCAGGTTTAGCTCGGTTTGCTTCAGCAAATTGTCTTCAAAGAAAATTTCGGTAAACTCTGCTCATATTCTGAAATCTTTGAACTTTTCTCTTTCAACTTTCAACAAACTTCAACAATCTTAGCAAAACCATCTTCAAACTTTGCATTTCTTGAATACTTCTCAAATATTTCTTGATCCTCTCCCATAGTCATTTCTGATTCAAACATTTCTTGAATGTTTCACCCCCTTTTTGATGATTGTAGCATTGAAATCATCAAAACTTAACAAGAAATGTCTTATACCAATCTGATTTCATCTTTCCAACGAGCCTCAGACCATCTATTGATCCAAAAAGATATTCATCCGAATCATTGCAAATTCAGACAAATTGTGAGTGTAACACCTGAATCAACAAATGAATTAGTTAGAAGTGCCTGTCAGTAACACGAAATCACTGTGTGTAACGAATACACATTGGAAATGAGTTTTGGTGATGTTCACTCCCCCAGGTATTCCATTCAATCATCGAATAACACAAGTTTATTCAATGAACATTTAGACAGAAAAACAAATTTTATGTGTGTACGTGCTTGTGTTTGAACGAATTAATCATAGATAATTGTTTTTTAATAGGCTCAAAATTGTGTAAACCATTGAGACAACAACAGTTAAACACAGACTCGATTGTGCATGATCGAAGTGCGAAGGTGGGGCAGACTTCCTTCTTTTTCAATATCCATATTTTCCAAATGAAAACCAAATAGATTATGTGATGTGTCCCCTTGAAATATGAAACATCTTCTTTTTTAGAAGAAAATGAGTAGTTGGTGGGGTTTTTATCTAGAGTTGGCATGGGTTAGTTTCCTGTTTCAACGATGTTCACCAAAGAATTATGAAACACCAGCAATGTGGTTGCCCGACTTAAAAAAAGTTGGTGCAGAGTTTGATATTCTTTTACTCTGTTCTCACACCCTCTTTCTTTTTATTATTAAGCTCACTTCTAACCAAACTCTCATTTCCATTTTACCTCATCACACAACACACACTCAGTTATTTTGACTCCTCACTCTTCGATCACTCAAGGATTAACTTCTAGGGGTTAACGTGAATCCATAGAAGTTTTAGTTAAGTCCTCACACAATGAACCCATGTAATCCTAAAAATACGATGTTGCTAAACTTGGTTTAACTTTGCAGTTAAAACACAAAATATTAAAGACAAGTCACATATATGTATGCTCATAAATGTAATCATGAAGATTTGAGCATTTTAAACATTGAAGATTTTTCAAAACAAGTATATTGAATAAATGAAATGATTACAAGAAATTTGTTTGAAAATATGACATTGTATGAAAAAGATCAAAATCTGAAAGATTTATCAATTAAGGCTTAGGTCAGCAAAAATTGGATATTGTCTATACGAATCAAAATATAGACAAGTCTTGAAAAAACGTTTCGAAATGAAATCAACGCTCAAAATTCTTTGAAGTTCAATCGGGGTGTATCACCATCGAAAATTTTGTTCAATTTGAGACATGGTGATAACATATCCAACAAAAATTTAAACCGGTGTGTGTGAATACTTGACAGTATATGGAAAAGATAAAACACAAGTATTTATCTTTGGAAACACACGGTTTATGAACATTTAAGCACATAAAAAAATGAAAACATTTAAAATCACACTTCTATATTCATGAAATCTTTTTAAGAATCAGAAGTGGTTTGAATATTTAAAAAACATGTTTTCATATCTGAAAGTTGTCCTTCTTTCAGACACGTATGAGATTAAGATTAGAAATAAACCTTTTCGCTCAGTCTTAAATCTCATCAAGTCAGCTCAAAATCATATAAGATATGATCGTCTAAGCTCTCTCTCTCAATTCTGCAAAAATCACAAAGTCTGTCAAAGTACAAAGCTTTATTCACAAAATTTATTGAAAAGTATAAACATAAAGCAATAAAACATTGAATGTACGAGTTTTGATCAAATGTAATCAGAAGTCTTATACTCCCCCTGAAATTATGCATTAAATTTATCTCACACTCCGCTTGAAAACATGAACAATGTTGAGTGCAGATATCTTTCAGATAATATTGCAAATGCATATTTTTCAGTAAAAATTATGTACTCCCCCTTGAAGGTTGATCTTTTCAGTTGAGTATCGGAGTACAATCTCATTCAGCACAGGAGTATCATATCTTTTAATCGTTGAAGTACGAGTCCTAAACTGTTGTGTTTAGAAGTCAAACTCCTTATCTTTGAGGAACGTGTCCTGAACTGCAGTATTCAGAAGCCTTGGTTCTCTTACTCCCCCTTGACTTGAGGTGCCTGCAACACAAAATCATCTTTCGGCTTTGGTACCCACTGGTATTTGGGTCCATGTTTGTGAGTTGCAGTTCTTTTAGGAGTAATTGAGTAAGAACCATACCAGTAATGATCACTAGTTTTATGAAAAAAATCATATGTACGACAGTAAGAATAATAATTCTTCTTTTTAGACAACATGATTAATTGATCTCTCGAGTAAACAAGATAAGGTTTACCTTTTTGCACATCGTTCTTCTTGACTTTTGATGCATGTACAAATGATTTGTTTCCTTTCTTCTCATCCTTCTTCTCATCATTTTGTTCATCATCAGCTGGTTTCACTTTCCAAACCAGCTTTTCTTCTCCATACCTTCTTCTTCTTCTTCTAAATGTATATGAACCATATACATTTCTATCAAAGAAAATGTTAGTAGTACGAATCTGATCATATGAGTTAACTGACCTTTTTGTAGAAATAGTTCTATGATGTGAGCTTTAGGCTGTCTTTTTAGAGTCAGTTGAATCATTTCTAGGTGTGTGGATAAATGACTCTAGAGTCATTTGCTCAGTCACCACCACCTTAGAAACAATATCTTCAAGCTGTTTTATCTTTGAAGATAAATTGTCCTTTTCTTTGATGAGTAGGTCAATCTTTTATTGAAACTCAGACTTCGTTTTCTGCTCTTTCAGTGCACTTGTGGATAGTTCAGATAACTTGTCAGTAAGCTTCCTTATCTCAGATTCAAACATATCTCTTTCTTCATCAAAATCCTTTTCAGCATTGTTTCTCTAACCAGATATTTCTTTAAAGTTTCCAACATTTTTCTGTTCTATGGTCTTCTTCTCTTTTTCAAACTCGTCTCTTTCCAAGATGATCACTTTCTCAAAGTCAGACACTTGTTGAGAAAGCTTGGAACATTTAAGCTCAACCGTTTTCTTCTCTTCAAAACTTTTCCATGAAAACTCAGAAAATTTCTTTGCAAACCCTTTCTTTTCACTATCAAAATCATCTCTGTCTTTAATTATCTTTTGTTCCAGATCAGAAATCTTCTTATTCAGCTCTTCATTAGCATACTCCATATTCTTAATTTTCTCCTCATACCTATCAACATAATCTGCTTGCTGGATTTGAACCATTTGCTCTTCCAAGATTGAGATCTTTCTTTTTAGCTCAATATTCTCAGCTTCCAAACTAAGTACCTTTTCTTCATTCAGCCCAGAAGTCTGTTTCAGAAGATCTTAATTTATTGTCCTTAAGACACTGACTTCTTCTCTCAGTATTCGCTTTTCCTCATGATATCTCTTAGATCTCTTTGAGTAGTAGTCAACTGAAGAAGCGAGATTTTTGTTCTCTATTCTGAGCTTGGCAATCTTTTCTTCATCATCAGAAAACTCATCTTGAATATCTTGTTACAAAAAGAACTTAAAAATGATCATTAGTCCAAGTGAGATCTCAACACAAAAAAACTTAGAAATTTCAGAAATTAAATTTCCAAAATTTCTCAAGTATAGAATTCGCACACTACTATGAAATACAAGGAATCCGCATGCACAGTTCGCACACAAGCACAATTAAACAAGAATTTGCACACTACATACTCAAACCTTAGGGGGCGTTTGGTTCGCGGAATGTTTTTGGATGGAATGGAATCTGTCAAAGGAATTTGACTTTGAAAGAATTGGAATGTAATGTTGTCAGGTTTGACCACCTGTTTGGTTGGCATAATTGGAATGAAATCTGTTAAATAAATTAGAATTTTTCTGTTTGATTCACATATTGTAGCTTTAGAATTGGAATGGAATTTTGGTAAATAACCAAAATACCCTTTTTGTTTATTTTAATTTTTTTCAACAAAAATTACTTTAATGAAATAATCATTAAATAGTTTAATTTTTAACTAAAATTGTTTTGATTATTTTAGCACACGAATGATGATGTGAGAGAGAGGGAGAGAGAGAGGGAGATAGAGAGGAGAGAGGGAGGAGAGAGAGATGAGAGGAGAGATAGTGGAGAGAGAGAGAGAGAGGAGAGAGAGATGAGAGGAGAGATAGCAGAGAGAGAGAGGGAGAGAGGAGAGAGAGGAAAGAGAGAGAGGGAGAGAGGGGAATGAGAGTGGAGAGGAGAGAGAGAGAGAGGAGAGGAGAGAGAGAGAGGAGAGAGAAAGAAGAAAGAGAGGGAGAGGGAGAGAGGATAGAGGAGAGAGAGAGTTGGTGTCTGCTCATAATGTTGAACGGTAGTGGTGGCCGGTGGTGGTGGTTGCCGGTGGCGGTGGTGGCCGGAGGTGGTGGTGGTCGATGCTGGTGGCCGGAGTTGGTGGTGGTCGATGGTGGTGGCCAGAGGTGATGGTGGTGGCCGGATGTAGTGGTCAGTGTTGGTAGCCGGAGGTGGTGGTCAATGGTGGTCGGTGGCGGTGGCCGGAGGTGGTGGTGCATATTAGGATGAGGGGCAATTTTGTCCCAAAAAAAAATATGACATTCTATTCCAATGAAATACCACCCCCCCCCCCCCCCCCCCCCAAGGAATGTTGAATTCCTTCATTTGTGGAATTTATTGGAATTCAACATTCCAATTCATTAAAAAGAATGAACTAAACGATGTAATGGAATCTGGTCAACGGAATTCAACATTCCAATTCCATCAGATTCCAACAGAATCTGCGAACCAAACGCCCCCTTAGAATTCGTACACAAGACAAAATTCAGAATTTGCATGCAAAAACACTTCAGAATTCGCACACACACACAGAATTTGCATGCAATTATATGCGAGTTCTAAGAATTCACATATAATCTTATGTGAAAACTAGACTTAGAAACATTTTAAGAAATACTTTTTGCATACTGTCAGGATCGAAATTCAAACAAGAATTTAATTCACACACACTCAGAAACAATGCTAAAGAAGTTGCGGAAAAACACTTTAACACTAACAATCAATGAAACAGTATATCAAACTCAAATCACAAGTTTATATTGATTCAACTTGATGATTACACACAAAACCTCAATCTGTTGAACAGGATCAACAGACGTTCTATACTTCTCTATAGAAAGGATCTAAACTAGTCTTGAGGTTAATTCTCTCTAAAACAAAAACTTATGAATGAATTATTTTATGTTTTTTACTATCAAATACTTCTATACTATATATACAAAACTGAATACAAGATAATTATCAAAATACAATTGATCTTCAACATCAATACCATAATTATCTTCAGTCTTATCTCCAGCTTGTCTTTATCTCCAAATCATCTTTATCTTTAGAAGCAGCACTAATTATTTTCAGAAGTATTAACCATCTTCAGCAGTATTAATCTTCAGCAGTACTAACTCTCCAAGCAGTACTAACTATTCAAGTAGCAGCACTAACTCTTCAAGCAGTATTATTTCTACTAGCAGTAGTAATCTTGATAGTCTGGCAGTAGTAATTACTTAGAAACATTAATCAGCAGTATAAACCATACTTAGCATATTCAGACCCAACAATCTCCCCCTAACTTAACTTTTCAGAAAGAGAAGTTAAGTTCTTCATGATATGGTCTTCATGATGCTTTCAACACTTCAGTTCAGTTGCCCAAATTTGGATCCAGTCCTAGACTTTGATTGATGATTCTTCTAACTACTATTCTGGCCATTTCTGAATCCTTTGAACATGTCAACTTAGCATTCAACATTGCTTGAAGTTTAGCCTTACTGTGATCATAGATCTTATCCACCAGGTAGTACTCATGATAGGCTCTGTCTACAGTGATGACATAGACTCCACATCTTTCAAATAGCATCCAATTTTCTATTCTTTGGAATTTATTCTTCAGATGCAAATATCTGATCACATGTTGAACTTTGCTGGGATCAAACATCATGCATAAGTACTCCAAGGCTAATCTGATTAAGCTCCTTTCTTCTCCTGTCAAAACCATTTCATACAGGCTCATTCCAACTTTGAACATTTCTTCTAAATCAGATCTGGAACAACTTCTGATGATTTTTCCCCAAGTAGAGTAAACCTCATACTAATCTCCCATCCTTTTAATCCTGAAATATTTCTTCCTTTGATCTTCCAGGATGTCCCAAAAGATAATCTCAGGGGCTTGGACAGAAATTGGATCAACTTGTATAGGATCTTTATCTGTCACAGTCATGTACAAGTTAAACTGCTCATTTTGTTGCTGATTTGACTGCTCTGGAGTCTGCTCAGGTTCTGCTGAAGGTGTAACATTAGGTTCTGCTTCTGTTTCTGCTCTTTCTTCTTCAATTCTTACCCTTTTTGCCTTTGGCTTGGTGGCAATGGATTTCTTTCTTTTGATGACTCCAATTTGCTGAGCCAAAGTCTCTTCTTTCTTTTCTTCTTTCTTTTCCTTGATAGGAGTGCCTTCTTCACTTTCAGGGAAGGGTTGTTGTATGTTGAGATCATGCCTCTCTTTCATCCTCCTTTCAGCTTCTTCCCTTTGAGTGGAGTCCCCTTTCAGATTTGACATCTCCTTTGTATACAACTCCTCTATCCTACCATAGGCCATGTTAGTAAACATTCCTTCAGGAACTCCAAGAGCTCCTTTCAGAAAGTTTATCATTTTCCTCCTTTCTTGATTAGCCAGGAAGGTCTTTGAGGGTTGTCTCTGTCTTTGCTTTAATTCCAGCCTTTGCCTTGAAGCCTTCTTTGTAACTATCTTGGCAGCAGCTGCATCCTTCAAACTCTTTTGATATTCTTCATTTAGCTTTTTAGCCATATCCAGTGCAAGCTCTCTGTCTTTGGCGGATTATATTTCTTCTTCCTTTGCCAACTCTGCTTGAAGTTGTTTGGCCACTTCTTCATCTAACTCTATCTTATTCTTTTTCTTTAAAGGTTGATCAGTTTCAACCATCTTCTCCTTTCCCTTCTTCTTTGCATCCTCCATGCTGACCTCTTTTTCTTTCTTTTCTAAACCTCCTTCTTTGATTATTACTCCCTTAGCCTTTTGAGTGGCTTTGGGAGTGTCATTCTTAGCTTTGACCAAGGTTTATGCAATCTCCATTTCCTCTCTGGACAATGATGTTTCTACTGCTGGTTCAGTTTCTGCTTCTTTCTCAGTTACTGCTGTTGATTCAGTTTCTGCTTCTTTGCTATTTTCTGTTTCCTTATTCAGCTCCCCCTCAAACTGAGCTTCCATACCAGTAGGACTGTGTTTCTCCCCTTCATCTTGTTTCTCCCCCTTGTTGAAAGCATCTCCCCTCTTCTTCAAGACATACTGCTTTCTTTTCTTTTTCTGTATCAACTTCATCACCATCTTCTACAATTTGGTAATCTGCACTTGTTGAGACAGAATTACAAATTTCATCTCCTCTATATCTGAGCCTTGCTTGATGACATCAAGATTAATGTTTCCCATAGTATCAATCAATTCCTGGTAGTTATATCTATCCTCACCTTCTTTGGGTGTGTTTACCACCCTTGAAGGATCCTTGGATCTTTTAGTAGTAGAGGTATTCTGCCTAGCAGAAGCACCCTCTACCCCCTTGGTTTCTTGGCACCTGGGACCTTTGGATGATTGCTCACCGAAAGTTGCCATGGGGAAGGTCTTAGATATGTTCACACTGTCCTGTCCTGCACTTTGTGCAAAGTCAGTATTGTGAGCCTTACAACCCATATGCTCTTCCTTCTCCTTATTGAGCACCTTCTTGGGGTTGGGAGACACCCCTGTGGTTTCCCTTTGGATATTCTCTAATGGAGAATGCTCCATTAGAGGGCTTGAAGTCTGTAGGGGTGAAGGTACTAAAAGAGAATGAACCTTCTTTACCTTTTTCCTTATATAAGTGTGAGTGATGGGTGATATTGGCTTTTTAAGAAGGGACTGAGGGATGTTAATAGAAATGAGTGGTGTGGGTAGGTCATCAGTTTGGTTGTCAGATGAGGGCTTTGACACTGATGCCTCACCATGGGAAGGAGACACACCCATCATTGTAGAGAACAATGGTGTGTCAATACCTGAGAAGTCCTTACTAGGCCTCCTCATATTAGAAAACACCTTCCCTTTCGGGACCTTTGGTACATATACCTCATTATAATGAGGTAAATCCGTCAATTCTTTATTCAGTAAAGCTTTCACAAACCTGGGATACATATAAAAGGATTTTGTTTTGGTATCCAGGTTTGACAGTAAGTCATTGAAGATCATTTGTGACAAATTGAACTTCCTGGAGGTTGCTAAGCAGACCATAGCATAAGCAATGGTACTGCTGAACTCACTCCAGCCAGTTGTTTTCCTTGAAATACAGTGCTGAAGGGTATGAACAAAGAATCTCCACTGTGGTGAGAATCTGTTCTTGAAAAATTTGAAGACATCAGTGGGACCTTCATACCCCATATTACTAAGAGTTTGGAAGAGATCTTCCTTGGGTAAAGAGGTTATACCTGAGGCATCATCTAGTTGTAGATGAATGCGAATAGCTCCTTCTGTGATTGTCAGGGGTTTGTCACACACCCTTGTTTGGATGACCTGATTGCCATCTTCAGAATGAATAGCAGCATTGGCCCAAAACTGCCTTTGGTGTTCCACACAGATTGTGGGATTGACAGTTAATGCGTGGGCTATGTGTGAGGATCTTAGGAAATCCACAATCTGATGAAATCCCTCTGCTTGCTTTGGTTTGAGTAGCATTGCCAATTCATTTTGTTCATCGACAAACATCCGTTCAACCATCTTCTTGAGAGATTGGTCGAAGCTAGGGTTATGCACTGGTAAGAGAGAATTTAAGAGAACAAGAGAGAGAGAGAGATTACACTAGTAGGAAATTCAAAGAGCCATTTGTAATTTTGGCGGTCACACAGGGTATTTATAGGTGAAGGGAGTACGTTAGAAGCAATACTAATTACCTTAGCAGTATTAACTCATAACAGCAGTAGTAACACATACTGGCAGTACTAACACAGACTTGCAGTATTAACACAGACTAGCAGTACTAACACAGACTAGCAGTATTAACACATGCTAGCAGTATTAACATGAACCAACAGTAGTAACAATGATTAGCAGTATAAATAAGGCAAGCAATAGTAACTTTGCACTGGCAGTATAAACCACCTAGCAGTAGTAACCATACTTAACCATTTTTGAACTATTATTATGAGTAATTCAGTGAGCCGTATTAACTGAACGAGAAGTACCAAGTATCCACTCCAAATAATCTGAAACACTTAAACACATAGGGGTTAATAGCACCAACTTAATGAGAATATACTTATTCATTGTTCATCATGCCCACACTTGTGACCAAGAATGTGAATCTACCCACATCAAAAGATTTTGTGAAAAGATCAGCAAACTGGTTACTTGTGTGTATTTTCTGAACCTGAATTAGCTTCTTCTCATTACAGTCTCTGATAAAATGGTACCTTATTTCTATATGCTTTGTTTTTGAATGCTTGACAGGATTATTAACAATGCTAATAGCACTGCTGTTGTATATGAAATAGGAGTGTGAAGAAATGTCATATCATAGTCCATCATTTGATTCTGAATCCATAGCACTTATAAGCAGCAGCTTGCAGCAGCTATGTATTCTGCTTCTGTTGTTGAAGTGGACACTGTGGTTTGCTTCTTACACTACCATGATACTAGTCTTGCATCCAAAAACTGACATCCTCCAGTTGTAGACTTTCTGTCCAAGTTAGCTCCACCCAAATCACTATCTGAATATGCAAGTAGGTCAAATGGTGAGTCATGAGGATACCAAAGTCCTAATCTGGGTTGACCTTTGAGATATCTGAATATCCTCTTGACTGCTTGAAAATGTGATTGCTTTGGCCTAACTTGAAATCTTTCACATACACAAAAAGGGAACATGATATCTGGTCTAGACGCTGTGAGATACATGAGAGAGCCAATCATGGATCTGTAATAATGAACATCCACATCCTCCCCCTCAAGATCTGCAGTAATCTGTTTGTGTGTCTCCATGGGTGTGCTTGCAGGCTTGGAATCTGAGAACCCAAACTTGGTTAAAATGTCCTGCACATACTTGGTTTAGCTTATGAAGATTCCATCTTGTTTCTGCTTAACCTGTAGCCCAAGGAAGAAAGTAAGTTCACCCATTGAACTCATCTTGAATCTCTTATGCATTAACTCTTCAAAATCTCTGCACAATCGATCTTTTGTGGATCCAAAGATGATGTCATCCACATAGATTTGCACTAATAGGATGTCCTTCTTATTCCTTTGAATGAACAGAGTCTTGTCAATGATCCCTCTCTCAAAACCATTTTCCAAGAGATAGGTAGACAAAGTGTCATACCAAGCTCTTGGTGCTTGATGTAGTCCATACAGTGCTTTCTTCAATTTGTATACTCTGTCAGGGTACTTGGGATTTTCAAACCCTGGGGGCTGACAGACATATACTTCTTCTTCAATTTTGCCATATAGAAAAGCACTTTTCACATCCATTTGGTAGACTTTGAACTTCATGAAAGAAGCATAGGCTAAAAATAGCCTAATTGCCTCAATCCTAGCCACTGGTGCAAAAACCTCTTCATAATCAAATCCTTCTTCTTGAGTGTACCCCTGTGCTACCAATCTAGCCTTGTTCTTGATCACTATCCCTCTCTCATCCTTCTTGTTTCTGAAAATCCATTTTGTCCCTATAGCTCTGTGTCCTTTCGACAGTTCTACCAAATCCCATACATTTTGCAGTACAAACTGCAGCAGCTCCTCTTGCATTGCTTCTATCCAACTTGGATCTTTCATTGCATCATGTGCCTTTTTGGGCTCAACTTGAGATAGAAAGCAAGAGAGTAAGCCTGATTGTATATCTTTTAATCCTCCCAGCTTACTCTGATTCCTTGTGATGATTGGAGAATTGATTTCACCAATCACCAACTGAGGAGGATGATCTTTAAGCACTTTTGTTTGATGAAAAGCCTCTTCATTAATGTCTGCATCCAGATTAGAGTCATTCTTTTCAGGAGAGCTGCCCCCAAACACTGAGGAGTTCTCATCATCACTATCATCTTCTGCCAATGCAGGAATCTCAGGTTCTAGCTGTCTAAAGTCAAAAGTTGATCCTCCTTTTCACCTCTCTCCTCTTCATTCTGAGCAGTTTCAGTATCCTTTGAATCTGAAGCATCTTTCTTCTCTTGAACACAGAGTTCAGTAGAATCTGCTGTAGGAATTGGGAATAGCACAAACTCTTGTCTTTTGTTTTGTACTGATTCTGTCCCTGTTCCTGCATTATTCTCATAACTTTTCCACTAATCTTTCCTCCAGATGGATTATCACCAAATGCAACATGTTCTCCATCAATTCTTTTGAAGTTTTGTAGGCAGGACTTGTTGCCTGTCATGTGCCTAGAGCAACCACTATCAATATGCCAAATGCTCTTCCCTTTTTGCTGTTGGTTGCCCTGCACATAAAGTGGAACAGTTAGTTTTTAGTAGGAACCCAAGCCATAGTGGTCTTGGGTTTCCCATTCTCATCAACATATTCACAATCAGATTTGATGAGCTTTTCAGACTGGGGAATCTTATGGCTTGAATACTTTGTCACAATAATGGGTTTGTTACTGGAAGCAGTACTAACTTGATTGGTAGTACTCACTTTGTTAGCAGTACTAACATCATTAGCAGTACTAATTGGATTAGCAGTACTAATTTTGTTAGCAGTACTAACTTCATTAGCAGTACTAACATTGTTAGCAGTAGTATTCCTTGCAGCAACATTATTTCTGTCAGCAGTACTATTTGAAGTAGCAGTACTAACCGATTTATTTACTATTGGAACCCAAACCTGAACAAAATTGTTTGCTTTATTTTTCTTTAAGTTACTCCTTGACTTATTTGGAGTATTTTTCTTTGATTTTGGAAACTTGTTTTGAGCATGAGCTTTTAAAGGTGCTCTTTTTACATTTTCAGCCATATGATTCCTTCTTTGATTCCTATAACCAACAGGATTTTGTATATGTCTTTGAAAGTTTATCCTCTGGTTCATAGGATTGAAATAACAGTATTTGGCAATATGGTTAAGCTTTCCACAAATAAAACAAGGTTTTGGTCTATTGATTTTACTCAGATCAACCCCTTGTTTTTGTGCCCACTGATTATTCCAGTTTCTTTGATTACCCCTTGTTTTATCATGTTTTTGGGGCTGATGCTGTTTACATGTACAGGGATTCACAACTGTGGTCTGCATATAGTGGACTCCCTGTACCTTTCCCTTTTCTCTCTTTGAGCTTTCTACCTTTTCACTCTTTGAGCTATCCACCTTTTCACTCTTGATGAATGGTTTACCTCCCCCTTCATTGGCAAGAATATGATTTTCTACAGAAATCTCTTCTGCATTCTTATTCTCATAATTCTCTTTCTCATTCTCTTCTTCAACCACCACACTATCTATAGGATCTACTTCTGTTGCTCCTATAGGTAAGTCCTTCTTATTTTGGTTTTCTAAGAGATCTGAAGAGGGAAGGATATAATTATTGTTATACGGTGGAGGTGTTACATTGTATCCTATACCACTCTTGATCTTATCATGAACTTGAGCTTTAAGCAAAGAGTCCATTGCTTTGGAAGCATAAGAAAACTTCTCAATGTCAAGCTTAGCTTTCTCATACTCACTCTTTATCTTCTCACACTCCTCTTTAGATTTTTCTATTTGGATCTCTAATTGATCTTTCTCCCACTTCCAGTAATTTGTGTCATAGTAATGCTGAAGTTCATTGGCCTTGTAAGCCTTGATTTGATCTTCAAAGTTCTCCACAATCACTTTATACTCTCTTATATCTCTCTCTAACCTTTTAAGGTCATCACACATGCTTTGGTTATGATCCCTGTACTTTTGAACAGTCTGAAGACACTCTTTAGTGCACAGTTTAGTTTTTACCTCTGTTGGAATATCTGTGCTTGAAGATTCTGAGACTTCTGCCATCAGTGCTTGATTTTGAACAACTTCTTCTGCTTGATCACTCCAATCAAATCCCATTCCTTCTTGAGAAACAAGAGCTTGAGTGGAGTTTCTGTTGTTTTGGAAGCTTGAGGAATGTGCTTGCTGGTGGTTGCTGCCATATTGTTGAGGAGTTCCTCCTCTGCATTCTTTTGCAAAGTGTCCCATCTTGTGACACTTGTAGCACTCCACCTTTGACTTGTCAAACCTAGCACCATCTTCTCCCCTCTGAGAAAAGTTATTCCTTCCAGTCCTTTTTATGAATCTCTTTACCCTCATAGTTAGCATGGCCATCTGCCACTTTATATCCATCTCCTCAAGGTCATCTGCATTAATTTGTTCAAGATCATCATTAATTAAACCAGAATTAGCATGACTAGCAAGAAAAGCTTCTAATACAGAGTCATTAGATACATCCTGCTTAGATACATAAGCAGTACTAACTGATTCTGTATTAGCAGCAGAAACAGTAGAAGAAGAAGATGATAAAAGGGAAGCATTATAAGTGTATCCAGATGGTCTTTTCTTGGCTTCAACTTCAGCCTCAAACACCCTTAAGTCATTATAAAGATCATCTAGTTCTTTGTCCTCCAGCTTGTCATCTTGTCTGAAGGAGACAGTATACATGGTCCATTCATCTCCAAGGTACCTTAAGAACTTTCTGTTTACATCATCTTGATCAATCTGCACTCCAACAGTAGCTAGTTCACCAATCAGCTTGTTAAACCTGTCAAAAGTTTGAGTCATGGACTCATTCTTAGTTGACATGAAGTTTTCATACTGTTGCTTCAGTATTTCCTTCTGATTTCTCTTGGTACTTTTGGTACCAGAGAATCTCTTCTCTAGAGCATTCCAAAGCATCTGTGCAGTTGCAGAACTGGTGTTGATACTCATTAGGAATAGCCAAGAGCAGTGTGCTCAAGGCTTTCATCTCTGTCTGCCTTATCTTCCTCTCTGCATATGTCTTTGGTGGGATTCTTTTTCCATCTGCTCCAATCTTTCCTTCATTAGATGGGCCATTCTCAATGATGTCCCACATAGAGTAATCTGTGAGAATGATGTATTGCTTGATCCTAATCTTCCACATATCAAACTCATTAGATCTGAGCATTGGAACCTTTGAGACCAGAACACTATCACTTGAACTGTCCATGATGATTGTTGTTTTTTTGAGTTTAACAATGCTCTGATACCACTTGTCAGGATCGAAATTCAAACAAGAATTTAATTCACACACACTCAGAAACAATGCTAAATAAGTTGCGGAAAAACACTTTAAAACTAACAATCAATGAAACATTATATCAAACTCAAATCACAAGTTTATATTGATTCAACTTGATGATTACACACAAAACCTCAATCTGTTGAACAGGCTCCACAGACGTTCTATACTTCTCTATAGAAAGGATCTAAACTAGTCTTGAGGTTAATTCTCTCTAAAACAAAAACTTATGAATGAATTATTTTATGTTTTTTACTATCAAATACTTCTATACTATATATACAAAACTGAATACAAGATAATTATTAAAATACAATTGATCTTCAGCATCAATACCATAATTATCTTCAGTCTTATCTCCAGCTTGTCTTTATCTCCAAATCATCTTTATCTTTAGAAGCAGCACTAACTATCTTCAGAAGTATTAACCATCTTCAGCAGTATTAATCTTCAGCAGTACTAACTACTAGCAGTACTAACTCTCCAAGCAGTACTAACTATTCAAGTAGCAGCACTAACTCTTCAAGCAGTAGTAATCTTGATAGTCTGGCAGTAGTAATTACTTAGCAACATTAATCAGCAGCATAAACCATACTTAGCATATTCAGACCCAACACATACAACTTTTCGTATAAAACTTTTCGCACAAAGGGATTATACGAATTCTGGACTTGAAGAAATTTTAAAATCTTTTTATGCGAGTTCTGAAGAATTCGTATCACACACTGATGCGGATTCTTAACTTTTCGCACGAGACACATATGCGAATTCCGTCCTTGAGATTTTTTAAGAAAAACTTTTCGTATAAAATGCTATGCGAATTCTAAGTTTTCGCAAATAAGCTTGTACGAATTATGAGTCTTTCGCTCAACACACACATGCGAATTCTCCTCATTTCGTACAACACACATGTACGAATTCTACACTTGTAAGATTTTTCAGATAAAAAAATATGCGAAAACTAAAGATCTGCGAATTCTAGATGCGAATTCTCGAGATTCTATACGAGTTCTTCAGGATATGCGAGTTATTCATGTATTTATACGAGTTCTTGAGATCTCGATGAAAACCCACTCTGTTTGGCTCAAAAATTCATCAATTCTTCGAATTTCGATCTCAAACTTCGACAATTTGACTACTATTACATCTAGAAACAATTACAATCACTGAATTTCAACAACAAACACTCAAATGTACAATTTGATCTAATACAGTGCTTACGAACTCATGAAACTTCGAATTACCAAAATTACAAAATTAATGAAAATTACAGTGCAAAAATCCAATAAACCTATACAAGATTCATCTACAGCACTATACGAACTCAATCTATTCAATTAGACTCGCAAATTCTCACAAAAATTCAATACTTGATCTACGACTCAGAAAACAGTCCGAAAACCATGTTTTCTTGATTTCAACTTGAATCTGCTCTGATACCTATTAATATGTCCCTAATTCAAGTTCTAGTTCATATAGATTAACAAGATGACAATCACAAACAATTAAACTACCTGTTTCAATTTCCAATCAATGAACAATTCGTATACAATCTGTAACACCCTCAAATCTTGGAAATAACAACTAATTTAAAATTTTCTAAATACACCAATAATTGCTTCGTCTACAAACACAATTTAAGGATTAACCTCAATACACACATTCATTCTATACATACAATCTAAGATAAGGACGGTGCTACTAAACCCAATAACAGTTACTATCTCCAACCTGAGGAAGACTTCACCAACTACTTACTTTTGCAATAAACTAAGGCCCAACTCCTCAAAGCACTGCTAGAACCGAATCCCCGACAGGAACCTGATGCACATGCCGACAAATAAAAAGATTAGGCTTAACGCCTAGTGAGCTCAAGAGTTTTAACATGAATGATTATATCTTTTAAAAGAAAAGAATTCAGTTCAAATCAAGATCTTTCTAAATAGTTTACTTTAAAAATGGAAACGACACATTTTCCCCATAATATGCATTTTTAAAGACAATGCTCCCAAACACACATTTTTTATAAAACGAGGCAACCCATAACTCACCCAAAACGGGATTATAATTCGACACCCAATTTGTGAAGACGTGGATAACACTTCATATCCCAAAACACCCAAACACGGGTGGGGCATAATACTCGACCCTTAAATAGCGGAAAACAATCCATAAAGATATGTTACATCATCGAAAACATGTAACTCGAATTAATACTCACGCGACCGTAAAATATAATGAAATCCAAATATTAAAGCATGGACAATTAAATATCCAAAATACTACGGGCCGACAACGGGGGATACCCGTATCCGTTGAGAGTGGAGGAACACAAAAGTATGCCACTCAAACAACGTTAATCGTATGATACTTCACGCACGCAAGCCCAAGTGCCCCTACAACTCCTTTCAAGATACACCAAAAGAGACAACTGACCTTAGCAAATATTACGAGAATACGCCAAAGGCTCGGCACAAGGGGATACAACTATGGCATTGCCCCAACAAAGCAAAGGCCCCAAAAACGCCCATCAGGGGACTACCCATCGTCATGATTGCACAACCCGAACTCAGCCATCCTAGTGTACACTTGAAAGGACAAGGTCATAAAACATGAGTCCCGGAGTCCAACCTCGTACCACCCAATTGACCATCAAATAAGACTGATTTACGTGCCTATGGATCCAATGCAACATAGTCTAAGATTACATGACTACACATGAATGACTCACGCACTCGAGCATGTAATTAACAACGGTATGCAACAAGGTGCATTAATATGTATATCATAAATGGGACTCTACGTCGAGTCATTAAAACAGGACAAATGTCCCCAAGACTCTTTTAAGTCAACACCGAGCTAAAATGCCCAAAATCCATTTGACCAACAATTAACGTTTTCCCAAATGATGAAACACATCTAAATGGCGTTTATGCAGACATATACTTAAAAGATGTGATTTACCCAAAACTCGACACGGGTTAGGACATATCATTTTCCAAATGGGTTTATGAAACAAAATATACCAAAAATGCATATATCATGAATTGGACCTCGTTTGTACGAAAATCATCAAAGGTGCATAAATCATAAAATAGACCTTACTTATACAAAATCCCAAATATAAGCTTTTCAAGAGATTAACACAACCCAAGTTTATCAAATATGAAAATTTACCGAAATACTCACACTTTGACAATTACTAAGTAAAACGCATTTTTACTTCAAAATACACATTTTGGCATGTACATAGTTTTCGCAAGTCAACTTGAACTCACCTTGCTAGGTTAAGTTAAACCTAGGTTTCAATCCCCAACCATTAGCCTCCAAAAGCATAGATCCCACCCAAAGCTTTCCGAAGACATCCATTCCAACTCTTCAACTCAAGCTTCCAAAACCTAGATCCACACATTTCCAACCACAAAGAATCATATTCATCCCTTAGAATTGTTCCCCAAGTATATACACGAACATTTCATCTTATACCCAAAAAACCTAATTTTCTATACTTGAAGAAGGAGAAGATTACCTCAACTAATAGCTTGAATCCACCAACCCAAAACACATGTAGGTCACCAAAACGAACCATAAGCTTTCAAATCTTCAAATGATGAAAAGTTAGATGAAACCCCCAAGAGCTTGGTGAGGAAGAGGAAAATGAAGGTTTTAGGGTTCAAGATCCCAACTAACAAGGTGATGAGGAATCATTTGTTTTAAGGAGAAAACCCTCAAAATGGGTTAGGGTTTGTGGGGAAGAGAGGAAATGGTTTGGGAGAGAATAGGAAGGAATTAGAAGTGAGAAATGAGAAGATTGGGTGAAAATTCGGACATTTTAGGAGACAGGGGCCGCGGACGACCTTGCCACGCGATAGTGACATTGTCACTATCGCGAGGGCACTCTCGTGGGGATTGTACCGCGGGTGGTACTCCCCCGGCGATTGTGCCATGCGATAGTGACAATGTCACTATCGCGAGTCACAATCGCGCCACTCGTACCGAACCCAGAAAAGGGTCAGAACTCGAGATTCTCGCATGGGTCGACTTAAGGTTCGAAAGCACAACATTTCACTCAAAAAGATAGACGGAAGGCAGAGAGATTACCAACGAAGGACGGAGACTTACTTTGCGAAAAAACGGGTGTTACAATCCTCCCAACCTTAGAATGATTTCGTCCTCGAAACCTAGATTCCCATGAAACCTTACCCGTAGAAAGATTGTTCTTAATCCTATTTGCCAGCACTACTATCATGACCCTTGTACTGATTCTCACGTCAACCGCCCCTCTTGGGCACATTACACTCATAACCGGGCGAACACTTAACTCACCAAAGTAGCCTTTACCCACAAGGTTACCGTCGACTCCCAACCTTAGAATCACAGTTACTACCTACAGGGTAGTTTGTGACCTCAACTTCTCACCGGCCAAATCACTTCGGATCTACATGGTTCCGAACCCAAGCCAAAGATCGTCACCAAACTCCCAAAATCCTCAGATTTCTACTGATCCATTCTAAGCATTGATAAAGATGTCCTTCTAAGGCGCGCTAACGCGCTCTCCAGGTAACTGGTTAACACAGATCCGACAAATACTCAACTCCGTCCCAAACCCAACCTCAGAACATTCCCTTAGTACGATCTTTACCACATCAGAAAAACTTATACACGTCGATACTTAAATACTAACCTCCAATCCACCTTTACATTCTACCACCGAGGGTTCAATATTTCTCATGATCTAACCAGGATTCTTCCAACCCTCCCAGATTTATGGACCTCAAGAAAACAAGTCGACGCCTAATACCAACTGGTGATAGTGAGAATGTGGACATTCCGTCTCACATTTTAGTCCATAAGTATTGCCGAATTAAGGTTGACACCAACAAAGGACTATTATTCCTAGGGGTGTTCATCCAAACCACCAAACCGCCCACACCACACCGCACCGCACCGTAAAACGCGGTTTAGAACTTTCGCGGTGCGGTTTGCGGTTTGTATTTGTACCAAACCGCACTATGCGGTGCGGTTTGCGGTTTTGAGTTTTCAAACCGCACCGCACCGCATCTTTTATATTATTTTAATTTTTTCATTTTAAACATATATATATATATATATATATATATAATAGTTTAATTTAATATTTTTATAATTGGGCTTTGTGTTTTTAATTATGGACTTTAAGAGTTTAAGTTTTGGACTTTGCTAAATAAACATTTTAATTATAAGGCTCTTAAAAGTCTATGGCCCAACAAATGAAAAAATGCCCTAGGTTAGGACGTTCATGACTAGAGACGTCACTTTATCCGTTTATCGTATTGAAACAATTTATTTTTTTAAACTATTTCTTTGACTATTTTTAATTATGCATTTTGGAGTTGGATGTATTCAAACTCTTTATTTTTTGGACTACAGTCACTTAATCGTTGACTTTCTAATGTATTTAAACTTATAATTTTGTCGATTTTACGCATAAAGTGCGATAAGGACAAACCACATAAACCGCAGCGCATTTCGCGGTGCGGTTTGGTGCGGTTTGAGGTATATGCGGTGCGGTGTGCGGTTTGGGAAAATGCTCAAACCGCACATGCGGTGCGGTTTGCGGTTTTGCCCCAAACCGCACAAAACCGCACCGCGAACACCCCTAATTATTCCTGCTCTCACATTTCTAACAAACGGACCACAAGGATTTCCTTTTATCGCGGAACCCACTAAGATGGTACACCACTAACATATACCATGATGTCACACCAACGAGCAACCCACCAAATCGAACCCAATTTAAGCGCAGATAATCACATGAGACCTTATCCCGCATGATTACCGAAGTATAAAATCACCCCTTAATTAACTGAGAAGGCTTAAATCTACTACCTCCATTATACAAGCGTGCACAAATTCAAAACTGAAACCCAAAATTCGAGACTGACCGCAAGTCAGATCATCCGACGCTTCAAATCCCAAGGACTCCTCTAGTCCCTAAATATAACTCCTTTTTATGACGAGGTTTAGATCTATAGGCCTAACGAGTTCAAGGTTTTAAATTACTATGCCAATTTAAACTTTTATAAAACTTTCAAATACATACGCTTTATAACAATTGATTGTGCGGTAAAATCCACTACCGATCACTCGATAGGTTGAAAATTGATCACCGACGCTACACATATAAAACCATTTCCAAAATTCGTTTGATCAATATTTACGTAAATAAAACTGTAACAAAATGTGTGTAGCAAAATTTACACTATAAACATGAAAATAAATTCCTGCACCCCAACACGTGCAATAAATGTTTGTACAACTCCAAAAGAGAACTTCACAATTTTAACCTTAAAATTTTCCTCTTTAACCAAAAAAGTCGTGGCAAAAAATTTTCAACAAGTCCCATATGCATCAGTTTATTCCCCAAAGCTCGGTAAAATGATGAGAATGCAAAATAAGTTTCAAATCGAGTTTAGAGCTTTGAGCCGTACAAAGAAACACATTTGACCCAAAATAGTAACTATAACGACATGAATACTGACACTCATTTAATGCATTGCAGAAAATCTCTAACAGTAAAATCAATAACAGAAGTATGTTCAGAACAAAAACTCTATCTGAAATAACATAAATCGCATGATAATGAAATTTCTCAAAATACCATGTGGAGAGACATCTATTAACAAAATCCATCAATTAAAGCACACTGTAATGCACATGTACACGTTCCTCAAAATTTATATACGCGACGCAAAGTGCCGTAAAATAAGACACCATAAACCCAATTGAATTTTCATGAAAATTATTAACGCCAAAGTTAAGGGGTGTCAAAATTTTCATTTCTCAATAAAGAGTATAAGACGACAATAAGTCAATAATGTCAAAACTCTAAAAACACCACGTAAGATAAAGTGACCATTTTCAACAAAACTCTCATGAAATACGGCACCTAAAAGCTCGTAAAATTACACGCAATAAAATTAAAACCCATGCATCTCAAAGTTTATTTACGCGTCGAAAAGAACATCGCAAAACAATACTCCATGAATTTAACAAAGCTCGCGCAAACTAGAATTCCCAAGAAAACTCCGACCCAAGAACATGGGAATAACTTTTCCTTTAAAACCATTGACATACGTGGAGGAGATCCAATGTCAAGGTTAAAATCTCATAGCTACTTGCCCAATACCCAAATAGTATGAAAACACAAATATTACAATTTCCGAAAATAGTGTTAAACACGAAACGAGGTGAAGAGATTTTTCCAACAAAAATATTTGCAACCACGTGCAACAAAGTAATTTCATGCATGCTTAAACTCACGGTTTAAAATCTGATGAGTGCTAAAAGCTTTACCAAGACTTTATAATGTAAATCACTTTATTTTAGAAATAAATTTACTGCATGAACTTGGTCGGCACTCACATCTTATATTTACGCTTCTCAATAACCCGACATACTATAGTCAACCGGATGCATCAAACATCTTAGAGCAACAATCTCATTAATTTGTTAACTTACAATTTCTCCTCGAAATAGAGTCATTCTAACAAACTTATGGTTCAAATCCAACCAATGAATTTGACTCAAGATGATCAACTTAATACGTTCATCGCACTCAACTATCACTCCAAAGTGACATTGCTATAAACATCAACCCTTCCTTATACCACTCGCTTAGAATCTTTCTCACTACCCCAACGGTCGTCGTACCAAGGTAGTTCAAGTTTACATATGTAGCGTGTAGGTTCACCATAACACTGGCCAGGTGCCATTATGAACGTACCGTACATAATCATCCTTACGACCCTCGACAAGTTTTCCGTTTCTAGCGACTCGCTCAACCCCAAGATATCTTATCTTAAGGTGCCTAATGTGCAACTTCACTTTCAATCACTTATAAGAACGCTAGTTTGAGTCTAGGCATCCAAAGGTCAATACCTAATTCTCTCAAACTTAAGCTCTGATACCAACTTGTAACACCCTCAAATCTTGGAAATAACAACTAATTTAAGATTTTCTAAAAACACCAATAATTGCTTCGTCTACAAACACAATTTAAGGATTAACCTCAATACACACATTCATTCTATACATACAATCTATGATAAGGACGGTGCTACTAAACCCAATAACAGTTACTATATCCAACCTGCGGAAGACTTCACCAACTACTTACTCTTGTAATAAGCTAAGGCTCAACTCCTCAAAGCACTGCTAGAACCGAACCCCCGACAGGAACCTGATGCACATACCGACAAATAAAAAGATTAGGCTTAACGCCTAGTGAGCTCAAGAGTTTTAACATGAATGATTATATCTTTTAAAAGAAAAGAATTCAGTTCAAATTAAGATCTTTCGAAATAGTTTACTTTAAAAATGGAAACGACACATTTTCCCCATAATATGCATTTTTTAAAGATAATGCTCCCAAACACACATTCTTTATAAAACGATGCAACCCATAACTCACCCAAAACGGGATTATAATTCGACACCCAATTTGTGAAGACGTGGATAACACTTCATATCCCAAAACACCCAAACATGGGTGGGGCATAATACTCGACCCTTAAATAGCGGAAAACAATCCATAAAGATATGGTACGTCATCGAAAACATGTAACTCGAATTAATACTTACGCGACCGTAAAATAGAATGAAATCCAAATATTAAAGCATGGACAATTAAATATCCAAAATACTACAGGCCGACAATGGGGGATACCCGTATCCGTTGAGAGTGGAGGAACACAAAAGTATGCCACTCAAACAACGTTAAACGTATGACACTTCACGACACGCAAGCCCAAGTGCCCCTACGACTCCTTTCAAGCTACACCAAAAGACATAGCTGACCTTAGCAAATATTACGAGAATACGCCAAAGGCTCGGCACAAGGGGGATACAACTATGGCATTGCCCCAACAAGGCGAAGGCCCCAAAAACGCCCATCAAGGGACTACCCATCGTCATGATAGCACAATCCGGAATCCAAGGTCATAAAACATGAGTCCCGGAATCCAACCCCGTACCACCCAATTGACCATCAAATAAGACTGACTTACGTGCCTATGGATCCAATGCAACACAGTCTAAGATTACATGACTACACATGAATGACTCACGCACTCGAGCATGTAATTAACAACGGTATGCAACAAGGTGCATTAATATGAAAAATCATAAATGGGACTCTACGTCGAGTCACTAAAACCGGACAAATGTCCACAAGACTCTTTTAAGTCAACACCGAGCTAAAATGCCCAAAATCCATTTGACAAACAATTAACGTTTTCCCAAATGATGAAACGCATCTAAATGGCGTTTATGCAGACATATACTTAAAAGATGTGATTTACCCAAAACTCGACACGGGTTGGGACATATCATTTTCCAAATGGGTTTATGAAACCAAATATACCAAAAATGCATATATCATGAATTGGACCTCGTTTGTACGAAAATCATCAAAGGTGCATAAATCATAAAATAGACCTTACTTATACAAAATCCCAAATATAAGCTTTTCAAGAGATTAACACAACCCAAGTTTATTAAATATGAAAATTTACCGAAATACTCACACTTTGACAATTACTAAGTAAAACGCATTTTTACTTCAAAATACACATTTTGGCATGTACATAGTTTTCGCAAGTCAACTTGAACTCACCTTGCTAGGTTAAGTTAAACCTAGGTTTCAATCCCCAACCATTGGCTTCCAAAAGCATAGATCCCACCCAAAGCTTTCCGAAGACATCCATTCCAACTCTTCAACTCAAGCTTCAAAAACCTAGATCCACACATTTCCAACCACAAATAATCATATTCAACCCTTAGAATTGTTCCCCAAGTATTTACACGAACATTTCATCTTATACCCAAAAACCCTAATTTTCTATACTTGAAGAAGGAGAAGATTACCTCAACTAATAGCTTGAATCCACTAACCCAAAACACATGTAGGTCACCAAAAGGAACCATAAGCTTTCAAATCTTCAAATGATGAAAAGTTAGATGAAACCCCCAAGAGCTTGGTGAGGAAGATCAAGATGAAGGTTTTGGGGTTCAAGATCCCAACTAACTAGATGATGAAGAATCATGTGGTTTAAGGAGAAAACCCTCAAAATGGGTTAGGGTTTATGGGGAAGAAAGGAAATGGTTTGGGAGAGAATAGGAAGGAATTAGAAGTGAGAAATGAGAAGATTGGGTGAAAATTCGGACATTTTAGGAGACAGGGGCCGCGGGCGACCTTGCCACGCGATAGTGACATTGTCACTATCACGAGGGCACTCTCACGGGGATTGTACCGCGGGTGGTACTCCCTCGGCGATTGTGCCACGCGATAGTGACAATGTCACTATCGTGAGTCACAATCGCGCCACCGTACCGAACCCAGAAAAGGGTCAAAACTCGAGATTCTTGCATGAGTCGACTTAAGGTTCGAAAGCAAAACATTTCACTCAAAAAGATAGACGGAAGGCGAAGAGATTACCAACAAAGTATGGAGACTTACTTTGCGAAAAACCGGGTGTTATACAATCTCTCTAGACACTATCTCTCTCTAGAACTCAGTCTCCGTGTACACAATGAATGTTAACTTGCAACTACCAACCTCTACAACTACTTAACTAGTCATATGTCTATAAGAGACACACGCTTACAACACTATTACAAAACAAATACAGGACTTTGACATTGACTTTATTACAAATGACTTTGACTTTGCTTGAGAGTTGTCTTTGACTTTGACTTTGACTTGGCTTCACTTTCAGCATTCAGACTTCATAATCTTGTATCCAACAAATATGTGCACTAACAGAAACTCACTATTTAGGTTTTATAGAAAAAGCCCTAGAAACATGCAAGAAACGCTAGAGGTAGATAGAGGAAGGACATGATCTTGAGACTTGAGATCCTTGGTTGAAATCTTTGGTTTGAGGAAGCTCGATTCTTGCCATAAATGTAGTAGATGATGGTTGAGATGCCTTATAAATCGATTTTGGGGAGTAATAAGTGAGGAGAGGATTTTGAGAGAAAGTAGGTGGACGAGTTAATGAAAATGAGGCTGAAATCCCCTTTTAATTCATCAGCGTGCGTGCGCGGCTAGTGGCGTGGGTCATCGGCGCCAGTCTCTGGACTTTCAGACGCACAGTGTTTCGCGCGGTTTACTCTACGGCTCCACCCGCGCGGTTACCCGCTTCGGGCATTGTTTTCACTGTTTTCTTTAATCACTCCAAAATTAGGATGTTACATTCTCATTTAATGCCATTTTTGGGGGTAGAGTTCCTTGTTTGAGAAGTTCCAGTCTAGAGGTCGTTTTCACACACTTAAGGAGTGATTTTCACACACTCTCCTCCTCTTCTCTTTTCATTTAATGATTTGGTAGGTGAGTAATAAATACCATTGATTATTAAGGTTTCTAAGGTAAAGGAACTCTTCCAGGATTCAAGTGATCCAAGTGTCATCCCATCCACTCTCCATTTCTGGGGTTTTCATCATCTTTAGGGTTTTTACATTGCAAACATTTTTGGTGAGTCTCCTAACCCTTTTTTCACCATACATTTATTATTATTTGCTTATGTGAAGAATTCAAAGTTAACCTAAAACTAGTGTTTTGTATATTTTACTTGTATATGGTTATTTGTTCTTGTAGAAGACATTATATGCCATGAAGGCCCTTATGTGCATATAAATCTTGTAAAATGAGTTATACATTGACAAAAAACTATCTTTCACAAATATGGGTTTGTTGGTTCATCTAAGATTTGAAGATGACCTCTCCTTTAGTTTGTGTTTACTCTTCTGTATATGATTGTACATCTTAGAATTGGTATGGTTCTTTGTAATAGCTTAGTTATACATGAAGAGATCGGCAAGTCGAAGACCTACCGAAATCAACATGAAAGAAGTCTACTTTGCGGATTGAGATGGACTTCAAGAAGACTAAGCCTTGTCTGTCGATCTCTTATTCGGCAGACTACTCATCTGTCGAACCCTCTTATGTTCGGCATCCTTCTTCCACTCTTTCGGCAGAATCTATCCTTGTCGATCCTCTCTGTGTCGGAAACACCCCTTTATGTCAAACCCTCTCGATTTGACATACTTCATCATTCCCAATGTACTTCTGACAACGGGAATGGAATCTTCCTTCTCCTAGAAGATATTCACTTGAGTTCTGATTTGATTGAGACGTTTATTTCTTAAAAGATCTCAAAAAGATTTGAATCAAGTATATTTTATTAAGATATTGTACTTTCATAGTACAAAAGTTACTTTTTGTGTTGCGATAAGTCACCTCAAATATCTTATAATTTATTAGCAATATCTCAACCACCCTTGCTTTAAATGATCAATGTCCTTTGCACTTATTGCCTTGGATAGTATAAAAAGGGTGGAGCTAGCTCCTTGCTTGTCACGCTTTCAGCTCAAGATTTCTCTTTTGCAAGATATCAAGCAGGTTGTTAGTTATTACTTTCTCTCTAAGATTTAGTCTTTGTGTTCTATAAGTCTTTCTTGTATTTGATTGTTTGAGTAGTTCTTAGCTATTCTATTCCGCAACAATATTTTGTTTCCTTTGTGTAATTATTGATATCTATATCAATAAAAGAATTAAAAATTAAGTAAAAATTGTGTATTGTATTCAACCCCCCCCCCCCATTCTACAATACTTGTTTTGCTATCTCGGGACCAACAAGTGGTATCAGAGCGGTTGATTTAACTTGATAAATCAGATCCGTAATGGCATCTTCGTCCAAAGTTGATCCTTCTTCTATTTCTTCTCAAACTGATAATGGCTCTATGGTCAAACCTCCTAAGTTCAATGCTAACAACTTTTCTCTCTGGAAAAGTCGAATGATGCTATTCTTAGAAGGACCTGACAGTCGTTATCTGACCATTCTTCGTGAAGGTCCTCTTGTCCCTAAAGTATGGGACAAATTTATCAAAACCTCCAAAAAGAAAGACAAAGAAAAAGATCCTCTTTTCCACGTTTCCGATGACTCTTCTGATGAGGAACGAAATTCTGCTACTGGTAGATATATTCTGAAACTTGAAAAAGAATACACTAATGAAGATAGATGCACCATTGGACTCGAATCCAAAGTGGGAGCAATAATTGCTCAATCTCTTCTAGATGAAGTGTACCACTCTCTCGTAAACTTCTCTACTGCTAAAGAGATGTGGTCGACCCTATGTATTATGTACGAAGGTACAAATGAAGTCAAGAAGTCTCGAAAAATCTCTCTCGTTCGTAAATACGAACTTTTCTCTCATGAAAAGGGAGAATCTCTGTCAAACTACTATAATCATTTCAATAGTCTTTTAAACGATCTAAAACTTCTGGGGAAGCTTTATGACAACAAGGAAATCTTATGTAAGTTCATGGATGGTCTTCCAGATTTCTGGGAGAACCTCAGCACTTGCATAAAGACAACCAAGGACTTAGAAAGCCTACCTCTTCCTAATCTTTATGGAACTTTCTTCAATTACGAATAAACTCGTCTTCGAAGGAAGACCATTATCAAAGAGATAAAAGCCCCTTCTATGGCTCTTATCTGTGATGGCTCCAAGAAATCTATGTGTGTTCCTCGTATCACTTACTCTTTTGATGACTCAAAAAGAGAAAGTCATGATGACATAAATCACTCCTCGGAGGCTTATCTTAGTGAAGTCGATGATGAAGGAGAAGACATCTCTGTTGATCAAATGACGGAGGAGATGAGTATGCTTGCAAACTTTTCTAAGTTTAGGAAAAATCCCTCCTCCAACCATTTTCGAGGCAACAGAAAATTTTCTACTTCCTCTTCTAAAAATTCTTTGAACAAATCCAAGGAGGATTGCTACGCATGTGGTAAGAAAGGCCACTTTGCTTCTGAGTGTAGAAGCAATCCTCCTAGGATCTTTAAATCCAACTCTTCTAATTCTTCTAAGAGAAGAAATCTTAGATATGTTTCTACAGGTAGATCGCAGCCTCGAAAACCTTCTCCTTCCTCTTCCTTCAAAGAGCTCTCTGACAAAGCCGATAAGTACAAGGCTAAGTACAAAAGAGAAAATGAAAGAAACTTCCACTCTCAACGATGAGGAAAAATCTTAATGGCAGAAACTCTTGACTGTGCTGATGAGCCTACTTTCGACAGTGCAACAGAAGTGTCAAGTAAATGCTTATGGAAAAACTTGATGACGAAGCTAAAGACTCCTGCTCTAGGATGGACTTTACAACTGAGTGCTCTTCCTCTTCTTCTCAGGTACATCCCTTCCACTTTCTCTCTGATGAAGAAAAGATTGAGGAATATGACTCTTTAACTGTACTTTTTCACAATGAGAAAGATGCAAAGAAAAGAGCCAATGCTCAAATCAAATCTCTCTCTTCCCAACTTCAGGCATCTCTCTCTCAACTAAACATTTTGACAAAATAAAAGTTGAGTTGGAAGACTTAAAAATGATAAACTATGTGTTGGCTAAAGAAAAGAACAAACTTCTCAAGCGTCTTCAAAAAGAACAAGAGATAGTAAGCAAATGGAACACCTCTTCCAAAAACCTTGAGAAAATTTTCAAAGACCAAGTAACTGGTGATGAAAAATTTGGGCTTGGTTATTGGAAAGAAGACGCTGACTACACTCCTTCTAAAGATGTCCCTTCCCCTTCTCAAAATCCTCCTCTTTCTTCTAAACTTCCCACCTACTCTTCTGAATGGAATGATGCCAATTCAGAAGATTCTAACTCTGTTTATTCCATGGATCTTCGAGATTCAAGGAAGTTTGGTATCTTTGTGTCTGCCAAACCTTCTAAACCTTTTATAAAAGAAGATCAATATTTAAATGAGTTTGTCAAACCTGTTAATGATCTTCTTAAATCTGTGAATCTAAAGGAATGTTCTTCCTCTTCTTCCTCTTCTGCTCTTTCTCCTAAGAAAGCTCCTCTTCTTAAAGAAAAATATGTTGTTGTTGATCTTCCGAACGAAAGAAAGATTACACCTTCTTCCAAAGGTAAATCTCCCATGAACACAACAAAATTTATTCCTAGAGCTTTAAAAATAAAGAAGTCTAAAGGAATCTCCATAGATCCTCCTTCCTCCTCTGGAAAAGGAATTATTAGACATGTACCTCAAAATCCTCACATTCCTTATACCTATCCCATTCCTCCTCACTCTTCTAAACCCCTAAATTCTAAAACCCAAGGAAAAGTGAAAGCCTCCTCTCTTGAATCCAAGAAAAAGTTCATCTACAGAAAGTGCTACAACTATGGTGACGTTTTTCATCTAGCCAAGGACTGTCCGAAAGACCATATTGAAAGATAACAGATATGGTCAAAATAAACCTTCTTCTTCTAACCCTAAAGGACCCACCTCAAAACGGGTTCCAAAGGACTAATTTGTTTGTGTCTGCAGGTCTTTGGGCATTATCATACATGGTATCTTGATTGTGGATGCTCATGACATATGACAGGAAACAAATCTCTTCTCCTAGACTCTGTGAAAGAAAAGGGACCAACTGTAACTTTTGGTGACAACTCTCGTGGTTCCACTAAAGGTTATGGGACTCTTTCTAATGGATCCATTACTTTCAACAAAGTCGCCTATGTGGAAGAACTAATGCATAATCTTCTGAGCATTAGTCAACTGTGTGATTTAGGTTACTACGTGATTTTCAGAGAGCACGATTGTCTCATTACTGTTAAACAATTTCACACTGTCCTATCTGGATTTAGAAAGGATAATGTGTATGTCATCAATATGAGTGTCAAATCAACTTAAGACGAAATAATATGTTTCATTTCTGAAGACTCAGAAAAGAAGAATTGGCTCTGGCATAAACGTCTCTCTCATCTAAACTTCAAGACGTTAAATGCTCTTTCTAACAAAGAGCTAGTTGTCGGTTTTCCGAAAATCTCCTTCTCTAAAGAGAATCTATGTGCTGCATGTGAGAAAGGCAAGCTGACAAAATCCTCTTTCAATTCAAAGCAGTGTTTCTCTATTTCTACTCCTCTTCAGATGCTGCATATGGATCTTTGTGGGCCAGTCAGCACACCTAGTCTTGGTGGTAAAAGGTACATTCTTGTCATTATTGATGAATTCACACGTTACACTTGGGTATTCTTTCTCAGATACAAAAGTGATACATCTGAAGAAATCATCAATTTCATCAAGAAATATGAAGTTCTCAACGGTTAACTAGTCAGATCTATCAGAAGTGACAACGGGACCAAATTCAGAAATGCTACCTTAGATGTCTTTCTCAGTGACAAAGGTATCTCTCAAAACTTTGCAGCAGTCAGGACTCCGCAACAAAATGGTGTTGTGGAAATGAAGAATCGTACACTATGTGAAGCTACAAGGTCTTTGCTAAGTGAATCAAACGTACCTACCTACTTCTGGGTTGAGGCTGTCAATACATCTTGATTTACTCAAAACCGATCTATCATTGTGAAAAGACACAACAAAACTTCCTATGAAGTCTTCTATGGCCGAAAACCAAACATCGGTTTTCTTCATGTTTTCGGCTGCTTGTGTTTTATTTTAAATGATTGAGAACATCTTGGAAAATTTGATCCCAAGGCTGATGAGGGTATCTTTATGGGCTATTCTCTATCTTCTAAAGCCTATACAGTCTACAATCTAAGGAGAAAATGTGTTGACAAATCAATACATGTGAAGTTCAATGATCATAAGACATCTTCCTTATCTTGTGATGATAATGAACTTCATGAGTGGATCATTTCGTGTGTTGGAGAAGATTCCCCAAATCTTTTGTCTACAGGACCTCCCTTTGTTCCATTTTCGGCAGCTTCAATTTCCTTTAACCATAGTTCGGCAGTTCACCTACCGACTGCCGAACCTATTGCCCTTGCCGAATCAACCTTACATTCTTCTCCTCTTCACCATACTCATCCTATTCCTACCGATCCTTCACCCTCATATTCTCCTAGCCCATTTCATGCACCTCTTCCTCTAGCTCTAAAATGGACCAAGGATCATCCAATTGATCAAAATATTGGTGATCAACAAGCAGGTGTCCAAACAAGAAGAGGTGTTGGAAACATTTGCCTCTATGTGAATTTTCTCTCCATAATAGAGCCTAAGAAAATTAAAGAAGCTCTAGCAGATCCTTGTTGGATCACTGTCATGCAAGAAGAGTTGTCTCAATTCGAAAGAAAAAAAGTATGGAGACTTGTGCCTCGTCCGTTCGGTAAGACTATTATCGGCACTAAGTGGGTCTTTCGAAATAAGATGGATGAAGTCGGCACTGTTATTCGGAACAAAGACAGACTTGTTGCTCAAGGATATAGACAAAAGGAAGGTATCGATTATGACGAAACTTTTGCTCATGTTGCTAGACTTGAAGCAATAAGGATCTTTCTTGCTCATGCTGCTCACAAAAACTTCCGGGTTTTCCAAATGGATGTTAAAAGTTCATTTCTCAATGGAGAACTTGCTGAAGAAATCTATGTGAAACAACCTCCAGGTTTTAAAGATCCAACTCATCCTTACTATGTGTTCAGATTAGACAAAGCTCTATATGGTCTGAAACAAGCTCCTCGTGCCTGGTATGACACTTTGTCAGATTTTCTTCTCTCAAACCGATATACCAGAGGTAAAATTGACAATACTCTCTTTCTCAAGAAAATCAAAGGTAATATCATTCTTGTCCAAATCTATGTGGATGACATCATCTTTGGTGCCACTGATGAATCTCTTTGTCAGGAGTTTGCCTCTCTCATGAAAAGCAAGTATGAGATGAGTATGATGGGTGAGCTTACTTTCTTTCTTGGTCTTCAAATTAAACAAACTTCTGAAGATATTTTCATAAATCAGAGTAAATATATTCGTGATTTATTAAAGAAGTTTGATTTTGAAAATTGCTCTCCCATGAAAACTCCAATGGCACCACCTCTTAAGATTCATGTTGGTCCAGCTGGTAAGTCAGTTGATATCATGAATTATAGAGGGATGATAGGGTCTCTTCTTTATCTTACTGCTAGCAGACCTGACATCATGTATGCTACGTGTCTGTGTGCGCGTTATCAAGCCGATACCAAGGAATCTCACTTGGCGGTTGTGAAACGTATTTTTCGGTACCTAAAAGGTACTATGAATCTGGGTCTTTGGTATCCCAAGGACTCAGGTTTTGATCTCATTGGCTATTCTGATTCTGATTTTGCAGGGTTTAAGGTAGACAGGAAAAGTACAACTAGCAGCTGTCAATTACTAGGTGGAAATTTGGTCAGCTGGTATAGCAAGAAACAGAATTCGGTATTTACCTCTACTGCTGAAGCTGAATATGTTGTAGCTGGCAGTTGCTGTGAACAGATCTTGTGGATGAAAAATCAACTGCAAGACTATGACAAGTTCTACTCTCATATACCTATCCTATGTGACAACTCCAGTGCAATAGCAATTGCTAACAATCCGGTGCTGCACTCCAGATCTAAACACATTGATATTCGGTATCACTTTATAAGAGATCATATCTCTAAAGGTGATATTGAACTTAATTTCATCTCTACAGATCTTCAGCTTGCCAATCTCTTCACTAAACGACTGGATGAAGCCAGATTCAACTTCCTAGTTGGATCCTTAGGTATGTTAAATTTTGTTTAAAAAAATTAAGTCTATCTCTCTTTTCGGTGACCATCATGTATACCGAAATCATTATTTTCGGTACACCTCTCGTATAACGAAACTTCTCTCATGTCTTTCTATACCGAAAGTTGTCCTTTTTCACATCTATCTTATCGAATTTCTTCTACATCACTTCTTCAGTATTTCTTTCTACTACCGAACCATGGTATTCCTTACCGAAACAACTCTCACCATATTTCGGTATCTTTCTTTTCAGTAGCTGATGTGTCATCCTTATCCACATCTATCTTACCGAACTCTATTTCGGCACCTACCACTATCCCTATCCGATCATGCCATGTGGCGTCTCAGGGTACGTATATCAGATGATGGGGACGATTGACACTCCCACGATTCTGACAATTAGCCGTTTTCCGGCCTTTCCTCTTCTCTATGACGCCCGATGTCGTAGTACCATCATTACCATTTAATATTATTAAATTCCTTTTGAAATCAAATCTTTCCCTCCAAGTTTCTTTTTAACCCTATATATATATATATATCTTTTTCTTCTTTCTTTTCTTACTTTTTACTCTCTCCATCTACTGTTTCATATTCTAAACCTGCAACTCCATTCTCGAACTTCTCTTTCTTCATCAATGGCTTCTTCAAAATCTTCGAAGGCTTCCAAGACCACCACTCTTTCTCGGGAAACTCTTGCATTTCCCGCGTGCAACCAGGTTGCAAGACTCTCTGCTGATGTGGACCACCCGGAGTTCAATCAAGTCTCCCTTTTCCTTCAGAAAACACCATTACAACATGCTCTCACGACCTCTACCAAGATGAGAAAAATGCTACTTGGTAGCTTCTAGTTAACATGTAAGTATGATTCTGAGACTCACCAGGTCTCTGCCTCTGTTCTTTCCTCTGAAGAACGCCCCGACCTTTCTTTAGGATCGAGGATGTTCGATCAATCCTTCGGATTCCGGAGTTCAATGTCTACGCTTCTTTCCCCACTGGTCGGAAACATGAGGAGGTTGTTGCTACACTCAACTATGTGCATGAAGAGAAGACGAAGGCTTTTGGCACTCTCCTTCGCAAGAACATGGGTGATGTTTTGAACTACTTCTTCTCCCACCTCATCTACCGCATTTCCCACAAAACATCTGGGTGGGATCAATCACCTGCTGCTATCACCAGGTTGGCACATGCCCTCATCTTTATGAGGCGCATCGACTTTGCCTAGGTGATTTTTGATTCTTCGGTCACCGTAATCACGCCACCTAGGGCTCACAACGTGGCTCTTCCACGGTTCATCTCTCTCATCATCAATGAGAAACTTTCTGCATAGCTTCGTGCTGATGCAGGTCTATCCGAACCGACCATCGCATATGACTTTCCTATCTCTCAGATAAGCAAGCAGACCATCTTCAAGCCGATCAAACCTACCGACACTCCCATCACCTCAGGTATGGTTTCTTTCCTTACTTCTCCAAATCCGATTTGGGGTACTCTTTTGGAGAGTGGTACCAAAAGGCTCCCACTTTCTCAAAGTGCTTCTCAATCGGTGGTCCCTTATGTCCCCAAATCTACCCCAGCCAAATCGGTGGCCATTAAAAAGAAAAAGGCCACTGGTAACGTCGCACTTGCTTCTATGACTATGCCACCGAAACAACCTTCGATGGCTACCCTGGTCATTCCATCTCCTTCTACTATGCGACGGGGCTCAAAATCCCCTCCTAGGTCTCGTTCTAAGAGGCTTAGGAAACCAATGGCCGAACCTCACTCGCCTTCTACCGATTCTCAAAAATCGGAGGAAGTTGAAATTTCCCCATTTGGGCCACGGGGATCTGTTGAAACCCATACTACCTCCTCTAAATCTTCTCCACAAGGTTTGGTTGTACAGACGGAGACCCTTATTATCCCTTCTCCTCAATTTAAATTGAGAGATGAAGATGATTTGGCCTCCTCTCCGAACCAACACCCCTCTTCTCCACAACACAACCTATCACCCGGGGTCACGCCCGAAGATATTGCACATATCGGTAGAAATACCGTGGACATGTTTGACCTGTTATTTTCTGATGCAGGGGACGTTTTGCCCCCTCCATCCGAAACTATAGCCTCACCAAAACAAACTCCCTCTCCTAAACACTCACCCCCCTTCTCAAAAGAAAACTCCTTCCCCTTCTCCCAAACACTCACCCTCTTCCTCAGATTCCTTTTCGGATGGCTTCCATCCAGATTGTCCACCGAAGAGGTAATCTCCACCGAAAGATCGCACCTTGCCCCATTGTCCCCCTACTCCCACTACCGATAGGGCTGGGCCTTCAGCCTCTTCTTCTTCAGCACCACAGGTGTCGATCTCCATACCTGCCAATTTCATTGCCAAAATTATTGATACCAATCGGCAGGTAAGGATGCTCGGTACTCAGTATGAGTTGCTTCGCAAATCTTTGCGTGAGCCTGAGATGCTCAATTCTCTGGACATCAACAACACTTCCCTAGCTGAGCTCTTGCAGCTGGTCAAAGAGAAGAATTCTGAGTGCTTAGATCTGAACAGAGACATTTTTTGGTGCCTGGATGTTCTCCATCATGAAATTGATGGTCTTCGTACCCCTCTCTCCGATGCTCTGGATGTCGTTCTCAAGGAGGTTATCAAGCTAATTGATAACAATACCTCCTTGACTCTTTCTGTGACCGCTCTTAAGGCTGCTTCTGATGCAAGGGATCAGGATCTTGTTCGCCTTCAACAGTAGGCTTCGGATCAAACTTCTGTCAACTCTGAGATTCTAAGTGCTCTGGAGGGTATAAATCAATGTCTTGACTCGATGTCTGCCGAGGTGGCTCAGTACTGTGTTGGGTCACTTGATATAGACATCACTGAGTCAGCCTTCACTCCAGACGATAGAACTACTCTTGATCGGATAGACTGACGTCTTGGTCGTGTGTCGGCTAACGCTGGTCTTTCTTCCCCGACACGTACTAAGAGAGAGAAACAGGTTGAGGGGGAGCAAATTACACCTCAAATTATCATTACCAGTACGAGTCGGGGATAACCTTCTACTGCCACTGCAGCTCCTACCGAAACCGCCAAAGTGTCGGCATCTGCCGAAGAGGAAGGAACCGACCACCCAAAGGTGGTCGAAGAATCTAAGGGGGAGAAATTTCCCAAGAAAGATAAGGGCAAAGGAAAACTAACACCAGATGAAGTAGTTGCACAAGAAAAGCGTCGTAAAGATGCCATGATAAAGAAAGTTTCCGATGGTGGTGGAATTCATCTTCTTCCCCCAAAGATTACCTCTCCTGATTTGGGCTTTATCTGATGAAGAATTGAAAGATGCTAAATTGGCCCAAATGGATTGACATAAAGATGTCGAGCTAGCTTTAAAGTTGGCCGAGGAAGAAGTCAAAATCACAAAATCTCCTACTGACGCTATCAAAGCTCAGCTAAGTGCTCTGGAGGATTCGGCAAAGAAAAATGAAGAGATCAAATCTTTGTGTATCGATCGGTACAATAAAGTACTCACCAAACGCCGATCCTCCGCCAAAATCACAGATGTTAAAATCATCAAACCATCTTCCAGCTGCAAAGTCATTCGGCTAACGATTACAAGGGATGATGCTTCAAGATCAGTTGACCAACTAGACTCTCTTGTTCGGTTTGGTGTATCGGAATGGTTGGAAATTAGTGTCTGCCTAGAGAATAGCATAAATGCCCTCAAGCCTGATGTTGACAAATATCTTACAGATCTCCAAACAAAATTCAGAACCTACCGAAGGACTTATAATATAGTCCACACTCCAGCCGAAAAGGAACTCGTCAAAAATTTGAAGTTTGGTCTTCCTCCTCCCAAATCGAAGCCGAGATCTAAAAAGGAAGATGTGTTTGTGCAAATAGCAAGGGAAGGAAAGGTTCCAAATACTTCAAATCTTGATCTGACTTTACCGACTCTGGTTCCTCTTCCTTCCACCACTGTGATTAATGATCCTACTCACGGAATCTTCTTCAACGACGCATTTGGGCAGATTTGTTTCTTCAGAGCAAGTCAAATCCCTCTTGCCGACACTATCTTTCTTCATGGGATTATTCAAATCATCCCACTTTTTGCAAAGGATCTCTATGTGGCTACCACCGATGAACTCAAGAAAAGGGATGTCGATCCTCATCTGCCTTTTGAATAAACTCGGTGTAGTTATGTTTCTTGTACAAATTTTCTTTTATCTTGTATTGTAATCTTCTTATAAGATTAATACAATGAGCTTTTCTAGTTTAAAAGTAAATAACTTGTACAATTCATTAGTTCATTCTTTTATACTTGTAAATGTCAGATACTCTAAAAAATCCCAAAAAGAAACAAAAAGAATGGTCTATGTGAAAAAAACCCAATAGAGTATGAACAAGGGTTATATTGCATTATTCATGTTTTACCTCTTTATTTCTAAGTATGAGATGTCATCATAAAATAGGGGGAGATTGTTGGGTCATCTAAGATTTGAAGATGACATCTCCTTTAGTTTGTGTTTACTCTTCTGTAAATGATTGTACATCTTAAAATTAGTATGGTTCTTTGTAATAGCTTAGTTATGCATGAACAGATTGGTAAGTCGAAGACCTACCGAAATCAACATGAAAGAAGTCTACTTTGCGGATTAAGATGGACTTCAAGAAGACTAAGCCTTGTTTGTCGATCTCTTATTCGGCAGACTACTCATCTGTCGAACCCTCTTATGTTTGGCATCCTTCTGCCACTCTTTCGGCAGAATCTATCCTTGTCGATCCTTTCTGTGTCGAAAACACCCCTTTATGTCAAACCCTCTCGATTTGACATACTTCATCATTCCCAATGTACTTCTGACAACGGGAATGGAATCTTCCTTCTCCTAGAAGATATTCACTTGAGTTCTGATTTGATTGAGACGTTTATTTCTTAAAAGATCTCAAAAAGATTTGAATCAAGTATATTTTATTAAGATATTGTACTTTCATAGTACAAAAGTTACCTTTTGTGTTGTGATAAGTCACCTCAAATATCTTATAATTTATTAGCAATATCTCAACCACCCTTGCTTTAAATGATCAATGTCCTTTGCACTCATTGCCTTGGTTAGTATAAAAAGGGTGGAGCTAGCTCCTTGCTTGTCACGCTTTCAGCTCAAGATTTCTTCTTTGCAAGATATCAAGCAGGTTGTTAGCTATTACTTTCTCTCTAAGATTTAGTCTTTGTGTTCTATAAGTCTTTCTTGTATTAGATTGTTTGAGTAGTTCTTAGTTATTCTATTCCGCAACAATCTTTTGTTTCCTTTGTGTAATTCTTGATATGTATATCAATAAAATAATTAAAAATTAAGTAAAATTTGTGTATTGTATTAACCCCCCCCCCCCCTTCTACAATACTTGTTTTGCTATCTCGGGACCAACAGGGTTTTAGTTATAAATGCTTATATTGTAACTAGATTTATCACATAAATATGATGGTGGTTTTGGTTGACAAATGAATTGTATGGCTTAGATATGAATATGAAAGATGCATTATCATGTTTTGGAATGGAATGAGTTATGCATTATCTGTTTTTCCTAACAAATCAAAATCTTTTGTTTCAAAGTTGAAAAAGAAAAGGTCTGAAGAACGAACTGAGTGGCGACCAAAACAGAAGATTGATGAGAAAGCAGAATCATGTCTTGATGTTGTTTGTAATAGAAAGACTGGTAGTATTTCTGATGTAGTTGGTAGTGTTTCTTCTAATAAACAAAAACTTGTAATTTCTTACAAGAAATATTCAATAAAGCAATTACTCCAATTATCTCGGTCTACTACTAAGTCCTCTAAATATAGACGGAATGATTTTGTGTCTCGCCAATATTCTAATAATTGGTTTGGTACTTATCATGTTTATCATTCTAAAGCTTCTCATGTTTTTCAAAACAAAAGAGGACCCAAACTTATATGTGTTCCAAAATCTTGCGCTAATCTGAAAGGACCCACATTTAAATGGGTACCTAAAGTTGTTGTTCCCTGATTTCTCCTGTACAGACCCGTCATATGTGGTACTTGGATTTTGGTTGCTCCAAGCATATGACTGGGCAGAAAGATATTTTGTCTAATTATATAAAGAAATAATGCGGGAACGTGCGCTTCGAGAACGACCAGTTTTCACCAATTTTGGGCTATGGTGACGTGATTCAAGATAACGTAACGATTACGAAGGTGAGCTACGTTGAAGGATCAGGACATACCCTATTTAGCATTTGTCGGTCCACAATACTATATCAAGTTTTATCAAAACAACACATAAACGATTACCAACCTGTTTGATTAATACCAATCGATGATTACAAGGTTTTCGGTTTGAAGCTCTCGTGTTTTCTCTCTGTGTAATACACCGTAAGTGTGTGTGTTCTTGGATATGTGTTATGAGATCTAATCTGATCTCTCTAGCTTCTAACACACTCAAACCTTACCACTTGCAATATTAAACTATTAAAATAAATAATATCTAACATATAAGATATTATATAACTAACTAATATCTAACTAACATAGATATTAACTAACTAAATTAACTAATAACAATAAAATACAATAACAAATAAACATTAATTACTTTGACATTTTATTACAAACGACATTAGACTTTATATCGAGAGTCGACTTTCCGGCATTAGCTTCAGATTGGATCTTCAGATTGGATGATCTTGAATCCAATGAGACTGTGGTCTAACAATCTCCCCCTTTGGATCAAGAAAATTACTAAAAAGATTTTAGCAATTTAGTCTTCTTGTTCAGCTCAGAAGATGCAATCTCTTTCTCTAGCTCAGAATGCTTTAGCAAAGTATCTTCAAAGAAAATTTATCTGAAATCAGCATGTCTTCAAAATACTTTGATCTCGCAGTTCTTGGTTAGCTTTTCTCTTCTCCAATGTCTTGTAATGTAATAAACTGGACATTTCTTCAAGCTTTAGATTCTCCCCCTTTTTGATGAAAAGTGCAACGACTTCATCAAAACTTTGAGTAAGAAACGTATTTCACTTGGAGCCTCTGATCCGTCAATTAAAAGGATATTCATCCAGATCTTTTCAAATCCAGACAAAATAGTCGTGTAACACCTGAATCAACTAATGAATCAGTTAACATGCCTGTCAGTAACACTAACCCCAGGGCTTCCATTTAATCATCGAAACACCACAAAGATAATTTCTATAAACGTTATGACAAAGAAACTAATTCCTTGTGTGTTCGTGCTTGTGTTGAAAGAATTAAGCACTTGATGATAGCTTATAGGCTCAAAATTGTGTAAACCACTGAGAAAAAAAGTAAGTTAAACACATACTCGATGTGCATAATTGAAGTGCAAAGGTGGGGCAGACTTCCTTCTTTTCAATATCCAGATTTTCCAAATGAAAATCAGATAGCAAATGTGTTGCTTCCCCTTTGAAAATGTGAAACAGTTTCTTGTTGAGAAGAAAATGAGTAGATAGTGAGTTTTGATCAAGAGTTGGCATGGGTTAGTTGCATGTTTCAATAATGTTCACCAATGAAATGTGAAACACTAGAAATGTGGCTGCCCGGCTCAGAAAAAGTTGGTGCAGAGTTGTGATATTCTTTTAACTCTGTTCTCACACGCTCCTTCTTTTAAACATTTTTCTCAATCTAATCACACTCATTTCTTTTCGACTTCTTACACTCAATCACTATGGATTAACTTCTTGGGTAGAAATCACTGGTTAAGGTGATTGCATAGAAGTTGTGTTAATTCCTAGCACAATGATTCCTTGTTTTCCTATGATGCATATGATGCTCAGATTGGTTTAACTATTTCAGTTAAAGCACAAATATGATCTTTGAAAACATTTAAAGTCACACTTCCAAATCATGAATTCGGTTTAAGAATCGGGAAGTGGTTTGAACATTTAATAACAATGTTTTCAAATGATTGAAAGTTATCCTTCTTTCAACCATTTATGAGATTAAGATAAAGGATTGTACCTTTACGTGCGATCTTACATCTCATGAAGCTAAGCTTAAAGTCATAAAGATATGAACATGTAAGCGATTCTGAAAAATCTGCAAAAGTCTTAAAGTCAAAGTCAAATTAACTTTATTCACAATAATTTAAAAGACAAAAAGCAGTAAAACAATGAAAGTACGAGTTCTGATCAGAAATAATCGTAAGTCATTACCTTTTTACTCCCCCTGAAATTATGCATCAATACATTATCAGTTGTAAAAGATATGCATAAAATTTCAGACAAATATGTATGTACTCCCCCTTGATGGTTGATTTCCTCATTTGAGTATCGGAGTACAATCTCTTTTTCAGCACGGGGTAAGGTCTTTTGATCTTTGAAGTGCGGGTCTTGAACTGTTGTATTCAAGAGCTATATCCTCTTCTTAAGCACGGGTTCTGAACAGACGTGTTCAGAAACCATTGTTTTATCTTTGAAGTGTGGGTCTTGAACTGTGTCTACCTAGTTTCTTTGAGGAACGAGTCCTAGACTGTTTTGTCTAGAAGTCATATCCAAAGCTCTCTTAAACTTTGTGTGCCTGCAACACAGATTTAGCCTTAGGTACCCACTGGAATTTGGGTCCTACTGTGTTAGCACAAGATTTTGGTACCCATTTGAAATTGGGTCCTCTTTTCATTTGAAAGTCATTTGAAGCATTATAATTAGATGAATGCATATGATAATTGCCAAACCAATCTTCAGAATCTTGACAAGAAGTAGAAACATGTTTATCATAAATAGAAGACTTTCTAGCAGATAAAGATAACTGAAATAATTGCTTCATTGTATATTGTTTAAGAGAAACATCAAGTTTTGAGTTCAAAATAGCAACATCAGCAATTAAAACATCTTTACTAGGCGAAGTCTTACTACAATTAACACTACAAAATGATTTAACGGTCTTGTCAAGCTTCTGTTTCGGTTGCCACTGATATTCAACTTCTGGCATTTGCTTGCTCAGATCTGAAACATGTGAAACTCGTGAGTTAGACTGTTGAGCAACAAACGAATGCTTCTTCTTCGGATGACCAGTAGTGTTCGGTTTCTGTGAATGCTTAGATATAATTTTACCTTTAGCACTCTTTGCTTTCACAGAGACTGAGTTATCAACTTTCGTTGATTTTGCACTGTTAACAGGCATACTGGTTTTTCCCAATGATTTCTTAACAAAGGATGAATGGTTAGGAAGTTTTGTATTAAAGTCAAATTTACTAAAACAATTATCTAAACCACCGTCAGAGTTCAGAAAATCAAACCCTTTATTTGCTAGACCAAACATATCCTCAGAGTTTGAAGCCTTTGAAATAATAACATTTTTCAGCACGGTTGAAAAAACTTTTTGTTGAATCTCAATCAAAAGTCTTTCATCTGTTAAAGAGTTCTTGAGTTCAGAAATTTGACTTTCCAAAACAAGAGGAGGGACATAAATTTTACCTTTAATAGGCTTCGCCTCCATCTCTTTTTTAGAATAACTCTGAAAGAAATCATTTGAAAGAGATTTCTTGTGATATATTGGATTATCATTATAACTATTATTCACTTTCGCATAATAAAATGGAAGGTGAACTTTAGATGATTTCAAACGTTTTTCAGTTTCGTTGGCTTCATCCTTTTCAGACAGTCTAGTCCAGAAAACTTTAAGCTCAGGGATTCTTCGAGCTAATTTCAAAGAAAGAAGATCATAAAGTGCAGGCACTTCAGATATTCCTTTTTGAAGACAGTGAGGATTCTTATAACCGATTCCCCATTTTTCTATTTCCTCTTTGGGTTTGTTCAGATGAATAGTTTGTTCAGTTTGACCCATTTTGTATAAATTCTCTTCCAAGCTTTTTAATTTTGCAATTAAAGTTTTGTTTTCTTCAGTACATGAAGAATGCATTTTCGTAAGCTCATATAAATCAAGCTCACTTTTTCTCAGTTTAGACTTGAGTTCAAAATTCTCTTTAAGAATTATTGTCTTTTCCTTTGCGCTGGTGTCATTATTTCTATGTAAAACCTCAACCAATACTTTCTTCTCAGCAATTTCGTCGCTAAGTGTCTGTATCGATTGGTTTTTGTCCGTAATAACACCATTTTCTCGCTTATGTTTTGACTCTAACTCTTGTTGTTTTAAATTCATGGCATGCATTTTATTTATGAAATCTGAATAAGATAAATCACATGCCTCATCTTTCTCATCCTCTTCTGAATCTGATTCTGCGTCTGATTCCTGTTTTCCCATGAAGCACATGTTGACTGCTTCATCTCTCTCTTCATCCTCTTCTTCCTCGTCTGAATGATCAAGCTAGTACTCATCATCTGCCATCAGTGCCTTACCCGCCTCCTGTTGCTTTGCAAGAAGCATCTTGTTCTTGTAGTAGTCAGAGTTTCTGACTTTGGGTCTTCGGCAGTCTCTGGCAAAGTGACCTATTTTGCCACAATTGTAGCACGTTGGTGGTTCTGACTGACTAGATCCTTCAGCTTGAAATCTTCTCTCTTCCGGCTTCTTCTCCTCTATTCTCTTTCCTTCAGGATGATACCTTCTCTCTTCCGGTTTCTTCTCCTCTATTATCTTCCCTTCAAACTTCTTTCCTTCATATCTATTTCCTTCAACCCTTTCCTTGTGGACATAGTTGTTAGGACCAGAAGAATACCTCTGATTGTTTGAACTTGGCTTCTTGTAGAACTTTTTCTGAAAGGCATTTGTCAGCAAGAGCATAGCCTGCTTCAGTTGTTCATTTTCATCCGTGTCAGATTTTGCATAAGCTTCATTTTCTTCTGATTCATACACAATCGTCTTGTTCTTCTTCTTCTTGACAACAAGAGCAACTGTGTCTTCAACTGTCTTTACTTTCTGCCTCTTTTCATCTAGAATTTCATCCACCTCTTCTTCATTTTGTTTGAGGGTTTCATACACCTCATGAAGTGGAATCTCATTCAGATCCTTGATCTGCTTCATCTGTCTGGGAAATCTCTTCCATTCCGGCTGTAGAATACTTAGGAATTTGACGTTCAACTTGATTTGAGATTTGGTGACCTTGTTCTTTCTTAGTTCGTTTAGCAAGGTCACGAATCTGTCATAAGTTCCTTCTAGAGACTCTCCACTTCTGCCTTTAAATTCTTCATAATTGTTTAGGCAGTTGGAAAGTTTGAGCTGATTCCCAACCTTTGAACCCAGCATCATCTTCTCAAGTTGATCCCATATCTCTTTTCCCGAGGCTTTATAGCTGTCAATCTTTACATAGATTTCGTTTGGAATTCCTTGTAGAATGTATGACTTTGCTAATTTATCACCTTTTGCTCTCTTTAAGTTATCATCTTCGAGCTCATGATACTTAAGTTCAATCTGTGTTGGCACAGTTCCAACCATATGAGTTGTCATAACTGGTTTCATAACCCCTTCTTCTATCGATTGTCGAATGAAATCACCCAACTCATGTCTGTTAACAAAGTTCAGGAACCGATCTTTCCACTATTCGTATTCTCCTTTAAAGAGAACTGGTGGCTTGGTGTCAGTTCCGATTGCAAGGGCTTCTCTGGATGTCATCTTGAATAAAAAATCTAATTTTGGAAAACTTTGCGTTTATAGAAGGTAGCGCAAATGAGGTTTGCGCTAGAGGTGGTTGGCGCAAAGGATGGTCTGCGTTTCGCGAGGCTTGCGCAAGATGAGGTTTGCGTGAAGAGTGGGTCGCGTAAACTGAAGCTTTGCGTTTCAAGTTGATCGCGCGAAGTAGAGTTGTGATTTTCATGAGGAGTTGATCACGCGAACTGAGGTTTGCGTGATGTATTGGTAGCGAGTTGAGGTTTGCGTGATGAGAGGGTTGCGAGAACTGAAGTTTACTTGAGTTGTTGGTTTGATTGAACTGATCCGAGGTTTGCGTTTCGTGAAGTAGAGCTTTGCGTGATCAGTTGGTAGCGCAAAGTGGGCTTTGCATTTTACGTTGGTTGCGCAAATTAGACTTTGCGTGTTCAGTGTGTTGCACAAAGTAGACTTTGTGTGTTCAGTGTGTTGCGCAAAGTGCGTCACACAAAGTTCAATTTGCGTGAGTTCTTCCCTATGTTTGTGCGAGTTCGTCCTGTACTTCGAAAATCAACTAAAACCTGTTTCTACGTCGATTAGCAGTACCAAACTCTACCAATATGACTAAAAACACTTCTAGAACAGATTGTTACCATTCGATCTCGATAAAAAACACTTTTTGAAGTAAAAAATCGATGGCACAGTGACTTTTTGATCGTAAAAAGTTTTGCACTAAAATCCCAAAATGGTACTCGAATTCAGCTTTAAATTGAAATTAAACAACACCACAACGATCTAGCACCCTAATCGATCACAACCTGATCGATTTCTAACCTTAAAACACACTAAATCACGAAAATGATATTTCAAATAAGAACACAGAGTCGAGTTTTTGAAAAACTTGATTTGAATCTCTTATCAGGCTCTGATACCAATTGTCGGTCCACAATACTATATCAAGTTTTATCAAAACAACACATAAACGATTACCAACCTGTTTGATTAATAACAATCGATGATTACAAGGTTTTCGGTTTGAAGCTCTCGTGTTTTCTCTCTGTGTAATACACCGTAAGTGTGTGTGTTCTTGGATATGTGTTATGAGATCTAATATGATCTCTCTAGCTTCTAACACACTCAAACCTTACCACTTGCAATATTAAACTATTAAACTAAATAATATCTAACATATAAGATTTTATATAACTAACTAATATCTAACTAACTTAGATATTAACAAACTAAATTAACTAATAACAATAAAATACAATAACAAATAAACATTAATTACTTTGACATTTTATTACAAACGACATTAGACTTTATATCGAGAGTTGACTTTCCGGCATTAGCTTCAGATTGGATCTTCAGATTGGATGATCTTGAATCCAATGAGACTGTGGTCTAACAGCATTGGACAGTTCTGTGTCAAAGACCTAGAGGTTAATTTCAAGGCCAAGAGATGTTGTGTGCGTACTGAAGACGGTAAAGAACTCTTGGTCAGCACGAGAAAGTCAAACCTCTACACGATCAACTTTTCAAAAGTCAAGACTGGCAATGAGGTGTATCTACTGTCAAAAGCCTCGCTGCAACAAAGTTAGTTATGGTATCGAAGGCTTTCTCACCTAAATTTTTGTTACATCAACAAACTGGTCACTGGACATCTAGTGAAAGGACTTCCAGAGCTTAAGTACGTGAAAGAACATCTGTGCGCAGCGTATGAGAAGGGCAAGATGAAGAGAGCCGCTCATAAGGCAAAGCCTGAGACTAGTACAAGTTCTCCACTTGAATTGTTGCATATGGATCTCTGCGATCCTATGCGTATACAAAGTATAAACGGTAAAAAGTACGTTCTAGTGATTGTGAACGATTACTCGCGGTACACTTGGGTCAAATTTCTGACAACAAAGGATGAGACGCCCGAAGTCATCATCACATTTTTGAAGACTACTCAAGTGAATCTGCAAAAGACAGTCAAGCTTCTACGAATTGACAACGACACAGAAATCAAGAACAGAACTGTAGAAGATTATCTCAAATCGGTCGGGATAACACATCAGTTTTCTGCTGCCAGAACGCCTGAACAGAATAGAGTCGTAGAGAGACGTAATAGAATGTTAGTCGAGGCCGCTCGAACTATGCTGAGTCAATCGGATCAACCCCTATTTCTATGGGCTGAAGTTGTATCGACTGCTTGCTACACACAGAATCGGTCCATAATCCATCGCCGGATTGGTAAAATGCCATATGCTTTAATAAATAATCGTACACCTAGCATTAAAAATTTCCATATTTTTGGATGTAGGTGCTTTGTACTGAATGACAAGGAGACCTTAAACAAGTTCAGTCCAAAAGTTGACGAAGGCATTTTTATTGGCTACTCTCAAACGTCTGCTGCATACAGAGTTTACCTGAAAAAGTCCAAGATCGTAATTGAAAGCGTCAACGTCACATTCGATGAAGAGTTGGCTTCTGAACAAAACAGTTCAAAACCCGTACTTACTGGAGTGCTAGCTTCTGGACAAATCAGTCCAGAACCTGTGGTTAATACGACTAATTTTGATAAACCATCTACTTCTACATCTCATTTATCAGAATTAGGTTTATTGTTTGAATTCTTTTCTGATGAGTTTCTTGGGTCTAAATTGCCTAAATCTGTTATGATTGACAAACCTGAAGATTCAAGCAGTCATCATCCAATCACTTCAGATGTGTCTACTGAATTCGTTCCCCAGGTTCAGCAAGAAACTCCAATTCAAACAACTACTCTTTCGGTTGAAGCTGTACATGAAACTTCCGAGACAGAAGTTGCTGACACAGTTGGTTGTACTGAAACGACTACTCAACAGCCAGAAACTGTTGTACCAACTGAAGCTTCTGCATAGAATACTTCAATTGAACCCCTCCCTGAACAAGAAGAAGATAGTGGATTCTTAGATGAACATCATGGTCAATCTATATCAATCCACTCCCTCATGAACACAAGTGGACCAAAGAGCACCCGATACATCAGATCATAGGAGATCCATATAAACCGATGCAAACTAGGTCTGCTACACTAAATTAATGTATGCATGACTCATTGATGAGCAAGATAGAGCCAACATGCGTATTTGAAGCTCTAGCCGACTCAGATTGGGTAACTGCAATGCAAGAAGAGTTGAATCAGTTTGAAGCATTAAAAGTCTGGAGACTAGTGCCTAAGCCTGAAGGTAAAACCATTATTGGCACAAAATGGGTATTCAAAAACAAGAAAGACGAAGATGGTATCGTTATCAGAAACAAAGCAAGACTAGTGGCTAAAGGATATAGGCAAGAGGAAGGTACCGACTATGACGAGACTTATGCTCCAGAGGCGCGCATCGAGGCTGCCCACAAGAACTTCACCGTCTACCAGATGGACGTAAAGACTGCCTTTCTCAACAGCATCTTAAATGAGGAAGTCTACGTCTCTCAGCCTGAAGGCTTTGTCAATCCAGAGAAACCGAATCACGGGTATATTCTAGACAAAGCTCTTTATGGTCTGAAGCAAGCCCCTCGAGCCTGATATGAAGTCTTATCTAAATTCCTAGTCAAGTCTGGCTTCTCGAAAGGTAAAATCGATACTACTCTTTTTATCAAAAAGGAAAAGGCCGATATCATTTTAATTTAGATTTATGTGGATGACATCATATTTGGCTCAACAAATCCAAAGTACTGTAAGAATTTTTCTAACCTCATGGTATCTAGATTTCAGATGAGTATGATGGGAGAGATGAATTTCTTTCTCGGATTACAAGTCAAACAATTTTTCTCGGGGATCTTTATTAATCAATCAAAGTACATTTTTGATATTCTTAGAAATTTTAAAATGGAAAATTGTACACCTATTGGAACCCCGATGGCACCTGGAACTAAGATTGGCACTGATCCTTCGGGAAAATTTGTCGATGTTAGAACCTATACTAAGGCATGATTGGTTCTTTAATGTATCTAACATCTAGTAGGCCAGATATAATGTTCTCTACATATCTATGTGCTAGATATCAGCCTTCTCCAAAAGAATCCCATTTGTCTGCAGTTAAACGAATTTTTAGATATCTGAAGGGCACTGCAGATCTTGGTATGTGGTATCCTAAGGATACAGGTTTTGAACTGACAACATATTCAGATGCAGACCATGCAGGTTGTATGCTTGACAGGAAAAGTACGTCGGGTCACATACAGTTTCTGGGCGATAAACTCGTGAGTTGGGCTTCAAAGAAACAACTCTGTGTATCTACATCAACAGCTGAGATAGAGTACGTCGCTGCAGCGAGCTGCTGTTCTCAAGTGTTATGGATGAGAACACAACTCCGAGACTATGACTTCAAATACAACAAGATCTCGATCTACTGTGATTCGAATAGCGCGATTGCCATATCTATGAATCATGTTCAACATACCAAAACCAAACACATTGACGTGAGATATCACTTTATCAAAGATAATGTGGAAAAAGGTACAATCGAACTTTATTTTGTAAACACAGATTACCAACTTGCTGATTTATTTACCAAGCCTCTTGACGAAAAGAGATTTAATTTTCTCATTTCTAAACTTGGTATGCTAAATCTCAAGACTTAATCCGCAAGGTAAGTATTTTGTCTCCCTTAAAGCATTAATTGCGCTTATGTGAGAATGTGTGTGCCTTTATGTGCATTTTATGATCTTTATTATGTTGAAATGTCATATAATTGAATTACCATTCTTAATCGTTCAAGCACTCGCATTCGTTAGCAAAATTGGTCAAATTTCGGGATGTTTGGAGTCTGGTGCGACTATGACAGGCGACTGTAACAGTGTCACTATCGCCGTGTCAAGGTCGCGGATGGTGTACCGCGGGTGGGGTGTGTTCGGAGACTAAGACACGCGACTATGACCTGGTCACTATCGCCGTGTCATTATCGCAGGGCATGTACAGAGAGGTCTAGGGGTTCGGCGACAATGCCCTGGCGACTATGCCAGTGGCAATGTCGCGGGGCGTAGTCGCCCGCGTGGTCCAGTCTGCTGCTTTTTAATAGAATTCAACCCCTCATTTCAAGCATTTTATCATCAAAAACGGGAGAGCATATTCTTTGGGCGATTTTTAGGTCTTCTTCACCTACATCCATAAATTTCTAGGGTTTTGGGTTGTTGGGGTGATTTATTGCTCTCCAAGCCTCAACCAAGTGTATTTATTGAAGATCATCATCAAGCTACTCCTCTCCTTCATCAAGTATCCTTTGGGCATTATCTAGGGTTTACATCTTTTCTAGGTTTTGGTCCAAAACCTAGATAGTGAGTTTACTAACCTTTGTCAAAACTAGATACACATCATATACTCTTATTTGTTATTATCTTATTTCTATGTGTTCAAGTATTTGGGTTTTCTTTGTGGAAATAGTTGGAGATATGGATATTGATGATATGCCATAAAGTGTGTTATATGTACCCTTATTTGGGGCTTTTCTCATGGATACATAATGTGGGTACCTGGATATGTTAAATGTATTATTGTATGGGTATTATGATGGTTCTAGTTGGAATACCACTTTGGTGACATATTTTTATGCATAATGAATATAAGTGTCACTTGGGTCTTTTGTTGGACTACATGAGGATAGGATGGTAATATTGTACCCGTAGTTGGCATTGAAATATGTTGGGTTGAAATACACCTAAAGGACCTCCTATATGTGTTATGTGGACGAACCAAGTCAGTACACTAGGAGGATGTAGTCTTGGGCGCCACTGTGATGGTGTGTGCCTAGACCTCCGCCATTCGGGGAATTTTCTTAGCGATAGTCTTCGGGTGTGCCGGGCCTTTGGGGTGTTACTTGTTAAGGGATCAAGGTATATCGACTCTTGGGTGGGACTTGATTGGTGCTTTGGGTCTCCCATAATGACTCCACATATATTGAACACTGGTTAACTGCTGATAAGAATTGTAACTGTTCATGCATGCTTATTATTGTTCAACTCACTAGGCTTTTTGGCCTAACACTTGTTTGGTGTCGATGTGTATCTCAGGTTCTAGCGGCGCCGGTCCTAAGCAGGCTTAGTTGCTTTGGGGTGAGAGCTTGGGGATTTTGCACATGGACATATTACACTTTTGAAAATGAACCGTTTGGGTTCTTAGATGACAACCCTTTTGTAATCTCTTTTCAAGTTGTAGAAATTAGATTAGTTGGTTGTTATTTATTATCCGTTGAATTACAGTTGTAATTAAACAGGTAGTTTATGCATTTCCCCATTTTTGGGAGGCTCTTGCTATGGCTATTTTGCATACCTCGTGTCCGTTTGCGGATTTTTGTTATCCCTATTTTTAGGGTGTTACAAGTTGGTATCAGAGCTTTAGTTTAAGTGAACTAGGTATTGTTTAGCATATCTAGACTTAAGCTTTAGACGTTATGACTTCACTGTCCACTTGGGGTAGAAATCCTAGGTGGGGAGAGCGTTAGGATTACGGAATTACTTTAATTGAAAGTTGTGATGATGGTGACAAGAATTCTTGTGTGTGGTTCGTTCATAATTTCACTTAGCTACTGCTATTATGAATGCATTGTTACGTGAGCATACTTGGTTTGCTATTATTATGATAATTGATGAAGGTAGTAGTACGTACAATGAGTTCAACTCGTTTAGTCTTTTCTCAATCTATTTCTCGTACATGCATGACAGATTGTAATGGTAAACACTCGAAGTAGGTTGTCGGACATGCCAGAGGGTCAACCAGAGGTGGAATTTGCAGTTGTACAACCTCCCGTGGGTGTAACCTCCGATGACATTCCTGTACCCAGAATCTTGGGAGGCGGACCTGAGCATATTCCGTGCCGGAACCTCAATACAGGTAACGCCATCATGGAAGAAGTTACCATGGAGACCCGGCTTCGGGATAGCCTGATGTTGGCCATGAATGCGGCCTTGGATCAACAACAGTTGGCCATGACTTCGGCCATGACCCAACAGCAAGAGTTTTTCATGAAACTCCTAGAGGATCGAGACGCTAGCCACCGACAACCTGAGACTATGGCTAAAAACGTTATTGTGGGGTCGGGTGGACCAAATGTGGTAACGGTTGAGGAACCATCCGCTGAAGGGGTCCGGACGAAGACTAAGGGGTGCACTTACAAAACGTTTATGGGGTGCCACCCTAAGGAGTTTGCGGGTTCAGATAACCCGGTTGCTTGCATGTAATGGCTCAAAGAGGTAGAGATGGCCTTTGAGTCAAGTGAGTGTGATCCCTCTCAAAGGGTCAAGTTTGCTTCTCAACTACTTCGGGGAGAGGCTTTGATTTGGTGGAATCTCACTCGATCAGTCCTCACTCCTGAAGTTCTGGCTAAGTTAACTTGGCCGATATTCAAGGAGAAGGTTATGGACAAGTATTGTAGTGAGCGTTCGATGGACAAGTTGGAGCGGGAGTTCCGAGATCTGAAGAAAGGGAATCTGTCTATTGTTGGCTACTCCAAACTCTTCTTGGAGAAACTAAACTTGGTGGGACATATGGTCCCCGATGAAAGGTCAAAGATTAAGGCCTATCATCAAGGATTGTCGTCCGAGATGCGAACGGCGGTAAGGAATGCTAAGTCTTCGACTCTGCAAGAGGTTATCGAGGAGTCCTTACTCGTTGAGGACGACATCAATGCCGAAAGGGATGAGAAGAAACATGTTGGTGAGAAACGGAAGTGGGAGGGGCCATCTGGGCCCGTTCGTCAATCGAGACCCTTTGTAAGCGGGAGAACAGGTGATCAACGTCGTGAAGATCGGTGGTGCCACAAGTGCAGGTCAAAGCACTCGGGGCCGTGTGCTACAAGGACTCACTCCGGTCCAGCCGGGTGTAACAGGTGTGGTAAGAAAAACCACACAACTCGAGAGTGTTCCCTCCGGGGGTCGTTATGTTATGAATGCAAAGAACCGGGGCATATGAAGCGAGAGTGCCTAAGGCTAGTTAGAGGAGGTGGTGGAAATTATGTGGGTTCGACGGCTAGGGTCGAGCAACCATTAAGGGCACCGAGTCGAGCTTTCCGGATGACTACAGAGGAGGCAAGGGAGACCGCGGATGTCGTTTCGGGTACGTTTCTAGTAAACTCCATGCCTGTTCGTGTCTTGTTTGATTCGGGTGCTACATGTTCCTTTGTGTCGGATGCTTTCTGTAAACAATTCACTACTCCTATTAGTGTCCTTCCCGTTGCATTAGTAGTAGAAGTAGCTAATGGGGATCAAGTGATCATTCGTGATCGTTTTTGTGATTGCACTCTAGAGATCGATGGGAGTTCTTTTGGAGTGGATTTATTACCTATGACTATAGGAGGATTTGATGTAGTCATAGGTATGGATTGGTTAGTAAGACATAAGGCGGATATCTTTTGCTCTAAGAAGATGATCCAAGTGTCGGCGTCGAAAAATGGTGTGGCTACCATTTATGGGGAGAAAGGAAAGAGGAATAATCCCATTATCTCATCTCTTAAGGCTCGCAAGTTTTAAGCGAAGGGTTACCCTTCGTACTTGGCATACGTTGTGGACGTAAAGAAATAAAAGAAGTCGGCGGAAGATGTGGAGGTGGTACAAGATTATCTAGACTTACCCGGATTACCGCCGGAGCGGCAAGTGGAGTTTCATATTGACCTCACACCGGGAGCGGCTCCGATAGCTCGTGCTCCATATCGTTTGGCACCGACAGAAATGAAAGAGATGATGACACAACTTCAAGAGTTGCTGGAGAAGGGATTCATTCGACCGAGTTCGTCACCTTGGGGAGCACCGGTTCTGTTTGTGAAGAAGAAGGATGGATCCATGCGGATGTGTATAGATTATCGGGAGTTAAACAAGGTCACGGTCAAGAACAAGTATCCCTTACCTCGCATCGACGACCTTTTCGATCAACTACAAAGCGCGGGATGTTTCTCGAAGATTGATCTTCGGTCCGGTTATCATCAAGTGAGAGTGAAGAAAGAGGACATTCTGAAGATGGCTTTCCGAACGCGTTACGGTCATTCGAGTTTTTAGTGATGCCTTTCGGCTTAACCAACGCTCCAGCCGTGTTCATGGATTTGATGAACCGTGTGTGTCGACCATTCTTAGACAAATCCGTGATCGTCTTCATCGACGATATCTTGATATATTCAAAGGATGAGTCCGAGCATGGGAAACACTTGCGAGAAGTATTGGAAGTTCTAAGAAGGGAGAAGTTGTTCGCGAAATTCTCCAAGTGCGAATTTTGGCTCCAAGAAGTGCAATTCTTGGGGCATGTGGTATCAAAGGACGGCGTAAAGATGGATCCGGCAAAGATCGAGGCAATGATGAGTTGGGAGCCCCCAACAAGTCCGACAGAGATCCGAAGCTTCTTAGGTTTGGCGGGTTACTACCGGCGTTTCATCCAAGACTTTTCCAAGATAGATACATCGCTCACTTCTCTTACAAGGAAGAACGTCAAGTTTCTTTGGACCGATGCACAAGAGCAAGCATTTCAAACGCTCAAGAGGAAGTTGTGCGAAGCTCCGATCTTGTCCTCACCCGAGGGATCGAAAGACTTTGTCGTGTTTAGTGATGCTTCCAAGATGGGGCTTGGATGTGTCCTAATGAAAAGGGGGAAGGTAATAGCCTACGCGTCGAGACAATTAAAGGATCATGAGAAGAATTATCCGACTCATGACTTGGAATTGGCGGCGGTAGTGTTGCTTTAAAGTTGTGGCGACATTACTTGTATGGGACGAAGTGTACTCTTTTTACCGATCACAAGAGTCTCAAATACATCTTTGACCAAAAGGAACTCAACATGCGACAAAGGAGATGGCTTGAGCTCTTGAAAGATTATGATTGTGATTTACTCTATCATCCTGGTAAGGCCAACGTGGTGGCGGATGCGTTGAGTCGAAGGATCCATGATGGGAGTGTCAAAATGTCCCTTACGAGAATCGATGTAGTGTCGAGTTTGTTGGAGAGCATAAGAGCGAGTCAAGTGGAAGCACTTAAAGAAGAGAACCTCAAGGTTGAGGTTATGTCAAAGCAAAAGGAACTCTTAACGGAAGATGGTCGTGGACTCAAACTCTTTCAAGGGCGCATTTGGGTGCCGAAGGTTGGGGGAAAACCGTGAATTTCTTCTCGAGGAAGCGCATAAGTCGAAGTATTCTATACATCCCGATAGCACAAAGATGTATAGAGATTTAAATCTAAACTATTGGTGGTCGGTGATGAAGCTAGACGTGGCTAGCTATGTGGAGAAGTGTGTCACGTGCCTTCAAGTGAAAGCGGAGCATCAAAGACCGTATGGAAGTTTGCAACCGTTGTCTATTCTCGAGTGGAAGTGGGACAACATCACTATGGATTTTGTAACCAAACTACCGAAGACCTTGCGCGGTCACGATACCATTTGGGTGATCGTGGATCGGTTAACCAAGAGTGCACATTTTCTTGCGATGCGGGAGACTTTGCCGATGGAGAAATTGGCTAAACTGTACATCGACGAGGTGGTGTCAAGGCACGGAGTTCCGCAGTCCATAGTATCAGATCGGGATAGTCGCTTCACTTCGAACTTTTGGGCTAGCTTGCAAAAGGAGTTGGGTATTAGGCTAAATCTGAGCACGGCATACCATCCTCAAACGGATGGACAAAGCAAGAGGACAATCCAGACATTAGAAGATATGTTAAGGTCATGTGTTATAGACTTCGGGGGAAGTTGGGATTCACACCTACCTTTGTTGGAGTTCGCGTACAACAACAGTTACCATTCTAGTAACGGAATGGCACCGTTCGAGGCTTTGTATGGACGGAAGTGTAGGACCCCAGTTTGTTGGCTAGAAGCGGGCGAAAAGCAATTCGCCGGGCCGGAAATAGTGCAAGAGACGGCGGACAAGGTGAGAGAAATTCGAGAAAGACTAAAGGCGGCGCAAGACCGACAAAAGAGCTATGCGGACAAGAAGAGAAGACCGGTTGAGTTTCAAGTGGGTGACCGGGTCATGTTGAAGGTGTCTCCGTGGAAGGGGATCATACGTTTCAGGAAGCATGGGAAGCTTAGTCCTCGTTTCCTTGGACCATTCGTTATTTTGGAAAAGATTGGTTTGCAAACCTATCGGTTGGATTTACCGCCGGAAATGGATGGGATACATCCTACATTTCACGTGTGTTACATTCGGAAGTGTCTCGCCGAAGAGGAAAGCGTGATTCCTTTGTCGGAGATTCGGGTGGACAATGGGAATCGTTGTGTGGAAGAACCGGAGTCGATTTTGGAATCGAAAGTGAAGAAGTTGAGGCATAAGGATGTAGTCATGGTTAAAGTCTAATGGAAGCACCATCGGCGTGCTAACATTACATGGGAATCCGAGGATGATATGAAGAAGCGTTACCCTCACTTGTTTAATCTAGGATGAGATTTCGGGGACGAAATCCCAATTTAGGTGGGGAGGATTGTAACAACCGGAAATCCGCAAGGTAAGTATTTTGTCTCCCTTAATGCATTAATTACACTTATGTGAGAATGTGTGTGCCTTTATGTGCATTTATGATCTTTATTATGTTGAAATGTCATATAATTGAATTACCATTTTTAATCGTTCAAGCACTCGCGTTCGTTAGCAAAATTGGTCAAATTTCGGGATGTTTGGAGTCTGGTGCGACTATGACAGGCAACTGTGACAGTGTCACTATCTCCGTGTCAAGGTCGCGGATGGTGTACCGCGGGTGAGGTGTGTTCGGAAACTATGACACGCGACTATGACCTGGTCACTATCGCTGTGTCATTATCGCGGGGCATGTACCGAGAAGTCTAGGGGTTCAGCGACAATGCCCTGGCGATTATGCCAGTGGCAATGTCGCGGGGCATAGTCGCCTGCGTGGTCCAGTCTGCTGTTTTTAATAGAATTCAACCCCTCATTTCAAGCATTTTATCATCAAAAACGGGAGAGCATATTCTTTGGGCGATTTTTAGGTCTTCTTCACCTACATCCATAAATTTCTAGGGTTTTGGGTTGTTAGGGTGATTTATTGCTCTCCAAGCCTCAACCAAGTGTATTTATTGAAGATCATCATCAAGCTACTCCTCTCCTTCATCAAGTCTCCTTTGGGCATTATCTAGGGTTTACATCTTTTCTAGGTTTTGGTCCAAAACCTAGATAGTGAGTTTACTAACCTTTGTCAAAACTAGATACACATCATATACTCTTATTTGTTATTATCTTATCTCTATGTGTTCAAGTATTTGGGTTTTCTTTGAAATAGTTGGAGATATGGATATTGAATATATGCCATAAAGTGTGTTATATGTACCCTTATTTGGGGCTTTTCTCATGGATATATAATGTGGGTACCTCGATATGTTAAATGTATTATTGTATGGGTATTATGATGGTTCTAGTTGGAATACCACTTTGGTGACATATTTTTATGCATAATGAATATAAGTGTCACTTGGGTCTTTTGTTGGACTGCATGAGGATAGGATGGTAATATTGTACCCGTAGTTGGTATTGAAATATGTTGGGTTGAAATACATTTAAAGGACCTCCTATATGTGTTATGTGGACGAACCAAGTCAGTACACTAGGAGGATGTAGTCTTGGGCGCCACTGTGATGGTATGTGCCTAGACCTCCGCCATTCGGGGAATTTTCTTAGCGATAGTCTTCGGGTGTGCCAGGCCTTTGGGGTGTTCCTTGTTAAGGGCATCAAGGTATATCAACTCTTGGGTGGGACTTGATTGGTTCTTTGGGTATCCCCTAATGACTCCACATATATTGAACACTGGTTAACTGCTGATAAGAATTGTAATTGTTCATGCATGCTTATTATTGTTCAACTCACTAGGCTTTTTGGCCTAACACTTGTTTGGTGTCGATGTGTATCTCAGGTTCTAGCGGCGCCGGTCCTAAGCAGGCTTAGTTGCTTTGGGGTGAGAGCTTGGGAATTTTGCACATGGACATATTATACTTTTGAAAGTGAACCGTTTGGGTTCTTAGATGACAACCCTTTTGTAATCTCTTTTCTAGTTGTAGAAATTAGATATGTTGGTTGTTTTTTATTGTCCGTTGAATTACAATTGTAATTAAACAGGTAGTTTATGCATTTCCCCATTTTTGGGAGGCTCTTGCTATGGCTATTTTGCATACCTCGTGTCCGTTTGTGGATTTTTGTTATCCCTATTTTTAGGGTGTTACATTTTGAGCCTATGAAAATCACTCATCAAGCTTAAATTCTTTCATACACAAGCACGAACACACAGGAAATTCGTTTTTCTGTCTAAACGTTCATAGAATAAACTTGTGTTATTCGATGATTGACTAGAAGACCTGGGGGAGTGAACATCAAAAAGCTCCTTTCCAATGTGTATTCGTTACACACAGTGACTTCGTGTTACTGACAGGCACTTCTAACTGATTCATTTGTTGATTCAGGTGTTACACTCATAATTTGTCTGAATTTGCAAAGATTCGGATAAATATCTTTTGGATCGATGAATAATCAGAGGCTCTTGTGAAAGATCAGTGGTCAGATCAGATTGTTAAGGACATTTCTTGTGAAAGTTTTGATGATTTCAATGCTCCAATCATCAAAAAGGGGGAGAGATGATCAAGAAATGTTGAGAGATGATCAAGAAATGTTATATATGGGAGAAACAGTCAAAAAATGGTTATGAAAGAAAGTTGTTAAAGAAAGAATTGCAAGTATTGTTGAAGATTGTCCAGAGCGAAAGAGAAAGTTTAAAGATTTCAGAATGGTTACTGAATTTTACTGAAACTTTCTTTGAAGATAATTTGATGAAGCAAATTGAGTTGAATTTGAAGATAGTTTATTTCCGATGTCTGAAAGAGGTTTTTACAACCTTGGGGAGATTGTTACTGTTTTTGAAGACAAACTTTGGGAAAGTACAAAAAGTTTTGAAAACAGGTTTATCAAAGAAAGGGGAGATTGTTTTGAGCATAAAGGGGAGATTGTACTTCAATGCTTATTTTCTTTCTGAAGATGATCTGAGTTGACAAAAAGTCTACAAGGGGGAGATAAGTTGTTAAAGTTCTTCAATGCAACATAGGGGGAGAATGATTTGCAAAATCTTTCAGAGATGATCTTGATCCAGAGGGGGAGAATGTTATAGCTTATATTTGTTGGATACAAGATCATGAAGATAGAAGACTGAAAGTCAAGCAAGTCAAAGCTCAAATCAACTCTCAAGCAGAAAGTCAAAGTCTCTTTGTAATAAGTAGTCAAAGTCAATGTTTTTTTCTTTTAAAAGTGTTTTGTAAGCGTGTGTTTTGTTAGATATATGTCTAGTTAGTTTAGTTGGTAGTTGTAAGCGGATAGAAGTTAGAAGTTAGACTTATACGCATCTTGTTCTAGAGAGAGAAAGTATCACAAAGAGCTTGTATACGAAATCTGATGGAATCAATTGAAAACAGGTTAATTGATTCTCATCTTGTTTGTGATTAAATTCTACAATTAGAACTTGATAATTTGGAAATATTACTATCTTTACTTGGGCATGACCTAAATGTGAAGTTATGTTTATTCCTTGTGCACGAGGATTTAGATGGCATGTGTGTGTATATGTGTGTGTGGTTATAATTGTTGACCGTTTGGTCACTAGCGAGTAGGCAATAAGGGACGTAAGTCCTTGAGGTGCAACTCGTCTAGATTGGATAAGCACCCATGTTCGTAAGTCCTTGAGGTGTAACTCAATGGAGTAGGCAATAGAGGCATAAACGGTTTGAGGATTGTGATGTCTTTTATGGCATGGGAACTAGAACCGGGATATGAGGTGAAATCCAATAACATCAAGGGTGATCCCATTCACGTGTTCTCGTCACCCAAGATGGAAACGGGTCTCCCCCGTCTTTCAAGAGATATCTCTTGTGTATTTATACAGGCTTGGAACACCTTTTACAAATTAAATGTTGGCATTGGTCCAACCTTCGGGTACTTCGGTAACAATTAATTACATTGTATTTGTTTACATTATAAACTGTTAAATTCTTGCAATATCTCCAGACTTTGGTCTAACATTTGTTTTGGTGTTATCGGCTCATAGGTCATCCTAGTGGTGTGCATAGGGCACCTTGATTCGCCGGGCGCACACTTTTTTGGGGACCTTGTGAGAAGAGTGTTTTGAAGTCATAGCGACACCCACCTTAATCTAGTTATTTTAATGTTCTAGATTAAATAGGTTGTCGTGTATTATGTTTTATTCTTCCGCTACTTTATTGATGCAACTATCCCAACTTTATTGGGTTTTAGTCATTCATATTTACAGGTCTTATAAACCCTTATATTTTAGATGTCATATTGCCGATTATTTAAGTTTGAAATTTACCCAATTTTTAGGGTGTTACATGGTATTTTTAAAGTTAATATATCGCAATTTTTTATATTTTTGGATAAAAAACGTTTTCTTTATAATTGCTCATATAATTAAACATTATTCTTGTAGGATTGTGCGATAGTTTTTCTTACTTGTTTGAATAATCGTTGTCTTTTTAATTTTAATTTATAGTTTGTATTTGTATTTGTTATTACTTTAATTATTTGTAGTTTATATAAATAACCCATGTTAACCAAATTTGATTTATAGTATTTTAACTGTAAAATAATGTCCAACCGGAAAAAAAAATATGCGAATTTTTCTTTATTTTTTTTATCTTTCCAAACTTGGTATTTCCTACTTCCTAGAACAAAAGTCAATTTGGTAATTTAATATTACTTAAACAAATATAGAGATTTTTATTTGATATGTACTTTAATTTAAGAAATTTGATTTCTGCTTGATCATATAAAATATTTTTTTAACAAAATAATTTAATTAAAAAACGTAAATCACAAATTTTCTAACACAAATTATTTTGTCAATTTAAAAGTTTAGAATAATTATATAGATTTTTATTTAATACGTAGTTTAATTTAAGAAATTTAATTTATAATTAAATATAGAGTGAAATGTGGATTTGGTCCTTGTACTTTTGTGTTTTCTTTTACTGTGGTCCTCATTCTATGTTTATTGTGGATATAGCCTCTGTGGTATACAATATATTGTGGCTAGGGTCTCTGAACACTAACACTGTTAACTTTGAATGGTTAAAGGCATCATGTGTCTTGCATACTATGGGTATAATTGTCAATTTACTTTTCTCTTCCAATTTAACCTATACACCTTTAAAACAAAAAATACTAAATTGTTGATTTGGTCCCTATGCATCACCCATCATTTTTTTTTTGAAATACATCCATCATCTTTAAAACCCAAATATCACCTTTCTTAAATTTTTTCATGCATTCTTCATTCTCAAATTTTACTTTTCTTTTTATATTCCATGCATCATGTGTTAATTAATTAATAAGAAATTTTTATGCAATTTTTATACTATACAATATGAAAAGCTTTGACTAATGGATGGATGGCTAGCATTTCTTTCGACTTCTTAGGGTCATCACAAGTTGTTGCCTTTCACTTTCTAGTTCTGCAAATTTCAAACTTATTTCTGAATATCTTTCTTATATCTCCATCAGTTCTACTTCCATCGATGTGTTTAACCTCTTTAATGATGTTATTTCATCACCTCTACATGCCTTTAATATAATTATATATACATCAATTTAATATGATCCAACATTTAGAGAATGTTTGTTTTCAACTTAATTAACTTAATTGGTGGTTAGCTTAATTGATTAAGTTATATTAAGGTGTTTGATTTTAACTTAATATTAAGATATTGACTTAACATGTTAAGTTAGCCCATCCTAACTTAATGCATCAAGTTAGATTAATTCCAAAATTATCCTTGTGCTACAATTTTCAATTACAAGTCTTATTAAAAAATAAATAATTTACAATATGCATAAATTAAAGAAATATAATCAAATAATAATACTTTATTGTTATAAATTTATTTTAAGTTATTAGATATATTGTTATGAACTCCTTGATTTCAAATTATTTATGTTATTTTAAATAATTCATATTATTTTGAATTTTTTGTCATTGTAAATATTTATAAACAATTTGTTTTCATTCAACACTTATGTAGCATAAGGTTAAAATGATAATTCTTCTTGTTCAGATTATTTATTCAAGACAAAAATCAAACAACAATTTATCTTAATTTATTCGGATAGATTAATGCTTAAAAACAACTTAACAGATTCAGAACTTAATGGATAAAAAAAATCAAACAACCTCTTAGTGTTAATTGTAGCTACATATGAAATGACAATTGTTTGATCAAGAACCTCCGATCTGCTTTCCAATTCTTTGATTTGATTTATGCATTGAATATAAAAATAAAAGTAAAATTTAACTATGGTTTCCAGTTCCAATAAAAAGAAAAGTAAAATTTGATAATGAAGAATGCATGAAAAAAATTAAGAGAGATGATAGATGGGTTTTAAATATGATGAGTGATGCATAGGGACCAAATCCATAATTTAGTATTTTCTTTATTTTAAAGATGTATAGGTTAAATTAAAAGATAAAAATAAATTGATAATTATACCCATAGTGTGCAAGGCACATGATGTCTTTAACCCTCAAATATGGAAATAGCAACTAAAATAAAATTTCTAATTTCACCAATAAATGATTCCTCTACAAACATAATTTAAGATTTAACCTCCACTACACACATACATTCTATACATACAATCTGTAATACGAACGGGTGTTACTAAAACCCAATCGTAGTCGCTATCTCCAAACCGCGAAAAACTTCACCAACCACTTACACTTGCACAAAGCTAAGGCTCAACTCTTCGTAATTGCTAGAACCCAACCCCCACCTGGAACCTGATGCACATGCCGACAAATAAAAAGGTTAGGTTTAACGCCTAGTGAGCTCAAGAGTTTTACATAAGTAAACACATTTAAGATAAGGAACTTTTCATAAAATCATGACCTTTCAATTGATGCACTTTAAAACGTGGAAACAACTCTTTTCCAATGTCATGCACTTTCGAAGATGAACACTTCATTTCAAAACATGCTTTATAAATTGATGCAACTTAACTAGCTAGAAACATGACTCATCATCAAACCATGTATATCGTACGTCCAAAAACATGGACACTAGGTCCAATACTCACGCGACCGTAAAGACCCAATGACAATAAAATAAGACGTCCTTAATTCAAAATACTGATAGCCGACAACGGGGGAGACCCGTATCCGTTGAGAGTGGAGGAAACACAGAAGTATACCACCCATGCAACGTTAATCGCATGACACCTCCCGACATCACAGCCCGGTGTCCCTACGACTCCTTTACAAGTGTCACCCCAAGTCAGTTGACCTTGATGGATCATTCCGAAGAACTCCATCCCGAAGGCCCGGCACACTTAAAGACTACCTCTCAGGCATTACTTCAAGCGGCGGAGGTCCTAGCGCCTACTATTTCGGTAGCACTAGCCGACTCAACCCTCCTGGCGATCACATGTAAATTTTTCGGTCATAAAACATGGGTATCGAAGTTCAACCCCGCAATACCCAATTAACCATCCCAAAACAGACTGACTCACGTGCCTATGGATCCATTACACACTGTCTAACGTTACATGACTTCAATTGAAAGACCAAAGTTCCCAAAACATGTAACCCACCAATGACACAAATTAAGTGTCGTCATACTCAAAACCCACGACGGTTAAAAATCCGGACAAATGTCCACACGACTCATTTAGTCAAAACCGAGCCGAAGGCCCAACATTTCACGTAAATACCCGAATAAAAACCGATATAAATATTGGAACACGCTTGACCCACTATTATGCAAACACGACCAAAAGTATAATTAACTCAAAACTCATCATTGGTTGAGACCAAACCATTTTCCATATGAACTCGTACCCTTATATTTTCAAAATGCCTCTTAATGCAATAATATGCACTTTCCAAAAAGGTTTATAAGCTCAAATACACAAATTGACACTTACATTAAATGAACCCCATATATATATGCAAAAATATCAATGAAACAGGTCAACATGGTTTATTCACCAAAATTTCCAAAAATCCCAAAAGGGGAAATTCACCAAGTTTATAAAACTAAACATTTCAAATTAACCAAAACTTATCAGGTGATCAACAGTTAACAATTTCATGTAAAACACAAAACACTTTAAAATGAACATTTTGGCATGCTTACCGTTTTCACAAATCAACTTGAACTCACCTTGCTAGATTTAGGCTAAATCTAGATTTTTACCCCACTTTGAGCTTCCTTGACGAAACTTGAATCTTCCAAGCCAAAACCTAGATCCAAACGTTTCCAACCGTAAATAACCATATATAACCATTTAGAATCATTCCCCAAACATTTTACATAAAGATCTCAACTTAGGTCAAAAACCCTAATTTCTATAAATGAAGAAAATAGAATGTTACCTTAACCAAAACTCCAGACCATCAACAAAACACTTCTAGCTTCCACCAAGACGAGCCATACACTCCCAATCTTCAAAATGAGGAGAAGGGTTTGGTGAAAAACCCTAGATACTTGATGAGGATGGAGAAGAAGATGAAGGGTTCTAAGCTTTCTTATCAAGCATTTAGCTTTCTCCAATGGTTGAAAACCCTAAATATCCCAAAAGGGTTCGTCTTGGGAGAGGAAGGAGAGGAGAGGGTGAAGGATAAATGAAATGGGGTGAAAATCGGATTTTAAACATAGCTTGGGGTCGTCCGCGACCTTGCCACGCGACCTTGCCCCATGGTACAATCGCTGGCAAGGTCGCTAGGATTGTACCGCGGGTGGTCCCGTTGTCGCGACATTGCCACGCGAGAGTGTCCTGTGGCACAATCGCGGGTATTGTCGCCGAGGGCCTGCCGACGCCCGAAAATCTCCAATCTTCAACCGGAACTCTCTCCTTGCTTCGAAGATCCAAAGTAAGTTATTTCCTTTCCAAGGTCTACGCTCGTAAACCAAAAGACGGGCTCAAAGTGACCTTTTACTCGCTGGAAATTACGGGTGTTACAATCCTCCCAACCTTAAAGGAGATTTCGTCCTCGAAATCTAAATTTCCATGAAACGTTGACCGCAAGAAAGATAGTCTCTATACCGCTTGCCAGGAGTACTACCGTAACCTTATATTGGTCCTCACGATAAATGTCCCCTTGGGCACATCACACTTATATCTGAATGAATAGTCATCTTACTAACGTAGCCTTTAACCATGAAATTGCGGTTGTCTCCCAACCTTGGGTGACACTTACTACCTTGAAAGTAGTTTGTGATCCCAAGTTCACACCGGCCAAATCACCTCAACTTAACACACTTCCGAACCCAACCAAAATGCGACACTAAACCCCAAAGAATTCCCAAATCTCTTAAGGGTCGGTTCTTGATATTGACTACGCCGTTATTTCGAGGCATACTAATACGCTATTTAGGTAGCTGGTTAATGTGATCTGGCTATCACTCACCCCAATCTATTCTCAACCTCAGGACATCCCTTAATAAAATCTTTACCTCCAAGGAAACACTTACACCCATCGATACTCAATTGTCAAAGTCTAACCTCTCCTTAAATTCCACCTCAGAGGGGTCAACACTCTCATGACCTAATGGGAATACTTTCGAACATTCCAAGATCTAATGACATTCCGAAGACAAATTAACGCCTAAAGCCAAAAATGAAGATATCGAAAACGCGGACATTCCGTCCAATGTTTCATCTCAGAAGTAGCGTCGCGTTAAAGTTGACACCTAGCAGGGTACTAAGATTCCCAATCTTACATTCTCAACAAACGGCCACCACAATTACTTAACTCACGGAACCCACTAAGACGGTACATCGTCAATATACACCATGATGTCCAACCGACAAGTAATTCATTTAATCGAACCCAACCAGATGCCGATAATCGCTCAAGGCCCTTTTTCCCGCAGGTCTACCAAAGCATAGAGGTCACTCCTAAGATAATGGGGAAGACATTAATCTATTTCCTCAACTATTCAAACGTGACCCGATTCAAAGATTGAACCCAAATTCAAGATAGACTGCAAGTAGGATCATCCAATGTTTCAACACTCAAAGACTTCTCTAGTCCTTTAATTACAACTCCTTCCACGACAGGGTTTTAAATCTATGGGCCTAATGAGTTCAAGGTTTTCAATTAATATGCCAATATAAACTTTTATAAAACTTTCAAATACGTAAGTTTTATAACAATTATTCATACAGCGAAAACACACTATCGTCATCCGATAGGTTTCAAAACTAGTTACCAACACTACGTATATAAAACCATTTCGCAAACTCATTTGATCAATATTTACGTAAATAAAACTGTAACAAAAGGTGTGTAACAGAATGTACACTAGTAACATGAAAATAAATTCCTGCATCCCAACATGTGCAATCCCAAAAGAGAACTTCACAATGTTAACTTTAAAGTTTTCCTCTTTAACCAAAAATGTCGCGGCATAAAATTCTCAACAAGTCTCATAGGCATCAGTTTATTTTCCCAAACTCGGTAAAACGGTGGGAACGTAACTAAATTTCAAATTGAGTTTAAAACTTTGAGTAGTACGGATGAACACGTTTGACTAAAATAGTAATTACAAGGGCATGAATACCACTAATTTGTTTGATGCATGCGGAAAATTTCTAACAGTAAAATCAATAACTGAAATAACATAAATCTTTTATATGCTTACCCACACCAACCGCATCATTTAATCCAAGTAAAATCTAGTATACAACTATTGACACTTGAATATAGTCCAAAGATAAATCACGTGAAAATAAAACTTCCCAAAACAACACGTGGGATGACATCTTATTAACAAGACTTACAATTTAACGCACACAATGGTACATGTATACATGTTCTAAAATTTATCTACGCGACGCAAATTGTCGTAAGATGAGACACCATAAAACCCGACTGAATTTTTATAAAACTTATTAACGCTAAATTCAAGTGGTGTCAAAGTTTTCGTTGCCCAACATGAATGCATAAAACGACAACACGTCTAAAAATGTCAAAGCTCTAAAACCACAACGTACGATAAAGTGACCCTTTTCGATAAAACTTTCATGAGACACGACTCCCAAAAGCTCGTAAATTTACACGTAATGAAAATTAAAACTCACGCATCTCAAAGTACACTCACGCGCCCAAAATTTCGTAAAACAATGTTCCATAAAATTCAACACGACTCATACAAACTAAAATTCCCAAGAAAATTCCGACTCAAAACATGGGAACAACTCTTCCTTTAAAACCTTAACATACGTGGAGGAGATCCAATGTCAAAGTCAAAAATTCCACAGTTACTTGCCCAATAACCCAAATAACATCAACACACGGATATTACATTCTCTAAAAGATAGCGCTAGACACGAAATGAGGATAAAGAGATTTTCAATGGAAATTTGCAACCGCGTGCGACAAAACAATTTCATGCATGCCCAAGCTCACGGTTCAAAATCTGATGAGTGTCAAATGTTTTACCAAGACTTCATAGTATAATACACTTTATGTTTCAGGAAATATGAGAAATAATCAATGCAATTTATTTTTAGAAATAAATTTTATGCATAAAATTGGTCGGCACTGGAATCCTAAAATCACGCTCCTCAGTTTTATGCTATCGTCATCCGAATGCTCAACATCTTAAAGCAATACTCGAATGTTTCATCGGTCCACCTTATAATTCCTCTTCGAATAACGTTAATTTCATGAGCCTAAGGTTCTACTCCAACCAATTTTTCTGACTCACAATGGTCAACTTCCAACATTTATCATGTCTTAACTATCACTCCGAAGTGACATTACTATAAAACATCAACCCTTCCTGGGATCACTCGCTTAGAAATTTTCTCACTACCCCAACGGTAATCATACCAAGGTAGTCCAAGTATACACATGTAGCATGTAGGTTCACCATAACACTGGCCAAGTGCCATTATAAACGTACCGTACATTCTCATCCTTGCGACCCTCGATGAGCGTCCCGTTTCTAGCGACTCGATCAACTCCAAAATATCTTATCTTAAAGTACCTAGTGTGCATTTTCACTTACAACCACTTATAAAAACGCTAGTTTGAGTCTAGGTATCCTATAATCAATACCTAATTCTCTCAAACTTAAGCTTTGATACCAACTTGTAACTCCCTCAAATATGGAAATAGCAACTAAAATAAAATTTCTAATTTCACCAATACATTCTATACGTACAATCTATAATACGAACGGGTGTTACTAAAACCCAATCGTAGTCGCTATCTCCAAACCGCGGAAGACTTCACCAACCACTTACACTTGCACAAAGCTAAGGCTCAACTCTTCATAACTGCTAGAACCCAACCCCCATCTGGAACCTGATGCACATGCCGACAAATAAAAAAGATAGGCTTAACGCCTAGTGAGCTCAAGAGATTTACATAAGTAAACACATTTAAGATAAGGAACTTTTCATAAAATCATGACCTTTCAATTGATGCACTTTAAAACGTGGAAAAAACTCTTTTCCAATGTCTTGCACTTTCGAATATGAACACTTCATTTCAAAACATGCTTTATAAATTGATGTAACTTAACTAGCTTGAAACATGAATCATCATCAAACCATGTATAACATACGTCCGAAAACATGGACACTAGGTCCAATACTCACGCAACCGTAAAGACCCAATGACAATAAAATAAGATGTCCTTAATTCAAAATACTGATAGCCGACAACGGGGGAGACCCGTATCCGTTGAGAGTGGAGGAAACACAGAAGTATACCAACCATGCAACGTTAATCGCATGACACCTCCTGACATCACAGCCCGGTGTCCCTACGACTCCTTTACAAGTGTCACCCCAAGTCAGTTGACCTTGATGGATCATTCCGAAGAACTCCATCCCGAAGGCCCGGCACACTTAAAGACTACCTCTCAGGCATTACTTCAAGCGGCGGAGGTCCTAGCGCCCACTATTCCGGTAGCACTAGCCGACTCAACCCTCCTGGCGATCACTTGTAAAGTTTCCGGTCATAAAACATGGGTACCGAAGTTCAACCCCGCAATACCCAATTGACCATCCCAAAACAGACTGACTCACGTGCCTATGGATCCATTATACACTGTCTAACGTTACATGACTTCAATTGAAAGACCAAATCTCCCAAAACATGTAACCCACCAATGACACAAATTAAGTGTCGTCATACTCAAAACCCACGACAGTTAAAAATCCGGACAAATGTCCACACGACTCATTTAGTCAAAACCAAGTCGAAGGCCCAACACTTCACGTAAATACCCAAATAAAAACCGATATAAATATTGGAACACGCTTGACCCACTATTATGCAAACACGACCAAAAATATAATTAACTCAAAACTCATCATTGGTTGAGACCAAACCATTTTCCAAATGAACTCGTACCCTTATATTTTCAAAATGCCTCTTAATGCAATAATATGCACTTTCCGAAAAGGTTTATAAGCTCAAATACACAAATTGACACTTACATTAAATGAACCCCATATATATATGCAAAATTATCAATGAAACAGGTCAACATGGTTTATTCACCAAAATTTCCAAAAATCCCAAAAGGGGCAATTCACCAAGTTTATAAAACTAAACATTTCAAATTAACCAAAACTTATCAGGTGATCAACTGTTAACAATTTCATGTAAAACACAAAACACTTTAAAATGAACATTTTGGCATGTACACCGTTTTCACAAATCAACTTGAACTCACCTTGCTAGATTTAGGCTAAATCTAGATTTTTACCCCACTTTGAGCTTCCTTGACGAAACTTGAATCTTCCAAGCCAAAACCTAGATTCGAACGTTTCCAACCGTAAATAACCATATATAACCATTTAGAATCATTCCCCAAATATTTTACATAAAGATCTCAACTTAGGTCAAAAACCCTAATTTCCATAAATGAAGAAAATAGAATGTTACCTTAACCAAAACTCCAAACCATCAACAAAACACTTCTAGCTTCCACCAAGACGAGTCATACACTCCCAATCTTCAAAATGAGGAGAAGGGTTTGGTGAAAAACCCTAGATACTTGATGAGGATGGAAAAGAAGATGAAGGGTTCCATGCTTTCTTATCAAACATTTAGCTTAGTGATGAAGATTCTCCATAAACTTCAAGGATTGTGGTCTCCAATGGTTGAAAACCCTAAATATCCCAAAAGGGTTCGTCTTGGGAGAGGAAGGAGAGGAGAGGGTGAAGAATAAGTGAAATGGGGTGAAAAATAGGATTTTAAACATAGCTTGGGGTCGTCCGCGACCTTGCCCCATGGCACAATCGCTGGCAAGGTCGCCAGGATTGTACTGCGGGTGGTCCCGTGGCCGCGACATTGCCACGCGAGAGTGCCCTGTGGCACAATCGCGGGCATTGTCGCTGAGGGCCTGCCGACGCCCGAAAATCTCCGTTCTTCAACCGGAACTCTCTCCTTGCTTCGAAGATCCAAAGTAAGTTATTTCCTTTCCAAGGTCTACGCTCGTAAACCAAAAGACGGGCTCGGAGTGACCCTTTACTCGCTGGAAACTACGGGTGTTACATATTGCATACCACAGGGACTATATCCACAATAAACATAGAATGAGGACCATGGTCAAAGAAAACATAAAACCACAGGGACTAAATCCACAATTCACTCTTAAATATATAAAACAACTTTAATAATTTTAAAAGAAGTCGTGAATAAGTGAAACGTAATAAATTTAGAGTGAATTACATTTTGGTCCATGTAGTTTGTGTAAAGGTTAATTAGTCCTTCATAATGAGTGTTAATTGATGGGGTTGAGTTGAGGGACCATGAGTGTTATAATATTGAAAAGTTAGGGACTATCAATATAGATAGTTTGTTTTAGGGATCAAATCCAAAATTTAAGCAAACCACAGGGACCACTGATGTAATTCACTCTTAATTTAAAAAACAACTCATGAATTAAATATTTAAAATAATAAAGTTCAAAGGTTTATTTAAATAAAAAAGTTCAGGACTTAATCATTTAAAATATGAAAGTTCATTGGTTTTTAGTAAATTGGGTTTTTCATCTCTGTGGTTTGTTAAAAAATGTGGATTTCGTCCCTATGGTTTTAAAATTTTGGTTTTTGTTCCTATAGTTTGAAACTAATTTCTATTTTCGTTCGTAAAGGTTAATTACTACTTTTAAGTATGAGGGATTAAAATATAAATAAATTGCAAACCATAGGGACCAAGAAAGCAATCAAGTTTAAACTATAAGGACGAAAATATAAATGAGATGCAAACCATAGGAACAAAAATCGAAATTTTGAAACCACAGGGACGAAATTCACAATTTTTAACAAACCACGAGGACTAAAAACACAATTTACTCTTGGTTTTTTAAATTTTTTTGATTACATATAAATGATATAATACCATAATAATGTATATTATAATCTCAAAAATATATTATAATATAATAATAATGATAGTATATATTATAAGGTAAAAAAATGTTAAAATAATAATTTAACAATAATAAAAGAAAAATCTTAATGAAATGCATGTATGGAAACCATGCAAAATGTGAACAAGAATATTTGAAAATTAAAGTAACCTTAAAAAGACCAAAAAGTCTTTTAATTAATGAAATTTTTTAATAAAAGTTAGTTGGAGAGATAAAAAAATAAATACCACGGTAATTGTAATTAATTTAAAAGATGGACTAAAGTTGATAATAAGTGGTAATCACAGGATTCAAAAATATAATTTACTCTGGATCTTTTTTTGATGTAAATATTATCACATGTGATAATATATATTACTTATATTCAGACATATATTATCATATGTGATATGTACAAAAATTCACATAGTGAATCATATGTGATACATAATATATCATATGTAATCTAAATTAATGACATGTGATTTAGGAAGTTGGATTAAGAAAAATGGTGAAAACTATATTGAATTGATTGTAGAATGTAGATATCACATCTAATGAAAATTATGAATTTTCTTTTGTCAAAATTGTATCTAGAAAAAATTATATAAAACTTGATAAAAAAAATGATAAATTAATTAAAATTAAAAAATAAATAAATCTAAAAGATATAATGAAATTTGTATGGGATTTAAATATAGTTTTTGTTACAATTATATTTTTAACCGGATATTTGATACAATTTAAAATAATAATTATCAAATTTTTAAATTTATTTTCATTTTTCTTTTATGATATTTTTTACTAATAAATTATATTATTTATATTATTCTCATCTTCTCACAAATTAATAGTTTTTTTCATTTAAATCTGCTCTTACAATTATCCGTTTGTAATAAAATATAAGTGAAAACATTATAATTGTATTCAACGGTTTGTACTAAATCATTCATTCTTAGTAGGGGTGTTCAAAAAAACCGTTGGATCGCTCAAACCGGTCGAACCAAGTCAAACCGGACCGTTTTTGACGTTTTGAGCGGTCTGGCGGTCAGGCCAGGTCTGGAAAATGGTCAAACCGGACGGTCCAGTCCGGTCTACGGTTTGGAGGTTTTTTGGGCGGTTGGGACCAAACCAACCGCCAAATATATAAATATATATTTTTTATTTTTTTTATATATATCTTTATTATAAAGAACTAGTGTTTGACCCGTGCATTGCACGGGAGGATAAATATTTTGTTGGAATATTGAAGCGAGTTAAAATGAAACGTAATTTCTCTGTTAACAGTTAATAAAATACAATGTGAAAAACGAATGTATTTTCATAAGTGGTTAACTTGCATATATTCTTAATCGTTTGTTGTTATGAGTTTGTGCAATAATATTGGTAATAGTCTCACAACATATTTATCTGACTATTGACTTCAAGACCTCATAGTATTAGTCGATAAAAATAAAGATATGTATATATATCTTATTCCCCTACTTCGAAAAATATGATTGTGGGTTTTGAAAAATATAAACAAATCCTCAGTAAATAAAATAAAATATAAAAAAGTAGTTTTTCAAAAAAACAAAAATATAGTGGAATACCTTTTGTTCAGTTGCAGGTTCCGCCATTGACACCCGACCGTTCGTCTTCTTCTTGTACTCGGATGATACATAGAGAAACTATATATATTTATAGTGAATGTAGAGAATATTTTAAAATATTTTATTTTCATTTTCGATTTTACATTTAAATGTAAATATATTAAAAATATGGAAGAATATTTTTATATCTACATCGTTTCTATTTTATTTTCTTTACACTTGGTTAATTTGGAAAGTATTGCGGAATATTTTTATTTTAAAGAATACGATAATTTATTAGTATATCTCGTTATTTTTATTTTATTTTAAAGAATACGATAATTTATTAGTATATCTCGTTATTTTTATTTTTAATTCATATCAACATTCTTTTTTCTTCTTTTAATGCTCGTGAAAAAAATACGTGTAGATTTTATATTATGCTAATATAAAATACGTGTAGATTTTATAAAATAAAATAGATTTTATATCAGCAAAAAAAATACGGAAGAAAAAAGAGTTTATATTACATCTCATTATGTAAAAAGATTTTATAAAATAAAATATGGAAAAAGATTTTATAAAATAAAATATAGAAAAATCATTATGAGATGTAATATAAAAAAATACGGAAGAAAAAAGATTTTATATTACATCTCATTAATATAGATTTAAATGTAAAATCTACATTTAAAATAGATTATGCTAATACAAAATCTATTTTATAAAATCCTCCACCAAAAAAATAAATAGTTATATTAATAAATGAGTATTCATTCCACAAATAGATGATTATGTGAGATACTGTGCTTGAAAAGGTTGTACCAAAGCATTAAAAAATTGTAAATTAAGTAATTGGCTTTAATTAGTTGTAACTTGTGCTTAAAATATTGTAATTAAGAGTTTTTTATGTCGTTTTTATAATATAGTATAGATATAAAGCCCAAATGTCCAACTATATATAAAAAGGCCCAAGATATTTTAAAAGATTGAAATCTTTATGGATTGTGGAATACAAAGAACGGAAAAATGAAGAAGTGAAGTCGTTGATTTTATTTGCACTTTGCATATTACTTTTTTTTAGTGTTTTGTCTTCGGGTATTTAGTTAACTTTTGTGGACTTTGTTCTTTATTTCAAATGGACTCAAGCCAACGAGCCTTTAAAATTCAAAGTTTTATATGTTTTTATGTTTAAACTTAAAAGTCCACTAAAAGGCTCAAACCGCCTAAACCGGTCGACTAAACCGCCTAAACTGCGGTCCAACTTGACCGGTCTGGGCACTTGATGTCAAACCGCTCGGATTGAAAAATCAATAAACCGCCACTTGCGGTTTGGTTTGTGATCTGAGGTGTTAAACCACCCAAACTGGATCGCGACTTACTGTTCTCTTTGTGCTGTTTTAAAACTCAACTTTTGGAATCGCCTTGGAAAACCAACAACAAAAAGTTTAATATTTGGAAACTATAATTCAAAACTCTTCAATTTTTGAAAATTAAAATAAAATTAACTTCATTTTCTCTTCTATTTTCTCTTCTATTTTAAAGAACAAGAATTTAGAGGTCGTTTATCCGACACTTATCCGGTAAGCGCACTTATCTTATCAGATGAACATGATAAGAACCGAGAATTTTAACTAGTAAGAGTGATAACAAGGATCGAGAGTCAGACGAAACTGATGATCATTAAAAAAATCTTGTTCTTTATCTGAAGATTAGTTTGGCAATTATCATATGCATTTATCTAATTATAATGCTTCAAATGACTTTCAAATGAAAAGATGACCCAATTTCAAATGGGTACCAAAATCTTGTGCTAACACAGTAGGACCCAAATTCCAGTGGGTACCTAAGGCTAAATCTGTGTTGCAGGCACACAAAGTTTAAGAGAGCTTTGGAGATGACTTCTAGACAAAACAGTCTAGGACTCGTTCCTCAAAGAAACTATGGTTCTTGTGTAAATCAGCTCAAGACCCGAACTTCAAAGATCATCGACTTCTGATTATGTACAGATCAGGACTCGTTCTTCAATGACAAAAGAGAAAATGGCTTTTGAACAAAGCAGTTCAAGACCCGTACTTCAACGAAGTAATGACCTCTAAACACAACAGTTTAGGACTCGCACTTCAATGATCAAAAGACCTTACTCCGTGCTAAAAAAGAGATTGTACTCCGATACTCGAATGAGGAAATCAACCATCAAGGGGGAGTACATACATATTTGTCTGAAATGTTATGCATATTTTTTCAATGATAATTTTTCAAATGCATAACTTCAGGAGGAGTAAAAAGGTGATGACTTCTGATTATTTCTGATCAGGACTCATACTTTAAAAGTTTTACTGTTTTTTGTCTTTTCAATTTAAGTGAATAAATTTGCTTTGACTTGACATAAGACTTTTGCAGAATTTTTGAGAGATGCTTACAAGTTCATATGTTTATGACTTTAAACTTAGCTTCATGAGATGGAAGATCGTACGTAAAGGTATAATTCTATATCTTCATCTCATATATGGTTGAAAGGAGGACAACTTTCAATCATAGAAAACATGTTCTAAAATGTTCAAACCACTTCCCGATTTTTCAACAGATTTTATATTTTGGGAGTGTAATTTAAATGTTTTACATGAGCTTACATGATAATAAATCAGTTTGAGCAACATATTATTTATAGGATATACGGAATCATTGTGCTAGGAATTAACAAAACTTCTATGAAATCACCTTAACCAGTGATTTCTACCCAAGAAGTTAATCCATAGTGATTGAATGTAAGAAGTCGAAAAGAAATGAGTGTGATTAGATTGAGCAAAATGTTTAAAAGAAAGAGCGTGTGAGATCAGATTTAAAAGAATATCACAACTTTGCACCAACTTTTTCTGAGCCGGGTAGCCACATTTATAGTGTTTCACATTTCTTTGGTGAACATTATTGAAACAGGCAACTAGCCCATGCCAACTCTTGATCAAAACTCACAAGCTACTCATTTTCTTCTCAACAAGAAAGTATTTCACTTTTTCAAAGGGGATGCAACACATTTACTATCTGATTTTCATTTGGAAAATCTGGATATTGAAAAGAAGGAAGTCTGCCCCACCTTCGCACTTCACTCATGCACATTGAGTCTGTGTTTAACTTACTGTTGTCTCAGTGGTTTACACAAATTTTGAGCCTAATAAGCAATCATCAAGTGCTTAATTCTTTCTATCACAAGCACGAACACACAAGGAATTTGTTTCTTTGTCATAACGTTTATAGAAATAACCTTTGTGGTGTTTCGATGATTAAATGGAAGCCCTGGGGGAGTCAACATCAAACAGCTCCTTTACAATGTGTATTCGTTACACATAGTGACTTAGTGTTACTGACAGGCATGTTAACTGATTCATTAGTTGATTCAGGTGTTACACGACTATTTTGTCTGGATTTGCAAAGATCTGGATGAATATCTTTTGAATTGACGGATAAGAGGCTCCAAGTAAAAGACATTTCTTACTCAAAGTTTTGATGAAGTCGTTGCACTTTTCATCAAAAAGGGGGAGAATCTAAAGCTTGAAGAAATGTCCAGTCCATTACATTACAAGACATTGGAGAAGAGAAAAGCTAACCAAGAAATGTCCAGTCCATTACAATACAAGACATTGGAGAAGAGAAAAGCTAACCAAGAACTGCGAGATCAAAGTATTCTGAAGACATGCTGATTTCAGATAAATTTTCTTTGAAGATACTTTGCTAAAGCATTCTGAGCTAGAGAAAGAGATTGCATCTTCTGAGCTGAACAAGAAGACTGAATTGCTAAAATCTTTTTAGTAATGATCTTGATCCAAAGGGGGAGATTGTTAGATCACATATCTATTGGATTCAAGATCATCCAATCTGAAGATCCAATCTGAAGCTAATGCCGGAAAGTCGACTCTCGATATAAAGTCTAATGTCGTTTGTAATAAAATGTCAAAGTAATTAATTTTTGTTTGTTATTGTATTTTATTGTTATTAGTTAATTTAGTTAGTTAATATCTAAATTAGTTAGATATTAGTTAGTTATATAATATCTTATATGTTAGATATTATTTAGTTTAATAGTTTAATATTGCAAGTGGTAAGGTTTGAGTGTGTTAGAAGCTAGAGAGAGATCTGAGATCAGATATTATCTTATCTCAATAACTCTCAACAAATCAGATCACTTCACACATACACACACAAAAGGTGTAATACAGAGAGAACATACACAAGAGAGCTTCAAAGATCAAACCTTGTAACCATTGTTATTAATCAATACAGGTTGGTAATCATTAATGTGTTGTTTTGATAAGAACTTGATAGTATTGTGGACCTACAAATCTATTTGTGGTTCCCCAAACTGATGATCATGTTAGACAAAACTATTTTCGTGAGACCCATGAGACCATATAAATAACATTAAACCTTCACGATGTGTTTCTGTGAATGGTCGGTGTTTTGCGTACCTTCAAAATGTTTTGCTATGATGTTTCAACGTTATTTTATGATCTCATGAAAACAGGATGGTCTCACGTGAACTCAACCCAACCATTGTCCAGCCAAGCCAACCCATAACAAAACGTTAGACTGGCTGACACAACCGAATTAACAAGTTCCCCAAAATAAATCATGGTTATAAAAATACATTTAAAAAAAGAATATTTTCCATTTCATCACCTATTATTTTGACCATTTTGAATAAAGCAAATCTACCTCATTTCTCGTGTCAGATAAAGGGTAGCATATTGCCAAAAATGTTACTCGATAAGGTAATTGAGGTTGATAACTCTTCTCGAGTGATAGACGATTACCAACAATCCATTTTAATAATCGATAATATTATACGATAAAGTAAGTGAGAGTGATGATTCTTTTCGTTAAACATTTACCTGGTAAACATGTGGTAAAGAACCCCTTAGTTTTCTAAGGATACACACTTATTAAAACATTAAGGATAAATCAATATAATATTATGTAAAACATTTAAGTTTTTGTTTTTAAATGCTCTTAGATGGTGTTTGGTTTGATGGAATGATTTGGATGGATTTTGATTTTATAGAAAGGTTTGGAATCGGAGGGATATGGTTTTGGAAGAATTTGGAATGTTTGGTGTGTTTGCTATGTAGATTTTAGAATGGAATTGAATTGAGGTTGTTATAAGTAATCTATAAAAACAAGTTATAAAAAATTATTAAAATAATTAAATTACCTTTTTATCTATACTATATTATAAAGCATGGATAAAAAAACTCTTAAAAACAATTTCTAAAGCATAATGCACCGTTATTTAATGTTAATCTCTTAAAAACAACTATTAAAGCTTTATATACTACATTTAATGCAATTAATTAACTTTCAATCGTTATCTCTAACCACTTTAACTCCCCTAAAATCACTCTCCTGCATAATTAAATAAAGGATAAAAATAAAATTTTAAATATAAAAAATCTAAAATATAATTAAGAAAATATAACAGAATATTTAATGTTTATTTTTAAAAAAATATTATAATATTAAATCTATGTTGTAGAACAATCGATATAGAGAGAATATAAAAGCTGTAAATTCTCATTAATCATAAACCCTTTATATAGGGATGGATTACAGGTAGATAACTAGATATTCTAGTTCTAATTTAACTCTGATATATTTTATTTCTATCTCTATCTCTATCGTCATATCCTTTAGACGATGGCACACTTATCCTATAATACTCTCCCTTGTGCTTAGTCAAAGGAGTGATGGTGCAATATCGTTGCCTCGTTAAAACCTTGCGTCAAAATAAAAACCCAATGGGAAACAAAAGGATGAAGGAAAGAGTACAACGCACCTGTGTATAGACTATTCCTTTAGTCTAGTATTCCCTCAGATTTGTACATCAATCATAGGAGTTATATAAATTGTTGTCTCACTAAACCCTTACACCAAGGAACAAAACCCATTGGGAAAAATAAAACCTTGGGTGAAGGAAAGATCACAACATACTAATATCACATGTATAGTAGACTCCCCCTTTTGTCTACTACTCCCCCTGATACGTACGTTAATCAAGAGAGTTTGGAAAGTCTCTGCATTCCAATGCTTTCCACATGTTTTTCAAATGCAGCCTTAGGCAATGATTTGGTAAACAAATCAGCCACATTATCCTCAGATCTTACTTGATTCACTTGAATCTTAAGGAGAGTCTGTTGTTGCTGATTATAGAAAAACTTTGGCGAAATATGTTTTGTATTATCACCCTTGATATATCCTACTTTCATTTGTTCAATACAAGTTGCATTATCTTCATATATGCATGTAGGATTTTTAGTGGTTAAACTTAAACCACTTGCTCCTCTAATATGTGTAATGACAGATCTTAGCCATATACACTCTCGAACTGCCTCATGTAAAGCAATAATTTCTGAATGGTTCGACGAGGTAGCTACAAGGGTTTGCTTGGTAGATTTCCAAGAAATCGTCGTGTTCCCAATTGTAAAAACATATCCTGTTTGGGAACAACCTTTGTGTGGGTCAGAGAGGTACCCAACATCAGCAAGTCCTACTAATATATCATTTGGAGTTTCACTGTAGGGGATATCACTTTCTTTGTTAATATCTTTAACAGGTATTGTAACCCCATTTTTCTCTTTGTAGGGAAAGAATAAGCCCATGTCGGTGGTTCCTTTTAGGTATCGAAATATATTTTTGATACCATTCCAATGAAGTTGCGTTGGCTCCGAGCTAAATATAGCTACAAAGTTCACTGAGAATGCAATATCAGGTCGAGTACATTGTGATAAGTACAATAATGCGCCTATTGCACTTAGATAGGGAATTTCAGCTCCCAACACTTCTTCATCATCATCCTTTGGACGAAATGGATCTTTCATTATATCCAAACTTCGACCTATCATGGGAGTGCTAGCCGGATGCGCTTTATCCATATTAAATTGCCTGAGCATTTTCTGGATGTAAGCGGATTGGTGGATTAGAATTCCAAAAGCTCGGTGTTCTAGTTCTATACCTAGACAAAACCGAGTTTTCCCAAGATCTTTCATCTCAAATTCAGATTTCAAATAGCTTGCAGTATCTCTTATTTCATCAAGAGTACCTATTATGTTCATATCATCAACATATACAGCTATGATTGAAAATCCAGAACTTGTCTTCTTTATAAAAACGCAAGGGCACAATTCATCGTTCTTATATCCCTTTCCAATCAAGTATTCACTCAGACGGTTATACCACATCCGTCCGGATTGTTTTAATCCATAGAGTGAACGCCTTAGTTTAATTGCAAACGCACTTCGTGGTTTACTCGAATCGGGTAGTGGAAGGCCATTTGGCACTTTCATGTATATCTCTGAATCCAGATCACCATAGAGATATGCAGTAACCACATCCATAAGCTGCATTTCCAGTCCTTCGGAAACTACTAGGCTAATTAGATAGCGGAACGTTATTACGTCCATTACAGGGGAGTATGTCTCCTCATAGTCAATCCCAGGGCGTTGTGAGAAACCTTGCGCCACAAGGCGAGCCTTATATCTTATGACTTCATTTTTCTCATTACGCTTTCTGACAAATACACATTTATGTTCTACAGGCTTTACACTTGGTGGGGTTAGCACTACCGGACCAAATACCTGTCTCTTTGCCAAAGAATCTAGTTCTGCCTGGATTGCTTCTTTCCATTTAGGCCAGTCTGCTCTTTGTTGACATTCTTCAACTGAGCATGGTTCGATGTCATCGTGTTCTATGATCTCATGAGCAACAATATATGTAAATATATCATCAATGAGTATGGATGATCTTTCCATCAACTCGTGTGCATTCTCATAATTCATTGAGATTTCTTTGTTCTCTGGAATCAATATTGACTTCGGAGCGTCCTTTAGTAATGATTCATGGACATAATTGTAATTAGAGACAATCTCATGAGAAGGGTTTTCAGTATTGATGATAAGTGGGTCAGATTGTGCCTTACTCTCCCTTTTCTTTCTTGGATCAGTATCTATCGAACCAAGTGGCCTCCCCCTTTTCCTTTTGGGAGCCACGCCCTCAACCACACTTCCACAATGTGTGGTTGCAACACTCTTTCCGATGGTGTTGTGCCACTGTTTGGGGACGTCTAACCTTGCGGGTACATTTGCAGCCGGTATTAGGCATGAAAATTGGCCCCGACCCGTCGGGGAACCCGGTCCTCCCGCCCCGATCGGGGATGTGGATTCCCCACTAAACCGGGGTTGGGGATGGGGACGAGGATCCCTGTTTGTCTCAAACCGAGGATGGGGACGGGGACGAGTATCGCACTCCCCGCCCCGTCCCGTCCCGTCCCCGTTTTATATTTTAATTAATATTTGATATATTATTTATTTAAACTAAATCGGTAATTCGTAATTTCCTATTTACTAACTAGGTTTATAATATAAAGTTGTTATTTTCTGAATGTTAGTATGTATTTTGGATGTCAATCAAAATACAATTACTCGATATGGTTTTGAATCTTACTTGATATCTTTTGGTACGTTTGAAGTTAAGTTTTTTTCCCGAATTCAGTTGAATTTCTTTTGGTTTTAAGTTATTAATTATTATATGATGTTGTGATTTTTATACTAGATTAAATTTCTTTCGATTTTAGGTTTATTAGAAATATGTGATATTTAAACATGTGCGGTGTCTCATATATTTGATTTAAATAGCTTACATAAACGGAAAAAGAAAATCCCCGTTTCCCCGTTGGGGATCCCCGTTCCCCGTTGGGGATGGGGATGGGGATGTGATCATATTCCCCGACGGGGACGGGGATGGGGACGGGGATGAAATGAGGGATTGGGGACGGGGATGGGGATTGAGGTCCCCGTCCTATTTCCATGCCTAGCCGGTATGTGTGATCTTGTCACTTTTGCAATATCAGTGAACGCATCAGGTATCGAGTCTAGTAGTTTTGAAGATCTAGTATTCGTTTGACTTCACTTTCACATTGTGAAATGCGGGGATCAAAATGAGACAGGGTGGGAACATTCCATGACAATTCCTGTCGTTCCCTTGGAAAATCCTTTTTCCTATCTCCCCCTAACGATGGGAAGACTGTCTCATCAAATTGACAATCCGTAAATCTTGCGGTAAATAGATCACCCGTCAAGGGTTCTAAATAGAGGATAATTGTTGGAGATTCATATCCAACATATATATTTAATCATCTTTGAGGATCCATTTTGGTGCACTGTGGGGGCGCAATTGGCACATATAATGCACAACCAAATATGTGTAAATGTGAAATATCAGGCTCATATCCAGTTACCAACTGGTATGCATAAAATGGTTGGCTAGTAGTGGGTCTAAAGCGAATAAGTAAAGTTGCATGTAATATTGCATAACCCCATGCAGAAGTGGGTAAATTGGTGCGCATAACCAATGCCCTGGCTATCATCTGTATCCTTTTGATGGTAGCTTCTGCGAGACCATTTTGTGTATGCACATGGGGTACGGGATGCTCTACATCGATCCCAATAGACATGCAATAATCATCAAATTCTTGTGATGTAAATTCTCCAGCATTATCATGTCGTATAGACTTGATAGGGTAATCAGGGTGGTGAGCCCTCAGACGTATAATTTGTGCTAGGAGTTTTACAAATGCAGTGTTTCGTGTGGACAATAGTGTGACATGCGTCCATCGTGTCGAAGAATCAACCATAACCATAAAATACTTGAATGACTCGCACTTTGGATGTATAGGTCCACAAATATCACCTTGTATACGTTGTAAGAATGAAATGTTTTGCTTTGTGTCTTTAGCATAGGATGGTCTCGATCCTGTTTTAGCTAAGGAATATGCTTTGCAAAAACTAGGGTTGTTCAAGGAGGCATATTGTGATGATGTTGTTGCTTCTTGTGCTTCAGAAGTCAACGATTGCAATTTCGTCGATTCAGGTAATTGCTTCATCTTGCCTTTCATTCGAAAGAAAGGGTGTCCATGTGTGTTTTTCAACACACGTATCATCATATCACAGCCAGGGTGCCCCAGGCGGTCATGCCAAAGCTTGTATATTTCACTATTCCAAATTCCATTATTGATGACATAATATGATTCAATAACCTGGATTATGGTAAGATATAACCCACTATTTTGACATATTAACTTCTCTAATATACGTTTCCTTCCATATTCGTTAGAGGTGGTGTACATATATTCATTTCCATTCTCACTGTGTGTTTCAATATGATAGCCGTTGGAGCGTATATCTTTGAAACTTAACAAGGTTCGTTTAGCTTTAGGGGCATAGAGTGCTTCTGTGATTGTCATTTTAGTGCCATTAGGCAACAAGAAAATGGCAGTTCCTCGACCAAGTATTAAGTTGGATGATCCAATCATTATGGTCATTGAGGATTTATAATCACTTATTTTAGTGAATAGTAATATGTTTCTTAGTATTGTGTGGGTAGTCCCACAGTCAACTAAGCACTCCAGTTCTCCTCGATACATTCCTACAAGCAACGGAGAATATTTAATTGCTTTGACGTATTCCTTTACATCAATGGCTTAGATAGACACAAAATAAAATTTATTTAATAATCAATTCAAACAATAAATTAAGTTTGCTATTTAATAACAAATAGTGTCTCAATAACTATGAATGAAAAAGGTGGGAAAATTAGTCAATATATAGGAGCTCTAGCGATGAATTATTGCTTTTGTTATTGGTGAAATTTGCAACGGTTACGTTGACTTCTGGGAGATCACTTGTTTCTTCAAGGTAGTGAGATTCATTTTTTTTGGCTTCCCTATATCTCTTATAGGTGGCAGCTATGTTGTCGCTTGCTCGACAATTCTTATACCAGTGCCCAATGATGCCACATCTTTAGTAAGGTCCATTTCCTTCTCTTGCTCTTTTGGCAGAATCGACCATTGGTGCTTTTCCTTTAGAGTGACCTTGATTACTTGGTCCAGCAGTTGCATCTTTGTGCCATGAATTGGAAAATCCATCACGACTATTGTCGCACCCCTGTCCACGGCCACACCCATGGCCCTGCATATGACCCTGTCTACGACCACGTCCACGTGATGAATAGTTTCCACGTGCGTGTGATTCAATATGTTTAACTCCCCGTCCTTTGGAGTTCTTTCCACCTCTAACGCTTGCATGATTGGATTCAGGAATTTTCTTTGTCCCGACAGGTCTAGCGTTGTTATTCAAAAGAACCTCATTGTGTCTTTCAGCCACTTGCAGTAGGTTGATAAGTTTGTTAAAGGTTGTGATTCTTTTACTATCATACTCCAATGGATACTGATTCATTAGTATGATTGCTGATGTAGGGAAAGTGGAAAGTGTTTTCTGAATCATGTCGTCTTCTGTGAGTTCTTTTCCACAAAAGTTTAAACGTGCTTTGAGACACAACATTTCTTTGTTGAAATCATTTACCTTTTTGTAATTGAGTAGGCGGATTTCATTCCACTGTACAATTAGTTCAGGAAGTAAAGAGTTATGAATATTCTCGAATCTTCCTTTCAGTGCATCCCACAGTTCTTTGGGGGGTTTCAGTTGAAGGTACTCCCATCGAAGACTGGGATCGATGTATCGTCTCAAGAACATTAAGGCGTTTGCTTGTACCTTTTTTGACGGTTTGTTTTTAGGGTCAGTAGGGGGGTTGATTGTGTAGCTATAGTCCTTGCCAATGAAGGTGGTTTCTACATCGGATACCCATCTGTGGTATTCAAGTCCTTCTAAATCCAGGATATCAAATTCGGGGCGAGTTGGTTCTGTTGGTCCCGGAGGTGCTTAACAAGTTTGTAGAAGGGGGGGGGGGTTGAATACAAACACAGAAATTATAGTTTAATAAATTGTTTATTGAATAACTCAAATACAAATTACAAGTTTGTTGCGGAATAAGATTAAGACAGACTCAATCTAAACAAATTTAAGAAACACAAAGATGGTTGCACAAGAATATAGAGAATGGGGGTTTTAGAAGTATAGAAAACAAAGGTTTCTATCTTGGTTCAAGAATAGAGCACACCCTCAGATGGAGAGGTGATCTTTCTATTTATACCCTATGCATTAAATGCATGGCAGGGTACTTTACACGTGTCATTCAGTGATTGGCTTTGGTAGTCTGACTTTTGGGAGACATGCTTTCGGCCGTATCATGAACAGTGTAGTTGACAGAGTTGTTGTACGATTTGTGGCAGAGATATGTCCGTTCTGACACATCGAACTAGTTGTGCAAGGTAAGACAAAAGGAAACTTGAGGCATAAGCTTTGTGATCGGTTGATCGCTGAATATCTCTTTCTTCAGAGATATAAAGAGGTTCAGCTATAGCTGAAGCTTTTCCTCATGTTCCTTCGCGTATAAGTAGAGTTGTCTTTGCTTCACTGATATCCGCATCAAGTCACTAGTAAACTTCTCTTTGTTCAGTGGCTTCGTCTTCGATTCAGCTATGAACATATGTTGATGTGAGACTTGTCTTTAGGGATTACGTTACTGTTTACATTAGAACTATTAGTGATAACTGAACAGACTCAGTTTGATCACTGATAGTGAAACACTAATACATAGAAATGTTTATAAGAGATATTATCAGCGATAACTGAACAGACTCAGTCTGATCGCCGATAGTGAAACACTAATACATATTAAACATAATTTTCACTAAGTATAAAAGAGGGTCGTTAACAAATCATTGAGAGAGTTTGGATCAATAATCTCCTCCTATTTGATAATGACAAAGTAACTGAAGAAAATTACTTTATGGATCAAAATAAAGGAATAAATAGGACTCATAATATACATGTCCCAATTACTATTTTGAGGGATCTTTTACAGTACTGATAGAGTTAAGTACTTCACTGAAATTTTCATTAATCCAAGAAAAGAATTACAAGGTATGAAAATTACAAGTACAAGTGAAGAACTAACTACTGTAAGTTTAACTAATAGATTACAAGAAATAGAAAACTAATCTATCAGCTATCTAAAGAAGACTTAGGAGGATTTATCATATACTCAGGTATTTCGTCTCCCTTTTGCCTTCGATCTGAAGATTCTTGAGAAATGATTTCCTTGATCGGTTCAGCAGAGGGAGAGTAGTCACACCATAAGCATAAGAGATCCTTGAGATGGCTGAGGGGACAGATAGGAATTTCAGAGATTCTCTGAAATCTGAGTTCTTCCTCATCATCTCTGAAGAAGATTCCAAAAGGTTCTTTAAGTACTTGTCCTGCAACATATGGTCCACCAGGAGGCAGAGATAAATCAAGAACTGAAAGATCAGGAGGAGGACCGAACAGAGCTTCTCTTGAGAACTTGATGGAGGTTTCATTTCTGATCACAACGACATTTTCAGACGAGGAGGAGACATGCTTTCTTTTGAATTGCCTTGGTTTGGAAGGAAGAGCAGATGGTACTTTCAACACAGTGGAGACTCTGTTGATGAGGGCTTCCAAGATGCCTTCGACATAGCCTCTGCTGGTTGATTTGGATTTCTTCAGTGCTTCTTTGAACTCTAGCCATTCCATATAACCTAAGCTTTCCAGCTTTGACACGAACATGGCCTTACAGCTTCCATCCTCTCTGGTAATCTCCATAGTGACAGAAACTCGACCCTTCTTCTTTTTCCCTGAGATGACAACTGCTATGATCTTCATTGGGTCAGAGCGATAGTCGATTTTGCTTTTACACCATTCTACTGAGCTATCGCTGACCCTTTATTCTTTTGAGCGCTCCTCTTCAATCTCTTTCAAAAGAGCATCCTGGACTTCAATTGGTTTCTTCTTTAGCTTTTTGTCTTTGACTTGAGAGGACTGAATCTTGAGAGCAAGAGAGACATCTCTTTGACAACCAGCTATCAGCTTCTCAGCCCTGACAGATTCTTCGATTTCAGCTTCAGTCAGGAACTCTAGATCTGTTGATTGAGAGGGGATCTTCAGTCGTTGATTCTCTAGATGAGAAATCATCTCTGTTCGTCTCTTCATCTCTTCCTCTGACCAGTGAGATGGTCTGGAGGGCCTCCCTGAATGTTGCAGGGACTCTTCTTCCTCATCTTCTTCATCAATCTCTCTTACAGAGATTGGGATTATTTGTTCATCAGCTACAGCGGCTGGGATTATTTGAAGTTCTTTACCCTTAAGCAGGGGAGAGAACTGTCTGGTCAGAAAATAGAAAGAAAGGAGTTAGTGTATGTTTTGGGAAGAGAGAGATAAAGGTTAGAAAGAGAGAGAGGGTTTGTAGAAAGAAACAGGGACAAGTGAGAGGCATACCTGAGAAGGATTCTCCTCAGATAGTGAAACAGTCTTCAGGTTTCCCTCAACAACCGCACTTTTGGATTTGCTTTAGGAAGGGGTTCCTGAGGATGTTCCATGACTCCCCCCTGTTGTGACAACGTCTTTCGAAGTTATCACTGAAGATGTGATGGCTGATGAAGAACACCATAAGGACTGATCTTCTTCATCGTCATCATCATCATCTTCTTGATGAGGTTGCTCTTCCTCTTGATCTTCAAGATCAAGATCTTCTTCATCTTCATCATCCTCTTCATCTTCATCAACAAAGTCTTTGAAAGAAGAAGGGATTTGGTCAACAACCTTCTCCCCCTCAACATGAGAGGGAGGATCTTCAAGTTGAACTTCAGCAGCTTCATCTTCCCCCTCTTTAATTTCTTCAGCTGCTTTCTCCCCCTCTTTGTCATTATCAGCCATGGAGAGATTTTCGATAGGAGAGGAAGGTTGTGCAGAGGCTAACTTTCGGACTTCAGCCTCCAGGCTATCCAGCCGTCCTTCAATCACCGGGAGATCTGAAGTAGCATGATGAATGAATTCAACAGCTACATTCAGTGAGGTGCGGTCATCCTATGTGAAAGAAGGTGATGGAGTCGGAGCTGGTGCATTCAGCTTGTCGAGGACTTGCTGAAGAAGAGATGTGCAAGTATCAACCTTTGACGATAGAGCGTCAAACTTTCGCTGAGTGTCTTCCTTTACTTTGACAAGCTCTGCTTGAAGAGCAGAGATGTGAAAGGCTTCAGCTTTGGTTTGGGAAGCAGCTGTCAACGCCTTCAGTTCAGTACCAGCGGTATTGACTGCGCTGGTGGTGTTGTTGACGGCAGCGGTGAGAGAAACCACCTTTTCAACTAAACTGTTGACATTCGTGTCAACAGTTGCCAAACTAGGACCTGAAAGAAAAATTAGTTGCTGAGTAACAGGCTTAGTTGGGGAGAGGGAAGGTGTATTGGCGGTTTTAGGTATACCTGATCGATCAAACATGTTGAAAAATTGCATGTCTCTTTCAAGCAATTGAGGATCAGGTCCTATAAATGCAACATGAGGTTGCTGCATATGATAAGAAGGGTTAGAGACCAATGAAATAGGAGGATTAAAGATGGGGATAGAAGAAGTTGGGATTTGAGTAGTTACCTCAGTCGCTTGTTGAACTGGAATAGTGGGATGGGGTCACTGATGTTGTGACAGCGACCGAGATCACTGGCACAGTTGATGATGTAGGTGTTGAGGATGTGGAGGAGATGACCACGAAATTATCCAAGGAAGTTTGTCGAGAAACTTCCTCAGGCCTTGAACTAGTGGCGCTTGTCTCCTTAGTCACTTTGGCCTTCTTCGAAGGACCAAAGGAACTAGCAGATGATCGTTTGGAAAGAGGTGGTAGCGGCAGGGGTAGCAGAAGAAGGAACCTCCTACGTGGTCGCTGAAGTAGAAGAAGTGTGGAGAGAGAGTCGAGATCGAAGGGTAGAGATACTTACCTCATTTGCCAGCGGTTTGACCTCCAGTGAATGCTGACCCACTTTGGCGAAGGAGCCATCAGCAGTAGTGGGGTAAGTGTTGGCGTAGAGGAACTTCAGATATGCACAGATAAACCGTACATATGGGATCTTGGGATCCCTCTCCGTCTTCTCTATCTTTGACCTTAGATCGTCAAAGATAGCGGTGGCAAAGTCCAAGTTTTTTCCAGCGATGACCGAGTAGGCCATCTGGAGTTGTACTTTACTGGCCTGATCAAGGGAACCACTTTTCTCACTCATGCATTGAATGACGTGAGAAAAGATGAAGTTCAGCTGAGAAGGCATGTTCGCCTTTTTTATAAGTGTCAACTTCTTGTTGGGAACTGTGGAGCGGGGCTTGTTGTCCCAGCAGTACTCCATATCATCCAGAAACCGGATGAGTTCAGCGTTAGTAGGTAGAGCTTCAAAGCCACTCTTAGGTTTGTCAGGAAACCTGAGAGCCTTCCTTAGGCTGAAAGTGGTCATCATTCCTTTGCCGAGGTCTATGCAGAAGGAAATTGCAGGGACCTGATCACCTTTCTTGTTGGTGATGGTCGTTTCTTCAGCTGTGAACCAAAACTGTTGAAGGAGAGTTTTGGAGGGTTTTGAATCAACAGTGAGAGCATAAGCAATGCAGAATTGCTTCAGGAATTTGGCAGCATCCACCAGGTGTGTGTATTTGATTCCATCAAAGTCGAGGCGTTCAAGATGGTTGTTCTTGGGGACTTCAGATTCAGGGATGGCGAACTTGACGTTCTTGGAGGGAACAAGTGCTGACTGTGCCATTTCTGAATAAGGAAAGAAATAAAGAATAGAAGGGAAGGATTAAAGTCTAAAAATAAAGAAGTTTTTACCAGATTAAGATAAAAACAAAAATATTTGAAGATTAAGAAACTGTTCTTTGTTTAAGAAGGAAGAACAATGAGAAAACCAAAGGTTTTGAAAGAATAAAATCAAAAAGAATGATTTTAGTGAGTAGAAATCTTATAAAAATCCATAATGATGGAACATAAGTAGGATTAAGTAACAAGATTTAAGTAAAAAGGAAGATCAAAATAACCTGTTAATCCTTAAGGAAGAAGATGCAAATGATTTGAAAGATGTTCTTGCAAATGCTTGAGAGAGTTCTTGCTCAGAAAGGATTTTTAGAAAGCGTAAAAGATAAGAATGAAAACAAACATTCCTTTTATACGTAGAGAGTAGGAGAGAGAAAGAGGCGGGAATACAAATGTTCATCATGACATGGACACATCCCACGAAGTTGATTGGATAGAAGGGCAACGGACGAACGTGTCAGAAAAAGGCATGTCGTGGATTGTCGGTTCAAATGACGTCATAGGAGAGAGAAAAACGTTTCATTTGTCCGTCTTTGAAATTATCTCTGAAGAAAAGTCAGAGATAGGTTTTCCTTTAAAAGAATCCCTGATGAAAATTCAGAGATTGATTTTTGGATATTAGAAGGATCACTGAAGAGAAAACTCAGTGATAGATTTTGTTTTACAAAATGCTTTTAATCATTTGAAGAAAACTTCAGTGATCAAAGTTTTAGTTAAAACATCTTACTGACTGAAGATTCAGTGATTTGGAGTAAGAGAACATACCTGAGAGTCAGAGTTTTAATCAGAGATTGAGTGATAAAGGGGAACTTATGATCACTGACTTAATGCATGAACGCTAAAGATTTAATCTTCGAGATTCAGCATTCCAAGCTCACTGATGAGAAAGTTGAACCTTGTCTCATCAAGAGGTTTGGTGAATAAATCAGCAAGCTGATAGTCAGTGGGAATAAAATGGAGTTCAATATCACCATTCATCACATGATCTATGATAAAATGATATCTGATCTCTATGTGTTTTGTCTTTGAATGTAGTATTGGATTGTTTGTTATAGCGATAGCACTAGTGCTGTCGCAATAGATTGGAATCTTTGATAGCTGAAGGCCATAGTCCAATAGTTGATTTCTCATCCATAAGACCTGAGCACAACAACTTCCAGCGGCTACGTATTCAGTTTCGGCTGAAAGGGACTTGTCACTGAGGAAACTTGTTTAGATTTGAAACTAGCTTTTATCTGTTTTTCCTTTTTCACATGTCGAGCAGAGAGATTCTTTAGCATATGAGTGCTGAGGAAGACCAGAAACCAGTTCCTTAGAAGAGAGAGAATTCAGGGTTTTGAAATTTAAATGAGAAAGCCTTTTGTGCCATAGCCAGTTGACATCAAAAGAGGCTTTAGAAAGAAAACATAAGTTTTCAGTGGTAGTAGAGTCCATATCTATTACATAGACATTTTCTCTGCGATAACCACTGAGAGCAAGTTTTCCTTTCTCATTCACCACTGAACATGCTTTCTTAGAAAAGCGAACTTCGTAGTCTTTATCACATAGCTGACTGATGCTTAGAGGTTTATGCTTCAGTCCATCTACATAAGCGACTCTTCTGAAGGTAGTTGTCCCATTGCTGAGGACACCAAACCCTCGGGTATAGTCTTTTCCATTTCCACCAAAGGTCACAGAGGGACCTTTCTCTTCCTTGTATTCAGTGAGCAGGTCTTTTTGTCCAGTCATATGACGAGAACATCCACTATCGAGATACCAGATGCCCTTTGATCCCTGCACACATAAGGAAGATTAAGCGTTGTTTGGTACCCACTTTTCAATGGGTCCGTTTTGGTTAGTGGAGATGGAAGGTTCAGCAGTCTTCACAGCAGATGAAGATTCAGCTTCAGTAGTAATCTTCACTTTGGTTAATTTCTTAACCTTAGTGGTATTCTTCACTTTAGCTGTTTTATCAACTTTAGTGGCAGTTGGACATTTGCTTGCAATATGGTCAGTAAAACCACAGTGATAGCACTTTCTATATTTGAAAGTGGTTTTAGGACCGGGAGTAAAAGGTTTTGAGAATTTAAGATGAGAGGGGCCAGGTCCAAGAATGCTTTTCTCATGAGATCTGGGAGGAATTTTTATTTCTTCAGATCCCTTAGGCTTGAGATCAATCTTTAGCTTCGGAGGACAGAGATCGAAGATTTATATCACAGAGCTAGAGGATTGATTCGCTGAAGGTTTAGAGGGAACTTTCAGCTTTTCTTTCTTGGAAGCCTTCTGAGGATGAAGGATGGATTTCCTTTCTCCGCAGACTTAGAGCCTTTGGATTTTTCCTCAGGGATAGAATTAGAAGAAGAACAGGGATAAAATTGATTATAAGAAGTGTCAGAGATAGAAGTGACAAACGTTCCACACTTAAGCATGGAACTTTCTTCTTTAGGATCATCCTGTGGTTTCCAAAAACCAATACCAGTTCTATCACTTTCAGCAGTTTGAGCATTTATTATCTCAGAGATCTTTGTTGATGATTTGCACCATTTTTCAACATGAGCCTTTTCTGCTTTTAGAGCAGCGATGGCTTGTTCGCGTTCAATGCTGATGATTTCATTTATAATGACTTGATCTTTCAACTTTTCTTCTAAAAGATTCAGTTCTTTGATCTTTTCATGACATTTCTCTAACTGTTCAACTAAGTCAACATTTTTGTTCTCAGCTAGAGTTTTGCCGTTTAGGCATTATAAAGATCAATAGTCAACACATCAATAGCGCGACTTCTCTCAGCTTCAGGTAGAGATGGATTAGTAGAGATAGATACCTGAGATGATATATAACTCATAGAAGTTTCAGCTGGTTCTTCCACTTCTTCTTTAATCTTAGCCATAAGGCAGAGATTAGCGACTTCTTCTTTATCAAAACTTGATTCTTCTGATTCAGCCCAGTCATGTTCTTCAGCAATGAGACCTTTACCTTTTCGCTTTTAGCTTTTCAGCTTTTGATATTTCTCTTTCATCTTTAGGTACTTGTCATCGCTGGATCTTCTTGAGGTAGAAGGTTTGAAGACTTTCTTTGACCTGCACTCACTTGCAAAGTGTCCAATCTTTTCACAGTTATAGCAAGTAGCAGAAGCCTTATCAATAGGGGTTGATTTTGGCTTGTCAGTAAGAGAGAGAGGCTTATTTCTTCGAAAATTGCTCTTTCTTGCAAATCTCTTAAAAGAGTTTGTCAAGAGTGCTAAGGAGTCATCAAACTCTGAAAGATCAGGGTCTGATAGATCCTCAGATTCAGAATCTAACTCAGTGATAGTGAGAGTAGATCGCTGAGATGGAATTATTTCTGAAGAGACTAAAGCAACAGGAGTGCTTTTGGAGTCTTTAGAATCTTTTATAAGATTCTTCTTCAGAAGGTTTGATTGCTCATAGTTAAGCAATATTCCATATAAGGTGCTGAGTGAAAGAGAATTTAAGTCTTTTGTCAGCTTAAGACATATTGAATAACTGGCCCAGCTTTCAGGAAGACATTCTAGGAATTTGGTCAAGACCTCATAATTAGAATAGGTCCAACCAACAGTTCTTAGATCTATGATTAAGCAGTTAAATCGCTGATGAACATCAGAAAGAGATTCATTCTTACCAGCGATGAAACTTTCATACTGTCTTACCAAGTTAATCTTTCGAGTCTCTTGGATTTCAGTGGTGCCTTCGTATTGAACACAAATGGTTTCCCACATTTCTTTAGAAGTTTTAAGATGCATGATGGAATGGAAAACTTCATCAGGCAGAGCCATTGAGATAATGGTTTTTGCCCTTGCATCTATAACAACCTTCTTTTTTGTCTTCATCACTCCACTGTCTTATCTCCTTAACTACATAGTGTTCAGAGACAGCAGGAGTGGTGGTAGTATCTGGAACTGCATCTATAATTCTGACAGGTTCATAGGGTCCATGTTCTATATACTCAGGTATAGTAGGATCTGCACCTTCAAGAAATAGCATCATTCGATTTTTCCATGGAGAAAAGTTATCTCTGCTAAATCGAGGAGGTTTAGAAAGTGAACCATTATCAAAATAGTTTGTGTTTGTGTTTAGTGCCATATTAGAATAGCAAGGAAGATAATAAAGCAAGATCTTGTTTATCAGATTAAACAGTCTACTCTGATACCACTTGTTGGTCCCGGAGGTGCTTAACAAGTTTGTAAAGGGGGGGGGGGTTGAATACAAACACAGAATTTATAGTTTAATAAATTGTTTATTGAATATATCAAATACAATTTACAAGTTTGTTGCGGAATAAGATTAAGACAGACTCAATCTACACAAATTTAAGAAACACAAAGATGGTTGCACAAGAATATAGAGAATGGGGGTTTTAGAAGTATAGAAAACAAAGGTTTCTATCTTGGTTCAAGAATAGAGCACACCCTCAGATGGAGAGGTGATCTTTCTATTTATACCCTATGCATTAAATGCATGGCAGGGTACTTTACATGTGTCATTCAGTGATTGGCTTTGGTAGTCTGACTTTTGGGAGACATGCTTTCGGTCGTATCATGAACAGTGTAGTTGACAGAGTTGTTGTACGATTTGTGGCAGAGATATGTCCGTTCTGACACATCGTACTGGTTGTGCAAGGTAAGACAAAAGGAAACTTGAGGCATAAGCTTTGTGATCGATTGATCGTTGAATATCTCTTTCTTCAGAGATATAAAGAGGTTCAGCTATCGCTGAAGCTTTTCCTCATGTTCCTTCGCGTATAAGTAGAGTTGTCTTTGCTTCACTGATATCCGCATCAGGTCACTAGTAGACTTCTCTTTGTTCATTGGCTTCGTCTTCGATTCAGCTATGAACATATGTTGACGCGAGACTTGTCTTCAGGGATTACGTTACTGTTTACATTAGAACTATTAGTGATAACTGAACAGACTCAGTTTTATCACTGATAGTGAAGCACTAATACATATAAATGTTTATAAGAGATACTATCAGCGATAACTGAATAGACTCAGTCTGATCGCTGATAGTGAAACACTAATACATATTAAACGTAATTTTCACTAACAAATCACCGAGAGAGTTTGGATCAACAGGTTCAGCCATCTACATAAACAAGAGATAAGGTATTTTTATTTTATGAGGGAAAAGGATGCACATGGATTATCATGGCAATATAAGATTGTATTTCAAATATTTCTTTTGCTGAAAATGTTATCTTAGCATCTCAATATTCAAAAATAAATCGCAAAAACACTTTTGGATTTCCAGGTAAGGAGGGGAATCACATGGATTACTTAAATCCTTGCAAACCTTTAGGGCTATTTACATCCGTTTTGACAAAATCTTTCAATGCAATGCGATTACTTTTGTTTATGAAATACATAAATAACTTTTGTGAAATGTTTGAAGTTTTAGAAAACATTAATTTTCTTTTGATAATGTTTGGAAAAAAAATGTTTTAAAAGTTTTATTAAAAACGGTAGGATTTTGATAAGTATATCAAAATTTTAAAATATCATTAGTTATCGAATAAAATTTGTTTTCCCTTTTTTTCATTTGCTTTTATTTTAAAAACGTTTGCATTTATCGTAACATAATAAAAGCAATTAAAAAAAACACAGGATAAATAATCACAACAATTGATAATATATGGTTTTGCCCCCCTAAAGTGGTGTTGTGAGACAACCATCACGGTTAGTCTAAGGACATCTTCAAGCTTCCATCGACCTCGTCATTTTGGTGAACTCTAAGGACTCCGTCTTGATTCTTAGAACTCCGTCTTCGGATGATTACAATTTTTGTTATCTATTATATTTACATTTGTCTTCGGATGATTACAATATCTATTATATTTACATTTGTCCCTATCTAAAAAGAAATTAAAATTACAACCCTTTGCAATTAATACATTTTAATTTTTCAAAAAAAAAAAATCAACCAAACAAACCACAGGTCTTGGGGCAAACCATATATTATTCTCATATTTAATATTTGATTTATATCAAAATAATATCCATATTAGTAATGAGATATTTATGTAACAGATATTCACAAAACGTAGCAGATAAAAAAGGTGAATAACAACGTGGACAAAAAAAATCCAAAACTCATAACATATTTAAAAAAACAAGAAAAAAAATACATGCATAATATATGGCAATAGCATTCACACTATTAAAATTTAATAATATATTCATTTAAACTAAAGGGGTTGGATTTTTCAACCCTAAAAAAAACTGCTTTTAAGTAAAACGGAAAAAAAAAATATTTCATATGATTTGACATGGAAGCATTATCAAGAGAATAGAGTCCATCCAAACTTTTATTTATTATAAATTTCCTTTTATAAGAAAAGAAAAAAAACTAATTAAATATTAATGTATATCCCCCTTTTCTTTTCGGATGCATTCCAATGAATATGAAAAAGATAACCAAATTTGCTACAATGATTTTTCTAAAGGTTTATTTCACTTTTTTTTTCAAAAAACAAACAAAATCCTTTGATTTCAAGATATCAGAATTCTCCAGAAAACGACATTAAACCTGGTTTGGGTGGATACAACACAACGGGAGAAGATTGTTGTTGTAATCGACTAATCTCCAAAGATGGCCACGACGAGGAGCTAATTTTGGCTTTAAAAAAAACAAAACCCACAATTCGAAAGGTTCTTTGCCGTTTACGGTGATGGAATGTTGGGTCTAAATATGCTAAGTATGGTTTATGCTGCTGATTAATGTTGCTAAGTGATTACTACTGCTAGACTATCAAGATTACTACTGCTAGTAGAATTAATACTGCTTAAAGAGTTAGTCCTGCTACTTGAATAGTTAGTACTGCTTAGAGAGTTAGTACTGCTGAAGATTAATGCTTCTGAAGATAGTTAATACTTCTGAAGATAGTTAGTGCTGCTTATAAAGATAAAGATGCCTTGGAGATAAAGACAAGTTGGAGATAAGGCTGAAGATAATTATGGGATTGATATTGAAGATCAAGTTTATTTTGATAATTATCTTGTAATCTATTCTGTAAATATAGTCTAGATGTTATAGATTATATAGTACATTCTGAGAGAATTATTCATTGATAAGTTTTTGTGATAGAGAATTAACCTCAAGACTAGTTTAGATCATTTCTATAGAGAAGTATAGAACGTCTGTTGATACTGTTCAACAGATTGAGGTTTTGTGTGTAATCATCAAGTTGAATCAATATAAACTTGTGATTTGAGTTTAATATACTGTTTTCATTGATTGTTAGTGTTAAAGTTTTTTTCCGCAACTTCTTTAACATTGTTTCTGAGTGAGTTATTCTTGTTTGAGTTTCGATCCTGACAAGTGGTATCAGAGCTTTGTTAAACTCAGAAAACCAACAATCATCATGGACGGTTCAAGTGATAGTGTTCTGGTCTCGAAGGTTCCAATGCTCAGATCTAATGAGTTTGACATGTGGAAGATTAGGATCAGGCAATACATCCTTCTCACTGATTACTCTATGTGGGACATCATTGAGAATGTCCCATCCAATGAAGGAAAGATTGGAGAAGATGGAAAAAGAATCCCACCAAAGACAGATGGAGAGAGGAAGATAAGGCAGACAGAGATGAAAGCCTTGAGCACACTGCTCTTGGCTATTCCTAATGAGTATCAACACCAATTTTGCAACTGCACTGATGCCCAGATGCTTTGGAATGCTCTAGAGAATAGATTCTCTGGTACCAAAAGTACCAAGAGAAATCAGAAGGCAATACTGAAGCAACAGTATGAAAACTTCATGTCAACTAAGAATGAGTCCATGACTCAAACTTTTGACAGGTTTAACAAGCTGATTGGCGAACTAGCTACTGTTGGAGTGCAGATTGATCAAGATGATGTAAACAGAAAGTTCTTAAGGTCCCTTGGATATGAATGGACCATGTATACTGTCTCCTTCATACAGGATGACAAGCTGGAGGACAAAGAACTAGACGATCTGTGTAATGACTTAAGGGTGTTTGAGGCTGAAGTTGAAGCCAAGAAAAGACCATCTGGATACACTCATAATGTTGCTCTTTTATCATCATCTTCTTCTACTGTTTCTGCTGCTAATACAGAATCAGTTAGTACTGCTTATGTATCTAAGCAGGATGTATCTAATGACTCTGTATTAGAAGCTTTTCTTGCTAGTCATGCTAATTCTGGTTTAATTAATGATGATCTTGAACAAATTAATGCAGATGACCTTGAGGAGATGGATATAAAGTGGCAGATGGCCATGCTAACTATGAGGGTCAAGAGATTCATAAAGAGGACTGGCAGGAACAACTTTTCTCAGAGGAGAGAAGATGGTGTTGGGTTTGACAAGTCGAAAGTGGAGTGCTACAAGTGTCACAAAATGGGACACTTTGCAAAAGAATGCAGAGGAGGAATTCCTCAACAACATGGCAGTAACCACCAGCAAGCACATTCCTCAAGCTTCCAAAACAACAGAAACTCTACTCAAGCTCTTGTTTCTCAAGAAGGAATGGGATTTGATTGGAGTGATCAAGCAGAAGAAGTTGTTCAGAATCAAGCCCTGATGGCAGAAGTCTCAGAATCTTCAATCACATATATTCCAACAGAGGTAAAAACTAAACTGTTTACTGAAGAGTATCTTCAGACTGTTAAAAAGTACAGGGATCATAACCAAAGCATGTGTGACGACCATAAAAGGTTAGAAAGAGATATAAGAGATTATAAAGTGATTGTTGAGAAGTTTGAAGATCAAATCAAGGCTTATAAGTCCAATGAACTTCAGCATTACTATGACACAAATTACTGGAAGTGGGAGAAAGATCAATTAGAGATTCAAACAGAGAAATCTAAAGAGGAGTGTGAGAAGATAAAGAGTGATTATGGAAAGCTAAGCTTGACATTGAGAAGTTTTCTTATGCTTCCAAAGCAATGGACTCTTTGCTTAAAGCTTAAGTTCATGATAAGATCAAGAGTGGTATAGGATACAAAGCAACACCTCCACCTTATAACAATAATTATATCTCTCCCTCTTCAGATCTCTTAGAGAACCAAAATAAGAAGGACATACCTATAGGAGCAACAGAAGTAGATCCTATAGATAGTGTGGTGGTTGAAGAAGAGAATGAGGAAGAGAAGTCTGAGAATAAGAATGCAGAAGAGATTCCTGTAGAAAATCAGATCCTTACCAATGAAGGGGGAAGAGGTAAACCATTCATCAAGAGTGAACAGGTGGATAGCTCAAAGAGAGAAAAGGGAAAGGTACAGGGAGTCCACTATATGCAGACCACAGTTGTGAATCCCTGTACATGTAAACAGTCTCAGCCCCAAAAACAGGATAAAACAAGGGGTAATCAAAGAAACTGGAATAATCAGTGGGCACAAAAACAAGGGGTTGATCTGAGTAAAATCAATAAACCAAAACCTTGTTTTATTTGTGGAAAGCTTAACCATATTGCCAAATACTGTTATTTCAATCCTATGAACCAGATGATAAACTTTCAAAGACATATACAAAATCATGTTGGTTATAGGAATCAAAGAAGGAATCATATGGCTGAAAATGTAAAAAGAGCACCTTTAAAAGCTCTTGCTCAAAACAAGTTTGCAAAATCAAAGAAAAATACTCCAAATAAGTCAAGGAGTAACTTAAAGAAAAATAAAGCAAACAACTTTGTTCAGGTTTGGGTTCCAATAGTAAAGAAATCTGTTAGTACTGCTACTTCAAATAGTACTGCTGACAGAAATAATGTTGCTGCAAGCAATACTACTGCTAATGAAGTTAGTACTGCTAATCCAATTAGTACTGCTAATAATGTTAGTACTGCTAACAAAGTTAGTACTACCAATCAAGTTAGTACTGCTTCCAGTAACAGACCCATTATTGTGACAAAGTATTCAAGCCATAAGATTCCCCAATCTGAAAAGCTCATCAAAACTGATTGTGAATATTTTGATGAGAATGGGAAACCCAAGACCATCTTGGCTTGGGTTCCTACTAAAAACTAACTGTTCCACTTTATGTGCAGTGCAACCAACAGCAAAAAGGGAAGAGCATTTGGCATGTTGATAGTGGTTGCTCTAGGCACATGACAGCCAACAAGTCCTGCCTACAAAACTTCAAAAGAATTGATGGAGGACATGTTGCATTTGGTGATAATCCATCTGGAGGAAAGATTAGTGGAAAAGGTATTGTGTCAAAGGGTAAGATGACCTTTGAAGATGTCTACTATGTTGAGCAATTGAGATACAACCTGTTAAGTGTATCACAGGTTTGTGACAAGAAACATAGTATATTGTTTACTGATACTGAATGTATTATCCTTGCTAAAGGGTTCAAGGTAGTTGATGAAAGTATGATACTACTAATAACACCAAGAAAGGACAATGTTTATTGCTTGGATTTAGAGAATGTATCTAATGATTCATCATTTAATTGTCTATTTTCAAAAGCTTCTATTGATGAATCATCTCTTTGGCACAGAAGGATGTGTCACATGAACTTTAAAACAATGAATAATCTTGTGAAAAACAACCTTGTAAGAGGTTTACCACAAAAGGTATTTTCATGTGATGATCATTGTGTTGCATGTCTTAAAGGCAAACAGCACAAAACTTCTCATAAGTCCAAAGAGATAAATACAATCTCTTCACATCTTATGTTATTGCATATGGATCTGTTTGGTCCTACAAATGTGATGAGTATTGGCAAGAAATCTTACTGCTTAGTTATTGTTGATGATTTCTCTAGATTCACTTGGGTCTATTTTCTGAGGACAAAGGATGAGACAAATGGACTGATCAAATCCTTTATTCTCAGAGTTGAAAACCAAACAAATCAAAGAGTTAAAATCATCAGGTCTGATAATGGAACTGAATTTAAAAACCATGACCTAAACAGTTTCTGTGAGGAAAAAGGTATTGAGAGACAATACAGTGCTCCTAGGACCCCTCAACAAAATGGAGTTGCTGAGAGGAGAAATAGGACACTGATTGAAGCTGCAAGATCCCTGTTGGCAGATTCAAAACTGCCAGTTACATTTTGGGCAGAAGCAGTTAATACTGCTTGTTATGTTCAAAACAGGGTTCTAATAGTTAAATCTCAAGGCAAGACACCATATGAACTTTTTAACAAGAAGAAACATTTTATTGGTTTTTTAAACCATTTGGGTGTCCTTGCACAATTCTTAATACCAAAACTCACTTAGGCAAGTTTGATAGCAAAGCAGATGATGGATTTATGGTTGGTTACTCATCCCAAAGTAAGGCTTATAGAGTTTTTAATACCTCTTCTAGAATAATTGAGGAAAGTGACGATGTCAAATGCAATGAGAGCACACCAAATAAACTTGGTACAGGCCCTGATTGGCTTTTTGACATTGATTCACTAACTAATTCTTTGGGTTTCAGTTATGAGAATAATGCAGGAACAGGGACAGAATCAGTACAAGACAAAAGACAAGAGTTTGTGCTATTCCCAATCCCTACAGCAGATTCTACTGAACTCTGTGTTCAAGAGAAGAAAGATGCTTCAGATTCAAAGGATACTGAAACTGCCCAGAATGAAGAGGAGAGAGGTGAAAAGGAGGATCAACTTTTGACTTCAGAACAGCTAGAACCTGAGATGCCTGCATTGGCAGAAGATGATACTGATGATGAGAACTCCTCAGTGTTTGGTGGCAGCCCTCCTGAAAAGAATGACTCTAATCTGGATGCAGAGATTCATGAAGAGGCTATTCATCAAACAAAAGTGCATAAAGATCATTCTCCTCAGTTGGTGATTGGAGACATCAATTCTCCAATCATCACAAGGAATCAGAGTAAGTTGGGAGGATTAAAAGACATACAATTAGGCTTACTATCTTGCTTTCTATCTTAGGTTGAGCCCAAAAAGGCATATGATGCAATGAAAGATCCAAGTTGGATAGAAGCAATGCAAGAGGAGCTGCTGCAGTTTGTATTGCAAAATGTATGGGATTTGGTAGAACTGCCTAAAGGACACAGAGCTATAGGGACAAAATGGATTTTCAGAAACAAGAAGGATGAGAGAGGAATAGTGATCAAGAACAAGGATAGATTGGTAGCACAGAGGTACACTCAAGAAGAAGGAATTGATTATGAAGAGGTTTTTGCACCAGTGGCTAGGATTGAGGCAATTAGGTTGTTTTTAGCCTATGATTCTTTCATGAAGTTCAAAGTCTACCAAATGGATGTGAAAAGTGCTTTTCTATATGGAAAAATTGAAGAAGAAGTATATGTCTGTCAACCTCCAGGGTTCGAAAATCCCAAGTATCCTGACAGAGTATACAAATTGAAGAAAGCACTGTATGGACCACATCAAGCACAAAGAGCTTGGTATGACACCTTGTCTACCTATCTCTTGGAAAACGGTTTTGAGAGAGGAACCATTGACAAGACTCTGTTCATTCAAAGGAAGAAGAAGGACATCCTGCTAGTGCAAATCTATGTGGATGACATCATCTTTGGATCCACAAAAGATCAATTGTGTAGAGATTTTGAAGAATTAATGCATAAGAGATTCAAGATGAGTTCTATGGGTGAACTTACTTTCTTCCTTGGGATACAAGTTAAGAAGCAACAAGATGGAATCCTCATAAGCCAAACCAAGTATGTGCAGGACATTTTAACCAAGTTTGGGTTCTTAGATTCCAAGCCTGCAAGCACACCCATGGAGACATACAAACAGATTACTGCAGATCTTGAGGGGGAGGATGTGGATGTTCATTATTACAGATCCATGATTGGCTCTCTCATGTATCTCACAGCTTCTAGACCAGATATCATGTTCCCTGTTTGTGTGTGTGCAAGATTTCAAGTTAGGCCAAAACAATCACATTTTCAAGCAGTCAAGAGGATATTCAGATATCTCAAAGGTCAACCCAGATTAGGCCTTTGGTATCCTCATGACTCACCATTTGACCTTCTTGCATATTCAGATAGTGATTTGGGTGGAGCTAACCTAGACAGAAAGTCTACAGCTGGATGATGTCAGTTTTTGGGTGCAAGACTAGTATCATGGCAGTGTAAGAAGCAAACCACAGTGTCCATGATTGGCTCTCTCATGTATCTCACAGCTTCTAGACCAGATATCATGTTCCCTGTTTGTGTGTGTGCAAGATTTCAAGTTAGGCCAAAACAATCACATTTTCAAGCAGTCAAGAGGATATTCAGATATCTCAAAGGTCAACCCAGATTAGGCCTTTGGTATCCTCATGACTCACCATTTGACCTTCTTGCATATTCAGATAGTGATTTGGGTGGAGCTAACCTAGATAGAAAGTCTATAGCTGGATGATGTCAGTTTTTGGGTGCAAGACTAGTATCATGGCAGTGTAAGAAGCAAACCACAGTGTCCAGTTCAACAACAGAAGCAGAATACATAGCTGCTGCAAGCTGCTGCTCATAAGTGCTATGGATTCAGAATCAAATGATGGACTATGGTATGTCATTTCTTCACACTCCTATTTTCATAGACAACAGCAGTGCTATTAGCATTGTTAATAATCCTGTCAAGCATTCAAAAACAAAGCATATAGAAATAAGGTACCACTTTATCAGAGACTGTAATGAGAAGAAGCTAATTCAGGTTCAGAAAGTACACACAAGTAACCAGTTTGCTGATCTATTCACAAAAGCTTTTGATGTGGGTAGATTCACATTCTTGGTCACAAGTGTGGGCATGATGAACAATGAATAAGTATATTCTCATTCCTTTTATGTACCTATATAGATTCTTCCTTAGTTACTTTCATTAAATTGGTGCTATTAACCCCTGTGTGTTTAAGTGTTTCAGGTTGTTTTGATTGGATACTTAGTACTTCTAAATCACTTAATACTGCTCGCTATATTACGCATGATAAATTTTCAAAAATGATCAAGTATGGTTACTACTGCTAGGTGGTTTATACTGCCAGTGCAAAGTTACTATTGCTTGACTTATTTAATACTACTAATCAGGGTTACTACTGCTGGTTTGTGTTAATACTGCTAGTCTGTGTTAATACTGCTAGTCTGTGTTAGTACTGCCAGTATGTGTTACCACTGCTATTGTGAGTTAATACTGCGAGTTCGTTAATACTGCTAGGGTAATTAGTATTGCTTCTAACTGAAATCCTCCACCTATAAATACCCTGTGTGACCGCCAAATTACAAACGGCTCTTTGAATTTCCTACTAGTGTACTCTCTCTCTCTCTCTCTTGTTCTCTTGAATTCTCTCTTACCAGTGCGTAACCCTCGCTTCGACCAATCGCTCAAGAAGATGGCAGAACTGATGTTTGTTGATGAACACAATGAGTTGGCAATGCTACTTAAACCGAAGCAAGCAGAAGAATTTCATCAGATTGTGGATTTTCTACAATCCTCACACATCGCCCACGCTCTAACTGTCAATCCCACAATCTATGTGGAACACCAAAGGCAGTTCTGGGCCAATGCTGCTATTCATACTGAAGATGGCAATCAGGTCATCAAAACCAGAGTGTGTGATAAACCCCTGACAATCACAGAAGGAGCTATTCGCATTCATCTACGACTAGATGATGCCTCAGGTATAACCTCTTTACCCAAGGAAGATCTCTTCCAAGCTCTTAGTCAAATGGGGTATGAAGGTCCCACTGATGTATTCAAGTTCTTCAAGAACATGTTTGCACCACAGTGGAGATTCTTTGTTCATACCCTTCAGCACTGTATTTCAAGGAAAACAACTGGCTGGAGTGAGTTCAGCAGCACCATAGTCTATGCCTTGGTCTGCTTAGCTACCTCTAGAAAGTTCAATTTTGCTCAAATGATTTTAAATGATTTTATGTCAAACCTGGATACCAAAACCAAAAGCTTTTATATGTATCCCAGGTTTGTACAAGAGATTATACTGAATGAATTGACGGATATACCTCATTTCAATGAGGTATATGTACCAAAACCCCCAAAGGGGAAGGTGTTTTCTAATATGAGGAGGCCTAGTAAGGACTTCTCAGGTATTGACACACCATTGTTCTCTACAATGATGGGTGTGTCTCCTTCCCATGGTGAGGCATCAGTGTCAAAGCCCTCATATGACAACCAAACTGATGACCTACCAACACCACTCATTTCTATTACCATCCCTCAGTCCCTTCTTCAAAAGCCAACATCACCCATCACTCACACTTATATAAGGAAAAAGGTAAAGAAGGTTCCTTCCCTTCTTGTACCTTCACCCCCACAACCTTCAAGCCCTCTAATGGAGCATTCTCCATTAGAGAATATCCAAAGGGAAACCACAGGGGTGTCTCCCAACCCCAAGAAGGTGCTCAATAAGGAGAAGGAAGAGCATATGGGCTGTAAGGCTCACACTACTGACTTTGCACAAAGTGCAGGACAGGACAGTGTGAACATATCTAAGACCTTCCCCATGGAAACTTTGGGTGAGCAATCATCCAAGGGTCCCAGGTGCCAAGAAACCAAGGGGGAAGAGGGTGCTTCTGCTAGGCAGAAGACCTCTACTACTAAAAGATCCAAGGATCCTCCAAGGGTGGTAAACACACCCAAAGGAGGTGAGGACAGATATAACTACCAGGAATTGATGGATACTATGGGAAACATTAATCTTGATGTCATCAAGCAAGGCTCAGATATAGAGGAGATGAAATTGATAATTCTGTCTCAACAAGTGCATATTACCAAATTGAAGAAGATGGTGATGAAGTTGGTACAGAAAAAGAAAAGAAAGTCGTATGTCTTGAAGAAAATGGGAGATGCTTTCAACAAGGGGGAGAAACAAGATGAAGAGGAGAAACACAGTCCCATTGGCATGGAAACTCAGTTTGAGGGGGAGCTGAATACAGAAAAAGAAAATGCAGAAGCAGAAAGTTCCAAAGCAGCAGAAACAGTTAAACTAGCAGCAGTAACAGAGCCAGCAGCAGTAACAGGGCTATCTGTTGAAGAGATAGAAATAGCAGAAACTCTTATAAAGGCCAAAACAGACACCCCCAAAGCCACTCAAAAGGCCAAGGGAGTGGAAATTAAAGAAGGAGGTCTTGAGTAGAAAAGAAATCAGTCAGGTAGAAATGAAAAGAAAAGGCAAGGAAAAAGTGGATGAATCTGTACAACCTCCTAAGAAGCTAAAACAGATAGTGATTGATGAAGAATTGGCAAAGAGGTTGCAGGCTGAGATAGAACAAGAAGAAGAGACTCAACAGGCCAAAGATAGGCAGATTGCTCTAGATCTGTCCACTAAGCTGAATGAGGAATATCAAAAGAGCCTGAAAGCTGCAGCTAAGGTAAAGAAAAGTACAGTGAAAGCATCCAAGCACAGACTGCCAGCAAAGATTCAGAAAAGACAACCTTCTAAGACCTATTTGGCCAATCAAGAAAGGAGGAAGATGATAAACTTTCTGAAAGGAGCTCTTGGAGTTCCTAAAGGAATGTTTACAAATATGCCTTATGGTAAGATTGAGGAACTGTATACAAAGGAGATGTCAAATCTAAAAGGGGATTCCACTCAAAGGGAAGAAGCTGAAAGGAGGATGAAAGAGAGGCATGATCTAAATATCCAAAAACCCTTTCCTGAGAGTGAGGAAACTACTCCTTCAAAAGAAAAGACCGAAGAAAAGAAGGAAGAACATACTGATGTGGAAGTTAAATCTGCCAAGAGAGTAAAAACAATAGCTTCCAAGAAACTGTCTAAGAAGCCAAAGATTGCAACTACAAGGGTTGTTGTGTGGTGGTAAAGGCTTGGGGAGTTCATAGCGCTCAACCCGGGTTCGAGCCCCACTCGCAGCACTTGTGGCCACTGAGGATAAACTCAGGGTTGCACGCTTTAGCAACTGGGCCAAAGGCCCTAATTGCCAGGGATTAGTCTGGGCCATAGGCCCAGGATACCCTTTCCAAAAAAAAAAGCCAAAGATTGCAGAAGTTGAGAAAGATACAGAACCATCTGTTGCAAGTCAAGTTAAACAATCAAGTCAAAGTGCACAGCAACCAAGTCAATCTAATGTGCATTTTGAACTTTACTTGACTGTAACAGATAGTGACCCAGTGAAGGCAGATCCCATTTCAGTCCAAGCCCCTGAAATCATCCACTGGGATATTCTTGAAGATCAAGGCAAAGAGTATTTCAGAATCAAAAGAATGGGTGATCACTTTGAAGTCTACTCTACTTGGGGGAATATAGTCAGATGTTGTTCCAGATCAGACTTGGAAGAAATGTTTAAAGTGGGAATAAATCTGTATGGGGATGTGCTGAAGACTCCAGGGATGAACATCAAGAAACTAGCAATGGAGTATTTATGCATGATGTTTAGTCCAGGTCTTGTAAAGCATGTCATCAAAGATGTATTCAAGTCTGTGGACAACTGGATGCTCATAGAAAGATGTGGGGTATATATCTTGACCATAGATAAAAGCTTTCATGAATATTATCTGGTGGATAAGATATATGATCACAGCCTAGCTAAGCTTCATGGGATGTTGAAAGCCAAATTAACTTGTTCTCAAGGTTCAGAAATGGCAAAGATTGTGGTTAGCAGGATAATAAATCAAAGTCTAAGACTGGATCCAAATTTGGGCAACTGATCTGAAGTGTTGAAAGCATCATGAAGACCATATCTTGAAGAACTTAACTTCTCTTTCTGAAAAGTTAAGTTAGGGGGAGATTGTTGGGTCTGAATATGCTAAGTATGGTTTATGTTGCTGATTAATGTTGCTAAGTGATTACTACTGCTAGACTATCAAGATTACTACTGCTAGTAGAATTAATACTGCTTAAAGAGTTAGTGTTGCTACTTGAATAGTTAGTACTGCTTAGAGAGTTAGTACTGCTAGTAGTTAGTACTGTTGAAGATTAATGCTGCTGAAGATAGTTAATACTTCTGAAGATAGTTAGTGCTGCTTATAAAGATAAAGATGTCTTGGAGATAAAGACAAGCTGGAGATAAGGCTGAAGATAATTATGGGATTGATATTGAAGATCAAGTTTATTTTGATAATTATCTTGTAATCTATTCTGTAAATATAGTCTAGATGTTATAGATTATATAGTACATTCTGAGAGAATTATTCATTGATAAGTTTTTGTGATAGAGAATTAACCTCAAGACTAGTTTAGATCCTTTCTATAGAGAAGTATAGAACGCCTGTTGAGCCTGTTCAACAGATTGAGGTTTTGTGTGTAATCATCAAGTTGAATCAATATAAACTTGTGATTTGAGTTTAATATACTGTTTTCATTGATTGTTAGTGTTAAAGTGTTTTTCCGCAACTTCTTTAACATTGTTTCTGAGTGAGTTATTCTTGTTTGAGTTTCGATCCTGACATGGAGGAATCTTAATGCATTGGGTTTCTAAAGATGATGAATTGTTGGAGGCGGAGAAACAATTGAGCACATGCAGAGAGTCCAATCCATGTGTGTGCAAAAGAAAGAAAAAAAATTATTGATTTGTGAATGGTTTTAGCAGGAGGGGGAAGATATGAACACGTGCTGATAACGTGTTGTAGAACAATCAATATAGAGAGAATATAAAAGTTGTAAATTCTCATTAATCATAAATCCTTTATATAGGGATGGATTACAGGTAGATAACTAGATATTCTAGTTCTAATCTAACTCTGATATATTTTATTTCTATTTCTATCACTATCTCTATCTCTATCTCTATCGTCATATCCTTTAGACGATGGCACACTTATCTTATTACAATCTAAAATAAATTACATTATTATTAAACTTCTATACTATATTATAAAGCACGTATAAAAAACTATTAAAAACAATTGCTAAAGGTTAATATACCATTATTTAATGTTAATTACTTAAAATCTCTTAAAAACAACCATTAAAGTTTTATGTACTACATTTAATGTTATTTATTAACTTTCAATCCTTATCTCTAACCACTTTAACTCCCTTAAAATCATGATGTATCTCGCTGCATTGAGCGAGTATGATTCTAGTTAATTGATTATTACAAAATAAGTATTCTTAACATATTTTAAAATCTTATTACAAATAAATCTCATGAAATCTCGCGAAATACCAACCATCTCCATGGGAATTCAGAATATGTTTGTTGGATTTGAATAAAATCACGGGATTTAATATCCTAGAAATCCTTCAAATCAAACATAAGATTAGAATGGAATTCAATTCCAGATCCTGCAAACTGAACGAGACGAGGGTCTGTTTGGTTTGTAAGAACAGAAAGGATTTGGAGGGATTTGTAATTCAAATTCATTCCAATTCCGTGTTTGATTTGCAAGATTGCCCGGATTTGAAATCAATCAAACATAGATTTTGAAATCTCACGGGAGTGGTTGTGATTTCATGGGATTTGTAGGGTTTGTATATAATAATGTTTAAAAATATGTTAAAAATATTTGTTTTCTAATAATCAATTAACAAAAAGGTAAAATTATTTTTAATAATTTTTAACATAAATAATGGAATTCAATTTCATTTAAGATCCTACAAACCAAACACACCTAAGATTACAAATCCTTTCAATTCCAAATCTCTCAAATTCCAAATTCTTCCACGAAATTCAAATCCCTCAAAACCATTTCATCAAACCAAACGTCCCTTTAATTTTCCAAAGATACATCTATTAAAACATTAAGTATAAATTAACAAGACAAATATTTTTTTCAATTCCATAATACTAATATTTTGTTTTTTTTATAAACAATAAGAATGAAACTTATAACGATTTATCGAAAAACTCATATCACTTTTTCCAAACGAACAAATTAAGTTTTGAAAAATAGGGGTATTTTTTTCAAACCGCACCTCATATACCTCCAACCGCAAAAAAAAACGTACCTTGAAATGTGGTGCGCTTTATGTGGTTTGTACCTAGTACATTTTATACCTACAATCCAATAATTATTAGATTAAAATATCATTATAAAACCAACGATAACGTGACCATAATCCAAAAAAAATAAAAAGTTTCAACATGTCCGATTCCCAAATCCATATTATATAAATATTGCAACTATTATATATATATAAGAGTGGGTTCAAACAAGAACGCTAACTATTTAAGAAAACATGAGAACGACCGTTAATGTACAAAATCATACATGATTCACATACAAAACTATATATGATTCACAAGACTTTGCCCTGCGACTTAAGTCGTGGTCAAAGTCGTCCACGTTCATTTTTTGCCGGTTAATGTAAAATCATATGATTTTGTACATTATTTGTGGTTTTCTTTAATAGTTAGTGTTGTCGTTTGAACTTTCTTCTTTATCTCTCTCTCTATACATACATATATATATATATATATATGTTTGTGTGTGTAATATATAAAATAAAAAAATATATACATATATAATATAGGGTACGGTGCAGTTTGAACCGTTGTTTGATAACTCAAAAGTGCAAACCACATCTCATTGTGCGGTTTAATAAAAATACAAACTGCACCGCAAAGTATCTAAACCACACTTTACGATACAATATAGTATAGTGTGGACGGTATGTATGGTTTAAATTAACACCCATGTTAGTATGTTACAAACTATTATTCTACTTTCTCAAAACAAAACCATTTATACAATGTAACGGTTTTACTTTCTCAAAACACATTGATTTTTGAGTGAATTATGAATTTGGTCCCAATGGTTTAGTTAGAATTACGAAATTTGTCCTTGTACTTGATTTATTACTAAAAAAAAGTCTCATAATTAGTATTTATTTTGGATTTCGTTTTATATGATGGAAAATTGATCAATTTACCCTTTTCTGTATTTAGATATTTTTAAATGTTGATGCTTTTAATGCACCAACTTTTGTAATTTTGTCTTTTTAGTGCATGAATTAAATGGTGCCATATGTATGTGGCCCTTCCATTATTCATCTTTTCATCTACATTTTTCCCATTGACAAGGTATCATTGTGATGATCATGTAATTCTTGGTTTTGCTTCAAGCATATTTTAAAAATTATATAATTAATTATACTATTAAAATATTTAATATAACTCATAAAATATTATTTTTTTCTCTTAAAACAATTTTATTAGTAGAATGAATAAAAATTCATTTCTCTCTCATATGTAATCATTTTTTGAGATATCTCCAAATTTGAAGATTTTCATCACCCCTCTTATATTTTCTCCATTTTGGAAAAGGTTTTGGAGAATCTGTTGAAGCAAAAAATCTCTAAAATCTCCATTTTGTAGAAACTATTGGAGAGGCTCTTATATCCTATTTTTCGATATGATATGCGATTTTTAAATTTCATACTAATTGAGACTTGATTTTAATTATATGATTTTATTCGTAGTTTTTTTAAGTTCATTTTATGGGTTTTTTTAAGAACAACGAGATTTTATTAAAAAACTAGCAAGACACTAGCACAAATAATTACATACAGAAAATAGACAGGAGAGGGTTATAAAACCAACCCATCCAATTCATTTTACGGTTTACTTGGATTATCTTTAACCCTTTCATTGAGCATGTCTCTCAGTCGTCTGTTTCTATTTCTATGAACGACAGGTTAATGGCAGTTCTATTGGGGACGAGATTGAGAGTCAAGCATGTTTCTTTTGAAGTGACACCTTGGAGACATCGTTTATAACTTGATCTTGTATTTATTTATTTATTTTTGTATATCTTATGTTGTAAAAATTTTAGTTCTCCAATATTGTGTAATGTATATATAAAGGATTTAGACATATTTTGTGAATTATGATAAAGGTGTTACAGTTTATGGTATCAAAGTCTAGGTTTTGACTGTAGTACGGTATAGGTTTGACATGTGATGTATGGATAATGATAGGAAAGGATGGCTTCGGGATGTTTATGTTTAACTAATCAAATTTTGCACATTCCTTCCTTTATTGCTTTTGTTTCATGTTCTTGTCGAATCTAATCCGTACCTTTGTATCTTATAATATGCTGAGACGTGGTAGACCACCATAGAATAGATCTGGAACGGGTAACCAATCAAATCCACCTCCAATAAAGGATTAGGTGGACCTCGATTTTATATCTTTGTGGCAGTCCACCAAGTAATGACACGCATGATGCATGATTGCTTATGCAGTCGAAGCTATGCGTAAAGCGACTCAAGATTCCCGCTTGCCTATCGGACCAAAGGTACAAAATGGTCCTTGTAATGTAATTCATGGGCCTAGTTCGGCCAACCCATCTAGGGAAGCTCGTGTTTGACTGGAACAATTCAATAAACCAAAGCCTCAGGTATTCACTTCGGCAACTAATCTGGTAGAGCTGAGAACTGGATTCGACACTTAGAGAAACTATTTGACATGCTTGATTGTCCAGATCAATTTCGAGTTAAATTGTCTTCGTATAAGTTCGAGGACGACACCCACAACTAGTGGGATTCTTTTGTCCAAAGTGATCCGAATGTCCAAAATCTATCTTGGGAGCAAATTAAAGATTTCTTCTATAAGTACTTCACTCCAGTAGACAAAGTCGTGTATGTTCACGAATATGTAACCATACAACAACATGATGATGAATCAATTGCAAATTACATGCTTTGCAGGGCCGTTCCAATCTTTTTAGAGGCCCTGTTACACTTACGTCAAAGCTATTGATCGATAATTACTTAATTAGACAAATAAAAAAAGAACAAACTATCAAGTCATCAAATAATGGAATAATACACCTGAATTAGTGACTTGATTCTCCAAAGACCTTGCTCAATTTCCAAACTCCAACCTACAAGAGTACAAGACCAGACAACTAGTAAATACTAAAGAACTCAAAAATTAAAAAATCAAAATTACACAAAGTCACAAACAATTACAATAGGAAATCGAAAACAATTAACTAATTACTTACTAAAAGTCTAAAATCAGTTCTCTAGAGCCACTGCCAAGGAAATCAGGAACCAATTGACAATTGTATTGTTTGTTGATGAAGACAGAACTCAGAAGAAGAAATCGAATTCGAACAGAAATGTAAATCGAATAGAAATTAGGGCTGCTGTGCTGTTTGTGTTTCCAACTCCAAGTTAATTGACAAGAAGAAATCGAACAGTAAGTCAGTAAACCTGAGTTTGATCAAGACTGAAATGAGTGAAAATGTGAAATCGAAGGCGAGAGCATCGAATTTAAACCTGGTTTTTTGTAGCCGTTGTTTGTGAAATCGAACATAGAGATATAACCGTTGTCTGATCAAGTCAATCGACATGATTCGTAGCCGCAGCCGGGAATCGAAGAGTCGATTTGACATTGTCGTTGCCATCGCCGAAATAGGAACAATCGATGCAGAGAGGGAGAGAACCGAGGCTAGATGTAGGGAGATTGATTGATTGAATAGCCGATTACTCGATTAGGGATTTCTTGTGCGATTGTTTCTTCACGCGCTCCAAGTCCAGATCTAGACTTTTCTTTTTTATTTGGGCAATTGGGCTTAATAATTCATATATACATATTATGAGTATGGAAAAAATTTGGGGCCCTCCAAATTTGGAGGCCCTGTTCGATAGTGCCTTTTTGAACAGCCCAAGGCACGGGCCTGATGCTTTGGTTTCTTTGACTAGCTTGGTTTGTCGGAATCACTGCAGGTACTGTCTAAATCAAACTGACAAGTTTAAATGGACATTAAACAATAGGTACAAAGATCGCGATTTAACCGTACAACTCATGTAAATATGCTTGGTTTCAAAATTACTTCCCAATATATATATATATATATATATATATATATATATTTATTTATAAGTTAAAATAAATTCATTCTTTTTTAAGATTTGTTAAACCCATTTACTACATGAATAAAAACAATTTTTTAATTAGTACAAGTTTTTAAATTGAACATATGTTAAAACTAATTAAGGCACATGAAGTTTTATAACTTTTTATTTTATTTAATTTTAGCTCAAATTCGAAATAATGTGTATTCATTTGATTGGTGGATACTAATAGAACATAAGAATTTGGATCATGTAATTTAATTTTATGTCAACGTTCAAGTAAAAAGACTCTTTCTACACGACTTGAGCAATCTATTAAGATGTTCATTCACGACCCGATGATGTATAAAATATAACACTTTCTCCCAGAAATCGTTCTCAAACGTCGTTGTTCCTTTGAAGCTTCTTATACACAAAACCCCTAGCCAAAACCACATACACAACCAAACTCGCTGCGGTCAAACACGCCAACACCCAATAGAAGTAGTCGAGGTGTGCCCTGTTGAGATTATCCCCCTTCAACCATTCATCTCCTTGTCTTGCGGTGATCTTTTGTATGACGGATATCGCTGCACTACTCAAAAAGCTCCCGACACCCTGAACACTCAAATAAGCGGCTGCCCCCATACTTCGCATCTCATCCGGAACTTGATCGTAGAACAACTCCTGTAATCCAACAATTGTAAGCACATCGGAGATCCCCATCAGGACGTATTGTGGCACTATCCACCAAACACTCATTGGAACAATCGATTTTGGATCGTCCATTAGGTTGTTATGTAATGCAATTGTGAGTCTTCGGGATTCGACTAGAGCGGATACAATCATGGTTAATATTGAGAAGAAAATCCCAAATCCGATTCGTTGGAGGATTGTGATCCCGGTGGGGTGGGCGGTGAGACGTCTGGCAGTGGGGATGAAGAGGCGCTCGTAGAATGGGACCGCGATTAGGATGGTTAGGCCTGGGATAACTTGAAGAGATGCAGGAGGGATTTGGAAATGGGGGCCGATGGTGCGGATCAGGGTGCTGGCTTGTTTGGTGTAAAAGGTACCGAGTTGGGCTATGACGACCGCGAACATCAAGCAAGATAACCAAATGGGGACTAGACGAACGAGGAGCTTCACCTGCTCCACCTCGTTCACGGTGCAAAGCCGCCAATCGTTAGTTTTTCCCGTCGATCTGTCAATTTCGTCCACCATCGCCGCCTTGTCCAAAAACCTGTTATAATTTTTGTGAATTTGAATGTTTGTGATCGCTAAAACAACCCTCAAACTAAGGAGCCGTTTATCAAACGCTTACCAAGTCACATTACCTTACCGGATGAATATGGTAAGGACCAAGAATCATACCCGGTAAGAGCGAGACAAGAACCAAGAGTCTTACCCGGTAAGCGATAAGTGAGGACGACTGCTCTCACCATGGTTAGCACTTACTAGATAAATTGTTGCATCCAATGCCGTTTTAGTGGACTAAAATCTTACAATGATAGTGTTGAATTTTACCGCTTTATATATATAAATGAAACTATTTTGTATATATATATAGTACCTGAACTGGTTGGTAGGAGCCAAGGATCGAGTAGTTTCGGTTGCCTCAACATACATTTGGTTATCCTGTGACAACCGGCGCTTCCTAACTGCCGCCACCATGACTTGTGCCACCTTTGTAAGTGGGCTCCCCACCGGAACCTCTTTTCTATAAGTAGTTTTCCCGACCAAAAACACGAGAAGCGCCACCGCCACCACCACCGCCGGTATGCCAAAGCCCCAACCCCACCCAATATTGTCTTGGACGTAAATGACAACGACTGTGGAAGTGGTGGCACCGATCACAATCCCCAGGTACCACCAGTTGAAAAATGAACTCTTCTCCGCCGGAAGATTGTCATCAAACTGATCGGCGGCGAAGGTCTGAATGCATGGACGGTGACCACCTTCACCAACGTTGATGATGTAAAGGGCCATAAACAAGGGTACTACACGATGCTTCAATGGAATTTTCTCCACTGATACCACCAAAAGTACCAATCCCTGTAGTATAATATACCCAAACAATTAATTTATCTATATATAATCTAAATTTAAAACCAATAACAATTAATTATTAGTAGAAAATAACAACACAACGTAACCCCATTGCTTCAATAAAATTAAAGTGAAACGTTGAATAAGTGAATACCAATACAATTACTATATAATTAAAATATTTTATGAAATAAAAGTAATTATTATTAATGGCATATATTCTGAAGTGGGATATTTGTGGTTGTGTGGGATGGTGCTACGTAATGAGATGACATCTAACGTTTATCCGCATAAGATTAACAAAAAAAAAACCTCTGAAAAAATAGTTTTATATTTCTAAATCGGGATATATATGCACCTAGCTAGAATGTAAGCAAATGACGTCTAAATGTAATATATATATATATATATATATATATATATATATATATATATATATATATATATATAAAGGGTTGGTAGTTATCAACTATCGGATGAATGAGAAATTGATGCACATTAAGACGAGATGCACCGAGAAGCACCAAATCAATTCTCTTCTAAGCCGCAATTCATGGGAGAGTATTTGATTAAAAGTGATCAACGGCTCAGATCCACTTCTCACGTTAACCTCAATTCTCACACGATTCTTTGGCTATATAATGTTGGGTTCCGGTGAGAAGTTGAGGTTAACATGAGAAGAATGAGAAGTGGTTATCAACCGTTAGATAAGAAATGGATGGATATTAGGATGAGATGCACCAGATCAATTTCCTTCTAAAACACAATTCATGAGAGGACATGAAACTATAAAAGTGATCACTGATTTAGATCTACTTCTTACATTTCTCACGTTAAACTCAAGTTCTCACACTATTCTAAGAGGGTGACATCTAAGGGGTTGTTTGTTTTTTTTCAAAAAACCTCTTAATATCTTTTAAGTCTGAATCGATCAGACATTTTTTTCATTTAGACTGTTTGTTTGTTTTTTTCTCAAATTTCAGACCCTCGTAACTCTTAAATACATCTAAAACTAGAAGTGGTGGCCCTTGGACACAAAAACCATCTCTTATTAATCAGACGTAAAATAAGACTTCAGACCTTTTAAAAAAACAAACGTCACCTAAGTCTTTAGTATACATATATGAATTTGGTCTTAAGCATTTACGAAACATAAATTTTTTTGTTCTGTCCTAAGCTTATTTATATTTTTAATTTTAACCTGTTAAGTGAAAAGTTATGTATAATATGAAATATAAAGTTGTAATTATGTTTGGTGCAATGGTGCGTTCTGTATTTTTATATATTTGTAAGAGAAAATTGAATATTTCCATTTCATTATTATTATTTATTGACCCCTTTGAATCCACATCATGTGTATTGTCAGGAAATCAAATAATATAATTTGACTTTCAAAAGTCAACATATATTTATTGAGAAAATATTATTTTCATTAAGCAATATTTTTTATAATTAGATAAGTGGCGATGGACCTAAAATTTTGGGAATCAAAGGTTCGTAAAGTAATTGGACATGTTTTTAATTAAATTTCTATTTTTAGGGGTTTTTTTGATTGATTTTGAAGAATTTTTTTTTTTATGTTTTTTTGGTTAATTTTAAGATACTTTTCTGGCTTTTTAGTTGATGTTTCATTTCCCTTAAAGTTTAACAGGTTACACATTTTATATAAAAAAAATTACTTGCGAAAATCGGTTGAGCACTGCTCGACCCTTTATAGGTCTGCCACTTATGATGAGTGTGATAATAAATTTAATGACTTAGACCATCTCCAAAAGATTTTCCAAAAGTTTTCCAAAATTGAAAACCAAATTCCAAAATCTCTATAAAAAATTGAATTTAATTCCAACAGATTTTTTCTATGTTGGAGATTACATCAATATTACATGTATCTAATAAAATATTATTTCTCTCTTCTAAAATTTCATTTTAAGATTTTTTATGGGAGAAACATAACATATAGAAAACTATTTATTTTCTCATTGTAATCATTTTTGGAGAGTTCTCTATATTTGGAGAAATTTACACTTTCTCTCATACTTTCTCTATTTTGAAAATTTTGTTACGTGCAACAAAATTCCCATTTTCTTCATTTTGAAAAAGTTGTTGGAGATGCTGTTGCAAAGTAACGTATGTTTTAAGATATCGTAACGAAATAAAAATAGGGGTAGGTGTCTAAGAATTGGAAAAGAATTAACCTACCAAGAGATACGTGAGGGATGAGAAGACGATGGTTTTGAATCTACCAAGATAGGAATCGGCGACGAAACCACCAACAAGGGGAAATATGGCAGAGACTCCATGCCACAAGTTCACATTTTTAGCTGCCGTACCAAGTGGTTCCTTCATAACAAGCGTTAGATACATGATCAGATTTCCCGATACTCCATAGTAAGCAAATCGCTCTCCAAATTCTACAACTGTATATATATAACAGTAACAACAACCCAATTAATCATATATAAATTTCTTAATACTAGCTAGTTATAAATCTCTCTCTCTCTCTCTCTCTCTCTCTCACACACACACACATATATATATATATGTGTGTGTGTGTGTGAGAGAGAGAGAGATATGGAAATAGAAAGGGAGGGAGCTTACATATGATGAAAATGGCAGATTTCCATCCACCCTTGATGGGGATTTTTGAAGAAGTGTTGACATCATGGTGGTCACACTTGGTGAAAACCATGGAGCTCTCCTTTGCCATATGGAAAGGGGGTAATTCAAGATTCAATCAAAAGGAGATCATATAATATATGTATATATATATATATATATATATATATATATATATATATATATATATATATATAGAAAGAGAGGGAGGAAGGAAGGGGGGTTGTGATTGATATTTTTAAGGAATGAGATATAAAAATGGCCCCTCTCTTCTAAGTCAATCTACATCTTTCATCCCTCAATTGTTTACTTGTATTTATAGTTTCCAAATGAGAAACATACTTTTACAATTTTCTCTCTAGTTTCGTTTTGTAATGATTATTTGTAGGGCTGAGCATCGGTCGGGTCGGATCGGGGCCCAAAACCCCAAACCCGATCGGATATCGGGTAACGGGGAAAAGGCCCGAAATCCAACCGAGGAACATTCGGGTTTTTCGGATTTCGGGTAACTCGGGTCAGATTTCGGGTGACTTCAGGTAACTCATGAATAAAACATAATTCAATCCAAAAATTTGCACATCCAGAAAACAGAATTCAATCAAAAAAATTTCACATACTCATGAATAAAAGGATAAAACCATAAATCAATCAACATAATTCAAACCATAAATTTGTTGTCCAAAAAATATAAACCATAAACCAAAAAATTCAATCAACTTAGTGTCCAAAACCATAAATCCAAAACTTAGAAGTTAGAAGCCTAAAAGGCTAGAATAGTAGAACTAGAAGGAGACTCACTTACTTAGAAGAAGAACGACGAGGAGCTCAAAGGCCACTGGTCGTGCGCCAGTGGTGGAGACTGGAGAGGTCACCGGTCGTGCATCGGATGGTGGAAGTCAGAGGTTTCTACCTTTCTGGTAGTGGTCGTGCGCCGGACGGCGGAGAAGAAGAACGACGGGGAGCTCAGCTGGACGGTGGAGTCATGGAGAAGAAGAACGACTTAGGTCTGTCGAATCAAAATCGAAATGTCGATATGAAACTGATTTGGGAATTAGGTTATTAGGTATTATATATTTATGATTTAACATTTATAAAATATTTTTTTTAAAATAAATTAAATTTTGGGTTTCGGATCGGGTCGGGTGTGGATTTGAAAACCCACCCCGATCCGTTTTATCCAGTAAAATGCATCGGGTCGGATTAATCGGATATTCGGTTTTCGAGTTGGCCTATTTTCGGGTTAATCGGATTTCGGGTCGATCGGGTTTTGCTCACCCCTAATTATTTGTTGATATTCATATGTTGAATTTTGACTTCTTCGTTTTTCACATATAACACATCTATGGTTTAGTTTGATTATGAATTAGATAATAGAGTGCATTAACGTGGAAAAGAAAGAACTTTGTTTATCGTCAAAATTTTCCCGACTTTTAAGTGACCAAAATAAAAACAAGGTACTCAAAGTGATGGATCGATGGCTTCGATACGACAACAATAGATAACGGGGTTCTGAATCAACTTCAACCAACTTTAGATTTCAATCAATTAAAAATAAGAACTTTAGAAACATCTTTTTTGAATAATGTGAACTAAAAGTATAGGTATTTGTATGACAATTACATCTACACTTAAAACATTAGCGTGAGAAGCATCATCAACCTTTTAATGAAATTGTCACAAACTTTTTAGTTTGAGTTAAATTGTCATGAACAAAAAAGTGTATTATCCATAATAGTTGAGGGGCTATTTTTGTAATTCATTTTATTAATTCTATACTCATACGTAAGCCACTTGGACTACAACTATTGATCATAATGAGAGTATCCAAGAAAAGCTATATTGCCTTTGAACCAAATCATAGTATCACATGATTAATCACGTGAAATTTAATAATAAATACTCAATATTTTTTAACAAGTTTTTTTTTTTTTTTTTTTAACGTTGGATAAAAAGTTAATTACCGACAACTTTAACTGATACCACACATAAGCTGCCTCCGGGGATAGCAATAGCAATGTAATGCAATATTCTTTTGGCTCACTCAACAGCTAAGACTAGCGGTAGGTCAAGATTGAAAATATGATTTGTCTTATATTTGGGTAAAGATTATATCTTTTTACCGGCTAAGGTATAAGTCAAAAGTAATTTTTCACGTTTATATGATTATTGTATTTGTAATTTCATCCCAAAACAATATTAATATATGTTAATTAAAGTGTAAAAAGAAAAATAATCCAAGTATATCTTAATAACCATCATATTTTTATTAGGTTTTTTTTTTATACAATTGCATTTTCTCGTGACAAACCAATAAACTTAACTTAAATTTTATACAAATTTAAAATAAACTAGAAGCGTACTCGTGCAATGCAGCAAGATACATCACGATTTTAATATTTCATTTTATTTTTTTGTCGACTTGCAGAACGATTTTGGATGATTTTGATAAAGTGATAATGTTTTTTTATAAATTTGTTTAATTTAGGCTTAATAATATAATGTTTTTTATATAAAAATAATTAAGTATTTGTTAGAATTCAATGATTATCTTATATATTTTAATGACATCATATAAAAAATAACCAATTACATATTTAATAATATAATTAAAACAAAATTATAATAATATAATATATTAATTAATAGTGATACATGGAAAGATCTGCATAAAAGGAAGGTCCTACACATACCAAATTGGTGGGTGTTAGAAGTCTGCAGTAATAATATGTATCTTGTGCTTTGATACTTGTAAATTAAGATATTTTTAAAATCTTGCATAAAATGATGGTACTTTGTGCCTAATAATTTGTATGTAAGAGTTTTTTATCCATACTTTATAATATAGTATAGATATTTTACTTTTAATTTTAAAAATGCAAATTCTATTCATAATGCACACCCCTAATCCATACACCCTTCTATAATAACCTATTCTTTTTTGGCACTACTATTGACACTCTTTAATAGGATATTGAATGTATTGGAAATTGAGATATCATAAAAAAATATGGTCAATGTCAAATTCAATCAAATAAATATATTATATATTATTATTATTATTATTATTATTATTAATATATATAATCCCCATATATTTATTAGGGAAATTAATTAAAATGACCGTATTTGAAATCCGTATTACCAAAATGCCCTAAATCTCGTTGAGTTTGCCAAAATACCCTTTTTGTCCGGTATTTCACTGTTCATCCCGGATTCACTGTTCATCCCGGACAAAACCCCGGGATTTCACTGTTCATCCCGGCCCTAACCCCGGGATTTCACTGTTCATCCCGGCCATAACCCCGGGATCGATCCTTTTTTGGTCCGAATCACCCTAACCCCGGGATGGGTCTCATCCCGGCCCTATATCCCGAACAAAAGGGGTATTTCGGCAAAGTTATCGAGATTTAGGGCATTTTGGTAATACGGGTTTCAAATACGGTCATTTTAATTAATTTCCCTATTTATTATTATATGAATTATTTTTATTTATACTATTATTATTATATATAACTCATATTAATTATTACTATAATCTATATATCCATATTATATATTATTATTTTTATTTGCTTTTTTTCTAATTACGATTTTGTTTTATTTTCTAGGAACATAAGAGATGACATATATTTTATTCGTTATATTTTTCTAAATATATATACACAGATGAAGAAGATATATACAGAAGGTCATTCAAGGGAGAACTCAGTTATTTGTGATAACCGTGAGATCCAATCTCAACCATAAATCAAAGAATAAATTAGGAAATATATAATTTTGGTAATTTGATTTAAATTTTTAATTAAAGGGCATTTAGATATTTTAAAAATCTCTTCTCTCCTCTCTCCAGGTTCCTTTCTCCGACCTTTAGATACCAATTGTGATACTAGTAGGATACCCACTGTGATACCGTTGTGATACCCACTCATGTATATACTGACTGTGATACTGGTTGTGATACCCACTTATATGATACAGACTGTAATACCAGTGTGATACCCACTGGGATACAGTGCGATACCAACTATAATACCAGTTGTGATACCAATGTGATACCACCGCGAGAATGATAAAAGAGAGATTCAAATCGTAGCCTTGTCAATTGAGAGGAGGGAAGTTTTTCTTGCGATTGGTAGATCTGAACCAGAGGCAGCGGGATGACGAAGATGGATGGCATCTTCTAGACCAATTTTGTTGTTTGATGGTTCATCTAGTTTTGGGGTGCAAACGGAGGGCGATGAGATGGTGGTAGATTTATGGCCGGAAACCCCTTTTCAGCTAACATCATTATTTCCTTCACCTTATCTGGACTTAAATCACTGGACAAGATGACCTGACCATCTAAGAATTTAGTCATGGATCTTACTTGATGATCTTGTTGCTTCTGTGCGGCGGGGGTGGCTTGTTGCTGGATGGTGGCACGTGGGGTTCCCCCATCGTGAACGGACTAACCCAAAAAACACGATCAAGAAACAGTGATAGATGAACAGAAAGCAACAAAAAGTTTAAGATTATGATGATCGAAAATCAAGAAACCGGAAACATTTGAACGTTCGAGTCAAGAAATGGTGAAATGGTTGAATATGGTTATGGAAAAGAAAATGGATGTAAACCAACAATGAATTGTCAAACCAACTTAAATTACCAATTTACCCTTTATATTATTTTAGCAAATAACAATAGTTATCTTAAATGATTGGTTCACATTAGATCTCACGGTTATCACAAACTACATAGTGCTTATTTGATTAGGCCTCTATACATATATATATTATATATATTTTATTATTATGTTTTATATATATAGGGAGAGGTTCATTTAAGAAATGGTAAATATATGAGAAATAGAGAAGTAATCTTAGCCATTCATCTGGTCAACATTTGCGGCTTTGACCGCGAAGCACCGGATAATTCCTTGTGTGGTCTATAGAAGGTAGAGGGGTAATTTCGTAAAATACACGAGATGAGTTCATATATGAACCTGTATGAATCACAAAGATTCATATATGAATCTGTTAATTAGTTTAACTGATTCATATATGAATCTTTGTGATTCATACAGATTCATATATGAATCTTTGTGATTCATACAGATTCATATATGAATCACAAAGGTTCATATATGAATCTGTTAGTTAGTTCAACTGATTCATATATGAATCACAAAAGTTCATATATGAATCAGTTAAAAGAGTTCAATTGTGAATTGCACTGGTTCATATATGAACATATAGTTCATATGTGAATTATACATGTTCATATATGAAGACAACCCGTGTGTTTTGTAAAATTTACGAAATTGTCCTTCTATTTTTGGGATAGCCGCAACTTTTGACCAGTCAAAGCCTCAACTTTTTACCGATCAAGGTCGCAATATTTGACTAGTCAAATCCGATCTTGACCATATGAATGGCTAGGATTACTTCTCTATTTCTCATATATTTATCATTTCTCAAATGAACCAAACACTATATATATATATATATATATATATATATATATATAGAGAGAGAGAGAGAGAGAGAGGGAGGTTTAGGGGAAAACCTCAAAAAAAATGAAAAACTAAGGAACACCCTGGTAGCCCTTCATTTGGACAGTATTCACAAATGCATACATGTAAATTAAGTTGTTTTTTGGTTTTTATGCACGTGTGCATCATGCATTTGTGCATATGCACGTGTGTATGTTACAAATTACTTGTATGCATAAGTGCATATCGTCCAGATGAAGGACTACCATGGTGTTCCTCAATTTTCCGGTTTTTTGAGGTTTTTCCCTGAACCTGACCCTATATATATACATATTATATTTTATTGGGTGACTTTCTTTTAATAACTTTATAATTTGTGATATATGTAAGATTCAATTTAGATCATAAAAAAACAATTGAAAAAAAATTAATATAAATCCTCTTAATAGCCTCTTATCACTTATTCGATAAGAGGTTAACCAATTCAGACTGTTGTTTTTATCCTTTTTCAGACCCTCTTTTTACTTACCTTCCTCTGATAGAATATGTAACACCCTGAATTTTGAGAACCCATGTATTATTCTTCTCTTTTTGGAACCTTCTAAATGTTGGGATTTATTAGTTTAATATCGAGTTTTTCGGATTTAAGCATCGTGGGTTGAAAAGTATCAAATTTGGGGAAAATTAGGTTGCTCGTGACAGTGCCCGCGAGAGTGACAGGGTGTCACAATCGTGGGGCACTATCGCCCCATTTGTACCGCGGGTGGTGGGCTCTCGCGCGACCTTGCCCGCGAGAGTGACAAATGTCACTCTCGCCGTGTCACTATCGCGAATGGTGGTCAGGGTATAAAAAGAAGAGGTTGCGATTTTAAGTCGTTCTATCTGATTATGGGGTTTTCAGCAGCCGATTTTCTTGGAAGTTTTAGGGTAAGATCATCATTCCAACTCCCCTCCATCATTAATACTCCATCTACCACTATTCATGATCATTTATGGAAATCTCTTAGGTGTTCGAGGCTAGGTGGAAGTGTCCAAGCATTTAATCTCAACTCTCCTCCATTCTAGGGTTTGGCTTTACTTTTAGAAAGCCCTAAGGTGAGTTCATACACTCTTTACAAAACTTTATACATGTCAAATGTTGATTTTGAATACCTAAACATCTCCTCTTTCAGATATTTGATTTATGGAATTTGTGATAAATTTACCTTTTAGAGATATTAGGGTTTGTGATAATTTTTGGGAAATGGAGGTTTATGAACTCCAATAATGTTCTTTTAACTTATTTATACTTGGGATATATATTTAAATGGAGGACATTTACCATGTAAAACTTATGGATTTGGGAACATTGAACTTGTGGTTAACTGGTGATAAGTTTGCATTTTAGCTTACATCATATTTTGGGATTTGAATTATAAGAAGGGTCATTCATATTTTGAATAGTGATCCTTAGGTAAACAATGGGAAATAGTTTTGGTGGAAATCACTCTGCATGTCATTTATGCATATTATCCATTGTGGGAATAACCGTTGGGCCTTATGAGCATTATTTGGCTTAATTGTTGCATTTGGGAGTCATGACCCCATGATTTGATATATTGTTGTTCCGGCGTTGGGACGACTAGTTTCCCACGTCGAGGCACGTTTAGGCGTCTACGTGCTCAAGTATTACGATATTGGATGAGGAGCTCGACGTAAGGACCCTTCGGGGTTGAACTTGAGTTTCCGTGGGTGTACGTTTAAAGCCACTGAGCCTGACATCCCTTGTGTGTACTTTATTTGTGTATTGGCTTTATTGACTCATCAAATGGCTTACTTTTGTGTTCCGTCATTTGAGTTAGTAAGCGGGTCTCCCCCGTTAACCCAAGAGGTACTTGTTATATTTCAAGAGCATTATTGATATTATTATTATTATTATTGTTTTCACAAATGAAACTCTTTTACTCACTTTTTCGTTCGATTATTTTAACTACAAATGCTTGATCTCACTAGGCTTTAGCCTAACACTTTTTCTTAAAATGACATGTATAACAGGTCAGGTTTCCGGTGGGATTCGTCGGGACTGAGTGGATGGCCTTGAGGTCAAGAGCGGTCTTTTTGCGAGATGTTTAGACCGGTATTTTTGGATAGCGGACACATTTTTGGAAGAATAGCAACACCCGATACTAATATTTCTTATTTAAGTTAGATTATTAGGTTGTTAGTGTATTCTTCATTTGATCATTTGTAAAGGTCATAACTTGTTCCCCGTTTTATCGGGATGATACTATGGGATTGTTTATAATAGGTTTGATATACCCAGGTTTACCAAATTATAGCCGTCATATTGCAAAATTTTCGAATTTTTATTTCTCCAAAATTTTGGGTGTTACAGAATAAAAGGTAAACTCACCCCTTATTTACTTCTTATTGTTGTCCAGAACTAGCGACGAAGATAAATCGCATGGAAAAAATCCTATAAACTGCATAAAGAATCTCGATCCCCATTTCATCCAACCAGAGGGAAACGTGCTTCATCTCAAATCAATTTTTGTTAATGCCAAATATTACCCAAAGATAACTTAAGATCGGTGTGGAGCATTTAACAACTAAAGTCGGGAATCAATCGACAAAATCATGCGACAAGAGAGATAAAAGATAAAGACACAGAGCAATTGGTGACACGGAAAACCCCGTCGAGGGTAAAAACCGCAGACGACGGCAGAGATCGTCAAGTGTACTATAGACGTCAAACAGGGACGTCGTCCTTTAGAAGGAGCGATCAAAAGTACAATTAACGATATTACAAGAAAAAGTAAACAAATCACAAGATTATGTTGTTCGTCGTGAAGTGAAGCACTTCGTCGAGAGTTCTTGCTTGAGAGAAAAAAGAGCTTGAGTATGCTTGAGTGCTATAAGTTTTATATGCTTCAGATAATCTCGAATGTGTCTTTGAGCTGGTATATATAGCCTGGGTCATCATAAATGAGCATTCAATGAGCCAACGATCTGTACATTGAAGTACCTTGATGGAGGTCGTCCGTTTATGACCGTTGTCCATAAATGTGCTTTAAACCTGAAATAATGAGTCACAAAAGAAAACAGTTGTTGATAATAAATGATAGACAATCGTTAGTTACGCTATGATAGTCGTAAGACGTATGTCGTCGAGAGATTTATAGTCGTAAGCCATAAGAAACTTGCAATCATCGCCATAAATGGCGACCATAGTCGTCGATATGCTTGGTCTTTAGGACCTTATCTTAATACAAGAATTGTCTTAAGATTAGAAACGTTTGGTCTTCTTGCGTCGGTCGTGACTTGTGAAATTTTACCCAAATAGTTTGCCCTCAAAATTTGAAATTTAGGCGAAAAGTCGACTTTTCGAATTTTGTAACTTGATTCGACACATGTCGATTTATGTAACTGAATCGGTTCCTCGAAAATCGAAGCGATTGCGTGGGAAGCGTGCAACTGTATATCGACCATGACATCATGGTGTGTGTCCCAATAATGTGCAACAAATCAAGATTAACAATAAGAATTCAATCCAAATGCCATATTATTGATCTTGAATCGACATATTACAATTCTCTTTCTCTCTCTATATTTCTCTCACTAGAATATGCAATATCAAGGAACCTAATGATTCTACTAACAGAAAATATATTTATACTACAACAATTACAAAGACATAACAAGTAAACTAACAACAAACACTTTGACTTGCTTTGACTTATTGACTTTCCTTTAATAGAAGCTTTGACTTTGAATTTACATTTGAAGGCTTTGACTTTCAATCCCAATGATCTTGGATCCAACATTTATGCACTAACACATGGTGATGTGGGGTGTGTGGTGTCAGGAGTAGGGACATGTGTCGTCCATCCGATGGTGGCACGCAAAAGGTCGATGATAGGTGTCGACCATCTGTCTACTCGACTTGACATCGAATCGCGTATAAATAGCGATCTTCACAGAATCCTTTCCTTTTCACGCGATTCTGAATCTTTTAGAGAGAGAGAGAGAGAACGCTTCATATATTCGCCAAAACATGCAAACAAACCGAATCCCTGCCAAAATCGATCGAGGTTTAGACCAATACTTAAGGTACAATCTTCATACACTCTTTATGCGCATTAAGTCGATAGCTAGAAAGCCTAGGAAGAATTGGAACACCTTTGTTTTCTATCAAGCCACAACTATAGACCCTGATTTTATAATGGCCTTAAATCTGTTAGTACCCTCACCGAAGAGGATGAGCTCGAAGATTTTCGACTTCTAGCTGAAATTCCTAGCATTGTTCATCTTTACCCTCCGGCTATATTGAGATCGGAGCAATGACTGAATGAGTATTTTTTTATATGAGTATCCATTCAAAATAGGGTTCACGTGGCCCTACTCACCACTGTCGAGATCGTTTTTGACGATCTTCGAATTATCGTCAGGGCAGATGATGCTCCAGTTCTGGATTGAACAATTGACATCTGAATGGGCGTCGCCATTCGATGTCAACGACCTCCTTTTGGCCTATATGGTCAAGGCGGAGGCGAAACATAGATACAACCTTTTCTCAAAGTACAGAGGGGCTCGTACTTTGGTTCAGGCGACTGCGATCAACGACCGCAAGTGGAAGAAGCGATATGTCTTTGGTCGCGTTTCGTCACTTGGTGACGACGACCAGTGGCTCACCAATGGGTGGAACACAGACGGTAAGACTGAGAGTCTTTTAATCGTTAGTTTTTAGCTTTTAGTCGCTAGTTTTTATGTATGTATCTGACGATTTTGTTTTCTGCTATTTCAGTGATCGACTTCTCTTCCTTTGCTCCTTCTCCAGATTCAGCAGAGAAGGTTGAGAAGTTCCTCGAATACAATATCGAGGATCATTCATTTTTCACCAGGCCCTCTATCGACGAGGACGATGACCTAGAATACGTCGGGACTTCGGCTGTCCCGATTGTCGAGGAGAAGGAAGAGTCTGATGAGGAGACTCCAGAAAAGCCAATGACGGGTAAGTCTTAACTTTTCTTTTCATTGTTTATTCGTAGGGTCTAGTCATAGGACGTTACCTATTGGTCATGAGACCACTTAAGGTTTAGTCATGAGACGTCACTTACGGGTCGTAAGACCACGTGAGATTTAGTCATGAGACGTCACCTACGGGTCGTAAGATCGAGTACGGTCTAGTCGCTTTGACGTCACTTACGGGTTATGCGACTATGTGAGATTTAGTCATGAGACGTCACTCACAAGTCATAATATCTAGTCTTTTTAGACGTCACTTACTAGTAAGCTTTGGTCGTAACTTACTTGTGTATTTTTTTTCAGGAGGATCAACCCCCGTCAAACCAACGATCGACCTCTCTTGGAAGGAGGCGTTGGCCCAACTCTCCCGAAAAGGGCGAGAAATCAAAAGAAAGGCTCCCCCGACATCCGGGTTGGGGTCTAGAAGCAAAAGGCGCATCTGAGGGGACCGTCTTCAAAGGATAGTGACCCTAAGGTTACTATTCTAGAGAAGGCAACGCCACCCCCAGTCGTGGGAGTCGTCCCAATCTCCCATGCTCCACCATCAGGGGTGGGGACCCCTTTGTCGAAGGACAAGGGGAAAGGTCCTCCGGTCGAGGAGGACCCAAATCTGATGTCAGTAAACTTCACCTTACTGGGCGACTTCATGTCGTCCGGTAAATTGAGTAGGAAGGATTTTCGCGACCGATACAAAGATTTGTCGGTCGACGACATGGGAGCCCACGTCTCTGGGATTTCCTTCATGGTAAGTAACTTGTCGTTACTTTTTATTTTTATTCCCGTTGATTTCAGTCGTACGATCTAACAATTTTTTTGTCATGTGTTTTGAAGGCGGTCGAGGCGTCACTGGTCCTGAACTCATGTCTTGACGACGTGAGGAGGCTGGTCCTCGCCCCCTCGCAAATGAGAAGGAGGCGGAAGCCAATAGGGAAGAGTACTCTGTACGTCTTAGGGGTGTGAAAAACCCGAATATTCCGAAATTCGAACCCGAATTCGAATCGAAAATAAGTTGTTTTTGTAAAACCCGAATACCTCGAAATCCGATAATCCGAAGCCCGACTTTTATAAATAGATGGCAAATGGGCAAACGGGTTCACATGTGAACCTGTGATTCACATATGAATTATATGTTCATATGTGAACCTGTGTAATTCACATATGAAATATTTTAACTGATTCACATATGAACATTTGTGATTCACATGTGAACTAATTAACTGATTCACATATGAACTAATTAATTGATTCACATATAAACCTGTAGGTTCATATGTGAATCATATGAACTAATTAACATATTCACATATTAACCCTTATGATTCACATATGAACTAATTAACTGATTCTCATATGAGCTAATTAACTGATTATCATATGAGCTAATTAACTGATTCACATATGAACCCGTAGGTTCATATGTGAATCAGTTAAATAGTTCACATGTGAACTAATCAACAGATTCACATATGAACATATAGTTCATATGTGAATCACACGGGTTCACATATGAACTTGTTTATCGTCTATTTGTAAAAAATTATGAAACTATCCATCTATCTTCTACAGACCATGTGAGGAATATCTGGTGCTTCACAATCAAACTGCAAATATTAACCAGATGAAGGGCTATAATCACTTCTCTACTTCTTATACATTTAGCACTTCTCATTTGAAGATCTCCATATATATATATGGTTGGGTTCATTTGTTAACTCAATTTTTTGTATTAACTTTATGAACCAAAATCACATCCATTGATCTTATAATGGACGACTTAGATGAGAGACATAAAAAAATTAGTTAAATAGGGGGCGATGGTTAATAATGATAGTAAACAGTAGTGATTAGGGGTAATTGAGGAAAGTATCCCAAATATTTCTTTTACATTTAATAACTCCCAGGAAAATTCTCCCCAAATAATCGAACACTAAGTTCATACATATGATACCTTACTGTCCGGTTCATCTAGGACCCAACAACTGTTATGAGATATATCATTGATACATGAACAACTGTGAACATATGTGTAACACCCTCAAATTTGGAAAGAGCAACTAATTTAAATTTTCGATATTTCATCAAGTAAAAGGTAAAAATCCCTTTCTACAAATCCGTGCTTGGACATACCTCAATTTAATCATACATTTAACCCCATAAGATCATTGACTAGAGGCTTATACCAAGACTAAGTAAAGTCGGGTGTTATAAAACCGAATCCAAGTTGCTATTCTCAAATTGCGGAAGGCTTCATCCAAGCTACTCTCTCATGTGCATATAACTAACACTCATCTCTTCACAGTGACGCTAGTACCATTCCCCAACCGGAACCTGTTGCACAAGTCGGCAAATAAAAAGGTTAGTGCATCGCCTAATGAGTTCAAGAGATTTCATCATGATTATTTAAATCGTTAAAAGGAATGAGTGCAACTTAAATCATGATTTCCAGAATAATTTACTTTAAATATGAAAACGACCCGTTTTCCAATAATGTGCATTTTAGATGATGGAAACACCAACACAACGTTTTCCAACACACACAAACTTAGAAACGAAAACCCCAATATAAAACATTCCTTCGTAAGGTAAACTCAGCCTAAACTCATCCAAAACGTGAATAGTAAATGTGTTCCCGATTTATAAAAACGCGGACAAAACTTTATATCCCGAAACACCCAAAACACGAGTGGGGCATAATACACTACCCATATAATAACACATATATATATATATATATATATATGTGTGTGTGTATATATATATATATATATAACGTCACCGAAAACATGGATACTAAAACTCAATACCCAAAACAACACTTTTCGGTGACGGGGGAAACCCGATTCCATATAATGTGGCGAAACACAAAGTAAGTCACATATAATGTTAGTAAAACTAATCACATAGTTTTACACAGGTTGGATGTCGAGCTCGGCTACTTAAAACGTACACCAATGGAATGTCAACTTCAACCCCTCTAGGTCTATACATTGAGTTATCCACATCCAAGAAAACGTACTAGCACGTAGGACTTACACCATACCGTTGATGCCTAATACGTGCCTCAATATGGAAAACTAGTGTTCCATCATTGAACATAATGGCTCTTATGTTTATGGATCCATAGCAATAAGGTTTAAAACATTACATGACTCCAAACGAATGAACTAGCGCATTCAAAACATTTAATTCTCAAGTAAACATAAATCATGACCAAAGCTCTACATTGAGCTATCAAACTGGACAAATGTCCCCAAAACCCAACATAATCAAATACCGAGCCACAAACTCAACTAATCAAAAGACCATTTGTTAAAAGTCATAAAATGCAATAAAACGTAAGTAACCTACATTTATGCGAAACACACCCTATAAACATGAATAACTCCACACAACTCTAGGTTAATACAGATCATTTTCCAAAACACCGCATCAAGGTGCATTTATACCAAAAGATTTACACTCATAAGATAAATCGTTAAAATATCAATGCCTAAGATTTACTCATCAACATACTCAAAATACATCTTTCCCCAAATCCAAAAGGTTTACAATCTCCGAAATGTTCGCAAGGTCGGGAATGACCAAAATCTAATGACCCATACGTTGGTATTTTCAAAACATCCCATAACATAACTATGCATATTTCCAACAAACACTAAAATGCATTTTTACCAAATAACCTCCATTTATGCAATAAATCATCAAAACATTTTCATTTATGATTCATTTATCAAATTACCCAAAAATCCCAAATGTAGGTGTTTTACAATGTTTATAACGTTAGACACTTCAAATACTCAATACCCACCAAATGATTCAACAATTGATAGTTTCGTGTAAAACACATAAACACCTTAAAATGAACATTTTTGGTATGTACAACGTTTTCACAAATCAACTTGAACTCACTTTGCTAGATTTAGGCTAAATCTAGATTTTCCCCCCAACTTGAGCTCCTTTGAAGAAATTTGAATCCTCAATCCAAATCTTCCAAAAACCTAGATTCATAAGTTTCCAACCATAAGTGTTCATATCCAACCATTTACAATCATTCCCCAAACATTTTACATGAAGATCTCAACTTATACCAAAACCCTAATTTCCATAGATGAAAAAAAGAGAAGGTTATCTTAACCATGACTTAAATCCATCAAAAAAATGCCTCTAGGGTCACCAAACAGAATCACAAACTCCCACTCTTCAAAATGGAGAAAAAAGGTTGGATGAACCCTAGAAACTTGATGAAGGAGATGAAGATGAGGGGATCTTAGTTCTAGCTTCCAAAACCTTGCTAGATGGTGAATAGTCACTTGGAATCCTAAGTTTTGGTGTCCCAAATGCTCAAAATCACCAATGGAAGCAAAGGGATTCGGTTCTTGGGAGAGAAGAATGAAATGGGTGAAGTAACAAGTGAAAAAGGGGTGAAAATTTGAGTTTTAAAACAGCTTGGGGTCGGTCGCGATTGTGCCCGGTGATAGTGACATTTGTCACTATCGCTGGCACTCTACGCGGGGTAGCCCTCAGTACAGTTCCAGCGACTGTGCCAGGCGATAGTGACAATTGTCACAATCGTCGACACTGTTGCACAGATGGTACCGGAGCTCGAAATTTCTCGTTTCTCATCCAAAACTGTAACACCCGTAATTTTCAGTAAGTAGAGGGCACCCAAACGTTTTTGGAACTTATGTACGGCGGGAATTTTGTTGGTAAATCATTATTTAAAGTCCCTTAGAGTATCGGGGGTGTTGACGTCGAAAAAGTTGAGTTTCGAGGCTTGGAAAGGGTTCAGCGACAATGCCCGACGACTATGACAGTGTCATAGTCACACTGTCACACTCGCAGAGAAGGTACTGTGGCCTGGGGGAAGATGGAGACATTGCCAGGCGACATTTCCCTGGGTAATGTCGTTGGTCATTGTCGCACCAGGGCACCAGGGTGCTGTTAAAACGGGATTTTCAACTTTCTTTCTCATTCTCTTCTCCAAAACTCCCCCATTCTCTCCCAAATCATTCCTTCTTCATTCCCCACAAACCCTAACCCATTTTAAGGTCATTTCCATGGATTCTAAGGTGTTCCATCATCATTAAGCTTGCAACCCCAACCTCAAGTGCTAGATCAAGTGTTCCTTCTCATTCCTTGAGATTTATAAGTTTTAGGATTTTGCTCAAAACCTAAGTGGTAAGTTTATCCTCTCCATTTCTAAACCTTATTAGGTGATATACATGTTTCATTGATGATTTTCTAGTGTTTGATTCATTCATTTTCGGTTGGTAAGATTTTGAAAGATTTAGGTCAAAAAATTAGGGTTTTGACCAAAAGTGAGATTTTGTTGTAAAATGTTTGGGGAATGCTTCTAAATGGTTGAATATGATTGTTTACGGGTGGAAATTGTGTATCTAGGTTTTGGAAATATTTGGCTTGCGGATTTGGAATTCCTCAAGGAAAGCTCAAGTTGGGGTAAAATCTACTAAATCTAGCAAGGTGAGTTCAAGTTGATTTGTGAAAATGGTGTACATGCCAAAATACTTATTTTAAAGTGTTTATATGATTCACATGAAATTATTAACTGTTGAGTTATTTGATGAATTTCAAGTATTTGAAGTGTCTAACTTTATAAACTTGTAAAATACCCACATTTGGGATTTTAGGCATTTTGATAAATAAATCATATATTTTGGTATCTTAATGATTTATTTTATGGAAGTAGATTTTGAGTATAAATGTATTTCATCCTGTGTTTTGGAGAGATGCATGATTTTGTGTTATGGGACGTTTTGAAAGGATAAATGTTATAATCTCATTTGGAAAACGGTTTGTCCCAATCTAAACTACGTTGGAGTTAATTATATGTTTTGGAGCATGGGTTTACATAAGTACGGGTTGATTATGTTTGATTTCTTTTTATGAATTCCAACGTTGGGTCTTTGGATTTGTTGAGCTTATGGATCAGTTTGGATTTTGTTGGATTTTGAGGACACTTGTCCACTTTTAATAGCTCAATGTTGAGCGGTTGGTTATGATTTGCATTTACTGCATCTTAGTTGAGAATCACATGTTTTGAATGCATTAGTTCATTCGTTTTGAGTCATGTAATGGTTTAGTTAGTGCATTGGATCCATAGGCACAGTGTTCCTATGTCCCGTTTTGGACATTTGGTTCACCACTTGGCACGGAATAGGCATCGAGTCACCATGATAAGTAAGGTGTGGACCAATACAGTCGGGAAACGTCTCATGGGCAGTGAGGTGTAATTCCCTTGTACATAAGTTCCCCTGTTTTGGAACTTTCAGGAATAGACTTAGAGGAGTTGACTTGATTTTTCGAGTGATAGACTCAGAGGAGTTGAGCTCGGTGGGTTTTTATTTGTGTAACCCACATGTTTAATATTTTGTCTCATGCGAGTTTTGCACCGGTATTTTCGCAACCGTAAGAGATGTTTTGAGAGTTTTGTTAATAGGTGTTATCCCATATGTTATTTTGGGAAGTTTCAATATTATGTGATTTCTCTTTTGGGTTTTATACAAGTGTTATTCGTTGTATGCTACATAGTATTCGAGTTGTTTTAAATTGTTGGTGTGAGTAAGCATATGAAAGATTTATGTCATTTCGTATTGAACTTTCGCTTTGAACGTATTTCAGTTGTTGATTTTACTGTTATAAATTCCGCAATGCGTTAAGTGAATTATCGGTATACATGTCATTGTAGCCACTATTTTCGGACAAGATCATTTCATTGTACGACCTAAAGTTTGAAAATTGATTTAAATTTATTGTGTGTTGACCAATCGCATGCATATTTTGTGTTGCTAAGTTTTGAGAAGCGAACTCAGCATGCGAGTCTTGTTGGAAATTTTATTCCATATCTTTATATAGTCGAATGAGAAATTTTGGGAACTCAATTACGTAACTTGTCTCTTGGGAGTTTTGTTCAACCGCCTCGCTATAAACTGTTTTGGCACGCAAAATTATTTCCCCATTTATGGAGTATATTGATGTGATCTAGGACCATAGTGGTCCATTTGAAAAACTTGTTGTATATCTTTATTACTGTCATTATTAGCGTAAGTAAGGGCTAAAGGATTTTTGAAATGGTTTTATATGTGTGGTGTTTGTTGTCACCTTACACACATACCGAGTAAACGGCAGTGGATTTTATACGTACAATTGATTGTAATAAAACCATTGTATTTGTGAGTTTTATAAAATTTCAATTGGCATATTTGTTGAGTCCTATAGTTGAAAAACCTTGAACTCATTAGAACTATAGATTTAAACCTTCTTGAGAAAGAAGTTGTGATAAGGGTCTAGAGACACCTTTGGGAATTGAAAATACGAATGATCCGAATGGTTGGCAGATTTGAAATGTGGAAATTCAACCCCATGAAGTCTGATCAGGTATGACTATTTAAGGTAGTAGATTTATATTATTATCTCAGTTAAGCAAGTGGTGATTTTTCCCTATCGGTAAGTTTTCGGGTTGAAACCTGGTGTGATTATTTGCGTATGGATGGATTTGAATTAGTGGGTTAATTGTGCGGCAACATGTTATATGCCAGTGGTGTACCATCTTAATGGGTATTCGAGAGTAATGATGATGTTATGGTTTGTTCGTAAAGATGTATGATCTGCGGTTTTAATTCCATAATTAGGTGTCAACTTTAAATCTTTTTGGGGATCGGCTCAGTGCAAGCCGACTTGTTATTTTGAGGTCAATGATCTTTGGAATGTTTGGAAGTATCCCCGTGAGATCATGAGAAGTGTTAATCTCACCATGGTGGAATTTAAAAGAAGTTAGATGTTGGTAATTAAGTATTGATGTGTATGATATTCTTGATGTGGTAGGGCTCATATTGATGGAATGTTTGAAGTTTTAGAATAGGTCGGAGTTGTGTGATAGCCTAATCTGAATTAACCAACTCCCCGGAAGGCGTATTGGTACGTTCTTGGGGAATTCTTTCGGTTGGTGGTGGTCATTGGAATACGGATTCAGAATCGTGTTGAGCTGGAATGAGTTAGTCAATGAGAGGTTGAAGTCAGAAGCGGCCCTTGAGGTGGTACGTGTCACCTAAGGTTGGGAGACAACCGAGATCCTATGGATAGAAGTTGCTACAGTAGAGTTCTATTTTCACTATTGTATGAGTGTAACATATCGAGGTGGATATTGGGTATGAGAGCCTTCACGAAAATCATTATGACAGGTTTTGTCAAGTGGTTATCGAACATCATTTATGGATGAATTAGGATAGAGACGCATCCTTGGAGTAAAATAATTGCCCGTTCTGTGAAAATGATGTTATTTGAGGCTTATATCGTTAAAATGTTACCCTTTTGGGAGGAGTAGATGACAAGACAATTATCAGACTGGTGTTCAGTATTGTGTGGTATTGAAATGTTTTATGTAAGAACTAGATTTCGAGGACGAAATATCTTTTAAGGTTGGGAGGATTGTAACACCTTGAATTTCATCCCAATTGAAGAAGAATGTTGGACTAGGTGAATCGGTAAAGGAAGAACCACACCACATATGGAGTACGACTATAGTGACATGAGGTTGTGACGTCTGTCATAATAGCACCAATGGTACTGAAAGTGTGGTAGTCCCGGCTATAGTGCCATGCAGTTGTGACATATGTCATAATAGTGACGGAGATTACCAAGTGGTTGGTCGTCCCAACGAATGTTCCATGTATTTATGACAATGGTGTAACACCCAGAAATTTTGGGTAAGTTCTATTTCAAGTAAGTGTAGAAATCGATCTTTTGAGGGAAATAGAGGAAATGGGATTTTGGGATTAAGTTATGAATTTTATGGTCTTTCTAGATGAGTAATTCAATTACGAGTCCAACGGTTCTTTCCGGAGCGAAATCGGAGCTAAAACAAAGAAGTTATAGCCAAAACAGTGTTCGGTACATGCTTGGCTATAGTGCCCGGCGATTGTGACACTGTCACTATAGCTTGACACAATAGCCTAAGTCCAAAAACTCTTGGTACAATCTCGGCGATTGTGCCAGCGATTGTGACATTGTCACTATAACTTGGCACAATAGCCTAGAGGTATCAGAGTGCATAAATTCGCGATTTTCAGCCCCATTCTTCATTTCTTCATAACTCTCTCATTTCAACTCCGTTTTTGGCGATTCAAGTTGCTATGGTTTAGTTTTTGAGAGATTTTCAAGGTTAGATTGTTAGTTTTGGGTATATATAAGAGTATTTGGTGGTGGATTGGAAGCAAAGACAATAGCTCATCATCATCACCTCCATCTTCAAGAATTTTGGGGTTTTCTAGGTTTTTATCAAAACCTAAGTGGTAAGTGTATCCCTTCCATTTCTAAACCCTAATATAAGATATAAATGCTCCATTGATGATTTCCTAAGTATTATTTTTCTCCATTTTCGAATTGGAAGATTTTGGGGAAGTTAGGTCAAAATTAGGGTTTCGGGTATAAGTTGAGGTTTTGCTATAAAATGTTTGGGGAATGTTTCTATATGGTTGAATATGGTTATTTACGGTTGAAAATGCTTGGATCTAGGTTTTGGAGGTTTTGGCTTAGAGGATTCAAGTTTCGTCAAGGAAGCTCAAAATGGTGTAAAATATAGATTTAGCCTAAATCTAGCAAGGCGAGTTCAAGTTGATTTGTGAAAACGGTGTACATGCCAAAATGTTTATTTTAAAGTGTTTTGTGTCTCACATGAAATTGTTAATGCTGATAAGTTTGGTTATTTTAAAAGTGTTTAACCTTATAAACTTATATAGCACACATCTTTGGGATTTTGGGAATTATGATAAATAAATCATATATTTTGGTATTTTAATGATTTATTTTATGGAAGTAGATTTTGAGTATAGATGTATTTCATTTTGTGTTTTGGAGAAATACATGGTTTTGTGTTATGGGACGTTTTGAAAGGATAAATGTTATAAACTTACTTGGAAAACGATTTGTCCCAATATAAACTACGTTGAAATTTATTATATGTTTTGGAGCATGGGTTTACATAAGTACGGGTTGTTTATGTTTGATTTCATTTTATGAATTTCAACGTTGGGTCTTTGGATTTGTTAAGCTTATGGCTCGATTTGGATTTTTGTTGGGTTTTGAGGACACTTGTCCGCTTTTAATAGCTCAATGTTGAGCGTTTGGTTATGATTTGCATTTACTGCATCTTAGTTGAGAATTACATGTTTTGAATGCATTAGTTTATTCGTTTTGAGTCATGTAATGGTTTAGTTATTGCAATGGATCCATAGACACGGTGTTCCTATGTCCCCGTTTTGGGCATTTGGTTCACTATTTGGCACGGAATAGGCATCGGGTCACCATGATAAGTAAGGTGTGGACCTATACGGTCGGGCAGCGTCTCATGGGAAGTAAGGTGTAATTACCTTGTGCATAAGTTCACCTGTTTTGGGACTTTCAGGAATAGACTCAGAGGAGTTGACTTGATGCTTTCGAGTGATAGACTCAGAGGAGTTGAGCTCGGTGGGTCTTTATTTGTGTAACCCACATGTTTTGGTTTCCTACATAGTCGTTTGACATACATTCTGTGTTCCATCACGTGCTATATAATGGGTCTTCCCCGTCACCGCAAGGTGTTGTTTTGGTTATGGAGTTTTATAATCCATGTTTTCGGTGACATTTGAGTATGGGTATTTATCCATGTTTTATGGTTTTGAATATTGAATTCTATCCGAGATATTGGGATGTCTTGGAAGTTGGAGTTATCTACGTTTTCGGTATTTGATTATTAAAATGTCAGTTATGCTTTACGTGAGTTTGGGTTTCAGATTTATATTAAAGAGGTGTTTTGTTTTATGAATTTAATCACGAAAAGGGTGGATGTTGAAAAGATATTGTTTTCAGATTTAATGTATTTCGTCTTGGCCGTTTCAGTTGGAACGTGTCATCATTTGGAAACCATGATTTAAATAATATTCTTTAAGTTTATTGCTTTATACGTTTATGATAAAAACTCTTGAGCTCACTAGGCGTTAAGCCTAACCTTTTATTTGTCGGCATGTGCATCAGGTTCCAGTTAGGGTTTGGTTCTAGCAGTGCTACGAGGAGATGAGCATTAGATTTACACGAGAGTAAGTAGTTTGGTGAAGTCTTCTGCAGTTGGAGATAGTGACTGTTATTGGGTTTTAGTAACATCCGTACCTTTTATAGATCGCGCGTAAGGATTAAAATATGTTTATTGAAGTTAATCCTTAATTGTTGTTGTAGATGATTCAGTTATCAATGTAATTAGAAAATTTTAAATTAGTTGTTATTTCCGGATTTGAGGGTGTTGTTTTGGTTATGGAGTTTTATAATCCATGTTTTCGGTGACGTTTGAGTATGGGTATTTATCCATGTTTTAAGGTTTTGGATATTGAAACTCATTCGAGCTATTGGGATGTTTTGGAAGTTGGAGTTATCTACGTTTTCAGTATTTGTTTATTAAAGTGTCAGTTATGTATTACGCGAGTTTTGGGTTTTGGATTTATGTTTGAAGAAATGATTGTCTCATGATTTTAATCACAAAGAGGGGATGTTGAAATAGAAATTGTCTTCAGATTTAATGTATTTCGTCTTGATCGTTTCAGATGGAACGTGTCATCATTTTGGAAATCGTGATTTAAATAACATTCTTTAAGTTGATTGTTTTATACATTTATGATGAAAACTCTTGAGCTCACTAGGCATTAAGCCTAACCTTTTTATTTGTCGGCATGTGCATCAGGTCTAGTTGGGGTTTGGTTCTAGCGGTGCTATGAAGAGTTGAGCTCTAGATTTACACGAGGGTGAGTAGTTTGGTGAAGTCTTCCGCAGTTGAAGATAGTGACTTTATTGTATTTTAGTACCATCCGAACTTATTATAGATTGTGTATAGAGATTGAATTGTGTTTATTGAAGTCAAACCTTAAATTGTTGTTGTAGTTGATTTAGTTGTCGATGAATTTAGAAAAATTTAAATTAGTTGCTATTTCCAGAATTGAGGGTGTGACAAGTTGGTATCAGAGCTTGAGTTTGAGAGAATTAAGTATTGATTTAAGATGCCTAGACTCAAACTAGCGTTATCTTAAGTGATTGAAAGTGAAGTTGCACCAATAGGCACATTAAGAGTGGATGATTCGAGGTGGGTGGATTCACTAGGAACGAGAATCACGCCGAAAATGGCAAGGATGATCATGTACAGTACGTTCATAATAGCACCTGGCCAGTGTTATGGTGAGCCCACGAGTTACATGTGTGTGCTTGAACTGCCTTGGTATGATAACCGTTGGGGTAGTGAAGAAGTTTCTGAATGAGTAACCGTTAGAAAGAGTTGATGATTTGAGTATTCGACGCTTGGAATGACAGTAAGCATGGTGATAGCATTAAGTGGACCGTTTTGGGTCGGAATGAATGGATGGGTTAGACTTTTGGAATTGACATTATTCGATGAGAAATTGTAAGATGAACCGATGAAATCTTCTATGATTGCCTTAAGATGTTTGATCACCCGGATGACAATAGTGTGACGGGAAAATTGAGGAATGGGATTTCGGGATGTTGAGTGCCGACCAAAGTCATGTACAAAATTTATTTCTAAAATAAGTTTGTGTCAATTTTTTCTCATGTTTTCGAAGCATAAAGTGAGTTATACTATGAAGCCTTGGTAAAACATTTAGCACTCATCAGATTTTAAACCGTGAGCTTAAGCATGCATGGAATTGTTTTGTTGCACGTGGTTGCAATTTTTATTGAAAATCTCTTTATCCCTGTTTCGTGTCTAACGCTATTTTTCGGATATTGTAATATCCGTGTTTTAATGTTATTTGGGTTATTGGGCGAGTAACTGTGGAATTTTTGACTTTGACATTGGATCTCCTCCACGTATGTTAAGGTTTTAAAGGAGGAGTTGTTTCCATGTCTTGAGTCGAAATTTTCTTGGGAATTTTAGTATGTACGAGTCGTGTTGAATTTTATAGAATATTGTTTTGCGACATTTTGGGAGCGTAAGTGTACTTCGAAACGCGTGTGTTTTAATTTTATTGCGTGTAAATTTACGGGTTATTAGACGTCGCGTCTCATGCAAGTTTTGTTGAAAAGTGCCACTTTATTTTACATCACAGTAAAAAGGTAAACTTTTAGAATTTTAACATTTTAGACGTTTTGTCGTCTTATGCTTCTATGTTGGGGAAACGAAAACTTTGATATCGCTTGATTTTAGCATTAATGATTTTATGAAATTTCAATTGGGAATTATGACATTTTATTTTACGACATTTTGCATCGCGTAGATAAAATTTTGGAACGCGCATACTTGCATTATTGTGAGCGTTAATTTATGAGTTTTGGGTAATGTTTTGTCTCATGCGGGTTTTGCTCCGGTATTTCGCAACTGTAAGAGACGTCGTGAGAGTTTTGTTAGTATGAAGTACCCATATGTTTTTTTAGAAGTTTCAAGGTCATGTGATTTCTCTTTTGAGTTTTATGCAGTTGTTATTCGATGCATGCAATGTAGTAATTGAATTAATTCATACTGTTGGTGTGAGTAAGCATATGAAAATTTATGTCGTTTTCGTGTTGGATTTCTCTTGGAACATGCTTCAGTTGTTGATTTTACTGTCACAAAAATTTCCGCAATACATTAAGTGAGTTATCAGTATACCTGTCATTGTAGTTATTATTGTGGACAAGTGCATTTTATTTGTGTGGCCCAAGGTTTGAACTCGATTTAAAATTTATTTACGTTTGACCAAACTCACGCACACCATCGTTTTACTAAGGCTGGGAAATAAATTGTTGTATGTGAACCCTATTGAAAATTTCACTCCATAGCATTTGTGGTTTAAAGAAAAGAATTTTAGAGTTGGAAATTGTGAAGCTTCTTTTTGAGTTATGCAAACGTTTGTTGCACGCGTTATAGTGCAGAAAGTTATTTTCACATACATACTATAAGTTGATGCATTCTAGGACCATGGTAGTTTGTTTGAAAATATTATTGCGCACATTTTGTTATTGTTGTTATTAACGTGAGTACTGATCAAACGAATTTTGGAAATGGCTTTATATGCGTAACGTCGGTGATCAATTTTAAAACCTATCGAGTGAACGGTAGTGGATTTTACCGCACGATTAATTGATATAAAACCTATGTATTTGGAAAATTGTATAAATTTCAAATTGGCGTACTGGTTGAAAAACCTTGAACTCATTAGGGCTATAGATTTAAAACTCCTATCGTGAAAGGAGTTGCAATTAAGGGGCTAGAGGAGTCCTTGGGATTTGAAGCGTCGGATGATCCGACTTGTGATCAACCTTGAATTTGAGATTCAGTTAATGAATCGGTTCACGCATGAACAGTTGAGGTGTTGGATTTGTTTATACCCAGTTAATTAAGGGGCGAACTCTCTGTTTGGTAAACCTGCGGGATAAAGTATTGTGTGATTCTGTGCGCGGTTGGATTTGTTTTGACAGGTTGATGGTCCGTTTGACATCAAGTTATATGTTGACGGTGTATCGTCTTAATGGATTTTCCTGAGCAAATGAAATATTGTGGCCGTTTGTTAGAAATGTAAGATTTGGAATCTTAATACTCTGTTAGGTGTCAACCTTAGTGCAACAATCCGTCTGGAATGAAATATTGGGCGGGATGTCCACGTTCTCGATATCGTCATTTTGGTTTTGGGCGTCAACTTGTCTTCTTGAAGTCATTAAATCTTGGGATGTTTGGGAGTATCCCGTTAGATCGTGAGAAATGTTGAACTTTTGGTGGTGAAAATTAAAAGAAGGTTAGATGTTGATGATTAAGTGTCAATGTGTGCAAGTTTTCCCGTTGTGGTAGAGATTTTATTAAGGGAATGTTTTGGAGGTTGAGAGTAGATCAGGGCGAGTGATAGTCAGATCTGTATTAACCAGCTACATAGAGAGCGTATTGGTACGCCTAGAATTGGACGACGTTGTCAATATCAAGGAATGTTCATTAAGAATTTTGGGAATTCTTTGGAGGTTGATGTCGAACTTTGGTCTGGATTCAGAAACATGTTCAGCTAAAGTGTGTTGGCCGGTGTGAAGTTGGGGTTACAAGTTGGCCTTGAGGTAGCAAGTGTCATCCAAGGTTGGGAGATAACCGTAGTCTTCTGGGTAAAGACTACTTTATTGAGTTAAGTGTTCACTCGGATATAAGGGTAATGTACCCAAGGGGACGACTGTCGGGAGTATCAGCATAAGTATATGGTGGCGGTTTTAGCATGTAGAGTAGAGGTAACCGTTTGCGGGCATCGTTCATGGGAATCTACATTTCGAGGACGAAATATCTTTTAAGGTTGGGAGGATTGTAACACTCGTAATTTTCAGTAAGTAGAGGGCACTCGAACGTTTTTGGAACATATGTACGATGGGACTTTTGTTGGGAAATCATTGTTTAAAGTCCCTTAGAGTATCGGGGGTGTTGGCGTCGAAAAAGTTGAGTTTCGGGGCTTGAAAAGGGTTCACTGACAATGCCCCGCGACTATGACACACTGTCGCACTGTCACAGTCGCAGAGAAGGTACCGTGGCCTGGGGGAAGATGGCGACATTGCCAGGCGACATTTCCCTGGGCAATGTCGCTGGTTAATGTCACACCAGGGCACCAGGGTGCTGTTAAGATGGGATTTTCAGCTCTCTTTCTCATTCTCTTCTCCAAAACTCCCCCATTCTCTCCCAAATCGTTCCTTCTTCATTCCCCACAAACCCTAACCCATTTTAAGGTCATTTCCATGGATTCTAATAGGGGTGCTCAAAAACCCGATCAACCCGACCAACCCAACGCTAAATAACTCAAACCGAAGCAACCCGATGTCTAATCGAGTTGTAAAATCTTCAAACCGTAGATATTGGGTTGATATCGGGTTACTTTAATTTGAACCTAACCCAACCCGATGAACCCGATCCTTTTATTTTGTGGATTTAATATGATTATTAAGTCTCTATTAATATATAAATTAGACAATTACACTATTGCGTACCCTCTTCATTTACATATATTTTCAATATATTATTCATCTCTATATAACTCCTTTGTATATATGTTTAATAAATGTAAACACACACACACACATATATATATATATATATATGTGCAAACTAAAAAATTAACTAAATGTGATATATTTAAGATTTAAGAAGTATGGATAAGTTGTACGAAATGGTTGATGATGACACGATCAACCTCAAGGCCAAGAACGCGAAAGCATAGGGGTTGGAGACGTCTAAAACGATTGTTGTTGATTGACATATTATCATTTGGTTTAGACATTTTTATATGTAATATCGTAATATTTTTGATGAACTTACATACTCTCATGAGTTATCGGTCATTCGGTTGTATTTCAAATAAATGTTTCCTTTATATTTATATTTCTAAATTTGATTTCATCTTGTTTAAACACAACCCGACCAACCTGAACGGTTTGGGTTGGGTTGGGTTGTACTTTTGATTGGGTTGGGTTGAGTTGTAAAATTTTCAAACCGCCTATTTTGGGTTGAGTTGTTAAAAAGCCTTCAACCCGATCAACCCAAACCGTGAGCACCCCTAGATTCTAAGGTGTTCCATCATCATCAAGCTTGCAACCCCAACCTCAAGTGCTAGATCAAGTGTTCCTTCTCATTCCTTGAGATTTATAAGTTTTAGGATTTTGCTCAAAATCTAAGTGGTAAGTTTATCCTCTCCATTTCTAAACCTTATTAGGTGATATACATGTTTAATTGATGATTTTCTAGTGTTTGGTTCATTTGTTTTCGGTTGGTAAGATTTTGAAAGATTTAGGTCAAAAAATTAGGGTTTTGACCAAAAGGGAGATTTTGATGTAAAATGTTTGGGGAATGATTCTAAATGGTTGAATATGATTGTTTACGGGTGGAAATTGTGTATCTAGTTTTTGGAAAGATTTGGCTTGCAGATTTGGAATTCTTCAAGAAAAGCTCAAGTTGGGGTAAAATCTAGATTTAGCCTAAATCTAGCAAGGTGAGTTCAAGTTGATTTGTGAAAACGGTGTACATGCCAAAATGCTTATTTTAAAGTGTTTATATGATTCACATGAAATTATTAACTGTTGAGTTATTTGATGAATTTCAATTATTTGAAGTGTCTAACTTTATAAACTTGTAAAATACCCACATTTGGGATTTTGGGCATTTTGATAAATAAATCATATATTTTGGTATCTTAATGATTTATTTTATGGAAGTAGATTTTGAGTATAAATGTATTTCATCCTGTGTTTTGGAGAGATGCATGATTTTGTGTTATGAGACGTTTTGAAAGGATAAAATATAATCTCATTTGGAAAACGGTTTGTCCCAATCTAAACTACGTTGGAGTTAATTGTATGTTTTGGAGCATGGGTTTACATAAGTATGGGTTGATTATGTTTGATTTCTTTTTATGGATTTCAACGTTGGGTCTTTGGATTTGTTGAGCTTATGGCTCGGTTTGGATTTTGTTGGATTTTGAGGACACTTGTCCGCTTTTAATAGCTCAATGTTGAGTGTTTGGTTATGATTTGCATTTACTGCATCTTAGTTGAGAATCACATGTTTTGAATGCATTAGTTCATTCGTTTTGAGTCATGTAATGGTTTAGTTAGTGCAATGGGTCCATAGGCACGGTGTTCCTATGTCCCGTTTTGGACATTTGGTTCACCACATGGCACGGAATAGGCATCGGGTCACCATGATAAGTAAGGTGTAGACCTATACACTCGGGCAGCGTCTCATGGGCAGTAAGATGTAATTTCCTTATGGATAAGTTCCCCTGTTTTGGAACTTTCAGGAATAGACTTAGAGGAATTGACTTGATGTTTTCGAGTGATAGACTCAGAGGACTTGAGCTCGGTGGGTTTTTATTTGTGTAACCCACATGTTTTGATTTCCTACATAATTATGTGACCTACTTTTGTGTTCCATCACGTACAATGTAATCGGGTCTTCTCCGTCGCCGATAGGTGTTGTTTTGGTTATGGAGTTTTATAATCCATGTTTTCGGTGACGTTTGAGCATAAGTATTTATCCATGTTTTAATGCTTTTGATATTGAAACTCATTCGAGCTATTGGGATGTTTTGGAAGTTAGAGTTATCTACGTTTTCAGTATTTGTTTATTAAAGTGCCAGTTATGTATTACGCGAGTTTTGGGTTTTGGATTTATGTTTGAAGAAACGGTTGTCTCATGATTTTAATCACAAAGAGGGGATGTTGAAATAGAAATTGTCTTCAGATTTAATGTATTTCGTCTTGATCGTTTCAGATGGAACGTGTCATCATTTTGGAAATCGTGATTTAAATAACATTCTTTAAGTTTATTGCTTTATACATTTATGATGAAAACTCTTGAGCTTACTAGGCATTACACCTAACCTTTTTATTTGTCGGCATGTGCATCAGGTCCAGTTGGGGTTTGGTTCTAGCGGTGCTATGAAGAGTTGAGCTCTATATTTACACGAGGGTGGGTAGTTTGGTGAAGTCTTCCGCAGTTGGAGATAGTGACTTTATTGGATTTTAGTAACATTCGAACTTATTATAGATTGTGTATAGAGATTGAATTGTGTTTATTGAAGTCAAACCTTAAATTGTTGTTGTAGTTGATTTAGTTGCGATGAATTTAGAAAATTTTAAATTAGTTGTTATTTCCAGAATTGAGGGTGTTACAGAAACACTCCTGACACTTTTAAGGATCCAGGGTGGGTCTTTCCATACAAGAAGCTTACCTTTACAAGTCATGAAATGGGTTCGACACTACATTTACTTGCTTGAAAATACGGGTGTTACAATATGAATACAAAAGGTTCACAAATGAAGTACATGGAGATTAGAATAATCAAAATGCTTGAACACTAAGTTTATACATTAATTTTCTACCATCAACATGAATTTGTACTAAATTTAAAAATTAGAGCTAAAATAAAGGAGCATGATACTTTTGTAACTGCTCACTAAAGGGTGTTACAAAATAACTTAATATAAAATTCCATGCATATCCTTACACATTAATTGCACATGCATATAAAACAATGATTGAAGATGCATTCTTATTGGTCAATCAAGGTCTGTAAAATTAACAATAATGCTTAAGTTAACATAAGATCCTCCCTATATATATATAGGGGTGGGTTCATATGAGAATGCTAACTATTTAAGAAAAACACGAAAATGGTTGAATCACATATGATTTTACAATGAAGTCACATATAAAATCATATATGATTCATGCGAATTTTTCCCACAACTTAAGATGTGGCCAAAGTCGTCCGCATACATTTTTTCGACCGTTAATGTAAAAGCACATGTGATTTTGCACATGACTTGTTTTCTTGTTTTCTTAAATAGTTAACGTTCTCGTTTGAACCTTCCTCTCTCTCTCTCTCTCTCTCTCTATATATATATATATATATATATATATATATATATATATATGGCGAAGGATGTATGAGAAGTTGAGGTTTAGGTGAGAAGCGTGAGAAGTGGATCTGAACTGTTGATCACTTTTAATCTCATGCTCTTCCATGAATTGCGCCTTAGAAGGAAATTGATCTGGTGCAAATGATGTATGAGAAGTTGAGGTTTATATGAGAAGCGTGAGAAGTGGATCTGAATTGTTGATCACTTTTAATCTCATTCCCTTCCATGAATTGCGCCTTAGAAGGAAATTGATTTGGTGCATCTCGATGCATCTTATCTCGATGCATCTCATCCTAATGTGCGTCCATTTATTATCCAACGGTTGATAACCACCTCTTAAGCTTCTCACATTAACCTCAACTTTTCACCATAACCCAACCCTATACATTTTGAAGGTTCAAAACCCAAACTAGGGTTAAAGCAGAAGTTGCATTGCGGGTTAAGGTTGGGTGTATCTGTGTAAAGTTTTTTTTTTCTTTTGTTAATTGTAGGTGTCCGACCCAATTTGTATGCACCTCGACTAATTCCAGGAGCGTGGAGAACAATCAAGAAAATCTTTAAAACCCTAGAAGACTCAAACCAATGACCTCTAAAGATAATCTTGAGTCCAAGTTTTATTATCAATTGAGATATAATGTCGATTTCCAACCTTCCTCATGTTTCTATTTTCACAAACCACAAGTAACAAAATTATAATTTACTCTTTTTTTATTAAGAAAGGTTCAAAAAAACCCAATGGACTTTACTGTTTGGAGTGATTAAGTCCCTACACAATTTTTCGAACAAATAAGTCATTGGACATTTCAGAACCTGTTAAATAAATCCTTGGACTTTTGGTAACCTGTTGAATACATTCTTATTACTTAAAAATGTAACTTGCAACTTACAAAACAGGTAAAACTACAAACTAAAAAAAAATGTCACCTACTTTATCCTCCTGAAAATAAAAAATGGGGATATTAACTAAAATAGTCAATCTCATCAACTAAATAAAATTTTTAACTACTCTTCAAAGTTTTTTCCTAAAATAGCCAAAGTTTGCGGAAAAAAGTTTTTTTGTGTTTGTTTCCAATTTCTTTTTTAAAAATATCATTACCTAGAAAATTTTATGTGTAAAGATTCACTTTCTGCTTATAGTTTTAGAAAAATTTACACTTTCCATCACTATAAAGTTATAATTAGTTATATAATTTATTTTAGAGTAAAGTTCACTTTTGGTCTCTGACGCTTGTCATTTTCAACGAATATCGTCCCTAAACTATCGAAACTCGGATTTGGTCCCTCATGTTTGTCGTTTCATTTTGGTTTTGGTGCGTTTCACTAACGCCCGTTAACTTTTTTCGTTAAGTTCTATTAAATGAGGGGTATTTCAGTCTTTTACATATATTCTTAATTTTCTATTAAATTTTTAAAATACGATATTATAATAAAAAATAAAGTACAAAATTAATCAACTCATCTCTCTCACCTCTAAACCCACCTCCACACACCTCCATCTTCTCCGGTGAAATTTTTCCTCCAGTCATCTTCTCCGGTGAAACTCTTCCTCCGGTCATCTTCTCCGGCCACTGTTCTATTTCCAGCCACCACACAACATAACACACACCAAAAACTTAAAAATAAACATTAGTTCAAACCTCAAAATCAAAAGCAAACCCAAAGCTTGAGACCTCAAAATCAAAATCAAACACCAAACCTATACCCAAAACTCAAACAAATTTTTTTGACTCATCACCCATTTGATTTTAAACAAAAAACGGAACAGATATCTGTTGCATCAAAGATGATGCAATCTCTTCCCAAATCCACAATAAACACCAGTAATCTTTGTTGACTCATAACCCACTTTGGTTGCTTGGAACATCATCACTAATAGCCATATCTCTCTCTTTCTCTCTACCATATCTCCATTACTCCATCAATGTGCAAAACACTGAGGCCTCCAACAACAAAAGACCAATTTCTAACAAAATCAACGACAATATTGAAATCTTTTAAAACCCCATATCAATATCTAATTAAAAAATGATGGAATTTACAGAGGATGAAGGAAACATATTATATTATACAAAAACGTAGATACCAACCATCCATCGTCAACCGCACAAATTAAATCAAGAAGATCAACAACAAATCTCTAAACTAAAATCTTAAATCAAAATGTAAAACTCAAATTCCTAAAATCAGAACACCAAATCGAACAAACCTAAACCAAAATCAAATAAAAAAACCAAAAAACCAACCTGTTGACTGCCGAATCGAACAAACCAAAAAACCAACCTAAAATCAAAACACCAAATCAAACAAACCTTCATTGGATGAAACAAAAACGAAGACGACCGAAGAGGGGATTTCGTCTCTGTTGACTGTCTTCGTCAGAAAGGTTGTGACCTTACCCATGATGAAGAAGACGGGGGAGAGGAGATGATTTCTTTTCTTTTGGGGAGATGATATCGTATGAAAAGGTTGTTGGTTGGGCGTGATACAGGGATGGGTTAATCCCTTTATGAAGGATCCCGTCCTTTTCGAACTCTGGCAGCGCCGACAGCGATGTATTTCTTCAAACGGGTATGGTGGCAACGATGATGTAAGGGGGTTAAGAAAAGGAGATGAGGTGTATGGTATATATATATATATACACACACACACATATAATTACATAATAGACCCCTAAGGTTTGATGATTTTTGTAAAAACAAGAACGGGTAAAATGACCATAATACCCCTCATTTAACTGCATCTAACAGAAAAAGTTAACGAGCGTTAGTGGGAGGGACCAAAACCAAAGTGAAATTACAAACGTGGACCAAATCCGAGTTTTGATAGTTTAGGGACGATATACGTTGAAAATGACAAACGTCAGGAACCAAAAGTGAACTTTACTCTTTATTTTATATCATTTACTTTTTCATTTTTATTATATTAACACATGTAATCGTATATTAACTAAAATATATCAAAAAAATTAGTTTCTTTTTTATAAATTATAACATGATAATGGTTTCGTCAATACGTTCAAAATGAACTCATTATTGTTTTTGAATTTAATCTTATATTATTCAATATCATAAATATGTACGAATTATTTTTAATAGTTACACTTTATACCTTTATATTTACATATTAATCTTATATTATTAAATAAATAAACCTAAAGGATTAAAAATGTAAATATTAAATAAAATTCGTACGTATTTATGATATTTAATAATATGAGATTAAATCTAAAAAATTCAATATTAGGCTCATTTTAAACGTATTGACGAGACAATTAAAATGGTGTAATTTTAATAAAAAAAATATATTTTTATGATGTATTTTAGTTAATATACGATTATGTGTGTTAATATAATAAAGGGTTAAAATGGAAAAAAAAAGCTTTTTAGTTTATTCCGGTGTGGTATCAGAGATAAACACTTTTTATTGTTTGGATGGAGAAAAAATAAAAGTGTTTATAACGGTGCGAAATCGGTAAAAAGAATTTTTTCATAATCATTTGGTTTTAACTTATGACTAAGGATGTGTTTAATAGTGACTTAATGAGCTTAATAACAAAAACGACTTATTCGTGCAAACATTTAGGGTGCGTTTGGTACGCAGACAGAACAGGACTGGACAAAACAAGACAAAACATGGCAGGTGTCCAGCGTTTGGTACAACATGATATGACTGGACATAACAGGACATGACTGGTTAAAGTGACCAATTTACCCCTGATAACGGGACAGAATAGAGAAATCTAATGTTAAAATCGTATTCAACAACCATATTCAACAAAAATCACCTTCAACTAAATGATTTAAACAGCAAAGTGCAGACATGACACATGACATAATTCGATCAAACAACAAAGTGCAAAGAGCATAAATTGATTTAAGCAGCAAAGTATAGAAGTCGATCAAACAACAAAGTACATAAATTGATTTAAACAATAAACAACAAAGTGCAGAAATCGCTGAGAGGAATCAATTAAACAGAGGAATAGATTGAGAGGAATCTATAGAAGTAAGAATATGATTGAGTGGGAAAAACTTGGTTTGTATTATTACTTGTAGGTGAATAATTATATACATCTTAAGAGAATCGTAACCTACAAAACTAAATCGTAACTTACAAGATATTACAATCAAATCATTATGAGAGAATATTTAATTAATGTAGGTATTAATTATGAGTATCTCTATCATGCCCCCGCAAGATGGACGATCGAGTAGTGAGACCAATCTTGGACATGAGTTCTTTGAATCGTGTTCTTGCAAGTGGCTTAGTAAGAGCATCAGCTAGTTGATCATTGCCGGAAATGTAGGAAACACGCAACTTTCGACTTTGGACATTCTCACGAACAAAATGATAGTCAAAAGCTAGGTGCTTCATTTTTGAGTGAAACTTAGGATTGGCGGCAACATATGTAGCTCCCATATTATCAAAATATATTAACAGTGCTATAATGGGTAGATGTCCAAGCTCATAAAGTAAGTTTTGGACCCATAATAGCTCTGTTGTAGTTGAAGCAACAACTCGGTATTCGGCTTCTGTCGATGAACGAGCAAGAGTGTGTTGCTTACGTGAACTCCAAGAAATTGGATTTCCACCCAAGTAAACAATGTAACCGGTGGTTGAAATGTAGTCATCTTTATCACCGACCCAAGAAGCATATGTGAAGGCATGGAGAGTGGTGGACAAATTATGACGTAATAGTAGATGTGTAGATGTGCCCACTAGGTAGCGTAAGAGTCGTTTGAGAACTACCCAATGTTCGTCAGTCGGCTTGTGCATGTATTGAGATAACCTGTTCACAGCAAAAGAAACATCTAGTCTCGTTAGTGATATGTATTGTAGACTTCCCACAATTGCTCTGTATCCAGTGGTGTAACACCCGAAAATCTAAGGTAAGTATTTTCCTCGTTCCTTAATTTTATCGAACTGAAGACTCTAATATGTGCTTAACTGTTATTTTTCCAACCTTCTATGTATTTGTTAATCCGAATGTTTAGTCTCACTTTGTCGAACCTTAGAAAAATCAGATTTTCGGACCTCGGGAGGGTGGCGCGACCTTGCCACGCGACTGTGCCAATGGCACAATCGCATGGGCACAGTCGCCAAACATGTACCGCAGGTGGTGGTCTGTGTGCGACTGTGACACCGCGACAATGCCATGGGCATTGTCGCCGGGCATTGTCGCCTGGCGGGGTCTGGGTGTTTAAAACCTCAATTTTGACCGTTTTGACTCATTTTTCTCATCACTCTTGTTTTGGGACCGATTGTTACCATTATTAAGGCGATTTACTCTCCTCTTAAACCCTCCCAACATTTATTGTAAGCCTAGGGTAGTTGGGGATATTTATTGTGGATTAAAGGAAGCTAGAGACTCATTCAAGTGAAGCTTTCAAGTCCCACCTTCTCCTCATTCCATACAAGTTTTCTAGGGTTTGTGTAAACCCTAGATTGTGAGTTTTCTATCAAAAATCTTTCAAATGAGATACATATCCTTGTTGTTTACTTTATGTGTTATTTATCTCCTTTCTCATGTACATGATAAACTAATCACCTGATAAGTTTGCCCTAACTTGTATATTTGGGTTATTGTGTGTTTTGGGCATGTAATCATTATGAAGAGCATGTGGAAGTATTAATTTACACCTTTAGGTCATGTTCATATGCTTTATAAGTTCGTTGGTCATCTTGATGAAAATGGTATATTTTGGGCATTTGGACCTAAAATGGAAAGCGAACTATGGGAAGTCTTATACATGTATCTTGTTGATATGGTTTATGTATAGAGATGAATAATGTATATATATATTGGAGGAACCGTGAGTATGTGCTAGGAGGATGTAGTCTTAGGTGCCACCGTGACGGTATGCACTTAGACCTTCGCCACTTGGAGTAATGCCGGTGTGGTAGTCTCCAAGTGTGCCGGGCCTTTGGGGTGTTGCTCATGCGAGTAAACATCAAGGTACATTGACTTGAGGTAAAACTCATTGGTGTGATGGGTCACCCCCATTGATTCCCGTATGGCCTACAAGTATTATATTGTCATAATTGTTCTTGTGTGTATATAAATGTCGTGCCCTGCTTTTGTATAACTCACTAGGCTCGTTTGGCCTAACACTTGTTTAATTGGTATGTATCTCAAGTTCTAGCGGCGCGACCACGAAGAAGGACTAGCGAACCTCTAGATTTGAGCTTGGGGATTTTTGGGATGCCATCTTAGTTGTGAACATTTTTGGAAGTAGATAACAACTGCTTGTCTTGTTTTAGAATTTAGATTAAGAGGTTGTTATCTCTCTTTGGTCGTTGTTACAAACTTATAATTAACTGGCATATGTTATTCCCTTTTTGGGATGAGCTCGTGCTTTGGCATAGTCTTTATACCACGTTTCTTTCGGAAATTTTTGTTAGTCCCAATTTTTGGGGTGTTACAAGTTGGTATCAGAGCTCTAGTTTAAGTGAACTAGGTGTTGTTTGTAGCATACCTAGACTCACTGTCCAAACGGGTAGCGCGTTTCTAGGTGGGGAGAGTATTTGGATTACGGAATTGCATTGGTTGAAATTATGATGATGACAACGAGAGTTCTTATGTAAAGTACATTCATAATTTCACTTGGCTGGTGTTATTCTGAATTTATGATTACGTGGGCATGCTTGGAAATTATTATTATAATGATTAATCTTTGTAGTAGTACGTATCGAACCGGTTATCCTTTAAGGAATTAACCTATATGACTTGTATCATGTGTGACAGTTCACAATGGTAAACACAAGGAGTCGGATTGGGGCGACCGAGGAGGCTAATGAGGCAAGTGTAACCACCCCGGAAACTACAAGGCAAGTAGGCCCGTCGGCAATCAGAGTCATTCCACCGGTTCCTCGAATGCTAGAGGGAATCATTGATGTAATCCCTCCAGTGAACTTGGAAACCGAGAATCCGGTCGTCCAAGAAGCGAATCCTCAATCAGTTCTGTTGGCAAGCATTATGCAGATGATGAATTCCGCGATGGACCAGCGGGAAGAGAGGCTTATGAAAAGGTTGGAGGACCGGGACATAAGTAACCGAAGGCCCGAAGCTGTGGGGGAAAATGCCGGAAATGGGTCGGGCGGGATCGAAAATGCTATCGGGACAGAAGAACATGATATCCGGGTCGAGAAAGTAAAGGAAGGGGGTTGCTCTTTCAAATCCTTCCTTTGCAGCCGAGCTCCAAAATTTTCCGGGTCGACGGATCCATTAGCTTGTATGAAATGGATCCAAGATGTGGAAATGGCTTTCGAGTCGAGCGAGTGTGCAGATTCACAGCAGGTCAAATTTGCGTCTCAACTACTTCGAGGGAATGCATTGAGTTGGTGGAACGTTACTCGGAGGGTACTCACACCGGAAGTTCTGGCTAAGCTCACTTGGCCAACCTTCAAGAAGAAGCTAATGGAAAAATATTGAAACGCAAGGGCACTCGATAAGATTGAAGATGAGTTTCGGAATCTCAAGAAAGGAAATCTGACGGTTGAGGACTACGCAAAGAAATTCATGGATAAACTTAGCTTGGTTGAGCATGTGGCTAGGGATGAAGAGGAGAAGATAAAGTGGTTTGTGAAGGGATTACCAGCTAATATGAGGACAGATGTGAGGAACGCCCACCAGTCTACCTTGCAGGGTGTGATCGAGGCATCTCAACAAGTCGAGGACGATATACTTGAAGACAGGGAAGAGAAGAAACTTCAAGGAGAAAAGAGGAAATGGGAAGGGCCGTCTGGGCCCATGCGATCATCCAAACCCTTCGTCGGGGGAAGGGGTGTGGATCTGAAACGTGAAACACCATGGTGCCCCAAGTGCAAGAGCAAACACTCGGGGTTTTGCAATCAAAAGTCCTTTAACCCCGCTACCGGATGTCTGAAATGTGGCCAAAATGACCACTTGGCTAGAGATTGTCCCTCCCGGACAGGAGTTTGTTACGGATGCCGTGAGCCGGGGCACATCAAGAGGGATTGCCCCAAGTTAGCAAAGGGAAATCAAGGGGCTCCAAGCGGGGCTGCACCAAGGAGAGAAGTTTAACCGAGGGCGCCAAGTCGGGCCTTTCAGATGACAGCGGACGAAGCGAGGGTGACAGCGGATGTCGTGTCGGGTATGTTTCTAGTGAACTCTCTACCTACGCACGTTTTATTTGATTCTGGCGCGAATCGATCCTTTGTGTCCACTACTTTTTGCAAGAATCTTTCTACCCCTTCTAGTACGCTAGCGGAGGCTTTAGTGGTAGAGATAGCCAATGGAGAGCACTTAGTGGTCCGTGAATGCTTTGTCGGGTGTATCTTAGAACTATATGGAGAGCCTTTCGTTATAGATTTGTTGCCGACGAACATCGGAGGATTTGATGTAATTGTTGGAATGGATTGGTTATCCAAGAATGATGCTGGTATATTCTGCTCTAAGAAAGTGATTAGAATACCCTTGGCAAAGGGAGGAGAAGTGATAATCTACGGGGAGAAGAGTCAAAGGACCAACGTGATCATCTCATCTCTAAAAGCATGGAAGAGCATAGCCAAGGGGTGTGCTTCGTTCTTGGCCTACGTTATCGACGCGAAGATAGAAAAGAAGAAAGTGGGAGATGTGGATGTAGTGCGAGATTTCCCGGACGTCTTTCCGGAGGACCTACCCGGTTTACCACCGGAGCTTCAGGTAGAGTTCCACATCGACCTCACTCCGGGAGCCGCTCTGATTGCTCGTGCTCTTTATCGTCTAGCTCCGACGGAGATGCGAGAGATGATGACGCAACTTCAAGAACTTCTAGAGAAGGGCTTTATTCGACCAAGCTCTTCGCCATGGGGAGCTCCGGTGTTATTCGGGAAGAAGAAGGACGGGTCGATGCGGATGTGCATCGACTACCGTGAACTCAACAAGGTCACCGTGAAGAATAAATAAACGCTTCCTCGGATTGACGATCTCTTTGATCAACTTCAAGGGGCGGGATGTTTCTCTAAGATAGATTTGCGGTCCGGTTATCATCAAGTACGAGTGAAGGAGGTTGATGTTCCGAAGACGGCGTTCCGGACAAGATACGGTCACTACGCGTTTTTAGTCATGCCTTTCGGGTTGACTAACGCTCCGGCCGTCTTCATGGATCTAATGAACCGAGTATGTCGACCCTTCTTGGACAAGTCGGTCATAGTCTTCATTGACGATATTCTCATCTACTCCCGAGACGAAGCGAAACATCGTTGGCATCTACGTGAAGTTTTGGAAATCCTTCGAAGGGAGAGGTTATTTGTGAAATTTTCAAAGTGTGAATTTTGGCTCCAAGAAGTCCAATTCTTGGGCCACATGGTGTCCAAGGGTGGAGTGAAAGTGGATCCGGCAAAAATCGAGGCAATGATGAATTGGGAACCACCGACAAGTCCGACAGAAATAAGAAGTTTCTTGGGTTTAGCCGGCTATTACCGGCGTTTTATTCAAGGCTTCTCGAAGATCGCCTCTCCGCTCACTTCTTTGACAAGGAAGAACGCTAAATTTATGTGGACCGAGACTCAAGAGAAAGCCTTTCGGACCCTCCAAAGGAAGCTATGTGAAGCACCGATCCTATCCTTATCCGAAGGATCCGAAGACTTCGTGGTTTATAGTGATGCCTCTAAGCTTGGACTCGGGTGCGTTTTGATGCAAAGGGGAAAAGTCATCATGTACGCCTCGCGACAACTCAAAGACCACGAAAAGAATTATCCTACTCACGACTTGGAGCTAGCGGCGGTAGTCTTCGCTTTGAAGTTGTGGCGACACTACCTCTACGGGACGAAATGTACTTTGTTCACCGACCATAAGAGCTTAAAGTACATTTTTGACCAAAAAGAGCTTAACATGCGGCAACGGAGATGGTTAGAGCTTCTAAAGGATTACGACTGCGAATTGTTGTACCATCCGGGTAAAGCCAACGTGGTGGCAGATGTGTTGAGTCGCAAAGGTTACGGGAATAAAGTCCAAGTCACTCTTTCGAGAATAGACGTGATATCAAGCTTAGTGGAAGGCATCAAGAGAAGTCAAGCCGAGACACTTCACGAAGAAAACCTCAAGGCCGAAATAATGGTGAAGCAACGGGAATTATTGACGGAGGATAGTCGGGGTCTTAGACTATTCCAAGGAAGAATCTGGGTCCCAAAGGTCGGGGGAAACCGCGAGTTGCTATTGGCAGAGGCACATAAGTCAAAGTACTCCATACATCCCGGTAGCACCAAGATGTATAGAGATTTGAAACTTCATTATTGGTGGCCAGTAATGAAACTCGACGTGGCCAATTACGTGGAAAGATGCGTCACTTGTCTTCAAGTCAAAGCGGAACATCAAAGGCCTTATGGAAGTTTGCAACCTTTGACCATCCTGGAATGGAAATGGGAGCACATCACGATGGATTTCGTCACCAAATTGCCGAAGACCTTGACGGGTCATGATACTATATGGGTGGTGGTGGATCAACTCACGAAAAGCGCACACTTTTTGGCGATGCGGGAGACGTTACCAATGGAGAAGTTGGCCAAGTTATACGTAGATGAGGTGGTATCACGGCACGGTGTTCCACTATCCATAGTTTCGGACCGGGATAGTCGATTCACTTCCAAGTTTTGGGATGGATTGCAGAGAGAGTTGGGCACGAAAGTCAAGTTGAGCACGGCGTATCATCCTCAAACCGACGGACAAAGTGAAAGAACCATCCAAACTCTTGAGGATATGCTCCGATCGTGTGTCATAGACTTTGGAGGAAATTGGGATTCACACCTACCATTGGTAGAATTCGCGTACAACAATAGCTACCATTCAAGCATCGGAATGGCACCATTTAAGGCACTCTACGGGCGAAAGTTTAGGACACCCGTGTGTTGACTCGAGGCGGGTGAGAAACAATTTGCGGGACTGGAAATAGTACAATAAACGGCGGATAAGGTTAAGAATATCCGAGAACGATTGAAGGCGGCCCAGGATCGACAGAAGAGCTATGCTGATAAAAAAGCGGAGACCGATCGAATTCCAAGTGGGGGATCGGGTCATGTTGAAAGTATTACCTTGGAAGGGACTCATTCGTTTCGGGAAACGCGGGAAGCTTAGTCCTCGTTTCCTTGGACCCTTCGTGATATTGGAAAAGATTAGACTTCAAGCTTACAGGTTGGACTTTCCGCCGGAGATGGACGGAATCCACCCAACGTTTCACGTATGTTACCTTCGCAAGTGTTTAGCCGAGGAAGAAAGTGTTATTCCCCTATCAAAAATTCGAGTGGATAGCGGAAATCGATGCGTAGAGGAGCCGGAGGCCATCTTAGAATCGAAGACAAAGCAATTGCGACATAAGGAGGTGTCAATGGTGAAGGTTCAATGGAAGCACCATCGGGGTGCCAACATAACATGGGAGTCGGCAGAAGACATGAAGAAAAGATACCCTCGTTTGTTTAGTGAGTAAGATTTCGGGGACGAAATCCCAATTAGGTGGGGAGGATTGTAACACCCGAAAATCTAAGGTAAGTATTTTCCTCGTTCCTTAATTTTATCGAACTGAAGACTCTAATATGTGCTTAACTGTTATTTTTCCAACCTGCTATGTATGTGTTAATCCGAATGTTTAGTCTCACTTTGTCGAACCTTAGAAAAATCAGATTTTCGGACCTCGGGAGGGGAGGGTGGCGCGACCTTGCCACGCGACTGTGCCAATGGTACAATCGCATGGGCACAATCGCCAAACATGTACCGCAGGTGGTGGTCTGTGTGCGACTGTGACACCGCGACAATGCCATGGGCATTGTCGCCGGGTATTGTCGCCGACGGGGTCTGGGTGTTTAAAACCTCAATTTCGACCATTTTGACTCATTTTTCTCATCACTCTCGTTTTGGGACCGATTGTTACCATTCTTGAGGCGATTTCCTCTCCTCTTAAACCCTCCCAACATTTATTGTAAGCCTAGGGTAGTTGGGGATATTTATTGTGCATTAAAGGAAGCTAGAGACTCATTCACGTGAAGCTTTCAAGTCCCACCTTCTCCTCATTCCCTCCAAGTTTTCTAGGGTTTGTGTAAAACCCTAGATTGTGAGTTTTCTATCAAAAATATTTCAAATGAGATACATATCCTTGTTGTTTACTTTATGTGTTATTTATCTCTTTTCTCATGTACATGAATAAACTGATCACCCGATAAGTTTGCCCTAACTTGTATATTTGGGTTATTGAGTGTTTTGGGCATGTAATCATTATGAAGAGCATGTGGAAGTATTAATTTACACCTTTAGGTCATGTTCATATGCTTTATATGTTCGTTGGTCATCTTGATGAAAATGGTATATTTTGGGCATTTGGACCTAAAATGGAAAGTGAACTATGGGAAGTCTTATACATGTATCTTGTTGATATGGTTTATGTATAGAGATGAATAATGTATATATATATTGGAGGAACCGTGAGTATGTGCTAGGAGGATGTAGTCTTAGGTGCCACCGTGACGGTATGCACTTAGACCTCCGCCACTTGGAGTAATGCCGGTGTGGTAGTCTCCAAGTGTGTCGGGCCTTTGGGGTGTTGCTCATGCGAGTAAACATCAAGGTACATTGACTTGAGGTAAAACTCATTGGTGTGATGGGTCACCCCCATTGATTCTCGTATGGCCTACAAGTATTATATTGTCATAATTGTTCTTGTGTGTATATAAATGTCGTGCCCTGCTTTTGTATAACTCACTAGGCTCGTTTGGCCTAACACTTGTTTAATTGGTATGTATCTCAGGTTCTAGCGGCGCGATCGCGAAGAAGGACTAGCGAACCTCTAGATGTGAGCTTGGGGATTTTTGGGATGCCATCTTAGTCGTGAACATTTTTGGAAGTAGATAATAACTGCTTGTAATCTTATTTCTTGTTTTAGAATTTAGATTAAGAGGTTGTTATCTCTCTTTGGTCGTTGTTACAAATTTGTAATTAACTGGCATATGTTATTCCCCTTTGGGGACGAGCTCGTGCTTTGGCATAGTCTTTATACCACGTTTCTTTCGGAAATTTTTGTTAGTCCCAATTTTTGGGGTGTTACAAGTGGGGTTGGCCAAGGGGGTTCCGCTATGCAGGGTTAGGGTAGGATGAGAAGCCATGGGGGTAGGAACAGGTTTGGCGGCTGCCATGTGAGTGCGTGTGAGGAGGTCTTGTACGTATTTATGTTGGCTAAGAAAAATGCCATAAGGGCAAGGTAAGACTTCCACACCAAGGAAATAAGAAAGTGTGCCAAGATCCTTAAGTGAGAAACGATTGGAGAGTTGAAAAATAAAGGAGTTAAGAAGAGTGGGATTTGATCCAGCGATGATGATATCATCAACATAAATAAGAAGAAATATGTGATCATTTTTGTGGCGTAACGTAAAAAGTGAGGCATCAGAAATGGAATTTTTGAAACCAAAACCGAGTAGATAAGATTTAAGTTCATTGTACCAAGCTCGTGGAGCTTGTTTGAGACCATAGAAAGCTTGACGGAGTTTGCAAACATGATTAGGATGAGTTTGACTAACAAAACCAGGTGGTTGAACCATAAATACTGTAACACCCTAAAAACCAGGGTAAATTTAAAACTGCAGAAACTGAACAATTAAGCATCGTCCAAAGGTATAAATCTCCCAAAAAGGGAACTGTACTTAACCTTTACAAAAATTTGAATACGGATAAGGATCCCAACAACAAACCAATCTAAACATATACTATCTAGATTACATAAGTTATTGATCCAGAATCATCCAAAAATGTGGGACTTAACAATGCCCAACAATCCAATACTAAACATCTCAAAAACCCTCGGGATCAGTCCCGGCACTCAAACCCTTGGCAACCTGCCGCTAACGAGAACCTGAATACATATCATTTGAGAAAAAGTGTTAGGCTTATAAAGCCTAGTGAGAACATACAGTTTATAAATTTCAAGAGATATAAACATTTATATCCAAACGGAAATCTTTCAAATAAGCATTTCCAAGTTAACCGTTGATAAGAATAAAATCCATTAAAATAAGGTCATAAACCTTCTTTCCAGAACCTCACAATTTAATGCACATGTAGTTCTTTGCTTTGATTTCCTTACAAAACCTCACAATTTAATGCACATGTAGTTCTATATTTGTTAACGGCCAGAACCTCACAATTTAATGCACATGTAGTTCTATATTCGTAAATGGCCAGAACCTCACAATTTAATGCACATGTAGTTCTATATTTACTTTACTTGGTAACCTCCAAATAATATCAGTCGACAACCTAGGGATCCACTAGTAATAGTCCAGACTTGTCACAACATCAATCGTGACCAACCATATATAACCATATGGTATACAAAACATTTTATAAACAAAATGCCTTTTCAAGTTCAACTTCTGGTAAGTATGAGAATCATAAATATGAGTCCATAAACATTCTTTTTCATAAGCTACATAATCAGCAAGTAAAACATCCTTTTACTTCAAATAAGATAGAATCCATCATTTTAGTCAAAAATGATCGGGAACCCTAAAATCTCCCAAAACTCAAGTTATATCAAATATATAGAAAACTTAGATCTGAAACCATGGAGATATATAGGAGTTCCAAAAGGTAGTTTTTGATATGTATACATTTTTTAAAATGATAGTAGGAACTCACCAAACAGGTTTATACGAAAACCCGAAAAACCAGATATCGACCACGACGAATAGGTGAAGATTTCTACACCGAAACCCCGAGCAATGCACTTAATACTAGCAATCAACGGAGTTTCAAAGATCCAAAGAAAACTTAGAGAGAGAGAGAGAGATTTGAAGAGAGAGAGAGAGAGAGAAATATCTTCAGAATGAAATATTTGATGAAAACCAAATTTAAGTCGGCCAGGCAACCTCGCGGGCTATGCCGCGACCTCAACTCGCGTCATAACTCGCCCGCTAACACAAAACCTACACTAACAGGGGGTTTCGCGGGTTGTGCCGCGACCTCAAGTCGCGGTGCAACTCGCGTGGTTCACTGTGGTTCGTCCAAAAACACCAAAATCCAAACTCAAACTCCCAACCAAACGCGGTGCTAAATACAACGCTTAAACACAAGAATAACAAGATTACATAACGGAAAATCCGGGGTGTTACAATCCTCCCCAACTTGGGAATGATTTCGTCCCCGAAATCCAACTACTCGAAAAGATGAGGATATCTTCGCTTCATATCTTCCTCAGCTTCCCACGTCACATTGGATCCCCGATGATGCTTCCACTGCACCTTGACCATAGTGACCTCTTTGTGACGCAACTTCTTAGACTTTCTCTCTAAGATAGCGTCAGGTTCTTCTACACAACGGTTACCCTCGTCCACTCTTAACTCTGAGAGGGGAATAACGCTTTCCTCCTCCGCCAAACACTTCCGAAGGTAACAAATATGGAACGTGTTGTGGATTCTGCTCAACTCCGGTGACAGTTCCAATTGGTAGGCTTGCAAACCTACCCGTTTAAGCACTTTGAAATGTCCAAGGAAACGGGGACTCAACTTCCCACGCTTTCCGAACCGTATAATGCCCTTCCACGGCGATACCTTCAGCAACACACGGTCGCCCACTTGGAATTCCATCGGCCGTCTCTTTTTATCGGCATAACTCTTCTGCCGATCCTGAGCCGCTTTCAATCTTTCACGAATGCTCTTGACCTTATCGGCCGTCTCTTGCACGATTTCAGGTCCGGCGAACTTCTTTTCTCCCGCTTCAAGCCAACACATGGGAGTTTGGCACTTTCGCCCGTACAAAGCCTCAAAAGGTGCCATTCCTATACTCGAGTGGTAGCTATTATTGTAAGCAAACTCCACCAAAGGCAGGTGCGAGTCCCAACTACCCCCGAAATCGATGACACAAGACCTCAACATATCTTCCAACGTTTGGATCGTTCTCTCGCTTTGCCCGTCGGTTTGTGGATGGTAAGTTGTACTTAACTTAACTCGTGTACCAAGCTCTTTCTGAAACCCATCCCAAAAGTTCGAAGTGAACTGACTGTCGCGATCCGACACGATCGACAATGGTATACCGTGCCTCAAGACCACTTCATCGATGTACAGTTTTGCTAGCTTGTCCATCGGTAATGTCTCGCGCATGGCCAAGAAGTGAGCGCTCTTTGTCAATCTATCAACTATCACCCAAATGGTATCATGACCTCGAAGATTTTTAGGCAACTTCGTCACAAAATCCATGGTAATATGCTCCCACTTCCACTCAGGAATCTCTAAAGACTGAAGACTTCCATACGGTCGTTGATGTTCGGCCTTAACTTGCGAGCACGTAACACAACGCTCCACATAACGCGCCACATCAAGTGTCATTACCGGCCACCAATAGTGCAGCTTCAAGTCCCTGTACATCTTCGTACTTCCTGGATGAATGGAATACTTGGACTTGTGATCATCTTCAAGTAGTAGATCACGGTTACCCCCAATCTTGGGTACCCACACACGACCGCTGAACAGTTTTACCCTACGGCTATCTTCCGTTAAGAGTAAACGTTGCTTCGTCATGACTTCCTCTTTGAGATTCTCTTCTAACAAGGCTTCAATCTGCGATGCCTTGATCTTTTCAACAAGGGTGGATACTAACTCGATTCTCGAACAGGTATCCCGAATACTTCCGCTATAGTCTTTCCGACTTAACGCATGGGCTACCACATTTGCCTTCCCAGGATGGTAAAGCAACTCACAGTCGTAATCTTTAAGCAATTCGAGCCACCGCCGTTGTCTCATATTCAACTCTTTCTGATCAAAGACATACTTCAGGCTCTTATGATCTGTGTAGAGTGTACACTTCGTGCCATAGAGATAATATCGCCAAAGCTTCAAGGCGAACACTACTGCTGCTAACTCCAAATCGTGGGTAGGATAGTTCTTCTCGTGTATCTTAAGTTGTCTCGAGGCGTAAGCGATTACTTTGCCCCGCTGCATCAACACACAACTTAAACCCATCTTCGAAGCATCGCTATAGACCACGAAGTCTTCTGACCCTTCAGGTAACGACAAGATCGGAGCTTCACATAACTTCTTTTGAAGAATCCGGAACGCCTTCTCTTGCGTTTCGGTCCAATCAAAATTCGCATTCTTCCGAGTTAGAACTGTCAAGGAAGAAGCGATCTTTGAAAAGTCTTGAATAAATCTCCGGTAGTATCCCGCCCGACCCAAGAAACTTCGGATCTCGGACGGATTCTTGGGAGGCTCCCAATTCATCATAGCTTCAATCTTGGAGGGATCCACTTTCACTCCGTCTCGAGTGACAACGTGACCCGGAAACTGTACCTCTTCAAGCCAAAAGTCACACTTGGAAAACTTGGCGTACAATCTTTCTTTTCTCAGCACATCGAGAACTTCGCGAAGGTGTTACTCGTGCTCCAACTCGCTTTTAGAGTACACGAGTATGTCATCAATGAACACGATGACCGACTTGTCGAGGAATGGTCGGCATACCCTATTCATCAAATCCATAAATACCGCTGGTGCGTTCGTCAGGCCAAAAGGCATTACAAGAAACTCGTAATGGTCGTAACGCGTTCTAAAGGTTGTCTTCGGAACGTCTTCTTCTTTTACCTTCACTTGGTGATAACCCGAATGTAAGTCAATCTTGGAAAAACACCCCGCTCCTTGAAGTTGATCGAATAAGTCATCTATTCTCGGAAGCGGATATTTGTTTTTCACTGTCGCTTTGTTTAACTCACGATAATCAATGCACATTCTCATTGTGCCATCCTTCTTCTTGACGAATAGGACCGGAGCTCCCCAAGGTGACGAGCTCGGTCTGACGAAACCCTTCTCCAAAAGCTCTTGGAGTTGTGCCATCATCTCTTGCATCTCTGATGGCGCTAAACGGTAAGGAGCTCTAACAATAGGAGTTGCTCCCGGCACGAGATCAATCCGAAACTCTACTTGACGATCAGGTGGTAACCCAGGCAAGTCGTCAGGAAAGACGTCCGGAAACTCGCGCACAATCTTCACATCAACCAGCTTTGACTTTTCTAACTTGGCGTCGATCACGTAGGCTAGGAAAGATGAACATCCTTTTACCAAGCACTTGCGTGCCTTTGCCATTATGATTATTGCCACTTCGCCTTTTCTCTTCTCACCATAGATCACAACGACTTCGCCACAGGGATTGGAAAGTCGAATTAACTTTTTAGAACACATGATCTCGACATGATTGTTTGCCAACCAATCCATACCGACTACCACGTCAAAACCTCTGATTATCATCGGCAGTAAATCAATCGAGAATTCTCTCCCTTCGATTCTGAGAGCACACTTCTCCAAAACATCACGGATCAGGACTTGACTACCATCAGCTATATCTACTACTAACGCATCCTCAAGACTAGTAGTGGGCATAGCAATCTTTTGACGGAACAACTCAGATATGAAAGAGAAACTGGCACCCGTATCGAATAAAACACGAGCAGGTATAGAGTTTATAAGAAATGTACCCGATACCACATCAGCGGATGCCTTGGCCTCTTCGGCCGTCATCTGGAACGCTCGAACCGGAACCCTAGGTGGGTTCTCCTTCTTTACTGGCGCGTTGCCCGATACAAGCTTTGGGCAATCTCTCTTTACGTGCCCCGGTGCCTTGCACTCATAACATAAAAGTCCTCTGATCGGACAGTCACGGGAGATGTGGTCAGACTTACCACACTTGTAACAAGGTTGAGGAGCGACATTACAGTTACCGTGGTGCTTGGTTCTACACTTGTGACACCACCTAGCTTCCTGATGGCTGCTGAAGCTTCGGTTCCCGGAAAAAGGTCGGGATCTCCTGGGAGGTACATAACTGTTCTCCCACTTTCTCTTGTCAGACACTACCACCGCTTTCTCAGATTTGCTTCTCAAGAACAACTCCTCCATAAACTGAGCTTCTTCAACCATCTCTCGGAGATTGGAAGCTTTAGAATTGTGGACCAAAGATAACAGGTCCGCTGGTAGGCCATTAAGATAGGCCTTCATCTTATCTTTTTTCCGTTGGGGCCACGTGCCCCACCAAATCCAGCTTTTCCATGAACTGACGGGTGTACTCCCTCACCGTTAGGTTTCCTTTTACAAGAGACCGAAATTCTTTCTCGATTCGGTCCATAGTCCTTTCACTGCAGAACTCTTCCAACAATTTCTTTTTAAACTCAGCCCACGACAACTGAGCCAACACAGTAGGAGACAGGGTGGATTGAACGATATTCCACCAAGTGAGGGCCGTATCCCTAAGAAATTGGGTACCAAACCGCACCCTCTGATCATCCCCACATTCGGAAGAGCCAAAAGCCTGCTCGACCGCTCGGATCCATTTAACACATGCAAATGGGTCTTCGGAACCAGAGAACTCTGGTGGTCCGCAACCCAGAAAAGATTTGTAGGAACAACTCTTCCCACCTTTCGGAGCACCAATAACCCTGTACTCTTCAGTTCTGACTCCGCTCCCAGAGCCCCCAGAGCCAGTCAGCACATTCTCTTCCACTGCCTCATGCCTTCTGAGGCTCGCGTCCCGGTCTTCCAACATTTTCAGAAAAACCTCTTGCTGTTTCTCCATGGCCGTCGTCACCATTTGCATGACGTTGGTCATCATATCAGCTTGAGGGCTAGCTAACTGAACAACGGGACTGGTGGACGTCAGAACCACTCTTGGTCCTAGTTCCACTTCCCAGTAAGTAACGGTGGCATGCCCGAAGGAATGACGGTCGCCGCCCTAACCACGGGATCTCGCTCGGGCGAACTATCGTCACGCAAATCTCCATCGACTAACGGTCGACTGCGCGTATTTACCATCCTAAAAATGGTTGCCACACAATTACGAGAAGATTAAGAGACAGGTCGAGAGGATAAACACGAAAGAACGTACTATTACAGTACCAAATGTCATAGCAACAGCTCGTTAAGCACAATCACGTATCCAACATTTTCAGGTGAAAAGAAGATAGATGACTGAGAGTCACGGGATTTTGAAAGCAATTGATGTTCGATCCCGAAGAGAAGGAAGAGATCTTCGGAAAGTGGGTTTCCTTTCCCGCTGCTAAGGGAGAGCAAGAAAGAGCAAAATTCTTGTTTTTTAACCAGCGCCCCCTTTTGGGTATGCAGGTACTAAGAGTCCTCTCACTACCAACCAGCAGACATCATCTGGCTGGGTCTTGCCGGTATCAACAACGAGAAAAAACTACCAAATGGAAACGTGCCCCTTCCTTAGAAGGTAAGAGAGGGACAGATAGATCTGATTACAAAATCAAGGGACAAAAACTGGATTGGATAAAGCATCAGCTCTGGAAGCTGATACGCCGATGGTTGGAAGGGAAGGCGGACCGCAGCGCAACGACTAGGACTCGTGTCGGAGGACTTTTGAGCGTGAGCTACCACTCATGCAGCGACAAGGACCCGCAACTCTCGAAGGGGCCACCAACCACCCGAATCACTGTAGCAAACCCTCCCTTTACTTTACTCAATGGATAGCGCTTATTCTCTTTCAATCAACAAAATGAGAAATGGGGGAGAAAGAAAGAGGTCTACAGGAGAGAGGGAAGTCATGAATACTTCAATCGCTTAACCCGGAGGGTATCATTCCAGTTTTACTTATATGCCTAAAAGAAAGGCGCTATTCTCGATAGTTCTTCGTACTTCAGTTCCCTGTCCCTGATTGAACAGAGCTTCAAACACCACAATCATGAAAAGCACCTGAACCGAGACCTAAAGCTGAACCGCTGAAGGAACCTGAAAGTGACGAAGTTGCTTTGACTACAGAACCATGCCTGTCTGTTGGAGCGAATTGGATGATCGGGCCGAGGGCTGCCCCCTCTTCCAATTTTTATTTACAACGTTTCATAACGAATCATTCAATCCAATTTAAAAATTTTGTTTCGAAATTTCATAATCCAAGTTTTCAATTTTGAATTGACCCATTTCCAACTTCCCAAAGATTCAACCCATAAGGAATCATTACAAATCTTGATAATTGAAAAAGTTAAGTGGGTAGAGGGACTGGGTGGACGGTCTATCCGCCCTTAAGTGGTATTACCAGCCATTCTGGAGCCATCCAGGGGGCCGGGGCCGTCCCCCACTTAACAACTGGAAAAGATTCAATCAACTTGTTGGCCTGCTTCTATGTCCTGTAGCTTCTAAGGCATGCCTGCCTACTTTTGATGACATGAGATTCAAGACCCCCCTTAAATAAAGTAAAGGCAGCTGCTCCCGATTTCCTTGATCCTTCATCTGGCTGGGCTGTCGATAGAGTAAGCTGGATGTGCTGCCCGGCGCTGCTATTAGCATAACAACCGGTACACCATAGGTTGGCCCAACCCAGTCCTCTCGTACTAGGGTTGGCTCCTCGCAGTTCTCCCTTTAACACCAACGGTAGATAGGAACCGAACTGTCTCACAACGTTCTAAACCCAACTCACGTCTAATAATTATATATATTTTTAAATGCAGTAGAGTAGACTCATAGTGGGAAAGAAGGAAGTCTTCCTGCGGAGGGGGAAGAAGTGGCCCAGTTTAATAGATTCAATGGTCGACGACCTTCCTCACTCCGCTCATCACCCCTGGAGGTATGGAAGAAGCTAGCTTCTCTTTTTTATTGGATTTTGAAAGCTAACTTCCCCGATACCAACAGTCAGGGTATGGAGCCGCATCCCATGGGCTGTTCGAATCCTTAGCCTGTCCTTGATTAGCTTCCTATCACCTACGGGGACTACCCGAGCTAATGATAGAGGCAAGAACACTTTCCGGTTGCGCCCCTTTGTGAACGAGGGGATCGAAAGCCAAAGGAAGTACGGCCGAGAGCCTTAAGCATTGTACAAGGACGTGCTGTAGGAGTAACCCATTACCTTCTGGGTGGAATTGCCAATAAAATAAGTAAATAAAAATGAAGTAGAAGAACTCAGATTCCAAATAAAGGTTCTTAATACCATCGCCACAACGTTTGATAACTACAATTTCCATCAACTCTAAGACCAACCCATCTTCGTAGTTCTACCCAATACTCACGAATCAATGCTTAATATACTCAGTCTAAGTCTAGACATCTTACATTCATGTCTAGATCATTTAAACTAGAGCTCTGATACCAACTTGTAACACCCTAAAAACCAGGGTAAATTTAAAACTGCGGAAACTGTACAATTAAGCATCGTCCAAAGGTATAAATCTCCCAAAAAGGGAACTGTACTTAACCTTTACAAAAATCTGAATACGGATAAGGATCCCAACAACAAACCAATCTAAACATATATTATCTAGATTATATAAGTTGTTGATCCGGAATCATCCAAAAATGTGGGACTTAACAATGCCCAACAATCCAATACTAAACATCTCAAAAACCCTCGGGATCAGTCCCGACACTCAAACCCTTGGCAACCTGCCGCTAACGAGAACCTGAATACATATCATTTGAGAAAAAGTGTTAGGCTTATAAAGCCTAGTGAGAACATACAGTTTATAAATTTCAAGAGATATAAACATTTATATCCAAACGGAAATCTTTCAAATAAGCATTTCCAAGTTAACCGTTGATAAGAATAAAATCCATTAAAATAAGGTCATAAACCTTCTTTCCAGAACCTCACAATTTAATGCACATGTAGTTCTTCGCTTTGATTTCCTTACAGAACCTCACAATTTAATGCACATGTAGTTCTACATTTGTTAACGGCCAGAACCTCACAATTTAATGCACATGTAGTTCTATATCCGTAAATGGCCAGAACCTCACAATTTAATGCACATGTAGTTCTATATTCGTAAATGGCCAGAACCTCACAATTTAATGCACATGTAGTTCTATATTTACTTTACTTGGTAACCTCCAAATAATATTAGTCGACTCAAAACCTAGAGATCCACTAGTAATAGTCCAAACTTGTCACAACATCAATCGTGACCAACCATATATAACCATATGGTATACAAAACATTTTATAAACAAAATGCCTTTTTAAGTTCAACTTCTGGTAAGTATGAGAATCATAAAAATGAGTCCATAAACATTCTTTTACATAAGCTACATAATCAGCAAGTAAAACATCCTTTTACTTCAAATAAGATAGAATCCATCATTTTAGTCAAAAATGATCGGGAACCCTAAAATCTCCCAAAACTCAAGTTATATCAAATATACATAAAACTTAGATCTGAAACCATGGAGATATATAGGAGTTCCAAAAGGTAGCTTTTGATATGTATACAGTTTTTAAAATGATAGTAGGAACTCACCAAACAGGTTTATACGAAAACCCGAAAAACCAGATATCGACCACGACGAATAGGTGAAGCTTTCTACACCGAAACCCCGAGCAATGCACTTAATACTAGCAATCAACGGAGTTTCAAAGATCCAAAGAAAACTTAGAGAGAGAGAGAGAGAGATTTGAAGAGAGAGAGAGAGAGAAATATCTTCAGAATGAGATATTTGATGAAAACCAAATTTAAGCCGGCCAGGCAACCTCGCGGGTTATGTCGCGACCTCAACTCGCGGCATAACTCGCCCACTAACACAAAACCCACACAAACAGGGGGTTTCGCGGGTTGTGTCGTGACCTCAAGTTGCGGTGCAACTCGCGTGGTTCACTGTGGTTCGTCCAAAACCACCAAAATCCAAACTCAAACTCCCAACCAAACGCGGTGCTAACGACAATGCTTAAACTCAAGAATAACAAGATTACATAACGGAAAATCTGGGGTGTTACAAATACATCCTCCATTAGAGAGCCTTGATGAAAGGCATTGTTAATTTCAACTTGACGAAGAGAACAACTATGTGTGATAGTTAGAGAGAGAATCATTCGGATTGTGGTCGGCTTAACCACGGGGCTAAAGGTTTCAGTATAGTCAATACCGGTCTTTGGTGGAATCCTTTAGCAACTAGACGGGCTTTATAACGCTCGATAGAGCCATCGGGATTATATTTGGTACGAAATACCCATTTACATCCAATAAGGTTTTGAGATGGAGAAGATGGAACAAGATCCCATGTGTGATTCTTTTGTAAAGCATTGTACTCATCTTGCATAGTTTCACGCCATACCGGATTTTTCAATGCTTGTGTTATAGTGGTAGGCTCGGTGGAAGTGGGTTGGAAAGAGATATGGAGATTAATTTTATCAATGGCTTACAAATGTTGTTTTGAAGTCTTGTGATAGGAGGTCGTGGTCGGGGAGGAGATGGAGGATTAGGAGGTGATGAGAGAGTAGAAGAGAGTAAAGGTGTCGTGGAGGAAGAATTAGTTTCACTTGACGGGGGAATAGAAGATGAAGATGTATTTTGTGGAGGTTGCATGGGTGATGTAGTAGGTAAGATGGGAAGTTGGATAGCACACCATTCTTCCGCATCATTAGATATGTGTAGAGATGCGACAAAGGAGGAGGTGGAGAAGGGGAACTCATGTTCGATGAATTTAACATGACGAGAGACATATATCTTGTTAGAGGTGGGATCAAGACAATAATAATCACTTTTGGTGGCAGAATAACCAACAAAAACACAAGGAGAAGAGCGAGGATCAAGTTTATTTATGGTATAGGGACGTAACCATGGATAACAAAGACATCCAAAACTCCTTAGTTTATGATAGTTAGGTGTGTGGTCATGGAGTTTATAATATGGTGATTGTAGTTGGAGTGTCGGAGTGGGCATATGATTGATTAGATAGCAAGCGGTAGCAAAAGCAAGGGGCCAATATCTACGTGGCATAAAAGAGTGAGTAAGGAGGGAAAGGTCGGTTTCAACAATGTGAAGATGACGACGCTCTGAATAACCGTTATGTTCGGGTGTATGAGGAGGGGAAGTTAAATGAGTGATGCCATGAGACTCAAGGATTGGACGTAAATTGTTAGCTCCAACTCACTTGTATAGAAGTATTGAAAAATAGGCTAAGCATAGGAACCACATAAGACTGCTCAAAAACATCAAGTACACCACAAAAGATACAATGCTCAGAAGACTCTGTCGACCATCTACCCGAGAAGTTCTCAACCTGAAGATAAGTTTCAGATCACAGAGCCTCTGTGATCAATCACAGAGCCTCTCTGACTCTCTCGGCCTTTGTGACATAAGCTCTCCGACTCTTCACCAATGAAGACCCCTATGACCACTGGATCTAAGCTCTATGCAAATCTAGAGGGCAAATATGTGTAGTGTAAGCTCTACAGAGGGATGATAGGGTCTTTGTTGTACTTAACTACTAGCAGACCTGACATAATGTTTGCTACATGCCTCTGTGCAAGATATCAAGCTAACCCCAAATAATCTCATATTTATGATGTTAAGAGGATCTTTAGATACCTAAAGGGCACCAAGAATCTTGGCCTTTGGTATCCAAAGAACTCTGGCTTTGATCTTGTGGCTTATACAGATTCAGATTATGGAGGATGCAAACTCGACAGAAAGAGTACCTCTGGGAGTTGTCAATTTCTTGGAGGAAAATTAGTCAGTTAAACTTCTAAGAAACAAAATTGTGTATCAACTTCTACGGCAGAAGCAGAATATGTTGTTGCTGCTAGTTGTTGTTCACAAGTTCTGTAGATGAGAATCCAACTCAGAGACTATGGTTTTGATATTGACAAAATACCCATCCTCTGTGACTCCAAGAGTTCCATTGCGATCTCTGCCAATCTTGTACAACACTCTAAAACCAAGCACATTGATATCAGATATCACTTTTTGAAACATCACGTAGAGCATGGCACCATAAAGATGTACTTCGTATCCATAGATTACCAGCTTGCTGACCTCTTCACAAAGGCATTAGATGAGAAAAGATTCATTTTTCTTGTTGGCAAGCTTGGTATGCTTAACATGAGTTGATCCACAGAGCCTCTGCACCTTGGCACAGAGCTTCTATAGTACATATTTCAATTTCAGTATTGTTATCTTTGTTTCTGTGTATATTGTTCAGTCCTTGTATAGTTGTTTTGGAATTCATTCCCTCTAGTCCAATATTATGAGTTTCCTTGAATCTATGACTTGTACAAAGCTTATCTTTTATGACCCAAGCATAGATCAAGGGGGAGCAGAATGAGCCACACAGAGAAGACATTGATGATTCAAAGGGGAGCAAAGAAGTTCTTCGCATCGAGAGATTTTGCAGGATAAGGTAAGTTCTTCACACACTTTCAAGAACAAAACACTTTTCTCGGACACCAATTTCCAGATATGTCCGAATTTGTTCTTCAAAACTTGTCAAAACTTTGGGTGATCAAAACTTCCAAATGTCTTTCCTCAATTAGAATATTTTGGTCTAAGAGCCTCTGAGGTCCTTCACAGAGCCTCTGTGATCGTTCACAGAGCCTATGTACCTCAAAAGGACATCTCTTGACCTCTGAGTTCTGATTTGAATGACTAATACGATCACCTCAATCTCTTTCAATGTTTTGTGATAAAACAAGAGCAACTTTGTGCTTAGAAGAACCATACACATAACCTCATAAGTTCTTTACCCACAGAGCTTCTGCCACTTTCATCACTTACGAAATTTTTCAAAGGTTATGAGGTGCGGGTTATTTTTGAAAGTAACAGTCAAGTGGGTATAGCATATGCCACGCGCGTGAGATAAGTGGGAGGCGCACGCACTCGATCGTGCACCGCCTTTATCCACGTGGCAAAAATCTGATTGGGCCGTATCTGTATCGTCGTTTTTTCAAACGGCTCACTACGTATAGGTACTAATTACGTATTCGAAATTTTATTAGTTACCGCTAATAAATCTCTTACCCTTCTCAGTACATATGCCCTTCTCTTTCTTTTTACCCATTCTTTACTTGCAACTTTACTCTAAAGAAATCAAAAGCAAGAGAAAGCAAGAAGTTCACTTTTCTACCCCCTTCTATCTGCAATGGCTTCACACTTTGCTTCTTCCAAGAACTCCTAAGGCTCTAATGCCTCAAACCACTCCCTGCACTCCGTTGCTCATAAGGATGATTCCCAATCCATTAAACAACAACCACCCCTCACTAGCAAAATGCTTTCCTTTACAAGGCACGATTATCACCTGAGCTCCCTGAACTTGAAATCAAACAACCACTATGTGGTTTTGGACCTAAAAGGTTTCCCTGCTGAAGCCGAACCGTTAATCAAAATCTTGAAAAACCACTTTATTTCAAAATCCCTAACAATGAAAACAACTGATATACCTGAATCTTACATTCAACAATTTTGGCTAAGTGCAAGACATGAAAAAGTGGACAAGTATGGATACTGTGTCATGGGATATGCAACCCATCCCTCAACTGCCAAGATTTTGGACTTAGTCAATAACCGCAGAAGGGTTTCAGAAGTTTTCAGACTCCCAACCAAGGACCATCTAAACCTTGTGAAGTTCTCAGAGGAACCAACAGGCTCTGAGATTCTAGAATTCCTCAGATTCATAGGTTATGCAGAGCCAATTGCCAAGAGGACTGACTTCAGACGTCAGAACCTTCCACCTCTGTGGCATGTCCTCTTCTCGATCTTGAACATAACCTTAACCTGTAAAGTTGGGAGCCCAGACCAATCGAGTCACACCATACTTGCTATTATGTATGGCGTATACTATGACCTTCCACTAGACTATGTCGGGCTTATCTTCAGAGAGATCCGGAATGCTGTGATTGCAAAGAAAGAGGACCAAGCACGGGGCACAGAGCCCAAGAACCATGTGTTCAACAGATTCTTTGCAGTTTTACTCAGGGATGAACTGATCGGGGAAGGCAAACTGCCCGCAGAGGGTAAATTAATTAAGGTATATGACATGAAGTCCCACAAGCCCACTACACTGAAGACAAGATACCCGGGGGCAAGACCTCTGCCAGCTCGTATACTCGTATATTTAGGTATTAAAGAGGGTACTAAGACTTACATTCGTGGGAACAGGACTCCTGCACCGAGTCCTGTAACCCCCCCCCCCCCCACCCGTGTAGGATTCCAGATAGGTGAGATAGTTGTGTACCTTAGGGAAGAGACCACAGAGGGAGCTGAGGAAGATGTGGTCGGGTGGCCGCAAAGCACACTTTGTGAGTAATGAGAGAATAGAGCCTGAGAGTGGGGAGGGGAGTGCTCAAAAGAAGATAAAGAAAACAAAAACACAAAAGAGGGTCGAAGAGGAAGAGGCCCCAAAACAAGTGGTAGAAGTGGCAGAGGCCTTTAAGCCTAAGAAGAAGAAGTCCAAGAAGGACAAAGCAAAGGCAGTCTCAGAGGGTGCAGTGGTCGAGGCAGCAGAGGTAACCAAACCTCTGAAGGAAAAAAATAAGAAAGCCAAAAAGACAAGTGTTGAGGCTGTAGTTATAAAAGAAAAGGCTACAGAAGACACCACTGCAGAGCCCCCAAAGAAGGCCAAGAAAAGGATATTGGTCAAGTTGGCCGAAACAGAACAACAATAAGCCTTGACCAAGGCTCATGAAGGGGAGATAAGGGAAGAACCTGCAGAGGAGGAGGAGGAACCTCTGTAGAGGAAAACAAAAAGGGTGTTAGTATTTGAGAACCCTGAAGAAAGACCTAACAGTCCTCTGAAAGTGGCCACAAAGATAGCCAGAGAAGTAGCTAAACACTACTCTGTGGACATTGGGGAGACTATGGAAATGGAGATAGAGGACGTCACAGAGCTCCCCAGTACTGATGAAGAAAAAGAAGAGAGGGTAAAAGAAAATTTGATGGAGGAGAGAGGAGAAAAACATGCATATGGCACACCACCTAGCCCACCTCCCAGTGTAACCCACATCCCTACCCCTGTAGTTCTAGTACAGAGGGGTATTGAACAAGTACAGCACAGTCCGATCCTTAACCAGCCTAGCCGGACAGAGGGTATTGCTTCATCCTCTGTGCCAATGATAGCCGGGGAAGTCAAATCCACTCCATCCTCTCAAAAGGTTGGTAGTGCAGATATAAGTGTCCAGTTGCCCCAGGACACGCTACTTATCCTCGCAGAGGCATTTGTTGCCTCTGCTCCACATGATAACACTTCCAAAACCATTTCAAAGATGGTTGTGAGCATACACGACAACTCTGTGGATCTAGAACATCTACAGAGTTCACTCCTTAAGGATCTTGGGAGAGACTCTGAATCCTCCCCCAAGACACTTATCGACAGAACCTTCATAGATGATTCCTCTAGGGAACGTCAAGGATTGAAGGAAAATCCTGCAAATCTCAACATCACCACAAGCTCTGAAGGTGACAAATACTCGTTGGCTAAATCTGGACCATGTATTGGTCTAGAGGTTACCTCGGACACTTATGTCACAAAGGCCGAGTTTAAAGCCTTTGATGACTCTGTGATCCAAAAACTGGATGAGTTAAAAAGCTCTATCTCTGCTGCTTCCTAACCACCAAATCCAAATGATGTCGCAGAGGTTCTGCAAGCTAACACATAAGCTCTGCAAGCACTTCAATGAATTTCAGAACAAAACTCTACGGATATTAAGAAGTTATTGGATGCCTCAACCTTGAATGCAACGAAGGATGACTTTGATCAATGTGCAAAATCCATAAACATCCAAACCGACGCAATCAAACAGGCTGGTGACATTGCAATGGAAGAAATGGCCAAGTTCGCCACAGAAGTTACAGCCTCTGGGGTGGACGATCTTACAAAGTTAAAAGAGGGAATTAAGGACATGACTCGCAGTGTCATGGTCCTAGTCCAAGCTCAAGCCTCATCTTCTGTACCACAACCACCATCCTCTGCAACAAATCTCGACAATCTGGCCACCAAGACAGAGCTTGAAACCTTGGGACCGATGCTTCTGAGAAATATGAACCTAATCGGCTCCGACATTGCCAAAGAGGGCAAATCCGTTGCAACAGAGCTGAAGCATACCGTAGCGTCCCTAAAGTTCAAATCCGATTACGAGGTCAACAAGCTCTCCTTAGTTGTAGAGGATGTGATGAAGAAGATAAATCTTCATGCAGAGACCAATCTCTGTAAGAGAAAGAGGAGGAAGGAACCTGCTTCTTGCCAAACAGAGGCAGAGCAGAAGAGGGCCAAGAATGACGACCAGGACCCTGATGCCTCTGGCCCTGGCCATCTTGAGGGGGATAAGGCTACCACAACCATGACTTCTGCACCTATAGTCGCTACTCCTCTTCAAGACGTACCCCTATAAACTGGTATCTCAGAGGGAACACAACAAAGATACAAATCTTGTGCCTCTAAGGTAAAAGCCAAAGAATCTGTTGCTGCATCAATATCTCCAATAACAACAACTTCTACAGGGTCCACACCGAAGAAAGCAAAGGTCAGTGTTGGCACCAACATATTGGAAGAAGAGCTTGAGAAGTTCGTAGAACCATCAAGTCCTGAACTAATGCCCACTGCATCCTTCCAAAAAGTACAGTTCTCAAGTCTTGATCCCGTAAATTCCAAAGAGAATGATTCAGAGATTCCTCCACGGAGCACACCAAAGAAACCCTCTGAACCCAAAGAACAATTCAAGACACTCTCTGTGGCTAACATCTCTGAAGAAAAATCCAAAGTGGACCGAGTAAAAGAAATCGTTCAATCGATGGATGCCATGAGGATTCCAATTTCAAGGCCTCCACCGAGAGAACTGAAGTTCGATGAAAACATCCACACATACCTATACTCTACCAAACCTGAAGACGTGTTCATTGCACCCAATATGCACCCTCTAATAAGGGAGGACGTCAGAAGAAGGTTCGACGAAATAGCTCAAGACAGATCATAAGTGTTCTCCACAGAAGACATTAATCAGGTTCTGAGCATGACTCTGCACTCCTTCTCTCACAAGACAATCATGTATGTCAAGTATATGGTTGAAAGAAAGGATGTGAAATATTATGAGTTCTCAGATGCTGACTTAAAGAACCTCTGCGCCTATGATCTACCACAATTACATGCCTTCACAGAGCAACACTTGGAGAAGAGGAAGGATGTCAAGATCGAAAATTCTAAACAAGAATTTAATTAACACACTCAGAAACAATGTTAAAGAAGTTGCGGAATAACACTTTAACAATTAATCAAAACACAGAATATGAACTCAAATCATAAGTTTATATTGCATAAAACTTAATGATTACAAACTCAACCTCAATCTGTTGAACAGGCTCAACAGACGTTCTACACTTCTCTAAAGAAAGGATTTCTAAGAATCTTGAGGTTAATTCTCTCTAAACATATATTCGTATGAATAAGACTATAAAAAAAACTATATTGAACTATCAAACACTTCTAGACTATATATACAGAACTGATTACAAGATAATTACAAAAGAAATATTGATCTTTAGCATCCATTCCATAATTATCTTCATCATTATCTTCAGCTCCTAGTCTTTCGCATCAATCCATCTTTATCTTCAGAAGCAGCATTAACTCAATAGCAGTATTAACTTTGTCCCTGGCAGTACTAACCACGCTTGTAGTATTAATCTCTTATGGCAATAGTAATTTCCAAGCAGTATTAACTACTAGCAATACTAATATTGCATAGCAGTATTAACATGCTAAGCAGTAGTAATCTTTCTTCACCTAGCAGTACTAACCATACTTGGTTATTTCTGACCCAACAATCTCCCCCTAACTTATCTTTTCAGATTGAGAAGTTAAGTTCTTCAAGATGTGTTCCTCCATGATGCTTTCAAAACTGCATCTTAGTTGCATAGATTAGGATCCAGACCCAAACTCTGATTAATAGTTCTTCTGACTACTATCTTGGCCATTTCAGAATCCTTTGAACATACCAGCTTAGCATTCAACATACCTTGCAATTTAGCTTTGCTGTAGTCATAGATCTTGTCAACCAAGTAGTACTCATGGTAGCTTTTGTCAATTGTGATCATGTAGACACCACAGTTTTCAAATAACATCCAATGATCAATCTTTTTGAATCCATACTCATGATGTAAGTCTTTGATCCTGTACTTCACTCTTTCAGGCTCAAACATCATACATAAGTACTCCATGGCAAACTTGATTAAGCTCATTTCAGTCCCTTCCAGCACATCTTTATACAGAATCAGTCCAACTTTGTATAATTCTTCCAAATCAGACCTTGTACAGCTTCTTACTATCTTTCCCCAGGTTGCATACACCTCATACTGATCACCCATTCTTTTGAATCTGAAATAGTCTTTTCTGTTGTCCTTCAGAATATCCCAGTGAATGATCTCTGGTGCCTGCATTGATATAGGGTCAGCTTGCACTGGTTCTTCATTTGTCAAAGTCATGTACAAATGGAATTGCTCATTGGATTGTTGATTGGACTGCTCTTGATTCTGCTCTGGCTCTGCTGAAGGTTTTGCTCTTGCACTTTCAATCTCCTTTTCAGCTTCTTCTATTCTTGACCTCTTTGCCTTAGGCTTGGTAGCAATAGTTTTCTTTCTTTTTATAGTTCCAATCTGTTGATCCAAAGTTTCTTCTTGCTTGGCTTCTGTCTTTTCTTTGATAGGAGTGCCTTCCTCACTATCAGGGAAAGGCTGTTGGATGTTGAGATCATGTCTTTCTTTTAATTTTCTTTCAACCTCAACCCTTTGAATGCAGTCCCATTTCAGTTTGGCCATCTCCTTCTGGTAGAGCTCCTCTATTCTACCATAAGACATGTTGGTAAACATCCCTTCTTTGACTCCAACTGGCCCTTTCAGAAATTTGATCTTCTTTCTTGATTGGCTAAGTATGTCTTGGAAGGCTGTCTTTGTCTAGTCTTCAGTGGTAGCCTTTGCCTTGAAGCCTTCTTTGTGACTTTCTTAGCAGCAGCTGCAGACTTCAGACTCTTTTGATATTCTTCATTGATCTTCTTGGCCAACTCCAATGCAATCTCTCTGTCTTTGGCAGATTGAATCTCACTTTCCTTTTCAAGGTCTGCTTGCATCTTCCTTGCCAATTCTTCATCCAGAGCTATTTGACTTTGTTTCTTTGATGCTTTTACAGATTCAACCACCTTCTCTTTGCCTTTACCCTTTATCTCAGCATTACTAGCTTCTTTTCTTTTCTTTGCTAGACCACCTTCTTTGATTTCCACTCCCTTAGCCTTTTGAGTAGCCTTGGGAGTGTCATCTTTGGCCTTCACTAGTGTTTCTGCAATCTGTATTTCCTCAATAGTCAGCCCTGTTTTTGCTGCTACTTTTTCAGTTTCTGCTGTTAGACTTATTTCTGCTGCTAGCTTAAAGGTTTTTGCTGCTTTATCTGTTTCTGCTTCTTTCACACTTGTAGCACCAATCTCCCTTTCTTTTTCAACACAAGTCTCCCCCTCAAGATGAGATTCCATGCCAACAGGACTTTGTTTTTCAGTTTCAGCTTCAGTTGTCTCCCCCTTTTTGGAAGCATCATGATCTATGCTCCTCTTCTTTAGCACAAATTTGGTTTTCTTCTTTTTGTGCACTAGCCGCAGAAGCATCTTCTTCAGTTTGGTGATCTGAAGTTGTTGGGAAAGTATCACCTGTTGCATATCTTTTATCTCCAGTGCTTGATCATTAATTTCCTGACTTAAGGTACCAAGTGTATCCATGAATTCATCATAAGTATATCTATCCTCACCTCCTTTGGGTGTGTTGACCACCTTTGAAGGATCCTTGGAAGTTTTAGTAGGAGTCTTCTGCCTAGCAGAAGCACCCTCTACCCCCTTGGTTTCTTGGCACCTGGGACCTTTGGATGATTGCTCACCCAAAGTTGCCGTGGGGAAGGTCTTAAAAATGTTCACACTGTCCTGCCCTGCACTTTGTGCAAAGTCAGTAGTGCGAGCCTTACTGCCCACATGCTCTTCCTTCTCCTTATAGATCACCTTCTGAGGGTTGGGAGACACCCCTGTGGTTTCCCTTTCGATATTCTCTAATGGAGAGTGCTCCATTAGAGGGCTTAAAGGCTTTGGGGGTGAAGATACAAGAAGGGAAGGAACCTTCTGTACCTTTTTCCTGATATATGTTTTGGTGATGGGGGATTTGGCCTTGACAATAGGGATCTGAGGAATGTTAACAGAATTGAATGGTGTGGGTAGGTCATCAGTTGGGTGGTCAGATGTGGGCTATGACCCTGATGCCTCACCATGGGAAAGAGACACACCCATCATTGTAGAGAACAATGGAGTGTCTTGGCTCGAAAAGTCCTTGGAAGGCCTTTTCATGTTTGAGAACACTTTCCCCTTAGGGAGTTTTGGTACATATACCTCCTTGAAGGTAGGTAAATCCGTCAATTCCTTAATAAGTACTTCTTGTACAAACCTTGGATACATAAAAAAGCTTTTTGATTTGGTATCCAGGTTTGACATTAAATCATTCAAGATCATTTGAGAGAAATTGAACTTTCTAGAGGTCGCTAAGCAGACCAAAGCATAGGCTATTGTGCTGCTGAACTCACTCCAGCCAGTTGTTTTTCTTGAAATACAGTGTTGTAGGGTATGAACAAAAAATCTCCACTAAGGTGAAAATCTGTTCTTGAAAAACTTATAGACATCAGTGGGACCTTCATACCCCATTCGATTTAGAACTTGGAAGAAATTTTCCTTAGGAAGATTGGTAATACATGAGGCATCATCTAAGCGTAGATAGATGCGAATACACTCTTCTGAGATGGTCAAGGGTTTATCACACACCCTTGTTTTGATGACCTGAGGGCCCTCTTCAGTGTGGATGGTAGCATTTGCCCAAAATTGTCGTAGATGTTCCACACAGATTGTGGGATTGACAGTGAGGGCATAGGCAATGTGTGACGATTTGAGGAAGTCCACAATCTGATGAAAACCTTCAGCCTGTTTGGGTTTTTGCAGCATAGCAACCTCATTGTGTTCATCAAAGAATTGTAGGCCTACCATCGTTCTGATTGCTTCTAGGGTTCGAATCGCAACTTGTAAGTAAGAAAGCGAGAGAGAGAGAGAGAGAGAGAAAGAGTAGCAATGGAAGTTCAAAGAGTCGTTTGTATTTTGGCGGTCACAAAGGGTATTTATAGGTGAAGGGTTTCAGTTAGAAGCAGTACTAAGTACCCTAGCAATATTAACCAACTATATTAGCAGTAGTAACACATACTGGCAGTACTAACACAGACTAGCAGTATTAACACCTACCAGCAGTAGTAACACTGATTAGCAGTATAAATAAAGCAAGCAGTAGTAACTTTGCACTGGAAGTATAAACTACCTAGCAGTAGTAACCACACTTAAACCTTTTTGAACTGTTATCATAAGTAATATAGAGAGCGGTATTAACTGAACTAGAAGTACAGAGTATTCAATTTAAGTAATCTGGAACACTTAAACACACAAGGTTAGCAGCACCATGCACAATACAATATGAGAAAGTAGACAGTAAGGAATCTATACAGAAAAGGTACATAAAGCAGATCAAAGGAGGCTTATTCAGTGTTTATCATGCCCACACTTGTGACCAAGAATGTGAATCTACCCACATCAAAAGCTTTGGTGAATAGATCAGCAAATTGGTTACTTGTATGGACCTTCACAACCTGAATTAGCTTCTTTTCATTACAGTCTTTGATAAAGTGGTACCTGATTTCTATATGCTTTGTTTTGGAGTGCTTGACTGGATTATTAACAACGCTAATAACACTCTTATTGTCTATGAAGATTGGAGTGTGAAGAAAAGTAATACCATAGTCCAGCATTTGATTCTGAATCCAGAGTACTTGTGAACAGCAGCTTGCAGCAACTATTTTCTCTGCTTCTGTTGTAGAGGTGGACATTGTGGTTTGTTTCTTGCACTGCCATGACACTAGTTTTGCACCCAAAAACTGACATCCCCCTGAAGTTGACTTTCTATCCAAATTTGCACCACCTAAGTCACTGTCTGAATAAGCAAGTAGGTCAAATGGTGAGTGTTGGATCCCAGATTTAATCTCACAACAATGATATAAACAATAAGAGTAATAACAGCGGAAGCAGTATAGTTTAATATCAAAGGAGATTCAAATATCACAGTTCATAAAGTAGATAATAGATAAACAAGATATTCTTGTAATAAAATATTCAACTTATATTATCAGTTATAAGACTTCTTAAGCACACTTTGAACAATAAGGTGATGGTCCTTTTTATAGGACCATAAAGTAAATAGTGTACTTATCTGACAAATAGAAGCATACTTGAACAGTGTCTTACCTAAGAGGTAAGATCAAGACATGCTTGAACAGTGACCTATTCTAGAAAGTAAATCTTATCACAAGGTGACGTGTCATCTGTTCTTCTTTGTCAAGAGATTCAGAGTGATCATCTTCAGAGCTCTAAACTAGGATCTCTGATGAGGAGCTCTCTGATGTCTTTAAGTAAGACTGTCTCTGAACTGACTTCAGAGACAGACAACTTTCTCTGAGACTGACTCTGAACTGACTTCAGAGACAGACAACTTTCTCTGAGACTGACTCTGAACTGACTTCAGAGACAGACAACTTTCTCTGAGACTGACTCTGAACTGACTTCAGAGACAGACTTGCTTTCTTCAGACTTGCTTTCTTCAGACTAACTCTGAACTGACTTCAGAGACAGACTTGTTGATGTCCCTTGAAAGTCTTTAAATGAAGACTTAGTTATTTTCAATACTTTCATTGGTTCAGATTTGGGGCTAACAATCTCCCCCTAAGTACTGAAAATAAACAAAGAACACATAGAACATTTAAACTAGAAAGCAAAGAGGAGAAAGTCATCCTCTGTAAATATTACTTCTCATAAGAATTTGGAATAACAAAAGAGAATAATATTCAAAAAATAATCAGAACCTATCACTTGAACATATCCTATGAAACTTCATGATTAGCTCTCTGAAGTTAATCATTGAGCCAATTTCGAAGTCTAGTTTCGCCAGTAGGTCTGCTATGTGTCGTTCTTGCTTTACATGAATCATCTTCTGTATTCCTTTCAAGGTTTCATCAGAATACTTTTCTACTTGTGAAGCTAGAAAAATTTTCTTCTCTTGGTTCACTCTGTAGATGAAACCCAGAGGTTCTTCAATGATTAATCCAGTCTTCTGTTTGTCCAGGTTTTCGATGGTTTCCACTGGTTTAGTCACTCCTAGCTTTTCTTCACCCAAGTTCAGAGCAATCTAAAAGTCACGTTTGGCTCTGTGTTTGATGTAAGCTTCCATTGCCCATCTGACTTCAACCATGCTCATTCTGATTTCCCTTCTTCCTGAATCGTATCTCGCAGAGAAATAGGTATATAGATGAGTGAGATCATACGGATTTAGATTTACGAGATCATTATCATTAAACTCGTAAATCTTCTGATCAGATCGAGTCACCACATAATGCCTATATATGATTTTGTTGAAGGCGAATGTCTTTTCAGAGATTTTCTCAACTTTTACTATTGGAGCATCGTTGAGAACCGCCTTTCTTGGTGATGTCTTTGCCTGTATGAATCTTTGTTCGTAGTCTGGCATGTCTTCTCTGATTCTTGGATTCAGAGGGATTATTTGAGTGTCTTCCATATTGAACTCACAGTAGATATGCCGAAAGTGATCTTCTATTGATGCTTCAGTAGTGGATTCTAAGAATGTGGGAGGATGAGTGAATACCTTGGCTGGTAAACCGATGCTTGTCTTCTGAAGAAGATTCTCTTGAGGATCCTGTTCATCAACAACCATGGTTTATGTGTCCTTGGGCTGTGACTGAGTTATCTCTGAAGGCTGTTCAGAGATATATCCATCTATCTCTGGAGATTCTCTTAATTCTGAACCTGTTGAGGTATGATGAGGTTGAGCGTTTTTGAAAACATACTCTTCGACATCAATTACTTCGATCTAATCTCCAGCAGCTTCTTCCTCTCTTTCAGAATCTTTCTGTTCTTTCTCAGACTCTGACTCAAAGGCATCTCTCATCACCATTGGTTGTCTTTCGGGTGATGAGAATGCATCTTCAGAGGACGTAGAAAAGTCTACAAGTTGTTCTTCTTCCTCTTCCAGAGCTCCAATTTTCTCTGGAGTCGCATCGGTAACTGGAGTGATTGGAACACCTGGTATTGATGAGGCGTAAAGTATGACTGGTGCTGTGAATGATTGTAAAGTACGGTTTTCATCAGAAGAGGTGGTGTTCCTCTCTGGTTCCTTCTCTTGAACTTGTGCAGAGGGAGCAGCTTTAAAGGTGTGCGCGGTTTTATCTCTGATCTCCGTATTTTGTGAGTCAGAGTGCTCATCATCATCTGAATCTTCTGAATCATCAAATCTGACTTTCTTCACTGCATCGCTACAAGTCCCACCAAAAAACTTGCGTTTGTATTTGGGAGAGCTTGGTTCAGCGATTCCTTTTCCTTTGGGATCCTGAAGTGTCTTCTGAATGGTTTCGATTGCTTCTGAAGCAGCAGTTCTGATTTCAGCAATCTGGTCCTCTGATTTATAGTTATGAAGTTCCAGAGTTGCTTTGACCTGCTTCTGAGCAATAGTAGAGATTTTGGAAGAACAAGTCAGCATTCTGCTCATTATTGCTGATTTGAAAGAGGCCAGATCACTTTTGGTGATGAGGTCTTCAGAAGTTCGGGGTGGTGGTTGTGGTGTTGCTGAAGGTTCGCTGACAGTTGGTACAGAAGCTTGAATTGTTGCTTTGATGAGGTCAGAGATAGAGGCCATTTGATCTGTTGAGAGTGATGATGATCTGGTGGCTACTACCTCTTCCCTTAGTTCTTGTAGAGCTTTCTGAACATCGATGGTTGTAGATGCTTGATTTTGAAGAGCAGCATTCTGAACTTTAAGAGTGGCTACCTCCAGGGATGATTCAACCTTCTGTTTGAACAGTTCTTGTTCCAACTCTTGGATTCTGTTTGAGGAGTCCAAAAATTGGGTCTTCAGAGTGGAAACCTCTGCTCTGAGGTTTGTGTTTTCAGAGCGAAGAGCAGAGGTCTCTGAACCGTCAATTCTCTGAAAGTTATGCTCATTCATGGAGCCTCTAACTTCCTCACAGAATCTCTGGAACTCAGATTTAGTGAGAAGTTCAGAGAGGGGTACATTGGTTACAACACATGTAGCCAATTTTTCCTCGAGTTCAGAGGAGCCTTCGTTCAGAGCTGTTTTGATGTTGTCTTTGGAAGGACTTCCACTCAATCCTTGATGTTCCGGAGAATCATCTCTGAGTGTTCTGTTCTCATCCAAGTCCTCCTCCTCAGATTCAGAGGACTGGAAGTGAATGTGGGAGTTGATCTTGCGATCCAGGCAAGTCAATCCTTGGTTTTGTAGGTCAAGCCATTGTCCCTGAGTTGGACAACTACTTCTTGATATCCTAAAGGGTGAGAGATGAGCCACAGAGGCAGCATCATGTGTAGGATTTTCTGATGTACTCTGAGGCAACTGAGTACTTAAAGTATTGGCTAAGTCCTGTGAAGAGGGCTTATCCAGAAATTGAGTTTCCTTAGTTATGTGAACTTCAGAGGTGGAAAAAGGTACCTCTGAAGTGGCTTGCTGGTTTGGGTTTGAGGTGTGCACCTCTGATTCAATAACCATTACCTCTGGATCAAGTAGGTTAGATTGTGTGGTTGCACTGGGAGATGGGGTTGGTGTCCTAAAATATATGTGCCTTGAGGCATCTTTTTGTTTGGAAGGGGAAGAACTCTCAAGTTTCTCTAAGTCAGAAGACTTGCTCTCTTCCCTCTGAGAATCTTCAGAGCTAGTCTCTGAAGATTCATCCTCACTTTCTTCAGACCTAGTCGAGCTATCCTCTACACTAGCAAATGAGGTTTCTTTCATTACTTCCTCATTGACAGCCCCTTCCGGTGCTCTGTCATCTCTCTCAACTTCGGTTTCTCTACCAAGAGTACCCTCTGGTTCACTCTTGTGAGAGATCTGTACTTCAGGGTCCTCAGATCCCTCTAAAGCCGAGATGCTCTTACTCTCCATTCCAAGTTCAGGACCTAAGTGTGTTGGGGTTCCCAGAACTGGTTCTAGTCCTTGGGCAACACGGAGATAAGAAGCTAAGGCTATAGATTGAGGATTTACCTGATTCAGTATGTGGTGAGGGATCCTCCTTGCTTCTGGATAGCCTTCAGACATAATCGTCGGTTTGAAGTTGTTCATTATGTAGAATGGAGTTTTGGGTTGTTCAGGGGCAATCAAAATATGAAGCTTCTCGATCGCAGCATGGATGATTAGAGACAGAAATCTTGGGAAAGTTATTGAAGGAACTTTGGATGATTGGGTCGTTTGTTCAGGGTCCTTTGCCAAGCATTTGTTCTTCTTCTCTATTGATGTCAGAATCATATCAAAGATTATGCCGGCCATGTCCAAGTTGCGATTGAAGAATAGGGCATACATGATTGACAATATTTCTGGTGTTGCTTGATCCATGCTCCCCAGTTTGCAGGTTAGAGTGCGATTTAGGACAGAGAACATGAAATTCCAGATTGGTGGTAGGTGTTGTCTTCGGAAGTTGCTCAATCTGGTGATTTCAGTGTTGTAACCTAGCATTCGAATGAACTGGAGTAGGGTTTCAGAAGTTGGGCGTTTTTCAAAACGCGTGATTTGAAGTTCCTCAGCTGTTAGGAGTGGGAGAACTTCTCTTAGAACAGTAGGATTGATGAGTATCCTACATTTTACAACTTGAGATATGTCGAACTCGCCGATTATTCCGTTATGTGCATCGTTGTAGTGACTTGATGAATACCATTCTTGAACAAACGAAAGTGGACATTCATTTGTAAAAGCAGTTAGGGCTTGAGTCAGTTCACAGTTGGAGAAGAACTCGCAGATTACTCCATATTGTTCCTCAAATTTGGGAGAATCAAGCTGAATCATGTGATTGTTGTCTTTGATTGGAAAACGATACAGTCTTGAAGGTTCGCCAGATTTGGGAAAAGTTTGCACCATTCATTTGAAGACGCCATTGTTGAGGTTGAAGTGAAGAAGATGAAGTTCAAATTCTTTTGGAGAGAGAGAGATTGCTCGAGAGTAATTTGTAAAAATGAATATCCGGATGTTAAATTGGTTTTGTATCCAAATTTAGAAAAAGATACACTCGAGTACATAAGGTGAAACGACAGTGATTTGACCCTTTGGATAAAGCCGTTTGGCCTTTCACTCATCCCTTTTTGTGACACGTGGCCTTGAAAATTGTTGTACCTACGAATGTAGGTTCCAAGAAAATAGGAAAGGGGCGCCATTTTTCAATAAAAAATTAAATAACTTCTTTTAGCTGACTAGACAAACCTTTCGCCTTAAGAAGTAATTTAAGATATCACTTGTAATAAAAAGGTTCAGTTAAATTGAAATTTTAATTTCAAATGATATCAAAAATTGCTTTTTAATTAAAAAGTTCTTGTTTGAGAAATGACTGGTCTGAAAGTTGTTGACTCCCCCTTCATAGATGATTTGAAAAAAAATTCAAAATTTCAGAGACTCTGAGATTAAATTTCAGAGACCCTTTGATGAAATTCAGAGACTCTGTTTTGACATTTGAAAATTTCTTTTTCTCAATTTCAGAGACTCTGAGATGAAATTCAGATATTCTGATTTGACATTTGAAAATTTCTTTTTCTCAATTTCAGAGACTCTGAGATGTCTTCTAAAAAGTTCTTTTTCTCCCCCTTAACAAAAGAACAACTTTTTATTTTTCTCCCCTTGTCATGTATTTGGAGAACATTCACAAACTGATATTGACATATGCTACTTGGTTCAGAGGCTCTGATATTTTGATCAGAGACTCTGAGTTTCTCCCTTGTTAGGTAGACATATTCAACATTCCTAACTTGCTGATTAAAAAATTGAACCTTCGTTCGTCTAAAGCTTTTGTGAAAATATCAGCAAGTTGGAGATCAGTTGGTACAAAATACATTTCTATTGTTCCCCTTTCAACATGATCTTTTAAGAAATGATACCTTACATCAATGTGCTTTGTCTTTGAATGTTGTACTGGGTTGGCAGAGATGGCTATGGCACTTTTTGAATCACACAGAATGGGTATTCTTTCATATTGTTGGCCATAATCTCTGAGCTGAGTTTTCATCCATATTACTTGAGAGCAACAACTAGCAGCAGCAACATATTCTGCCTCTGCAGTTGAAGTTGAAACACAATTTTGTTTCTTGGATGACCAACTTACCAGCTTATTGCCCAGTAACTGACAGCACCCAGAGGTACTTTTTCTGTCAAGCTTACATCCTGCATGATCTGCATCAGTGTAGGCTGTTAGATCAAAACTTGAAAGTTTTGGATACCAGAGGCCTAATGATGGTGACCCTCTTAGGTATCTGAAAATTCTTTTGACAGCAGATAAATGAGATTCTTTTGGATTTGCTTGATATCTAGCACAAAGACATGTTGCAAACATTATGTCAGGCCTACTTGCAGTTAAGTATAATAGTGAACCTATCATGCCTCTGTAGGTTTTTATATCCACAGATTGTCCTAAAGGATCATAGTCAAGTTTGACTCCGGTGGCAAGAGGCGTTTTCATAGAAGTTGAATCATTGAGTTTGTATTTTTGTAAAATTTCAGAGACATATTTAGTTTGACTTATGAAAGTGCCTTCTGAAGTTTGTTTTACTTGTAAGCCCAGAAAGAAGGTTAATTCTCCCATGAGGCTCATCTCAAATTCACTCTTCATCAACTCTGAAAATTTGTCACAATAATTTTGATTTGTAGAGCCAAATATAATGTCATCAACATAAATTTGTACTACTAGCATCTCATTTTTGTACCTTTTAATGAATAAAGTTGTATCAATTGTGCCTTTGTCAAATCCATTTTTAATCAGAAAAGTGGACATTGTTGCATACCAAGCTCTTGGAGCTTGTTTAAGTCCATACAGAGCCTTATCCAAATAATAAACATGATTAGGAAACTCTGTACTTTCAAATCCAGGTGGTTGCTAGACATAAACTTCTTCATTTAATTTACCATGTAGAAAGGCAAATTTAACATCCATTTGATAAACTTTGAATCCTTTGTGTGCAACATAGGCTAAGAAGATTCTGATTGCTTCTAGCCTAGCTACAGGTGCAAAGGTTTCATCATAATCAATACCTTCTTCTTGGCAATATCCTTTTGCAACCAACCTGGCTTTGTTTCTGATTATTACTCCATCCTCATCCTTTTTGTTTCTGAAAACCCATTTTGTTCCAATTGCAAATTTTCCTTTGGGAAGGGGAACAAGGGTCCAGACTTTGTTTCTTACAAACTCTTGAAGTTCATCCTGCATTGCAAAAATCCAATGAGGATCTTCAAGAGCTTCTTTTACCTTTTTTGGTTCAATAATGCTCAAAAAGTTTACGTAGAAGCATTCATTGATTGTGGCAAATCTTGTTTTAACTCCTTCTGATGAGGATCCAATGATTTGATCAATTGGATGATCTTTTGTCCATCTAGAGATTAGAGCAAAGATTTGGGGTGGAGTTTGAGCTTCAGAGATGACAGTTGGTGACATCTCTGATGTGCTGTTCAGAGTCTCTGAAGTTGTTTCCCGAGATGGTGAAGCAGATTCTTGAATTTCTTCACTATTTGTTTCTGGATTTACTTCAGACACTCCTTGATCATCCTCTTTTTGATCTTCAGCTTCTTCTGATTCACTTTGTTGATCTGAATTTGGTGAAACAGAAGGTGTTAATTCAGAGGGACCAGAAAGAGTTTTACCTGTTTCTTGGGGTCCTTCTGAATTCTCTCTTGGTCTATCTCTGAAGACTACTTTTGGGTTATCTTCATCAAAGAAATCTTCAAATATTCTGTTTAATTCAGATTCTCTTGATGATTCAGAGATAGGTGTTGAGAGACTTTCTTGTTGTTCAGAGCTTTTATTGTCATCAAAAGTGATATTGATGCTCTCTTGGATGGTCCTTGTTCAAAGATTGAACACTCTGAAAGCTTTTGAGGCTAAAGAATATCCAATGAATTTGCCCTCATCAGCTTTCTTGTCAAACTTTCCAATAGATTCTCTATCGTTCAGAATGTAACACCTGCATCCAAAAACATGAAAATATTTAACATTAGGTTTCCTATTGTTAATGAGTTCATAGGATGTTTTCTGAAATCTTTTGACAATTGTAGCTCTGTTATGAGTAAAACAGGCTGTTGCCACTGCTTCTGCCCAAAAATTTGTTGAAAGATCAGATCCAGCAAGCATTGTTCTCGCAACTTCAACAAGTGTCCTGTTCTTCCTTTCAACTACTCCATTTTGCTTAGGGGTTCTTGCTGTAGAAAAGTTAGGAGTAATGCCTTCTTCTGATAGATATGAATTGATTTTGGCATTTTTGAACTCTGTTCCATTATCACTTCTTAGTTTCTAAACTTTGCTGCTGAATAGAACCTGTAATCTTTTCAACAATCTTATCAAAATATCAGGTACTTCATATTTGGCTCTGATGAATTCTATCCATGTGAATCTGGAAAATTCATCAATCAGAACCAAATTGTATTTCTTACCTGCTAGACTCTGTACAGAGATAGGACCACAGAGGTCCACATGAAGCATGTGCAGAGGTCTAGGACAGTTGTTTTCACTTTTGGTTTTATGTGAAGATCTTTTCATTTTTCCCATCTCACAAGCAGAACAAAGATGATCCTTGTTAAACTTCAGAGATGGTAAACCCTTAACCAAACTAAGTTTAACTAATTTATCAAGTGAGGAAAAGTTTAGATGTGAAAACTTTTTATGCCAGAGCCAGACTTCCTCACTACTCAGAGATATAAGACAAAGTTTCTCTGAATCAGTGTCGTTGATTTTGGTAAAATTCATTCTGTAGAGGTTACCTTTTCTATCTGCTCTGAGTAATTCTTGACCTGATTCTGAGTGGAGAAGTGAACAATATCTTCTTTGAAATTTCACATCAAAACCATGATCACAAAGTTGACTTATGCTGATCAGATTATGTTTTAATCCATCCACATAAGCAACCTTTGAAACTAAAACATTTCCTCTTGATAATTCACCATATCCTTTAATCTGTCCTTGCACATTGTCTCCAAAAGTAACTGCTCCTCCAGATTTTGCTTTGAATGAGGATAGCAGTTCCTTATTTCCAGTCATATGCCTTGAACATCTAGAATCTAGGTACCAGATTGGCATTGACTGATTCTGCAAGACATATTATTTTTTCTTAGGTACCCATCTCATTATGGGTCCTTTTATGTTAGACTTTGGTGGATTTGTATGACTTTTTGGCATCTCATCTTTTGATGTCTTGCCGTTATTTGTCTTCTGTTAAAATTTTGTCTTTGAGATATTTTTCAGAGATTGATTCAGAAGACAATGTGATCCTTTGAAATGATTTTTCAGTTTGATCAAGAGATGAATGTAGTTGCAATTAATATAACAAGAAGAAGTAGGAGCAAAGTTTTTCTTTTTATTAAAAGCAGTTGTTACATTTTGACTTCTTTTTAAATTAGCATTAGGAATATTACATGTATCCCTAACTACTTCTTTCCTTTTTGCTTGAAAGACAGTCTTCTTTTCAAGTTGCTTTTTCTTGATCAAAAACATCTTCTTTTCTTTGCTGCTTACTGCACAGACATGATCAATATGGTTAATTTTTGTCCATTTGCCTTTTTGTTCAGGAGAGAATTTTATTGTTTTATAGGTATAAGAATTAGAAGTGTTTGTTTTATTCTTGACCTTTTCTTGTAATTCTTTTTCAAGTTCCAGAGATGTTTTTGCTTGTAAACACATATTTGCAAAATCAGGACTTATTGGAATTCTGGTTTTGGTTTTCAAAAATGAAATTGGAACATTCAAAATACCAAACCCAACAGTTTCTATCTTTTTGTGAATTACATTCTCTGGTTTACAAAAAATCTGTTCATCAATCTCTTGATCAGATTCTGAATCAGAATCAGAATCAAGAAAGTCTCTCTTAGTTTTAATAGAGATAGCTACCTCTATTGGTTTTTCAATTTGTTTTGTTCTAGAGACTTTAATGATCCGTTTCATGCTTTCTTTTCTTTTTAAATTCTCCAAGACATTTTCTTTCCATATCTTTTTAACATCATCTTTAAATGTAGTTCTAATGTTTTCATTTGACTTTGGTGAATACAGAGGGGCATTCGGATTTAGTGAACTCTGAGATTCATTTTCAGAAGTACTTGTATTAGAGGTACTTGGTTCGGATGTCTCTGATTCATTTGAGATGAAAGCATCAAATCTGAAAATTTCTTTGGGATCATAGCTCTGAGGTTTTGTGAAGTGTACCTCTGAAGTTTCTTCTTTTATCTGTAACACAGATTCTTGAAAGTTTTTTACTTCAGAGTATGTAGTATTTTTGAAATTCAGAGCTCTTGCTTTTGATCCCTCTAATGTTTTCATTCTTTTGAAATTATTCAGAGATGGACCTTCAAAGCTTTGGACCTTTCCCATACGGAAAGTAGAAGAAAGTGATGTTTTCTCCAATCCAGTGAATGAATTCAACTCATTGAATCCCAGCCCTTGAGAGTCCATTTGAGTTTTTATTTTATCGAAAACACCTTGTGCATTAACATAGCTTTTGATTCGAAGATTTTTTCTATCTAGAGATTGATGTAGGATTTCTCTTTCCTTTTGAAAAAATTTGGTTAAGGTAATAGAATTGAGCCTTTCATACTCAGATTTCTTTACTTCTTCTTCTTTTCCTTTTAAAACTTTCTCAATTTTTCTTATTTCTTCTGAAAATGATTTTTCTTTTTGTTTGTGAGATTCTTCAAGTTTGGTCTTTTCAAGAAAATTTTTTTTCTTTTCTGATTCCAGAAGATATTTTTCTCTTTTGAAAAAGATGAGCTCTTTTGACATTTGCTCTCTTTTCTTTTTCTCTTCAAGAAACTTTTGCTCTAGATCTTGAAGTTCATTAATTACTTTAAAAGCATCTATTTCAGGATCACTATCAGAGGTGTAAAGAGAGTTTACCTTTTCAGAGTTGTCTTCTGATGCTCCATCAGTTTGATTTCCATCTGAAAAAGCCATACCACAGAGATTGGTAGGCTCTTCCTCGTCGTCGCTTGTTGAGTCAGATAGCCAGTCTTCCATTTCTGCTACAAGAACTCTTTCTTTTACGTTGTACTTGTATTTGTTCTTGTAGTAATCTTGATCTTTGACAAGTTTTCCTCTGCAGTTTGCAGAGAAATGGCCTAGTTTTCCGCATCTGAAACATCTTCCATCATTTTGATTTGTTGGAAGAGTGACAGTACTTGTCTCTGGCTTCTGTTCTTGAGGTTTGAAGTATCTCTGTGGCTGTGGATACCTTGGTTGAAATGATTGTTGAGGTCTTGATTGTTGAGTTGTATCATTGTTGTTGAAGTTTGTACCCTTTTGATCACTATATGGAGTGAATCTGGGTTCTTGTTGAAATCTGACACCATCTTGTTGAAATCTTCTTTCAGGATTTCTTCTTTCTTCATTCTCTCTTCTTCCTTCAAATACTTTCTTGCCAAATTTCTTGTTAAATTGATGAGTGATTAATGCAAGAGATTTGGCGAAGGCATTAATATCATCTTCTAAATCTGAATCTGAATGATTTTCTTCTGCCATTAGGACCTTTTTGGATCTTCTTTTTGTTTCCAAACCTTTTTGTGACTTTTCACAGTTGTTTTCTTTCGAAATTTGTTTTGAAACAAGTGCAAGGGGTCCACCTAAAGACAGTTTTGATTTTTGCTTCATAACTTCCTTTTCATGTGCAACAAGAGTGCCATAAATGTCAGTTAATGACCGTGACTCAAGATCTTGATTGGCTTGTATGGACATGGACAGTTGTGACCATTCTTCATTTAAGCTTTTCAAGAAAAGAACGTTGTTTTCCTCTTTTGTTCTTATCACTCCAAACTTTCTGCATTTGTTGATAAGAATATTGAATCTTGAGTAAGTTTGGTGTAATATTTCTTCTGGTAGAGCATGAAAATCATGATATTCATTTATGCATAGATTTCTCCTATTTTTCTGGGTTTGTAGGCCTCCTTCAAGTTGATTTAACAACTGATCCCATATCTCTTTTGCAGTTTTACAAGAATCAAGTTCTTGAAAGATATCATTGGGAATGGCCATTATCAGTAATCTAACAGCTTTTGAGTCATTATCCATCATATAAGTTTCTTCATCAGTGAAGTTTGTGGTTTTCTTTTCATAATATGCAGGGATTTCAGCAGTATCTGCTGTTTTAGGAACTCTTGGAACCAACACCATTGGAATGTGAGGTCCAACGTTTACTGATCTAAAGAGATCCTTGTCCATTCCTTCTAAGAAATTTACCATCCTTATCTTCCATTGGGGATATTCATCCCTTAAAAGTGTAGGAGGTTTTGTTAAAGACCCAGCTGTATAAATGGCACTTATGCTTGAGTTTGCCATTTTTGAAGAAAAAGATGAAGATTTGAAGAACAGATGCTTTTTGTATTGAACAGTGATTTACTATCAAATCTTGAGCATATGGTGTTCTTTAATAAACCAGGTTTATTTGAACATGCAAAGATATTGAAAGTTAGAATCTGTTAGAGCATAAATCTGTTGGATACAAGATCAAGAATACTGAATGTCAAAGTTGAGAAAGTCAAAGCTGCTAAAGTCAAATCTCATTAAAAGTCAGTCTATTTGTAATAAGTCAAATGTATTTTGTATTTGTATTTTCTTTGTAATTAGTAGTTAGTATAAATAGTTTCTTTCCTTTGTATTTTATATATGAACTGAATTGAAAAATCATTCTGTTGTATTCTAGAGAGGGAAATATCAGAGAGAGAGAGAGAGAGAGAGATCGTTGGAGAGAGTTCTAGAGAGAGAGAGATTGTAATCTTGAATTGAGAAATTAATCAAACAGGTAATTGTTTCTTAATTCTTGTTTGTGTGATTAATCTTGTTTTAGAAACTAGATTCTGGAACAATCAATTGGTATCAGAGCAGATCCAAATTAGAAAAATCGAGAAATCAAGAAAGTTCACTGTTCATCGATGTCCAGAATCGATTCTGTATGTTAGTGAGTTTTTGGTTCTGAAATCGATTAGGTTTTGTTAGGAATGTGAAATCGATCGAGTTTGTATAGATAGATGTGAGAATTGCACTGTATTGAATTCGAATTTTCGAATTTAGTGGTTTTGTTTTTCACGAGTTCTTGACACTGTATCTGATTCAAAAGTGTAATTTTTGTGTATTTGATCCATTTTTTTGTGTTAGTTTTGTGTTCTGGATGTTTAAACGAGTGAATTGTCGAAGGTTAGTGTTGTAATTCTAGGTTTAGATGAGTGATTGGTAATTTTTGAACGATTTTCAAGGTTTGCGGGTCATTCATCAGGTTTGCGGGTCGTTCAAAGTTTGCGTTTCATTTGGGATCAGAGACTAATTGTAGTTTGCGTTTGCAACTAGAAAAAACGCAAAGTGGTGATTTGCGTTTGCTGATTGAACCGCAAAGTTAAGGTGTGCGTGTGCTTCTTGAAATGCAAAGTAGAAAGATTGGAGCTCAGACACGCAAAGTACGTGTTGCGGGTGTAACGAGACACGCAAAATGTGTCTTGCGGGCGTAACGAGACACGCAAAGTGCGTCTTGCGGGTGTAACGTGACAAGCAAAGTTTATCATTTGACACGCAAAGTTCATAACACGCAAAGTGATAAACGCAAAGTGACAAACGCAAAGTAGAGGTTTGCGGTCCATGTGAATGAGATGCAAATCTATCCGAGTATGCAGATGCGATCTTACTTTGTTTAGGAAACAAAGAAGGCTCTGATACCAATTGTTGGATCCCAGATTTAATCTCACAATAATGATATAAACAATAAGAGTAATAACAGCGGAAGCAGTATAGTTTAATATCAAAGGAGATTCAAATATCACAGTTCATAAAGCAGATAATAGATAAACAAGATATTCTTGGAATAAAATATTCAACTTATATTATCAGTTATAAGACTTCTTAAGCACACTTTGAACAATAAGGTGATGGTCCTTTTTATAGGACCATAAAGTAAATAGTGTACTTATCTGACAAATAGAAGCATGCTTGAACAGTGTCTTACCTAAGAGGTAAGATCAAGACATGCTTGAACAGTGACCTATTCTAGAAAGTAAATCTTATCACAAGGTGACGTGTCATCTGTTCTTCTTTGTCAAGAGATTCAGAGTGATCATCTTCAGAGCTCTGAACTAGGATCTCTAATGAGGAGCTCTCTGATGTCTTTAAGTAAGACTGTCTCTGAACTGACTTCAGAGACAGACAACTTTCTCTGAGACTGACTCTGAACTGACTTCAGAGACAGACAACTTTCTCTGAGACTGACTCTGAACTGACTTCAGAGACAGACAACTTTCTCTGAGACTGACTCTGAACTGACTTCAGAGAAAGACTTGCTTTCTTCAGACTTGCTTTCTTCAGACTGACTCTGAACTAACTTCAGAGACAGACTTGTTGATGTCCCTTGAAAGTCTTTAAATGAAGACTTAGTTATTTTCAATACTTTCATTGGTTCAGATTTGGGGCTAACAGTGAGTCATGAGGATACCAAAGACCTAATCTAGGTTGGCCTTTGAGATATCTGAATATCCTCTTGACTGCTTAGGCCTTACTTGAAATCTTGCACACACACAAACAGGAAACATGATATCTGGTCTTGAAGCAGTGAGATACATGAGGGAGCCAATCATGGATCTATAGTGATGAACATCCACATCCTCCCCCCTCAAGATCTGCAGTGATCTGTTTGTGTGTCTCCATGGGTGTGCTTGCAGGCTTTGAATCTGAAAATCCAAATTTGGTGAGAATATCCTGCACATACTTGGATTGGCTGATAAATATCCCATCTTTCTTCTGCTTAACTTGTAGCCCAAGGAAGAAAGTAAGTTCACCCATAGAACTCATCTTAAATCTCTTGTGCATCAATTCTTCAAAATCTCTGCACATTTGATCTTTTGTGGATCCAAAGATAATATCATCCACATAGATTTGTACTATAGGATGTCCTTCTTCTTCTGAATGAATGAACAGAGTCTTGTCTATGATTCCTCTTTGAAAACCATTTTCCAAGAGATAGGTAGACAAAGTGTCATACCATGCCCTTGGTGCTTGATGTAGCCCATAGAGTGCCTTCTTCAATTTGTATACTCTGTCAGGATAATTTGGATTCTCAAACCCTAGAGGCTGACAGACATACACTTCTTCTTCAATTCTCCCATACAGGAAAGCACTCTTTACATCCATCTGGTAGACCCTGAACTTCATGAAAGAAGCATAGGCTAAGAATAGCCTGATTGCCTCAATCCTGGCCACTGGTGCAAATACCTCTTCATAATCAATTCCCTCTTCTTAAGTATACCCTTGTGCCACTAATATGGCCTTGTTCTTTATTACTATTCCTCTCTCATCTTTCTTGTTCCTGAAGATCCATTTAGTGCCTATAGCTCTGTGTTCTTTAGGAAGGTCAACCAAATCCCATACATCCTGCAGCACAAACTGCAGTAGCTCCTCTTGCATTGCTTCTATCCAGCTTGGATCCTTCATTACATCATATGCCTTTTTCGGTTCAACCTGAGATAGAAAGCAAGAAAGTAAACCCGATTGTATATCTTTCAATCCTCCCAACTTACTTTGATTCCTTGTGATTATAGGTGAATTGATGTCACCAATCACCAATTGAGGAGGATGATTTTTCTGAACTCTTGTTTGATGAACAGCCTCTTCATTAATATCTGTTTCCAGATTAGAGTCATTCTTTTCAGGAGTGCTGCCACCAAAAACTGAAGAGTTGTCATCATCTGTGTCATCTTCTTCCAAACATGGCATCTCAGGACTTTTGATTCCTGAATCTGAGGGTTGATCTTCCTTTTCACCTCTGTCCTCTTCATTCTGAGTTGGTTCAGTGTCCTTTGATTCTGAAGTATCTTTCTTATCTTGGTCACAGAATTCAACAGGATCAGCAGTAGGTGTTGGGAACAGCACAAACTCTTGTCTTTGTACTTGTACATTTTCTGTCCCTGTTCCTGCATTATGCTCATTACTGAAACCCAAAGAATTAGTCAGTGAATCAATGTTAAATAGCCAATCAGGACCTTAACCAAGTTGATTTGGTGTGTTCTCATTGCATTTGACATTGTCACTTTTCGCAATAATCCTAGAAGAGGTGTTGAAAACTCTGTAGGCCTTACTTTGAGATGAATATCCAACAAGAAACCCATCCTCAGCTTTGCTATCAAACTTGCCTATGTGAGTTTTGGTATTGAGAATTGTGCAAGGACACCCAAATGGTTTGAAAAATCCAATAAAAGGTTTCTTCTTTTTAAAAAGCTCATAAGGTGTCTTGTCTTGAGATTTCACTACTAGAACTCTGTTTTGAACATAGCAGGCAGTATTAACTGCTTCTGCCCAAAAAGTGATTGGAAGTTTTGAATCTGCCAACAGAGATCTAGCAGCTTCTATCAGAGTCCTATTTCTCCTTTCAGCAACACCATTCTGTTGAGGAGTCCTAGGAGCACTGTATTGTCTCTCAATGCCTTTTTCCTCACAGAAGCTGTTTAGGTCATTGTTTTTAAATTCAGTTCCATTATCAGACTTGATGACTTTAACTCTTAGATTTGTTTGGTTTTCAACTCTAAGAACAAAGGATTTGATCAGTCCACTTGTCTCATCCTTAGTCCTCAGAAAATAGACCCAAGTAAATCTAGAGAAATCATCAACAATAACCAAGCAATAAGATTTCTTGCCAATACTCATCACATTTGTAGGACCAAACAGATCCATATGCAGTAAATTAAGAGGTGAAGAGATTGTATTTATCTCTTTGGACTTATGAGAAGTTTTGTGTTGTTTGCCTTTAAGACATGCAACACAATGATCATCACATGAAAATACCTTTTGTGGCAAACCTCTTACAAGGTTGTTTTTCACAAGTTTGTTAATTGTTTTAAAGTTCATGTGACACATCCTTCTGTGCCAAAGAGATGATTCATCCAAAGAAGCTTTTGAAAATAAACAATTTAAAGATGAATCAGAAGTTACACTCTCCAAGTCTAAGCAGTAAACATTGTCCTTTCTAGGAATTCTAAGTAGTATCATACTTTCATCAACTACCTTGAACCCTGGAGCAAGAATAATACATTCAGTATCATTGAATAATATGCTATGTTTCTTGTCACAGACCTGTGATACACTTAACAGGTTCTATCTCAATTGCTCAACATAGTATACATCCTCAAAGATCATCTTACCTTTTGACACATTATCTTTTCCACTTATCTTTCCACCTGCTGGATTATCACCAAAAGCAACATGTCCTCTATCAATTATTTTGAAGTTTTGAAGGCAGGCCATGTTACTTGTCATGTGCCTGGAACAACCACTATCAACATGCCAAATGCTCCTTCCCTTGAGCTGTTGGTTGCCCTGCACAGATAATAAAGCAGTTAGTTTTTAATAGGAACCCAAGCCAAAGTGGTCTTGGGTTTCCCATTCTCATCAACATATTCATATTCAGACTTTATGAGATTATCAAACTGAGGAATCTTATTGCTTGAATACTTTGTCAGAAGAATGGGCCTGTCACTGGAAGCAGTACTAACTTGATTAGCAGTACTAACATCATTAGCAGTACTAATTGGATTAGCAGTACTAACTTTGTTAGTAGTACTAACTTTGTTAGCAGTATTAACTGGTTTAGCAGTAGTATTGCTTGCAGCAGCACTATTTCTGTCAACAGTACTATTTGAAGTAGCAGTACTAACAGATTTATTTACTTTTGGAACCCAAACCTGGACAAAGTTGTTTGCTTTCTTTTTCTTTAAGTTACTCCTTGGCTTATTTGGAGTATTTTTCTTTGAATTAGCAAACTTATTCTGAACATGAGATTGTATAGGTGCCCTCCTCACATTCTCAGCCATATGATTCCTTATTTGCTTCCTATAACCAACAGGATTTTGTATATTTCTTTGAAAAGTGATCCTCTGGTTAATAGGATTGAAATAACAGTGTTTGGCTAGATGATTTAACTTGCCACAGATAAAACAAGGCTTTGGTCTGTTAATTTTTCTCAGATCAATTCCTTGTTTTAAAGCCCACTGATTATTTTTGTTTCTTTGATTTCCCCTTGTTTTATCATGTTGTCGGGGCTGATTTTGTTTACAAGTACAGGGATTAACAACAGTGGTTTGCATGTAATGGACTCCCTGTACCTTTCCCTTCCCTCTCTTAGAACTTTCAGCCTTCTCACTCTTTACAAAAGGTTTACCCCCCCCCCCTCATTAGTAAGGATATGATTTTCTAAAGGGATTTCTTTGAAGTCATCCTTATTCTTACCCTTAGTGGTCTCTTCTTCAGCCTCTTCCTCAATCACTACACTGTCAAGAGGATCTACATCTGTGGCTCCTGCAGGTAAGTCTATTTTCTCTTGTCTTTCTAAGAGGTCTGAAGTGGGAGGGATATAGTTATTGTTATAGGGTGGAGGGGTACTATTGTATCCTAAACCTCTTTTCAGGTTGTCATGGACTTGAGATTTTAGAAGTGGGTCCATTGCTTTAGAGGCATTGGAAAACTTCTCAATGTCTAGCTTGGCTTTCTCAAAATCACTCCTTATCTTCTCACATTCCTCTTCAGACTTTTTAAGCTTAATTTCTAACTGATTCTTTTCCCACTTCCAGTAGTTAGTATCATATGTGTGTTGAAGTTCATTGGCTTTGTATGCCTTAATCTGTTCTTCCAAATTCTCAACAATCACAACATACTATCTTCTATCTTTCTCTAACCTTTTTAGGTCATCACACATGCTTTGATTGTGATCCCTGTACTTTTTAACAGTTTCTATGCAAGATTTTGAGCAAAGGTTAGATTTTACCTCTGTGGGAATATCAGTGTTTGTTGACTTTGAAACTTTAGCCATTAAAGCTTGATTCTGAACTGCTTCTTCTGCTTGGTCACTCCAATCAAATCCCATTCCTTCTTAGGAAACAAGAGCTTGAGAAGAGTTCCTGTTGTTGAAGCTAGTGGACTGTGATGGTTGATGGTTGCTAGTATGTTGTTGAGGCATTCCACTTCTGCATTCTCTTGCAAAGTGCCCCAGCTTGTGACACTTGTAACATTCAACCTTGGATTTATCAAATCCAACCCCATCTTCTCTTTTCTGAGCAAAGTTATTCCTTCCAGTCCTTTTGATGAATCTTTTTACCCTCATTGTGAGCATAGCCATCTGCCACTTGATATCCATCTCTTCCAGATCATCAGCATTTATCTATTCTAAGTCATCATTAATTAGAGTGGAATTAGCATGATTGGCTAGAAAAGCTTCTAAAACTGAGTCATTAGATCCATCTTGCTTTGATCCATGGGCAGCACTAACTGATTCTGTATTAGCAGCAGAATCAGTAGAAGATGATAAAAGAGCAGCATTGTATGAGTATCCAGAGGGCCTTTTCTTTGCTTCTACCTCTGCTTCAAACACCCTAAGGTCATTATAGAGGTCATCCAGTTCCTTGTCCTCCAGTTGGTCATTCTGTCTGAAGGAGACAGTGTACATAGTCCATTCATCACCAAGAGATCTTAGAAATTTTCTGTTGACATCATCTTGATCTATCTGGACACCAACAGTAGCCAATTCACCAATTAACTTATTAAATCTATCAAAAGTTTGAGTCATGGACTCATTCTTTGTAGACATGAAGTTTTCATATTGCTGCTTCAGGATGGCCTTCTGATTTCTCTTGGTACTTTTGGTACCAGAAAATCTTTTCTCCAGTGCATTCCATAGAATTTGTGCATCAGAACAGTTGCAGAATTGATGTTGGTACTCATTAGGAATAGCCAAGAGCAGAGTGCTCAAGGCTTTCATCTCTGTCTGCCTCATCTTTCTTTCTCCATAAGTCTTTGGTGGAGGTCTCTTGCCTTCTGCATCCATCTTTCCTCCATCTGAGGGACCATTCTCAATGATGTCCCACATTGAGAAGTCTGTGAGAAGAATGTACTGCCTGATTCTGATCTTCCACATGTCAAACTCATTAGGTTTGAGCATGGGAACCTTTGATACCAAAACGCTATCGCTTGAACTATCCATGATTATAAGTTTCTGAGTTTTCTAGCTCTGATACCACTTGTCAAGATCGAAAATTCTAAACAAGAATTTAATTAACACACTCAGAAACAATGTTAAAGAAGTTGCGGAATAACACTTTAACAATTAATCAAAACACAGAATATGAACTCAAATCATAAGTTTATATTGCATAAAACTTAATGATTACAAACTCAACCTCAATCTGTTGAACAGGCTCAACAGACGTTCTACACTTCTCTAAAGAAAGGATTTCTAAGAATCTTGAGGTTAATTCTCTCTAAACATATATTCGTATGAATAAGACTATAAAAAAAACTATATTGAACTATCAAACACTTCTAGACTATATATACAGAACTGATTACAAGATAATTACAAAAGAAATATTGATCTTTAGCATCCATTCCATAATTATCTTCATCATTATCTTCAGCTCCTAGTCTTTCGCATCAATCCATCTTTATCTTCAAAAGCAGCATTAACTCAATAGCAGTATTAACTTTGTCCCTGGTAGTACTAACCATGCTTGTAGTATTAATCTCTTATGGCAGTAGTAATTTCCAAGCAGTATTAACTACTAGCAGTACTAATATTGCATAGCAGTATTAACATGCTAAGCAGTATTAACATGCTAAGCAGTAGTAATCTTTCTTCACCTAGCAGTACTAACCAAACTTGGTTATTTCTGACCCAACAAAGGAGTATATGATCGCAAATGGAAAAATCAAAGAAGTCATGCGAGAACATGTCAAGTATCATAGCAAGATGGACTTCGAGATAGCTTTGCAGCTTGGAGTCGAAAAACTATCGATTATAAGACCGGATGATCACTTCCCAGGCATAGAAGATATACCTTCCAACTCCGTGATCACAGAGCCTGTGTTTGGTTTTATCTACAGAGATGATCATGACATAAAGAAGATCTTCAAGCCCGACCAATGCCATAAATACTCCAACAACACTCTTAAGAGGATCAAATACACAATCACAAAGAGAATTGGCAGAGAAACTGTACAGAGGGGACCCGCAGAGAGGTTAATCAGAGACATTGATGCACAGATAAGATACAGAGAGCTCATTTTGTCAATGAGAAAAACACTTGCAGAGAGCTTCACCAATCCAATCAATGATTTTCGTCAGTGAACTTCTGTAATAGTTTAGATTTTTTCATTCATGTAATTTCTTTGATGTAATTGCCTTGTGGCATTTCCTTTCTGAATGAAAAATCAATCTTCAGAGGTTGAGTTCCTTTCACCTCTTTTTGTTTCTAACTTAGCCAAACACTCACCATTCCAATTTTTTTATTTTTCAATACTTAGGGGGAGATTGTTAACTCTAACTCACTTGTATAGAAGTATTGAAAAATAGGCTAAGTATAGGAACCACATAAGACTGCTCAAAAACACCAAGTACACCATAGAAGATACAATGCTCAGAAGACTCTGTCGACCATCTACCCGAGAAGTTCTCAACCTGAAGATAAGTTTCAGATCATAGAGCCTCTGTGATAAATCACAGAGCCTCTACGATGGCTGGCCTCTGGAGATGGAAGACTTGAAGACTTTCAAGACAAGACCACGTGTAGAATACGTGAGCCTATTGTACGAAGATTCTAAGGATCATTTCATGCGGCTCCACGATGTATTACTTTTCAGGTGGCATTCCATATATAGGATGCCAGCCTTTGTCTTGTACTATTGTGTGCTCCCCTTGCTATATGAAAGAAGCACCTCCTGCTCTGTAAACAAGCGAGCACACACTAATCTGAGAGCAATCCTGTATTTCTTTGAGAATATTAGCACACACTTATGTGTGTTCTTGGTGTAAAAGCAAGTTTATTCAAGCAGATTCTTCGGCAATCATTCCTTACTTGTTTGTGATTCTGTTTGTTACTTGTTGGTGTGTCTACTACCATTCTATAACTATTTTACTACACTGTAAACCGCTTCCGCACTCTAAATCATTTGTTCAGTGTAGTTTATAGTTAATCATCGTATAGAACACTGTATTTGGGATCAACATAAACCAATATATTCTCCACCATTATCACTAAAGATGGTAATTATGGGGCATTGAAAGTATTTTCAACCAAGAGCTTGAATTTATGAAAAACATTAGTGGCATCCAAGGTTCTAAAAAACGCGCCTTGGCGTCGCCATGGCGCACCATGGCGTCGAGGCGTGGCCTTGCCGCCACATTTTACCCCTTGGCGTCGAGATAAGGCGTCGAGCTCGTTATGGCGTGCCATGGCACTCCATGGCGCGTTATGGCGTTACGCCTTGGCATTGAGATATGGCGTCAAGCTCGTTATGGCACGCCATGTCCCGCCATGGCGCGTTATGGCTTTACAACTTCGAATTTGTGTACTTCGAAATTCGATTGGAATTTACCCATTAGTATCGATTATAGCTTAGAAATTTTTTTGTTTATCGTTTTATATGAATTTTAATTGTTAATAACTCGTTCATTATTGTTCAAGACAACGATAAAAACACACACATACACATATATACATATAAATTATATACAGATTTGCCGCCTTAAGTCACGCCTTGGAAAACGCCATGGTCTCGCCATAACTCGTAAGGCTTGAGGCTTGACCTCGCCGCCACGCCACGCCTTACGCCATTTAGAACCTTGGTGGCATCATTTTTGTGTTTAAGTGGATAAAACCACACATATTTGGATTAATGATCAACAAATATTATGTAGTATTTGTAGCCATCATGAGAAAGGGTTGGGGAAGTCTAAACATCACTATAAATAATATCAAAAGGGCCTTTAGATTGTAAGGTATTAAGAGAGAATGGTAATTTATGACTTTTATTGCAATCACAAGAATTGCAATGAAAAGCAACATACTTAGGAATACTTAAATTGAAAGAGTTGCTAATATGACGTAAAATAGAGTATGATGGATGGCCTAATCGATGATGCCAATCGGTAGTAGATGCCATTTTGACAGAGTGGATGGTGGGATGAGTGGGTTGCCATTCATAAATTCCGGATTTAGTTTGGCCTTGGAGAAGGGGTGCCCCCGTGCGAAGATCCTTCACAAGATAAGAAGTAGGTGATAATGTAATTGAAGCATTATTATCTTGGCAAATTTTAGATATTGAGATAATATTACGAGAAACGGAAGGCACATGTAATATATGATTAAGATGAAGTTTAGAAGTAGGAGTAAGAAGAGATCTTGAACCGGTGTTTGAGATAGCTAGGCCCGAACCATCGCCAATAATGAGTTCCTCCCTACCATTGTAAGGGGAGTGAAGTTTAAGGTTGACAAGATCATGAGTGACATGGTGTGTTACACCACTATCAAGAAGCCAACCATCGGATGAAGTTTTTGAGGCAAGAACGACATAAGCATGTGGAAAAGAAGACGAGATTGGAGGATAAGAAGAGGGTGATGGTGGAGTTGCATTTGGGAATTGAGTGCAGAAGATAGGGCATTGCAAAACATGGTGTGATGTCCAATTATGAGACACCATTGGCAACGTCCCTTGAAGGGTTGAACGGGATAATTTGGGGGAATAAGCGGGGAACATATTTGGGGCAGGTAGTATAAGAAAAAAAAATATGGATCTTAAGCTCTTGGTACCATATAGAAGTAAGAATATGATTGAGTGGGAAAAACGTGATTTGTATTATTACTTGTAGGTGGATATTTATATACATCTTAAGAGAATCGTAACCTACAATTGTAAATCGTAACCTACAAAACTAAATCGTAACTTACAAGATATTACAATCAAATCATTATGAGAGAATATTTAATTAATGTAGGTATTAATTGTGAGTATCTCTATCAGAATCGATTAGAAGAAACTTACCTGAGGAGTTGATTGAGACGATGGAGAAATCGCTGAGAAGAACTCGATTAAGAGAAATCGATTGATAGAGAAATCGATTGAGATGAAACCCTACCTGTTGGATCCGTACCTGAGAAGAACAGATTGAGTCGATTGAGAAGAACATATTGATTCGATTGAGAAGAAATCGATTAAGAGAAATCATTGAGAAGAAACCCTACCGCTGGAGCCGTACCTGAGAAGAAATCGTTGAGATGAGCAAGATGGAGCGTATGTTTTAATCGTGTAGCAGGATTTCTAATTTTCAGGGGTATAATGGTAAAATGATATCTTGTTCTACTTAGTTCTAGGGGATTGAGAGGGAACAACCGTGTTCCACTTTTGTTCTAGCGTGTTCCAGTGTGTTCCACATTAGGACACGCCAAACGTGGGACAAGTCTGTCCTGTTCCACCCTATTCTGCGTACCAAACACACCCTTAGGGTGCATTTGGTACGCAGAACAGGGTGGAACAGGACAGAACAAGACAAGTTTGTCCCATGTTTGGCATGACCATATGTGGGACAAGCTAGAACTAAATAGAACGAGTGTTGGACAAGCGTGTCCCTCTTCACCCCCCCTGGAACAAGATAGAACAACAACTTAATTCCCCATATACCCTTCTAAAAAAAGACCACAACCTAAATAAAAGAAAAAACGCCTCCACAGTCCACACCATCGTCTTCTCCACCGGACCACCAGGAGTGAATCGTCATCTCCACCAGACCACCAGGAGTGAATCGCCTTCTCCATGCCTCCCGTTGGATCGTCTTCTCCACCAAGAGTGAAAAGCTTCTCGATTCATGCCTCGTTCTCTACCATCGATTGCTCTGCTCCTATGGATTTCTCACACAGAGCTACGATTCACGCCTCTCTTTCTCTCTCAAAATCGCAGATCGACTTCGTCTCTCTCAATATCTCAGATCGTCTCCCTCGAAGTTGCAGATCGTCCCCCTCGTTCTCTCTAATCTGATTCACGTTTCTCCTGCATAAATCTGACTGTAGTTTTCAAACTAGGTTTATGTTTCTCTTACATTCTTGGTTTGATAAGCTTACGCATAACAGAGGTTTATATTTTCATTTTCATACTATTTTATATTTTTTATTTTATAATTACAAACATAAAGTTTATGTTAGTCTTTCGTTTATGAATTTGAGTTTTTGTTACCAACACTTCTAATCAATGTTTATGTTAGTTTTTGGTTTATGAATTTGAGTTTTTTAATCAATGTTTATGTTAGATGTTTTTAGTATTTTTAAGTAATACTTGGTAATTTTCATTTAGATTGATTATGTGGTAAAAAAAAATACTAAACAAGTCATGAGGGTAAATTGGTCATTAATCAGTATTGTCCCTGTCCTGTTCCGTCCTGTCATGTCTTACCAAATGCTGGACAATTGTCCTGTTCTGTCCTGTCTGCGTACCAAACGCACCCTTAGGTAGTGTTTGGTACGCAGACTAGACGGGACTGGACAAGACTGGACTAATTGTCTGTCCTACGTTTGGTACGACTAGGACAGGACATGACTAATTGTCTGTTTTGCGTTTGGTAAACTTGACAGGACTGGACAAAACAATTAAAATGACCAGATTACCCTTAGGCATAAAACAACAAATTTTAGCTAAAACCTTAGGCATTAAATAAAATGTTGCAATTTCTTGATAAGTATTCAATAAAATGTTTCAAGTTTATTCTTGATAAGATGCTTGCATCATAGTAATCCCCACAATGCTTGGTTGCAGTAGCAAAACATATCAATAGCAGCCGCAAAACATATCACTATCAATAGCAGCAACAAAACATATCACAGTAGCAAAACATCAGTAGCAACAACATATAATAGTAGCAACAACATATCAGTGAAGAATCCATTCAAAATCAACTTGAATCAAAAGCAGTGAAGAAATCGAAATCAAAACCAACTTCAAAACCAACTAGAAATCAATTCAAACGAAATCGATTCAACAACATATGTGAATAATGAAGTCGAAATCGAAATCGAATCAAAAGAAAAAAAATCAAAATCGAATCGAACCTTTGAATAATGAAATCGAAAACCCTAAATAAAAATCGATTAAAAAAACCATAGATGTCGAGAAGTTCATATAAAACACAGAACTCGAAAAGTGAAGAAATCGATTCAACAGAAAACCAACTCGAGAAGGCCGTGAATAAATTGACTCTAGAGCAGTGAGAAGACGAACCTGTGAAGACAATGAAGAACAGAGACATATTGTGAAGAAGATGAATTGTGGAGACGATGAACTGTGGAGAGGAAGTCGTGAAGTTTGGATGATTTGGTATTAGGTTTAAGTATCAGGTATAAAAAGGGTAGTATTGTAATCTTTCAATTTAGTCCAAGTTGTTCCACCTATTTTGGTGGAACAAAAAAACTCAAGTTTTATCCCATATTGTTCCATCTCATTTTTTATCCATGACATACCAAACATGGGACTATTTTTTTTTTGTCCCCAATTCACTTGCGGCTTGATTGCAAAGAAAATGGCTTATTCGTTAAGTTAAGTTAAGTTAAGTTAATTAGGTAAGGGTTTAGTTGTCCCATAGTACAATTTTGACCATAAACGCATCAGGTCATAAACCCACTTCTCCCTCTCCCACCGTGCGATTCTAGCCACCGGCGACCTTCTGTCTCCGGCGCCATTCTCCCGTAGTTTTCTTTTTCTCCGGCGCGCTTCTGTCTCCGGTTTGTTGTTCATCGCCTGCTCTTAAAACCCTTTCCTAGTTTCTCTATCGTCGCCGCCCCCCCCCCCCCTCACAGAAGCACTTGTTGGCGAGATCGTTCATCTCCGTTTTCAGTCTCCGGTTCTTCCCCCATTTTGTGTAAGTTCTCTCTGTTTGTACTTTATCATCAACATATGCGTTCAATTTAGTCGTAGGGATGTATTGGTTCATCCGTTAAATTTACGGTTTATGTTTGGTAAAATGAATCAAGATTTGGGATTTCCACTCCTCTTGTCCTTCATGTACTCTATTGGCTGGATGGCCTTCATATTTATAGCCCACATAACTTATTTCGTAACTCACTGTGGAGTGAGCTATGGGAGTGTTGTTGTTGTTTAGATTCAACCACCATTTTGACCTAGATACCCTTTTCACTTAAACATTGTACTCCATCCATTGCATCGAAGCTCTCTATTCAGGATCCAGCGCCTCCCTTGCCATCGCCGGTCTTCTACCTGGTATTTTACCTTCTTCGTTTTCATCTTACCTTTTGTTCCATCGAATATTCGTTTTTAAATATTCCCTTCTGTCTGGGTACCAGAAGAGTTTTTTTCAAGCCTCCCTTCTTTCTGCTACTTTTGAGGAACACCTTCATCCTCTGCTTCCTTCCTCCCCAACGAGATAAACAGGCTATGCTGGCATCTTTTTCTTTTTCTTTTTCCTTTCAGCTTTTAAACATTTTCGGATATGATGAGTGACAATTTATCAAATTGATGTTATGTTCTTGGATATTGTTGAAGATTGAGATGTTAGGTTCTGGAAATTTCTTCAAGATTGGGATTCTTTTGTGGGTTTTGTAATTCAAGGATCCATGGTTGATTGATCAATTTTTGATATTCATTATTATTTTTATTGTTGAGAAAAGAATCAAACAGATTTGTAGAATGAGCAAAAATATAGACCGGGTTATAATGGTCATTTTTGTGACATTCAGACCGTTAATTCAACGCAAAAACCGAACAACAATCTATCTTATATCGTACAGACAAAACAGCCCCTAAGATTGATATGCAGTATGTGTACGTAATTTGGGATTAAATTAGTCTTAGATAGAAACAAGGGACCGTTGCTTGGGATAGTTTGGTTGGTAGTGTTTCTTGGAATGTTCCTGGCTGGATGCACACTTGAGATAAAGTGCTTTTTTTAAAATGAGATCTTAAGGGAGGCAGAATTGGTAGATACATATTGGTTACAAATGAGAATTGTAGTAATGCCTAGCATGTTTGGCACCGTGCTTCTGTCTGTTTTTGTTTACCAAGAACATACGCCTTCAATTACAAATTACATGGACTGGTTTTGTATTAGTTGTAAGGATCTATTGGTGTTTGATTTTATCCATGTTTATGTCAAATTTAGGGTCTGTTTTGGCATGTGATGTGTTCAAGATTAGAATCGAGCTGTTAACATACTACATTTTCAACTATTTTGTTCTTCATGCATGATTGATGGGTTTTGTTACTTTAATTTAGTGCACTTGAAATTTGCTAAGGGCTGCGTTTTCTCACACTAGGTGATAGTACATAAAAATGTAGTAGTCATGCTGAATTTGGTATGAGAATGAGATTACTCTTAGATAGAAAACGAGGGGGTAGTGATTGGGATGGTTTTGTTAGTAGTGTTTCTTGGAATCTTCTTGATGCCCACTTGAGATAAAGAAGTGCCTTCCATCTGTTTTAAGACTAACCCTAGGAAAGGTGGTTCTTCAGCTGTTCCATTGAGTTGACTCAAGTCAGAGTTGTTAATATTACCTTGTGCATGTTGTTTCTCTTACTGTTTGTTTTGATGGCCACTCGTGAGTGTTGGTGCACATATATATGTTTTTAACTCTTAAACCACTGTAACATTCCAATAGATTTCACATTTATTAGTTGCATATTTTCATGCCACTTATGGGTCTTGGTGCACACATGTATGTTCATAGCACTTAAACTGTTGCCTTGCCTTACCAGAAAGCAAAAAGAAAGAGACAGCATGTTGGACATAAATCTATTTAGGGAGGAAAAGGGCCACAATCCAGAAATTATACGCGAATCTCAGCGTCGTCGGTTTGCAAGTGTTGAAATTGTTGATGAAATTATCCATCTTGACAAAGAATGGCGACAACGTAAGCTTATTCTTCACTTCACTTCACGTTGATTGATTGTTGTTATGGTTTTATGTGACTCAGGGATCGGGATTGACAATATATGCAATTATTTGGTTGATTGGTTCATTCTTCATACAGGTCAATTTGAGCTGGAACAGTTGCGAAAAGACTTCAACAGGATAAACAAAGAAGTTGCTAAACTTAGGATTGTAAGTCTTTGATCTTTAACTGGTTAAATTGAATATTTATCTTCATTTTAGCATGATGAACTTAGTGTATTTGATAATGCAAAATTTCAGAAAATGGTAACCAGAAAAATGGTGCACTGATCTTTCTCAAATCAGTAGCCTACCTCCTTTAAACTATCAGATTTGGATTTATAATATTAAAATCCAAGACAAAGTTGCAAACCAACATATTTAGTGCCCATGATGAAAAATAGTCTGAACCCTTGAAATTTAATGCTTCTTCTCTCAATTTCTAATGGAAGCAAACTATAATCCATAGATGGTTTGATGGAAACAGGGTATAATGTGTTGATTACTCAACTAGGTTTTAGAAGAGTTTATATGGGGTGGAAGAAATATCTTCTACTCTTAGGTAATAACCGACCTCATAATTTAGCACAGTAGGGTGGTAAATTTGCAAATTACAACATGTAGAAGTGTGTGAAGTTGACACTAAATTGCAAAATTTGCTCTTTCCAAGGCTGGGGAAGATGCTAGTTCCAAGATTAAAAATACGGAGGAAAACAAGGAATCAACTGCTAAGAAAGAGATAGAGGTTCAGGAGGCTCGAGCAGCATTATATTCAAAATTGGAGGTGGTAGGGAATCTTGTGCATGATTCAGTTCCTGTTAGCAATGATGAGGTGGGCATTTTTTTATTATTGTTTCTTTAAATACATGTTTAGCTCACAACATTGATCATCCCCTATCCATTATGTATTTTATACACGGTTGTTATATCACCCTTGCTTTACCGATGATAAAAAATTTAGGCAAATAATGCTGTGGTTCGGACTTGGGGGGAGAAAAGATTGGAGCCAAAACTAAAAAATCACGTCGAGCTTGTGGAACTTCTTGGAATTGCAGATCTGAAAAGAGGTATTACAATAATTTGATTTGATTTAGAAATATGAACATGAATGTTCTATCACCCCATGAACTGATATGTCCATGGAAGGAAAGGTAGACGGGCCATAGTAATGATAGAGCATTGGATAGTTTGGGTATATATGTTGGTTATCTATCTCGGTACAAATAGCGTCGGTTTGCTTTCGCTATGTCGGCCATGGTTCTCTCTTCTGGAAGGGAAAATGTTTTGATGATTTAACTTTCGTTTTCTATGAGATTGATGATGTCATTCCAAAATTAAGTATTATAAGTCTATTTGCTGCTGATTGATCCAACTTGAAGCATTGCAACTGTATAATCGTACATAATAAAAAAAGAATGTTATACCATTCTTTGTGCTCTATCATTATTCATTCATATTGATGCACAGCCACTCAGGATTCTCGGCCATCTTGACTGTATTTGGTCAAATGAATCCATGTTTGGTTTGGGAGGGGGTCATGGATTTTTTTAAACGGATGGAAAGAAAATCCACTCTCAATAAGTGATTTATTAGATATCGCATCCGTCTATTCCTTTATAGCACCATAGATGAAAATACAATAATAAACTTGACAATCTTACTTAAGTTTTATGGCTAATGCGTCTCCTTATTGATATTCAGGTGCGAATGTAGCTGGGGGTAGAGGATTTTATTTAAAAGGAGATGGTGTTCGTCTCAATCAAGCTCTTATAAATTTTGGTCTTGGTTTTTTGGAGAAAAGGGGCTATACGTCATTGCAGACTCCATTCTTTATGAGGAAAGATATAATGGGAAAGTGCGCTCAATTAGCACAATTTGATGAAGAGCTATACAAGGTATATATACCATGCTTTTGATTATGGGGAATATTTGCAAGCTCCTACTTAAATATATATAATCTATATAAAGCAAGATGAATTTTGCAGTCCTAAATCTGTTCTTGATCATTGTAAAGGTCAGGAGTGTCGACATGCTTGCTAGATTACATATGACCCCCCAAAAAAGTTTGGATTAGCAAGACCAAGTAACTGGGCCAATTATTGGTATTTTCACTTGCATCACCCATATTTAGGTGATCTAAATTAGGGGAAAGTTCAAATGAGAATCGTTAATATTTTGAGAACCTCGGAACCAACTATTTTATGAACCTTTCATGATGAATAACCCTAACATATTCATGTATGTTATTCATCATGGATACCATGAGGTTCATTATTCATGATATTCACCATAAATCATGTATACTTCATGAATAGCCGGTTCTCATGTTTTCAAAATATTTGCTATTCTCATTTGAACCTGCCCTATCTAAATTTTATGGGAAGATCTTGCTGTGCATTCAGTGATGATACACATTTCTATATGGTGATCTATTCTATTATGTCACATTATCTGTCTTGCTTCCGGTAAAGTAAATGAGATCCACTATCACATTGACATTTCTCGCACCATGTAAGACAAGAAGACATGTTGAAATGTTAAACGCCTTAAATGAAGTTAACAAAATGGTGGAGATGCAAGAGTCTACTGCCATGTAACAAGCAGATTATTTTTCCACAACTCGCTTTCTTGAATCTTGATTGCTTTATATATCAAGCAATCCTACTTTATTTGGTTAGTGAGTGAGGCATGACTACTTAATTCTGCATCTTTGATAGGTAACAGGTGAGGGAGATGACAAGTATCTGATTGCCACTGCGGAACAACCACTTTGTGCTTATCACATAGATGATTGGATTCATCCAACACAACTCCCATTAAGGTCTTTATGATAACCCTTTTCAGAAAAATAAAAATAACCCTCTTAACTGCATCTACATACATACATATATATATATGTATGTAGGGGCTAAATCAAATGAAAACCACAAATATGTTACAAACATGTGAGAACCAATATAAAAATATTTTTTCACATGATATATTTTCACCAAATGCTTGGATTTAATATATTTTTTCCCATATATTTGTTTCATAATATGATAGTTTTACATGTATTTGTTTCACCACATGAATATTTTTTACCTGTATTTTTCATTTCACTAGGTGAATCAAATTTTATTTTTACGTGTAATCTTTTCACAAGATGAACAAAAACATATATGAAACAATATCTTAAATCATAGGTTTTGATGAAAAAAAATCATGTAAAAAAATATTTTTATATCGGTTCTCAAGGGTTTGTAACATATTTTTGGTTTTCATTTGATTATCGGCCTATGTATGTATGTATGTATGTATGTATGTATATATATATATATGTATATGGTTGGGTTCCGGTGAGAAGTTGAGGTTAACGTGAGAAGCATGAGAAGTGGTTATCAACCGTTGGATGATAAATGGATGCACATTAGGATGAGATGCACCGAATCAATCCCCTTCTAAGTCACAATTCATGGAAGCGCATTTGATTAAAAGTGATCAATGGTTCGGATCCACTTCTCACGCTTCTCACGTTAACCTCAATTTCTCACACGATCCTTCGCCTATATATATATATATATATATATATATATATGTAGGGGTTATTTTATTTGCAACCCTTAAAAAGGTTGCAAACCTTGCAACCCACATCTTAACCGTCGGATTCATGATCGGCGGTTACAATAGATATGGGGCCCAATATTTTTAATTAAAAAAAACAGAAAAATAAAAATAAAATAACCACCGATCATGAATCCACGGTTAAGATGTGGGTTGCAAGGGTTGCAAAATATCCTTCCACTATATATGTATGTATACATATATTTGGTTGATTGATGTTGGAAACTTACCAGATATGCTGGATATTCATCTTGCTTTCGTAAAGAGGCTGGTTCACATGGCCGAGACACTCTTGGTATTTTCCGTGTTCATCAGTTTGAGAAAGTCGAACAGTTCTGCATTACCAGCCCAAATGGCAATGATTCTTGGGACATGCATGAGGAGATGATCAAAAACTCTGAGGAATTCTATCAGATGGCAAGTGTTTCTTCACTATCTGTCTGATTTATATATATATGCTTTGTTCCTTGTTTGATGCATATTTAATATTTAGTCTTACAGAATGAACCACCTAATAGCAATGGGCATCACTTCTGGCTATTTGCCTCAAAGTAGAGTTTAATTTTATATATATGGGGAATTGAACTTAAAAACCCCAAGTAAGCAAGTATTCTTTTAGTGTATATATGCATGCACCTTTACGTATAGTGATTTATTGATTTTATGCTACGTTAGACATGTTTTAGCATTTGCACCAATACGATATTGGTTTTGCTCAACTTGTAATTTTTCCTTGGTTTTTGTCTAAATTTTTAATGGAATTTTGTACTGCAGTTGAAATTGCCGTATCATATAGTGTCTATAGTTTCTGGTGCACTTAATGATGCCGCGGCAAAGAAGTACGACTTGGAAGCATGGTTTCCTGCATCCAGCACTTACAGAGAACTTGTGTCGTGTTCAAACTGCACAGATTACCAATCAAGAAAATTGGAGATCAGATTTGGACAAAAGAAGGTTGGTTTGCTTTCATGATCCTCTTATGGAACATACATACATTTGTGTTTAGGGTGTGTTTGGTATGACAGAACAAAAACTTGTTGTCTCACGTTTAGTATGACAATTAAACTGGGACGGACGTAACTGAGTGGAACAAAAATGCATTTTTTTGTCCTATCAAAATAGGTGTTAACAAAAGGGGGATGCTCGTATTTACATCAAAATAAGGTCAAATCATACGTTGAAAATGAAAAAAATGTGTCTTGACGTTTATATGTTGAGGATGATGTTAATAAGTCGGTGTGCAATAGCCTACCCGGGAACAAAAATCAGGATAATGGGATACGATTGGTAAATTACTAAACTACCCATTTCACTTTAAAGTACTTTCCAAACAGGAAGGGATAAAATAGAAGAAGTATGATTTTAATTGTTATTTTCATGAAAAAGGAATGTTGATTTTTGAGTTGTATTTTGCAGAGCAATGAACAAATGAAGCAATACTGCCATCTATTGAATTCTACACTGACAGCAACAGAGAGGACTATGTGCTGCATTCTTGAGAACTACCAAAGGGAAGATGGTGTGGAAGTACCAGAAGTTTTACAGCCATTTATGGGTGGAAAGACTTTTATGCCCTTCCAAGCCCCACCTCCAACCAAAGAAACAACAAAAGGGAAGAAATCAAAAGCATAGTAGGTTAGGTGAATCATTTTATCAGAAATATTTATATGCTTCTTTTTGGTCAATAGGATTTTTATCATATTCTTCTTGTTATGATACTTATAATTTGTACTGCTACAATGCTTTTTTTTCTGTTCATTTAGTTTTTTTGGATTCTCCCCGTTTCTTGATGATTTATATTATTTTCTCCTCATGCTTGGGATAAGACAAAGGTCTTTAAATTCAATATTCATAATAATCGTAAATGTTTTGAAAATCCAAGAATCAACTTATTCATGATGAATATCATCAAGGATTTTCATAATAAAAATGCATGATATTTATGATAAATATTGTTTATGATCGTTTTGTGGTTATTTATTATGAATAATTCGTTGTTTTCATAAAAGAAAAACGAATCTATCTCATGTCAATTTTCATAAAAGCAAAACGAAGACATGATGTTAACCTTGACTTGTAGTGAGTGAGGGTACTCTCTAAAAGAAATACCATTGAAAAACTTCATTGTTGGTCCCTAATGCTTTAATTTTTCAACGGATATTGTCTTTAAACTTCAAGGACTCGGTTTTGGTCCCTCATGTAGTCATGTTTGTCTATCTTCAACAGTTTTCGTCCCTCCATTTAATAGCAATTAATTTCTTCATTAAATGAAGGGTAGTTTGATCATTCTATGCATTTTCTTGTTTTCTATTAAAAAATTAAAAACAAATTTACATATGTGTGCGTGTGTAGAATACTAGAACAACCACCACCGTCACTTATCTAATCACCATCATATTCGGCTTACTCCTCCGTCATCGGCCATCACATTCTCCTGCCTCCTTACCCGTCACTAACCACCAACATATCCGATGATATCTAAACCCCTATCTCTGACCAGATCTAAAATCCCATCTCCGTCTTCATCTTGTTCTAGAAACCTCATATTCGTCGTCATCTCGTCCTTCCCATGTGCAAACAAAAAACAAACCTAGGATATGGATATGGATCTCTGTACAAACCCAAATAGAAACCATAGGTAACCATATCTCCTTCCCCCCCTCCCCACCCCTTTCACTCTTCAAAATATCCAAGGTGGCGTTTGGTTCGCAGATTATAAAGAAATCTAATGGAATTGGAATGTTGAATTCCATTGACCAAATTCTATTCCTTTGTTTGGTTGGTTTTTTTTTTTTTCACAGAAAGAATCCCTAAATTCCATCAAATTCCACAAATGAGAGAATTTAACATTCATTAGCAACTACAAGGTATTTTGATGGAATGAAATTCTTTTTTTTTTCTTCATAATACCACATATGCGCTTAATTTATAACCCAACCATATAAAGTGATAAAACCTATATGATTAAACCACATCTCCATCAGTTCCTTCTCCAAATCACCGCGAATCTGAACCACCGCTGACCACCATCGATCTGAACCATCACAAATCTGAATCACCGCCGACCTGAATCACCGCCGACCACCGCCAACCACCATGGATCTAAACCACCGCCAACCACCAACAATCTGAACCACCGTCAACCACATCCGATCTGAGCCACCGCCGACCACATCCGATCTGAACTACTGTTCTGAACCTAAAACTTAAAAAAAGAGATATCATTACTTATCAATAATCTTACATAAAATTTTTTATTACTTATCAATATCCCATTTTAAACCAACCGTTTTTAAAAACGAATATATAAAAAAACAACCGTTTTTTAAAAATAATAAAATTTCGATAAAATAATAAATTAAAATATTAAGAAATGTATTTATTTTATTAATTACACTGCAGGTTTCAAAATTATTATAACTATAATAATAAAAAATCGAATAATTTCAGCAAAATTATTGATAAGTAAACGATATAATTTTTTCAAAGTTTTAGGTTGAAATTTTCAAAATTAATAGTTTTTTATTTACTTGAAGTTACCATCCTAAAAAGTTTAATAGGATTACTAGAAGCGTACTCGCGCAATGCAGCGAGATACATCACGATTTTAATGTTTCATTTTATTTTCTGGTTTTTGTCGATTTACATTACGATTTTGGATGGTTTTGAGAGAGTGATAATGATTTTTTATTTATATAAATTTGTTTAATTTAGACTAAATAATATATAGTTGCATTGTGCAAGTACGTTTATAGTTATTAATTCAAACATATAACTTTAGAAATTTGTACTCATGCATCATGACTTATATTATTGAACTTTAGGTAATGTGTATCAATAAAAAGTACTTAATGCATAAAAGTACAAAAACGACAACCAAAAAATCAAATTGGGTCTAAAAACATAAAAGTATAAATTTAAAATACATCAATAATAATCGAATAAGGATATATAAGATAGTAAAACATAATGAACTCAATTACGAACTTAGCTACAACATATAATGTAATTTATTTTGGTTTAATAATATAATGTTTTTTTATAAAATATTCTGTTAGATTTTTTTAATTATATTTTAGATTTTTTATATTTTATATTTAAAAATTGATTTTTATTCTATTTTTAATTAAGTTGTGAGTGATTTTAGGAGAGTTAAAGTGAGAAGTGATTTTAGAGGAGTTAATGTGGTTAAATATAATGATTGAAAGTTAATAAATATCATTAAATTTAGTACATACAACTTTAATTGTTGTTTTTAAGAGATTTTAAGTAATTAAAATTAAACAGCGATACATTAAGCTTTAAAACTTGTTTTTAAGAGTTTTTTTATCCGTGCTTTATAATATAGTATAGATAGAAAAAAATAGTTTTATTTTATACCAATGTGTTCTTGTTTTTATTAAATGTATTTTACTCCCACTATTCCATATTTTGATTTAAACTTTATTTTTTATTAATTAATAAAAAAAATTAATATTTAAATTAAAAACACACGCATATATACATATACTATATGTGTATATATATATGTATGTGTTTGTATAGAATTAAAATATAATAAAAAAATAAAAAGTAATAAATTAAATTTTAAGGATGAATATTTAAAACTCCATATACCATAAAGACTAAATATGTAATTTCTCAAAACAATTTTTGGATTTTTAATGTCAATTTTTAACAGAGTTGGATGGAAGGACGAAAATAGAAGAAAAATGGAAACCACAAGAATAAAAAAAACAATTTTTAAAAACCAAAGATGAAAATCGTTATAAATATCAAACCACATGGACGAAAATCGTAGTTAACTCTTACATGTATGTGGACCCTTGTCCTAACTTCCTACTTTTAATACAAGTAACGAGCCGAGTCGAGTCGAGTAGTAGGTTAATCGAGTCGGGCTCAAAAAATTAATACTGGGCTCGAGCTCAACTCGAGCTCGATTAACTTTTCAATGTAGGGCTCGAGCTCGAGCTCGAATATTTTTTGAGTTATCGAGCTCGATGCTCGTTTATTGGTTCAAGCTCGCGATCGATTAACTCGTTTATCGGCTTGAGCTCGATAATTTTATATTTTTATTGTATGATTAATAAATATATGAGTATATTTGGCTCGAAAAAGATGACCAGCCGCCAGCCGCCGATGAACGCATGTGCAAAGTCAAGTTCATATGCCATGCCCCCGGCCCCGACATAGGAATGAATGCCCACGGTGGTTGTGCATTCTGGCGTAACGTAATAGGAAGACTTGTGATTTGGCGAGAGTTCTTGATGAGGGCTGATCCATTATATAATAGAACGAAGTGAACAAGTTGCCGGAATTTCAACAGTGAGTTCCTGGATGATATACGGATTAGAACCGAGATGACCGATGCCTCAAGCCCATGGTTTGTCTTTTTTCCGACATGCAAAATGACTCAGGGCCCTGTCTTTCTTAGAAAATCTGAGAGCACCCTATCCTCTCCTCGCTGAGCGACCCGGCATTTTCGTTCAAATATAGGCCGGTTGGCTTGGTTGCTATTATAAAATAGCGGGTGGCTACAGGCTCAGGTTGCTAGTTGGCTTAGTATTGCATTGAAAGATGGTAGCTGCTTCTTCACTCTTCAAGTAGCTGAAGCTTCTGTTCAAGTCAGGAATAGGGGTTAAGAAAAGTCAAACTTTTCTTTCGAGATTAGGTTAGTGTTCCGTTTTTTCGGATGCTTTTCCGTTAAAGAGAACTGCAAGAATGAGAGGGCAGATATGATAGAGCTGCACTCTCAGACCGCCACCCATATTATGGAGGATCTGTATCTGCCTCATGAGCCGGATGATTGCCTCTGCGGAATGCTGGAGGATATAAGGGGGACCCTAGTTGTCTGAACGGGCCTATTGACCCGTATCTGACAAAAAGGGTAGCCACTCAGTTGAAAGCTATCTTAGAATAGGAAGAAAAAGATTGAAAAAACTGTTCAAACCTATACCTAATTTTATTTGATTATTCCACTTTTATTAGCGTTGATCACTCTTTTCTTTAAAGCTTATGCCGTAGAAGCGGACATCCGACTATTGGCGTTTTATCTGCATCTTCCCGACCGGAAGGGCTTCGCTTTGTTTGGGATGAACTCGCAAAGACTCGACCCGGGGACTTCCCTCGTAGAGTGGCCTCTTTTATAAGCCTCGACTTTCTCAGTGGAACTAAAAAAAAAGGAGTTTGAGCTCTCTTTTTTTGGCTTACTTTTATCCAAGCGGGGCAGCTATCCGCATGTGCCCCAAAGTGACATCCATTTTTAGGTAATGGGTATACTCGAGAAAAAAGGTTTGGAATTCGACCTCCCTTTCCTGCTTTATTGGCATTGGAGGTCTTGTGAAAAAGTCTGATTGACTAATGGAAGGAAGCGAGCTCCTAATGCATGCACAATTATTGGGCATCGCACATTTCAGGCTTACCCCAAGCCCAAGGGATCGGGGACGGCGTAATTCTTAGAACAAGGAATTTCCTTATGTCAACCTTGTGTGTAAGACACAGGAGTCAACGGTATACGTAAGCTAGAACCGGGTTAACAAGAGGTAGCTTGCAATAGAGAAGGTATGGTGGTCCAGATAGCCGTTGACCAAAAAGCCGGGGATTCTCGCGCAGGAACAAGCGAGCGTAGGCCCTGCCCTTCACCCAGTAAGAAGTGCTTTTCTTGGCGAAGTTAGTCGACCGTAAGGGTAATTAAGATTTATAGCCCCATCGATAGCTATCTGTATAAGTGTGCCACGAGTGCTCCCTCTCTCTCTTCCGTCTTTGGCTCAAAGTCTGAACTCTTCTATCTCCTCACTTTCACATCTAAGGATTCCCTCAGGGACATCAGAAATCCCAGGAAAATGCAAAATTCAAATCCTAGGAATCGAATCAGGGGTAGGAGATTCTTGAATGGCTCGGCTCGGCTCGACTCGAAAAATTGAATCGAGTTTTCGAACGAGCCGAGTCGAACATTGGTGTTATAAAGCTCGGCTCGATAAGTTAAACGAGTTCTATTTTCTGTTCGAGATCGACTCGAGCTCAAGAATAATTAAGCTCGAGCTCGAGTAGCTCGACTCGTTTACACCCCTAAATACAACCGATGGATATTTCAGGAGATGGAAAAGGATTAGGAGGGAGGAACCTTTGACGGAAAAAAAGGGAGAAATTATAAAATACAGATGAAAGAATATATATAAAAAATGGCTGTTAAATTATAGATAATAAAGTAATTGTTTTTTTGATGTAATTTATTTCGTTCCAATGTTCATTATATTTTGTCTATTTCCGATTTTAAAAATGGTGGGTGATATTCTTATTCCTCTAAAAAATATATTATAGTCTCACATCAGCTAGACTTGGACCAATTCTTCACTACATATGTTGGAACCTTCGTTCTCTCCATAGACCCTTTTGGTGAGTAATCTAGGGTTTCACATATTTTCACATTGTATCAGAGCCAAGGTCTACCACTTTGGGGCACTCTGAACTTTTTTGCCCCTTCACCTGTCTAGCCCCCTCTCGACGCTCTGGGACAATAAGTGCCTGTCAACGGAGGGGGCATGTTAGAGTCCCACATCGACTAGACTTGAACCTCCCTTCTCTCCACAATGACTGAGTAATTTGAGATTCCACATATTTTCACAAATTAGTTATAACCATCTTTTTTACCATATCCGTTGAATCATCTCCATCTAACTGTTTAAATGTTTTTTTTTTCTTTCAAGATTCTCTGTTGATCTCATGAGTCTAAAAGTTAGTTTTTATGCTTTCCTTTCAAAAATAGTATTAGAATGAAATGGGTGATTTTCATTAAAGATCTTGTCCGAACAACATTCATATGTTTATTGACTTTAAATTTATTTATAGATCACTGTTCTAAAAAACTCGATGTACAGTCGTCATGGCGCGCCATGGCACCAAGACTTGTGTCTCACGCCACGTTAAGCTCGTGGCACGCCATGGCCTAATGCGTAGTTTTTGTAATGTAATATTTGGTATTTTTTATGTTTTTAATGTCTTATTTGCGGGTTTTTAATATATATAACCTAATTTAACTTGTTTATTACTATTGACTCATTGAATAACACGCAAAAACATATGTTTTTATATATAATATTATATATAAATTAGAAATTCGACGCCATAAGTCACACCTTGAATACGCCAAGGCTTCGCCATGGCTCCTAAGGCTTGAGGCTTGGCCTCGCCGCCACGCCACGCCTCACGCCATTTAGAACCTTGGATTAAATCATCAGCATATTGTCTATATGTCAAAAATTAACTTTGATAAAAAAAGAAAAAGAAAAGAAAAGCAGCTTAGATATTAAAACTTCAACTCTTTTTTTAATACAAAAAATTGTAGTAATAGTTTATTACTGAATATATTTTTCCATACTCAAGTTAAAATATATGGATATGCTACTAGAACATGTATATCATTTGTATATAATTTAGGGATTGTTTAGTTGATTTTTTATTATATTATGTATGGATAACGTTAAATCTTTGGATTAATCTATGGGTATAGAGTGGAAAGGTTTTTGTTTGGGAGGATTCTTTTTTTAAGATGGAAATAGCATGTTTTTTAATTGGAGGGGCATGTTTGGAAAAAAACTTAGTTTTCTGCATAAAGCTCCCCCCTTAGAAGCTTATCAAATAAGTCACTTTTTGTATCATTAAGCCACTATCATCAGTCATGTATAGTTGATCGAATAAGTTGTGAAAACACATTAAGCTATTAACAAACAGACCCTTAGTCTTTTATTAAATAACTTAATTAATATATATATAGGGGTTGTTTTATTTGCAACGTTGCAAAACTTGCAACCCACATCTTAACCGTCGGATTCATGATCGGCGGTTACAATAGATATGAGGCTCAATATTTTTAATTAAAAAAAACAGAAATATAAAAATAAAATAACCGTCGATCATGAATCCAACGGTTAAGATGTGGGTTGCAACCTTTTTCAGGGTTGCAAAATATCTTTCCAATATATATATATATATATATATGTATGTATGTATGGAGTCAGGCTTAAACAAGAACAATATCTATTTAAAAGAACACGAGAACTAACAAAATCATTAGTGATTTTACATTAACACACGAAAAAAGGACTTTGGCCGCGACTTCAGGTCCGCGTGACTTTTTTGCGCGTTAATGTAAAATCACTAATAATTTTGTTAGTTATCATGTTCTTTTAAATAATTATTGTTCTCGTTTGATCTTCCCTCTATATGTATGTATATATATATATATATATAGGGGCGTTCAAATGCAACCTCTTTACATGATGCAACCCCTCTATCCACCACTCATTTTATTTTCACTTTTGTAATTAAGAAAAATGAAAAAAAAACTGAAAAAAAAATGAGTGGTGGATAGAAGGGTTGCACCATGTAAAGGAATTGCATAATAACCTACCCCCCCTCTCTCTCTCTCTATATATATATATAAATATAAATAAAGGGAGGTTCAAAGGAAAACCTAAAAAAAAATGGAAAACTGAGGAACATTCTGATAGCCCTTGATCTGGACGGTATGTACTTGTGCATACAAGTAAATTTAAGTTGTTTTTTGGTTTTTATGCACTTTTGCATATGCACGTGTGCATGTTACAAATTACTTGTATGCACAAGTGCATACCGTCTACATGAAGGGTTACCAGAGTGTTTCTCAATTTTCTGTTTTTTTTTAGGTTTTCCGCTGAACCTGGCCCTATATATATATATATATATATATATATATATATATAGAGAGAGAGAGAGAGAGAGAGAGAGGAAAGTTCAAACGAGAACACTAACTATTTTAGAAAACAACAAATCATATGTAAAATCATATATGATTCGGCAACGGCCCAAAAAATGGACGTGGACAACTTTGGCCACGATTTAAGTCGCGGGCAAAGTCGTGTGAATTATATATGATTTTGGATTGATTCGGCCGTTCTCGTGTTTTCTCAAATTGATATTGTTTTCGTATGAACTCACCTCTCTCTCTCTCTCTCTCTATATATATATATATATATAGTTAAAGGATCGTGTGAGAAGTTGAGTTAACAAGAGAAACGTGAAAAGTAGATATGTACCCTTGATCACTTATAATCTCAAACCCACCAATGATTAGTACACCTTTTGATAGACTTCTAAACCAACTTCCTATGTGTTGATTTAGAGTAAATTTTCTATAATTTTTGTGTTAAGAATTTCACACATTTATCTGAGAGGCCCTCACCTCCAAACTAGTAACCTATCACCAGATTTACAAAAGATAGAAACCGACCTAAAAAATGTAACATTTTCTTAATTCAAAGTTATAAAAAATATATATATTTTATGACTAGTGATTAAAATTTTGATGTGATTATTGTTGACAAAAAAATAATATTTCAATAACAAAGTAATTAAATATGAAGAAATTAAGAAAAAGTCAAAAGTGCACAATATGATGTAAATAATATTGTGATGGTTTGATTACAACCTTAGAATGTGGAAAAGGTTGGTCATGAAAATTAAGTATTTCAAAGCCTATGCTATGTGTTAATTATGGGTTTAATGTGATTTTATGGACATCACATACATTTATTATATTCATATACATCTTTTATCAAAACAGTCGGTGGTAGATTTAGAATTTTTGTTAAGTGGATGTACCTTTAAGATAAATTGAAGTCTCATAGAAGTTGTACAACATGTTTTTAGCCAAATTTCATATTTTCAATTGATTGATTGTCAGGGATTTTAAGTTTTTGGCCCATTTTGAGGGACTTTTCGGTATTTTTGGTCGATTTTGGAGATTTTTTCGGTTTTTTAGTTGACTTCGAGATACTTTTTCCAGTTTTTTGGTAAATATTTCTTATACTTTCTAATATCACGGAACACCCCTCAAAGTTTAGCGGTGCACCTTCCGTATCTAAAAAATCTACTTGTGAAAATAAGTTACCTCTCATACCTAAAAAAACCTACTTGTGAAAATAAGTTGAGCGGATGCACAAAAGCCCACTCAGACGTACATAGGTATGTCCTAAGAACAATTATATATATATATATATATATAGGGAGAGGTTCATTTGAGAAATGGTAAATATATGAGAAATAGAGAAGTAATCTTAGCCATTCATCTGGTCAACATTTGCGGCTTTGACCGCGAAGCACCGGATAATTCCTTGTGTGGTCTATAGAAGGTAAAGGGGTAATTTCGTAAAATACACGGGATGAGTTCATATATGAATCTTTGTGATTCACAAAGGTTCATATATGAATCTTTGTGATTCATACAGATTCATATATGAATCACAAAATTAAAAGAGTTCAGTTGTGAATTGCACTGGTTCATATATGAACATATAGTTCATATGTGAATTATACATGTTCATATATGAACACAGCCCGTGTGTTTTGTAAAATTTACGAAATTATCCTTCTATTTTTGGGATAGCCGCAACTTTTGACCGGTCAAAGCTGCAACTTTTGACCGGTCAAAGCCGCAATATTTGACTAGTCAAATCCGATCTTGACCATATGAATGACTAAGATTACTTCTCTATTTCTCATATATTTATCATTTCTCAAATGAACCAAACACTATATATATATATAGGGGCAAGTTCAAACGAGAAGGTGGTCAATTTGCGAGAAGGCGAGAAGGATTATGAGCCACATAATCTATTAATTAAAAAAATACTATAAATACAAAATAAAAATAATTTTAGAAATTAAGATAATTATCATTTAAAAATCAGGATAATTACCATTTTAAATTGGATAAATCTTTAAAAATCTAATTATATCTTTTAAATTTATTTATTTTTATTTTTGATAAATTCATAATTTTTTTTATCAAATTTTTTATTTTTTTTTCTAGATACATTTTTGATAAAAAAAATCATAATTTTCGTAAAATATTACATGTGATATTCACAATGAATTCATTATATTTTTCACAATTTTTTCTCTATTTTTTGAATCACATGTGATTAACTACATTTCACATATAATCCACTATGTGAATTTTTGTACATATCACATATGATAATATACGTCTAAATGCAAGTGATGCATAATCACATGTGATAACATTTACATCACCAAAAGATCAGTAAATATAACTATACGTAATCATATATGATTAACTAAAATATCTACAATTATCATATGTGATAATATGATATGTGATTAACTTCATTTTACATATAATCTACTATGTAAATTTTTATACATATCACATATGATAATATACGCATGCATGTAAGTGATGCGCAATCACATGTGATACAATTTACATCACTAAAAGATCAATAAATATAAATATATGTAATCATATATGATTAATTAAAATATCTACAATTATCACATGTGATAATATGATATGTGATATGCATAAAAATTCATGTAATAGATCATATGTTAAACGAATCTAATCACATGTTATTCAAATGTAAAAATAGATAAAAAAAAATGGTAAAAATGATAGAATAAAAGACATGATATATTTTATCGTACATCCAACTCTTTTCCGACACTAAGGGGTTGTTTGTTTTTTTAAAAAAACCTCTTAATGGCTCTTAAGTCTGAATCGTCCAGACCTTTTTATACACCTCCTCTTATTAATCATAACTAAAATAAGACTTCAGACTTTAGACCTCTTAAAAAACAAACGGCACCTAAATGAAACATACCAAGTTCATTTTATTTTATTTCATTTATCGTACAAATCATAGTTAGAAAAAGCCATTGATTTACAAATTTTTTGAAGTCCTTTTGTCTCGCAAAAACCATCGAGTTCAATAACAACTTATATCCACTAAGGTCACATCAACTTTAACAATTACTTTACTACTGGTACAATTCAATTCAATGTAATGTAATATAGTTGACCATCATAAACAAAAGAACCTAACCCCTCCCTCCTACTCTTCTATCTTACTTTTAAGCCATACAAGACTAAACCATCCCAAAATTAATTATACAAACACAAATCACAAGATGTATATGGAATCTATATCCATCGCCCCCTCGTGTTGCGTTTTTTCACATATCCTTGTCGATGATATCCCGTATCATCTGAATCGGGATGAGCCCTTCGGTTCTGATCGCGTCTTTGCTTGGATCGGGACTGATGAAATACAACGTTGGTAGTCCTCGAACCTATCACGTAATAATAATTGTTACATACCACTTCCAATGTCTGTCTAGCGGTGAAAATAAAATGAGTGGTAAAGTCGGTAAATATATAGAAAAACATCCCGGGTTTTATGGGAAAGTAAGAGTGGTAGGCAACAAGTGATTGGAACATGAGGTCGTAAATTTTTTTTATCTACAAGTGATGAGCGAGTTACCTGCATGTCACGTGCAAATTCGTATTCATCGTCTGTGTCGACCTTTACTATCATGGCATTGCTTTCATACTCAACTGCAATCTGTGGGACGAAGAGAACTAATGTAAGAATCATCGGAGAATTGAGACTTCAACTAAACAAAATACAAACACTATGCTCCCAATAGAAAACATCAAGGTCATTCCCCCTTAGGGTGCGTTTGGTACGCAGCCAGGACATGACAAGATGGAACAGGACAAGACATGACAGAACTGGACAGAACAGGACTAGACTGAATTTACCCCTGATGAAAAATCATAGATTACATCACATAAAACTAATTTACATCAAATACATAGTGCAATGGATTATCAAAAACATAAAACTAATTTATCACGATTGGATTTTGGATATAGAAATCCAAACCCAAATTTTAAGTTTCGGATTTTAGGTTGTTTCGGGTTTGGGTTGGTTGGGTTTCGGATTGATGTCGGTCGGGTTCGGGTATTATATAATGCAAGAGTTATATATAAATTCAATCGTTTTTTAGGATGAATACAATATTTTGAAAGATTGATGAAATCGATAGCAAGTTTAATATTTAGAAAATATTTCAACAGACTATAATTTACGATTTTCAAAAGATAATTAGATAAATATACAAGGGTATATTAGTCAAAATATTGTTGTTCTACTTAGTTCTAGGGGGTTGGAGTGGGACAAGTGTGTCCCATGCTTGTTCCACTTAATTCTAGAGTGTCCCACATATGGTCATGCCAAACATGGGACAAGCCTGTTCCACTCTGTTCTGCATACCAAACGCACCCTTAGGGTACAAGGACAAGAATGGGGTCTGGAGGATGGGATGTACGTATGTACGTAGACAACCTGATCTCCACCCCAAAGAATAGAGCATCTATTTCCGTGAAGACCTCCAGCTTGTGCAAGGTGTGCAAAAAAGAAGAGAGCTTGCTCAAAAGAATTGCGGAAATAGAAAATTAAAAATAAAAGAACATTCAAAAAAGACCTTCGAAACAAGAAGGGAAGTGCTAAAATTCGAAAAATGAGTTTAGAAGCAAGCAACAACATTCAACAGAAAAACAAATAAAACAAAACCAAGGAAAGAACTACGCACCTCTAGTCTAGCCTAGGACTCGGGAGGTCTAATTGTCGACTTATCTTTAGTGCATGTTTCTCCCGAGGCTTACTTCTAGATGGGTTTAAGGTTTAGGGTTTAGGGTTGGTATGGTTTCATCTTTCGTACATGTTTCTGGTAGTCATGTCGATGAACATACGAGGATTTTGAGAACCTATCGTTCAACTTCAAGGAAACTTTCTAATGACAAGATTCCCCAAGCTTGTCGAACATTTCATCCACTCGGGCTCTTAACATATGACTCATGACTAATACCAAATAATGAAAGATATCATTCCTTTACTTGCTACATGGAGACGTACTTGGCATATCTTTGACCATCTTCTCAAAAAAAAGTAAGACGACACCCTCAAAAGCACCCACATTGCACCGGTCCCACGGTCATCATGGGGAGGTAAATCAGCGCATTTTTTGTATTATTTTTGCTTAATTTAGAACTTTTAGATTCCCAAGTTTCCCTCATTACTTTTATTTTTCCATCAACAACATGCCTAGTCACATCAATCCGCGAGATATCATCTACAAAAATGCAATTATATTATATCATCTTGTGTCATTTGAGAGTTCAATGGTAACCAGAACAATAAAACCAAACGAACCCAGTTTAGTATATCCCACCTGGAGGTGGGGTCTGTGGAGGGTAAGATGTGGGCAGACTTGACCTCTACCCCAAAGAGTAGAGAGGTTGTTTCCTGTGACCGGAAATGTAACTTTCTAGCAATTGGGAAAACGATTGCAACAAAGTGACATGTGTAAAGCTCATAACTTGCATCACACATCTTTACTCACATCCATATACATAGTAGGGTCATTTTCTTCTCAAGGGCTCACCATATCATTCCTTGTATCCTTTTCTAGATCAAGAAAGCAAACCCTTTTAAATTCAGTACACCTCCCTATGACCATTGAATCAACACAATAACATCTGAATGGCTCGACACCACTTATCAATAAAGAAAGTTATGCATGTATTCAAAAGTCAATCATGTCCAATGTTTCGAGCACAATAGAAACCGGAGTTTCACATATCAAAAAATATTTGAAACAAGAAAGAAATTTTATTTATGAGGCAGGAGAAGATGAACTCACAATTAAGCCCTTTGGGGTTAGAGTTAAGTCGAACATAGAACAGTGTGTAAACAACAAAAAGATAAAATCATATCTTTAGCTCTTATTGAAATATAGAACATAAGGCGAGAACAAGTGCCAAAAAGTTCATGTGCAATTAATGATCCATCAAGGTTTGCAACTTTTTATCCTTTATGCAACAGAAGCTGCCTAAATTGATGGTTTGACAATGGATGTTACGAATTGGTGGTCAACTGACGGATCAGAAATGCAAGAACTATATAAGACAAGTCTAAGAAAACTTTATCTCAAATGATTCAGAACAATCTGTTCATAGTTGAAAAGAAATCACTTGAATACCTAGTAATTTAGCATTTATCTGTTTAAATATGTGCCCTTTAATCATGTTTCACTAATAGTTACTAGATTGGTTTGAATGAGTATGACCCAATTTGAGGATTAACATTTAACGGTGGAGTTAAAAGAAGAAAGATAATAAATTACAATGAAAATTAATTGATGAAACTAGAACAATCGTTGAGCCTTCTTCCCTATCTCTAGCTCAACTCCCCTTATTTTTCATTTTTTATGATCCATAAGCATTACTTTGTTTTGTTATAACAAATATTTATTTCCTCCTATTCCTACAACATTTGGAGATGGTGGTACGGTGGTGGTAGCGTAAAGAGAGGTATGTGTCGAAGCTTAGGATCAATACTTCCCACTAAGAGACCTACTCCATCATTAAAATATAAATACATGGAGTATTGCACTAAAGACTTTTCACATACCACATAACAAAATATAAAACATAAAGAGATGCCCCTCCTCCCGGCTGTTAACTTCAGTATACACAAGTTGGTCCGGACACCCATAGTTATCTGGAAAGAAAAAATGGAGACGCCCCTCCCCCAACACAAAAGCACATACCACACATGCATACCCAACCATGTATCAACTCATATAGCATATTCGGTAACATTGGTTTAAAAAAATAACTCCAACCGTCCGAAAACAAATGCCCACGATAAAAAAATGCATAATTTTGAAATTCTATTATTATTACAGTTTTTAATGAACTAAATCCCAATTTTACCCTTAAAGATAGATGGAGTAATAAAATTCCCCATCTGCTAATTACGAGTAGAAATGGAAAGTAGACACTTATTTTGGGACGGAGGGAGTATTTACCAGCATTGGTAGGACTTAACACTCCATAAAGAGAGAACCATAATCATCTCAAATCCATGGCGCTAAAGCAAAGTATTAACTAAACATAATAAAGCAAATTCATCGTCTCACCAAGGAATCCATAGCATAGGATATTAATCCCATGTATTAGAGAGCATTTATAACGTATTCAAAAGTACTTGAACCTAAAACACACCGAAAGAGGTAGCAAAGTTGTATACCAACAGAGTATCAAATACATATCCCTCAATGCTAATATCCAAGCGAATACAATGTCTAGTAGTAGAAGATAACTGTAAATCAGTAGTTTCTCCGGCTGATAGTAATTGCACCCATGAAGAAGATGCCAAGCACGCATATGAAGATCATGTAAAACTACTTTCATGTGTCGGCTTTAGCGCTAAGCTAATTTGGTTTAAACCTCTCACATGATTGCTTCTCCCTTTATCCACTAATTCAAATTGAAGTGTCCATCAAACATGAAATACTCTTTGACTATTAAATATAGTTGTTTCAACTTGAATTATGCCAATTCTCTTTACTATGCCAATTCTGCACCCATTGCCTACTTTCTCAAAAGCTAGATTAGAGCAGTGTCCTACTTTGCTTATACTCGTCTCATTCGATTTTCTTGTTTCAGGTTCTTCTTTTCTGAACCATCATCTTTTGCTATTTCATCTATTTCTTTGGGAAAATTTATATTTATTCGCACCTTTCTCACAAGATGGAGAACTTCATGGAAACGGACACTCTACTCTTTGAGCGTAGAGGTCAGGTCTGCGTACATCCCCCAAAGACCCCACCTCCGGATAGAATATATTGGCTTGATTTGGTTTTAGAAACTTGACACATTGGGAATATATAAACAGATAATATTGTGCATAATAATCCTATGAGACCCTTGCTTTATATAGTTGTTGAAATAATATGGTGCCAACAGCAAACCACAAAAAAGAAAATAACAGTGATGGTAACCTACACAAAGCAAAGCATCTCATATATATATATATATGTATGTATATATATATGTATGTATGTATCAGTTTAAGAAAATTGTAGGCATACATACCATTTCAAGCTCTTGAGCCATCAATGTACAAGGGCCGCACCATGTTGCGTAGAAATCTATTATCAGTGGCACGTTTCTTTCTCCTTTTACAAGATCCTGAATCTCTTTAGCAGAAAACTTTTGCTGCCAACACAAAAGGATTCAAAACATAAATCGAAAATTTTTATCTTGTGTTTTCTCTACAAAAGGATTCAAAACCAAACAAATAACTAAGAAATTCTGAAAAGCTGCTGTTTGCTACAATAATACCCATCTGAATTGTTGGAATTTGTGGGTAGACATCGACTTTGAAGGTCAAATGGGTTATGTTTCAACTTCAAAATTAAAGTGAATTCTTTGAAATGTGCAGTGAAAATCTAAAGAAACAGATAAGCTGCTGGTGTGTAGATTGCTACAATGAATAATATTATTTCTCATATCTGGAATTATAAATAAAACCCACAAAAGTTCAACAAAATATAAATCGAAAAATAAGTGAATTATAAGAAAAACATACAATAAGATAGTCTTTTCTGAGGAATTTTCCGGAAGGTGGTGTAGCGAGCAACCTTGTTGGTGGTGATTGAATTGAAGATATTAGGGATTGGGTAGTGGTGGAGAATATAGTAGTAGTAGTAGCAAAATCTCTTGATTTGAGGAGAGAAGAAGGTGGTTGGGGATTCAAAAGAGGCTTGTTGGGTGGAGTATAGAAGAAGGAAAGGGGTGTGCCGCCTGCGAGTAGCATTGTCGTCAACTATTATGTTGTTGCTTATCTGTTCAGGGAGATGGAGATAGAGGAATGGATTGAAAGAGGGAGGGAGGAAAGGGTTTGGAGAGGGTTTTGCAATATCCAAACAAAACAAGATTCAATGAAAGAAAATGGGGAGCTTTTTAACAAATTGATGATTTCCCCAACAATATTATCTACTTAGGGGTGTTTGGGATTGCTTATTTAAAACAACTTTTATTTTTTATTTTTTAACAAGAGTGTTTATTAACTTATGTGGTGATAAGAACGAGTTTTATAAAAAGTGTTTGAATTATCTTGTTGTGGTACCAAAACGTAATAAGTTAATAAATTGTTATTTAGGGGTGTACATGATTACTTATAAATGTAAAATTGTTAAAGGGAAAAACAAATGGAACAACAATATGGAGAGAATAACAATAAGACAGAGAGAAGAAGTCTATATTTCTCATTAATCATAAGCCCTTTAAATAGGGAGGAGTTACAAGTAGATAGTTAGGAGATATTTCAGTTCTAATCTAACTCTGATATATTTATCTCTATCTCTATCTCTATCTCTATCTCTATCTCTATCTCTATCGTCATATCCTTTAGACGATGGCACACTTATCCTACAACACTCCCCCTTGTGCCGAGTTAAAGGAGTGGTGGTATACAGTTGTTGCCTCGTTAAAACCTTACGCCAAAATAAAACCCAGTGAGAAAAAATAAAAATATGACGAAGGAAAGAGTACAACGCACCAGCTTCTTTGCAATACATAGACTTATCCTTCAGTCTAGTTTTCTCTTAGATTCATACTTTAATCTTAAGAGTTAAGAAAACATGATGGTATATATAAACAGTTGCCTCACTAAAACCTTACACCAAGGAACAAAACCCAATGGGAAAAATAAAACCTTGGTTGAAGGAAAGAGCACAACATACCAATATCACAAATATAGTAGACTCCCCCTTTTGTCTACTACTCCCCCTGATTCGTGCATTAACCAAGGGAATTTGGAAAACATTTCCATTTACTTTCTACACGTTTCTCAATATATGGTTTTAGGTAATGACTTGGTAAAATATGTCACATTCTTTTGACACCTTACTTGATTCACTTGAATCTAAAGGAGAGTCTTTTATTGCTGATTGTATAGAAACTTAAGCAGAGTATGTTTTGTGTTATTACCCCTGATGTATCTTATGTTTATTTCTTCGATACATGATACATTATTTCCATATATGCAAGTAGGATACTAGTTGAACCCAGAATTACTAACTCCTATAATATATGTAATGATAGTCCTTAATCATATACATTATTTTATTATCTCATGGAGAGTAATATTCTTGGATTAATTCAAGGAGGTAGTTACAAAGGATCGCTTAGTTTACTTCCAAGCAATCGACGTGTTCCTTGTGGTAATTCTTTATTCAGTTTGGGAACATCATTTGTATGGGTCAGACAGATACCTAATATCAGCAAACACATACCAAGACATTATTTGGTGTTTTTCTATAAGAGTTAGCTAGTACTTTTGCTGCTTACATTCTAAGTAGGTAATGAAGTTCCATTATCAATCCCATTTTTCTTTCTATAGGGAAAGTATATACCCATGTCAATGGTTCCAAAAGATTAATTTGATATCATTCCAATGACTTTGCGTTGGCGCTGAGCTAAATCTAGCTAACAAGTTCACTGAGAAATACAATATATGGTCAAATGTATTATGTTAAGTACGATAATGTGCATATTGTACTTAGATAGGGAATTCTAACTCCCAGCATTTTTCGTCATCATCCTTTAGACGAAATGGATCTTTCCTTATATCCGACACTTCGACCGATCATGGGAGTGCTAACCAGATTCGCTTTGTCCATATTAAATTGCCTGATTATTTTCTAGACATATGCGATCGGTGAATTAATATTTCACAAACTCGGTGTCCTAGCTCAAACATCTAGACAAAACCAAGCCTTCCCAAGATCTTTCCTCTCAAAATCAGATTTCAAGTAACTTGTGGTTTCTCTTATTTCATCAAGAGTGGCTATTGTGTTCATAACTTTGACATATAGAGCTACTTTGAAAATCTGGAACTTGTTTTCCATAATAAATAAGCAAGAGAACATTTCATCGTTCTTATATATCCTTTCTCAATCAAGTATTCCATTATGCGGGTATACCACATCCACTTATATTGTTTTAATCTATAAAGTGGGCGTTTCAATTTATTGCAAACGCATTTCGTGGTTTAGAGTTGCTTGATTTTGGTAATGTAATATCATCAAGCACTTTTATATATCTCTAAATCTAGATCCCCGTATAGATATGTGGTAACCACATTCATGAGTTACATTTCCAGTCCTTCGGAAACTACTAGGCTAGTAAATTATACGGATGTCATAACATCCATCATGAGAGAGTAAGTCTCCTCGTGGTCAATCCAGGGCGTTGTGAGAAACCTTGCGCCAAAGGAGAGTCTCATACATTATGACTTAATTATTCTCATTACGCTTTAGGACAAATGATTTATCTATGTCTTACAGGCTTTACACTTGGTGGGTTAGCACTACCAAACCAAATACCTGTTCATTTGTCAAATAATATGATTCTCCTGGATTGCTTATTTAGGCCAGTTTGCTCTTTGTTGATATTTTCCAACTGAGCATGGTTCGATGTCAATGTGCTCTATCACCTCATAAACAATAATATATGCGAAATATATCATCAATAATTATATATGATCTGTCCATCGACTCATATGTGCTCTCATAGTTCATTTGAGATTAATATTCATCTCTAGAATCAATATTAACTTCGGAGCGTCCTCCAGTGATGATTCATAGACATAGTTTAATCAGAGACAATCTCATGAGAGGTTTATGTATTGATGACAAATAATTGTGCCTTACTCTTCTCTTCCTTTAGATGAGTATCTATCGAACCAAGTAGCTTCCCCCATTTCCGTTTGGGAGCTACGACCTCAACCACACCTCCACTATGTGTGATTGCAACGCACTTTCCAATGGCGTTGTGCCCCTGTTGGGGACTTTTTAACCTTGCAAGTATATTTGCAGCTCGTATATGTGATCTTGTCACTTTTGGAATATTAAACGTATCAGGTATCGAGCCTGATTCGTTTGACTTCAACATTGCGTTGTGAAGTTTTGGGGATCGAAATGAGACAGAGTGGGAATATTCAATGACACTTCCTGTCGTTCCCATGGAAAATCCTTTTTCCTATCTCCTCCTAACGACGGGAAGACTGTCTCATGAAAGTGACAACCCGCAAATCTAGCGGTAAAGAGATCACTAGTCAAATATTATAATTAGCGGATAATTATTGGGGATTCATATCTAACATATACCAAATCGTCTTTAAGGACCCATTTTGATGCGTTGTGGGGGCGCAATTGGCACATATAATCAAACATGCGTAAATGTAAAGTATCAGGCTTATATCCAGTTACCAACTGGTACGCATGAGCAAGTAGTGGGTCTAAAAACGAAAAAAAAAACTGCATATAATAATTGCATAACCCCAGGTAGATGTGGGTAAATTGGTGCGCATTACTAATACCCTAGATGTCATCATATTCTTTTGATAACAACTTCTATGAGACCATTTTATATATACACATGGGGTATAGGAAACTTTACATTGATCCTAATACATATGCAATTAACATCAAAACCTTATGATATAAATTCTCCAGCATTCAAAGTCATGTAGACTTGATGAAATAATCAGGGTGGTGAGACCTTAAACGTATAGTTAGTGCTAGTAGTGTAGTATTTCATGTGGACAATAATACGACATGCGTTCATCGCGTCGAAACCAGAACCATAAAGTACTTTAATGGCCCACATTCTGGATGTTTATGTCCATAAATATCACCTTGTATTCGTTGTAACAATGGAATATTTTTGTATTATGTCCTTAGCTTTAGGATGGTCTTAATCATGTCTTGGCTAAGGAGTAGGTTATATACAAAAGTTTTAGGTATTCGAGGGGCATATAGCAATGTTGTTTCTTATGCTACAGAAGTCAACAGTTGCAATTTTCCTCATTATGCCTTTCACTCGAAAGAGAATGTGTCTATGTGTATTTTGCAATACACGGATCACTATGTCATAACCACGGTGTCCCACATGGTCATGCCAAAACATATATGTGTTATTGCCCCCAAAAGTTCTTTATTGGTGACAAAATATGTTCCGATGACCCAATAATCTACTAGTTTGACACATTAGTTTCCATGATATATGTTTACTTTCATATATTCATTAGAACTTATGTATATATGTTCATTTCCATTTTCATTTGATACGAATATCTTTACAAGGTTCCTATTAATTTTGTACCAACAAGAGAGTGACAGTCCATCGTCTAAGTAATTTGGTTGGATGTATTATAAAACAAGTATTAGTCTATCTTTTTTTCAAGGGTGTGATAGGTCCAAAAAAAAAATCAATTCTCCTCGATACATTCCTATACGGAACGGAGAATATTGATTTTTTTTTGTATTTGTTTTGATGTATTTCTTTACGTCTATAATGGTTACATATTCGATTTTACTTTAGCAAAGAAATTAATTTTTTAAAATTAATTTCAAAGAAACATATGCATAATCAATATTAAATATTAAAACAAATATGTTATATTTCATTTTCATCGTGTTCCCTTTTTTTATAGAAGCACTTTTTAGTGCATATCTTATTGATTGTCCATTATCTCCCGGGTAGTAGTTGTATCCTACTCCAGGTGTTGAAAAATCCTTCCTGACTCTTACCAATACCCTGACCCTTTCTAGGGTCTCGTCCACATGGTACAGAAATGTCATATGTGTGAAATGGTTTTTAACTCACAATCATTTGGAGTTGTTTCCACTTCTAACACTTTCATTATTGATATCAGGAATTTTCTTTATCCCGACATATGTGGTGTTATTCGAAAGAACCTTGTTGTGTCTCTCAACCACTTGCAGTAGGTTGATGAGTTTGTCTAAATGTTACATTCCAACTTATATTGGTTCATTAATATTTACTTATATATGAAATGTGGAAATGATATTAGGAATCATGTCATCTTCTGTGAGCTCCTTGCCACAGAGATTGAGACGCGTTTTGGATATAACATTTCTTTGTTGAAAACAGTTACCTTTTTGTAATCGAGTAAGTGAGTTTCATTCCACTGTACGATTAGTTCGGGAAGTACATATTCATCAGTACTCCCGATTATCCCTTTCGGAACATCCCACATTTCTTTGGGGGTTTCTAGTAAAGGTATCCTATGAAACTTAGGATTTATATGTCGTCTCAAAACATGAGGGTATTTGTTTGTACCTTTTCAAAAGGTTGATTTTAGAGTCAATGGGGAGTTGATGGACTTTAGGTATTTTCTTGTACCTTTTCAAAAGGAGGTTTATGTACTCATTTATGATACTCATATTCTTTTGAGTTTATGACGTTGATTTTGGGATGAGTTGTTTCAACCATTTACATATATAAATAATAATATATGATTTTCTTTTTGATACGGAAATGGATTTTGGTTATGAAATTTCATTATCATATCAATATTGGATTTTTGTATGCTTTAGTTTTATTGATAATACTTCATCAATATTTCAATTTGCAAAAAAAAAACACTCAATCTATTGGATTTCCAGGTAGTAGGGGAATCACATGGATTTCTTAAATCCCTACAAACCTTAGGGCTATTTACACCCGTTTGACAAAATCCTTTCGATGTATTGCGATTAATTCATCAATGAAATACATAGATAACATTTGTTATTTGGTAAATTTTGATATGAGGTCAAAGAAAAAAATCATACCATATTGGTATTTTGGGATCTTTTGGCATATGAAACAATTTAATACCTTAATAGCATTTTTTGGAGTTTTTGGTAAAGATCAAAATATATGAGCTTGGATGTGTAACTTCCAAAAAATAATTATATAGTTTAAATTATGAGTAGGAACTCACAATCAAGATAAATGTTTGAATTTAACATTTTCATGTTATTTTTGAACCTTTTGGTAAAATAACAAAAGTTATGGGGGTTGAAATTGTAAATTTCAAAGATAATTTATAAGTCATAACTAAGATAAACATCTAATTACACTAACAATTATTAGGATAAACATTTGAATATTAACATAAACAAATAGTAAATAAATATATAATATTGTAACTAAACGGATAATCATTTAAATATATGAATATTTTAATCTAATTTGATAAACATTAATAAATCATAATAATATTTTAAAACAATAAAAGTTATACTAACACAATTAAAATAAATAAGATGAAACAAATATTAAAATAATTAATAGTCTAATTCATTATTTGGACTAGTCTAAAAGAATATATATTTAATTGGTCGAATTAAATAAAATTAAGCAAACATGTCAGAAAATAAGTCAAGATTGGCTCGCATAGATAAAGTATATTAAACTTAAATAAAAGTTAATATAATAAATATTTATTAAACAAAAACGTAAATTAATGGGAAAAAAAACAAATTAAGTTTTGTTTTAGTTAAATAAAACAACAATACTTATCCCTTGTGGATACTTAAAAATTATTTATTTAATTCCTTTTGATAATTAAAAAAAATAAAAACAAAATCATTCAATTATCCTAATAATTCAGATAATTAGATCATAATCATATTAAAATCACATATAAATTCCAATAATTATCTTTTAATATAGGTTTTTTTACGTCAATATAATTTTCATTTATTTAATTATTTCAATAAAAATAAATAAATAATCATGAATTCGATTTTTTTTTAATTCAATTAATATCAATCACGAAAATAACGGAAGTATTCTACAGAAAACTTAAGAAAAAAATAAACATGATTCATAATATTCACTTATGAAGAAATTGATAGAAAACTTACTAGATTTTTTTTTCTGACATGCGTGGCAATGAGCAAAAGATAACGCAGTAGCGATGCAATTTTGCGGCAAACCGTTCAACGACAACGTGCACCAATCGTTTAGAGACGATGAAAAATAGCTTTGAGCTTTACGTGCTGATAACGTGTTAAAGGGAAAAAAATGGAACAACAATATGGAGAGAATAACAATAAGACAGAGAGAAGAAGTCTATATTTCTCATTAATCATAAGCCCTTTAAATAGGGAGGAGTTACAAGTAGATAGTTAGGAGATATTTCAGTTCTAATCTAACTCTGATATATTTATCTCTATCTCTATCTCTATCTCTATCTCTATCTCTATCTCTATCTCTATCGTCATATCCTTTAGACGATGACACACTTATCCTACAACAAAAATAACTAAAAAAGTCTTGTTTCAAATAAGTTGATAAGTCAGAATGGTTTAACTTATCAAAAACTTCTTATTAGCAATGTGGAAAAACTATAAACATTTTTTTTTCCAACCCAAACACTAAAAATAGCCTATTAGCGACTTGAAAAAGATACAAGTCAATAAGGAGTTTAAATAAGCAATCTCAAACACCCCCTTAGTCCCATACAAGAATCAATGATTTTTTTTTTGGTAATCTTAGAATTTTAGCCATCTTACATACACCGATTAATCCTCGGACGATCACGAATGGCTTCGCACGTGAATCTCCATGACGACCAGTGTTTTGATAACGCCTGAATCTTCTATTTTAATTATAAAACAATAAGTTTATTTTTTTTAATTATAAGATGGTAAAAAAAATTCAATAAAAGTATCATTTAATTAGTTAAAAATGGAGTGAATTACACTTGTAGTCCCTGTGGTTTGCATAAATTCTGGATTTGGTCCCTAAAACAAACTATTTATATTGGTTGTCCTTAAATTTCATTTTCATAACATCCATAGTCCCTCCACTTAACAACGTTAGTTAGCAACCATTAAGAAGGACTAATCGGTTTTTGAACAAAGTATAAGGACCAAAAGTGTTATGCTCTAAAGTTTAATGTGATTCACGTTTTTTTACTAAAAATATTTTAAATATCCAATAACAAATCAAATTTCTTAAAATAAAATATATACTTAATAAAAATATCTATATTTATTTAAAAACTATTTATTAGCCAATGTATTTTAGATAAAGATCATAGTCCTTAATATTAGCCAATGTATTTTAGATAAAAAATTGTTAGAACACAGATTTGTTGGATGCAAGATTATTAATACTGAAGATGAAAGTCAAGCAAGTCAAAGCTTCAAAGTCAACTCTCATGTATCAAAGTCAAAGTCTTTGTAATAAGTCAAAGTCAATGTATTGTATTTTGTTTATTTGTTATTGTTTGAAGGTATAAATATCCTTTTGTCTTTGTTCTTGTAATCAGATGTTCACACGAATCAGAGAAGAGATATATAGAATATTATTCTAGAGAGAGAGTGTGAATGTAGAGAGAGAAAGTGAGAGAGATTGTAATATTTGATTTATATCAATGACATATGATTTGGAAAATGATTCATGGGGGGGGGGGGGGACAGGAGGACTTTTCCGGTGCCTACCTAAGGGGCTAGGGTATGTAGGGTCCACAAAAGTGGACCACATGGCCTTGAGTCCCTGCCATTAAACCTTTGATTGTTTGTGTGATTAGAACTTGAATTTAGGACTTATCAATTGGTATCAGAGCAGAGGAAATTCAGAAAAATGGATTGATTTCAAGATTTTTGGTCGATATATTCAAGAACTCACTAAACACTGTTCAAGATTTGATTTTCGAGTTTCAGTGATGTTTTTGATCTATTTTTGGAATCATTGTAATCGATTTTGCATATAGAACATGTTTAGTTTGTATTGTTTAGTCCAATTCACGTTAGAATCGTATAAATTTTGGATTTTTGCAATTTTAGTTTGAGTTTTTGAAACGAATTGTGTATAGATCGAATCTGTATTTTTAGTGCTTTAGATAAAAAAAAATCATTGTTTGTAAAGTGTTCTAGACATGAAATCAATGAGATCTGCAAGTTTTCAAGTTAATTGAATTTGGTCGATTTCAGTTGAAAAATCAAGTTTTTGTTCGACAAAGTGAAAAACTCGCAAGATCTGGAAAACTCACAAATGAAGAACACGCATGACAAAGAACTCGCTAAGGCTGAAGAACTGCACAACTTTAAAACACGCAAAAGGATGAAGAACTCGCAAATTTAAGTGTGCGAGAAGTCATAATTCGCAAGAAGCATTGTGCGAGTTTGTATTGTTCATCTCTGTTTGGTGTGCGCAGAGTGACATCTTGTGCGAAGTGAGCTATCTGCGAGAAGTGTTCTACGTGAGCGAAGTAGAAAGTGTAAAATTTTTCTAAGTCTAGAATGCGCAGACGCATTGCGCGAAGTGGATTTGGAGAAACGCGCAACCTTTGTCTTGTGCGAAGTCAGAACTCGCACGACGTTGTCTGCGAGAAGCTCAAACTCGTACGTAGTTATCAACACGAAGTAAGAACGCGCACAAGCCTTCTTGCGCGAACCTCAGTACTTGTATCATTCGACGAGCGCGAAGTTCAAACGCGCAAGTTACTGTTTTTGCGTGAAGTCTGTATCCTTTGTTATGCGAGTTCCATACTTCGAATTTTTCTGAGTTTTTTTTTCTTCAGATTTGATCAAATTTTTGCAAACTGTAATATGGCCTTTAAATGTCAAAACTGTAATATGGACCCCCGTGCTAAGTCTGCGGAGGGGGACAAAGTTTTATACTTAAAATATTTTCTGATTTTTTCAATATCTGTCCAAATTTGAGTTTTGTGTAGATCAGTTTTATTTATGAATTTCTAACGATCATTTCAAGTTTTTTTTTTTGTAACAGGATGACTTATAAAGAAGCTTTCAAAGTTGGAACTGATGAGAAACCTCTTGTTTTAGTCAAAGGAGAGTATGAGCAATGGAAGAATAATTTTCTAGACTTTATACACAAAAATGATTTGGGAAAATATATCAGAATATCTTTGAAGGAAGGAAAGATGAAAACTCCAACAAAGACTTACTCTTTTATGGGAGAAAATGGATTAACAGAAAGAGGAGAGTTTCCAATACCACGTCAGGAATACTCAGATGAGCAAAGAACGAGATTTGAAGCTGATAAATTGGCCAAAACTTTTATCTTGCAAGGAATTTCAGATGAGATTTCTATTCAATTAGATAGCAAAAAGGCTATAGGAAAACAGTTGTGGGATCAGCTTGAAATAAGATCAAAGTTGTCTTCAAGAGAAAAAGTAAAGATTTTGGAAACTGAGAATACTGAGCTGAAAAGTAAGATCTCTGACTTGGAAATTCAAATTGTTCAAATTCAGCAAGCAACTTCTGTTGAAAGTTTTGAGAAGAAGATTAAAATTTTGGAAGATGTTAATGTTGAGCTTCAAAAGAAAATATCTGATTTGGAACAAAAGATGGTCAAAGACAGACATGATTTTGAGACAAAAGAAAGCATTTGCAAATAAGTTATCAGAGTTTCCAGACAGAGTTGTGAAGAGAAGAAGACAGTTGAGCTGAAATGTATAAAACTTTCTCAACAAATTTCTGATTTTGAGAAAGTGATCATTCTAGAAAGGGAAAAGTTTGACAAAGAGAAGAAAATTATAGAACAAAAGAATGTTCAATTCTTTAAAGAGATATCTGATGGAAAAAAGAATGTGGAGAAGGACTTTGAAGAAGAAAGGATTATATTTAAGGCAGAGATCAAGAAGCTTACTGAGAAGTTATCTGAATTATCTACAACTGCATTGAAAGATCAAAAAGCGAAGTCTGAGTTCAAGAAAGAGATTGACCTGCATATCAAAGAAAAGAACAGTCTATCTTCAAAGATTAAAGAGCTTGAAGACATTATTTCAAAGGTTGTGGTGACTGAGCAAACGACTCTAGAGTCAAAAATCCACAAACCTAGAAATAGTTCAGTTGGTTCTAACAAGCCAGCCTCAAGCTTACATTAGAAAACTGTTTCTTCAAAAAGGTCAGTCTACTTATTTGATCAGATTCGTACTACTAATATCTTTTATGATCAAAATGTAGATGGTTCGGGTACACAGAGAAGGAGAAGAAGGAGATATAAAGAAGAAAAGCTGGTATGGAAAGTGAAACCAGTTGATGATAAGAAGACTGATGAGAAGAAAGAAGAAAAGAAAGAAACCAAATCATTTGTACATGGATCAAAAGTCAAAAAGAACAAAGTGTTGAAAGGTAAACCTGATTTTTCTTATTCGAGAGATCAAATGATCAGGATATCTAGGAAAAGGTATTGTTCTTACTGTCATACATATGATTTGGTTCATAAAGCAAGTGATCATTACTGGTATGGTTCTTACTCTGTTACTCCTATTAGAACTGCAACTAACAACCATGGACCCAAATACCAGTGGGTACCAAAGCCGAAGGATGATTCTGTGTTGCAGGCACCTCAAGTCAAAGGGGAGTAAGAGAACCAAGGCTTCTGAATATATCAGTTCAGGACCCGTACTTCAACGGAATTTGACTTCTAAACACAACAGTTTAGGACTCGCTCTTCAATGATCAAAAGAGATGATGCTCCCATGCTGATAAGAGATTGTACTCCGATACTCAAATGAGGAAATCAACCTTCAAGGGGGAGTACATATTTTTTTGGAAATATGCAGTCGGAAGATATGATGATCTACACTTCAGGAGAAGTTGTATCTGATCTCTATCATGTGTTGTTTCACTGACATATTTTAGATGCATATTTTCAGGGGGAGTATGGATTATGACTTCTGATTAATTCAGATCAAAACTCGTTCATTCAAAGTTTTACTGCTTTATGTCATTTTATTTTTCAATAAATGTTGTGAATAAAATTGCTTTGATGGACTTTCTGACTGATGCAGATTGAGAGAGTGCTTACAAGATCATATCTTATTTGACTTTAAGCTGGCTTCATGAGATTTAAAACAGATCGAAAAGGTTTATTTCTATTCTTAATCTCATATATGGTTGAAAGAAGGACGACTTTCAATCATAGAAAACATGTTCTTAAACGTTCAAACCACTTCCCGATTTTTAAATAGTTTTCATGATTTGGAAGTGTGATTTTTAAATGTTTTCACTTTTATTTGCGCGGAATTGTTTATAAGCTGTGTGTTTCCAAAGATAAATACTTATGTATTGTCTTTTCCATATACTGTCAAGTATTCACACACACCGGTTTAATATTTTGTTGAATTTGTTTTTACCATGTATCTAAATTGCAACAGATTTTCGATGGTAAGACACCCCATTTGAAATTCAAAGAATATTGAGTGTTGATTTCATTTTAAAATCGTTCTTTCAAGAATGTCTACATATTGGTTCGTATAGACAACATCCAATTTTTGCTGACCTAAGCTTCAATTGCTATATCATTTTATCTGGTCATTTCATACAAAGTCAGATTTTCAAACAAGTTCTTTGCATTCATGTTCATTCATTCAATTTCTTGTTTGAAATATCTTCAATGTTTAAAATGCTCAAATCTTCATGATTATTTTATGGGCATACATTCATCTGACATGTATTTGAGCTTTAACTGAACAAGTTAAACCATCTGAACAACATGTTCTTTTATAGGAAAACATGGGTTTATTGTGCTAGGAATTTAAATGAACTTCTATGGATTCACGTTAACTAATGTTTCCTACCCAAGAAGTTAATCCTTAGTGATCGAGTGTGAGGAGTCAAAATACTGAGTGTGGGTTGAGTGATGAGGTAAAATGGAAAAGAGAGTTTGGTTAAATGTGAGCTTAAAGATTAAAAGAAAGAGGGTGAGAGAACAGAGTTAAAAGAATATCAGAACTCTGCACCAACTACTTTCTGAGTCGGGCAACCATATTACTAGTGTTTCACAATTCTTCGTGAACATTATTGAAAAAGGCACCTAGCCCATGCCAACTCTTGATAAAACCCCCACCAACTACTCATTTTCTTCTAAAAAAGAAAATGTTTCAATATTTCAAGGGGACGCTACACATAATCTATCTGATTTTCATTTGAAAAATCTGGATATTGAAAAAGAAGGAAGTTTGCCCCACCTTCGAACTTCGATCATTTATACTACTGTTGTCTCAATGGTTTACACAATGTTGTGCCTTATATAAGCAATCATCATGTGCTTAATTCTTTCTAACACTTACACGAACACACAAGGAATTTGTTTTATTGTCATAACATTCATAGAAATATCTTTGTGGTGTTTCGATGATTGAATGGAAGCCCTGGGGGAGTGAACATCGAAAAGCTCCTTTCCAATGTGTATCCGTTACACACAGTAACTTTGTGTTACTGACAGGCATATAAACTGATTCAGGTGTTGATTCAGGTGTTACATTCTAATTTGTCTGGATTTGAAAAGATCTAGATGAATATCTTTATGGGTTGACGGTGAATCAGAGGCTCAGTTCAAAAGATCAGTGGTCATAATTGATAATGACATTTCTTGTTGAAAGTTTTGATGATCTCAATGCCGCAATCATCAAAAAGGGGGAGAAAAGGTCAAGAAATGGTTGTGAAAGAAGGTTTGTTGAAAGATTATTCAAAGCGTTTAAAGAAAAGTTCAAAGATTGACTATGAGAGAAGATCAAGAAATATTAAAGATTGTTGAAAGCTCAAGAGTTCAAAGTTTTCAGAATTGTTGAAGTTAAATTTGCTGAAGTAAATTGAGCTGAATTCTGAAGATAATTTCTTTCTAAGAGTCTGAAAGAGGTTTATGCCGACCTTGAGGGAGAATGTTAATATTCTTGAAGAACAAATTTTTGGAAGATTGATGAAAGTTTGAAGATAGAGTTTATCAAAGAAAGGGAAGAATGCCAATTTTTCATATGAATAGGGGGAGAATGTTGATTGCTTGAGAAGATCTTGTTTACATCAAAGGGAGAAGATTCAAATTGAGTTTAAAAGAGAAGATTGAATTGCAATATCCTTTTAGAGATGATCTTGATCCAAAGGGGGAGAATGTTAGAGCACATATTTATTTGATGCAAGATCATTAATACTGAAGATGAAAGTCAAGCAAGTCAAAGCTTCAAAGTCAACTCTCATGCATCAAAGTCAAAGTCTTTGTAATAAGTCAAAGTCAATGTATTGTATTTTGTTTCTTTGTTATTGTTTGAGGGTATAAATATCCTTTTGTCTTTGTTCTTGTAATTAGATGTTCACACGAATCAGAGAAGAGATATATAGAATATTATTCTAGAGATAGAGAGTGAATGTAGAGAGAGAAAGTGAGAGAGATTGTAATCTTTGATTCATATCAATGACATATGATTCATCTTGATTGTTTGTGTGATTAGAACTTGAATTTAGGACTTATCAAAGATCCTAGTCCTTAATATTAGCCAATGTATTTTAGATAGAGATCCTAGTCCTTAATTGTAGGATATTCTTGTTGTATTTCTTCCCTATATATAGGGCTTCTCTTGATCAATGGAAGATATGGATGATTCCATAAAAAACTTTTATGGTATCAGAGCTTTCTCTTCACAAACCCTAGAAGCTACCGTCTGCCAACTTCTGCCACGATAGAAATTCAACGGCGATTCACCCCCATCGAACTAAACAACAAGACTGCAACAAAACCAACGACGCTTCACCCAGTCTATACCGTTACGAACATTCAGAATAAAGTTCGTATTCTTGACGGTGTAAAAGTTACGTACTCCTCCTGGGTTAAACTCTTCAAGCTCCATACATGAGGATACAAAAGTCCTCGATCATATCGATGGTACCCCAACGCCCAACAAAATCGATGCATCCTATGAATCATGGATCGAGATCGACGCTATAATTCTTAAATGGATCTACGGAACCTTGTCCAATGAACTCCTCGTTCGGGTTCTCGATACCGACACCATTGCTAGAGATGCTTGAAACATAATCCGTGACATCTTCCTCAACAACAAAGGTTCCCATGTCGCAACCCTCGAACATGAATTCATGAATCTGACCTTGATAGTGTGCTCCTCTAAGGATGAATATTGTCGAAAGTTGAAAGATTTAGCCAACCAACTCATCGATGTCGACAACCCGGTTAGCGAACAACGTCTCGTACTTCAATTTGTTTATGGCCTTCCAACAGAATATGATACAGTAACGTGTTTCATCAACGAAAGTTCGCCTTCTTTGGACACGGAGAGAAGTATGTTGCAATTCGAGCAACATCGGTAATCGGCAAGGCAAAATCAGACCCAAGTCGCTCTAGTTACGCCTTCGGCCGAACACACTCCACTAGCCACTCGTGACAGCAACCATTGCTCGTATGGTCGGGGTTGAGGTCGTGGTCGAAACACCTAGTCGGGCCATTATTTGCACGGGGGACGATCTACACATCCAGGACGGTCGGTTTGCTCCCAGCGGCCCACCACCACCCGCATACTCGCCATGGGCCTGGTGGGCTCTGCCACCGTGTCCATATCCAACTCAAGCCAATGACTGGCCCAGTCCTTGGCCCGGCGTACCGTCTTTGCCCGCATCCAGCAGCAGCGAAGTCCCCTTCTACAGTCCAACAACCGGAATTGACACCAACATCACAGGGTTATGATGCTCTTCACCCGACTGACCTCGACCATGCATTTCAGAACATGCAACTCAACTTTTCGGATCAATCTTGGTACATGGATACTGGTGCATCCTCTTACTTGATAGCCGATTCAAGCAAAATTTAAACTCCCTTGTCATCTTCTCATATATAATCTATATTCGTGGGAAATGGAAATAATATACAAGTAAAAGGATCCGGTAACGCCCTTCACACACTCCCCAACAAAACCTTTTGTAACGCCCTAAAATTCAGAGTAAATTAAAACCTGGGAAACCTGGCAACATGACATTCGTATTGATATAAACCTCTCATAAAGGGGACCAGTCCTTAAGACTTTACAAAACCTGAACAGATATAGGGTTTATCAACAAACTAATCTAGACACCTATATCAAGATTACATCAGTTGAAAATCCATAATGTACCAAAAGAATGGGACTTAACAAATACCCAGATACAATACTAGTCACCTCAAAATGCCTCGAGACCAAACCCGTCTCTCAAAAACCCCGGCAACCCACCGCTAAGGGAAACCTGTTATACACATCATTTGAGAAAAAGTGTTAGGCTTAAAGCCTAGTGAGAACATACAGTTCATAAATCTCAAGAGATATAATCAAATGCATCAAAGTAAATCTTTTCAAAGGTTTAGTTATGCAAAATACAGTTCTTTGATAATAAATGGACAACCGGTCCAAAACACATCTTCCGATGACGGGGATTACCCGATTTACCAATGATTATAGTGGAACACAAAGTAAGCCACAAATCCGAGTTATGATCTAAATACATGGAACCATGGCCACGAACGCTTCGGTCCGTACTACGATGTGAGGGAGGGGCCCCGAGGAACCATGTCATACTCGTTCGTTAGACTACATTTGACCCATGGCTAGTAACCGGTCTCACATAACCGTACCAAGTTGCCCCCGAGGATCAAATGTATCTAACTACAACAGAAGGGGCATATCCTTCCCAGTCATAAGCCGACTCGATACCTAGGGATCCACTAGTATAGTCATGACTTGTCACAATATTTCATGTGACCATCAAAGCTAGATAAATAGCTATCAACACATTTATATTTCAAAATGCCATTTTCCAGACCAACTGCTGGTAAGAAAGATAATCATAAAACCAGTTTATATACATTCTTTCAATAAGCCACTAACATGGGCAAGTAAAGCATCATTTTACTTCTGATAAGGCGGAACCCGTCATTTTAGTCAATACTGATCGGGAACCCCGAGAATCACCAAAAACTTCATTTATATCAAAATGTAGAGAACATAAAATCATACCGTAGAAATACTTCGGATTTCGCAAATAAGAGTTTTGACATGTATAAAGTTTGTAAGATGGTAGTAGGAACTCACCAGTAGGTTTTAGAATAAAACTCGAAAAACCAGGTAACGATCACGACATAGAGGTGAAGCTTAAAACACTGACCCCTTGCTAGAAACACCGCAAACTAGCAACCAAACGAAGCCTCGAAGATCGAATGGAAAAAAAGAAAAGAAAAGAAAGAGAGAGACTGAGATTTGAGATATATCAAATAACCAACCAAAATGAGATATTTAACAAAATATCTCATCAGTCCCAACGCAGCGCACGACCCGTGCGCTTTCAAAGAAGGGAGGGCGCACGACCCGTGCGTAAAGCCACTACCGAGCCCCTGAACCTTGCGCACGACCTGTGCGAAATTCCTGAAGGATATAGTGCAGAAACCCCCTTTTTCTCTATTCATCTTCGCAAAACGGCCAGACAAAATTCGGGGTGTTACACCTTTCTTCTACGAAATATCCTTTACATACCGAATATCGTTAAAAACCTTCTTTATATACGTACATTTACTCGAGATAACAATGTTTCCCTCGAATTTGAGTCGTTCGGTTTTTCTGTGAAGGATCTCAAGATTGGAAGGATTCTTTCTTGCCACAATAGCTCCGGTGACTTCTACTCGCTTACACCACTCGACCACACATCATGTGTTTGTTTTGCTACCTCTTCGTCCGATCTATGGCACAAACGCCTCTACCAACCTGGCACCCAGTCTTAGATTATCTTCGTAGTCGTTTATTTATTTCTTGTAATAAAAGTAATGCTTCTTCGGTTTGTCATTCATGTCAAATTTCGAGAACAAACGTTTGACTTTTTATGATTCTAATTCTATTACTTTCTCACCCTTTGATATTGTTCATTGTGATCTTTGGACCTCACCCATTATGAGTAGATCTGGTTATGAATATTACATGGTGCTCATTGACAATTTTATGAAATATGTCTGGATATACGCCTTAAATACAAGTCTGAAACCTTTACCAACTTCATCAAATTTCATCACCTTATCCACACTCAATTCAACCACACAATTAAAACCTTTCAATGTGACTTGGGGGGGGGGGGATTTGACAACACTGACTTCAAAACCTTCGCCTCTACCCATGAACTTGCTTTTTGTTTCTCTTGTCCTCAAACCTCTCCTCAAAACGGAAAATCCTAGTGCATGATTTGAAGCTTAAATGACATCATACGCGCTCTTTTAGCTCACACCCACCTTCCACCCACTTTTTGGGTTGAAGCTCTCCATACGACCGCCTACCTACACAACATTCTCCCCACCAAACTCCTCAATTTCCACACCCCCACCTTTGCTCTTTTTCTTCGTCACCCGACCTACAATCAACTTCGGGTCTTCAGGGTGTGCATGCTACCCGAACACGTCCGCTATACAACCTCACAAATTACACACTCGCTGTATTTTTCTCGGTTATCCCGATAACTTCCAGGGCTATCGGTGCTTTAATCCGTCTACCGGCAAAGTACTTCTTTCTCGTCACGTAATATTCGATGAACACAACTTTCCCTTTAACAACCCTCAACCTTCTGCGTCTTACCAATTTCTTGACGATGAAGCCTTACCCACCTCCCTCTTCGACGCTTGAAACCCAAACCCACCAATCCCGTCACCACCTGTCACTATGCCACTCACACTCCCATGTTGCCATATCCACAAGCCCACCTCTACCACCCTCTCCATCATCCACCCGACACCCCATGACCACCCACGCCAAACACAACATTTTCAAACCGTGCCAACAACTTAATCTTCACACTTTTGACACCCTACAAATCTCACCAACCCCTAAAAATTACACCCAAGCCCTATCAAATCCAAATTGGTTATTCGCCATGAAAACCGAATATAGTACGTTACAAGAAAATGACACTTGGGAGCTTGTCCCACGTCCTGTTGACCGCCTCATTATACGTTGCATGTGGCTCTTCCACCACAAGTTTCATACAGACATGACTCTACAACGGTATAAAGCACGATTAGTGGTTCATGGCAAGTCTCAAACTATCGGTATTGATTGTGACGACACATTTAGTCTGGTCATCAAACCAACGACCATTAGGACCGTTCTTAGTCTTGCAGTTTCACGATCAAGGCCGATACACCAACTCGACATCAAAAATGTTTTTTTACATGGTGATCTACATGAGATCGTCTACATGCACCAACCACCAGGCTTTGTTGATCGTAACGCCCTACATCATGTTTGTTCGTCTTCGTAAATCATTATATGGGCTCAAACAAGCCCCGAGGGCATGGTATAATCGGATTTGCCACTTATATCACCGCTAATGGCTTCTGTAGTAGTTTATGCGATAATTCACTATTCGTTTATCATGATGGGGAACTGGTCTCTAGGAAATGTATCCCTATTTTTCAATAAAGGAATAGCACACAAGTATACATGCCAAATCAATATCGTTTTGAAAACAAGTAATAAAGTGGTACTAAGTACCGAATATCGATCCCACAGAGACAATTAATGCAAGCAATTAATCCAAGTCATCTTAAAAGGTGATTTCAATGAGAGAATTCGAAGGAATGATCTTTGAGTGAGTTGACATCTTTGAAATGGATTTAAAATAGTAAAGGAAATGCATGGGTGTAAGTTCAGGCTGGAGTTTAGCTACAGTGTGTTTAGGTAGATTGCTACAACATGAAGCTGCAACATCGGTTCTCGACCTTGCTACTAAACTGAGATGCCCTCTTTCAAGGTGCAGATGAGACTATATATTGCCAGCTCCACACATTCGGGAGACCCAACCAATGTCGTGCAAATCTTATTGCTCTTTTCATGTAGTTCACAATCCTAAGGGATTGATACGGTATTACCAACTACAACACTCCGATGTTCTAAAATTTACGTTGTCTTGAATGCAAGTCCAACTCATCTAAGTGGAACAACATTCATCACTTTGTTAAGAAACACTTAGATGAAACTTAGGAACATAGGGTGAATAGCAAGGAGGATGACCGATAACTAAAGCAATCTTCCACTATCACAAAGGCCTTTATCTCCCAACCCTTACTTACACCCAAGCTAGGGGTATTAGCCTATCATCGCTTGAAAATAAATACAAGACATAAATGTAAATGCGAAATGTAAAGACATGAAATATAAAGTTCCAAAAGATTACTTAGATTAAATAAAAGATGACAATAGCTACTAAGTAGTTTAGAAAACCACCTAGTTGTTTCCCTTGTCAAAGAAACTACACTTAAACTAAATATTAAAGCAAATGTTTACTTGTAAAGGCAAGCTTCAAGTTGCATTTAAACTACTGAAATTAAGCCCCTACTTATACAAGAGGAGGGCATCAAAAGAGCATCAAATGTCAAATAAAGAGTACAAAGATTCCTTAAACCAAAGGTCTTTACCCAATTGGTAATAGGATTACAAGATGATTTCTTCAAAAATATAATTATATTCTTTAAAAGATGCCATCAGCTCCTGCTTGCAAAACAGGTTCAGGCTGCTGGAATCTGATTCTCCTGTAAAAAAGTTTATGAAGTGACGTCTTGTACTTGCTGAAACTGCGACCATGCTGTAGCTTCCTGCTGCAGCATACCAAACTGTTAAATTCTCCATCAAAAATTGCACAAACATGGGACATTCCTCTTACTTAGCTCCAAACTACAATAAAAGGGTAAAAACAGACTAAAAGACTCAAATTTGGTGATTGGGAGACTAAAAATAAGAGAAAATATAAAACAAATAAGTGCTAGAATGTGACAAGTTATGCACTTATCAGGAACACACCGCATACTTATTGTTATACGTTGACGAGATCATTCTCACAACATCCGACTCGGGGTTCTTGAAACACACTATTGTTAATCTCTCAAAGGAATTTGCTATGTCGGATCTTGGAACACTCACTTTCTAGGGATCTTGGTTACTCACGATAAAGAAGGCCTGTTTTTATCTCAGTCCCAATATGCACGAGAAATCCTTCACCGTGCGGCCATAAGCTCATGCAAAGGATGCACTATGCACGTGGACACATCATCTAAGCTTAGCGCTACAGATGGTCCTCTCATTCCCGATGACAATTTATACCGTAGTCTAGTCGGAGCTCTACGGTATCTTACATTTACACGGCCTGATATCTCTTATGTGGTCCAATAATTTTGTCTCTTCATGCACTCCCACATGAGCCGCATTTTCACTTCATGAAGCGCATACTTAGGTACATCAAAGGTACCCTCGACTACAGTCTTCGTCTCAAGCCATCTCCTAATCATAACCTCACAACCTATTCAGATGTCAATTAGGGTACATATGCCGATTGGGATGGATGCCCCGATTCACGACTCTCTACGTACGACTACTGCGTTTATCTCAGTAATAATTTAGTGTCCTGGTCTTCTAAGCGTCAACATACAATCTCTAGATCTAGTGACGAAGCCGAATATAGAGATGTTGTGAACGCCGTTGCCGAAGCCAGTTGGTTGCGGAAATTATTTCGAGAGCTTCATGTCTCGGTCCGCCAAGCCACCACAGTTTATTGTGGCAATGTCTCTACGGTCTATCTCTCGGAAAACCCTATACAACATCAATGGACAAAACACGTTGAAATTGACATTCATTTCGTCCGAGAAAAGTTCGAGTCGACCACATTCGAGTTCTACATGTACCATCTGCATATCAATACACCAATATTTTTACCAAAGGTCTACCGCATCACCTTTTTGAGACGTTTCACTCCAGTTTGAGCGTCTGCGTAGCTCCCGCTCCAACAGCGGGACTATTAGCCAATGTATTTTAGATAAAGATCCTAGTCCTTAATATTAACCAATGTATTTTGGATAGAGATCCTAGTCCTTAATTGTAGGATATTCTTGTTGTATTTCTTCCCTATATACATGGCTTTTCTTGATCAATGGAAGATACGGATGATTCCATAAACACTTTTACAATTAAATTCACTAAAAAACTTAGTCTTAAAAAATCTCAAGTTTAGAAAAATAAAGGAAATCAAGATAAATTCACATATCTTTGGGAATTGAAATATGCGGGAAAAATATTGAAAGTTAAGTTCGATTAACGTCAAATATTAATACATATTCAAACTACAAATAATTAAAATAACAACAAAATAAAAGCTATAAACTAATATTAAAAAATATTGATTATTCAAACAATTAAGAAAAATTATTAGTACAACAAAATTAGGTTTATATGATGCAAAAAAAAGTGTCGTAATAAACCACTTTATAAAACTTAATTTATAGGATCAAAAAACAAAGTGTTCTACCTAAAAGCGTTGCAGTAAGTTTATAGGATGTTTTTTGACGTTCTAACAAGTTTTTAGAACACTAAGGTGACATTTGGTTTACAGAATGTTTTTGGATGGAATGAAATCTGTGAAAGAAATTTGACTTTGAAGTAATTGGAATGTAATGTTGTCAGGTCTGACCATCTGTTTGGTTGACAGAATTGGAATCTGTCTGTTTGGTTCGCAAAATGTAGCTTTAAAATTGGAATGAAATGTTGATAAATGACCAAAATTCCCTTTTTGATAATTTCAATTTTTTAAAACAAAGAATGCTTTAATAAAATAGCCATTAAAAATACCTTATTTGTAATGGTGGTTCAGATTGGTGGTGGTCGGTGGTGGTTCAGATCGAATGTGGTCGGCGGTGGTTCAGATCAGATGTGGTCGGTGGTGGTCGACGAAGGTTTAGATCAGCGGTGGTTAATGGAGGTTCAGATCGGCGGTGGTCGTTGGTGGTTTAGAGAAGGAACTGATGGAGACATGGTTTAATCAGACAGGTTTTATGTGATTAGGTTATATTGGATTAAGGGCATATGTGATATTATGAAGAAAAAAAATCTATTCCATCAAAATACCTTTTAGTTGCTAAGGAATGTTAAATTCCCTAATTTGTGGAATTTAGAGAATCCTTCCGTGAAAAAGAACGAACCAAACAAATGAATGAAATTTGGTCAATGGAATTCAATATTCCAATTCCATCGTATTCTTTCAGAATCTGCGAACCAAACGCTGCCTTATAGTACAAAGCGTCGTATTAGCAGTTTTATTTTGATCATTTCCTCTAATAAGAGGAGTTCCTCTAATTCTATGAGTTTTTATTTAAACAAAATTCCTATAAAAAGATGGGTTTTTAAGACGCTTACAATTTTTTAGCATCACATAAATATAATTTTGTTGTAGTGATAGTTTTTCAATTCTCAACTCAAAAGATATGTTATTTATCTTGATTTCATTTGTTTTTTTAAATTTGAGATTTTTTAACATTATTTTTTTGTGAATTTAATTGTTTTTAAATGAATAGAAAGATTTCTATTTAATTATATAATTTATTATAAGATATTTGATTTATGATTGATATATAAAATAATTTTTAATAAAAAATAAAAAAAAGCCATGAACCAAATCAAATTAAGTTTTATTTTGATCATTTCCTCTAATTCTATGAGTTTTTATTTAAACAAAATTCCTATAAAAAGATAGGTTTTTCAGACGCTTAATTTTTTTTTTTTGCGTCACATAAATATAATTTTGTTGTAGTTTTTTAATTCTCAACTTAAAAGATATGTTATTTATCTTGATTTCATTTGTTTTTTTTTTAATTTGAGATTTTTTAACGTTAATTTTTTTTTTGTGAATTTAACTGTTTTTAAACGAATAGGAAGATTTCTATTTAATATATAATTTATTATAAGAAATTTGATTTATGGTTGATATATGAAGTATTTTTTAATAAAAAATAAATAAACCGTAAATCAAATTAAATTTTAGAGCAGAATACTTTTGGTCCTTATAGTTTCTTCGAAGACCGATTAGTCCTTCCTAATGGTTGCTAACTAATGTTGTTAAATGAAAAGTTAGGGACCACCAGTGTAGATAATTTGTTTTAGGACCAAATCCAAAATTTAAGCAAACCACAGTTAAAAATTTAATGATTACGTAATTTAAAAGTGTCATTTTTATTATGGACAAATATCTTGGGATGAAAAAAGTATGTCATATATACACAAGACCATCTTTGGGGTGTTCCATTATGGGATACTAATAAGGTCCCAAATTTTAGGTGCCCAAATTCAATTATATACTTTTATTATTAGTAGGTTTCGAAACTCCAATCCAAATGACAAAATCCAATTAAATATTAATCGGTAAAACAAGAAATCTCTAGACTCTTGTAGGCATGACAACAAGCCAAGAAGGGGGTGGGGAATGCAATCCCTAGCCCCGACCCCGATTCCACTAACTCGTCCTTGTCCTCGGCCCCCAGTCCCGGAGGGTATGCATGATCAAATCCCCTTCGCGTTTTTGTTGGGCCTATCCCCAATCCATCCTCGATTCAATAAAAAATGGTTCAAAAATGTTTAAAATTGGTTGACAGACACAGCAGGTTGAGAAATAATCACTGTTTATGTCAAAAATCGCACCAAAGACAATCTAAGGTTCGGATTGCGGAGCCTAATCAACTATAGACGATCCTTCGAAATAAACAAGTAAAATAATAAATGAAATACAATCAAGACAAGAACTTTAGTGACGCGGAAAACTCTGTTGAGGGTAAAAGCGGCAGAAATTGTAGGAATCGTCGATGCACTATGGGCGTCAATCAGGGACGTATGCCTTAATAATAACAATAGCTATTACAAGACGTGGATAGTGTAAAATAAACATAAATAAACGTGAATGAATTGGTTCGTCGTGGATAACAATGAGTGACTATTGTGCAAACAATTGAGAGTGCTTCAGAGCGATTCTTGAGATCAGACTGTAAATAGTAGTTGTGTCCTTTAGTATTCCTTGAAGCCTTTTTATAGTTTATCCTTTGTAACTGCTCTTTAAATGTTTCATAACTCTTGTCTCCATTATATGAGTTAATGACAAAAACCATCTTGTCATGATGTCGGTCTTCAGTTATTTTTTGAACATTGATTGGTCATAATCCTTCTATTAAAGCAATACTTGCAATAAATACACAATAAAGAGCTAACGGTTTGTTGTCATAAATTAACTGTTAGTCGAACGCAAGAATATCGTAGGTTGAGGATATTTTGGTCGTGGGAGTTTGGTCGTCCGACCAAAGTCAGTATGATTGGTCATGGATAATATCTTCCACCACCGGCCATATAAAATTTTACCCAAACATTTTCCACCTCCTCAAGTTTTTTACATGTCAGGGATCCCTGGACCTAGACCCGATACCAGTTCTTATGGGGAATCCCCAACCCAAAATGTGGCAAGTGAACTAGGTTACCCAAATGGCGGGGCTAATCACCATGCCTATAACCTTGTTATTTGTGCAATTGTCTTCATCAATCGACTCCTGACTCCTTGGCTCTTTGGTTTTTTCCCGACAACAATAAAATCACTTAAGACTCTTTGAATCTCAGATGAGATTTCTTTTGATTCGTTTATCAAACAACAACTCTCGCGACTACGAGTAATTTCTTGTTTGACTTCAACCCAACGATTAGCAAAATCATATATAAAAATCACCAACAAACGTGCAATCAATCATACCTATTCATTTGAAATTTCTATTTTGTTAACAATCCATGGTTCAATCTTTGACTACTCATCGAAAAAGTTCATTGTTCAGACATCCGATTTACCGATTTACCTGCTATTGAAACAATCCTAGTCGGCTAGTTCCACTTTTCCCTCATGCGAGTTTGAATCTATAAGGTTTATTGTGTAACACCCTAAAAATTAGCGGAAATAAAAATTCGAAAATTCGGCAATAGACTAAGTTTGCGGAATACGGTGTAACAATCCCAATATACAAAATCATCCCAAACGGGGTATAGAGTAGCCATACACATGGTCAATAATGAAGCATAAGACGACAACCTACTAATCTACAAATGATTAACTAGATTAGGGTCGGGTGTCGCTATCCTTCCAAAATATATCTTCAAAAAAAATCACTGGACGATGGTTACTAGATATCCTCAAAAAGACCACTCACGACCCCAAGATCGCTCCTTCAGTCCCGGCGTGCCCCACTGCTAAGATAACCTGCCAACATGACAATCAAGAACAAGTGTTAGGCTAAAGCCTAGTGAGAACAAGCCAATAAGAAAAAGATTACTAAACCCAAATCGATGTCACGCGGTGATTATAGCCATGAGCTAAGTCAAGAAATCAAATAAACCATTAGTGATTAAACATGGTACAAATAACACCAAATCACATAACGAGCTCAACCCCTCTAGATCTGTTGCTCAAAACACCAAGTCAACCCCTCTGGATCTATTCTTGAGAGTTCCCAAAACAGGGGGAACTCAAGCACCATATGGAATTACACCTTACTGCACCATGAGACGTTGCCCGACCGTATAGGCCCACACCTTACTTATCATGGCAACCCGATGCCTATTCCGTGCTAAAACGTGAACCAAATGCCCAAAACCGGGGACATAGGAACACAGTGCCTATGGATCCATTGCACTAAGACTCAAAGCCAAAGCATGTCATTTCAGAGCATACTCGTATTAAAATCAAGTATACAGGCAATTCATATGAACAATGGTTCAATTCCATAAATCTTGGTTCTTGAAATGATTGGGATTTTAGAAAGCATTATCCAACAATAATAAGCCGTATTAAAACAACGTTTTCCACATTTAAATAAATACATTTATCACATAGCTTTCGTAATACAGACTGATTTAGTTTAAAGGACTCACCTCAGATTTCTTCCGGTTTATAGTCTGCTTCCTACGATTGCTACCTACGACAACACCGATAAATCGGTAAGCCAAAATATAGACAACTCACTGACTTACAACTCTTGAATACAAAACACAACACACTGCTGAAACACAGTATCGGTCGAGCCCAACACCGGTCGAACCCCACACCGGTCGAACCCACTACCGGTCGAACCCACTACCGGTCGAACCCACTACCGGTCAAACCCAATATCGGTCGAACCCCACATCGGTCGAATGCACTTCACCGGTCGAACACCATACCGGTCGAAACCATCTTCTCGATCTTATTCGATGGGACGTTTACAGAACCCAGATCTAACCCAAAATACGTAAATCTCGAAATTAAACGGTTAAAAACCTTAACAACGAGATTATATACGACAGATAACACTTAGATCAAAGCTTTAAGCTAGATTCGTACCTTGATTTGGAGAAAATCGATCGACCTCTTCTTCCTGCTTCCTTCTCTCTCTCTCTCTCTCTCTCTCTGATTTCTTTAGAATATCAGATTTGTGATATTTAGAAACAAATATCTAACTTGATTTATATTTATATAACCCAAGTTACATTTTACCCCCTTGAACTTTGGGTAAAGGTCAACTTTTCACCCAACTCCAAAATAACGGGTGTTACAATCCTCCCCAACTTGGAGAAGATTTTGTCCTCGAAATCTCGGCTATGGAAAGAGGTGAGGGTACCTCCGCTTCAAGTCCTCTTCCGCTTCCCAAGTCACATTGGCACCCCGATGGTGCTTCCACTGAACCTTGACCATTGTGACTTCCCGGTGACGAAGCTTCTTCGTCTTCCTTTCTAAAGTCGCCTCAGGTTCTTCAACGCAACGATTTCCCTCATCCACTATGATCTCGGAGAGTGGAATGACACTCTCCTCCTTTGCTAGACACTTCCGAAGATAGCATACGTGAAATGTGTTATGAATTCCTTTCATCTCCGGAGGAAGTTCCAGTTGATAAGCTTGAATTCCTATCCGCTTGGTCACAGTGAACGGTCCAAGGAAACGGGGGCTCAACTTCCCACGCTTCCCAAATCTTATAATTCCCTTCCAAGGGGACACCTTCAGCATAACCCGGTCTCCCACTTGGAATTCTATTGGTCGTCTTTTCTTATCGGCGTAACTCTTCTGTCGATCTTGGGTCGCCTTCAAGCGTTCGCGGATGCCCTTGACCTTGTCCGCCATTTCTTGCACAATTTCAGGTTCGGCGAACTGCTTTTCCCCCGCCTCGAGCCAGCATACGGGAGTTCGACACTTGCGACCGTATAACGCTTCAAACGGTGCCATCCCTATACTCGAGTGGTAGCTATTGTTGTAAGCGAACTCTACCAAAGGCAGGTGCATATCCCAACTACCCCCAAAGTCGATCACACACGATCTTAACATGTCTTCCAGTGTCTGTATTGTCCTCTCGCTCTGGCCGTCAGTTTGAGGATGGTAGGTCATGCTCAACTTCACACGTGTACCCAATTCCTTTTGTAAACCGTCCCAAAAATGCGACGTGAACCGACTATCCCGATCAGAGACAATAGATAGCGGCACACCGTGTCGGGAAATTACTTCATCGATGTACAACTTCGCCAATTTATCCATTGGCAAGGTCTCCCGCATGGCCAATAAGTGAGCGCTTTTGGTCAAGCGGTCTACTATAACATAAATGGCGTCGTGACCTTTCAAGGTCCTTGGTAGCTTTGTCACGAAATCCATCGTGATGTGATCCCATTTCCACTCCGGAATTTCCAAGGATTGCAAACTTCCGTAAGGTCTTTGGTGTTCTGCCTTCACTTGCAAACAAGTTACACACTGTTCCACATAGTGTGCCACATCAAGCTTCATGATTGGCCACCAATAATGCAATTTCAAATCTCTATACATTTTCGTGCTTCCTGGGTGAATGGAGTATTTTGACTTGTGGGCATCTTCGAGAAGAAGTTCTCTATTACCCCCAATCTTAGGCACCCAAATTCTCCCATTGAAAAGTTTCACCCCTCGACTATCTTCAGTCAACAAAAGATGTTGTTTTGCCATGACTTCTCCTTTGAGATTTTCTTCTAACAAGGCTTCGACTTGCGATTTCTTGATTCTGTCAATGAGTGTTGAAGTTATTTCAATGCGTGCAAAGGTAGCACGAGAATTTTCCCCACAGAATTTCCGACTCAAGGCGTCGGCAACAACGTTTGCCTTACCCGGATGGTAGAGCAACTCGCAGTCATAATCCTTCAACAACTCCAACCATCTCCGCTGCCTCATGTTTAGCTCTTTCTGATCAAAGATATGTTTCAGACTCTTGTGATCGGTGTAAAGAGTGCATTTCGTAAGGGTAGTGTCGCCACAATTCCAGTGCAAACACCATCGCTGCCAATTCCAAGTCATGAGTAGGGTAGTTGACTTCGTGCACTTTAAGTTGCCTTGAAGCGTAAGCGATCACATTCCCTCTTTGCATCAGGACACAACCCAAACCCATCTTCGACGCATCACTGTACATCACAAAATCTTCCGTCCCGTCAGGTAAAGATAGGATAGGAGCTTCACAAAGCTTCTTTTGTAAGGTGCGGAACGCCTCTTCTTGCCTCTCGGTCCACACAAATTTCACGTTCTTTTGGGTCAAGGCCGTCAACGACGAGGCTATTTTCGAGAAGCCTTGTATGAATCTCCGGTAGTACCCTGCCAAACCTAGGAAACTTCGGATTTCAGATGGACTCTTGGGAGGTTCCCAATTCGTCATCGCCTCTATCTTTACGGGATCCACTTTTACTCCCTCCTTTGAAACCACATGCCCCAAAAACTGAACCTTTGGGAGCCAAAAGTCGCACTTTGAAAATTTCGCGTAAAGTCTTTTTCGCCTTAAAACATCCAACACTTCACGGAGATGCTGCTCATGCCCTTCTTTATTCTTGGAGTAAACTAGGATGTCGTCGATGAATACGATTACCGATTTGTCGAGGAACGGTCGACACACTCGGTTCATCAAGTCCATAAATATTGCCGGTGCGTTGGTTAGGCCGAATGGCATCACCAGAAACTCGTAGTGCCCATAACGAGTTCTAAATGTTGTCTTTGGGATGTCTCTCTTTGCTATCTTCACTTGGTGATACCCCGATCGAAGATTGATCTTTGAGAAACAACCTGCTCCCTGAAGTTGATCGAATAGATCTTCAATTCTCGGAAGTGGATACCTGTTCTTTACCGTCACTTTGTTCAGTTCCCTGTAGTCGATACACATTCTCATTGCACCGTCCTTTTTCTTGACGAATAGGATCGGAGCTCCCCAAGGTGACGAGCTCGGTCGGATGAAACCTTTCTCAAGAAGGTCTTGGAGTTGAACCAACATCTCTTGCATTTCGGTAGGAGCCAAACGATAAGGAGCTCGAGCAATAAGAGCCGCTCCTGGAATGAGGTCAATACGAAAGTCCACAACACGATCGGGTGGCAACCCGGGCAAGTCTTCCGGGAACACATCGGGAAACTCGCGTACCACCCTAACATCTTCCAATTTCCGTTGGTCGAGTTTGGTATCGATAGCATAAGCTAGGAAAGATAAACATCCTTTCACCAAACACTTCCTAGCTTTGATCACTGAAATAATCGCCTAATCGCCTTTCCTTCCTTCGTCGTAGATTATTATCGCTTCTCCGTTTGCCACGGGTAATCGAATCATTTTCTTTGAACATACAATTTCGGCCTGGTTCTTAGATAACCAGTCCATACCCACAACCACATCGAATCCGCCAATTTGCATAGGTAATAAGTTAATGGGAAATTTCTTTCCCTTAAGCTCTAAGATGCAATATCTAAGAATATTATGAATTAGAACTTGACCTCCATTTTCTATTTCTACCACGACAACATTCTCTAGCATACTCTTAGACATAGCAAGCCTTTGACAGAACAATTCGGATATGAACGAGTAGCTAGCACCAGAATCAAATAACACACGTGTAGGTACGGAATTTAGAAAGAACGTACCTGACACCACATCGGTCGATGCTTTAGCTTCCTCTGACGACATCTGGAAGGCCCTTTCGGTCGACCGCGGAGGTTCCATCTTCTTCCCGCCAAACCCCCAGTCTTGAGCTTCGGGCACTCCGCCCTTACGTGCCCCGGTTCCTTACATTCGAAACATATTTGCCCCTTAAGAGGGCAATCTCGGAATGTGTGACCCGTCTTTCCGCACTTGTAGCTCATTCCGGGAACAAAGTTGCATGGGCCAAAATGTTTGCTTCGGCACTTGGAGCACCACTTGGCATTACGTCTAGGATCGGCTCCCCGCGGAGCGCTGCTGTTGGCATAAAAAGGTTTCTTTGAGGGCATCGAGCTTCCCTCCCATTTCCTCTTCTCGACTTGGCGACCACTTTGATCCCTGCCGAGACTGTAAGCATCCTCTATGAGTTGAGCTTCTTCCATTGCCTCCCGAAGGGTGGAGGTCCTTGTTACACGTACCATCGACATCATGTCCGATGGGAGGCCCTTGATGTAAGCCTTGATCTTATCTTTCTCTGTCGGGACCAAGCGTCCCACAAAACCCAGCTTATCCATGAAGAGACGGTTGTACTCCCTTACAGACATACCACCTTTCTTCAAGTTCTGAAATTCCTCCATGATTCGATCCAATGACCTTTCGTTACAGTACTCTTCTAGCAGTTTTTCTTTGAAGGTAGACCAAGACAGTTGGTCCAGAACAGTCGGTTCAAGCGAAGCAGAGTACACATCTCACCAAGTAAGAGCTATACCCTGCAACAATCAGGAACCAAAGATAACCCTCTGCTCCTCCCCACATTCGCTTGAGCGAAAGGCTTGCTCCATCTCTCGAACCCAGGCTATACAATCTAGGGGATTGTCCGAGCCCTTAAATTCTGGCGGTCGGCAACCCAGAAAAGCTTTGAACGTGCAAGTCCGCGCCGCTCGACTGACACCCAGGGCTGCAGTCACCACAGGGGAAATTACAGGTCCAGTACCCCCGGATCCTGCAACAATCACATTTTCGCCAACCGTTTCGAGCCTACGGTTGTTAGCGTCTCGGTCCTCAAGGAGTTTCAAGAATATTTCCTGCTGTTGAGCCATGGCCCTATTCATGGCCAACATCATCTGATCCATCATTCTCGTCTTTGTCGTCACTTCCTCAATAATAGGCTCTTCAGCCTCCAAATTGCGTCGAGGAATGTGCTCGGGTCCTCCACCCAGTACATTACTCACACGCACTGTTTCCCCCACTGCTGGTCGGCCGTAGGTATATCGGCCTCCTGGCCTTCCGGACGATTCCTGGTTTTAACCATGGTTCTGCTGAACGCAATCATGCAAAAAACGGGATAAGGATTACGGAAAACACAGAGAACGTACTACTACACTTATCAATTATTATAACAACAGTAATTTAAGTATGCCCACGTAAAATCTTTTCATAATAACGTTAGCTAAGTGAAATTATGAACATATAATACGTAAGAGTTCTTATTACCATTATCACAACTTTCAATTTGTGCAAGTTTCCATTGACCCTAACACCATCCTATCTTAGAAGGTCTACCCCATCTTACGAGTCATAGCTTAATAGTCTCGGCTTAAGTCTAGGCATCTTACAGTCATACCTAATTCACTTAAAACCAAGGCTCTGATACCAACTTGTAACACCCTAAAAATTAGCGGAAATAAAAATTCGAAAATTCTGCAATAGACTAAGCTTGCGGAATACGGTGTAACAATCCCAATATACAAAATCATCCCAAACGGGGTATAGAGTAGCCATACACATGGTCAATAATGAAGCATAAGACGACAACCTACTAATCTACAAATGATTAACTAGATTAGGTTTGAGTGTCGCTATCCTTCCAAAATATATCTTCAAAAAAAATCACTGGACGATGGTCACTAGATATCCTCAAAAAGACCACTCACGACCCCAAGGTCGCTCCCTCAGTCCCGGCGTGCCCCACTGCTAAGATAACCTGCCAACATGACAATCAAGAACAAGTGTTAGGCTAAAGCCTAGTGAGAACAAGCCAATAAGAAAAAGAGTACTAAACCCAAATCGATGTCACGCGGTGATTATAGCCATGAGCTAAGTCAAGAAATCAAATAAACCATTAGTGATTAAACATGGTACAAATAACACCAAATCACATAACGAGCTCAACCCCTCTAGATCTGTTGCTCAAAACACCAAGTCAACCCTCTGGATCTATTCTTGAGAGTTCCCAAAATAGGGGGAACTCAAGCACCATATGGAATTACACCTTACTGCACCATGAGACGTTGCCCGACCGTATAGGCCCACACCTTACTTATCATGGCAACTCGATGCCTATTCCGTGCTAAAACGTGAATCAAATGCCCAAAACCGGGGACATAGGAACACAGTGCCTATGAATCCATTGCACTAAGACTCAAAGCCAAAGCATGTCATTTCAGAGCATACTCGTATTAAATCAATTATACAGGCAATTCATATGAACAATGGTTCAATTCCATAAATCTTGGTTCTTGAAATGATTGGGATTTTAGAAAGTATTATCCAACAATAATAAGCCGTATTAAAACAACGTTTTCCACATTTAAATAAATACATTTATCACATAGCTTTCGTAATATAGACTGATTTAGTTTAAAGGACTCACCTCAGATTTCTTCCGGTTTATAGTCTGTTTCCTACGGTAAGCCAAAATATAGACAACTCACTGACTTACAACTCTTGAATACAAAACACAACACACTGCCGAAACACAGTACCGGTCGAGCCCAACACCGGTCGAACCCACTACCGGTCGAACCCAATATCGGTCGAACCCCACATCGGTCGAATGCACTTCACCGGTCGAACACCATACCGGTCGAAACCATCTTCTCGGTCTTATTCGATGGGACGTTTACAGAACCCAGATCTAACCCAAAATACGTAAATCTCGAAATTAAACGGTTAAAAACCTTAACAACGAGATTCTATATGGCAGATAACACTTAGATCAAAGCTTTAAGCTAGATTCGTACCTTGATTTGGAGAAAATCGATCAACCTCTTCTTCCTGCTTCCTTCTCTCTCTCTCTCTCTGATTTCTTTAGAATATCAGATTTGTGATATTTAGAAACAAATATCTAACTTGATTTATATTTATATAACCCAAGTTACATTTTACCCCCTTGAACTTTGGGTAAAGGTCAACTTTTCACCCAACTTCAAAATAGCGGGTGTTAGATATTGTTCCCATCCTTTTGTAATTCTCTTTCAATTTGATTCATTACGGTGATAAACTCTTTTTGGTTGTGAAGATGAAAAACCTATAACTTGTTTTAAGCTGTATATAAATTCAACATAGGCTTATCTATGATTTCAACATATATATATATATATATAATATTTATATATCAAAGATTTCTCAAAATATGGAAATAGTTATATTGATTTTGGATTAACATATGTTTTTTTTATGAAGGCCAAAGTCAAATATATCTCTTTTTTACAGGAGAGGTGTTAGATCATTGGTGGACTGATTATCAATAACCATTCTATTTCAAATGTAGATGGTTTGGAACCACTGTTAACTTTAAATGTTGTACTCTGGTAGTCTGATTCGAATGATTATTTTGCAATACTAGCATCAAAATTTTCCTATTTTCTGAATAATTGGTGTTTTCCTGTAGATTGAATCATTGAATGGTAGTTTAGTAGGTTAGAGAATGAGGGAATGAGCAACTAATTCAAGGACCGCTGAAAAGCAGGAAGTTAAGCCATGTGTATTATTCCATTATTTGATGATTCGATTTGCTAATGGCTATCTTTAATTGTTCATAAACTATATTCTACTGTAATTTTTCATCAGTCATCATTCTTCTAGAATTAGAAAACATGGTTCTTGATGTCAAAAAACGTAAAAAGAAAAACTAATTGCAAAAATAATATATGGTACAAATTTTATTGTTTGATTTATTTATTAACCACTTAATCAATCTATATTATTAATGCAGGTGTTACGACCCTACACAGATGGGTTATATGGTTCAACAACTATTTTGTAGGGAATGTATTCCCTTTCCCTATACTTAAGTGTCGTTTGTTTTTTAAGAGGTATAAAGTCTGAAGTCTTAGTTTAGTTATGATTAATAAGAGGTGGTGTGTAAAAAGGTTTGAACGATTCAGACTTAAGAGCCATTAAGATTTTTTTTTAAAAACAAACAACCCCTTACTAAATATCGTTTTAAGAGAAAGACTAGTGTTGGCCCGTGCATTGCACGGGAGAATAAATTTTTTGTTGGAATATTGAACCGAGTTAAAATGAAACGTAATTTCTCTGTTAACAGTTAATGAAATACAATGTGAAAAACGAATGTATTTTCATAAGTGGTTAACTTGCATATATTCTTAATCGTTTGTTGTTATGAGTTTGTGCAATAATATTGGTAATAGTTTTGTATTATATTATTTAAAACTCAAACGACATGTCTCACAACATATTTATATGACTATTGACTTCAAGACCTCATAGTATTAGTCGATATATATATATATATATATCTTATTCCCTACTTCGAAAAATATGATTGTGGGTTTTGAAAAATATAAACAAATCATCAGTAAATAAAATAAAATATATAAAAAGTAGTGAATAGACAAATAAAATATAAACAAAAATATAGTGGAATACCTTTTGTTCAGTTGCAGGTTCCGCCATTGACACCCGACCATTCGTCTTCTTCTTGTACTCGGATGATACATAGAGAACCTATATATATATATATATATATATATATATATATATATATTTATAGTGAATGTAGAGAATATTTTAAAATCTTTTATTTTCATTTTCGATTTTACATTTAAATGTAAATATGTTAAAAATATAGAAGAATATTTTTATATCTACATCGTTTCTATTTTCTTTTATTTACTTGGTTAATTTGGAAAGTATTGCGGAATATTTTTATTTTAAAGAATACGATAATTTATTAGTGTATCTTGTTATTTTTTTATTTTTAATTCATATCAACCTTTTTTTTTCTTATTTTAATGCTCATGAAAAAAAAAATATGTGTAGATTTTATATTATCAAAAAAAATACGTGTAGATTTTATAAAATAAAATAGATTTTATATTAGCAAAAAAAAAAATACAGAAGAAAAAAGAGTTTATATTACATCTCATTATGTAAAAAGATTTTATAAAATAAAATATGGAAAAAAAATTTATAAATAAAATATGGAAAAATCATTATGAGATGTAATATAAAAAAATACGGAAGAAAAAAGATTTTTTATTACATCTCATTAATATAGATTTAAATGTAAAATCTACATTTAAAATATATTATGCTAATATAAAATCTATTTTATAAAATCCTCTACCAAAAAAACAAATAGTTATATTAATAATACAATGTGAAAAACGAATGTATTTTCATAAGTGGTTAACTTGCATATATTCTTAATCGTTTGTTGTTATGACTTTGTGCAATAATATTGGTAATAGTTTTGTATTATATTATTTAAAATTCAAACGGCATGTCTCACAACATATTTATCTGACTATTGACTTCAAAACCTCATAGTATTAATCGATAAAAATAAAGATATGTATATATATCTTATTTCCCTACTTCGAAAAATATGATTGTGGGTTTTGAAAAATATAAACAAATCATCAGTAAATAAAATAAAATATAAAAAAGTAGTTTTTCAAAGAAAAAAAAATATAGTGGAATATCTTTTGTTCAATTGCAGGTTCTGTCATTGACACCCGACCGTTCGTCTTCTTCTTTTACTCGGATTATACATAAAGAAGATATATATATTTATAGTGAATGTAGAGAATATTTTAAAATTTTTTATTTTCATTTTCGATTTTACATTTAAATATAAATATATTAAAAATATGGAAGAATATTTTTATATCTACATTGTTTCTATTTTATTTTCTTTACACTTGGTTAATTTGGAAAGTATTGCGGAATATTTTTATTTTAAAGAATACGATAATTTATTAGTGTATCTCGTTATTTTTTATTTTTAACTCATATCAATCTTCTTTTTTCTTTTTTTAATGCTCGTGAAAAAAAATACGTGTAGATTTTATATTATCAAAAAAAATACGTGTAGATTTTATATTATGCTAATATAAAATACGTGTAGATTTTATAAAATAAAATAGATTTTATATTAGTAAAAAAAAAATACGGAAGAAAAAAAGGTTTATATTACATCTCATAAAATATGGAAAAAGATTTTATAAAATAAAATATGGAAAAATCATTATGAGATGTAATATTAAAAAATACGGAAGAAAAAAGATTTTATATTACATCTCATTAATATAGATTTAAATGTAAAATATACATTTAAAATAGATAATGCTAATATAAAATCTATTTTATAAAATCCTCCACAAAAAAAATAGTTATATTAATAAATGAATATTCATTCCACAAATAGACGATTATGTGAGATATTGTGCTTGGAAAGGTTGTACCAAAGCATTAAGAAATTGTAAATTAAGTAATTGACTTTAATTAGTTATAACTTGTGCTTAAAATATTGTAATTAAGAGTTTTTTATACCGTTTTTATAATATAGTATAGACTATAGATTAGATTGAGTAAAATGGAATTAAGATTGTTTTGTTTGCTATTTTTGAAAACCACTTTGTAAAACTCTCTATTTAAAAGATCTTTTAGTCAAAGTCGTGTTTTCCTTAAAATGATGAAAGTAAAGTTGTTTCTTTTTAATTTCTCAAAGGAATGATTACATAATAAATACATCAAACACTATCAACGATTCTCATTCTCATTCTTCACCTTCTATTATTTCAAATAATTCTGATAAAAGCATTTATTTATAATTTTAGAGTGAATTGTGGATTTGGTCAATGTGGTTTAGTGATTTCTTTGACCATGATCCTAATTCTATGTTTATTGTGGATTTGGTCATTGTGGTATTCAATTTATTTTGGTCATGATACTTCTGACTAACACTTCCATTAACTTTGTTAAATCAAGGACCATTTTAGTCATTTTGCCTATTTTTTGTCCTTTTTTGATAAGAAAAATATAAACAATATTTTTATACGCACAAACACACATGCATACACACATGTATATATATATATATATATATATATATAACGATATTAAAATAAATAAAATAAGACATTATTGTATGATTTAATTGTTTAATTTTTTTAAAATTAATTATATTAAATGCGATTTAATTTTATTATTTTATTGTAATTGTGGAAAAATATATATAGTTTTATTGTTTTAATGTAATTAAAATTTCAATTTAAACAAATCAGATCATAAAACTATATCTTATTTTATTTAGAGTGAATAAAATAAAATATGGTTTTATGATTTGATTTATTGAATTAAAATTTTAATTAAGTTAAAAACGATTTAATTATATTGTTCTTTTATTATCATTGCAACAAACAAACTTATTGTTGATATTTTAACACAAAAAAATCATTAAAACGCGTTGAGAAATGAACTTTAATTTTATCATACTAAAAACAATATGAAAATTGATTTTGAGTTTTTGACTGAAAAACAATATGAAAATTGGAGCTTCTAATTTTAAGATGATAAAATTATAGTTCATTTCTCAATGGTTTTCAATGATTTTTGGTGTTAAAATATCAACAATAAGCTTGTTTGTTGCAATGATAGTAAAAGAACAATATAATTAAATCGTCTCTAACTTAATTAAAATTTTAATTCAATAAATCAAATATGTGAATCCCAGATTGCTCAAGTAACAATGAATAATTGAAAGATTAATTGTATTGAATGATTGAGAAAATTACAAATGTAGGATTGAAAAACAAACTCTCTCTCTAAACCTGATAGACGCACAATTTCTCTCAACTTCTAACCCTAATGATTAGAAAACACACTTTAAATACTCAGACCTAAAAACCCTACAGACCGAAGGCCCAACAAACCAAACTAAGGCCCAAAACAAACAAAGCTCAATATTAAATAAAATGTTTTTACAACGCGATTAATAATTAACAAATAAACTATATAAATACTTTATATAACTTTCCACGTACTAGGACTTTCAATCCTAACAAAATCATAAAACCATATTTTATTTTATTCAATCTAAATAAATAAGATATAGTTTTATGATCTGATTTGTTTAAATTGAAATTTTAATTACATTAAAACAATAAAACTAAATCTTTTTTCACAATTACAATAAAATAATAAAATTAAATCGTATTTAATATAATTAATTTTAAAAAATTAAACAATTAAATCATACAATAATGTCTTATTTTATTTATTTTAATATCGTTATATATATATATATATATATATATATATATATATATATATACATGTGTGTATGCATGTGTGTTTGTGCGTATAAAAATATTGTTTATATTTTTTTTATCAAAAAAGGACAAAAAATAGGCAAAATGACTAAAATGGTCCTTGATTTAACAAAGTTAATGGAAGTGTTAGTCAGAAGGACCATGACCAAAATAAATTGAATACCACAAGGACCAAATCCACAATAAACATAAAATGAGAACCATGATCAAAAAAAATCACTAAACCACAGGTACCAAATCCACAATTCACTCATAATTTTATATTCATCATACTTTTATTTAAAATGTTAATAACATCTTTCATGATGAAACTTCAAATTTTGAAACAATCTTAACTTTTGATTTTGTTCACTTTTGGTTAAAGGTGTTCAAACTTTATAATTCATTCATCTTTAATAAGAGTTAATAATTAAATATCTAATATTTTTTTTTGATAAAATAACGTTAATAGAAAACTCGTGAATACCTCAAATGAAAATGAGGTGTTTTATGGTTACGAGTTATAGCTAGGTCGTATATATATAGAGATGTTCAAATGAGAAATGTTAAGTGTGTGAGAAATGGAGCCTTCAGCTGGTCAACATTTGTGGCTTTGACTGTAAAGCACCGGATAATTCATCGCATGGTCTATAGAAGGTAGAGGGGTAGGTTCGTAAGTTTTACAAATAGGATGACAAACAAGTTCACATATGAACCAGTGTGATTCACATATGAACTATACGTTCATATGTGAATCACAAAGGTTCATATGCGAATATGTTAATTAGTTCAACCGATTCACATATGAACCTATATTTAATTAGTTCATATGTGAATAAAAAAAGTTTATATGTGAATCAGTTAAAAAAGAGTTCATATGTGAATTACACGGGTTCATATATGAACATATAGTTCATATGTGAATCACACAGGTTCACATATGAACTCGTCTCGCGTATTTGTAAAGGTTACAAAACTATTCTTCTATTTTTGGAATAGCCGTAATTTTTTACCAGTCAAAGTCACAATTATTGACCAATCAAAGCCGTAATTTTTGTCCCGTCAAATCCAATATTGACCGTATGAATGGCTAGGATTACTTCTCCATTTTCATACGCTTAGCATTTCTCATTTGAACTTATGGTTATATATATATATATATATATATATATATATATAGGGCCAGGTTCAGGTAAAAACCTCAAAAAAACGAAAAACTGATGAACACCTTGTTAGCTCTTCATCCGGACGGTATGCATTTGTGCATATAAGTGATTTGTAACATACATGTGCATATGCACAAATGCATAATGCACACATGTGTAAAAACTAAAAAGCAACTTAATTTACTTGTATGCACAAGTACATATCGTCTGGATGAAGAGCTACCAGAGTGTTCCTCAGTTTTTCATTTTTTTGAGGTTTTCCCCTGAACCTCCCCCCCTCCCCTTTCTCTCTCTCTCTCTCTCTATCTCTCTCTCTCTCTCTCTATCTATCTATCTATCTATCTATCTATATATATATATATATATATATATATATATATATATATATATATGGGTTATTCAAGGGAGAACTCGGTTATTTGTGATACTGTGAGATTAATCGCAACCACAATTCAAAGGATGAATTAAGAAATTAATAATTTTGCTAATTTTGACTTAAAATTTTAATTAAAGGGCATTTTAGGTATTTTAAAAATCCCCTCTCTCTAGCCCCTGGTGAACCTTATTCTAGCGAATACAAAATACATTGTGATACCCAGTGTAATACAAAATACATACAAGGCCCATTGGGATAAAAATACAATGTGATACCCAAAATACATACAAGACCCATTGTGTTACCACTGTGGTACCCAAAATGCATTCGTTTATGACAAATGATGGAACTTGAATTGAAGAATTTGTATGATACAGACACCACCATTCAAGAAGAGATGTTTAATCTTCGTAAGAAGTAAGCATCATAATATATTATTAACACAATATTTAGATTCAAAAGGGTAGATGATATGTGTTGGGTCATCTAAGATTTAAAGATAACCTCTCCTTAGTCTTTATTGATGATTGAACCTTGTATTTTGATTTATGGTTCTTTGTAATAGCTTAGTTAGTTTAACAGATCGATGAGTCGAAGATAAACCGAATTCAACATGAAGGAAGTCTACAATGCGGATTGAGATGGACTTCAAAAGTGAACTAAGCATAGTCTGCCGACTTCCTTTCGGCAGATCATACCCTTGCCGTTATCTATATTGGCAACTCTTGTTCTTGCCGATTTACAGTTCGACATTCATCCCCTCTGTGCCGAGTTCCTCCTTCGGCACATACCTAAGTTACCGAATCTCTTTTTCGGTAACTTTCCTCGTACAGATTGCTTCTTTATCTAGTACGAGCATTTATGTTAAATCCTCATGATTTGACATACTTCCTCTTTCCCAATGATCTTCTGACAATGGGAATAGAAGCTTCTTTCTTCCTTTAGAAGATTTACATTTAGTCTTAAATTGATTAGATGTTTATTTTCTAATAGATCTCAAAAAGATTGTCCCTTGAATATTTTATAATTGATATTGTACTTTTATAGTACAAAAGTTACCTTTTGTATTGTGACAAGTCACATCAAATATCTTATAATTTATTGTCAACCTCTCAACCACCAAAGCCTTTACTCCTACTTGTCCTTTGCACTCATTACATTGAATAGTATATAAAGGATGGAAGTAGCACCTTGCTACTCACGCTTTCAGCTCAAGTTTTGGCATTCACAAGATTTCAAGCAGGTTGATAGTTGTCTTTCATTTTCTTAAGGTTTAAGTCTTTGTGTTCTTAATATCTTCTAAGTGTTAGATTGTTTAGAGTAGTTCTTAACTATTCTTATTCCGCAACAATCTTTATTTTTCTCTTTGTGTAATTCTTGATATTCATTATCAATAAAAGAATTAAAATTAAGTAATTTTGTGTTATTGTATTCAACCCCCCCTTCTACAATACTTGTTTACTTCTTTGGGACTAACAAGTGGTATCAGAGCGGTTGGTTTAATCTAATAAACCAGATCCGTAATGACTTCTCCTTCTACAAAACCTGAGTCTTCTTCTCAAAATTCTTTTTACTCTGACAATGAATCTACTGTTAAACCTCCTAAGTTCAACTCGAACAACTTCTCCTTATGGAAAAGTAGGATGATGCTCTTCCTTGAAGGAGCTGATAGTCGGTATCTTACCATCCTTAGTGACGGTCCTCTTATCCCAAAAGTCTGGGATAGATTTGTCAAAACTCCTAAGGATAAAGAAAAGAAAAAGGACAATCTCTTTCAAGTTTCCGATGACTCATCAGAGGAGGAAAGAACTTCTGCAACTGGTCGATATGTCTTAAAAACGACCAAAGAATACAATGATGAAGATAGGCGCATGGTTGGACTTGATTCCAAAGTGCGAACTATCATTGCTCAATCCCTTCCTGATGAAGTATACCAATCTCTTGTCAGTCTTAAAACGGCAAAAGATATGTGGTCAACTCTATGTGTTTTGTACGAAGGTACAAATGAAGTAAAGAAATCTAAAAAGATCTCTCTCGTACGTAGATACGAATTTTTCTCTCATGAAAAAGGAGAATCTCTTCCCTCCTATTACAACCGTTTTAACAGTCTCTTAAATGAGTTAAAACTTGTTGGAAAACTTTATGACAACGAGGAAATCATATGCAAATTCATGGATGGTCTTCCAGATTTCTGGAATACCCTTTCCACTTGCATTAAGACTTCCAGGGACTTGGAAAGCCTTCCTCTCACTTCTCTCTATGGTATGTTTCTTAATCACGAACAAACCCAACTTCAAAGGAAAACCATCTATAAAGAAATAAGAGCCCCCTCTATGGCTCTTATCAGTGATGGCTCCAAGAAATCTGCGTGTATTCCTCGTATAACCTACCCTTCTGATGATTCAGATAGAGAAAGTCATGAAAATCTGAATCACTCCTCGGAAGCTTATCTAAGTGAAGCTGATGATGAAGGAGAAAATCCCTCTGTTAATCTATTGACAGAGGAAATGGGTATGCTTGCAAATTTCTCTAAATTTCGAAAGAATTCTTCTAATAAATTTCAAAGAAACAGAAATTTTTCTTCTTCTAGAAACTCCTTTAACAAATCCAAGGAGGATTGCTATGCATGTGGTAAGAAAGGCCATTTTGCATCTGAATGCAGAAGCAATCCTTCTAGGATTTCCATATCTAATTCTTCTAACTCTTCTAAAAGAAGACATCTTCGATCTAATTCTACAGGTAGATCGCATCCAAGAAAACCTTCTCCGTCCTCTTCCTTCAAAGAACTTACCAACAAAGCCGACAAATACAAAGCCAAATATAGAAGAGAGAAAGAAAGAAATTTCAACTCTCAACGAAAAGGCAAAGGCTTGATGGCTGAAACTCTAGACTGGACAGACGAACCCACTTCCGACAGTGAGAAAGAAGTGTCGAGTAAATGTCTTATGGCCAAACTTGATGAAGAACCTAAAGACTCCTGCTCTAGGATGGACTTCACTGCTGAGTGCTCTTCCTCTTCTTCTCAGGTACATCCCTTCCTCTCTCTCACTAATTAAGAAAAGATTGAGGCTTTTGACTCTTTAACTGTACTTTTTCACAATGAAAAGGATGCAAAGAAAAGAGCAAATGCTCAAGTCAAGTCTCTCTCCTCTCAACTTCATGAGTCTCTATCCCAGCTGGAACAGTTTGACAAACTAAAAGCTGAGTTAGATGACTTAAAGACTATAAACTATGTGCTTGCCAAGGAAAATAACAAGCTTCTAAAGAAGCTTCAGAAGGAACAAGAAACCCTAAATAAATGGAACACCTCTTCCAAAAATCTTGAGAAATTTTTTCAAGATCAAGTTGTTGGTGAAACTTATGGTCTAGGGTACTGGAAAGAAAATGCTGTGTGCCTCCCTTCTGAAAACATATCCTCTCCTACTCATGATATTCCTCTGTCTTCTAAACTACCTTCTTATTCTACTGACTGGGATGATTCTATGTCAGAAGACTCTAATTCTGTATATTCAATGGATCTTCGCGATTCAAGAAAGCTTGGCTACTTTGTGTCTGCTAAAACTTCCAAACCTCTTCTAACAGAAGATCAAGACTCCAATGAGTTGGTCAAACCTGTAAATGATCTTCTTATGTCATTAAATCTAAACAACGACTCCTCTTCTTCTTCTTCTTCCCATTCTTCGAAAAAGGCCTATTTCTTCTCTAAAGGAAAATCCGTTGTCATTAATACTTCTAACAAAAGAAAGATTACACCTTCTTCAAAAGGTAAATATCCCATGAACACAACGGATTTCATCCCTAGAGCCCTAAAAATAAAGAAGTCCAAAGGAATTTCAAACATTTCTTCTTCTTCCATTTACAAAGGAATCCTTGGACCGGCTCCCCATAACCCTCACGTTCCATACAGCTATCCCATTCCCTCTCACCTTTCCAAACCTCCTAAATCTAAACCTCAAGGAAAGGTAAAAGCTGCCTCTCTTGATCCAACGAAGAAATTTATTTACCGAAAGTGTTACAACTGCGGTGATACATTTCACTTGGCCAAAGACTGTCCAAAGGACCGTATCGAAAGATATCGTCAGACCAACCCTTCTTCTTCCTCTTCTAACCCTAAAGGACCCACCTCAAAACGGGTTCCAAAAGACTAATTTGTTCTTATCTGCAGGTCTTTGAGCATCATCAAACTTGGTATCTTGATAGCGGATGCTCACGACATATGACTGGGAACAAATCTCTTCTTCTAAACTTTGTGAAAGAAAAGGGACCAGCTGTAACTTTTGGTGATAACTCTCGCGGTTCCACTAAAGGTTATGGAACTCTTTCTAACGGTTCCATTACTTTTAACAAAGTTGCCTATGTGGAGGGACTGATGCATAATCTTTTAAGCATTAGTCAGCTATGTGATTTAGGTTTCTATGTAATTTTCAGAGAAATTGATTGTCTCATCACTGATAAACAGTTTCACACTGTCCTATCTGGTTTTAGAAAGGATAATGTGTACGTCATCAATATGAATGACAAATCAACTGAAAATGAAAGCATCTGCTTCATTTCTGAAGACTCTGAAAAGAAGAACTGGCTCTGGCATAAACGTCTTTCTCATCTCAACTTCAAGACGATAAATGCTCTCTCCAACAAAGAGCTTGTTGTTGGCTTGCCGAAAATTTCTTTCTCAAAAGAGAAGCTTTGTGCAGCTTGTGAGAAAGGCAAACTGACAAAATCTTCTTTCAAATCAAAACAATGTTTCTCTATTTCTACTCCTCTACAGATGCTGCATATGGATCTTTGTGGGCCTGTCAGCACACCTAGCCTAGGTGGAAAAAGGTACATTCTTGTAATTATTGATGAATACACACGTTACACTTGGGTACTCTTTCTCAGGTACAAAAGTGATACACCTGAAGAAATCATCAACTTTATCAAGAAATCTGAAGTTCTCAACGGTCAATTAGTCAGATCTATCAGAAGTGACAATGGAACCGAATTCAGAAATGCTACTTTAGATGCCTTTCTTTGTGACAAAGGTATTTCTCAAAACTTTGCAGCAGTAAGATCTCCACAACAAAATGGTGTTGTGGAAAGAAAGAATCATACGCTATGTGAAGCTGCAAGATCCATGCTAAGTGAATCAAATCTTCCAACCTATTTTTGGGCTGAAGCTGTCAATACAACATGTTTCACTCAAAATCGATCTATCATTGTGAAAAGGCACAACAAGACTTCTTATGAAGTCTTCTATGGCCGAAAACCAAACATTGGTTTTCTTCATGTTTTCGGCTGCCTGTGCTTTATCTTGAATGATCGAGAGCATCTTGGAAAATTTGATCCCAAAGCTGATGAAGGTATATTTGTGGGTTATTCTCTCTCCTCTAAAGCCTACAGAGTATATAATCTAAGAAGAAAATGTATTGATGAGTCAATACATGTGAAGTTTGATGATCACAAGACATCGTCTCTATCTTGTGATGACACTGAACTTCATGAATGGATTATTTCCTGTGTTGGAGACAAATATCCAACTACTCTAAATTCAGGACCTCCTTATGTACCATTCTCAATGTCTTCCTCTTCCCTACGTCATGGTTCGACAGCTCCCTCCCCTGCTACCGAACCCATTGCTTCTACCGAACCCACATCTCCCACCAAATCTACCTTACATTCTTCACCTATTCAACACTTGCAACCTATATCCACCGATCCTTCACCTCCAAACACTTTTCCAGCACCTCTTCCCCCAGCTTTAAAATGGACCAAAGATCATCCGATAAATCAAATTATCGGAGATCAGCAAGCAGGTGTCCAAACTAGAAGAGGTATTGGAAATATCTGTCTCTATGTGAATTTTCTATCTGTTATCGAACCCAAGAAAATTGAAGAAGCTCTAGCAGATTCTTGTTGGGTCACTACCATGCAAGAAGAGTTGTCTCAATTTGAGAGAAACAAAGTCTGGAGACTTGTGCCAAGACCTTTCGGTAAAACCATTATAGGTACTAAGTGGGTTTTCCGAAACAAAATGGACGAAGTCGGTACTGTAATCCGGAATAAAGCCAGGCTTGTTGCTCAAGGATATAGGCAGGAGGAAGGTATTGATTATGATGAAACCTTTGCTCCTGTTGCTAGACTTGAGGCAATAAGAATCTTTCTTGCTCATGCTGCTCACAAAAACTTCCGGGTCTTTCAAATGGATGTTAAGAGTGCATTTCTCAATGGAGAACTTGCTGAAGAAGTCTATGTGAAACAACCACCTGGTTTTAAAGACCCGCACATCCGTACCATGTGTTCAGACTTGAAAAAGCTCTCTATGGTCTGAAACAAGCTCCTCGTGCTTGGTATGACACCTTGTCTGACTTTCTTCTATCCAACCGATATACCAGAGGTAAAATTAATAATACTCTTTTTCTCAAGAAAACAAAAGGTAATATCATTCTTGTTCAAATCTATGTGGATGATATCATTTTCGGTGCCACTGATGAAAATCTTTGTCAGGAGTTTGCCTCTCTCATGAAAAGTAAATATGAGATGAGCATGATGGGTGAACTTACTTTCTTTCTTGGTCTTCAAATTAAACAATCCTCTGAAGGTATTTTTATTTGTCAGAATAAATATATTCGTGATCTTTTGAAAAAGTTTGATTTTGAAAACTGTTCTCCCATGAAAACTCCAATGGCACCACCTCTAAAGATTCATGCAGATTCCACCGGCAAGTCGGTAGATATCACGAATTATAGAGGAATGTTGATCCAAACTCTCTCAGTGATTTGATAACGACCCTCTTTTATACTTAGTGAAAATTACGTTATTATATGTATTAGTGTTTCATCATCAGCGATCAGACTGAGTCTATTCAGTTATCGCTGATGACCTTTCTGTAAACATTAATATGTATGTGTTTCACTTTCAGCGATCAAACTGAGTCTGTTCAGTCATCACTGATCGTTTCCTATGTAACACAGTTAACGTAATCCCTGAAGACAAGTCTCGCGTCAACATAGTTCATAGCTGAATCGAAGACGAAGCCACTGAACAATAGATAAGTCTACTAGTGACCTGATGCGGATATCAGCGAAGACCAGACGAATCTACTTACGCGAAGAAGCCTGAGGAAAAGCTTCAGCGATAGCTGAACTTCTTTATCTCTGGAAGAAGAGATACTCAGCGATCAACGATCACAAAGCTTATGCCTCAAGTTTTCTTTTGTCTTACCTTGCACAATCAGTACAATGTGTCAGAATGGACACGTCTCTGCCACAAATCGTACACCAACTCTGTCAACTACACTATTCATAAAGCGGCCAAAAGCATGTCTCCAAAAGTGAGACTACCAAAGCCAATCTATGAATGCCACGTGTAAAGTACCCTGCCATGCATTTAATGCATAGGGTATAAATAGGAAGCTCACTCCTTCATCTGAAGGTGTGCTCAATCCTTGAACTCCAAAATAGAAACCCTTGTTTTCTATCTCTCTAAAAATCCCCCATTCTCTGAATTTCTTGTGCAACCATCTTAGTGTTTCTTAAGTTTGTTTAGATTGAGTCTGTCTTAATCTTATTCCGCAACAAACTTGTAAATTGTATTTTGATTTTTCAATAAACAATTTATTAAACTTTAATTTCTGTGTTTGTATTCAACCCCCCCCCCCCCTTCTACAAACTTGTTAAGCACCTTCGGGACCAACAAGTGGTATCAGAGCAGTTTGTTTAATCTAATAAACAAGATCTTGCTGTATACTCTTCCTTGCTATTCTAAAATGGCACTAAACACAAACACAAACTACTATGATAATGGTTCACTTTCTAAACCTCCTCGATTTAGCAGAGATAACTTTTCTCTATGGAAAAATCGAATGATGCTATTTCTTGAAGGTGCGGATCCTACTATACCTGAATATATAGAAAACGGACCCTATGAACCTGTTAGAATTATAGCTGCAGTTCCCGCTACTGCCACCACAGAAGCTGTCCCTGAACGATATGTCGTTAAGGAAATAAGACAGTGGAGTGATGAAGATAAAAAGAAGGTAGGCATAGATGCAAGAGCAAAGACCATTATATCAATGGCTCTGCCTGATGAAGTTTTCCATTCCATCATGCATCTAAAAACTTCTAAAGAAATGTGGGAAACCATATGTGTTCAATATGAGGGCACCACTGAAATCCAAGAGACCCGAAAGATTAACTTGGTAAGACAGTATGAAAGTTTTATCGCTGGTAAGAATGAATCTCTTTCTGACATTCATCAGCGGTTTAACTGCCTGATCATTGACCTAAGAACTGTTGGAAGGACCTATTCTAATTCTGAGGTCCTAACAAAATTCTTGGAAAGTCTTCCTGAAAGCTGGGACAGTTATTCAATATGTCTTAAGCTGACAAAGGACTTACATACTCTCTCTCTAAGCACTCTGTATGGAATATTGCTCAACTATGAGCAATCTAATCTCCTGAAGAAGAATCTTGTAAAAGATTCTAAAGACTCCAAAAGCACTGCTGTTGCTTTAGTCTCATCAGAGATAATTCCATCCCAGCGATCTACTCTCACCATCACTGAGTTAGATTCTGAATCTGAGGATTTATCAGACCCTGATCTTTCAGAGTTTAATGAGTCCTTAGCACTCTTGACAAACTCTTTTAAGAGATTTGCAAGAAAGAGTAACTTCCGAAGAAGTAAACCTCTCTCTCTTACTGAAAAGCCAAAATCAACTCCGGTTGATAAGGCTACAGCCACTTGCTATAACTGCGAAAAAATTGGACATTTTGCTAGTGAGTGCAGGTCTAAAAAGGTCTTCAAACCTTCTACCTCAAGAAGATCCAGTGATGACAAATACCATAAGCTGAAAAACAAATATCAAAAGCTGAAAAGCTATCAGCAAAAAGGTAAAGGTCTCATCGCTGAAGAACATGACTGGGCTGAATCAGAAGAATCATCTTCTGATGAAGAAGAAGTCGCTAATCTTTGCCTCATGGTTGAGATTAAAGAAGAAGTAGAAGAACCATCTGAACCTTCTATGAGCTACATATCATCTCAGGTATCTATCTCAACAAATCCCTCTCTGCCTGAAGCTGAGAGAAGTCGCGCTGTTGATGTGCTGACGATTGACCTTTATAATGCTCTAAACGACAAAACTCAAGCTGAAAATAAAAATGTTTATTTAACACAAGAGCTAGAGAAATGTCATGAAAAGATCAGTGAACTAAATCTTTTAGAAGAAAAGCTAAAAGATCAAGTCATTATAAATGAAATCATCAGCATTGAACGCGAACAAGCCATCGCTGCTCTAAAAGCAGAAAAGGCTCATGTTGAAAAATGGTGCAAATCATCAACAAAGATCTCTGAGATAATAAATGCTCAAACTCCTGAAAGTGATAAAACTGGTCTTGGTTTTTGGACACCACAGGATGATCCTAAAGAAGAAACTTCCTTGCTTAAGTTTGGAACTTTTGTCACATCTTTCTTTGACACTTCTTATAATCAATTCTATCCCTGTTCTTCTTCTAATCCCATCCCTGAGGAGATATCTGCAAAATCTAAGCCTGCAGATAAAGGAAAGTCTATTCTCCCTCAGAAGGCTTCCAAGAAAACCAAACTGAAAGTTCCCTCCAAACCTTCAGTGGATAAACTGTTAGGGCCATTTTCAATGTTAAATAGAAGTTCAGGGTAGTTTGTGACAAGTTGCAATAGTTGTAAGCTTGTTGGGCCTTAAAGCCCATAAGCCCATTAGGCCTGCGAGCCCGAGTATTTAAAGTTATTTCTATTTCATTTGTAAAAAGAGAGTTTCATTATTCAGTTTACTAGTTGTTAGGTTTACATATTATTATCAGAAATTCTCTCTGTAAACCTTAGCCCTTTGAAGTTTATATTAATCATATGACTAGTTGCTGTGGCCTATAATCTGTTCATCATTGTTTTTATATCTGTTGATTGCACTGAAACTGGGATCTACAATTGGTATCAGAGCAGATAGGCAAAAAGGTTTGATCCAGTAAAAAGGTTTGTCTGAAACCCTAAGATCAATTTTATTGTGTTAGTTGCTTTATTTGCTTGAATTGATTGTTAGTATTTGCGTTATATGTTTATCTGATTAATCTGATTCTGCAAAGTTAAAGTTTTTTTTTTTGTATGTTCGATCGATTCTATTCTGGTATATGAAAAGTTTATTTTTCTTCTTCGATCGAATCTGAGGAATTTTTTTTACTTTGGTTGCTATCGGTCTTAGGGTTAGCCATTGTTTTTTATCGATCTTGTTGATAATATCGCATCCGGTTGAATCTTTTGGTTGTTTATCTGGGCTTTATTTGATCGAAGATCGAAGGTTCTGGGGTTGGCTTCGGTTGAATCCCAGAAATTCATCGAGTTCTTCGGTGGTTTCTTCGTGTTCTTCGGTCATTTGGTATCTTCGACCTTATCTGTTTTTTTTTTGTGTTTATCGGTTAATTTGTCTTTCGACCTGAGCCCTTCGACCGGATACGTGTTACCCGGTCTTGTCCCTTCGACCGAATAACCTTCGACCGGATACGTGTTACCCGGTCTTGTCCCTTCGACCGAATAACCTTCGACCGGATACGTGTTACCCGGTCTTGTCCCTTCGACCGAATAAGAGTACTCCGGTTTTGTCCCTTCGACCGAATAGGAGTGCTCCGGTCTTGTCCCTTCGACCGATTTAGAGTTCCTCCGGTCGTGTCCTTCGACCGGATACGCGTGTCCCCGGTCGTATCATTCGACCGGATAAGTGTATCCCCGGACGTGTCCTTCGACCGGATTTTGTTTGACCTGATTTTCCGTTTAGATAAAGTGTTTTTGTGTTTCTTCTATTTTATTGTATTTGGATCTTTCTGCTTGCCTAACGATCATTACAGTGCTCTTAAGTTAAGAAGTAAAGATGAACTCAAGGGATGCTCTAGCCATCGGTTCTGACCAAAAGCCCCCGGTGCTCTTTCGGGGAGAATACCCTCAGTGGCATGACCGATTTATGAATTTCATAGAAGCCAAAACCAACTATGAAGATATATACAAATGCCTGACTGAGGGTCCACAAGATTGGCCAATGAAAGTGGTACCGGCAAACCCAGCTGAAGGTTGGCCAGAGCGCCAGATCCGGAAAACTGTTGGTGATTTTACTAACAAAGAAAAGGATATGTACGAGGCAGAAAAGCTGGCAAAATCTTACCTTCTTCAAAGTCTACCGAATGACATCTATGCTTGTATAGATAGTTTCAAGGACTCATCGAAAAAGATGTGGGACCAAATAGAGAAGATGATGATGGGAAGCCACATCAATAACCAGCTAAAGGTGACAAACTGTATCACCAGATATGATGGGTTTAAAGCACGAAAGGGTGAAACGCTGACGGAAACCTACGAAAGGTTTAATATGCTTCTAAATGATCTTCAGAAAAATAAGATCACAAAGACGAACACGGAAAACAACATAAAGTTTATGAACAACTTACAGTCTGAGTGGAAACCGTTCGTCTCCCATATTCGCCACACTCAAACCTTGGAGAAGCTGTACCTTCACGAACTGTATGAAATGCTGCTCCAAGACGAAGAGGAAGTGATGGAACTTATTGGGAAAGCAGAAGAAAAGCCAGCAACTGATCAAATAGCACTCGTATCTGAGAGCAGAGGCAAATCCGTCAGCCGATCATCTGGAAAAGAACATGTGCTGAGTGATTCTGAACCTGAAGATCCCGATAGCGATTCGGATCCAGAACTTGCCAAGATGAAAGAAGCAATGGTGTTTCTCACTCAAGCATTTCAAAAGAGGAAGTTTTTCTCCAAGACTTCCAATAAGCAAAGAGTTTCTACTCATCGTGATCATCGTGATAAGTCTGAAGGTAACAGTCGCTTTGAAGCTGGTAAGAAGCCTGACAAGAGACATGAAGAAAAGCCTAAAGACGAACCGATCAAATGTTACAATTGTGGTCGGTTAGGTCATTTCGCCAGAGATTGTCGCAAGCCAATTGTGCGCAACGCGGATTACTACCGTGCCAAGCTGCTTCTTGCCAAAGAAAAGGAAGCTGGTAAAGTTCTAATGGCTGAAGACGATTACTGGCTACGAGTGTCGGATGAAGAACCCGAGGATGCTGAAGCTCATCTGTGCTTCATGGGCAACCATTCATCACCATCTGATACTGATGAAGACGATAACAATGCTCCTTGCCAGGTATGTACCCCTTTTCATGAAGCTTTACTTGATCAGATGCAACTATCTATGAACAAACTTGACTCTTACAAGCTTCTGTTAAAAGAAAAAGAACAACTTATCTCTTCTCTGGAAAACCGTGTCACTAAGCAATCTGACTTTATGGAAAATCAAAGCTTAGAAATCTCTAGCTACATGTGCACTATTTCTAATCTAAGAGAAGAAAATGTGAGGTGTTCAACAGAGTCACAAAATCTAATGACCAAAGTAGATGACCTGACCGATAAGCTCCGTATGTCTGAGTCCGAGAACATTGATTTGTTAAATCAAAACGTGGCTTACAAAAATGAGAACATAAGGTTATCCAATCAGCTAGAAGAGCTTGAAAAGAAACTTTATAAATTTGGTCAATCTGATCAAACGCTAAAGCTAATCGCTCCAAAAGAACCAAAGTACGGAAATGCGGGTATCGGGTACGATAACCCTAATTATTTAAACAAGGCTTTATCCAAAGTTCCTACTTTATATGCATCTGAATTTTTTGGATTAGACAAAATCTTTCCTGAATATAAGATACATTGGACCACACCCACTGAGGAGGAAGACCTTGAAGATAAGTTGAGAAGAGAAAACTCTGTTCTTTCTAAAAGGACATTTCCTTTTGTTTATGATACTTTAAATGCTTCTTATAATACTGACAAACCCCGTTTCCTGTCATCCGATTTTTTCCATAGTTACTCTCAAGCTGAACTAGATACTAAAACCGTTAAAACTGAGGAGGAACCTCTAGCTCCCAAGGTTTATGTTCCAACTCTGCTTTTAGAAAAGAAACTTGTTCAGCTAGAAGAATCGTATGCACTAGAAAGGGAAAATTTTCAAAAGGAAAAGCAAAGTCTTTTATCTCAAATTGAGTGTCTCAGTTCCAACAAAAAGGAGACTATGTCGAAAGAAGAAAAAGAATATTACCAGACAGAAATAAAGAAGTTGCACTCACAACTGACTGCTATGGCAGCAAATAATCTGAAAGTGCAACTTCACAAGGTTGACTCTCATGCTCAGCCTTCCATTCTCCAAAGAGAGTTATCGTCTCTGTCTGAAAACTCTTATCCTTCTTCTGACTCATCTTCCTACAAAGCTTTTATGGGTGACTCGTCACCGATCATTTCAAATAAAGGAAAAGAGCCTCAAAGTCTTAAATCAGATCAGTGTTCTGATTGTAAAAATGCTTCCGCATATGATCTGCACTCAACAAACTCTTCAAATGCTCTGAAGTCCTCATGTGATAAGGTCCTTTATGATGAGGAACTTGAATTTTCCGCATTCTTGAATTCTGAGGTGTGTTTAGATAGCACTTTGAGCCAATTTGATTTTAATCCTTCTCTACCTAGCCATGTTGATTTTTTAAATGAGTCATGTGAGCCTCCGGTTAAATTTTATAAAGGTGAATGTTCTACATTTGCCTCGAGAAAACCTTCTGTGAACAATTCTTCAAAACCTTCCAAGTCTAAATCTAAAAGGCGTTCACAGAAGAAGAAAAAGACCGGTCGCTCTCAAATGTCAAAATCGTCAAATTTCAAATCCTCTGACTATGGGTTTAACGGCATTTCAGATACGTTTGGTCGGCGGAAAGAAGTGAAATATGCTTGGGTAGTTAAGAAGTCAAAAGAGAGCTCGGCAACATCAGAATTAGTTGATCCAGTGTTAAAGTCTAGAAAGAACAATAACAACCATGATGTTTTTATTTCTAAACCTCTAGTTGATTGTAATGGAACTTTTCCTTTAAAAGTTTATTCAATTCCGCAATTACTTCAACTGTCGCATGATTGTTTGTGTTGTTCTCATTGTGGATCAAATGATTTTGTTGATAGCCGTTATGCATCTGATTGGTTTGGTTCATATCATATTGCTACTAATAATTCTGATAGTCATGTTTCCCGTGAAAGACAAAGACCCAATTATAAACGGGTCTCTAAGTCGGGTGTTCACCCTAACCCTAAAGGACCCATTTACGAATGGGTACCTAAAAAGAAATAACCTGTTTTGCAGGAAGGTCATGTGTGGTATCTAGATTCAGGCTGCTCCAAACACATGACCGGAAGAAGGGAGCTTCTCACAAACTTCACCGAGAGGTTCTGTGGGAATGTACGTTTCGGGAATGATCACTCCTCTCCCATCAGGGGTTACGGCGATATTGTCAAAGATAACATCACGATCAAGAAAGTCTCCTATGTCGAAGGTCTCGGTCACAATCTCTTCAGTATCGGTCAATTCTGCGACAAGAATCTCGAGGTTACTTTCAAGGCTAAAAAGTGTAGCGTTCGAACTGAGGATGGTAAAGAAATACTTGCTGGCACGCGACAAACCAACCTCTACACGATCGACCTCTCATCCTTGAAACCCGATAAGGAAGTCTGTTTGTTGTCAAAAGCATCTACTGAACAAAGTTGGCTATGGCATCGTCGTCTCTCGCACTTGAATTTCAAGAACATCAACAAGTTGGTGCTCGGGGGACATGTCAAAGGTATGCCAGATCTCAAGTTTGCAAAAGATCATCTGTGCGCTGCCTGCGAAAAGGGCAAGATGAAAAAGGCGCCTCACAAGCCTAAAGCCGTTCCGAGTACTTCTCGGTCCCTTGAGCTAATCCATATGGACTTATGTGGACCAATGCGCGTTCAAAGCATAAATCACAAGAAGTATGTTCTGGTGATGGTTGACGATTTCTCTCGTTACACTTGGGTCCGATTTCTCCGTTCCAAGGATGAAACTCCCGACTTGATAATCTCTCTTCTGAAAAGTATTCAAGTCAGTCTCAACCAAGTAGTTCAAACCATCAGGACGGACAACGGTACTGAGTTCAAGAATCAGTTACTCACCACTTATCTCACTTCAGTGGGTATCTCGCATACTTTCTCCGCTGCTCGTACTCCTCAGCAGAATGGAGTGGTAGAACGTCGAAACAGAACTCTAGTCGAAGCAGCACGCACGATGTTATCTCATTCCAAGCTACCACTATTTCTTTGGGCAGAAGCTGTTGCTACCGCTTGCTATACTCAAAATCGGTCTATCATTAACAAGCGGTTTAACAAGACTCCGTACGAGATCATCAATAAGCGTATCCCGAACATCAACTACTTTCATGCTTTCGGATGCACCTGTTTTGTCTTAAATGATAAGGATGATCTTGGCAAATTCAGTCCCAAAGCGGATGAAGGAGTGTTTATCGGCTACTCTCAACACGCAAAAGCCTATCGTGTCTACAACAAACGGATGAAGACCGTCGTTGAAAGCGTAAACGTGACTTTTGACGAGGCCCCTGAAATGGTTTCTGAGCATCTCAGTTCAGAACCCGCGCTTACTGGTGTGTTAGCTTCTGGACAATTCCGTTCGGAAGCTACACAATCTCCAGTGGATCCACATCATGCGTCTACGTCAAGAGCACATCTTTCTGATTTGGATTTACTGTTTGAATTCTTTTATAATGACTTATTTAATGTTCAATCTAACTCTAAGTCATGTGACAGGAATACTGCTCAAGCACCAGAAGTGACACAAGTCACTGGCCCTACCGACTCTGGAGGTCCATCCTCGCCTGGTGCTCCATCCTCTACTGCCAATGATCAAGCTTCCCCAACCTCAAGTACTAGAAATCCTCTTACTCAAGTTCTTGATGACGGTGCTCCTGAACCGACTCCTGTTTCCGTTCAACTTCATGAACCGACTCCTGTTGAAGGTGCCCTCGAAGTTTCCTCTCCGGCAATCCCGGAACCTCCTATTGTTTCATCTCCAGCTGAGTCGTTCTCTACTCCGTGTTCGACTCCCACGACGAAACTTCCACCTCACAGGCCATCATCCCTCGAGGCAGTTCAGGATTTACCCCCAGGTGGTCATGTGGATGCCGATACCTCCCATCAGACATATCAACCTCATCCACACACCACCAAGTGGACTCGAGCACACCCCCTTCATCAGATCATTGGTGATCCTTCCACACCAGTTCAAACTAGATCCACCACCGCGAATGACTGTTTATTTTCCTCGTTCCTCAGCCGTATCGAACCTTCCACTGTCTCTGAAGCGCTGAATGATCCGGACTGGGTAATTGCTATGCAAGAGGAACTCAACCAATTTGAGACCCTCAAAGTATGGCGCCTAGTTCCCCGACCTAAGAACAAGACGGTGATAGGGACTAAATGGATTTTTAAGAACAAGAAGGACGAAAACGGCATCATTGTTCGGAACAAGGCGCGTCTCGTGGCTAAAGGATATCGCCAGCAAGAAGGAATTGATTACGATGAGACGTTTGCACCGGTGGCCCGCATTGAAGCGATCCGCATGTTCCTCGCCTACGCCGCTCACAAGAATTTCATCGTCTTTCAAATGGACGTGAAATCCGCGTTCCTCAATGGCGTGCTCAAGGAGGAAGTTTATGTCTCGCAACCCGAAGGCTTCGTGAGTACTGAAAATCCGCATTACGTCTACTTTCTTGACAAGGCCCTCTACGGTCTTAAGCAAGCGCCACGAGCCTGGTATGATGCACTCTCATCCTTCTTAGTCAAGTCTGCCTTCTCTAAAGGTAAAATTGATACTACCTTATTTATTAAAAGAGAGAAGAATGATATCATTCTTGTACAAATTTATGTTGATGATATAATCTTTGGCTCCACGAACCCCAAGTACTGTCAGAACTTTTCTGCCTTAATGAGTAAACATTTTCAAATGAGCATGATGGGGCAAATGAATTTTTTCCTGGGTCTCCAAGTAAAACAATTACAATCAGGAATTTTCATTAATCAATCTAAGTACATCTCGGATATTCTTCGGAAATACCAGATGGAACAATCTTCATCTATGAAAACCCCCATGTCCACTACTCTAAAGCTTCACTCTGATCCTGACGGTAAGGATGTGAATGCTACTATTTATAGAGGTATGATTGGCTCTCTGATGTACTTGATGGCTAGTCGGCCTGACATTATGTTTTCGACATTCTTGTGTGCAAGATTTCAGTCGAAACCTAAAGAGTCTCACTTAGCTGCGGTTAAGCGAATTTTTCGATATTTAAAAGGTACTGCTGATCTTGGTTTGTGGTATCCAAAAGAGACAGGTTTTGAATTGACAGCCTACTCGGACGCTGACCACGCTGGAAACATGCTGGACCGGAAGAGCACGTCGGGTCATGTTCAGTTCTTGGGCGATCGTCTTGTAAGCTGGGCTTCCAAGAAGCAAAACTGCGTGTCCACCTCCACCGCCGAGGCGGAGTATGTAGCAGCCGCCAGTTGCTGCTCGCAATTCATCTGGATGCGCACCCAGCTCAAAGATTATGGATTTAATTACTCCAGGATTCCCATCTACTGCGACTCGAAGAGCGCTATTGCTATATCAAGCAATCCCGTCCAGCACACGAAAACGAAGCACATTGATGTGCGCTATCACTTTATAAAAGATCACGTGGAAAGAGGTACTATCGAACTCTATTTTGTTAATTCAGAGCATCAGTTAGCAGACCTATTTACCAAAGCTTTGGACGAAAAACAATTTAATTACCTTGTGTCCAAGCTAGGTATGCTAAATTTGAAAGTTTGATCCGTTCGCAGCTCTCTACGAGTTTCATTCAATAACGAATGACTGTGACAACTGCCCCAGTGACGTGTCTCTGGTTGCTATTTTCCACACTCCTTGGTTATTGCATTTTACTCGTTCAGCTCTGTGTCCGTTACGAACTTCTGTATTAACAAAGTAGATTTCTTTGTGTGTTCGTGTGTCTGTTTTTCGTGATTGTGTGTGCAGTTCATTCCTTTGTTCCTTGAAGAGTAAGTTGTTAGTGACAGATCTACAACCCGATACTGTGTTCAGGGGGACCACTAGCGTCAGATGGTTGGTAAGTTTCACGGGTCCTCCTTTCGAGGGGGAGCAGGTAAGAGGGTTCTGTGGTTGGACCTCCTCATGGTAATCATTCGAGGGGGAGCTAGGTCTCTTGTCTGCGTTTTTTATTTAAGCCCTTTATCTTTAATTTTAATTTTGTTTCTTCTTCTCTCCGTAGGTTTATTTTTTTCCCTTTAAGTTTTTTTGAGTTAATTTTTTTATTATTTTATTTATATCTCCGAAAATTCCACAAAGTTTTTTTTTAGGTTTGGTTTATTTTTTTTGTGTTTGGTTTGAGGTGTTTGTTTGATTTGCCTAGGCCCAAAGTTTCGGCCCATAACCTACCCGCCCCCCCCCCCCCCACCGGCCCAAGCCCAACACCCTCCGGGGTATAAGAACCCCGGTCGAAGCCATCCTCTTCATTCGATCGATAATATCTTCTCTCTTCGCCTTCATCTCTCTCGCACGGACCTCTCATTCGACCGCATTCTTCGACCCTATACGACGTTTTTATCGCCTTCAATCGACAAGGTATGTGTTTAGACTATATCGATCGATCATAATCGATCGAGTTAATAGTGGGAGTTGATCTGGATGGTCCCCGGAGATGAATCAGTGTCGATTTATCTTCTCCGGGGGAATACTCCGATCTAGGGTTTCGCCCCGGTCGAAGGCTCCCCCGGTCAAACGATCCCTCCGGTCGACCACATATCCGGTGGTTTAAATCACCGGTCGTTTGAAACCTCCGGTCGAATATCACCTCCGGTCTTCTTACCCTCCGGTCTTAACTTACCCCCGGTCTTAATGACCTCCGGTCGTAGACCGTATCCGGTCGCAGACCCTATCCGGTCGAAGACCTCATCCGATCCAACATCTATCCGGTCTTATGAGACCTTCGGTCGAATGCCTCGTCCGGTCTTGCTTTTATCCGGTCGAATCCAAGGTGTTGGTGCTTATAGTCATACTTGGACTTATGTGTGTTTATGAGGAAGTGGTGCAAGTCTGCGCGCCTTGGTGACTGACCCTAATTCACGAGTAGGGTTTGCTCTTCCAAATTTTTGGAGTTACTATATGGCGTGATCTAAATCATCACGGTATAACTCCAACGGCGAAAATTGTGTTTCCAACCTGTGTCCTAATCGATTACTTCTTCACAGGTACAATGGCTCAAAATCAGCCACCAGCTATTGATCCAATCGCAGATGCGGAACTGATTCCCGAGGATCAGTTCCTTCCTCTTACAGCAAATAACTACCATCTCGATGTGACCCAACTCGCCATTCAACATCAGGTCATCATCGAGATACTAAGGGGCCATCCACTCTCCTATGCTCTAACAGAAACAGCCACCGTTCCAATCATATACCTACAGAAATTCTGGCGTTCCCTTCATGCCTTAGAAGCCGATGGCGGTTTCCATCTTGAAGGTCGGATAGATCACACACCAGTGCTTCTCACAAGTGATCTATTCCGCCAATTTCTTCGGTTACCGACCGCCGGATCTGTAGCTGGCCAAGAAGACTTCGACCCGCTTGTCTCAGATGCTACATTGTGCACCGATCTTCTCTCATTGGGATATGGCGCAGAACTCCGCATACCATCAACATTCAACCGCAAACATCTATCGACGTTATGGTACACTCTGTTCACTTATATCAATCGGTGTCTTTCGTCTATAACGAAAGGCATTGATCAGACGAGCGCTCCGATTCTACGCATCTTTCATGCGGTGGCATTCAATCGCCACGTCGACTTTGCCGATCTTCTATGGTTTGAACTCATTCAGAGAGTTCGGTCGACTGCATCTCGGCGGTCAAACTTCGTCCCCTTCATGCGGTTCCTACAGATAATCATCCGGAACTACATGCACCTGTATCCCGAGATACAGCGCCGCTCCACCCACCCGACGTGCCCACAACATCCAACTCGGAAGATTCCTTCCCGTGCTGATCCAGAAGGTGTTGTCGCCCGACAAATCCCAGTTGGTGTACTAGACCATGCTCGTCCCACGGCACTGAGTGTGATAGCTTATAGGCACACACACAACATCCCAGCTCCTATGGTCCGACCAGGACCGGCAGGACCTGCCCAAGGAGCGAGACCTGAGCGACGTGAGGGTCCGCGTCCACGAACGAGAGGTGGGAGCGTCCGGATAGCTGGGGCTTCCGGACAGGGTGTGTCGAGCGCTGTTACTGTGAGGGGATCTGGAGTGGGCAGTGCCGTTGGATCGAGCCAGCCTAGTTCTTCGAGACAACCATCTTCGCCACCAACAACAGGTACTCCAACGAGAGAAGAGGCAACAGTTTCTGAAGCCGTTCAAGCTCAGCCTTCTTCTGTCGCTGCTACTGAAGGAACATCAGCCACTTTCGACACCGAGGAAACCCAAACCGCAACATCGGCATCAAATGAAGAGTCTTCTGACTCGGATGGTGACGATGATCAGCCCTCTTCTGGAGAGATAAGGAGAGCGGAGGGAGTCTTAGTTGAAAATCAAGAAGTGAGCTGTGTGAGGGAAAGGCGGAGTAAACTGCATTCAGAGAGTACACGAGTGACGGGACAACCGTCTTCGGTGGTATCCCCCCTAGCCACGTCTAGCCAGGTAGCCACATCTACTACCCAGTCTCATGTGTTGGGACAGGGTATTGAAGAAGCCGCCGTGGACCTAGCGGCGCATTTGCACACCCCACCAAGCCACTCCACCATCTCTCAACAGATGGTGGTTTTACAACCTCACGGGGATTTAGCACATACGCTATCGGGCTCTCACTTGGAGGGTGCCGATATTGAAACAAGAGAACAGCTGCCCCCGTTCTCGCCTTCTTTGCATGCACGGAGTCTAGAGCCATTTGTGATTCATGCCATTCCTAGGACACATATTCCTTTTTCGGCTATCGCCGGTAGCCTAAGTGGCCCGGCCGGAACATCCATAGTAAACCCACCTTCGGGTAGGTTACAAGGATTGGGCGGAAGTCCTACCACGGCTATCATCACGCCAACCGTGAACGTAGGCGGCTCGACTTCAACAGTCGTAGCTACAACGGGAAGTCTAAGTGACCCCGGAGTTACCCCACATGAGTTTGTCTCAAGGGAATACATGGACGGCGCCCTAAAGGCTGTCCAATCTATGATGAGGGAGGAGTTGGACAACATCAAACGCATGGTCAAAGGCAAAGGTCCTGCGACTGAGCCGGAGACCTCACTTATTCCACCTTCTCTATCAGCCACGGATCTTTCCATACCTGACCTCAAATCTATCCTTCTCGCCAAACTTATAGCCCAATCTCAAACTGAACCCACCCAAGATGCCGATTTGCTATCTCTACTTCGTTCTCAAGCATCCACACCTACCCCACCTACACCCCAGTCTAATGTCTCTACCGAAGCCTTCCAGATCCAGCAAGCTATGCTTCAGTCACTTCAGCAAACCGTAGCTGTTTTGACTGAACGCCTTTCAGCAGTGGAGGATACCTGCCGTAACCAGGCAGAACGGCTCAAGCGCCGACATGATGATCAGGATGATCCTGATCACCATGAGGGGGAGAAGCGTCAACGTCTATCTGAGCCGGAGACACATGTAGTGGAGTCAGAACAGGTTGAACAGGGTACGGGTTCGGGTACAAGAACAGAGGGACAGAGACAGGAACAGGAACGGGAACCGGTGACAGACTTGATACTATACGATTATCCGACGGTTGAAAAGCCTGAGGAATTTGAAGATGGTTCTCCGATAGTTCCTGAAGATTGGGCAATAATACTAGATCCGTATGAAGTGACGGACACGACAGAAGAATGTGCCAATACTGAAAGAGCTCTGGTGGTTATGCAAGAAGAAATTGATGAAATACTGCATCCAGATGATCAGTCTTCTGCCGTGATTCCTTTATTGACCTATCCAGTTAATCACCCTGATTTTTCTTCTACAGTTTTTCCCGAGAGATCTCCTCCAGCTTCACCAGTTAGAGAACCAGTTAGTACTACTCCAGTTCGTCCATCCAAGTGGGAAAGAGTCCGAATCAAAGTTCCTTTCCTCGAAGAAAGTCAGAAAAAGATCTTTGCCCACTGGATCAGAAAGTATGATGAAGTCGTTATCCATGGTCTACAGTCAGTGAAAAATAAAGAAAAACAGCGTGAACTTGTGTTTGTGTACCGAAAGTTCCAGCACAAGTACTCCAAGACGAAGCTCAGGATTGTATCAGTTGATAAGATTATACCTGCCTACTTTATGAAGGTCAAGTATACGGACTTTATGGTTACTAGAGAAGATGGTCAACAATACTGCTTTTCTGATGCTGATTTTCCATGTCTGGAGCCACAAGATCTGCTGTACATATTACGTGACTTAAAGACCAGAACCGTCAGACCCGGAGAAGTCATTGATGCACTAGAAACAGTGAAAAGATACATGAAGTGCGCAATGAAACTTGCTTCGGTGGAAGATTTTCAGATTGGGTTAGAAAGTGATCAACCAAAGATTAATGATCTGAGTGTTCCGTCTGATGCTCTAAATGTACCTGCATTCACAGTTATAAAGTTTCCAGAGTTTGGTATGTCATATGTGAACAACAACGGTGTTCTACGCTTTATCCGTTTTGATCAGATTGCCAGATTTTGTGATGGTACGTTGATGTTTTTGAAAGACAAGTTGAAGCGTGTGCTGAGTCAAGATGAAAAAGGAGTTCAATTACTGGATTTTTCATACAAAGCACTTGTTCTTAAAGCACTGAATGTGATTGAAGAACGACTGGAATATAGAACGCAAATCAGATATTTCGAGATCAGCTTTGACACTTCTTATAATCAATTCTATCCCTGTTCTTCTTCTAATCCCATCCCTGAGGAGATATCTGCAAAATCTAAGCCTGCAGATAAAGGAAAGTCTATTCTCCCTCAGAAGGCTTCCAAGAAAACCAAACTGAAAGTTCCCTCCAAACCTTCAGTGGATAAACTGTTAGGGCCATTTTCAATGTTAAATAGAAGTTCAGGGTAGTTTGTGACAAGTTGCAATAGTTGTAAGCTTGTTGGGCCTTAAAGCCCATAAGCCCATTAGGCCTGCGAGCCCGAGTATTTAAAGTTATTTCTATTTCATTTGTAAAAAGAGAGTTTCATTATTCAGTTTACTAGTTGTTAGGTTTACATATTATTATCAGAAATTCTCTCTGTAAACCTTAGCCCTTTGAAGTTTATATTAATCATATGACTAGTTGTTGTGGCCTATAATCTGTTCATCATTGTTTTTATATCTGTTGATTGCACTGAAACTGGGATCTACATAAACCTTCTAGCTCAGTGACAGAAATCTTTGATATCTGTCCTCCAAAGCTGAAGGTTGATCTAAAGCCCGTGAAATCTGAAGAAATAAAAATTCCTCCCAGATCTCGTGCTAAAGGCATTCTTGGAGCTGGACCTGCTCATCTTAAGTTTTCAAAACCTTTTGGTTATAAAACCACCATCAGATATAGAAAATGTTATCACTGTGGATTCACTGACCATATTGCGAGCAAGTGTCCAAATACCACCGAAGCTGATAAAACAGCCAAAGTGAAGAAAAATGCCTCTAAGGCAAATAAAGTCACCAAAGTGAAAAATACCACTATGGTTAAGAAATTAACCAAAGTGAAGATTACCACTGAAGCTGAATCTTCCTTATCCACTAACTCTGAAGGACCCATTGAAAAGTGGGTACCAAACAAAGCTTAATCTTCCTTATGTATGCAGGGATCAAAGGGCATCTGGTATCTCGATAGCGGATGTTCTCGACATATGACTGGACAAAGAGACCTGCTCACTGAATACAAGGAAGAGAAAGGTACCTCTGTGACCTTTGGTGGAAATGGAAAAGGATTTACCCGTGGATTTGGTGTCCTCAGCAATGGGACAACTACCTTTCGAAGAGTCGCTTATGTAGATGGACTGAAGCACAATCTTCTAAGCATCAGTCAGCTATGTGACAAAGACTACGAAGTTCGCTTTTCTAAGAAAGCATGTTCAGTGGTAGATGAAAAAGGAAAACTTGCTCTCAGTGGTTATAGAAGAGAAAATGTCTATGTAATAGATATGGACTCTACTATCACTGATAACTTATGTTTTCTCTCTAAGGCCTCTTCTGATGTCAACTGGCTATGGCATAAAAGGCTCTCTCATCTAAACTTCAAAACCCTGAATTCTCTCTCATCTAAGGAACTGGTTTCTGGTCTTCCTCAGCACTCATATGCTAAAGAATCTCTCTGCTCAGCATGTGAAAAAGGAAAACAAACAAAAGCTAGTTTCAAGTCGAAACAAGTTTCCTCAGTAACAAGTCCTCTTCAGCTCTTGCATATGGATCTATTTGGCCCTGTCAATATCCAATCAATAGCTGGAAAGAAATATACGCTTGTCATTGTAGATGAATATTCTCGCTACACCTGGGTTATTTTTCTTCGCTGTAAGAATGATACTCCAGAAGAACTAATATCTTTTGTCAAAAAGATGGAAGTGCTGAATAATCTTACTGTTCGATCAATAAGGAGTGATCATGGAACTGAATTCAAAAACAGTTCCCTGAACAATTTCTTTGAGAACAAGGGAATCTCTCACAACTTCTCCTCAGTAAGAACACCTCAGCAAAATGGAGTCGCTGAAAGAAGAAACAGAACGATCATAGAAGCTGCTAGATCAATGCTCAGCGATTCTCACCTCCCTACTCAATTTTGGGCAGAAGCTGTAAACACTGCATGTTTTACTCAAAACAGATCGCTGATAATAAAGCGATTTGGGAAGACAGCTTATGAACTCTTTCTTGGAAGGAAGCCTTCTATCAGCTTTCTTCATATCTTTGGTTGTCAGCGCTTTATCTTAAACAACAAAGATCAACTTGGAAAGTTCGACCCAAAAGCCGATGATGGAATATTTTTAGGATATTCCTCCATCTCCAAAGCCTACAGAGTTTTCAACAAAAGAAGACAATACGTAGAAGAAACCATTCATGTCACGTTTGATGAAACGCGCTCAACGAACTCTAAACCAATCGCTGACAATGAAGAACTGAATACTTGGATGATCTCTCACTATAGAGAAACTGAACCTTTCTTCTCAAACCAACAGCACACTGAAACTCCAGCTGCTGATGAAGAACCAAGTATCATACCTCCTACCGCTGAATCCAACTCATGGATTTCAGCTGAACCTCTAAACACACTTCTACCATCAAATCCATCTACGTCTGAAAACCCTTCTGAAAGCATTGGTGTATCTAATGTTCAACAATTACTAGCTGATGAACCTCAAGCATCTTCATCAGCGACTGCTCCTATTGTTGATCCTATCGCTGAAATAAGCAATCTTGCTCCTGCTCAGCGATGGACCAGAGATCACCCCATAGATCAAATTCTTGGTGATCCAGATGCAGGTATTCAGACACGACGAAGCTCAGGTAATATCTGTCTCTTTGTAAACTTTCTCTCCTTAATAGAACCAAAGAAGACTGATGATGCCCTCAGAGATCCAAACTGGGTCAGCGCTATGCAAGAAGAGCTGACTTAATTCTCTCGAAACAAAGTTTGGAATCTCGTTCCTAGACCATCTGATAAAACTGTAATAGGCACCAAATGGGTGTTTAGAAACAAGTTAGATGAACATGGAACTGTAACCCGCAACAAGGCTCGACTTGTTGCTCAGGGATACAGACAAGAGGAAGGCATAGACTATGATGAAACCTTTGCCCCTGTGGCCAGGCTCGAAGCAATTCGACTATTCTTAGCTTATGCAGTCTATAAAGACTTCATCGTTTATCAAATGGACGTAAAATCAGCTTTTCAGAATGGAAAGCTGAATGAAGAAGTTTATGTAGAACAACCACCAGGGTTCTATGACCCTAAGCATCCAAATTATGTTTATAAATTGGATAAGGCTCTCTATGGTCTAAAACAAGCCCCTCGTGCTTGGTATGACACTCTCTCATCTTTTCTTATCTCTGAAAATTTTGAACGTGGCAAGATTGATAACACGTTATTTTTCAGGAAGATAAAAGGTCATATAATTCTTGTACAAATATATGTCGATGACATAATATTTGGTTCTACTAACCCATCTCTATGTACTCGCTTCGCTGAAAGAATGAAGAAAGAATATAAAATGAGTATGATGGGTGAGCTGACATATTTTCTTGGTCTTCAGATTAAACAATCTGACAAAGGTACTTTTATCTGCCAAAGTAAGTATGTTAAAGATATGCTAAAGAAGTTTGATCTCACACAAACTTCAGCGATGAAAACTCCTATGGCACCACCGCTGATACTTAACAAGGATCCATCTGGAAAACCTGTTAATGTCACTGCCTATAGAGGAATGATAGGCTCATTGCTGTATCTTACAGCAAGCCGACCTGACATCATGTACTCTACTTGTTTATGTGCACGCTATCAATCTGAACCCAAGGAATCCCATCTGATCGCTGTAAAGCGAATTTTCAGATATCTGAAAGGAACTCCTAACCTCGGTCTTTGGTATCCCAAAGACTCAGGGTTCGATCTAACTGGTTATTCTGATAGTGATTTTGCAGGCTGTAAACTTGACAGAAAAAGTACCACTGGTGGATGTCAACTCTTGGGTGGAAAGCTGGTAAGCTGGACAAGCAAGAAGCAAAATTCTGTGTCCACTTCCACAGCTGAAGCTGAATACGTAGCCGCTGGAAGCTGTTGTTCACAAATCTTATGGATGAGAAATCAACTATTAGATTATGACCTTCAGCTGTCAAAGATTCCTATCTATTGCGACAGCACTAGTGCTATCGCTATAGCAAATAATCCTGTGCTACATTCAAAGACAAAACACATAGAGATCAGATATCACTTTATCAGAGATCATGTGATGAATGGTGATATTGAACTTCACTTTATCCCTACTGACTTTCAACTTGCTGATATATTCACCAAACCTCTTGATGAGACAAGGTTCAACTTTCTCATCAGTGAGCTTGGAATGCTGAACCTTGAAGAATAATTCTTCAGCGTTCATGTATTATGTTAGTAATCAAAAGTTCCCCTCTCATCATTCTCTCTGATAAACATTCTGACTCTCAGGTATGTTCTCTCCTTTCCCTTAAAAATTTTTTAAACTTTAATCACTGAACTTTCTTCAAATGATTAAAAGATTTTTGAAAAATACATTAATCACTGATATTTTTAGTCAGTGATCCTTTAAAAGGAAAAACTATCCCTATCTTTTCTAAAAGGGATACTTTTAAAAAGGAAAATCTATCGCTGACTTTTCTTCAGTGATCATTTCAACGGACAAATGTACAGTCTCTCTCCTCTATGACGTCATTTGAACCGACAATCCACGACATGCCTTTTCTGACACGTTCGTCCGTTGCCCTTCTATCCAATCAACTTCGTGGAACGTGTCAATGTCATGATGATTTCTTTTCCCGCTTCATTCTCTCTCTTCTCTCTCTTCTATCTCATCGTATAAAAGGTATTCTTCTCTCCTTTATACGGTTTACGCTTTCAAATCTTTCAAAGCAAGAAGCATTCTCTCAAGAACACTCAAGCAAGTAAACCCAGAATATTGAATCTGCAACTCTTTTTCTTCAAGATACACAGGTTTATTTCATGTTTATATGCTTTGTTCGTACGTTTTTATTCTTTTTAAAAATCCTACTCGATTTCTATGGATTTTATTAAACGTTTTTTTTCCAAAAACTAAAGATCATTCTTTCTGATTTTATGTTTTTAAAGTGTTCTTCATTCTTTCAACCCAGAACACTATTTTTCTCCTAAAAATAACTTGATAGTTTTTCCAGTTTCCCTTCTTCTATGGAAACTGGTAATCATATTATTTTTAATCTAAATCATTTCTTCTATTATGCCTCTTTCCATAACAGAAATGACACAGTCTTCAATCGTTGCTTCCAAGCATGTACGATTCGCTCTCACTGAAGTTGAGATTACTAAATGTAATCATTTGGCCAGACTCGACTTCAAAGCTGACAAATACCCACATCTGGTGGAAGCTGCTGAATTCCTCAAGCAGTCATGCATAGCTTACGCGATCACTGTGGATCCTAAGCCCTCCAAGACTCTACTTCAGCAGTTCTGGTTCACTGCTGATGCAACTGAACTTACCAACAGGAAAGGCGAACGAGTCCCTGCTATCTCGTTCAGCACGGAATTAGGACCAGGGAGCATGACCGCTCTTAGCCTCAGGAAATCTTTAAGATTCCCTGACAAACCAAAGAGTGGGTTCGACGCACTCCCCACTGATGATGAGCTGATATCATTCCTGGACGCAATGGGCTATTGTTGGGAAAACAAACCAAGATCTTCTATTCCCAACAAGAAGCTCACCAAGATCCTAAAAGCTCAGATGCCATCACAACTGAACTTTATCTTCTCGCACATAATTCAGTGCATGAGTGGGAAGAGTGGTTCGCTGGATCAAGCCAGCAAAACACAATTGCAGATGGCCTACTCCGTCATCGCTGGTCAAAACTTTAACTACGCCACAGCCATCTTTTAAGATCTGAGGTCGAGATTAGAGAAGCCTGAACGAGATCCCAAGATCTCATACGTACGTTTCATATGTACGTATATCAAGTTCCTCTATCCCAACACCTATCCCACCAAAGATGATGGCACCTTTGCCAGGGTAGGTCAACGATCACTGGAGGTCAAGCCACTCGCCGACGAGGTAAGTATCTCTCTCCTTCGCTCTCGTCTCTCTCTCCATTCTTCTTCATCTTCAGCGACCACGCAGACGGTTCCTTCGTCTGCTATCCCTGTCGCTACCACTACTTCTAAACGACCATCAGCTAGTCCGCTTGGTCCTTCCAAAAAGGCCAAAAAGACTAAGGAAAGTACACCCTCTAGTACTATACCTGAGGGAGCTTCTCAACAAGCTACCTTAGATGCATTTGTGGGTCTTTCCTCCACAACTTCAGCAGTCACTCATACTGCCGTGTCAGCGATCTCACTCGCTGTCACATCATCAGTAACCCCACCTACTATCTCATTCCCTGAGATTAACCCCATCCCTACTTCTATCCCCAAAACTCTTCCTTTCTCTCCTCACTTGGTCTCTGAACCCGCCACCTCTTCTTTCCCTATAGGACCTGAGCATCAAACTTTTGAGGAATCTATGCAGTTCTACAAAATGTTTGATACGTCAGGTACACCTATAATCCTAAACACTTCTCTCCCCCCCTCTCCAAATAAGCCCATATCTGAACTAACATTATTTTCAGGTCCTAGCTTGGCGTCTGTTGACACGCATGTCAACAGTCTAGGAGAAAAGGTGGACGCACTCACCAACACCATCAATGAAACCACCAGCGCCGTAAATCAGGCTGGTGAGGAACTGAAGAAGTTGACCGCCACTTGCTCATCTAAAGCTGAGAACTCTCAACTTTCAGCTGTTGAAGAACAAGTCGTCCAACTCAGAGAGTCCTCTCGACTCTTTCAAGGGCGATTTGAGTCTCTTACCGCTGAAGTTCAGGGTCTCTCTTCAAAGGTTGACCTCTGCACGTCCCTTCTTCAGCAAATTCTACAAAAAGTGAATGCACCAGCTCCAGCGCTGCCTCCCTCCTTCACTGAAGATGATCGTACCAACCTCAACATCGCTGTGGAATTCATTCATGATGCCACATGCGACATCCCTGTGGTTGAAGACCGGGTTAAGCGTCTGGAGGCTGACGTTCAAGTGCTAAAAGCTTCAACAGCTACTCCAGCAGCTGAACAATCCCCTACCGCTGATAATGACAAAGTGGGGGAGAAAACTGAAGAAACTTCTATTGCTGCTGGGGAAGCTAAGACTCCAAAGGAACCTCCCTCTCAATCTGAGGGGGAGAAGGCAAAAGAATCCTCATCAATTCACTCCATTCTCTTTGAAGAGGATGAGGAAGAAGACGATGAAGAGGAAGATGATCTAGATCTTGATGATCAAGAAAAGGATCAGCCCTCCGATGACGACGACGACGATGAAGACCAATCTATGTGGTTCTCTAAGCCGAACGTCGTATCAAGGACAACTTCGCAAGAGGTTGTCAAAACAGGGGTGAGAGGTGATACATCTTCAAGTGTTCCTTCGCAAAGCAAAGACAAGCAACCAATCGCTGAAGAATGCTTGAGGACTGGATCACAATCTGAGGGGGAGCATCCTTCTCAGGTATGTCTTTCAATTGTACCACTCTTCTACTCTTTCCAAACCCCTATTCCTTTCTAGCCTTTATCTCTCTCGTTCTAAAAATACACTTATCCCTTCTTTCCTTCTTTTTCTAACCAGACAGTTCTCACCCCTGCTTAAGGGTTCTGAACTACAAATAATTCCAGCTGCTATCGCTGAAGAAATAATCCCAATCTCTATCGCTGAGATTGATGAAGAAGAAGAAGAAGATTCCCTGGTCCATCCAGGAAGGCCCTCTCGACCATCTCATTGGTCAGAGGAAGTGGTGAAGAAAAGAGTTGAAATGATCGCTCAACTAGAAAGTCAACGGCTGAAAATCCCTCTTCAAACATCCTTCTCAGAGCTCGACTTCCTCACTGAAGCTGAAAGAGAAGAATCTGCCAAAGCTGAGAAGCTGATCGCTGAATGCAAACGAGATGCCCAACTCGCTTTAAAGATTCAATCCTCTCAAGTTAGGGACAAAAAGCTGAAAAGCAAACCTGTGGAAGTTCAAGCAGCACTACTGAAAGAAATTGAAGAGGAACGCTTCAAAGAACAAGAGATCAACGATAAGTCTATCGAATGGTGCAAACAAAAGATGGATTATCGTTCTGATCTTCTTCCAATATCAGCCGTGACTATCTCTGGTCGCAAGAAGAAAGATCAACTCTCAGTGACCATGGAGATTACCAGAGAGGATGGAACCCAAAAAGCAATGTACGTATCAAAACTTGAAAGCTTCGGATTTACGGAATGGTTAGAGTTCTGGGATGCGCTGAAGAAATCCAAATCTACATACAGAGGCTACGTTGAAGGACTTCTTGAAGCCCTCATAAATAGAGTCGTTTCTGTACTAAAGCTGCCATCTCCTCTTCCTCCCAAATCTTTGAAACTCAAGAGAAAAATTGGGTCCTCCTCCTCTGAAGATGTCGCCATCATCAGGAATGAAACTTCTATCAAATTTTCAAGAGATGCACTGTTTGGTCCTCCTCCTGATCTTTCAGTTCTGGATTTATCTCTGCCTCCTGGTGGTCCTTTCCAAGCTGGTCAAGTAATCGACAATCCTTATGGAATATTCTTCAGAGATGATGATGAGGAACTCAGATTTCAAAGAATCTCTGAGATTCCTATCTGTCCTCTGAATCATCTCAAGGATCTCTTATGCTTATGGTGTGACTTCTTCCCTGCTGTTGAAAAAATTAAAAAAATTATCAGTCAAGAATCTTTGGAACGAAGACAGAAAGGAGAAGAAATACCTGAGTATATGATCAATCCTCCTAAATCTTCTTTTAATAGCTGATAGATTAGTTTTCTTCTCTGTAATCTGTTAGTTGTACTTACAGTAGTTAGTTACTCACTTGTAATGTTTTTCATATCTTGTAATTCCATCCCTGAATTAAATGAAAATAGCAGTGATGTACTTAACCCTATCAGTACTGTAAAAGATCCCTCAAAATAGTAATTGGGACATGCATTCTATGAGTCCTTTTTATTCCTATATTTTGAATCAAAGTAATTTTCTTTTGTTACTTTGTCATTATCAAATAGGGGGAGATTGTTGATCCAAACTCTCTCAGTGATTTGATAACGACCCTCTTTTATACTTAGTGAAAATTACGTTATTATATGTATTAGTGTTTCATCATCAGCGATCAGACTGAGTCTGTTCAGTTATCGCTGATGACCTTTCTGTAAACATTAATATGTATGTGTTTCACTTTCAGCGATCAAACTGAGTCTGTTCAGTCATCACTGATCGTTTCCTATGTAACACAGTTAACGTAATCCCTGAAGACAAGTCTCGCGTCAACATAGTTCATAGCTGAATCGAAGACGAAGCCACTGAACAATAGATAAGTCTACTAGTGACCTGATGCGGATATCAGCGAAGACCAGACGAATCTACTTACGCGAAGAAGCCTGAGGAAAAGCTTCAGCGATAGCTGAACTTCTTTATCTCTGGAAGAAGAGATACTCAGCGATCAATGATCACAAAGCTTATGCCTCAAGTTTTCTTTTGTCTTACCTTGCACAACCAGTACAATGTGTCAGAACAGACACGTCTCTGCCACAAATCGTACACCAACTCTGTCAACTACACTATTCATAAAGCGGCCAAAAGCATGTCTCCAAAAGTGAGACTACCAAAGCCAATCTATGAATTCCACGTGTAAAGTACCCTGCCATGCATTTAATGCATAGGGTATAAATAGGAAGCTCACTCCTTCATCTGAAGGTGTGCTCAATCCTTGAACTCCAAAATAGAAACCCTTGTTTTCTATCTCTCTAAAAATCCCCCATTCTCTGAATTTCTTGTGCAACCATCTTAGTGTTTCTTAAGTTTGTTTAGATTGAGTCTGTCTTAATCTTATTCCGCAACAAACTTGTAAATTGTATTTTGATTTTTCAATAAACAATTTATTAAACTTTAATTTCTGTGTTTGTATTCAACCCCCCCCCCCCCCTTCTACAAACTTGTTAAGCACCTTCGGGACCAACAAGGAATGATAGGGTCTCTTCTTTATCTTACTGCTAGTAGACCTGACATCATGTATGCTACGTGTCTTTGTGCACGTTATCAAGCCAACCCCAAGGAATCTCACTTAGTGGCTGTGAAACATATTTTTCGGTACCTAAAAGGTACCATGAATCTGGGTCTTTGGTATCCCAAGGACTCAGGTTTTGATCTAATTGGTTATTCAGATTCTGACTTTGCAGGGTCTAAGGTTGACAGAAAAAGTACAACTGGCAGCTGTCAATTACTAGGTGGAAACTTAGTCAGTTGGTCCAGTAAGAAGCAAAATTCGGTATCCACCTCCACTGCCGAAGCCGAATATGTTGTTGCTGGAAGTTGCTGTGCTCAAATCTTGTGGATGAAGAACCAACTACAAGATTATGATTCTAGTACCATAGCCATTGCCAACAATCCAGTGCTGCATTCCAGATCTAAACACATTGATATTCGGTATCACTTTATAAGAGATCATATCTCTAAAGGTGATATTGAACTTCACTTCATTCCTACAGATCTTCAACTTGCAGACCTATTTACAAAACCACTGGATGAGGCACGTTTCAACTTCCTTGTGGGATCCTTAGGTATGTTAAATTTATCGTAAAAAAAAAATAATAATAATTGACGGTACCTCCTTTACCGAAGATTTCCTTTCGGCAACAAATATTGGACCATGTTGTCACCGACGGGTCTTCACATTTTGGTCCTCACACATACCGACTTCAATCTTTTCGGTGTCTATCTTTTCAATCTTCGGTATCTTTCTCTTCGGTATCTATCTTTTCAATCTTCGGTATCTTTCCTATTCGAATTCATCTACCGAAATATCTTTCATATTTCGGTACCTATTCATTTCGGTAGATCTTTCCTTCGGTATGTTGTATGAGGTGTCATCCTTATCTACATCACACATACCGACTATCATCGGCACCATCTCTTTACCCTATGCAAATTTGACACGTGGCATCTCAGGGTACGTGCGTCAGTTGATGGGACGTCCATGACCTGACATTCAGCCGTTTTTCGCCTGTTCCACTTCCCAATTACGCACGTTTGCGTCACAACATCATTACATTTTTGACTTTTGAATTCCCACATACGCACATTTTTCCCTCTTCCTTTTTAAACCTATATATACTTCTTCTCTCTTCCTTTTTATTCTTTATCTGTTTTCTCTTCTTCTTCAACAAGACACACCAAACCTGCACCTTCTTCATCAATGGCATCCTCCAAATCAACTAAGGCTTCCAAGGATACTCCTATCACTCGTGAATCTCTCACTTTCCCTGCTTGCAACCAAGTTGCTCGTCTCTCTGCGGATGCTGATCACCTAGAGTTCAACCAAGTCTCCATCTTTCTCCAAAGATCTCCAATCTGCCATGCTCTCACTTCCTCCACCAAGATGAGCAAAATGCTCCTTGGTAACTTTTGGTTGACATGTAAGTATGAATCTACTACTCACCAGGTGTCTGCTTCCGTTCTATCCTCTGAAGAGCACCCCGATCTCTCTTTTAGGGTGGATGATATTCGCTCGGTTCTCCAAATACCAGAGTTTAATGTATATGCTCTATTCCCTACTCATCAAGAGCATGATGAAGTTGTTACCGCTCTCCAGTATGTGCACGAAGGCAAAACCAAGGGTTCCGGCACTCTCCTTCGAAAGAATATGGGTGCCCTATGGAACTACTTCTTTTCTCACCTCCTTTACTGTCTTTCCCACAAAACTTCGGGATGGGATCAATCTCCGGCGGCTATCACTCGTCTTTCTAATGCCCTTATTTTTATGAGGAGGATCGACTTTGCTCAGGTATTCTTCGACTCCTTGATCACCGCCATCTCTCCTCCCAGAAATCACAATGTGGCTCTTCCTCGCTTCATCTCTCTCATCATCAACCACAAGCTTTCTGCACAACTAAGTGCCGATGCTGCTCTTCCGGAGCCAATGATCAAGTTTGACTTGCCCATTTCTCAAATCAGCAAGAAAACGATTTTCAAGCAAACCAAGCCTACCAACTCTCCGCTCACCTCAGGTATGATTTCTTTCATCTCTTCTCCCCCAAAACCTTCTCGAGCTAAGAAGGTGGCTATTAAAAAGAAAAAGGCCACCGGAAACGTCGCACTTGCTCTCATGACTCTGCCACCGACGAATCCTTTGGTGGCTACCCCAGTCATAACCCCTTCTATTTCTGTTAAGCGATGGAGCTCAAAATCCCCTCCTAAGTCTCGTTCTAAGAAACTTAGGAAACCTTCGGCCAAGACTAACACTCCATCTACCGATTCTCAACAATCGGAAGATGTTGAACTTTCCCCTCCAGGGCCACGGGGATCCGTTAAACCCACTCCCAGCTCCTCCAAACCTTCTCCACAAGATTTGGATGTACAAAAGGAGTCCCCAAATATTCCTTCTCCTCCTCCTTTTTATGTGGAGGTTGAAGATGAGTTGGTCTTTTTTCCGGACCGACATTCTGCTTCCTCACCGCACAGCCTATCACCCGGGGTCAATCCCGTTGATATTGCACAAACTGGGGTTTCATCCCAGGATATGTACCGACGACTCTTCTCTCCCACTTCCTCACCGACGAAGTCCCCTTCTCCACAACCATCGCCGAAGAAATCACCACCAAAGAGATCTCCCTCACCAAACCCTTCTCCTGCAAAAATGGTTGGGTCTTCTACCCAGGTACCGGTCACAATATCTGCCGATTTTCTTGCCGACATCAGTGACACCAATCGGCAGGTACGAATGCTTGGTACCCAGTTCGAAAAACTTCGCCAGTCTTTGAGTGAACCGGCGCTCCGCGAATCTCTGAACGCCAACAACATCTCTTTGGAGGAACTTCTGAAGCTCGTCAAGGAGCAAAATTCTAAGGTTGTCGCTCTTAATCGCGACATCTTTCAGTGTTTGGATGTCATGCACAAACAGATTGACGGTCTTCGTTCTCCTCTATCAGCAGCTATGGATTCTATTCTCAAGGAGGTGGTCAGTCTTAATGATCAAAATACCTCCTTGACCTTATCGATGGCTGCTCTCAAGGCCGCCTCGGATGCTCAGGATCAGGATCTTATCCGTCTACGGCAGCAGACTTCGGCTCAGGAATCTATTAATTCTGACATTCTCAGTGCCTTGCAGAATTTAAATAGGCGTCTTGACTCTCTGCCTGCCGATATGGCTCAGTATTGTGCTCAGTCTCTTGACATTGATATCACTGAGTCTGCATTCACTCCTGCCGATCGCCATGTTTTGGAACGTATTGATCGGCGAGTAGGCCGTGTGTCGGTCAGATCCAGTATTTCTTCCCCGGCTCGTACTGAGGGGGAGAAACAAACTGAGGGGGAGAAACAGGCTGAGGGGGAGCAACTCCGTTCTCAGGTTCATATCAGTACGAGTCAGGAAAAACCCTCTACTGCTGCCGAAACCAAACCATCTGCTTCTACCGAACCTTCTGCTACCAAAGAGAAGGGAACCGATCACCCCAAGGTGGTCGAAAAACCTGAGGGGGAGAAACTGCCCAAAAAGGATAAGGGCAAAGCTATTATGTCACCGGATGAAGTAGCTGCTGAAGAAAAGCGTCGTAAAGATGCTCTTTTAAAGAAAGATGTGGATGGTGCTGGTCTTCATCTTCCTCCTTCAAAGGTTACCTCTCCTGATCTAGGCTTATCTGAAGAAGAACTGAAAGCTGCAAAGCTTGCCCAGATTGCTCGTGACAGAGATGTCGAGCTAGCGTTGGAGATTGCTGCCGAAGAAGATCCTACCAATACAATCAAAACTCAGATGAGCGCTCTAGAGGACTCGGCGAAGAGAAATGAGGAAATAAAGACTATGTGTATCGATTGGTACCGCAAAACCCTCAACAGACGCCGATGCTCTGCCAAAATCACAGATGTCAAAATAATCAAACCGTCTGCAAGCTGCAAGGTTATTCGGCTAAAGATTATTAGGGATGATGCTTCATTGTCTATGGACCGACTAGACTCTCTTGTTCGGTTCGGAGTATCAGAATGGGTAGAAATTGGTATCTGCTTGTTAAAAAGCCAAAGCTCTGCAAAATCTGAGGTTGATAAATACATTGCAGATCTTCAAACCAAGTTCAGAACCTACCGAAAAAGATACAACATTGTCCATACTCCTGCCGAAGAAGAGATTATCAACAATCTAATGTCTAGTCGTCATCCTCCCAAATCAAAGTCGAAATCCAAAAAGGAAGACGTGTTTGCCCAAATGGCTAGAGAAGGAAAGGTCCCGGATACTTCAAATCTTGATCTCTCTTTACCTATTCCGGTTCCTCATCCTTCAACAACTGTGATTTCTGAGCCGACTCATGGTATCTTCTTCAACAACGCGCTTAGGCAGATCTCCTTCTTCAGATCAAGCCAAATCCCTATTGCCGACACAACCTTTCTCCATGGGATTATTCAAATAATTCCAATGTCGGCTAAGGATTTCTATGTGGCTACTACCGACGAACTAAAGAAGAGGGATGCTGAATCGCATTTTTCTTTTAAATAAACTCGGTATAGTTTTATGCTAGTGTTTATTTTGTTTTCCTCTGTATTGTAATCTTCTTAAAAAGATTAATACATTGAGTATTTTATTTCTTATCGCAAATAGTTTGTACAAATATTTAGTTCATTCTTTTATACTTGTAAATGTCGGATACTCAAAAAAAAAATCCAGAAATAAACAAAAAGAATGATCTATGTGAAAAAGAACCCAAAAGAATATGAAAAAGGGTCAAAATGCATTATTCATTAACTTCCATGTTGTATGAGATGTTATCATCAAATAGGGGGAGATTGTTGGGTCATCTAAGATTTTTAAAGATAACATCTCCTTAGTCTTTATTGATGATTGAACCTTGTATTTTGATTTATGGTTCTTTGTAATAGCTTAGTTAGTTTAACAGATCGGTGAGTCGAAGATAAACCGAATTCAACATGAAGGAAGTCTACAATGCGGATTGAGATGGACTTCAAAAGTGAACTAAGCATAGTCTGCCGACTTCCTTTCGGCAGATCATACCCTTGCCGATATCTATATTGGCAACTCTTGTTCTTGCCGATTTACAGTTCGGCATTCATCCCCTCTGTGCCGAGTTCCTCCTTCGGCACATACCTAAGTTACCAAATCTCTTTTTCGGTAACTTTCCTCGTACAGATTGCTTCTTTATCTAGTACGAGCATTTATGTTAAATCCTCATGATTTGACATACTTCCTCTTTCCCAATGATCTTCTGACAATGGGAATAGAAGCTTCTTTCTTCCTTTAGAAGATTTACATTTAGTCTTAAATTGATTAGATGTTTATTTTCTAATAGATCTAAAAAAGATTGTCCCTTGAATATTTTATAATTGATATTGTACTTTTATGGTACAAAAGTTACCTTTTGTATTGTGACAAGTCACATCAAATATCTTATAATTTATTGTCAACCTCTCAACCACCAAAGCCTTTACTCCTACTTGTCCTTTGCACTCATTACATTGAATAGTATATAAAGGATGGAAGTAGCACCTTGCTACTCACGCTTTCAGCTCAAGTTTTGGCATTCACAAGATTTCAAGCAGGTTGATAGTTGTCTTTCATTTTCTTAAGGTTTAAATCTTTGTGTTCTTAATATCTTCTAAGTGTTAGATTATTTAGAGTAGTTCTTAACTATTCTTATTCCGCAACAATCTTTATTTTTCTCTTTGTGTAATTCTTGATATTCATTATCAATAAAAGAATTAAAATTAAGTAATTTTGTGTTATTGTATTCAACCCCCCCCCCCTTTCTACAATACTTGTTTACTTCTTTGGGACTAACAATATGCTATATATTGAGCCTAGAATTCTCAAGCAAGAGAGACACTATTTATATTTACAATGGTTTGAATAACTTATAAGTTTGTATTTCAAAAAATAAAGTCTAAATTCAAGTATGAGATGAAATAGTTACAAATTAATAACACCATTGATTATTGTTTTGATCAAAATAACTCGATATTCGCCTTATTTTTTCAGTCAAATATTTCCACAAATGTAACAATAAGTGTTATTTAATTGTCCCATAATATCTTATTTCTTTTTTCATATAATCATGCAAGCTTTAATCTAATATGCAATCTTTTACTCCAAAACTCTCCTTCAAGGTGTACCTGGCATAATATGGAGTTGTTTGACGCATTAATTGAAGATACGATACGTGCAAGGGAGTCTCAAGAGCATGTTGACAACCTTAAAAAGTTGTACACATATACGTGACGTAGTCGTAAGAAGTATAAGCGGCAATTGGAAAACAACCAATCGAGCTCTTCCTACCGAATGACGGACAACAACTTAAGATTTGTTAAGGACAGAATTACAAAGCATGCACGAATGAATCGCAAGCTAATCCTTATTTGCAACAAATACAACCATCGTGCTTTACAAAAAAACTATTAAGAGTCTTTCGCGAACTTTGAATTTTTTTTTAAATTCAACCGCCTTCACCGACATCAAATACGTTACTGTAGGATCACAAATTGAAAGTATATGTTCAACCAATTAAAATTTATGTTAAATATTTATTGATTTACTTCTATATTAACTACATAAAAAATTTCAACTCATCAAACACAAATTAAAGGAACGTTCTTCTCTTGCATTAGTGACACTAATAGGACGACCAATGCTTGCAACGTTGTTGAACCCCATGGTAAAATACTTATTTCACTCATAAGTAAACTTTCAATGATGCTATCTTTATAGTACACCACACTTTCCATTTTCACAACTTTATTTTTTCATACAGGAAATGGCCATAGCATTGTGAATTCTTCAAACACCCTAACTTGCCAAGTCGAGAAACATATTACCTCATACGAGTCTAATAATGTACAAACCGAACATGCACAAGGTAAACATTATTTACTTAAAAATATTTGTTATACTTTTGTGGTTTTATATTACTTTATGATGCTTAATTTTTTATTTTCAAAATTTACCACAATTAATTGGACAAAACAATGGTATTTTGGACCTCCCACATACATTTGTCATCATTGTGGTGCAATGTTATGGTATGAGGAACCAAACACCAGAACTCGAAATGTGGAAACCAAAATTTTCATTTTGTTGCATGGAGGGGGCGTGTACAAGTGCCATTGTTGAGTGAACCACTTGAATACATGCAATATCTTATGAGTGATGCTTTTGGGCAAAAAGGAGTTCAATTTCAAAAACATATCAGAACGTATAATGCCATGTTTGCATTCACGTCAATGGGTGGTCGTGTCGATTCCTCTATTAATAACACAAAGGGCCTATATGTGTTCCGTATGAGTGACTAAAATTATCACCACATTGGATCTCTGTTACCAGAGAGTGAGCGTAAACCGCAATTTGCACAATTTTACATGTATATATATATATATATATATATATATATATATATATATATATATATATATATATATATATATATATATGATACTGATAATGAAATTGGTAACATAATCAATACGTTTCAGGACAGTAGTCGAGCATCTATGTTGGACCATGAAATTGTGCATGACTTATCTCAAATGTTGGATTGTCATAATATTCTTGCAAAAACTTTCCGAATGGCAGGAGATAGATTCAAATCATCTCCACACTCTTCATTTGGATTGTTCCTCAAGGGAAACAGAACAACAGATGGTCGTCAATATAATTTACCAACTGTTTTAGAAGTTGCAGGTTTTATAGTCGGTGATTTTATAAAAACAAACTGCCATCGTGACGTAATTATTGAGCATCAAATTACAGTTCTTCAAAGAATCACAGATTTGCATCCAAGTTTCATGTCAATGACATACCCATTGATACACCCATACGATGAAGATGGTTATAGAACTTACATTCCTTTAAGAAACTTGTCAAAAAGTGAATCAAAAAGGCAAAAGTTGACAATGAGACAATATTATTGTTTCCGTCTTCAACAAAGATTACATGAAGGGAAAAGTCTTCTTCAAGGAGGTAGATTGCTTCAACAATATATCGTTGATTCTTACATGGCAATTGAAGAGGAGCGTTTTCGATGGATAAGAAATAACCAAACAAAGCTCAGAGCGGATCTTTATTTTGGATTGATGAATGTTGTTCACCGTGGTGATTCAGATTGTTCAAAGGTTGGGAAATCAATTATCTTACCATCATCACACACCGGAGGACCACTCTATAAAGCACAAAAACTGTCAAGATGCGATGGCGATTTGTAAATGGGCTGGATATCCAGATTTGTTTCTAACACATGCAATCCTAAATGGCCCGAATCAATGACATGCTCTAGAAAATCAGCCAAAAAGATCATAAAAATCGTGCAGATATTGTATGACGTGTGTTCGAGATAAAAACTCTTCCCACTAATGCAAGACCTGAAAAATGAACAACCATTTGGACAAATAACCGTATGTAAGTCAATACCATACCTACACTTATTCTACATTTATTTTACTTCTTCAAAATATGACTATAATAATCTTATCATGATTCTCAATTTTATAACCTTTACATTTATTATATTTTGTAGGTTTGTACACAATTGAATTTCAAAAAAGAGGATTGCCGCATGTGAGCATATCGATAATATAATAAAGGCCGAAATTCCTGATCCTAATATTGATCTTGACGACTACAATGTTGTCAAAAAATTTATGATGCATGGGCCATGTGGGAGTTCCAATCCTAAATGTACATGTATGGTACAAGGCAGATGTTCAATGCATTATCCAAAGAAATTTGTTGACAAAACCACCATCGATGCCGAGGGATTCCCAGTATACAGAAGAAGGCAAACAAATATAAGAATTTGTAAGAAAAATATCTTCTTGGATAATCGTTCAGTGGTCCGTACAACAGAAACTTGTTGGTTGAATTTGATGCACTTATCAATATGGAGCTCTGTAATTTCTCAAGAGCTATAAAGTATCTTTTCAAATATCTTCATAAAGGATCAGATTGAGCTATTGCAACAATTGAATCCTCGGACAAAGGTGAAGGGTACGATGAGATCAAAACTTATTTGGATTGCATGTATATGTCTGCTGTTGTGGCTTGTTGGAGGATCTTCAGTTTGACATACATTACAGACACCCACCAGTTGAAAGATTACCATTTCATTTCCCTAGCGACCATACCGTTGTTTTTTGTGAAAATAATCGTGTCGAAAACGTTATATATATGTCTGGCGTAGAGAAGACAAAGTTTACAGAATGGTTGGAAGCAAATAAGAAGTATGTGGAGGCACGACAACTAAGTTATACAGATTTCCCCACACAATGGGTTTGGAATTCAAACGACAAAGTTTGAACGAAAAGAAAAAAAAAGCATAACAATCGGCAGAATATTTTTCGCCTCCCCTTCAAGCGGAGAGCGTTTTTACATGAGGATGTTGCTTAATTATGTCAAAGGATATACTTCGTTTGAGAGTATCCAAATTGTCAACAATGTCACATACCCTTCTTTCCAAGATGCATGTTATGCATTGGGATTATTGGACGATGATAAAGAATGGATTGATTGTTTGGCAGAAGCTGCACTTTGGGCAACTGGCAATGAATTGCGACATCTATTTGTTACAATGCTCATCCATTGCCAAGTCTCAAATGCATCACAACTTTGGGAGTGTTACTATGCTACACTTTCTGAAGATATTCCTTACCTATTGAGGGAAAAGTTTAGGGAGCCGGACATGCAATTAAATGAAAATTAAGTTGAAATGTATACCTTGGTTGAAATAGAAACAATAATGTTGAAGATGGGAAGAAGTTTGAAAGATGTAATTGGAATGCCATTGCCTAATTCTGCATTGTTGCGAGAATCAAAGAATCGGTTGATCAATGAAGAACTTGATTATGATCGTCATCAATTGAAGATATTGCATGACCAATCATTTGAAACTCTAAATTCTTGCCAGAAAAAGGCATATGAAGCAATTGTTCATTCTGTGCAATCCCAAAAAGGACAATTATTTTTCATTCACGGTCATGGTGGTACTGGGAAAACCTTTCTATGGAAAACAATTATGGCAAGGTTTATATCACAAGCATAAATAGTTTTGCCCGTTGCAACTTTGGGGATTGCAACTTTATTATTTCCTAGCGGTAGAACATCATATGCTCACTTTCATATCCCGATCAATGTCACAGCAGAATCAACTTGTGAGATTCGACATGGCCCACAGTTAGCAGAACTTCTCATGAAAACCTCTTTGATCATTTGGGATGAAGCACCAATGGCACATAAATTTTGTTTTGAAGCTTTGGATAACAGTTTGCGCGATATTTTCACAACAAGATTTCCCAACAGTAAAGAAAAACCTTTTGGTGGACTTACTGTTGTTTGTGGTGGGGATTTTTGCCAATTTTTGCCCGTTGTTCCAAAAGGAACTAGAAGTGACATCGTTGATGCTTCTCTCAATTCATCTTACTTATGGCAGTATTTCAAGGTTCTTGAGCTTAACCAAAATATGAGGCTATATGTTGGAGACATATCATAATCTGAAGCTTGCAAAATAGATTCTTTTGACATGTGGTTGTTGCAGCTAGGAGATGGTTCTTTGTATGATGACATTGAAGGAGGGTTAATCAAACTTCCATCTGATATCGCCCTAAATCAATGGGAGGACCAGTGCAACGTATGATTTAAGCTGTGTATCCATCTATGTTGGATAATTTTCACAAGCCTACATATCTGAAAGAAAGAGTGATATTGACATCAAAAAATGAAATGGTTCATGATTTGAACAACACAATTATGGACATGCTACCAGGAGAAGGAGAAGGTGTCAATTATCTCAGCTCAGACAACGTGTGCAAAGCAAGTGTACAAACTAATGAAGAAGATCTTTTGTACCCATCTGAGTTCTTGCATAGTTTAAAATTCAATGGGGTCCCAAACCATGACATTAATGCTTCTTAGAAATCTAAATTAATCAGAAGGGTTATGCAATGGGACAAGATTGATTGTTACAAAATTGGGAAAATGGTCCAGCAGATATTATTTCTAGAACATATGTTGGCAAAAACGTCACAATTCCAAGAATAATGATGTCTCCGAATTAAACAAAGTAGCAATTCAAACTCAACAGGCAACAACTTCCTTTGACGACATGATTTGCCATGACAATAAATAAAAGTCAAGGCCAATCACTATGCCATTTTGGCTTGTATCTCCCTGACCAACTCTTTACCTATGGCCAACTGTATGTTGCTGCATCAAGAGTTACATCACGTGAAGGATTGGTCATACTAAATGCCGACAATGAGATTGAAGATCGAAACTTCATTAAAAATATTGTTTTCAAGGATGTTTTCCAAACTATTTCTTCAACGACTTATGACGTTCAGGTACAACATCATCATAAATCTATAATAACTATCAAATATTGCTTACCTATAAAACTAACACCATACATAAACTAATATTCTTCATTTTATTACTTACCTATAACACTAACACCATACATAAACTAATATTTTTCATTTTATTACTTTTTCTTACAGGAAAACGAGTCCCCCGTCTAATGAATGATGGATTTTCAACCATACAATTTTTATCTGGGATGTTCATATTTAATTCAAACTTATCTATATTTTCCACCATTTCATAATTTAATAGTGTATCATAATTATTAGGATAACTTTACCACTTCATATTTAATTCAAACTTCCCGATATTTGTCATGTATATCATACAACAACAACGACCATGCAAAGCGCGGTGAAATTACCTAGTTTAGATATAAAACATATTATGTTTTTAAAAAACTTCAAGTACAAACTACATAGCATTCGTCTACATAAAAAAAGTAGTCACGTAACTCACGTTTCACATAGTAAATTAAAAAGCAGCCCTGCAAATTGAAAACAAGATGACAAATCTGAAACCATGAGGGAGGGAAATCACGTGACTCGACTTCAAGAGCACCGTTCAGGCGAGATCCCGATCCTTGAATTCGGCAGATCGAAAAGGATCCGATGATTCTGTTGCTGCATATTGGCGATCACGTTCAACGACGGCGACGCCGACATCGCCAGACAGGTGATGCCGCCGATGGAGCTGTAGATCAGAAAGTTCTCCTGCTTCATCGCCATCTCCACTCCTTCAAACAAAAACGACATCGTCGGCACCTGTTTTCCGATCGGAACTTTGTAGCACGTGTCAAACCCTCCCAACGACGACACCACCGTTTTCCGTCCCATTCTCCTCCTGAACTCGTTTCTCACTGCCGTGTATGCCGGTGTCACCAGCCTCGTGAATACGGTCCCTGTTCAATTCAAATCCCCATCGTAAGTTCCAAAATTATTACATATTTCAGTTAAGAGTTGGGTTTTGTTGAAAAGTTGAGGTTAACATGAGAAACGTGAGAAGTGGTCATTAACCGTTGGATGAGAAATGGATGCACATTAGAATGAGATGCATTGAGATAAGTTGCACCGAGATGCATCTGATCAATTCCTTTCTAAGCCGCAGTTTATGGGATGACATTTGATTAAAAGTGGATCAACGGTTCAGATCCACTTCTCATGCTTCTCACACAATCATTCGCCTTTCAGGTTTGTTAGATTAAAAGCAATTCGAAAACCGAAATGAGTTACCGGAATCAATGATTGTGCCGGCGCCGTTGTTAGGGTTGAGTGCAAAAGCAGTGGGCGGGATGTTGACGAGCTTAGGGCCAACTTTGATTCCGACGAGCTTGACATAGTAAAGCGAAGGTCTTCTAGGGTTTGTTAACATTGGCGTGAACTTGATGTTTTTGGGTTGGCCATCTGGACCGAGTCTTAGAGTTCCGGCGAACTTGGGAGACTTGAAGCTAGGTAAGCAATAGGAAAATGTGGATTTGTAAAGGCTTTTGGATTGCGAAAGCAAAGAGAGGGGGCCACGGCCGAGGCCTAAAACGCCCTGTGGGGGGAGAGAATTTCCGGTGGCCTTTTGAATGCAGCCGAATGGGTAGCGAACGATGGTGTCCGTGGCTAGGGTTAGGTTATCTTGTGCCAAGTTAGCCGCTATAGATGAGCTTCCGTATGTCATGTTCATCGAGCATGTTGACGTTCCTAGACAGTTCGAATCCAGTACCTGAATCATAGCAATCGTTATACAGAAGCAAAAGTCCGTCACTACAATCATGTCTCTCTTATATAAAAGTGTTACAATAAGTTTATATGATGTTTTTTAGCGACTTTAAGAATTTTTTGTTAGAATATCTTGAAAATAAAACATTCTTTTGTATTATATTTTTTAGATAAAAATGTTTATTAGCAATTTTATAAAATATTATTTGAAAAAGTATGTTATAAAAACAAGTGACCCATAAAAATGGCGAATAGGGCAATTTTTTTTGAACGGCAAGTTAACACACATGTTCCCGGGTTATCCGGGCTCCCACTTAAGGGTGCCACCCGACTAATCTCCGTCGATCACGACTCAGCCCAATTAAATGTACCACTATGTGGCAGACCCATGATCATGGATGTCACATAATGCTCACCACGGGGTTCGAACCTGGGTAGTTAGGGATACCATCCACTGACCCCACGTTACCTTACCACGCTACAACATGAAGGACATCGAATAGGACAATTTGCTTCAGATATATTCTAAAAAAACCTGCTGGTACTCTAAAAAACATGCTATTAAGTTAGTGTAAGATAACCCTGCAGTCATAAACTTGGATTCCTGAAAGTATAATGGATCTAGAATTCGAAAAACGTTGGCGAACCCATGTGAACAAACCAGTCCTTTTGGCTTTTTGCCAAGTATATATCCAGCGGTTGCTACGAGGATCCAACCAGAGTCACGGGTTGCTCAGATCTCCATCTGACAAACCCTATCTCATTAAAGGCTACATTTTGAAACCAATAAATACATAATAACAGTACAACCCCTTACTGCATTACGTACAACTTCACAAAAAAAAAGTACTGATATCAATTTACTAGATAGATCGAACGATTTTAAACTAAAAATCACGTATGATTCAGGTGAACACCACTACTGCATTGACTAAATTAAATGTAATTATTTTGATTTTTTCTCGTTTAAATATTACTACTTACGTACCTGTTTGCATTGAGCAGCACCGCAGTTAATAGACGAAAAAGTGGTAGATTTGGCGAAAGCAAAACCAGCAGAAGCACAGCCAACGCAGCCGGTGCATGGAACCATGGCCATATCGGTGCTGGTATCCAAGGCCATAAGCAAGGTCTGAGCCGGCGTACCCATCTTAGCTTTGACGATGTAAGTAGGGCTTTGTATGATCTGTCTGCCGGACCCAATGGGGACGAAAGACCGGCCGGCGACTAAGCTGGAAAGGTAGGCAAGTCGGGTCTGGTCGTCGGCCTGCATTTGGAGGACGGTCTCGGCCCATGAGAGTTGGGTTTTAGGGCGGAAAGGAGAGCAAGGGCTGGAGACATGGTAGACTTTGAGGTTGGAATGTTGGTCGTCGGAGTTGCAGGTGGTAGGGTGGAGGGAATGGGCGGAGATGAAGAGGAGGAAGACAAGGAGTAGTGGTAAAGACTCCATTGATGATGGGTGGTGACAGTCGAGTGGTGTGTGGGAGTGAGTATTTTTGGAAAGGTGGGGTGTATATATATATACATTAAAGTTTTCTGGATCTGTATTTTTTGTGGTAGAAATAAAAGTTTAAGTGGAACTGTATCTTTACCCTAAATAAATAATTTAACGGGTGAAAATTAGGGGTGAGAAAAAGTGACCTAACCCGCTAATTCCAATCCGAACCCAACCCAAAATTAGCAAGTTGGGTTGAAAATTTCAACTCATTTAAGTTAAATGGGTCAACCCGTCTAACCCATTTATTAATTGGGTTTGGGTTGGGTTGAAATTTCCAACCTATTTTCAACTTGATTTTGACCTATTTACAACTTGATTTTGACTCATTTACAACCTGTTTCTAACCCATTTACAACCTGTTACCAACTCATTTATAACCTGTTTCTAACCCATTTATAATATTACTTAATATTTTTATTTTAGTTATTAATAAATATAATATAATTGCTATATTAAAATTTGAAAGTTAAAATTGAAACCCTAAATCACAAAAGGAAATGGCGCCGCTCTTCTTCCTCAGTTCCTCTAGGCGTTGAACCATTCCACTCCAGTCTCCTCCATCTTCGGCTCTGTTCACGCTTCACGGCGGCCAGGCGGCCTCTCCTATCCCTTTGTTAACGACGACTCCTCATACGCCAGAGTCCTCTCCCTCTGTTCGATTGTTCCACACTTCCACGAGGACCACGACGAGTTCCAGACCTCCATTGTTCCAACTTCCACGACGACTCCAGTCGATGAAAGTGCAAGTCGAGTTACTTAGAAACGTTTTTGGAACTATGATTTATTTAACTTTATGGTTGTGCGAAACTATGAACTATTTATTTTACTTTTTGGTTGTGTTTTATTAAACTTCGAACAATTTATTTGACTTTGTCGTCGTGTATTTGTCGTGGAATGAAGTAGTTTAAGCATTTTTATTTCATTTACAATTTTAAATTTAAATGGGTCAATCCAGGTTCAACCAATTTATTTAACAGGTTGGGTTGAGATATGCATAAACAGGTCAACCCGCTACCAACCCATCAACCCAACAGGTTGGGTTGGGTTGAAAATCTCAACCCATTTAATTAAACAGGTTGGGTTGGGTTGAGATTTTCAACCCAATTAATAATGGGTTGAACCCGAACCCAACCCGACCTATTTACACCCCTAGTGAAAATGTTGTTGGAAAATTTTAGTAAAAATATGTTTTTATCAACTTTGGACACATATAAATACATGTATATGTAGTGTATATATCTAACTCTTAGTGAGTTTGTATTCTCCTATATGAGAGCTTCGAAACGATATATTATGTGTCCAAAACGGAGTATGTGTGAATGAGATATTGATGCTCAAAGTTGAGTGTTTGGGATGAAATTGACAAAAATCAAGTGGGTGTGAGAACTTGTCCCACATAGGAAGGAGTAGTAAAAAATTTGTGGTTTATAACCATAAATGTGGAAGGGGCTTACAAGCTTCTTTGATTGGTTTTACTCCAACTCCTACCTGCGCGTATGGGGGGTGCCGATTGAGATTTTCGTAAGCTAAAATTGGCGAACTTGTGCGTGGATGCGACCTACGGACACGAAATCTTGTGCTCACTTATCGTATTGAATTTTGATAATTAATCTTTTCGGTTTTAAAGATTAGTTCTTTAATATAGTGCATACGATAACTTTGGTGAAGTTTCAAGACAAGTGGTCATCTCCGACAGTACTACTGCTTTTGCTGTTGTACCCTGGGAACATACGGCGAATCTATTTAAGGGAATCGTGTGTAACACGAGCCTCAACCTCTGTTCTATATACTCTTCTATTTCTTTATCGGTTTCTTAAAATCATTAGTTATTTTTTCGAGTTCTTAATCATTCGTTGATTAATTTTGTTTATTATATGTATTATTAAAAATACATAGAGAAAAAACAACAAATGTAACATATTTTAAAATACGATTTAAAAATATATGGTGAATCGGTTGTGACATTTTTGAATATTTAGGGATCTATTTTTTATACGAGAATCATTAGAATAAAATTGAGTTTATAGGATGTTTAAAGTGTCTATGAACTCTAATAAAATGTTTTATTAAACTCAAGTTTATAGGACCAAAAATAGAGTATTTTATTGTATAAAAGTGTTACAATATGTTTGTACTATGCTTTTAGGTAATTTAACAAGTTTTTAAAGACAATTTCAAAATAAAATGTCATATTAATTATTTTATAAGACATTATTTGAAGAAAAAAAAATGTCCTATAAACCTACATTTTATTGTAGTGAATGTATAAAAATGCAACATACTTTGTTCTAATTCTTATTTTGTACAACACACTATGGTGGTGTTTGTTTTTTAAGAGGTATGAAATCTGAATTCTTATTTCACTTCTGATTAATAAGAGGTGATGCTAAAATCTGAAATTTGAATCAATAAGACTGTTTGTTTTGTAACGTTTGAAGTTTGAAATCTTAATCTTGATGAATAAGATTGTTTTGTTTGTGATAACAATTAATCAGAAAAATGTCACCATTTCTAATTTCAGATGTATTTACAAGTTAAGAGGGTCTGAAATATGGAAAAAAAACAAACGGTCTGAATGTAAACATGTCTGAACGATTCAGATTTAAGAAGTATTAAGAGGTTTTTTGATAAAAAAAACAAACGACCCCTATAACAAAATCAAGTTTATAAAATATCCAAGTATCATAATAGATTGTTTTATAGAATTTAAGTTTATAAAATCGAACGCACAATTGTGCTTCTATATTAAAGCGTTTGCAATAGATTTATAAGAAGAATTTAGGCATCTTAATAAGGTTTTAGGACACCTAAACGGTCATATTGATTTTTTGAGTAAACTACAAACTTGGTCCATGTCGACCATGCGGTTTGTTGTTTGTAACACTTTTGGTCCCTACAATTTTGAAATTACAAGATGACCATAGTGGTATGCAAAAACGACCAGATTTGGTCCCTCTCCCTAAAGACCGTTAAATGAGGGGCATTTTTGTCCTTTTACTAACTTCTTAATATTTTACCCAATAAAAACAACAGTGCAACGAAATGCAAACTATATGGACCCATAGTGCAATGAAATACAAACCACAGGGATCCCTGGTGTACTTATTTCAAAATAGGGACCATATCCAGATTTTGAGCTAACCATAGGGACCCAGAGTGTAATTAACTCTAAAATCTAAAAATCAAAATTAGTTTCAAAATCCAAATCTAAAATAATGGAGAAGGGAATAGTATTGTGTAGTTTAATTTCTAAAGAAATATAGGAGTTTGAGGAAGGGAACAATGATTTACTGAAGTCGTTTATTTACAGTGGGAAATCATATACAAAAATAGAAGGAATAGTCAGAGATGCAGATAAAACATATGAGAACTCCTCTAGATCTGTGGGTTGGCAAAATACAAAAATCCAAACACAAAGTAACAAAACCCAGAACACACACTTCTTCACCAATAAATTCATCTACTACTTTACACTGACCCAATTCTAAACTACAATTTACATTTCTCCATCCGATAAACAAAAACCTTGAAGTAACAAAACCCACAAAGTAACCACACAAATCTGTAATTTGTGTGTGTTGTATGTGTGTGATGTCTAATGGTTGTAGGCTCGCTGGAGAAGACGACTATGTTACCCAGGAAGGGGGAATAGGTCACGAACATAACCTGATATGGATTTTTTCGCCGGTAGGGGATGGGTCATGAATGGAAGGAAACTTGGACATCAGAATAAGGGTGTTTCTTGGCTTTAGGGTAACGATTTTGGTTGTTGATTTAAGTGTGAGCATTCGAGTAGTGTTTCTTCGACTTACTCATCTATCTTGTTTCGTCGGAGAAGATACCTCGGAGAAGTGGCTTTAGGGAGCCGAAGATGGTGCTCGGTAGTAGGGGGAGTGGCGTATGTAAATAGGGTTTTATGACTTCCATCTCTATAAACTTATTTTTCATTGTGCACGTTAGGACCAATCTTAGTCATTGATCAAAACTTAGAAAACTAACCAATGGTTCAAACATAATAAGATTAATTGAGAAAGTGATTAGGAACAAAACTGGAAATTTGAATCAACCTCTAGCTTGTTTGACTTTTTATTTTCTTTTTTGATTAAAAAAACTTTTACCTCCTTAAAGTTTAAAATAAATTATCTTAAAAATTAATAATATTTTAAACAAACAAATTACATCAAAAAACGATAATTTCGTGCTCTTCGATATGACATCCATCTCGATATAGTTTTTTTCATTTTAACCGTTTTTTACGTGAAATGTTATATATGTGTTATATTCATTATGAATATATATGTACGTCCCCGAGTGTCCACATTCAATATTAATAATAAATGTGAACGTTCATTCGCTATTCATGATGAATAATACAGTATTCAGGATGAATAATACACAAATTCAGGATGAATAATACACGAATTCATGATACATGTATTATTCATCATGAATTGTGTATTATTCACCCTGAATTTTGTATTATTCATCCTTAATGATACATTATTTATGATGAATAATATATGAATGACCTGTGAAAGTGTGGACACATATCGTACTCTTTCATTTCCCAATTCACAACCGAAATTTGATTTAATTCATTATAAATATGTATGTGCATCCCCGGATGTCCATATTTAGTATGAATAACAAATGTGAACGTTCATTCATTATTCACGATGAATAATACATGATGAATAATACAAAAATTCATGAATTGTGTATTATTCACCCTGAATATTGTATTATTCATGATGAATGATACATGAATGACCCGTGAAGGTGTGGAGACGTGACGCACTCTCTTTTGTTCCCCGTTCACAACCAAAACTCGATAGGTTCTCGATTCGTCTCGATGGATGTTGGGTTACGGTGATGAAGAACGCGATGCCTTACAACATTGAAGAAGGTGATGTCGAGTTACGGACTTAGGGTGTCGAGGTGTTGTACACGCTTGAATGTACATAAATATTCATAATGAATATAACACATATATAACATTTCACGTCAAAACGGTTAAAACTACAAAAAAAAAACTATATCGAGATGGATGTCATATCGAATAGCACAAAATTCTCTTTTTTTTATGTAATTTGTTTGATTAAAATATTAGTAATTTTTAAGATAATGTATTTTAAACCTCAACTGGGTAAAATTTTTTAATTAAAAAAGAAAATAAAAAGTCAAATATTGTAGGCGTGAGTTTAAATTATCTTCCATTTTTATTCCTAATAATCTTAATTAATAATTTTAATTAAAAATTCTATTTAATATGAGTTGTTGGATCAATAGAGATGGAGGGGCCGAGATTCGTCCTCACGTGCACAATGAAAATTGAATTTTCATTTAAACTTTCATCTCTCTCTCTCTCTCTCTCTCTCTATATATATATATATATATATATATATATATATATATATATATATTAATAACGGGGTGGTTTATTTTGCAACCCAGTAAAAGGTTACAACCCCGTGCAACCCTCATCTAAGCCATTCATTTAGCTCATTCATTGATCAGTGCCAATTTTATATATATTTTATGTTAAATTCTCCTTGAAATTGATGTTCATTTGATGAGTAAATGCTTATCATAAAGGGAGTTGTTATTTAATTGGTTGAAGCAAGAAAATAGAGAAGAAAAGAAGCAATCCACGGGAACATCCCATTTTCCAAGGCAAGGCTACTTGAAGTGAGTTGTTGCATTTCCAACCCACTGCAAACTATCGTCCAACACTGCCATTTTCCAAGTTACTTTGAAGTGAGTTGCTGCATTTCCAACCGATTACAAACTCTCATCCAGCACTGCCATTTTCCAAGCTACTTTGCAGTGAGTTGCCCGTCTGCCTATACCTCACGCCAAACCCACTTGTTATCAGATCATGGGCCCTTTCTTTTTGGAGCAGTTTCAAACTTTTGGGTATAAAAAGGCTTTTTTGTAACTGACAAAGAGGGGAGGTTGTTTTTGGAGGATTGCATAAGAGATTGAAGAGAGGAGAAGAAAGACGATTTTGGGGGAAACAACAATTGGTATTTTCTTCCATCAATTAGGTATTTTAGATTAGATTTAATCTTTGTTTTCTAAATATCCTTCTACGTTAGAGCAATGAGTTTATAATCATTTGGCTTGGATTGTGTTGAGACTTGTTGAACAATTTCATATTATTTGATTTCCATTTATTCAAACCTTGATTTAATCGTTATCATTGTTGGGTTATTTATTTAGGTCGGTACCCTTGAATAGTTTAACTAATTGTAAATTGCTAGATAAAATTGTGAATCCGTAATTGTTCTCAATTCTATTTTAGTCGTAAACAATACTTCAATTGATTGGGCATTCGATTTATTTTAGTGTTGGGGGTTTGTTTAATCTAGTCTGAATGGTCGACGTCTGATCATTGGCTAGGAATGGTGCTTGCTTAATCTTAAAGCAACGGGTAATTGAACTCTATGTTTGTAACTATATTAGATTAACCGGTTAGAAATTAGTCATTGAGCTTCTCGTGCTAATCGACATTTGACAAACGGTGTTTCGATGCATATCGATACTCGCCCATTCTGGAATAAAATGAGAAAAATCTTTTTAAAACAAGTCTATGATACATGATCTGGTCCATGATTTACACTCATTGCTAGTTTATAATTATCATATTTCGTTTTAATTTCATGTTCAATTTAGTATATCAATCCATCCACCCACCCCCACCCTTTACATAAAGCGTAGAAATTGACATCGTTCACATCCAATCCCTGTGGAATCGACCCTACTTGCCACTATTACAATTTAGGTTGTAATTTAGGATGTCCCTTTCTTAACAAGGAAACTGAATTTTCTTAACCAAACTTCCTTTACAAGTTTCTTTCTTTAATAAGAAACTGGTAAAAAAAATTCCTTGAAATCTAAACTATCTTCGTTACATTATTCTCTTACCATTCTTCAGAAATGGCATCCCAAGCAACTCTCATCAAGTCCAAGAATGTGAAGTTTGAACTTTCAGCTTCACAACTTGCTAGCAACAATCATTTGGGACTTCTAGTTCTTCCCAAAAAGAAACCATCTCCTCATCTTCAATATGCCGCTGACTTCCTCAAGGCATCTTCTCTCAGCTAAGCTTTGAAAGTAGCTCCTATCCCATCCAAGACTCTTCTTCAAGAGTTCTGGTTTACTGCTGAAAAGGGTGAAGTCCTGAACAAGCAAGGAAAGCCAATCACTGCTATCAACTTTCAGACTCAGCATGGAACTGGTGCTATCACTCCACTAGTCATCCGTACAGCTCTCTGCTTTCCTTCCTGCACCAAAGCTGGTTTCGACTCCTTACCCGCTGATGAGGAACTCATCCAATTCCTTGACCACATGGGATATCAATGGGACTACAAACCCCACACCATTGTACCTGATAAGAGGCTCACAAAGATTCTCAAGGCGAAGATTCCCTTTGAATTGAATTATGTCTTCTCTCACATAATTCAATGTATGAGTGGCAAACAGGGTTCGCTCGATCAAGCGGGCAAGATTCAGCTGCAAATGGGTTACTTAGTGATTACTGGCCGACATGTCAACTACGCTGGTATAATCTTTGAGGACTTGTTGTCCAAGATCGAAAAACCTGTCAGGGATGTCAAAATTCCCTATGTCCGGTTCATTTCCGCTATCCTTCATCTCTTCTTAAAGGACCGCTACCCTACGGATAGTGACTGCAAATTTGCCAAAGTCGGCTCCAGAAATCTTGACGTCCCCACTCCCGAAAACGAGGTAAGTCTTCGCACTCTACGCTCTCTTCTCTCTCCAAATTCTTCTTCTTCAGTGGCTACGTCGATGGTTCCTTCAGCGACTACCCTCGCCACTACCACCCCTTTAAAACGCAAATCATCAGCTCCTTCTGGAACCTCTAAAAAGGCCAGAACGACTGTGGAGCAAACCTCTCAGCTACCTCCAACTAGGGTTGTCTCTCAACAGACCACCTTAGATGATTTCATGGGCCGCTCCTCCACTGTTGCTCCCGTCACAACCGTTTCAGTGACTTCTACCACTGACTCAATACTGGTGTCCACCCCGATTACTTTAGTTTCTTCACCCGCTGTTGAGGTAATTCAAATAAACACCAGTGCTCATCTTTCTATCCCATCTATTTCTCCTTCTATCGACTTGGTCTCTAACATTCAACTTTTACAGCAGCCTGTCATTCAAGCTGCAAATCTAGGACCTGGTGGCCTCCCTCATGGAGGTTTTCCTCAAATATCCCTGCCACCCTCTTCTTTTGAAAAGGACATGGAATTTTACAACATGTTTGACACATCAGGTATTTCTTCAACCCTACACAGTTCTACCACCCCTCTAAATAAGCCTGAGCATCGCCTTGTGTAACACCCTAAAAATAGGGATAACAAAAACTTTCCCAAAGAGGAGAAATAGTATATAAATTGCCTTAGAAAGAGCCTCCCAAAAATGGGGAAATAAATAAACCTGTTTAATCACAATTGTATTTGAACAGACAATAAATAACAACCAACTAATCTGATTTCTACATCTAGAAAAGATATTACAAAAAGGGTGTTATCTAATAACCCATATGCCTTCTCCACAAGATATATATATCCAAGTGCAATTTCCCCAAGATCTCACCCAAGCAACTACGCCTGCTTAGAAACGGCGCCACTAGAACCTGAGATACACATCGACACCAAACAAGTGTTAGGCCAAAAAGCCTAGTGAGTTGAACAAGAAATAGCATGTTAAAGCATTTACAATTCTTATCAGCAGTTAACCGAATTTCATTTAAAGTGGAGTCAACGGGGGATACCCATAGCACCAATCAAGTTCCACCCAAAGATCCGATATACCTTGATGCCAACTACTACGAGTGACATTCGAAAGGCCCGACACATCCGAGGACTACAACCATGGCATTACCCCGAATGGCGGAGGTCTAGGCACATACCCACACGGTGGCACCCAAGACTATATCCTCCTAGTGTCTACTAACTTGGTTCGTCCAACATAATTTGTTAATAGGCCTCAAGGCACAACATGACCAAGAATATTATCCATACCAACCATGGGTACAATATCACATGCCATTTAATATTAAGTCTATATCAAGACAATTATGACCACATTTTAATCATGTGGTTTTGACCCATAAAATGGAGTCCCAAATAACATACCATCTCTATAACAAGATACACCTATGCATATCCCAATACTCAAAGCATGACATAAATGAACATGGCTCATAAAGAAATCCCCCAAATACTTGAGCATATAAAATGAACATTTCAAGTAGAATGCAAGATGATAACAAGTAATAGGTTATGATGTGTATCTAGTTTTAACAAAGGATTAGTAAACTCACAATCTAGTTTTTTGACCAAAACCTAGAAAAGATGAAAACCCTAGTTGAAGAAGATGAGACTTGAATCTTGAAAACCACTCCAATCAATGCTCTCGAAGATAGGTTGAAACTCAAAAAATGAAGTGTAACCACCCAAATCCTTTGAAATAAATGCTCTAAGGTAGCAAGAGGGAGAAAGTAGTTCTAAACCCTAGAAAATCGCCTCTCAAATCAGTGTGTGTGTGTGTGTGTGTTTTGTGATTTGGAACCGAGAGAAAAGGGGGTTTTGGGGACCTGCAGGTCGCCCCGCGACTTGTGCCGCGACTTGCACCCGCGACATAAGTCGCCCTCTTGCTCAACATCGCGAACTCCAGTGGGTTACGCGGCTTGTGCCGCGACTTCCACCCGCGACGTAAGTCGCCCGTTTCCTCATAAACTTGCAATCCAGTGGCCTACGCGGCTTGTGTCGCGACTTCCACCCGCGGCGTAAGTCGCGTGAGTCACTGTTTCCCAAGGATAATTCTAAAACTTCAAAACCAAACCAAACAATCATATTTAAACAAGATAGCAATTAAGCATATAAGTTCTACTTTGTTAAACACAAAACCATAAGATTAATAGAACCTTATACTTACCCGAAATTACGGATGTTACAATCCTCCCCACCTAAATAGGATTTCGTCCCCAAAATCACATTTATACGAACAAATGAGGATAACGCTTCTTCATATCATCCTCGGACTCCTAAGTGACGTTAGCACCACAATGGTGCTTCCATTGGACCTTGACCATGACTACGTCCTTATGTCGCAACTTCTTCACTTTTGATTCCAAAATCACTTCCGGTTCTTCCACACAACGGTTTCCATTATCAATCCGTAATTCTGTTAAGGGTATCACACTTTCCTCCTCGGCTAAGCACTTCCGAAGGTAACACACGTGAAATGTAGGATGTATTCCATCCATCTCCGTTGGCAAATCCAACCGGTACGCTTGAAGCCCAATCTTTTCCAAAATAACAAAGGGCCCAAGGAAACGAGGACTAAGCTTCCCGCGCTTCCCGAAACGAATAATCCCCTTCCATGGAGATACCTTTAACATGACACGATCGCCCACTTGGAATTCGACCGGTCTTCTCTTCTTATCCGCATAACTTTTCTGTCGATCATGAGCCGCCTTCAATCAATCTCGAATTTCTTTCACTTTGTCCGCCGTCTCTTGAACGATTTCCATTCCGGCTAATTGCTTCTCGCCTGCCTCAAGCCAACAAGCTGGGGTTTGGCACTTTCGTCCGTATAACGCCTCGAACGGTGCCATTCCGATACTGGAATGGTAACTGTTATTGTAAGCGAACTCCACCAATGGTAGGTGTGAGTCCCAATTCCCGCCGAAATCTATGACACACGATCTCAACATGTCTTCGAGCGTCTGAATTGTTCTCTCGCTTTGACCATCTTTTTGGGGATGGTAGGTCGTGCTCAGATTTAATCTAGTGCCCAATTCTTTCTGCAAACTAGTCCAAAAACTTGAGGTGAACCGTCTATCACGATCCGACACGATAGAATGCGGAACTACGTGCCTCGACACCACCTCATCGATATAAAGCTTAGCCAATTTCTCCATTGGTAGGGTCTCTCGCATAGCAAGAAACTACACACTCTTGGTCAAACGATCCACGACCACCCATATAGTATCATGACCTCGCAAGGTCTTCGGTAGCTTTGTCACAAAATCCATGGTGATGTTGTCCCACTTCCACTCGGGAATGGACAACAGTTGCAAACTCCCGTATGGTCTTTGGTGTTCCGCCTTGACTTGCAGACACGTAACACACCTCTCCACATAATTTGCCACGTCCAGCTTCATCACCGGCCACCAATAGTTCAACTTTAAATCCCTATACATCTTGGTGCTACCGGGATGTATAGAATATTTCGACTTATGCTCTTCTTCGAGAAGTAACTCCCGATTTCCACCAAACTTTGGCACCCAAATTCGCCCTTGGAAGAGTTTGAGTCCTCGACCATCTTCAGTCAAAAGTCCACTTTGCTTCACCATGACTTCAGATTTGAGATTTTCTTCTTTAAGCGCTTCCATCTAACTCGCCTTGATGTTTTCCAAGAGACTCGATACTATATCGATCCTCGTGAGGGATAGCTTAACACCGCCTTCATAACTCCTTCGGCTCAACGCATCTGCCACCACGTTGGCCTTACCGAGATGGTAGAGCAAGTCACAATCATAGTCTTTTAGCAACTTAAGCCACCTCCATTGTCGCATATTGAGTTCCTTCTGATTGAAGATGTACTTGAGACTCTTGTGATCGGTAAAAAGAGTATATTTGGTTCCGTACAAATAGTGCCGCCATAACTTCAATGCAAAGACCACCGCCACCAATTCCAAGTCATGAGTCGGGTAGTTCTTCTCGTGATCCTTTAGTTTCCGTGACGCATAAGCTATCACCTTTCCCCGTAGCATAAACACACACCCGAGACCCATCTTGGAAGCATCGCTATATACTACGAAGTCATCCGATCCTTCGGGTAAAGAGAGAATAGGAGTTTCACATAACTTCTTCTTGAGCGTCTGAAAGGCTTGCTCTTGTTCGTTGGTCCAAAGTAACTTGACATTATTTCGTGTGAGTGAGGTGAGCGGCGTAGCTATCTTGGAAAAATCCTGAATTAAACGTCGGTAATAACCCCCCAACCCCAAGAAACTTCGGATTTCTGTTGGACTCGTTGGAGGTTCCCAACTCATCATCGCCTTTATCTTTGCTGGGTCTACCTTCACTCCATCTTTGGACACCAAATGGCCTAAGAACTGCACTTCCTTGATCCAAAACTCGCACTTTGAAAACTTTGCGTACAACTTCTCTTTTCGCAGAACTTCTAACACATCCCGTAAATGCTCCACATGCTCGGATTCGTTCTTGGAGTAGATTAAGGTATCGTCGATGAAGACTATCACGGACTTGTCCAAGAATGGGCGACACACGCGGTTCATCAGATCCATGAATATGGCCGGAGCATTGGTCAATCCAAAGGGAATCACCAAAAACTCGTAATGACCATATCTCGTCCGAAAAGTCGTTTTCAGTATGTCTTCCTTCTTCACTCTGACTTGATGATAACCGGATCTAAGGTCGATCTTTGAAAAGCATCCCGCGCCTTGTAGTTGATCGAATAGATCGTCGATGCGTGGTAGAGGATACTTGTTCTTCACCGTGACTTTATTCAATTCCCAATAGTCGATGCACATCCGCATGGACCCATCTTTCTTCTTTACAAATAAGACCGGAGCTCCCCAAGGTGACGAGCTCGATAGAATGAATCCTTTCTCGAGTAGCTCTTGAAGTTGCACCATCATCTCCCGCATTTCTGTCGGAGCCAAACGATAGGGTGCATGAGCTATTGGAGTCGCTCCCGGAGTGAGGTCAATTTGAAACTCCACTTGACGTTCCGGTGGTATCCCGGGTAAGTCTTCCGGAAATACGTCCGGGTAGTCTCGCACGATCTTCACATCCTCTACCGACTTCTTCTCTTTCTTTGCGTCCACCACATAAGCCAGGTACGAAGGGTAACCCTACGCTAGAAACTTACGAGCTTTAAGGGAGGAGATAATGGGGTTGCTCATCTTTCCTTTCTCCTCATAGATGGTGACTACCCCACTTCCCGGCAAAGGTACTTGGATCATCTTTTTGGAGCAAAAGATGTCAGCCTTATGCCTAGTCAACCAATCCATGCCTATGACTACATCGAACCCACCTATTTCCATGGGTAGTAAGTCTACTCCAAAAGGGTTCCCATCAATCTCTAGAGTGCAATAACAATAACAATCTCGAATGATCACTTGATCCCCATTAGCTACCTCTACTACTAGTGCATCGGGAAGGACACTAATAGGGATGACAAATTGGTTACAGAATAAAATCCGATACAAAAGAACACGTAGCTCCCGAATCAAATAACACACGAGCGGGCAAGGAGTTTACTAGAAATGTAACCGAAACAACATTAGTGGTCTCCTTTGCCTCCTCGATAGTCATTCAGAATGCTCGGCTTGGCGCTCTCGATGGTTGCTCGACCCGTGCCGACGATCCAAAAGAATTTCCTCGGTTTCCGCCCACAAGCTTCGGGAAATCCTTATTCATGTGCCCCGGTTCTCGACACTCAAAACAAACCGGCCCTCGGATAGGGCAATCCCGAATTACGTGGCCCTTCTTGCCACATTTGGCACACTCCAAAGAACCCGAGTGAGGTTTTGGGTCGCATGGGCCAGAGTGCTTGACTTTGCACTTGTGGCACCATCATGCCACACGACGATTATCACCAACTCTTTCTCCCGTGAATGATTTAGATTGACGAATGGGCCCAGACGGCCCTTCCCACTTCCTTTTCTCTCCTACTGCAACTCTCTCATCTTTCTCTGCCTCCATATCATCTTCTATCAGATACGACTCCTCAATCACATCCTGAAGAGTCAGCCCCCTAGCACTCCTTACTGACGTCCTCATCCTGGCCGGGAGCCCTTACTGATAAGCCTTGATCTTCGATCTCTCATCCGGGACGAGATGTCCCACCAAATTCAGCTTTTCCAAGAAAATATTAGAGTAGTCTGTGACAGACAAAACCCCTTTCTTCAAACCTCTAAATTCTTCTTCCAGCTTGTCTAATGATCTCTCACTGCAGTACTTGTCCATGATTTTCTATTTGAACATGGGCCAAGTCAACATAGCCAACACTTCGGGAGTGAGGGCGGACCGGGTGAGATTCCACCAGATCAAAGCCTCACCCCTCAGTAATTGGGAAGCAAACTTCACCCGCTGTGAGACATCGCATTCGCTAGATTCGAAGGCCATCTCTACCTCTTTGACCAATACATACACACAACCGGATTGGCGGATCCCGAAAACTCCTTCGGGTTGCACCCAAGAAAATTTTTGTAGGTACATCCCTTGACTTTCCCTTTGTTTCCATTCTCCATCTGATCCTCCGTTACCACAACGACCGGTCCACTGCCCGACCCCATCACTAAGTTTTCCGCCATAGTTTCAGGTTGTCGGTGACTAACATCTCGATCCTCCAAGAGTTTCATAAAGAAATCTTGTTGTTGTGCTATAGCCGAGTTCATGGCCTGCATCATCCTGTCCCTAATCCTGGTTTCCATGGTCACTTCTTCCACGACCGGGTCGTTAGTGGCAATGTTGGTTCGGGGTATAAGCTCGGGTCCCCCACCCAAGACATTTGCCACTGGTGGCCTTTCAGTCATCGCGACCAAATGGGGTTGGTCGGCCGTAGATTCATCTTCAACATGACCCTCTGGCGTATTCGGTAATCTGCTCCGAGTGGTTACCATTGATAACTGCCATACATGTACGAGAAATAGATTGAGAAAAGACTATGTGAGTTGAACTCAGGATACGTACTAATACCTTCATCAATTATCATAACAATAGTACATCAAGTATGCTCACGTAACAATACATTCATAATAGCAGTAGCTAAGTGAAATTATGAACGAATTATACACAAGAATTCTTGTCACAATCATCACAACTTTCAATTAAAGTAATTTCGTAAATCCTAACGCTCTCCCCACCTAGGATTTCTACCCCAAGAGGAAAGTGAAGCAATAAAGTCTAAAGCTTAAGTCTAGATATGCTAAAACAATACCTAGTTCACTTAAACTAAAGCTCTGATACCAACTTGTAACACCCTAAAAATAGGGATAACAAAAACTTTCCCAAAGAGGAGAAATGGTATATAAATTGCCTTAGCAAGAGCCTCCCAAAAATGGGGAAATAAATAAACCTGTTTAATCACAATTGTAATTGAACGGACAATAAATAACAACCAACCAATCTAATTTCTACATCTAGAAAAGAGATTACAAAAAGGGTGTTATCTAATAACCCATATGCCTTCTCCACAAGATATATATATATATATATATATCCAAGTGCAATTTCCCCAAGTTCTCACCCAAGCAACTACGCCTGCTTAGAAACGGCACCACTAGAACCTGAGATACACATCGACACCAAACAAGTGTTAGGCCAAAAAGCCTAGTGAGTTGAACAAGAAATAACATGTTAAAGCATTTACAATTCGTATCAGCAGTTAACCGAATTTCATTTAATGTGGAGTCAACGGGGGATACCCATAGCACCAATCAAGTTCCACCCAAAGAGCCGATATACCTTGATGCCAACTACTATGAGTGACATTCGAAAGGCCCGACACATCCGAGGACTACAACCATGGCATTACCCCGAATGGCAGAGGTCTAGGCACATACCCACACGGCGGCACCTAAGACTATATCCTCCTAGTGTCTACTGACTTGGTTCGTCCAACATAATTTGTTAATAGGCCTCAAGGCACAACATGACCAAGAATATTATCCATACCAACCATGGGTAAAATATCACATGCCATTTAATATGAAGTCTATATCAAGACAATTATGACCACATTTTAATCATGTGGTTTTGACCCATAAAATGGAGTCCCAAATAACATACCATCTCTATAACAAGATACACCTATGCATATCCCAATACTCAAAGCATGACATAAATGAACATGGCTCATAAAGAAATCCCCCAAATACTTGAGCATATAAAATGAACATTTCAAGTAGAATTGAAGATGATAACAAGTAATAGGTTATGATGTGTATCTAGTTTTAACAAAGGATTAGTAAACTCACAATCTAGGTTTTTGACCAAAACCTAGAAAAGATGAAAACCCTAGTTGAAGAAGATGAGACTTGAATCTTGAAAACCACTCCAATCAATGCTCTCGAAGATAGGTTGAAACTCAAAAAATGAAGTGTAACCACCCAAATCCTTTGAAATAAATGCTCTAAGGTAGCAAGAGGGAGAAAGTAGTTCCAAACCCTAGAAAATCAACTCTCAAATCAGTGTGTATGTGTTTTGTGATTTGGAACCGAGAGAAAAGGGGGGTTTTGGGGACCTGCAGGTCGCCCCGCGACTTGCACCCGCGGCATAAGTCGCCCGCTTGCTCAACATCGCGAACTCCAGTGGGTTACGCGGCTTGTGCCGCGACTTCCACCCGCGACGTAAGTCACCCGTTTCCTCATAAACTTGCAATCCAGTGGCCTACGCGGCTTGTGCCGCAACTTCTACCCGCGGCGTAAGTCGCGTGAGTCACTGTTTCCCAAGGATAATTTTAAAGCTTCCAAACCAAACCAAACAATCATATTTAAACAAGATAGCAATTAAGCATATAAGTTCTACTTTGTTAAACACAAAACCATAAGATTAATAGAACCTTATACTTACCCGAAATTACGGATGTTACACCTTGCTCAACCACTAACTTATTTTTCAGGTCCTAGTTTGGGAACCGTTGATGCCACACTGCATAAAGTTGTAGGGAAGGTGGACTCTCTTGCCACTTCCATCAACACCAACACTACAACCGTCAACACTGCTGGTAAAGAGTTGAAAAATCTCTCTACCACCATCTCCACCAAGGCTGATGCATCTCAACTCAGTGCTCTTCACTCTGAAGTACTTTCGCTAAAAGAAGACGTGACCTCCAATTCTACTCAGTTGCGATTCTTAAATTGTCACGTTGATGCTCTCACCAACTATGTCAAGACCCTCACTGGAGAGGTAAAAACTCTCAGTGGCAAGGTTGACGAGACCAATCAACTACTCTCTAAGATTCTATCAAAGCTGAATACACCAGCTCCCGCTCCTAGTCCTTCCTTCACTAACAATGATAGGATGTCCCTGACCTTAGCTGTGGATTTTATTCAGTTAGCCACATCCATCATTCCAGAGATCGAAGCACGTCTGGATGTGCTGGAGGTTGATGCCCACAAGGATATTGTTGTTGATGCTGCTGCTACTTCACTCCTCTCTCTTTGATTAGGGTTTGATTATTAATTAGGGTTTGATTATTAACCTGCAACAGATGTGTTTTTTCCGTAATTTTTTTTCTTATTAATTAGGGTTTGATTGTTTCCTCATTAGTTTATAGGTTTGAATAGTAAATGCGATATTTGATTACTATTTGTTTGTTATTATTTAATCTATATTTTGTTGTTGGTTTATAAAATTTCATCAACAAATGTTTAATGTAAAACAAAAGGGTAAAATGGTTATTTCTGACATTCAGACTGTTTATTCAGCACAATAACTGAACAACAACTTAGCTGTTAACACACAGACAACTATATCCATACAGACAACTATATTCATTCAGGTCTTAATAGAAAACGAACCGAACAACACCTTAGTATCTTATACCTAAAGTAGGAATTAATACAAAAAAAAATAAAAAATTACAAGCTATATAAACGAAAATTATAATTTTTAAACAACAAGGATGAAAATTGAAATTATTACCAAACCACACCACATGGACGAAAATTTTAATTTACTCTTTTAAGTTTTAATGCGTTTTTATACATAGAAATATGTACGATTTCTTTTAGTAGTAGGTGTGGAATTCAAATGTAATTATTTGGAGTTAAAAGCAACACCCCACCATATCAATTGGATCAAAACGTACCACGATGTTGTACAGTAAATAACATGTAGTAACTTTAAAAACAATATTTCTAGTGAAATACGTACCTATAAACTATCATTCGATGTATTAATGTCGATAAAAACATGTTGGGTTGGATTCGATCCAAACGACCTGAAAATGCAGGCACATATTTGACAAGTAAACATAAGATTTTTTTTTCTGTTAGATAGCGTAAAAAGGTTGAGTCAGTCTGATTTTTGTTGTTGAAGTAACAGGTAATGTTATATTTCTGAAAAATTAATGTAAATGTTTTTATCAAACTTTAACTGGATAAGCGCTTATGTAATCACTTATTTTATTGGATTAATATAACAAAGACCGAAAATTTTACCTGATAAAATCAGTAAACGATATAATGACCGTAAACAAACATTGTTTGAAACCAAAATCCTTTTATAAATCAATTAAACGACTCGATGGTTTGATTACAATTAGGATGATACTTTATGCATCTCTTTTATATGAGAATCAGGTCAGATAATAGACTGAGGGGGTGTTTGGGATTGCTTATTTAAAGGGCTTATTGCCTTATTACCTTTTGTCACCGCTGATAAACAATTTTCAGTGTTTGGATGGCAGAAAAAAACTGTTTATACCGTTTTGTCAACGTTGATCAAGAGTTTTTAATAAGTCATTTCATTCTGACTTATTAACTTATTTGAAACAACTTATGAGTTTTTTTTTGTTATCTTACATGTATAAGCAATCACAAACACCCCTAAATAACAACTTATTAGTTTGTTACGTTTTGGTACCACCATAAGCTAATCCAAACACTTTTTATAAAACTCCGGTTTGACACCACATAAGTTAATAAACACTTTTGTATAAAAGTATAAGTTATTTTAAATAAGTCTGAGAATATAAAAAGTAAGTATTGATGTTAATATATGCAAAGAAAACAATAATAATAAGCAAAATGTTACAGAACAATTACTATAGACAGAATAACAAGGTAGAGAGAAGAAGTTTATATTCTCATTAATCATAAGCCATTTAAATAGGGAGAAGTTTACAAAGAAAATAAAACTTTTATTATGGTAAATTCTAATAGTTGAAAAATATTATGTCAATCACTTCCTTTTGATGATGGCACATAATCCTTCAACACTCCCCCTTGTGCCGAGTCAAATGAATGAAGTGATGGTGCACAATTGTTGTCTCGTTAAAACCTTACGCCAAAATAAAAACCTAGTGGGAAAAAATAAAAGCTTGACGAAGGAAAGAGTACAACGCATCAGCTTCTTTGCAATATGTAGACTTTTCCTTTAGTCTAGTTTTTTCTTAGATTAGTACATCAATCATGAGAGTTAGGAAAGCATGATGGTATATAGATTGTTGTCTCACTAAAACTTTACACCAAAGAACAAAACCCAATGGGAAAAATAAAACCTTGGTTGAAGGAAAGAGCACAACATACCAACATCACATGTATAGTACGCTCCCTCTTTTGTCTACTACTCCCCCTAATCCGTGCATTAATCAAGGAATTTGGAAAACATTTGCATTTACTTTCTACATGCTTCCCAATATATGATTTGGCAAATGTTTCATTTTCTCTTGACATCTTACTTGATTCACTTGAATCTAGAGGAGAGTTTGTTATTGTTGATTGCATAGAAACTTATGCAAAATATGCTTTGTGTTATCACCTTTGATGTATCTTACTTTCATTAATTCGATACATGATGCATTATTTCCATATATGCAAGTAGGATAGTGGTTGAACTCAAAATCACTAGCTCCTCTAATATGTGTAATGACAGTTCTTAATCATATACATCTTTTGAACAGTCTCATTGAGAGTAATATTTTTGGAATCGTTCAAGGAGGTAGTTACAATGGTTAGCTTAGCTTACTTCCAAGCAATCGAAGTGTTCCCTATGGTAATTCATTATCCAGTTTGGGAACAACCCTTGTATGGATCAGACACATACCTAATATTAGCAAAGACATACCAAGACATTGTTTGGTGTTTTTTTGTAAGAGCTAGTACTTTTGTTGCTTATATTCTAAGTAGGTATTGAGGTTTCATTATCAATCCCATTTTTCTTTCTATAGGGAAAGTATAAGCCTGTGTCAATGGTTCCAAAAGATTAATTTGATATCATTCCAATGATGTTGCATTGGCGCTGAGCTAAATCTAGCTAACAAGTTCACTGAGAAATACAATATACGGTCAAGTGTATTGTGTTAAGAACAATAATGCGCCTATTGAACTTAAACAGGGAATTCCAACTCCCAAAACCTCTTCATCATCATCCTTTAGACGAAATAAATCTTTTTATATCCAACACTTCGACCGATCATGGGAGTGCTAACCAGATGCGCTTTGTCCATATTAAGTCGTATGATCATTTTCTGGACACATGCGGATCGGTTGATTAATATTCCACAAACTTGATGTTCTAGCTCAAATAGCTAGACAAAACCAAGTTTTCCCAAGATCTTTCATCTCAAATTCAGATTTCAAGTAGCTTGTTGTTTCTCTTATTTCATCAAGAGTGCCTATTATGTTCATAACATCGACATATAGAGCTACACTAAAAATTTAGAACTTGTTTTCCTAAATAAATACGTAAGGGCACAATTCATCGTTATTATATACTTTCCCAATCAAGTATCCACTTAGGTGGTTATAGAACATTCATCTAGATTGCTTCACTATATAAAATTAGCGTTTTACTTTTATTGCAAGAGCATTTTGTGGTTTAGAGTTACTTGATTTTGATAATATAATATCATTGAATACTTTTATATATCTCTGAATCTAGATCCCCATAGAGACATGCAGTAACCACATCCATGAGTTGCATTTCCAGTCCTTCGAAAACTACTAGACTAATAAATTATTCAGACGCATAACATCCATCATGAGAGAGCAAGTCTCACCATGGTCAATCCAAGGTGTTATGAGAAACCTTGCGCCAAATGAGCCTTAAACATTAGGACTTCATTTTTATCATTACGCTTTATGACAAAGACTTAGTTATGTCCTACGGGCTTTTCACTTGGTGGGTTAGCACTACCAGACCAAATACCCGATCCTTTGTCAAAGAATATAATTCTTTCTGGATTGTTTATTTAGGTCAATATGCTCTTTGTTGATATTATTCAACTGAGCGTGGTTCGATGTCGTTGTGCTCTATCATCTTATGAGCAATAGTATATGTGAATAAGTCATCAATGAGTATATATGATCTGTCCATCGACTCATATGTACTCTCATAGTTCATTTGAGATTTTCTTTCATCTCTAGAATCATATTAACTTCGGAGCGTCCTCCAGTGATGATTCATGGACATAATTATAATTAGAGATAATCTCATGAGAGTTTTATGTATTGATGATAAATTAATGTGCCTCACTATTCTCTTCCTTTAGAATAGTATCCATCGAACCAAGTAGCTTCCACCACTTCCAGTTGGTAGCTACGACCTCAACCACACCTCCACTATGTGTGACTGCAACGCACTTTCCAATGGCGTCGTGCCCATGTTAGGGACTTTTACCTTACGGGTATATTAGCATCTTGTATGTGTGATCTTGTCACTTTTAGAATAATTTTAACGTATCAGGTATCGAGTCTGATCGTTTGACTTCAACTTTACATTGTGAAGTTTGGGGATCAAAATGAGACAGAGTTGGAACATTACATGACAGTTCTTGTCGTTCCCTTGAAAAATACTTTTTCCTATCTCCCCCTAACGACGGGAAGACTGTCATCAAAGTGACAATTCGCAAATCATGCAATATAAGGATTACCCGTAAAAGGTTCTAAATAGCGGATAATTGTTGGAGATTCATATCCAACATATTTGACAAGTAAACATAAGATTTTTTTTCTGTTAGATAGCGTAAAAAGGTTGAGTCAATCCGATTTTTGTTGTTGAAGTAACAGGTAATGTTATATTTCTGAAAAAATTAATGTAATTGTTTTATCAAACTTTAACTGGATAAGCGCTTATGTAATCACTTATTTTATTGGATTAATATAACAAAGACCGAAAATTTTACCTGATAAAATCAGTAAACGATATAATGACCGTAAACAAACCTTGTTTGAAACCAAAATCCTTTTATAAATCAATTAAACGACTCGATGGTTTCATTACAATTAGGATGATACTTTATGCATCTCTTTTATATGAGAATCAGGTCAGATAATAGACTGAGGAGGTGTTTGTGTTTGCTTATTTAAAGGGCTTATTGCCTTATTACCTTTTGTCACCGCTGATAAACAATTTTCAGTGTTTGGATGGCAGAAAAAAACTGTTTATACCGTTTTGTCAACGTTGATCAAGAGTTTTTAATAAGTCATTTCATTCTGACTTATTAACTTATTTGAAACAACTTATGAGTTTTTTTTGGTTATCTTACATGTATAAGCAATCACAAACACCACTAAATAACAATTTATTAGCTTGTTACGTTTTGGTACCGTCATAAGCTAATCCAAACACTTTTTATAAAACTCCGGTTTGACACCACATAAGTTAATAAACACTTTTGTATAAAAGTATAAGTTATTTTAAATAAGTTTGAGAATATAAAAAGTAAGTATTGATGTTAATATATGTAAAGAAAACAATAATAACACTACAAAACAGAGGCTTATCACCGACGGATTATTCCGTCGCTGATCCGTCGGTAAAGTGTAAATCCGTCGGTGATCCGTCGGTAAATGGCCGTCGGAAAAGAGGTGGTCGGCGATCAAATCACCGACGGATCACCGACGGATATTACCGACGGTCACATTTTCCGACGGATCTCCGACGGTTATCGACTACGAGGTTATTTCCGACGGACACCGACGGTCTTCTTTTAGCGACGGATTACCGACGGAAAATTTCCGACGGATTCTTTCCGACGGATTTAGCGACGGATTTCCGACGGTTATTTATTAAATAAAAATTAAATTAAAAAAATACTTTCCGACGGATAATCCGTCGGTAATTTAATTTTTTTTTAAAAATAATTAAAATTTAAAAATTTCCAGTTTTTTATCCCATACAAAACCTGCCAATTTTTAAACATTACTAATTTTAAAAGTGTTCAAAATGTGTACAAATACATAAACGTAATCCTACGGGGGGGGGGGGGGGGGGGGGAAGGGGTTCTGACTGTTAAACTTGATCATGAACGCGTCAAACTGAGCAATTCATTCCTGCATCTGTCTCTTCTCTACTTCATCTCTATCCATTCGCTCCTGCATCTGGATCCTCTCTGCTTCCTCTCTCTCTAACCTCTGCCTCAGCTACTCCAACTGAAATTCAACATTTGACAAACATATATAGAACAATGTCAGACAACATTTAACAAACATATATATGATTAACAATGTTAAACACCATTTGACAAGAATACCTTCTCATCGCGACGGTCGCGCGTGCTCCCGCTCGAACTGGCACCTGAATAACCGGTCATAGCATAATAGGGATCCTGACTGGTCCCCCATCCAAAAAGACGGCCCTTACGCCATCCTCCGACACTACGCTCCCACAACTCGGCGTCATTGGGAGGTACAGTGTCGGGAGATAAGTCCGGGTACTCCTCCTCCCTAACCCGATGGTAGGCATCCTACAGTTTACCAAATTAGACATTGTCAAGTCAACTAACCTATAGAAAATTCGGCAGCATTTCAATTGTGATTTGAACATATATCCATGACCTGCTTTTATGAAAACAATCCTATCGTCTGCCCAACAATGGCAACCCAAACTAAGTTTTCTATAATTTCTATCGATCTTATAAAATAAACAAATATCGAGCCATGCATAATTGAACTTACCGCCATATGAGACGCCTTTGGGTAAACGTAGATCGGAGGATCCGTGGACGGACCAGTCGCACCCGGAACAAGCTTCCTGTTGGTGCAGTGTGTAGCCTCCCAAACCTCGTCGCTGGTAGGCTCACGACCCCATGCATCTCTCTACAATACACAACTTAAATTGTTAGTAGGTAATAAAATCATGTATATAGTACATATATTCATCAATTATATACATTTAGTCTAATGTATGATAAATTACCAAGCGGTCCCGATGCATAGGGATACTAATAGATCCAGCACAGTGTCTGGATATCATCCCCTCATACTCGGTGGCCCGATTGCCCTTATTGGCCGAAACTACACGCCAGAACGTGTCGGTGTTCCATACCTGTTAAAAAGAAGACATAAATCAATATAAATCCTAGTACAACCAGATACAAGTATTCAAAACAAAACAAACCTACTCAATCATCTGGACCCAAAACTCACTCCGGATCCACTCTGGAGGGTGTAGCGCAAGAATCCTGTAGTCACGTCCGTCGAACTGGACACCATCAATGGCTAAAGCCCTTTCCTCAGCGAATACACGTGCATCTCTCATCATGTCGGCGTACCTATTATTTAGGTGACGCCGATATGCAACTAATACATCGACGTCCATCTCAGGAGGCCAACTATAATACAACTGCAAACACATTGTTTGGATTAAGTAAAAATAAATCCACTCAATAAGTTAAATAGAGTAAAATACCTACCCGAAATCGATCCAGCAACCGTGGATAGTGCTCATTAGGGACATCCCTAAACTGAGCCCAAGGACCATCAAACATGGACTTAAAGACGGCAATGGGCCTCCGGACTGCCGACTTGTCCTTAAACCTTCACAATTGTAAAATATACAACATAAAAAACATTAGGATCGGTTTATTATGTACTAGAATAAATAATATATCACATCTACTTACCCGCTCGCATCAGACAACAAAAGTGGCGGTCGCTGACTAGGCTGGGGCGTCTGTGATGCCACATTCGGGCCTCTAACCCTCGAGCCCGTTGCTCTGTCATCGGACTGGATCTGATCTAGGTCGTCGCCGGTGAACTCATCGGCCTGGGGGTCACCACACCCAGCGGAGCTGCTACTGCCCCTACTCCTACCACTCCTACTACCCCTAGAAGGGCGTCCAGACATCTAAAAATAGAGAATGGTTAAAACAAAATGATATAAGTGTACATAAATCATAAGACCCAAAAATGTCTACATAAGAATAGCAAAATAGAGAATGTTTAACACGAAAAATGTCTACATAAGAACGGCAAAATAGAGAATGTTTAACACGGAATAAATAAATAAAATCAAGTATAATCAAATCCTAAATCATACCAAATGTCTCCATTTATCAACCTAATGTTTGTCCAATAAATGACAACCCAACTAATTAATATCACAAGTTTATCAAACCAAATCATACCAAAACATTTGATATATTCGTGCTCATAACAATAGTTTTCATAAGCTAAAAGAACTCATATCAATTTCAATCTACAATATATACCCATATCAATTTCAATCTACAATATACTCATATCAATTTCAATCTACAATAAACTCTCATAATTATAATTATCCATAGTTGTCATATATCCCAAAAACAGACATAACGAGAAACAAACGTAACGAAAAGGTTTGGGTTTACAAGCATAACAAATATCAAATAATTCCATTACTACTATACTCAAATTTTCCTATTAAATGACAACATAAATTAATTAAGGAATAACGTCTAAAATTGTTTTGGTACCTTAAATCACGTCAAGAAGACAGGAGTAGATCGTGTGTATGTGCATGTCTCTGAAGCGGCACCAAATTTCACTCAATTTCAATCTACACACACAAAAACACAGATTCATTAACAAAAAACACAACATATTCATTACATACACACACACAGATTCATACATACACACACACATAAATAAAGATATAAAGATATGGGTTTAAATAGAAATTGATATATAAGTTGTTGAAACACATATATTCATACACAAACAAACACACACACACAGATTCATACATACATACACACAAATCAAGATATAAAGATATATATGGGTTTAAATTGATATATAAGTTGTTGAAACATATATATTCATACACAAACAAACATACACACACAGATTCATACCCAAATCAGGAGGTCGCCGGAGGGGATGGCCGTCGCCGGAGGGGATGGAGGTCGCCGGTGGAGGTGAGGTCGCCGGTGTGGAGGTCGACACCTGTCGACAGTGAAACGAGAGTGAGAGGAATCGAGATTGAGAGGGAGACGAGAGTGAGAGTGAGAGTGATCGAGAGTGAGAGTGATCGAGAGTGAGAGGGAGACGAGAGTGAGAGACGAGAGACGAGAGGGAGACAGAGTGAGAGACGAGAGTGAGAGACGAGAGAGGGAAACTGATGAAATTAGGGCTTTCAGCCCGCTATTTTTTTTAAGAATTTTCGGACATTCACCGATGGATTTCCGACGGAATTTCCGTCGGTATTTACCGACGAATTATATCCGTCGGTGATTACCGACGGATAATTGTTTTTTATTAAATAAATTATTTTTAAATTAAAATTATATTTAAAACTATAATTATTAAATAAAATATTATTTAATATTAAAATTAATAAATAAATTATTAATTAATTAGTTTATCAAATTATATTTAAAATTATTAATTAATTTATCAAATTGTATTTAAATTGACTAAAATACCCCTGAAGTAACTGGGCTTTAAACGGATCCGGTTAGATCAGGGACCAAATGTGATCAGTTAGGTTTTAACGTACCCGGTTGGGCTTTAAACGAATCTGATTGGACTTTAATGGATTTAGTTGGGCTTTAACGTTACCAGTTGGGCTTTAAATCCGAATGATCATATATGTACACACATACATATCACATACATGATCACATACATACTATACATGGTGTACATACATACATGTGTATATACATACATGAACACATATGTACATGTACATACATGATCACATATGTACTATACATGTACATGATGTACATACATACTATACATGTTGTACATACATTCATGATCACATACATACATTTGTATATACATACATGAACACATATGTACATACATTCATGATCACATACATACCATACATGATCACATACGTACTTGTATATACATACATGATCACATACACGTACTATACATGTACATGATGTACATACATACTATACATGGTGTACATATACATTAATTCATGATCACATACGTAAATGTGTATATACATACATGAACACATATGTACATGTACATACATACATATATACATATATACATATATATACACACATACATGATCAAAGAAAAAATAAATATTTATTAAATTTACCGACGGATTACCGACGGACGTCAGAAAAAAATAAATATTTATTAAATTATATAAATTACAGACGGATTACCGACGGATTTAAAAATAAAAATAAAATAAAATAAAATTAATTAATATCCGTCGGTAATCCGTCGGTAAATTATATAATTTACCGACGAAGTACCGACGGATAGTGTTTCCGTCGCAAAGTTTACATTTCCGTCGGTGATCCGTCGGTAATTACCGACGGTTATTATCCGTCGGTAATCTTGGTCGGAAATAAGCAATAATCTTGTAGTGTAATAAGCAAAATGTTACTATTCAATCACTATGGAAAGTTTGAGAGGTATATTTATAGTAAAAATCTAGCTAGGTAAAAATAAAGAAAAAAAGTTATTTTAAAAGTATGTACAATAAAATTAATAAAAATTAGGTTATTAAGAAATATATAAAAGTTGTATAAAAAGTATGTAAAATAAAAAATGTTAAATTTAAAAGTATGTATAACCGAAAATAAAAATTGGGTTATTAAGAAATCTGTTAGAATTGTATAAACATGTCAAATTTGAGATATTATTTTAAAAATATAAAATATAATTACTTTCATTATGTATTTATTTATATTATTTATTTAATAATTATATTTAAATAAGATTACTTTAAATATATTAATAAATAAAACTGATTAAATACGAAATTTTTATAAAATTCTATAAAGTTAAAACTGATTAAATACGAAAAAGCTACGAAAAAGCAGGTCATGCAATTACGAGCTATGACGAAAAATCTCAATTGAAAAACCTCTCCACTATTTGAAAACTCAAAAGGAAGTTTTTCCTTTTTTGAAAAACCTCCCAAAAATCTAAAAGGTGAATTATATCCATACCCCCTCCTATAGGGGGTATGTGAGTGAAGTAGGAGGGGGTGTATGTGAGGGAGATAGGGGGTATGGAAGTTTTTGTGAGTGAGTATGGAGTAGGGATAACATAAAAACCTCCCCACATTGAGGTCTGAGGATGCTCTAAAGAAAACAATAATAATAAGCAAAACTATATTTAACCACATATCACAGTGTCGGCAACTTTGACAGCATATAGTACACTTACACTTTTACCTTTTTCTATTGTCAGCTTTTATCTTTTTTATATTATATATTTTTTTATTTTCGTTTAAAAGATTTTTTTAAGTTATTGTTATCATTGTGGATTGCAATGTTTTAAAGGAAAAATGCTAACTCTTTTTGGTGTTTTTTTTGTGCTAAGGTTGGAGATGCTCTTAATGGTTCCATTAAGAGGCAACCTCTGAATCGCTAAGAGGTAAATCTTGTTTGACAAAAAAAATGACTGCCTCTTAATAGTTGCAAAATCTTCTTAATGATTTTGTATTCTGACTCTCCCTTAACCATTAAGAGCCATGATTTCATTATGAACAATTAACAAACAATCATATTTCATTTTATACTATATCATAAAAATCTCTTAATCATTCAGACCACTTAATCATTTTGCACTAAACCATTCAGCAACTGCCAAACAGCCCCTTAGTTTTTTGAAATTTTTTTTAAGGCAAGTTTTTTTTTTAAACTAATATATTAAATGAAAGAGTAAGTTACATAAAACGTTCTTTTGTGTTACAAAACTTTGGTTTCCGTCACTTCACTTTTAACATGTAAAATGGTAACCCTGTAATTTGCATTCCGTTGTAGTTTCACATTGAAAAAATGTATATGAAAACTGTAATATAAAGTGATTATCTTTAATATGTATTTATCGTATTTTTTTTGTTTCACTGTTATGAAACAACACTGTATTTCATATGCATTGTTTCACAATGTGAAACAACACATTATTTGTGTTTCTCATGTATCGCAACATTTTTGTATTTCTCATTTGAGTATGCTTCTATATCTATATATAAAAACCCCTCTCTCTCTCTCTCTCTTACAAACACACATAAATTAACCCCCTTGTAGCTCTATTATTGTAGGGCCCCACACCCTTACCTGTCATAAATTAACAAATTTTTCTTTCACTCTATAATAAGAGAATAAAAAGGTTTTAGAAAAAATTGAGGATTCATTTGGTTTGCAAGATTTGGAATTTCATTTCATTTCAATCCTGCATTTGATTTAATAAGAGAGTTCGTAATTGAAATCATGATATTTAAATGGAATTCTACAGATTTAAAAATCCTACGAAGGTTGTTGGTATTTCACGAAATTTAATAAAATTTGTTTGAAGAAATATTAAAAATATTTATTTTGTAATAATCAATTAATAAAAGGTAAGTTAATTATTTTTTATAATTATTTACAATTTGTTTTGTATAAAATATCTATAAATAATGGAATTTCATTCTATTCCAAATCCTACAAACCAAACACACCAAAAATTCAAATCCTATCACAAAATCCAAATCACGCAAAAATATTTCGTCAAACCAAACGGGTCCTATGAATCTATTTGGTTTGCGGGATTGGATTAGATTTTGAATTGAATTCCATTTTAATCTCATGTTTGATTTGAATGATTTCCTAGATTTGAAATATTGGGATTTCATTGAAATCCCACAAATATAGGATTTTTTGAAATCCACGAGATGGTTAGTATTTCATGGGATTTTTTAGGATTGATATGTAATAATGTTTTAAAATATGTTAAAAACATTTGTTCTCTAATAATCAAATCTATTATTTTTATAATTATTTATAATTTGTTTTAATAATCTATACTATATTATAAAGCACGGATAAAAAACTTTTAAATACAAATTATTAGGCACAAAGTACCATCATTTTATGCAAGATTTTAAAAATCTCTTAATTTACAAGTATCAAAGCACAAAATACATATTACTACAGCAAACTTCTAACACCCACCAATTTGGTATGTGCATGACCTTTCTTTTACGCAGACATTTCTATTTATCACTATTAATTAATATATTATATTACTATAATTTTGTTTTAATTATATTATTAAATATGTAATTGGTTATTTTTTCTAGATGTCATTAAAATATAAAAGATAATCATTGAATTCAAGAAAAATACTTAATTTTTTTATATAAAAAACATTATATTATTAAGTCTAAATTAAACAAATTTATAAAAAAAAAACATTATCACTTTCTCAAAACCATCCAAAATCGTACTGTAAATCGACAAAAAAATAAAATGAAACATTAAAATCGGAGTGAATTGTGGATTTGGTCCCTGTGGTTTAGTGATTTCTTTGACCATGGTCCTCATTCTATGTTTATTGTGGATTTGGTCCTTGTGGTGTTCAATTTATTTTGGTCATGGTCCTTCTAACTAACACTTCCATTAACTTTGTTAAATCAAAGACCATTTTAGCCATTTTCCTATTTTTTGATAAGAAAAATATAAACAATATTTTTATACACACATGCACACACACATGTATATATATATATATATATATATAACGATATTAAAATAAATAAAATAAGACATTATTGTATGATTTAATTGTTTAATTTTTTTTAAAATTAATTATATTAAATACGATTTAATTTTATTATTTTATTGTAATTGTGGAAAAATATATATAGTTTTATTGTTTTAATGTAATTAAAATTTCAATTTAAACAAATCAGATCATAAAACTATATCTTATTTTATTTAGAGTAAATAAAATAAAATATGGTTTTATTATTTGATTTATTGAATTAAAATTTTAATTAAGTTAAAGACGATTTAATTATATTGTTCTTTTATTATCATTGCAACAAACAAGCTTATTGTTGATATTTTAACACAAAAAAAAAAATCATTAAAACCCGTTGAGAAATGAACTTTAATTTTATCATACTAAAAACAATATGAAAATTGATTTTGAGTTTTTGACTGAAAAACAATATGAAAATTGGAACTTTTAATTTTAAGATGATAAAATTATAGTTCATTTCTAAACGGGTTTCAATGATTTTTGGTGTTAAAATATCAACAATAAGCTTGTTTGTTGCAATGATAGTAAAAGAACAATATAATTAAATCGTCTCTAACTTAATTAAAATTTTAATTCAATAAATCAAATCATAAAACCATATTTTATTTTATTCGATCTAAATAAATAAGATATAGTTTTATGATCTGATTTGTTTAAATTGAAATTTTAATTACATTAAAACAATAAAACTATATCTTTTTTCACAATTACAATAAAATAATAAAATTAAATCGTATTTAATATAATTAATTTTAAAAAAATTAAACAATTAAATCTTACAATAATGTCTTATTTTATTTATTTTAATATCGTTATATATATATATATATATATATATATATATATACACATGTGTGTATGTATGTGTGTATAAAAATATTGTTTATATTTTTTCTTACAAAAAAGCACAAAAAATAGGTAAAATGACTAAAATGGTCCTTGATTTAACAAAGTTAATGGAGGTGTTAGTCAGAAGGACCATGACCAAAATAAATTGAATACCACAAGAACCAAATCCACAATAAACATAGAATGAGAACCATGGTCAAAGAAATCACTAAACCACAGGGACCAAATCCACAATTCACTCTTAAAATCGTGATATATCTCGCTGCATTGCGCGGGTACGCTTCTAGTATATTTATAAATAATGAAATTCAATGTTATTCCAAATCATACAAACCAAACATATCAAATATTTCAATATCTATCAATTATAAATCCTTCTAGGAAATCCAAATCTCTACAAACCATTCCATCAAATCAAACATAAAGTCACTTTTTGCCTCTTAATCAAATCGATGATGCTCTTAAAGGCTCTTACCCATTCATCGACTAACCATGATTAATTTTGCTTAATCAATTTTTTTGTTAAACACCTTATCAAATCCGTTTTTGCCAAAAATGGTATATTCCAATATTCCACTAATGTTCTAGTGATGATGGCCACTCATGTCTCATGGGGACACACACACATATATATATATATATATACTACTTTATAAAGCAAAATTTCCAAAAGTCTTAAAGTCTTAAATACAAGTCATAAAGCCTATGGTACTACCTTTTAAAGCATAAAGTCTTAAAATTCTTACTACCTTTTATGCATCATGTACAAGTCATGAATGCTTTTAAGATCCAGACACGCTCTCATCTAAACTAACGATTCATCGCTCTCACCGCTCCAAATTCCAATCGTTCATTCCTCGACTAGTCACAAATACATCTTCCAAGATGTCGATTGAAGCTCCCAATGTGATGATTCCCAGTTCAAATCCATCTTCCCAATTTATACAGGTCTCTCATTATGCAATTGCTTTCATCATTATCGTCTACATCACTCCATCGACCGTTTTGCTCTTCAAGCTTTCAACTTCTTTGCTGGAATCGATTCAATGTGATGATTCCTTATTCATTCAAATCTCAGGTAAGTTTTTATCCGTTACACTCATCGTCATACCTTGTATGGTTGAATGTTTCTTCCAAATACGAGAATTTAATCTATGTATCGATTTTTATCAGTTAGGTTTCTCCCACGCTTCCATCGACCGTTTTGCTTTTCAAGCTTTCGACTTTTCTACCGGAGGAGATTCAAGCTTCTCTACTTTCCACATCGAGGTAATTAGTTTTCCATCTGTATCAGTTTTCCCTAATCATATTATGCTAATTGATGTGTTAACCACATGCTTGTTTTATGGATGCACCTATATTTGTGAATTGTGTTGTGGAGATGATTTTATTTTTGGTATGTGATATTTGCTAAGTTTTATGGAGGTTGTTGATGCCTGCTTGAACTGTTTAACATCCGTAATTTCAGGTAAGTATAAGGCTTTGTTAATCTTATGTGTATGTGTTTAGCAAAGTAGAACTTATATGCTTAATTGCTATTTTGTTTAAATTGGTTATTTGGTTTTGATTTGGAAGTTCTAGGCCAGCCTTTGGTTGGCAGGGAGTTACGCGACTTACATTGCGGCACAAGCCGCGTAACCCACTGGGGTTCATGTGGTTGTGGAAGCGGGCGACTTATGCCGCGGGTGCAAGTCGCGACACAAGTCACGGGGCGACCTGTTGGTCTCCAAAACCCCCATTTTGCCCATTTTCTTTTCATTCCTACCTCAAAAATCAGATCTAAACCGAGAGAGTTAGGGTTTTGGGCGATTTTCTTCTCCTCTAAACCCTCTTATCATTTATTGCAAAAGCTTGGTTGGTGGAATCATTGATTGGGTTTCCATCTACCTCAAGATCTCAAGATTTCAATTCTCATCTTCTTCAACTAGGGTTTTCATCTTTTATAGGTTTTTGGTCAAAAACCTAGATTGTGAGTTTACTAATCCTTTGTTAAAACTAGATACACATCATAATCTATTGCTTGCTATTATCTTGCATCCTACTTGGAATGTTCATATTTTTATACTCAAAGTATTTGGGGGTTTTCTTTATGAAACCATGTGTATTGTATCATACTTTGAGTTGTTAGGAAATGTATATGTGTACCTTGTTAAGGAGAGGATATCTTATTTGGGACTCCATTTGTTGGGTCAAAACTACATGATTAAATTTGTGGTTATATTGGTCTTGCTATGGACTTCATATTAAATGGCTTATAATATTGTACCCATGGTTGGTATGGATAATATTCTTGGTCATATTGTGCCTTGAGGCCTATTAATAAATTATGTTAGACGAACCAAGTCAGTAGACACTAGGAGGATGTAGTCTTGGCTGCCACCGTGTGGGTATGTGCCTAGACCTCCGCCATTCGGGATAATGCCATGGTTGTAGTCCTCGGATGTGCCGGGCCTTTTGGATGTCACTCGTAGTAGTTGGCATCAAGGTATATCGGCTCTTTGGGTGGAACTTGATTGGTGCTATGGGTATCCCCCGTTGACTTCACATTAAATGAAATTTGGTTAACTCCTTATCAGAATTGTAAATGCTTTAACATGCTATTTCTTGTTCAACTCACTAGGCTTCTGGCCTAACACTTGTTTGTTGTCGATGTGTATCTCAGGTTCTAGTGGCGCCGCTTCTAAGCAGGCGTAGTTGCTTTGGGTGAGAGCTTGGGGAAAACTGCTTCTGGACTTATATTTTTGGAGAAGACATTGGGCTTGTAGATGACACCCTTTTTGTAATCTCTTTTCTAGTTGTAGAAATTAGATTAGTTGGTTGTTATTTATTGTCCGTTCAATTACAATTGTAATTAAGCATGCTTATTTATTTCCCCATTTTTGGGAGGATCTTGCTAAGGCAATTTATATACCATTTCTCCTTTTTGGAAATTTTTTTGTTATCCCTATTTTTAGGGTGTTACAAACTGTTAGCAAAAAGAGTAGACCAATTAATAGATGAATTAAAAAAACTGCGTGTGATGTTCTAAAATCTTTTACCATTTTTTCCATGTTCTTGGCAAAAGGGTAACTATGAACATGTTGTCTGTAAGTATCAGCCTGATGATGTCGTTTTTACATCACATTTTTCTATAATAATTGTCTATGGGGCCGTTTACCCAACACTTACTTTGTAAGAGTCAACATTTCATTTAACTTACCGGGTAAGATTTTAGTTCATTAAAACGACGTCGTATGGAACATTTTTATCCGGTAAGTGTTTACCTGGTAAGAGTCATCACTCTCACTTACTGAGTAAGACTCTCTGTCCTTGTTATTGCTCTTACCGGGTAAGATTCTCAATTTTGTCTAGTTCATTTGATAAGGTAAAGTGACCCGGTAAGCGTAAACGACTTCTAAATATGGTTTACAAGAACAAGTTTTATGTTTACTTTTTTATAAATTGGCTACAACTTTTTTACATCCCCTCAGCATTGTGTGGGTATACAACTAGAGGCACTGACAAACACACATGAAAGGGGTAGGGGGCACAACCCCAACAAACCCAAGAATCACCCATTAATTAAATTATAAGTTTAATTATTTTTTTAACTAAAAATTATTAATAGGCCCCCAATAAATTAAAGATAAGACATCAAATTTAATTTATGTTCTCATTTACAACTTTACTTGATCAATTAAACTCTAATTCCCTTGACATATAAGTCTCAATCCGTTGAAAATAATTTTATATCACTTATTTTGTTTGCTATAATGCTAATGATTTGATTAATCACTATATTTTATGTTTATTAGAAATAGTAGAAACAAAATATTCAAAAACCGAACTGAATAAGTTATACTTATTGGATTAAACTGAACTGTTTAAGCCGAAAATCAAATAAATCAACATATAGTATTCTTTTGAAAAATTAATTCGGTTCGAATTTTTTTTGACACCCTTAAATGTGCCCCAATAATAAAAGTTTCTGGATCCGCCACTAACTAGAGGATTAGATCATCTCTATACATGTCTTTAAAAGCCAATTTTATCCATGGAAATCTAAAATCAAGGAACATACGTTTAGGCAGAAATTGGCAATCCTATGTGTCCGATTTTGGTCTCTGCTCTTGAATCCATCCACAACACAAGAAATGGCTAGAACGAATGATATCATTAAAGCTTCAAAATTGTTTACATTCACGGCTCCCACCGCATTGCACGGGTACACAACTAGTATATATATATATATATATATGGTTAGGTTTTTTTTTGTTAACCCTAGTTTTGTTGTTAACTTTATAAACTAATCTAAACCATCAATCTTGACATTGGATGGTTGAGATTAAGAGTAAATTTTCAATTAATAAAAAAGTTTTATTTCTTAGATGGTTATGTCACTTATGTGAACATATGTGGTTAAGGGTAATTTTGGGAATTAAATCTCATATTCCTTTAAATCCTATTAAATGCCTAATTAATGTTCCCTTACTTAATGAAAACCTATTACTTTTTTCAAAATCAAAAGCAATTATTTAGTTTCATGATTTATCGTATTTAATTATTTATGATCAAAACGTTAGATTTGTTTTAATAAATAATCATATTAGGTTTTTTTTATTGGTTTATAGTAAAATTTTAGAAGTATACAATATGAAATGATATTTTTTAGGAATTATAAAATAAATATATGTTACAAAAGATTAAAACCAAAAACGTTTTTATAGTAAAATTTTGAAATTGGGTTCATCAGTGTTCATATTTGAACTGTTTCATCAATTCATGTTTTTTGCCTCTGTTTTATGATTGGTTCATCAATATTCATCTCTTAAAAAATGTGTAACTGATTTGAAATTGGTTCATCGGTGTTCATATTTGAAGTGTTCGCCAAACAACCTTCTCACTTGAGTACAAAGTGAACCTGCGTGTTCATCGGTGTTCATATTTGAAGTGTTCGCCAAACAACCTTCTCAAATGAGCGACACTCAAAAAGAATGTCTTAAAATCAGTAACCTGTGTGTTCATCTATGTAAATTTGTTCACCTCCGTGAAGGTGGGTAGCCGATTTTGAATGTGTGTTCATCGATGTTCAACTTTGTAAAATTATTCACCCCTTTTGTAGGTGTGTAACATAGTCTGATATCATGGTTCATCAAATTTCATCTCTATAAAATTATTCATCCCTTGCGTAGGTGGGTAACAGAGTATGATAGCATTGTACACAACTCGAAAACATTAAAAAAAACTAACCAATACAATTTTTGTTGTTTGGATCGAATACATCCATGGTGCATATTCCGTTGTTCTCATTCCCGAGTTCCTGGTTTACTAGTTGATCTTGATTTCCTTCATCCATATTCTGTGTTTCCGGAATCGACAAAATTTTACCAATAGCACTTCTATCGACGTCGTTATGGATGCCTGGATTCATAACATTGGAGGACGTTGTTGCGTTCATTGCCGGGATGTTCATTTGTTTTTCTAAATTAAAATGAATACCAGATAAATTTTTTGAAATCAACGACTATACGATTTTAACAAAACATATGAAATGGAAGACTTTGATAATATTCATATGATTTTAAAAGTATGATGAAAATGGAAAAAATTATGAAATTGTAACATACGCTCTAATTATGGATGCTTTATTTTTGTAACCCCCAATAAAATAAATGAAATATTGGTTAATTACGAAATGACCTTTATATCCTTTTGCATTAAGTATATACACAATTAAAACAACAACCAAAGATGCATTTCTATTGGTTGAACAATGTTCATAAAGTTAACAAGAATTGGGTGGTTAACAAATGATCCTTGCTCTATATATATATGGGAGAGATTATTTGAAAACCTCCCTATATTGCAAACTTTGCAAACTAAATGCAACCAATCATATTTTTCCATCTAATTTATTTTTAATTTTAATTAGAAGGGTGTATTTGTCATTTTGGTTGGTGTTGATATATTTAAGAAAATTATTGTTTTATTTTATTTTTGGATAGATAGATATCAATAAACTGTTATGATTTTTTTTAAATTCAGATATATCCTAACGGTTTATCTATGGATTTTTTTTGAATCTTCAATATAGATTTCGTTGATTTAATTGTTAACCGTTTATGTATTGAGAATATACTTTGATTTTCTTTTGAAATTGTTATATCGAGTTCATGGATTCAAGAGGTAAGGGGAATTTCATGATTATGTTTTATAGAATGTAACATTTGTTCTTGATGAAATCTGTTTCACCTGTTTCATTTGGGAAACATTAATAAAACATAAAATCATTAACAATCGTGATGAAATCTATTTCACCTGTTTCATTTGTGAAACATTCATGAAACATAAAATCATTAACACTATTGATGAAATCTGTTTCACCTATTTCATTTGGGAAACATTAATAAAACATGAAATCATAACAATGAAATTACGAGTTCTTTAATTTATGAAACCATGAAATCATGAAACACGAGTATGAAACATGAAAAATGGAAGGAAAAAATTTCTGAAAAAATATGAATAAAAAATAAATATTTAAATTGTTACCAAAAAATATTGTATACCATAAATATTCAAAAATATCTTTTGAGTATTTTAACCTTTTTAACTCTAATTTAGGTAGGGTGTATTAATTGTTTTTTTTTTCTTAACATAAATAAATCATATTCATTTTCAACCGTTGATCAATGAAATCAATGGTGGAGATGGGTTTGCAAAGTTTACAGAATTAGTGTGATTTCCAAATGAAACCACCTCTCTCTCTCTCTCTCTCTCTCTCTCTATATATATATATATATATATATATATATATATATATATATGTATAGGGGAAAGTTCAAAGGAGAAGCTAAACATTTTGCGAGAAGGCGAGAAGTGTTTAATCACATATGATACACAAGATTAATCATATATGATTAAACACATGTTATATTGGCAATATATAGACGTTTAATCATATATGATTAAACACATCTACAGGCCGTGTAATCATATATGATTAAACACTTCTCGTCTTCTCGCAAAATGTTTAACTTCTCGCATGATCCTTCCTCTCTCTCTCTCTCTCTCTCTCTATATATATATATATATATATATACACACACACACACACACACACACACACATATAGGGTGGGTTGGTTTCAGTGAGAAGTTAAGGTTATCGTGAGAAGCGTGAGAAGTGGTTATCAACCGTTGGTGAAAAATGGACGGACATTAGGATGAGATGTACCAAGATAATATGCACCGAGATGCACCAAATCAATTTTCTTCCAAGAAACAATTTTTGGGAGGGTCTGAGATTAAAAGTGATCAACGATTCAAATCCACTTCTCACGTTTCTCACGTTAACCTCAACTTCTCACGCGATCTTTCGCCTACATAGGGTTGGGTTCACGTGAGACCAACCTGTTTTCGTAAATGTGATCTCACGGGTATCACGAAAACAGATTGGTCTCACATAATACATGCAAAAATGTAAGTATATTTCTTTAATTTTCATTTCAAGAAACACAATTTCAAAATCAATGTTTTAGGATCTATAATATTCAAACATACGCATTTTAGTACCTACACGACGTGTTAACCATTCGGGTTCGATTACTAAATTGTGCATTTTAGACACTAAAACGTTGATTGTAAAATAATCATAATAATAATTGTTATTGTTAGTGCAAGTGTTTATACAGACAATCCCGTTACTTTTCAGAATTCAAAAATGAAACTCGAGATGTATTATATTCTATAGACTAATAGTACAAGTATTTCACTATTTTGTGTAAAAAAATAATACTATCGTTGTGTGAGTAAAAAACCACACCCTCAACCGACGTGGAAAATTCTCATGACAAGGGCCTTGGTCGTTGATCGTCATAAAAAAAAACCTATGACATTTGACCATCGATGGTCGATATCAACGACATAATAATTTCTTCGACTAGCTTGTCTACCTTGGACTCTTAATTTTACTAAAATACATTTTTCCTCGACAACCGTTATTTTTTTCTATTTAATGCAGGTCATAATTCTCAATCATTGAGAGGTATATCCCATCAATGCATTAAGAGTAACTAAAGGCCGGATCAATGACGCAACCACTATTTCATTGAATAGCATTTAAAGACGACCGTTGGCAACTGTTATACAAAACACCTATAAAAGAGCCAAGCACACACGAGTAGAGGACATCAAATATGATATGATATATCCAACTATTACTGAACACACTCGAATCACAAGAACACAAGCCATCATATGAACAATAGTTTTCAAAGCACTTTCGAGAATTTTACCGTTGTTTTCTTAGTTTTTTGCACGACACATCGTGGTTTCCCACGACCATTCCTTGTAATTGTTATTATTAAGGACGACGTCCCTTTTTGACATTTATAGTGTATGGACGATCCTTCGTATCGTCCGCGGTTTTTACCCTCAATGGAGTTTTCCTCGTCATTAAATCACTAGTCTCATTTACATTTTTTGCGTTGTATATCTTGTCTAGTTTGAACAATAATTCTTTAGTTGATTAACCTCGTGATCCAAACCTTAAATTATACTTGTGTAATTTTTGACATAAACAGTTTGGCGCCCCACCGTGGGGCCCAACTAGAGGTTCTCGTTCAAAATAAACAAACATTTTTTGGGCTCACATATTTATTTCTTGTGTATGGATGGCTTTCTCAGAAAATCAGTAGGACGATTGCTCGTTTGCAAGCTAAATTGGAAGCCAATCGCCAACAAATGGCTCGATTGGTGGAGCAAAATGTCGGTCTCATGCAAAGAGCAGCGTCTACCTCTGTAAATGCTGCAGACCATCCTATTCGCAATTTATTCCACAAAATTCCTTAGGTGTGCCAGTATTCTTCTCAGGACCTCCATTTCTTGGTCCTACAACGACGACTCTAAACCGGACACCCTAAGAAACTAATGAACCTTGAAATTTACTTTTGAACTCATTTTTTTTCATCTTCCTCAAACCCAAATCCTACCTCCACTTCCACCGTTTCCTCCAAGCATGACCTTTTATGCTCGATCCAACATCCCTTTGTCATTGATTTCCACGACAGCTACACATGTAACCACGTTTCCAATTCCAAGCCTCCCATGTTCCACACCTAGTACTCAAGATTATTCCGATTCTTCCCATAGAAATGGAATTCCTGCGATCACCGGTCTTAAACCTTAAAGCTTTGTATTCACACCCCTCATACACACTTTCCCTCGACCAATAACAAAGACGACCTTACTGCTCGTCGCTCAAAAGTCCTAGAAGAGCAAAATGAAAAGCTACAATCGGGGTTATTAAAGCTCCCTGGAGCGGCTGTCCCAATTGACGTGGAACCCCCTACTGGTTTCCTATCCTCACCCTTCATCGACCATATAGCTTTGGTCGACATACCCAAGAAATACAATATCCCTGTCTTCAATCCCAAATATTCTGGGACCACCGACCCTAATGAGTATTTCTCTAAATATAAATAAGTTATGTGGACTGCATCAATCTCTCTAAATTTCCAGGAAGTTTGCATGTGCAAAAGTTTTGGTGTGATGTTGACCGCAATTGCCTTGAAATGGATTATTAATCTTTGTTGGTCCCGAAGGTTCTTAACAAGTTTGTTGAAGGGGGTGGGTGGTTGAATACAAACACAAAATTTAAAGTTTTATAAATTGTTTATTGATGAATCAAAATACAATTTACAAGTTTGTTGCGGAATAAGATTAAGTAAGAACCTAATCTAAACAAACTTAAGAAACACTAAGATGGTTGCACAAGAATTAGGGAATAGAGATTAAGAGAATATAGAAAACAAGGGTTTTTATATGTTAGAAAGATTGAAGGATGAAGGCTTCGGGGCACTCTCAGATAGAGTCGTGATCTTTCTATTTATACCCTATGCATTAAATGCATGGCAGGGTACTTTACACGTGTCCTTCTCTGGTTGGTTACATGAGTCTGACTTTTGGAGACATGCTTTTGGCCGTATGATGAACAATGTAGATATCAGAGTTGTTGTACGAAATTGTTGCAGAGGTATGTCTTTTCTGACACTAGTACTATGTGTGCATAGATAAGACAAAAGAGACTTAAGGTATAAGCAATGTGATTATTGATCGCTGAATATCTCTTCCTTCTCAGAGATAGAAAGAAGTTTAACTATCGCTAAAGCTTTTCCTTAGACTTCTTCGCGTATGAGTAGACTTGTCTTGTTTTCGCTGATATCCGCATCAGGTCATGAGTAGACTTGTCCTTTGTTCAGTAGCTTTGTCTTTGATTCAGCAATGAACATCTTTTGTTGCAAAACTTGTCTTCAGGGATTACGTCTAACTGTTTACATAAGAAATCATCAGCGATACTGAACATACTCAGTATTTGATCGCTGATAGTGAAATACTTATACATACAGAGGTTAAACGTAATTTTCACTAAGTATAACAGAGGGTCATTATCAAATCACTGAGAGAGTTGGATCAACAATCTCCCCCTATTTGATGATGACAAAGTAACTATGAAGAAAATTACTTAAGTCAAAATAAAAGGATAATCAGGACTCATAACATACATATCCCAATTACTATTTTGTGGAATCTTTTACAGTACTGATGGATTTACGTACTTTACTGAAATTTTCATTAATTCAAAGAAAAAAAATTACAAGAAAAGATATGAAAATTATAAGTACAAGTGAAGTTCTAAACTACTGTAAGTCTAACTAACAAATTACAAGGAAAAAAAGAATCTATCAGCTATCTAGATAAGACTTCAGGACCTTGATCATATAATCTGGTACTTCCTCTCCTTTTTGTCTTCGATTAGCTGATTCTTGTTGAATGAGAGTCTTGATTAGTTCAGCTGAGAGAGAGTAGGTACACCATAAGCACAGAAGGTCCTTGAGATAATTTAGAGGGTAGAGAGGGATTTCAGAGACTCTTTGGAACCTGAGATGACCTTCATCATCTCTGAAAAATTCCAAAAGGTTTCTTCAAAACTTCACCTAGGATGAACGGTCCACCAGGAGGCAGAGATAGATCAAGAACTGAGAGATCAGGAGGAGGCCCGAACAACGCTTCTTTTGAAAACTTGATGGAGGTGTCGTTTTTGATAACTGCAACATTTTCAGAATAGGAGGAGGCAACCTTTCTTTTGATTTGCTTTGGCTTTGGTGGAAGAGTAGAGGGAACTTTCAATATAGTAGCGACTCTGTTGATGAGAGTTCCAACGAGTCCTTCAACATAGCCTTTATACGTTGATTTCGATTTTTTCAGTGCTTCCTTGAACTCTAACCACTCAAAGTAAACAAAGTGTTCAAGTCTTGATATGAACATTGCTTTTGAGCTTCCATCCTCTCTGGTTATCTCCATAGTAACTGATGTTCGGTCCTTCTTCTTTCTTCTAGAGATAGTAACAACAATGATCTTTATTGGGTCAGAGCGATAGTCCATCTTTTGTTTACACCATTCTAGACTTTCATCGCTGACCCCTTTTTCTTTTAAGCGCTCCTCTTCAATCTCTTTCAGAATTGCATCTTGAACTACAAATGCACTCTCCTTCATCTTGTCGTATTCAAACATGGACGCATGTACCTTGAGAGCTAGAACGACATCTTTCTGGCACTCAGCGAACAGTGTTTCAGTTCTGACAGATTCTTCATATTCAACTTCGGAGAAGAAATTGAGTTCTTCTGGTAGAGACTGAGGAGGGATCTTTAGTCGCTGACCCTCCAGATGAGAGATCATCTCAGCTATTCTCTGAACATCATCCTCTGACCTTTGAAGTGGTCGAGAGGGCCTTTCTGGATGATCTAGGGATTCATTTTCTTCTTCCTTTTGTTCATCAACCTCATTGAAGGAGGTTGGGATTATTTGTTCATCGGCTATGATAGCTGGGATTATTTGCAGAGATTGAGTTCCCTTAAGCAGGGGAGAGAACTGTCTGAGCAAAAAGAACAAGGAGTTAGTATAAATGTTTAGGAAGAGAAAGATAAAGGTTTAGAAAGACAGGGGTGATTGGTAGGAATAGAATGAGAGAGGGACAATGGAGAGGCATACCTAAGAAGGTTGCTCCCCCTCAGATGGTGATAGTAGCTTTAGATTCCTTTTGGCAGCGATCCCCTTCTGCTTGCCTTGAGAGGAGGAATCTGGAGCACTATCCTTCTGTCTCCACCCTGATTCATTTATGACAACTCCTTTTGTCGGAGGCGCTGATGATGCATTGATTGCTGAAAACCAGAGAGAAGAGTCTTCATCCTCCTCCTCATCATCATCAGAAGCGGCGACATCATCATCTTCTTGATATTGAAGATCATGGTCTTCCTCGTCTTCTTATTCTTCTTCTGCATCCTCTTCTTCTTCTTCTAATACTTGAGAAGAAGAAGGAGGGACCTGATCTTCAATGGCTGAAACATCAGTTGTCTTCTCCGTCTCAGCTTGATAGGGAGGTTCTTCCGCAGCTATCTGAGCCTCAGCCGCTGTATTTTCTTCAGTATTCATCTTCCCCTCTTTGTCATCATCATGGGGGATGTCAGCGTTTGTATCAGCAGCAACATCAGCAACAGGCGTTCGATGGGCATCAGTCTCCATCTTGTCCAACCGTCCTTCAATTTCAGGAATAACTGAAGTTGCTAGATGAATAAAATCAACAGCAACAGTCAGTGACATTCGATTGTCAGCAGTAAAGGAAGGAGTGGGAGCAGGAGCTGGTTCATTCATTTTTGCCAGCAGCTGATTAGCAGACTCCATCTTGCCGCTGAGAGCTCGGACTTCTCCAGTCAAGTGATCAACATGGCCGATGAGGAATTGGAGTTGATTTGTATTGCGGGCCATGTTGTCCCTTCAGCTGGTTTACCTCAGTTTGAAGGAAGCTGAGCTGAGAAGCCTCGACTTTGGTTGCAGCGGCTGATGATAAATTCTTCAGCTCTTCACCTGCCTGATTAACGGAAGTGGTGTTGGTGTTGAGAGAGGCAGCGAGATTTTCCACCTTCTCAGCAAGCTTATTGACGTTGGGATTTTCCACCTTCTCGCAAAGTAGGACCTAAAAAGAAGTTAGAATTTAAGCAAAATTATGCTCAGGCTTATCTATAGAGGCGGGAGAGGTGTATATGGTTTTGGGTTTACCTGAAGTGTCAAACATGTTGAAAAAATGCAAGTCCCCCTCAAATTGAGAGAAGGGCTGAGATGTTTGAACAACGACATGTCCTACATTAGCAACGATAGGAGTTGGCTGCTGTAAAGTGGGAAGGTTAGTGACCAAAGAAGTAGAAGGAGAAGTAATGGGGATAGAAAGAAGAACACTTGTGATTATAGTAATTACCTCAGCTGTTTGAGAGACTGGAGGAGTTGGGTTGATCATCGGTGGTGTATCAACGATTGATGTCACCGGTACGGTTGTTGATGGCTGAGCAGTAGTGGCGGAGCGAGCCACGAAATCATCTAAGGTAGTCTGTTGAGAGACCACCTCAGGTTCCTTAAACGAAGGGGTTGCTCCTTAGTCTTCTTGGCCTTTTTAGAAGGGCCAGGAAGAGCTGATGATTGTTGCTTGAGAGGGGTGGTAGTGGCAGGGATAACGAATGAAGAAACCATCTGCGTGGCCACTGAAGTAGAAGAAGTGGAGGAGAGACTTAAGTGTAAGGTCTGGAGACTTACCTCGTTTTCAGCGGGCTTTACCTCGATGACTCGTGGACCAACTTTGGAGAAGTTGCAGTCACCTTTAGTGGGGTACTTCTTTCCGAGAAAGAAATGGAGAATTGCAGAGATGAATAGGACATAGGGAATCTTTGTGTCCCATTCAGGCTTTTCAATCTTTGACATGAGATCGTCAAAGATTGCTCCGGCATAGCCGAAATGTTTGCCTGTGAGCAGCGAGTATCCTATCTGAAGTTGAACCTTGCTGGCTTGGTCCAGCGATCCAATCTTTCCACTCATACTTTGGATGATATGAGTGAAGATGTAGTTCAGATCTGAAGGCATGTTCGCCTTCAGGATATTCGTCAGCTTCTTGTTGGGAATGGTGGTATGAGGCTTGTTGTCCCATTGATACTCCATCTGATCCAGAAACTAAATAAGTTCAACATCAGTGGGTAGAGGGTCGAAGCCTTGAGAAGTCTTGGAGGGGAACCGAAAAGTTGTGCGAATTTCAAGGGCAGTGATGTTCCCTGGGCCATGTTCAGTTGTGAAGGAGATGGCAGGGATGGATTCACCTTTCTTGTTGGTTACTGCACTCTTGTCAGCTGTGAACCAGAATTGCTGAAGAAGAGCCTTACTTGGCTTAGGGTCAACTTGCAGGGCATACGATAGGCAGGATTGCTTTAGAAAGTTAGCTGCTTCCACGAGGTGAGGGAACTTTGCAACGTCAAAACCCAAACGTGCCAGATGGTTGTTCTTTGGAATTTCAGAGTTAGCGAGGGCGAACTTGACGTTTTTGGAGGCAACAAGAGTAGCTTGGGCCATTTCTGGAATAGAAATAAGGAGAATAGAATAGAAGGTTTAGAGTATAAAAACAATATAAAATATTTTACCAGTTTCCCTTTTATGGAAAGAAACTTGAAAAATAAGTTTGTTTTTAGAGTAAAACAGTGTTCTAATGAAAGGAAGTAAGAAGAACATTCTTAAAAACCAAAGATTTTTGTATACAATAAAATCATAAAGAAAATATTTTAAGAGAGAAAAACACTTTAAATCCTAAAAAGAAGATAGTTTAGGATCAAATAAGTGTGTTTTGAAGAAAAAGATGAAGAACAAAAACCTGTAAATCTGGAAAGATTGAAGATTAAGGTGATTTCTTTATTTGCTTGAATGCCTTGAGTACTTTTCTTGCCTTGGAAGTTTTTGAGAGCGTAAAAGGCAAAAATGTAAATGACATTTCTTTTATATGATGAGAGAGAAGGAATTTGGAGCAGGAAAAGGAGGTCATCATGACACGGACACTTCCCACGAAGTTGATTGGATATGAAGTGCAACGGACGAACATGTCAGAAAAAAGGAGTGCCATGGATTATCGGTTAGAATGACGTCATAGAAGAGAGAAAATGTTTCATTTTTAGAAAGTATCACTGATAGAAATTCAGAGATAAATTTTCTTTTCAAAGGATCACTGATGAGAAATATCAGTGATAAGATTTGTTCATCAAAAAGCTTTTAACCACTTGAAGAAACTCAGTGATTGAAGTTTTGATTTTTGAAAACGTCTTACTAAATAAGATTCAGCGAGAGAGAATGAGAAAACATACCTGAGAGTTTAGAAACATTTAGTCAGTGATTATATGATGAAGTGGAACGTATTATCACTGACATAATGCATAAAGCTGAAAAGTTAATCTTCAAGATTCAACATTTCAAGCTCACTGATGAGAAAGTTAAACCTTGTCTCATCAAGAGGTTTGGTAAAAAGATCAGCGAGCTAATAGTCAGTCGGGATAAAGTGAAGTTCCATATCACCATTCATCACATGATCTCTGATAAAATGATATCTGATCTCTATTTGTTTCGTTTTTGAGTGTAGTATTGGATTGTTTGCTATAGGGATTGCACTAGTGCTGTCGCAATAGATTGGGATCTTGGATAGTTTAAGGTCATAGTCTAATAGTTGATTTATCATCCATAAGACCTGAGCACAACAACTTTCAGCTGCTTCATACTCAACTTCAGCTATGGAAGTGGATACTGAATTTTTCTTTTTACTTGTCCAACTTACCAGCTTTCCTCCTAGAAGTTGACATCCTCCAGTGGTGCTTTTTCTATCAAGTTTGCGACCTGCAAAATCATTATCTGAATAACCAGTGAGATCGAACCCTGAATCTTTGGGATACCAAAGACCGAGGTTAGTAGTTCCTTTAAGATATCTAAAGATCAACTTTATAGCGATCAGATGGGATTCCTTGGGTTCTGATTAATAGCGTACACAGAGACATGTAGAGTACATGATGCCAGGTCGGCTCGCTGTAAGATACTGCAGGGATCCTATCATTCCTCTATAGGCAGTGACATTTACTGGTTTTCCAGCTGGATCCTTGTTTAATGTCAGCGGAGGTGCCATAGGAGTTTTCATCGCTGAAGTTTGAGTGAGATCAATCTTCTTCAACATATCTTTAACATACTTTCCTTGATTAATAAATGTACCTTTGTCAGTTTGCTTGATCTGAAGTCCAAGGAAGTAAGTTAGTTCACCCATTATACTAATTTTATATTCTTTCTTCATTCTTTCAGCGAAGCGAGAACACAGAGATGGGTTAGTAGAACCAAATATAATGTGATCAACATATATTTGTACAAGAATAATATGACATTTTATCTTTCTGAAAAACAAAGTGTTATCAATTTTACCACATTCAAAATTTTCAGAGATAAGAAAAGAAGAGAAAGTGTCATACCAAGCACGAGGAGCTTGTTTTTGACCATAGAGATCCTTATCCAGCTTATATACATAATTTGGATGCTTAGGTTCAGAGAACCCTGGGGGTTGTTCAACATAGACTTCTTCATTCAACTTTCCATTTAGGAATGCTGATTTGACATCCATTTGATATACTTTGAAGTCTTTGTAAACTGCATAAGCTAAGAAGAGTCGAATTGCTTCGAGCCTAGCCACAGGGGAAAATGTTTAATCATAGTCTATGCCTTCCTCTTGTCTGTATCCCTGAGCAACTAGTCTAGCTTTGTTGTGGGTTACAGTCCCATATTCATCTAATTTGTTTCTAAACACCCATTTAGTGCCTATAACAGATTTATCAGATGGTCAGTGACTGAGATTCCAAACGTGGTTTCTAGCAAAACCAGTCAGCTCTTCTTACATGGAACTGACCCAGTTTGGATCTCTGAGGGCATCATTAGTCTTCTTTGGCTCTGTAAGAGAAAGAAAGTTAACAAAGAGACAGATGTTAACTGAACTTCATCGTGTCTGAATACCTGCATCAGGATCACCAAGAATTTGATCTATGGGGGTGATCTCTGGTCCATCGCTGAGCTGGGGCATGATCACTTATCTCAGGAGTTGGATCATCAATAGGAATGTTCACTGATGAAGAAACTTGAGGTTCTTCAGCTATCAGTTGTTGAGTGTCAGATAAACCATTATTTACTGAGAGGTTTTCAGAAGAGGGAAGTTCCGATGGAGGAAGTGTGTTTAGAGGAACAGCTGAAACCCAAGAGGTGGATTCAGCGTTAGGAGGTATGATGTTTGGATATTCATCAGCATTAGGAGAGTTTGTATGCTGATGAGTGTTGAAGAGAGGTTATGTTTCTCTATAATGAGAGAACATCCAAGCATTCAGTTCATCATTGTCAGTGATAGGTTTAGAGTTCGTTGATCCGGATTCGTCAAAGGTGACATGAATTGTTTCTTCTACAGTTTTTCTTCTCTTATTGAAGACTCTGTAGGCTTTGGAAATTAAGGGATAACCAAGAAAGATTCCATCATCAGCTTTTGGGTCGAACTTTCCAAGAACATCTTTGTTCTTTAAAATGAAACACTGACAACCAAAGATGTGAAGAAAGCTGATAGAAGGTTTTCTTTCATGAAAGAGTTCGTAGACTATTTTGCTGAAACGTTTTACTATCAAAGACCTGTTTTGAGTAAAACAAGCAGTGTTGACAGCTTCTGCCCAAAACTGAGTTGGAATATGAGAATCGCTGAGCATTGATCTTGCAGCTTCAATGATCGTTCGGTTTCTTCTTTCAGCGACACCGTTTTGCTGAGGAGTTCTTACAGAAGAGAAATTGTGAGAGATTCCCTTACTTTCAAAGAAGTTATTTAGAGAATTATTTTTGAATTCAGTTCCATGATCACTTCTTATTGAGCGAACAGTTAGATTATTCAGCACTTACATCTTTCAAACAAAAGATATCAGTTCTTCTGGAGTGTCACTTTTACAGCGAAGAAAGATTACCCAGGTGTATCGAGAATATTCATCTACAATGACAAGTGTATATTTCTTTCCAGCTATGGATTGGATATTGACAGGGCCAAATAAATCCATATGCAAGAGTTGAAGAGGACTTGTTACTGAGGAAACTTGTTTTGATTTGAATCTAGCTTTAGTCTGCTTTCCCTTTTCACATGCTGAACAAAGAGATTCCTTGGCATATGAGTGCTAAGGTAGACCAAAGACTAGTTCCTTCGAGGAGAGAGAATTCAGTGTTTTGAAGTTGAGATGAGATGGCCTTTTGTTTTGAAGTTGAGATGAGATAGCCTTTTGTGCCATAACCAATTGACATATGAAGAGGCCTTAGAGAGAAAACAAACATTTTTAGTGGTAGTAGAGTCCATGTCTATTACATAGAAATTTTCCATACGATAACCACTAAGAGCGAGCTTTCCTTTTTCATTATCACTGAACATGCTTTCTTACAAAACCGAACTTCGTTGTCTTTGTCACATAGCTGACTGATGCTAAGAAGATTATGCTTCAGTCCATCTACGTAAGCGACTCTTCTGAAGGTAGTTGTTCCATTGCTGAGAACACCAAACCCTCTAGTATAGCCTTTTCCATTCCCACCAAAGGTCACTGAGGGACCTTTCTCTTCCTTATAATCAGTGAGCAGGTCTTTTTGCCCAGTCATGTGTCAATAGCATCCGCTATCTAGATACCAGATACCCTTCGATCCCTGCAAACATAAGGAAGATTAATTTTTGATTGGTACCCACTTTCCAATGGGTCAGTAGAGTTAGTGGAGAAGGAAGGTTCAATAATCTTCACGGCATTTGAAGATTCAACTTCAGTGGTAACCTTCACTTTGGTTATTTGATTAACCTTAGTGGTATTTTTCATCTTAGCAGATTTCTCAGCTTTAGTGACCTTCTTAGCCTTGGAGGCAATCATCTTCACTTTAGCTGTCTTTTCAGCTTTTGTGGCAGTAGGACATTTACTTGCAATATGGTCAGTAAGTCCACAGTGTTAGAAAACTTGAGATGAGCAGGGCCAACTCCAAGAATGCCCTTGGCATAAGATATAGGAGGAACTTTCAGTTCTTCAGATTTCTTAGGCTTAATATCAATTTTCAGCTTTGGAGTTGATCTCTGAGAGATATTAGTGATTTTTGTTCCAGAACTGGAAGATTGACTTACTGAAGGTTTGGAAATAACTTTCAGTTTTGCTTTCTTGGTAGCCTTCTGAGGATGAGAAATGGATTTCCCTTTATCAACGAGCTTAGAGCTCTTTGATAAGTCCTTAGGAATAGGATTGGAAAATGAAGAACAATGAGTAGAATAATTGTCAGGGATAGAAGAGACAAACATTTCAAACTTGAGCATGGAACAGTCTCTGCTTGATTCATCCTTTTCAAGATGATAACCAAGACCAGTTTTGTCATTAGCAGAGATTTGAGCCCTGATGATTTCAGTGATTTTGGTTGAAGAAAATGAGGATGGGAGAAGTCGATGTCTGTATAAAAAGCCTATGATTTCAATTCTCATTTCGTTCTGTTTTTTTTTTTTTTTTTTTTTTTGTATTTGGCACAATAACCCCCTTTGGTTTCTATTTTGAACATTTCTAAACCCAACTTTAAATATATTTATGTTACTATCATCATACTTAATCAATCCCGAAGAATGCGATGTTACAAGATTTGATCTACTTTTGATGTGAAGTTCTTTAGCAAAAGTGTATGTAAGTGTAAATCGACGCTGAATACAAAGTTTGGTTGGATTTGGTTGAATTTCAGACTTGATTTTTCAAATAGATTGATGATCTTCAAAAATGTCGCACAAATGTATCTTCAGAAATGTCACACAAGATGTGTTCGACATTTGAGTGAACAGAAGGATACCGCATAAGGCTTGCTCGACATCTTTGTGAACAATAAAAAGTCGTACAAGGCACGCGAGACATTTCAAGATATCGGAAAAAGGGTGTTCAACATTGTTAGGATATCACATAGGTTTGTGCAACATTGTTGGGATATCGCACAACTCTATTTCTCAACAACAGTTTATCACACAAAGTGTGTGCGACATTGTTTACTTTGGTGTGCGACATCTTACAAGTGTTGCTTTGTGCGACATCTTGTTAGTTTGACTTTCTATGGTTTGAATGTATTTGGGTTTTTTCAATTCTCTGTTTTTCATGATCATACAAGTGAATATAACAATGTCTTCAAGGGAATCCATGGAAATTGGATCTGATTCTAAATCTCCTATTTTATTTAGAGGTGATTTTCCTCAGTGGAAGGATAGGTTCTTGGACTTTATTAAGAGGCCTGCCCATTGTGAGGAAATTATGGCTTCTTTAAATGAAGGTCCAATGAAATGGCCAGACATGGAAGTTCCTCCTGTACCTGATGATGATATACCAAAACCTACTCGAATTGTTCCAAAACCTAAATTAAAGCTTACAACAGAAGATGTAGTAAGGTTGAAAGGTGATCAATAGCTAAGTCATTCCTTCTTTAGGGTATGACAGATGAAATATATACAAGTGTTGATAGCTATAAAGACACTACAAAGGGTATTTGGGAACAGGTTTAGAAATTAATGATGGGTACAACGGTTGGAACTCAGCTTAAAAATACCAACTGCATTACAAGCTATAAAGATTTCAAAGCAAAAGAAGGGGAAACTTTAGAAGAAACATATGACAGATTTTATAACTTGTTGAATGACCTTAGCAAGAATGACATTAAAAAGACAACAATCGAAAACAATGTCAAGGACTTGAGTAATTTTCTACTTGAGTGGAAAAGGTTTGCTTCTTGCATCAAGTACAATAAGGATTTATATCATATTGGTCTTCATGAAGTGTATGAGACACTTAAGCAAATTGAAGAAGAAGTCGTGGATATAATGGATGTGAAGAGGAAATATGAGAAACCAAAAGAAGATCCTTTGGCTTTAGTGGTTGAGAAGAGAGGAAGATCCAGAAGTTCAAGAAGAGAAAAGGAAATGAGTGATACTGATGTAGGTGAAGACAGTGGTAGTGATTCAAACTCTGAAATGAAATATTTTCAACAAGATATGGTTTTACTGACTAAGGCATTTTAGAAGAAGTTTTACAAGAAACCTTCGTCTAACAGTCAGAGATATTCTTCTGGGTCTAAGCACTATGAGCATAAGGACAGGTTTGAAGGTAAGAAGAAGTATGAGGAAAAGAGGTATGAGAATAAAAAGTTTGTGGGAAAGAAGGATCAGGATAAGGAGAGTGATGATGTAATCAAGTGTTATAATTGTGGTAAGCCAGGTCATTTTGCCCGAGACTGTCGGAAGCCGGTTGTGAGAAATTCGGATTATTACAAAAATAAGATGCTTCTAGCCACACTGAAGGAAGCTGAAAAAGCACTCATGGCCGATGATGATCACTGCTTGATTTGACAGATGATGAAGCTAATGATGAAACACAAGCTCATTTGTGTTATATGTCAAAGAATGGTGATGAGGAAAACTCTAACAATGATGATCATAATTTACGCTATTCAGAATCTTTATCGGAGGTGAATAATCTTTCTTATTCTAATTTTTTGGATCAAATGCAAAACATGATGATTAAACTCCAAGTTTTACAAGAAAAACTTACAAAGGATAAAAATCTTGTTTCTACTTTAGAAGCAAGATTGGAAACAAAAAGCAAAGTGATTTTAAGAATAAATGAAGAAGGTGCTGAAAATCTTTGTTGGGCAATGTTTTAAAAGGTGGAAAGGAAAAACTTTCTCAAGAAAGAATCTTTGAAAAGTCAATTATCTGAACTCTTGAATAAATTTGAAAAATCAGAGAGTGAAAAGGATGAGTATGTTTGTAAATTTAATTCAAGTCTTTTTTTAGGAAAATAAGATGATTGAGAAACTAAAAGACTTTGAAGAGAAGCTTTACATAAGAGGTCAAACAGATCAAACTATTCATTTGAATAAACCGAAAGAATTCAAGTATGATTAATTGGGGATTAGGATATGACAATCCTCAATATCTTAAGAAAGTTCTTTCCAAGGTTCCAACTTTGTATGAATTTAATTTTATAGATCTTGGTTCAATTTATCCTGAATACAAAATTATCCCATGAAGTTGAGAAACAGGAAGATTTAAACAGGAAAAATTCTATTAAAATGCAACTTCCTTTCGCTTATGATGGACTAAATTATAGTTATCATAAGAGAAAGCCTACTCTTTCAAATGATTACTTTCACAGTTATTCAAATGAAGAGCTTAATTCAAAACCAGCTGAATGTAAGATTTATGTTCCACCTTTAGTGTTGGAAAAGAAAATAGTTCATCTTGAAAAATCGTTTGAAGAAGAAAGAAGGTCCTTTGAAGAGGAAAGAAGTGCTCTTTTGACCAAAATCATAAAACCAAAAAATAAAATTCCTGTTAAGCTTGAAGACATATGTGAATTAGATGAAACCTTACCTGAGAATAATTTCACTGATTCAGATGCTTCATCCTACAAATATTTTATGGGAAACTTCCTCTTCAATAGTTATCCAAAAGATTTTGAAAAATCTGATTATGAAAAGGAATGTGACAAGGAGTTCAATGATGTTATGAAAATTCCAAAATCTTCCTATGAATCAAAAAATTCGGATGATGAGTGTGAAAAATCTGATGAGAAACTTGAATTTTTTGCATTTATGAATTCCTTGGAATGTTTAGATGAAGAAATTGATATGTTTGACTTCTCGCCAAAAATTCCAAGTCACTTAGATTTTCTTGAGAAAGGCAAAGAAAAAGAGACACCAATTCAATTTTTTAAAGGTGAATCGTCAAAATCTGTTTCAGAGAATGTTCCTGTGAATACCTACTATTCTAAAAGAAAATATAAAAGGTCTTCACAGAAATGGAAGAAAATTGGTAAGTCTCGTTAACGACATACTTATTACTTTAACTCTTCTGACCATCATAATTTTTCAGATAATACTTTGAAAAAAAGAAGTAAATCAAGTGTGGTGAGTCAAGAAGTCTACATATGATGTAGACACAACAATGTCATTTACTTCTATTCCTAGTGTTAGGAAAAACATATTTTCTCATGATGTATTAGATGATATTGCTACTATTGGACAAGATGTTCTTTTTCCATGCAAAATTTACTCGATAAAGCAATTGATCAACCTTGATTGATAAAATATGTTGTTCCACACGTGGAGTGAATGATTTCATTGATAAAAATGTTGTGTGTGATTATTATGGTACTTATCTTGTTTCTGATTCAGAGAAAAAAGCTTTTGTGCAACCAAAAAGAAGAGGACCCGTTTTCAAGTGAGTGCCAAAGCCTAAATTTGAATGGAGAATCAAAGCTTCTTCATCAAATGTTAAAAAGCTTTATGATACTAACAATAAAGGACCCACATGAATATGGGTACCAAAGTCTTCTTAATTTGTTTTGCAATTAAATCATGTGTGGAGCTTAATGTAAAATTGTTGAAACACATGACCTAAAGAAAAGAAGAATGGGATTGATTTCAGGGGGAGTGTGAAAATTTTAAACTGATCATTTTTAAGGGAGAGTTCTCACAACTTTTAATGAAACATTTTTTTTGTGAGATAAATTGTTTTTTGTGCAAATATCAAGGGGGAGAAGATGGTAAGTATATCTTATTTTCAAAAGTTTTTTTGCTAACCCTAGACGATGAAAAATATTTTTGAATTTTAAAATGCATCATTTAAGGGGGAGTACAAGTATTTTTGAAAATATTGAGCATAAACCAGTTAAAAGTTGGAATATATTAATCTGGAAAATCTTTGAATTATTGGAAAAAATCTTTAAAATGTCTAAGTGTGTAGCTTATCGCATGAGACTTGTGCGACATCCTTTGATATCGCATAAGTGTTGTATGACAAGTTCAAATATCCCACACGCTTTGTGAGATAAGTGTGAAATGTCGCACATGTGTTGTGCGACATTGTTGGTGAACAGCAAAATGTTGCACATGTGTTTTGTGACATCTTTCCCTTATGGTATGTTGCACATGTGTTGTGCGACATCTCCCTGAACAGTAAAATGTCGCATGAGCCTTGTGCGTCATATTGACTTGGTCAAATCTTATTTTTAGATCTAATCATGGTTTGACACGTGTCTGTTAGATTCTGAGTATTTAAACTCGAATGTTTGACTTTGACTGTTCATTCTCTTTCACTCGACATTTTTCTCTCAAGCATCTGCGATTCTTGTTTTTCACTGTTCATCACTCGTTTGATTTTCAAGTCAATCTCGAATCTTTTTGTTTGATTCGGTTCAGGTTAGTCGATTTCATTAATCTTGTTTGATTTTATGTATCGACTACATCTTGTAAGTGTATTTGTTGGTTTCTTAATCGAACTAGGGTAATTGACTGTTTATCTGTTTGAACATCTGTTCATCAGATTATAGGGCTTAGTGATTGTTTGGGTAAAATCTCACAAGTCACGACCGACGCAAGAAACCAAACATCTCCAATCTTAAGACCACTCTTGTATTAAGATAAGGTCCTGAAGACCACATACATCGACGACTCTGGTCGTCACTTATGAAAATGGTCGTAAGTTGCTTACGACCACAATCGAGAAATCTCTCAATGGTCGAATATCTTACGATCTCAGTTACGTAACTAACGATTATGACTTCTTTACTATCAAACATACGTTTCTAATCTTGTTCTTTATTATAGGATTAATGGGCAACAGTCATAACGGAAAAACATCATCAAGATCAATTATTTCCAAGACCGTTAGACATTCAATGCTAATTTATGGCGACCAAAGATATATATATATATATATATATATATATATATATATATATATATATATATACAGGTTCGAAGAACCACTCGAGACATTTAATCACACCTGAACAATCTGAAGCATATCAGAAACACATCATTCAAGCATACTTAAGCCCTTTCCTCTGACGCAAGAACTCTCGACGATGTGCTAAACTTCATGACACATTCAACAATCTTACGATTTGTTTACTTTTACTTGTAATATCGTTAATTGTACTCTCAACCACTCCTTCTAAAGGACGACATCCCTGTTTGATGTCCATAGTGCACTTGACGATCTTTGCTACCGTCCGTAGTTTTTACCCTCGACGGGGTTTTCTGCGTCACCAAAATCCTTATGCCTTGTTTTTATTTTTCTCGGTCGTATGATTTGTCGCATGATCCTTACTTTAGTTGTTAAAAGCTCCACTCCGAACTTAAGTCATCTTTAGAACGATTTTTGGCATTAACAGTTTGACGCCCACCGTGGGGACCCAACTAGAGTAAATCTGCGACAAAGAGTGCGTCTTACTAACAATTTATGTGCAATTTCTTTGATTGAACAGGATCATGGTAGGACAAGGTACTCAAAACCACGTAATTGCTCAAATGCATATGGAACTTGATGCTGCATGTAATCGCATCGATGCTTTGGATGAACAAAATCGCAAGGCAGCTGAATAGCTCGTATTTATGAGGAATCAAAGCACTGGAAATCAGTTTGGTCCAAGGCCGTCTTCCAACATATCTTTTGCAGGTTTTCAACCTCCACTGACTTCATACCCAAGGCTGACGCAGGGTACGGGTATCACAACCTTCTCCATCTGGACGATTCCGACGTTGCCGCCGTCGACAATAGTGTTTCCCGTGATGTCCATCCCTTATATGCATGCACCAATCAACGGTGATGCTGGTGAATCATCACATAGCAATGGATTCTTTACAACTGTAGGTATAACGTCCCAGGATTCAGGATTTGTACCAGCTTCGCTCCCGACGAGCAATGTATTAAATCTGGACGACCCGATCGTACGATGATTGAAGCAATTGGAGGATCAAAACGAGAAGATGCTGTTGCTACTTTCCAAACTTCGAGGAGCTGCTGTACCTGTGGACTTCGAACCACGAACTGAATTTCAAGCTTCACCCTTTGTTGACGAGATCACCATGATCGACGTCCCCAAGAAGTACAACATCCCGACATTCACCTCGAAGTACTCCAGAATGACAGATCCTACAGAATACATCGCACAGTACAACCAACTTATGTGGACCATGTCGATACCACACCAGTATCAAGAAGTCTGCATGTGCAAAAACTTTGGTGCGACCCTCACAGGTGCTGCTCTCCAATGGCTGATTAATCTCAAACCCAAATCTATCAACACTTTTGCAGAGTTGGTCAACCAATTCTTCCAGCAGTTTTCTAGTAGTCACAGGATGGAAAAACAAACTAGCGGCCTCTACTATGTCACTCAGAAGGCAGGCGAGTCAGTCCGAAGTTATTTCAACCGCTTCAAATCTGAGATGATCAATGTGTGCAACTGCGACATCAGGACTGCAATCAAGGCTTACAAGTGAGGTCTCTACGATAGTTCATATTTGTATCTGGATCTGGTAAAGTATCAACCCGAGAGCTTCGAAGATGTTCGAGCCTGAACATTAGCATACATACGGGTCGAGGACGATGTGGCGTTTTGACGTAAGCATTCTAGCGACAAGAAACTATTGAGAGTCAAGAATACGGACTTCAAGACACGATCGACATCCAAGGTCAAACCCTCCAAGAAGATATCGAACGTATGGTTCGATAAGAAGAAGAACGTCATGACGACGAAGTTTAGTCGATATCCTAAGATCTCATCTTATGGATTCAAGGGCACGTCAAAAGAGATGGTCGAAGCTCTGAAAAACGTACAGACAAATGTCAAGTGGCCACCAAAAAGCGAGAAAGACGACGCCAAGAAAGATAAGACCAAATGGTGCGACTTCCACAATGGTCACGGGCATGCGACGGATGATTGCATTGCTCTACGACAAGAGTTGGCCTGGTTGGTACCTAAAGGTCACCTGCAAGACTTAATAGTCACTAAAGCACGACCAATGTCTCCAGAACGAAGGTCGTCAACTGTGTGACCGGAGGATCAGACATCTGCGGATTGACCTACTCCGCAGCTAAAAGACATGCTAGTCAAGGTCCTGAAGAGATTCCAATCTCACGATTGTCGCGGTCAAAGCACGAACTGGAATTGGAATCAATGCCCATAACGTTCGACCAAGACGACCTCGACGACGAATGGCAGAAGCATCATGATGGGTTAATCATCCAACTAACGATCGAAAATTTCTCGACTAAGAGAATTCTGATCGATGGAGGAAGTTCTGTGAACATCGTTTTCCTTAGCACTATTAAAGCTATGGGAATTGACAAAGCAGAGATCGTGCGACGTTCGGCGGTTCCTGTGGGATTCAATGGTGACATGGCTAATACTAATAGGGAGATTACTCTTCCAATGTATGGCAAGGGAATCAACAAGCAGACCAAATTCAACGTCATCGACTGTTTGTCAGCTTATAATGTCATTCTAGGGCGTCCCTGGATTCATGACATGAAAGGCGTCCCTTCGATGTATCATCAGACGATCAAGTTTCTGAAGCCTTGGGGGTATCTAGGAGATCAAAAGTGTGAAGGAGATCGCTCGTGAATGCTACAAAGTCTCGATGAGACCTAGAAAGCAAGGCATCTAGCAATTACAAAACCAGGCCGACCCTGATACCGTCGACGACTATCGTCTAGAAGAAGTCGTCCTAGATCAGGACAAGCCTGACATAGTCGTCTTCATTGGTACGTCTCTCGACCCTGCTTTTAAGGAATCGCTAATTTCTTTCTTGCAGGAACATGCCGACTGTTTTGCTTGGACACATGAAGACATGGTCGGTATCGACCCCGAGGTCATTTCGCATCATCTCAACGTTGATCCTTCGTTTAAACTTATTAAATAGAAGCATTGAAAGTTCGCTCCAGAACGCAACAAAGTGATCAACGACAAAGTTGATAACTTTCTCAAGACAGGAAAAATTAGGGAAGTGAAATATCCTGACTGACTGACCAACTTCGTGGTCGTACAAAAAAAGAATGGGAAGTGAAGAGTCTGCATTGACTTTAATTACTTTAATAAGGCCTGTCCTAGAGACCCATTCCCATTGCCACATATCGACATTGTGGTCGATGCGACTGTCGGTCAAGAACTTCTCACGTTCATGGACGCTTACTCAGGCTACAACCAGATCGTGGCGATCAAGATATAACAACGTTCATGACAAACAAAGGTATTTATTGCTATACAGTTATGCCTTTCGGTCTTAAGAATGCAAGTTCAACGTACCGGTGACTGGTCAACAAGATGTTCAACACAATGGAAGTTTACATCGATGACATGATAGTCAAGTCAAAACGGGTGATCGATCATATCGGTCACCTGAGGCAATCATTCGACATTCCCAGAAAGTATCACATGAAGTTAAACCCGACCAAATGCTCTTTCGGAGTAAGTGCGGGAAAGTTCTTAGGATATATGGTCACCCGTTGTGGGATTGAAGCTAATCCCGACCAAATAAAGGCGATCATGGACATCAAGTCCCCACACAACTTCAAAGAAGTCCAGCGACTTACTGGACGAGTCGCAACATTAAACAGGTTTATCTCACGATCCTCAGATAAATGTCATTTATTTTATCATGTCTTGAGGAAAAACAGGGGTTTCTAGTGGACAGATGACCATGAAAATGCGCTCCAAAAGCTTAAGGAATACATGGCATCACCACCTCTATTGTTGAAACCCAAGAACCACGAGGTCCTATAGCCGTACCTAGTTGTCAGTTCGAACGCTGTAAGTGTCGTCTTAACTTGAGACGACGAGAAACAACAACTCCCGATTTACTACGTAAGTAAGTCGCTACTTGATGCTGAAACCAGGTACTCTATGGAAAAACTACAGTTGTCTCTATTTACAGCTGCAAAAAAGTTACGACACTATTTTGAATCGCATACTATAACTGTCGTGACTAACTTTCCTCTTAAGCATGTCTTAAGAAAACCAGAGCAGACAGGTTGAATGGAAAAATGGAGTATCTACCTTAGTAGTTACGACATTGACTTCAAACCAAGGACGACTATAAAGTCGCAAGAATTAGCCGACTTTGTTGCTGATTTTAGTCCCGAACTAGAAGTACAAGTAGAATCTGTGGCGACTCTCGATGACACGACTTGGATTTTACACGTCGACGAATCCTCAAACGCCCGAGGGGCAGGTCTTGACGTCGTCCTAAAGTCGCCACATGGGGGTAAGATGGTGTACTCCATACGATGCGACTTCAAATATACAAACAATGAAGCTGAGTACGAAGTTTTGATCGTAGGAATGAATATGACTCATGAACTGGGGGCAACAAGACATCACGTCAAAAGTGATTCCCTCCTGGTCATAAATCAAATGAATGGAGAGTTTGCAGCTAAAGACTCTAAAATGACGGCTTTTCTCAAAATAGCCAAAGCCAAATCCGATGAATTTCAAGATTTCTCCATCGCACAGATCCCGAGGGATCGAAACACCCAAGCAGGCGCATTAGCTAACCTTGGATCTGCACTTGGCAAGTCTGCAGTTGACATCGTACCAATAATTCACCTGGCGACGTCGTCCATTGAAAGTGAAGACCACATCTATGTGGTAGAAGAGGAAGATGACTAGTCGAGTGACATTAGAAAATTCCTAACGAACGACCAACTTCCTGAAGACAAAATGGAAGCCAGAAAAATCCGATTTAAGGCGGTCAGATACACTTGATCGGAAGACAACTCTATCGGCGGTCGTCGACAAGACTGAACCTATGATGCATCATTCGTAAGAATCAAGTCCAAAACATTTTACAAGAAATGAACGATGGAGAATGTGGCAATCACTCAGGTGGTCGCAGTATGGAAAATAGAATCTCTTGACAGGGATACTGTTGGTTGACCTTATGACAAGACGCTATAAGGTACGTCCAAAGTTGCGATGCATGTCAGCGACACTAAGGTATGTCCCATAAACCTTTGCATTCGAATTTAACTCCATGGCCCTTCATGCGATGGGAAATGGATATCGTCGATAAGTTACCTCCAGCCCCCGGGCAAAAGGTATTCCTATTAGTCCTTATGGATTGTTTTTCCAAATGGATTGAAGTTGCGGCCTTCTCCCAAGTTCGAGACAAAAAGGTCATCTCTTTCATCCAGACTAACATTATCTGCAGGTTCGGAATTCCATCCGAAATCATATGTGAAAACGGGTCGCAATTCATAAGCGATAGGACTCAACAGTTCTGTGAAGATCATAACATTAAACTTACGACTTCAACGCCTCGCTACCCTCAATCGAACGGACTTGCCGAGTCAAGCAACAAGACTATTATCAACTCTATCAAAAAGAGACTTAAAGCAACAAAAGGAAAATGGGTTGAAGAACTTCCGATAGTTCTTTGGGCTAATCGTACGACGCCTCGTATGTCTACAGGACAAACCCAATTCTCTCTGGTTTGCGGTTGCGAAGCAGTCTTGCCTGCCGAGACTCAACTTCTGACCTTACGACATAAATCGATTGACCACAACTTAGTCGACCTAAGTTATGAACTTGATGCTTTGGAATGACCAAGGGAGTCCACGTTAATCAGGATGACGTCCGAAAGGCAAACGGTCGAACGACATTTCAATAAGAATGTCAAGACTATGTCCTACGACGAGTGTTCCAGAACATGCAAAGAGCTAAATGCAGGTAAACTTTCTACCAAATGGGAAGGTACAAATCGTATAACTGAAGTCGTGGGTAAAGGTGCCTACCGGCTATAAACCCTCGACAATCAGGACATCCCTCGAAGTTGGAATGCGGTACATTTAAAAAAAATACTTCTTTTAAACTCATTCCTTTTTTCCTTATGATCATGTTTCATAACGATTACTGACTTAAACATCGGAGAGTCGTTGGCCTATCCAACGACCCCCTCTAATGTTGTTTCATCGCAGGATCAGTTGAACTTTCGATTTTATTCATGGTTGCACAATCATCTCACGACCAGGTCGTATGATCTAATAACCTAATATCAAAACCTTGCCTTAGTCGCAAGTTCCTTAACTCTATCTTTGGGTTGATTCATTATTTGCTTTACATACAAAATCTTTCGACTTAAGTTCGACAGGTTCATTACTTGTCCCCAGTTACAATTGATTGACGAAACTATTATTTGCGTCAGTCGTAAGACGTCTTAAGCAAGTCGTTTACTTACCTCCATCGCAAGTTCCCTGACTGGTTATTTGTTTGCGCCGGTCGCAAATTCCTTATGAAGTATTTGCTTGCCTAGTCGTGAGTTCATTATCTTATGCTTGATCATATTTGATGTAGTAAGTTACCTAATTGTTTTCTACTTATTTCTCGGCATCTATAGTTGTGGTAAATTACTTATGCAAATTTTTATGTGGGTTGATTGTTGCAACAATTGATATTACGACAAGTTTTATAGCCAAAAGATTCCATATATTCATATCCAGAGGAATTACAAAAATAGGCACGACCACCAACGGTCGCCCAATTGAAAAAAAACAAAATAATAAAAGCTAAAATTTAAGGAGCCAGCGACTCCTGCCATTCTTGCGGGGTCGCGACCCCAGCGTCGCCACCTTGGAAGGCCTCCTCTCCCGAGACAATATCTTGTTCATCCTCAGAATCGAAATCTTTCTCGACTCCGATGAACTCCAGAAAGAAGGCCAACTCTCCTTCTGCTGCCGCCAGAGGATTCTCTCCCCTCAGGTGGCGTCTTATTAAGGTCGCACACACCTTGAGTCTAGTGAATGCCTCGATGGACGCCACTCTTTCCTCAAGGGCCTCGACTTGCTCTCGGACCGCGTCCCGCTCTGACCTAAAGGTCTTGGCTTCTTTTGCATTCACAACCGAGACCACCTTAGTCGTATCCAGCTCCGACTTAGTCGTGAAGGCTTGGTCGAAAGCCTCCTTCAGGCGTCCTTGAGGATTCCTCTTCTCACGTTCCACGACCTTTAACCTGCTGAGGTCATCGTGAATACGAGCGAATGACTCCTCCTTTTTTGCCTCCACCTCCTTGGCTTTGTCAAAGGGCCTCTCCTCCCGATCCATGGCCCTAGGGACTAGTTTTTTCACGTTGATGAGACATGAGTTGAGGGTCAGGGATGCCTGGAACTCCTGCAAAAAATATACGACAAACAAAGATTAGATCGAACGATCGAAAATAAACAGAAAGAAACTCACGATTTCTTACCATAAAGGGGAGAGCTCGGTGACACTGACCTCCGTGTCCTCAATCGTGACACCCTTAAAGTAATCACGACAGGTCTAATGGTAGAAGTTGTTCAGATGCGGGAAAAACTCCTTCCTATCAAAACGGTTGAACGACATAAAGTCAACCGACAACTTGAAATTCACCGACATCATGTTCGGGTCCTCGTCAATCTGAGATCCCTTCCCCTTGTCTTTCGACGAAAGGGCCTCCTCTCTCGATGGTGGAGCCAGGGAAACCATCGTGGCTTCCACGATCGGCGGCAACATCGCCTTCTCTGAAACGATGACCTTAGGGTCGTCGCTCTTCTAAGACGGTTCCCTCAGAACCGTCCTGCTCTTCTTGACCCATGACCCAGATGTTGGGGGAGCCTTTCTCTTCATCTCTCGACCCTTTCGGGCGAGTTGGGCCAGCACCTCCTTTTTCGAGAGGCTAGTCGCTAGCTTTGTTGAAGTCGAACCTCTTGGAAAAAAAATACAAATATCGTCAGACGACAAAAACCTACAACGACCAGTAAGTGACGTCTCACGACTGGACCTTACATATCTCTAGACATGTAAGTGACGTCTCGTAAGGATAGACCTTACAAAGATCTCACAATCTATAGGCAACGTCTTACGACTAACCCCTACATGATCTCGCGACCAGTGGTTGACGTCTTCGACTAGACCCCACATGATCTCGCGACCAGTGGGTGACGTCTTCAACTAGACCCCACATAATCTAGCAACCAGTAGGTGACGTCCTAATACTAGACCCTACAAGCTATACAAAGCGAGAAGAAAAGAGAATAAAAACTTACCCGTCATAGTTTCTCGTAAGACCTCTTTGTCGTACTCCTTTTCTTCGTCCTCCTTAGCAGGAGCCGTAGAAGTCTCGATGAAGATCACTTCATCTTCCTCATCCTCATCCACTAGAGGTCGAGTGAAGAAGAATCGATCCTCGACGCTGTACTTGAGAAATCTGTCGACCTTCACAGTCGAATCTGAAAAGGGGGCGACTCCAGTAAAGTCGATCGCTGAAAGTGCAATACTAGAAGATCGTTAGACACATAAAAAATAATGATCAAAAGCAGAAGACTAACGACAAAAAGAAATAAGTTCTTACCTATGGTATTCTCCCCGGTAGTGAGCCATTGGATGTCTTCATCGACTGACGACAAGAGACCGAAGACATAGCGTGTCTTCCATTTGCGATCATCTACCATGGTCTTCTGAACCAAGGTACGAACCCCTCTATACTCCTAGAAGAGGCTGTACCTATGGTTCATCTCCACCTTAACCATATTGGCCAGAAGGAGATCGTTGACAGTGAGGGGCGATGTCCACTCAGCTGTCAATCGTTCAATCTTTTGAATGATCTACCAAAATTGGGGCATCATTTGCCCTGACAACAAGTAGAAGCTCGTAAGAAAAGACCTCGACAATGGAGAATAGGGACAAATGAACCCTATCTTAAATGGATACTCGTATAAACTAAGTATCCATTCAGACACTGATCCGACCTCAATTGGTTCGAAGCATTTAACCTCACATCGGCTGGAATCCTGTCCAACAACGGGAATGCCTTTATCTCTTTTTCCCAAGAACAGTACTGGGAGGGTCAAGCATCATCAGAAAATCAGGGATATAGGCTATCACGTCATGAAGGCCAAAATCTTCCCAATCTCTCCTAGGCTTACGGGCTTGGGTCTTAAAGCACAGAACGATAGTTGCATTTTAGTTGTGTCTTTTCTGTTTAAATCTTCCTTAGCTTCAACTTCTTCAGATGACTTGGTCCATCTGGGTTTTAACTTGGGGTGTTTGTCAGCCGCTTGTAAAAAATCAAAGTTATAAAGAGCAGGCTGTTTTGAAATTGCTTTCTTCAAATAATGTGAGTTGTCATACCCAATACCCCAGTTATCTTTAAAACATTTAAATTCCTTAGGTTTGTTTAGATGAATGGTTTGGTCAGTTTGGCCTCTTGCATAAGGCTTTTCTTCCAAACCATTAATCTTTTTCATGAAAGTTTTGTTTTCAAAGCTCAACTCTTTATATTTTACAACAAACTTTTGCTTCTCAAGTTCACATAAATTGAACTTGGAATTTGGTTCAGATACTTGATTTTCAAAAAAAAATCTTTTGTTTTTCAAAATTACCGATGTCATTATTCAAAGAATCAATCAACATTTTCTTCCCAGCAATATCTTTGTTGAGATCAAATATTGTTTGACGCTTTTTCGCAACAATGCCTTTTACCTTTTTAAGTTTAGATTGTAGATCTTGAAGCTCTACCATCATGGATTCCATTTTCTTAATAAAGTCAGATTCAAAAAGATCATTTACCTCTTCGGATGTGTCATAATCTGACTCATCATAAGCAACCTTCCTGCCCATCAGACACATTTGAGCTACCTCATCTCGTTCTCTTTTCGAATCTGTAAGATCAAGCCAATGATCATCTTCCACCATCAGTGCTTTCCCCGATTCTTTCTATTTTTCCAACAACATCTTATTCTTGTAATAGTCGGAGTTCCGCAATTTAGGCTTTCGGTAGTCTTTAGCAAAGTGCCCAATCTTTCCGTAATTGTAGCACTTCATTGGATCATTAGTCTTTTTCTCCTCATACTTGTTCACATACCGCTTTTCTTCAGACTTTCTTTCCTCATACTTCCATTCATCATACCTCTTCTTTCCTTCAAACCTTTCCTTGTGATCGTAATTTCGAGATCCAGACGAGTATCGTTGACTGTTTGATCCCGACTTCTTGTAAATTCTTTTATGGAATTCTCGAGTCAATAAGATCATAGCTTGTTTCAAGCTCTCACCATCATCTGAATCTGAATCTGCACTCTCACTGTCATCAAAATATGAAACTATAACTTTCTTCTTCTTCTTCTTATCCTTCTTCTTCTCTTTCTTTTCAACATCCAAGGCTACCGAATCAGCAACCGGTTTTTCAGATTTTTTATTTTCTTCTCTCCGCTCTTCAACCTCTTCCTCATTTTGCCTTAAGGTTTCATACACCACATGCAAAGGAATGTCATTCAGATCCTTTAACTGCTTCATCTATCAAGTATGTTTCTTCCATTCATGTTGTAGAATACTCAGGAACTTTACATTTATTCTCAATTTTCTTCTTCTTGACTTTATTCTTTTCCAGCTCATTAAGTAATGACACAAACCTATCATAAGTGTCTTCCAGGCTCTCTCCCTCTTTAGGCTTGAATTCCTCGTAGCTGTTGACATAATTTGCTACCTTCATCTGGTTCCCGATCTTTGATCCCATCATCATCTTTTCCAGTTGATCCCACACCTTCTTAGTTGTAACTTTGTAGCTGTCTATCTTTATGTATATTTCATTCGGGATACTTTGTAGAAGTAGGGATCTTGCTTGTTTATCAGCCTCTTTTTCTGCTCAGCTGTGTAGTTGGAAATATCATCAATTATTCTCTTAGTCTTGGGCTCTCTTGGTTCAATACCATCACCATTATCAGAAGAATCATCATCATCAGGAACTACTGTAGTAACTGGCTTCATTACACCTTCATCAATTGACTGTTTGATGTATTCACCGTTGTCCTGTCGGTCAATAAAATATAAGAATATGTCCTTGCATTGCTCATACTCACCTTTAAACAATACAGGTGGCTTTACATCAGTTCCAATAGCCAGAGCATCCTTAGAAGTCATCTTGATATCACTTGCAGATGATCATTTACAAAAATCAGAAATTTTCCAAAAAATGAAAACTTGTCAAAAAATTGACTAAGTATAGAAGTCGCAGACTAAAGATTTCTACTTGTCGCAAAAGACTAGAATTTGAATTTGTCGTAGAGGCTTACACCTGGGAAGAGACAACTCGCAGATCGAAGGGTGGGAGTTCAAGCTTGTCGCAAACCACAGTGCACGAGAAGTGAACTTCTCGCAAGACGAAGTATACTAGTTCTTGACTTAGAAACTTTTAGATGTATTCTAACAAACTTTTCACAAGACAAAGTATACGAGAAGTAACAACTCGTAGACCAAATGGTGTGAGTTCTTGGCTTCTCGCAAATAGAATCACACGAGTTCTGTACTTGGTTAAAATTTCAAAAACCTAAGACACTTATCGCAAAGAAACAACTTGCAAGTTCTTCAACTTGTCGCTGATCATAAGGTGTGAACAGTAGCTTCTTGCAAGTTCTTGACTTGACGTACATAATTCTCTGCGAAATCTAGACTTGTCGTATAACACGTTCTGCGAATTCCCAACTTGACGTATACAACTGATTGCGAGTTCTCCCCTTAGACAATTTCACCAACAACACAATCAAGTAGCATGCAAGTTCTTCAAATGAACTTGCGAGTTCTCTAGATCTTGCGAGTTCTTCAGTCTGTTGAACTCAAAAACACTGATTTAGCCAAAACTCAATCAAAACTTCAAACTAGACTTTGAAAATTTGCAGATTGATCCACGAATACAATATGAACACTTTTCTAATACATCAATTCGACTAAAAACAACAAAATTACAAGATTTGATTCAAACACAGACTGTTACAACTTTCAAACCAAGAAGATACAAATTGAACAAATTCACTCACTTTTGATGTGAATTAGCCTATACAAATCAAACAAGATATGTTCTAGATATCAAAATGAGTACAATGCAATAAAATTCGAATAAAAAACACCACTAATTCACTGAAATCGATTCTGAACAGTAGCTTTGCGAGTTCTTGAAAAATTCGACAAACAATTTCAATTCTTGATTTGATTTTTGAATTCTGCTTGCTCTGATTCCAATTGTTATTCCCAATATGCAAGATTCAATCAAGATGAATAATCAAAATACTATCCAAATGTCATATGTATTGATCTCAAATGATTACAATCACTTTCTCTCTCAGTACAATACTTTTTCTCTCTGGAATGATATGCAATGTAAAATCCTTACTATAAGGTTACAAAACAAAAACTATTTATACCTACCACAAAAACAAGCAAACAACAACTAACTAAACTGCCAATACAAAGATTTTGACTTTCAATAAAGCTTCTTTGACTTTGACTTTTGCTTTGAGGCTTTGACTTGGGATTTAACTCTTGATCTTGAGATTGATCTTGAATACAACAAATATTGCACTAACACATCGGCAACAACAACACCTGAGCAGGCTACGCATCCCTACTCCTATGGAGTAGGGTAGTTTAAAATCATTTACTTTAGTCTCCATGTTTTTATTTCTTTTCATTTTTTATGTCTGAGATAATTTTTACATTTTTTTATATTTGTTTTTCTTACAAGATTGCACATTTAGAGATTTATATGCCTTTTTGAGTTCATAGCACTAATAATTACTTGGTAGTATGCTATTCACCTAGTCTTGTATTCTTGTTAGAACTATCAACTATCTTCTTGGGAACACAAACTGATTCACACAACCTATACACATTTAGAGAATGATCTAGGCCTTCTTTTCTTCTTTCAAAATAAGCCATTTTTAACCCTTGAAACACTCATACACCTCCACTTTATTCCAATATGGACATTGTTAATTCTAAGTTTGGAGGAGGGTTACATGTTACCCTAAAAGGCAAATGTATCAATACAAAAGAGCAAATCTCTAATTGGATGCCTTGTTATGATGTGATAAAAGCACTATAAATGTCCTATATGGGCAAAGTGCAAGTCATCAAAAACAAAATGAGCATAAAAAGTGCTAAAATTGAAAAAAAAATCCATTGTTTATACAAAGGGCGAGAAAATGGAAATAGAGGTAAAAATATGCCAAAAGAGTGACCCTACAAGCCATATTGATCCTAAATGGAGGATGTATTAAGTTGAACAAAGAAAAGAGTGGTGCTAGCTTATGATCCATACAAATATCTAGGCCATGAATGAATAACTAGGAATTTATGAAGATGATCTACAATGTGTGTGCACTTAATGCCATAATCTTGCATATTTTCAAAAATTGAGTCATTTTCTTTATTGTCTTTTGGTTGCTTAGGGACAAGCAACACTTTAAATTTGGGTGTGTGATATGTATTGAGTATTCAATGTATAAAGCACTTATTTCTTCTCTTTTAGGTAGATTATTTTCTTTTTATCCCAACCTTTGAGTCTTTTTTATGATATTATTTTCCCTTTGTTGTTTCATGGAGCTAAATGTATGATTGACCTATTTTTACGACATTGGAAAGCTAATCTGAACTTTAATATAGGCTATCATGTTTCCAGCATTGCCACAACATTGGATCAACACATTGGAATGACTTTTTGAATAATTAATGGAATCAACCAACTAACTACACTTGAAATCCGACTTGTTTAGTTGAAGAAACCAGATCAAATGCTATTTTGGTGGTGCTTGGATGGCAGAACTACTTTTGTACTTGTGTTAAGCTTTAGTTGTTAATATATACCTTTTGTCTTATATGTTGATTTTACTTTTGAAGTTACACTTCCCCCTATAGTAGTTGTATAAATAGAGGTGTGAGACTTATGCTTTTACTTAATTTCTAAATCAGTTCTAACACTGATTTAAGTACTTTAAGCTTGTGATTCAAGTTCATGCATTTAATATTAAGTTCTTAAGTTCTTCAAGTATTATTCTTATTTATGAGTTGTTACAACATTGCATACCTTTCTTTACTTTATTTACGCTTATTGTCTTTTATTAATGTCATTTAAATCATGTCATTTATATTTCAATCATTTAATTTATGCATTTAATTTCTGTATTTACATTTCATGCAATCTAAATTTCGTTATGAGTAGCTAATCTTTATATCTTGGGTGTAAGACGAAGGGTGAGGTTATAAACTAGAGATTAGTGGACGTTGTTTTTCAATGATGATGTTCCACTATTTCATTCTAAGTGTTATAAAATCTAAGGCACTTCTTGACGAGTTGATCAATTCTGAAAGTGTTAAAGTGTCATGGTCTTAGGAATAAGTCATTTGAATTCATATTAACTTGAAGGATATGAGAAGTATAGTTGGAAGAGTTGCCAACAAAAGAATTTGTTATTTATGTTTTTCAAACTAATTGATTCTTGACGGATTGATCGCTATTCAAAGTGTTAAAGTGTAGTTGACTCAAGAATGAGCCACTTAAAACACATCAACTTGTATGGCAATTGGCTCGGAAGAGTGATTTTTAACAAAGACTTTTGTTTATCCATATATTTTGAGGACACCATTTGATGCTACCACTGGTCCTGACACTACATTGGAAGATGTTGGTTGAAAACTAAACAATAGTACAATGGTGAATACCTGGAAGGACATTTCTCAAAGTAGATGGTGAAACTAGTTATTGCAAGACATATGCTATAACATTACTATAACATTGTCCACTGGAATTTGTGTTTATTACTCACTACAAGTCTTAATCCCTTACTTTCTTTATTATCTATTATAATCCTAAAGTGTTAACTCCAACCAAAAAAAGTCTTCAAATTCTCCATCCAAGATCATTTTTTTATTACACTTTTATTGTGCTTTTACTCGAATCTACGTGGACGATATTCGGTATCTTCACTACTTTATTACTTGAATGATGATATTAAGCCATTGTGTATAATTGACTTTTGGCTCTAATTATCACATGTCTTAAGATGTGCAAACAACGTATCAAGTTTTTCTCTGACTCTACCTCTGATGATGAGCCAAAGCAATCCCATTTTTACATTATGGCCAAGACAGATGACAAAACTTCTGAAGCCTCTCACTCTGAAGCAAAGGTATGTTCAATCTCTAATCAAATCACCTTTAACTATGAGAGGGGATTTTTTTATTACCTCTTAATAGCTCCATTAAGAGGAAACCTCTGAATCGTTAAGAGGTGAATTTTGTTTGGCAAAAAAAAGTCTTACCTCTTAATGGTTCTAAAACCCTTTGAATGATTTTGTATCTTGGGCCTCCGTTAACCATTCAGCTCCCTAATTTCATTATGAAAAATTACCAAACAACCATATCTCGTTTTGCACTATATCATAAGAGCCTCTTAATCATTCTGACCACTTAATCATCCTACACAGGCCAAACCATTCAGCAACTGCCAAACAACCCCTCAGTGTTCAAAAGCTTTGAGAAGACTTTCTAAAACTAAAACATAAACTATCCTTTAAGAAAATGGAAAGAAAGAAAGCTCAAGAAGAGAAAATCTTTTTCAAAAGAGAGAGATTTTTGAAGAAGAGAGAAAATATTTCTAAGGAAAAGATAAAAATTGAAAAGGTAAGAAAATCATATGAATAGCTATTTCTAGAAAAGAGTGAAGTGCTTAAAAGTGCTCTGGATGAAAAGGAAAAGAAGCTAAATGCCTTTGAAAGTGATTGACTCAACTCTATAGCATTGAAAAACTTCTTCTAGAAGGAAAGATAGGTTCTACACCAAAGTCTTTTATCAAAAGAGATTTTAATCAGGAAATATCAAGATGCACAAGATGTGCATATCAACATCAATTCCCAGATGGATAGGAAAGGATTTGGTTTCAATGATCTTGATCCATTTACTAGAACCAAGAAAACAACTCTTTCTTCTACATTTCATATTGGATCCATCCAGAATCCTGATTTCCCATATATGAAAGAATCTTTTGCATTCAAGAGAGTTAAGACCACTGAAGGAACAAAAGGCATCAGAAAGTTGAAGTTAAAAAACATTTTTTTATGAAAGTGTTCCCGGAAAAGATAAACTTATCAAAAAGTTAGAAAACCAAGTATCATCTTCTGATTCTTTGATAAATGATTCAAAACAAGTCCATAACACAAATTTGAACAAAATTTTCAACTTTGACTCCTTTAAGTCACAAGTTCCAACCACCTCTGAACCTAGTACCTCTGAATCAAAGCCTCAAATGATAAAGCACTTAATGCAGATGTTGCTGAATTTGTTCCTCTAGTGTTTACAGAAGATGAACTTAAAGTTATTTTTTAGAATGATTTAAGGAACTCTAATGAAAAGACCTTTGTTTCGGAATCTGAAAAAGTAATTCCGGTTAAGGTTTAAGATTTGAAAACTATTTTTCAAAGAGACGAAGAAGGTTATGGAGTTTATAAGTCAGAACTAATCTCTGGAAAGTCCAAAAAGGACTTTATAGACTCTGATTCAGATGAAGAATTTGACGTTTCTCCAGAGATAGTGTTAGAGAGAACATCAAATATAAACTTGAATTTGGAATCATGAATCAACCAATTTCTATCAAAAATCAGATTCTAAAGGTTCCCATCTACTCTGACTTCATAGACATGTGCTTACAAGCTAAGTCCTCTTTAGATTTAGAAAAAGAAATGAAAGAAAAGTCTAAAACCAACAGAGTGCAACAAAAACCAAGACCTTATCCTTTTAAGCCAATTAAGTTCACTCCAGAACATAAAGCCAAAGGAATTTTCATTGACAAATCTGATCCTTCTTCTTCTAGAACAGTGAAAAGTCCGAGGAAAGAGAGAAAATGAATAGTAAAAGGGACACATCAAGAGAAAATAACCAATTTGCAAAATAATAAGGCATCTGAACTAGATACGAAGTTTGTAAAAACAACTCATGCTAGTTCAGAAGCAAAGTATAAGGATAATGTTTCTAGATCTGTTAATTCTAAGAGAGTTTTTAAGCAACCATCTTTGTGCACTCATAAATGTAAATGCTTAGATCTTTTATTTCAATTAAAGAAACATTTCTCAAGTTAACAAGTGTGTTATCTCTAAGTCCATGTTCAAACATGCAACACCAAGACTCAGAAGCCACAAAAATACAAGTCTGTTAAGATAGAAGGCTTAAAGAAAACACCTAAAACTAACCAGAAAAGACCCATTATTAAATGAGTACCTAAATCTCCATGATTTGCCTTGTAGAAGTAGCATATGCAGATGTGGTACTTAGATTTTGGATGTTCTAGGCACATGAATGGAGATAAAAGGTTACTTGCCTTATTCAAAGAAAAGATGGGATGTTCTATAACTTTTGGAGTCAACAATAAGGGAACAATTAAAAGATATGATGTACTTTGAAAAGGAAACATTTATGTGTCAAAAGTTGCTTATGTAGATGGGATAAAGCACAATATACTCAGCATAAGTCAACTTTGTGACAATGGTTTTGATGGTAAATTTAAGAAGTAATGCATACTTCTTACACAAACAGGTCAAGAGCTACTAAGAGCAAACAGATAAGGAAACCTCTGTTTGATGAATTTTTCTTCATTAACAAGTCCAAAGACTCTCTGTCTTGTTTCTAAGAAGAATGAAGAATGTTGGCTATAGGAAAATAGGTTTTCTCATCTTAACTTCTCAAATTTGGATAAATTAGCAAAGCATAAGCTAGTCAAAGCACTACCAGATTTGAAATTTGAGAAAGACTATTTTTGTGTTGCTTGTGAAATAGGTAAACTCAAGAGAGCTTCACACAAGACAAAGACTGATACATCATGCTCCAGAGCTCTGGAAATGCTACATGTGGATCTCTGTGGTCCAATGTCTACCCAATGCCTTTCTAGAAAGAAGTATATTCTATTACTCATTGATGAATACTCTAGATATACATGGATTGAGTTCATAAGAAAGAAATATGAAGTCCTAGAGATACTTATCATGTTTCTCAAGAAGATCAAAGTACTACTATAGAGAAAGGTCCAGAAGTTTGAGGAGTGACAATGGTATAAAATTCAAGAATGCTAGAATTGATGAATTCTTGATCAATGAAGGCATCTCTCAAAACTTCTATGCAACAAGAGCACCACAACAGAATGGTGTTGTGGAAAGAAAAAACCGAATCTTAGTAGAAGCTGCAAGGACCATGCTTGCATCATATGATCTTCCTATCTTATTCTGGGTAGAAGGTATATCAACAACCTGTTTTATCCAAAACAGATCAATCATCAACAACATATTTCAAAAGACTTCTTATGAACTTATCAACAATAGAAGGCCTAATGTAAAGTTCTTTCATATCTTTGGTTGCAGATGCTACATATTCAATGACAAAGACCATCTAGGTAAGTGTTGGGTCTGAATGTGCTAAGTATGGTTTATGCTGCTCAGTCTTCATGATTCATGCTGCTAAGTGATTACTACTGCTAGGCCATCAAGATTACTACTGCTGAGTATTAATGCTGCTAGTAGAATTAATACTGCTTGAAGAGTTAGTGCAGCTACTTGAATAGTTAGTACTGCTTGGAGAGTTAGTACTGCTAGTAATTAGTACTGCTGAAGATTACTACTGCAAGTGAAGAGTTAATACTGCAAAGATGATAATACTGCTGAATGATTAATGTTGCTGGATAAAAGTGAAGTTAATACTGCTTATGAAGATAATGACTTGAAGAGAAAGAATAGGAGCTGGAGATAAAGATGAAGATAATTATGGAATGGATTGTGAAGATCAAATTTGTTTTGACAATGATCTTGTAATTAATTTTGTATATATAGTTTTATATAGTTTTTGATAGTATAATTCATATGAATAGTTGTTTGAGAGAATTAACCACAAGATTCTTAGAAATCCTTTCTTTAGAGAAGTTTAGAACGTCTGTTGAGTCTTGTTCAACAGATTGAGGTTGTGTTTGTAATCATTAAGTTTTATGCAATATAAACTTATGATTTGAGTTCATATTCTGTTTTTTGATTAATTGTTAAAGTGTTATTCCGCGACTTCTTTAACATTGTTTCTGAGTTTGTATTAAATTCTGGTTTAGAATTTTCGATCTTGTCAAGTGGTATCAGAGCTAGAAAACTCAGAAACCTATAATCATGGACAGTTCAAGCGATAGCGTTTTGGTATCAAAGGTTCCCATGCTCAAACCCAATGAGTTTGACATGTGGAAGATCAGAATCAAGCAATACATTCTTCTCACAGATTTCTCAATGTGGGACATCATTGAGATGGTCCCTCTGATGGAGGAAAGATGGATGCAGATGGCAAGAGACCTCCACCAAAGACTGATGGAGAGAGGAAGATGAGGCAGACAGAGATCAAAGCCTTGAGCACTCTGCTCTTGTCTATTCCTAATGAGTACCAACATCAATTCTGCAACTGTTCTGATGCAAAAATTCTATGTAATGCACTGGAGAAAAGATTTTCTGGTACCAAAAGTACCAAGAGAAATCAGAAGGCCATCTTGAAGCAACAATATGAAAACTTCATGTCTACAAAGAATGAGTCCATGACTCAAACTTTTGATAGATTTAATAAGTTAATTGTTGACAATGAGAGCATGTGTAATGACCTTAAAAGGTTAGAGAAAGATAGAAGAGAGTATGTTTTTATTGTTGAGAGGTTTGAAGAACAAATTAAGTCATACCAGGCTAATGAACTTCAACACTCTTATGATACCAACTACTGGAAGTGGGAGAAGAATCAGTTAGAGACTGAACTAGAGAAGACCAAAACAGAATGTGAGAAAATTAAGAGTGAGTTTGAGAAAGCAAAATTAGATATTGAGAAATATTCCAATGCTTCTAAAGCTATGGACTCTTTACTCAAAACTCAATTGCATGACAATTTAAGAAGAGGAATAGGTTATAACACCACCCCTCCACCAAACAACAATAACTATATCCCTCCCACCTCAGATCTCTTAGAAAGACAGGACAAGAAGGAATTACCTGAAGGAGCCACTGAAGTAGATCCTTTAGACAAAGTAGTGGTTGAGGCAGATTCTAAAGAAGAGTACTCTGAGAGTAAGAATGAGGAAGACCACAAAGATATTCCCTTAGAAAACCACATACTGACAAATGAAAGGGGGGGGGGGTAAACCTTTTGTCAAGAGTGAGAAAGTGAAGTCTGAGGAAGAGACTGTTAAGAATGAAAAAGCTGAGACCTCTAAGAGAGGGAAGGGAAAGGTACAGGGAGTCCATTACATGCAAACCACTGTTGTTAATCCCTATACTTGTAATCAGAATCAGCCCCAACAACATGATAAAACAAGGGGAAATCAAAGAAATAGAAATAATCAGTGGGCTTTAAAACAAGGAATTGATCTGAAAAAAATTAACAGACCAAAGCCTTGTTTTATCTGTGGCAAGTTAAATCATCTAGCCAAACACTGTTATTTCAATTCTATTAACCAAAGGATAACTTTTCAAAGAAATATACAAAATCTTGTTGGTTATAGGAAGCAAATAAGGAATCATATGGCTGAGAATGTGAGAAGGGCACCTATAAAATCTCATGCTCAGTATAAGTTTGCTAATTCAAAGAAAAATACTCCAAAGAAGCTAAGGAGTAACTTAAAGAAAAAGAAAGCAAACAACTTTGTTCAGGTTTGGGTTCCAAAAGTAAAGAAATCTGTTAGTACTGCTACTTCAAATAGTACTACTGACAGAAATAGTGCTGCTGCAAGCAATACTAATGCTAATCCAGTTAGTACTGCTAACAAAATTAGTACTGCTATCCCATTTAGTACTGCTAATGATGTTAGTACTGCTAACAAAGTTAGTACTGCAAATCAAGTTAGTACTGCTTCCAGTGACAGGCCCATTATTCTGACAAAGTATTCAAGCAATAAGATTCCTCAGTTTGATAATCTCATCAAGTCTGAATATGAATATGTTGATGAGAATGGGAAACCCAAGACCACTTTGGCTTGGGTTCCTATTAAAAACTAACTGCTTTATTATATGTGCAGGGCAACCAACAGCTCAAGGGAAGGACCATTTGGCATGTTGATAGTGGTTGTTCCAGGCACATGACAGGTAACATGGCCTGCCTTCATAACTTCAAAAGAATTGATGGAGGACATGTTGCTTTTGGTGACAATCCAACAGGTGGAAAGATAAGTGGAAAAGGTAATGTGTCAAAAGGTAAGATGACCTTTGAGTATGTATACTATGTTGAGCAATTGAGATACAACCTGTTAAGTGTATCACAGGTCTGTGACAAGAAACATAACATATTATTCAATGATACTGAATGTATTATCCTTGATCCAGGGTTCAAGGTAGTTGATGAAAGTATGATACTACTTAGAAGTCCTAGAAAGGACAATGTTTATTGCTTAGACTTGGAGAGTGTAGTTTCTGATTCATCTTTAAATTGTTTATTTTCAAAAGCTTCTTTGGATGAATCATCTCTTTGGCATAGAAGGATGTGTCACATGAACTTTAAAACAATGAACAAACTTGTGAAAAACAACCTTGTAAAAGGTCTGCCACAAAAGGTATTTTCATGTGATGATCATTGTATTGCATGTCTTAAAGGCAAACAACACAAAACTTCTCATAAATCCAAAGAGATAAATACAATCTCTTCACCTCTTAATTTACTGCATATGGATCTGTTTGGCCCTACAAATGTGATGGGTATTGGTAAGAAATCCTTACTGCTTGGTTATTGTTGATGATTTCTCTAGATTCACATGGGTCTATTTTCTGAGAACTAAGGATGAGACAAGTGGACTGATCAAATCATTTGTTCTTAGAGTTGAAAACCAAACAAATCTAAGAGTTAAAGTCATCAGGTCTGATAATGGAACTGAATTTAAAAACAATGTCCTAAACAGCTTCTGTGAGGAAAAAGGCATTGAGAGACAATACAGTGATCCTAGAACTCTTCAACAGAATGGTGTTGCTGAAAGGAGAAATAGGACTCTGATAGAAGCTGCTAGATCTCTGTTGGCAGACTCAAAACTTCCAATTACTTTTTGGGCAGAAGCAGTTAATACTGCCTGCTATGTTCAAAACAAAGTTCTAGTAGTGAAATCCCAAGACAAGACACCTTATGATCTTTTTAAAAAGAAGAAACCTTTTATTGGATTTTTCAAACCATTTGGGTGTCCTTGCACAATTCTCAATACCAAAACTCACCTAGGCAAGTTTGGTGATTGGTGACATCAATTCACCTATAATCACAAGGAATCAAAGTAAGTTGGGAGGATTGAAAGGTATACAATCAGGTTTACTTTCTTGCTTTCTATCTCAGGTTGAACCCAAAAAGGCTTTTGATGCAATGAAAGACCCAAGCTCGATAGAAGCAATGCAAGAGGAGCTATTGCAGTTTGTGTTGCAGGATGTATGGGATCTAGTGGATCTTCCAAAAGGACACAGAGCAATTGGCACAAAATGGATCTTCAGGAACAAGAAAGATGAGTGAGGAATAGTAATAAAGAACAAGGCCAGATTAGTGGCACAAGGGTATACTCAAGAAGAGGGAATTGATTATGAAGAGGTATTTGCACCAGTGGCCAGGATTGAGGCAATCAGGCTATTCTTATCCTATGCTTCTTTCATGAAGTTCAGGGTCTACCAGATGGATGTAAAGAGTGCTTTCCTGTATGGGAAAATTGAAGAAGAAGTATATGTCTGTCAGCCTCCAGGGTTTGAAAATCCAAATTATCCTGACAGAGTATACAAATTGAAGAAGGCACTCTATGGGCTACATCAAGCACCAAGAGCATGGTATGACACCTTGTCTACCTATCTCTTGGAAAATGGTTTTCAAAGAGGAATCATAGACAAGACTCTGTTCACTCAAATCGTCTCACATTGCCTATACCCTCACTGTCAATCCCACAATATGTGTGGAACATCTACGACAATTTTGGGCAAATGCCACCATCCACACTTAAGATGGCACTCAAATCATCAAAACAAGGGTGTGTGATAAACCCCTGACCATCTCCGAAGAGTGTATTCGCATCCATCTACGCTTAGATGATGCCTCATGTATTACCTCTCTTCCTAAGGAAGATCTCTTCCATGCTCTTAGTCAAATAGGGTATGAAGGTCCCACTGATGTATATAAGTTTTACAAGAACAGATTTTCACATCAGTGGAGATTTTTTGTTCATACTCTACAACACTGCATTTCAAGAAAAACAACTGGCTGGAGTGAGTTCAGCAGCACCATAGCCTATGCTTTGGTCTGCTTAGCGACCTCTAGAAAGTTTAATTTTGCTCAAATGATTTTCAATGATTTAATGTCAAACCTGAATACCTTCAAGGAGGTATATGTACCAAAACTCCCAAAGGGGAAGGTGTTCTCAAATATGAAGAGGCCTAGTAAGGACTTCTCAGGTAGAGACACTCCATTGTTCTCTACAATGATGGGTGTGTCTCATTCCCATGGTGAGGCATTAGGGTCACAACCCACATCTGACCACCCAACTGATGACCCACCCACACCACTCATTTCTATCAATATCTCTCTGATTACAATTGACAAGCCACAATCCCCCTTCACCAAAACTTATATCAGGAAAAAGGTACAGAAGGTTCCTTCCCTTCTTGTACCATCACCCTCAAAGCCTTCAAGCCCTCTAATGGAGCATTCTCCATTAGATAATATCGATAGGGAAACCACAGGGGTGTCTCCCAACCCCAAGAAGGTTCTCACTAAGGAGCAGGTTGAGCATGTGGGCAGTGAGGCTCACACTACTGACTTTGCACAAAGTGCAGGGCAGGACAGTGTGAACATCTTTAAGACCTTCCCCACGGCAACTTTAGGTGAGCAATCATCCAAAGGTCCCAGGTGACAAGAAACCAAGGGGGTAGAGGGTGCTTCTGCTAGGCAGAAGACTCCTACTAAAACTTCCAAGGATCCTTCCAGGGTGGTAAACACACCTAAAGGAGGTGAGGATAGATATAACTATGAGGAATTGATGGAAACTATTGCAAATGTCAACCTGGATGTCATCAAGCAGGGCTCAGAAATAGAGGAGATGAAGAAGGTTATTATATCTCAACAAACTCAGATAGTAAAGCTCAAGAAAATGGTGTTGAAACTTGTGCACCAAAAGAGAAGAAAGAAATTCATCCTAAAGAAAAGGAGAAGTGTCCATGCTGCTTTCAAAAAGGGGGAGAGTCAGGAAAAACAGGATGAAAAGTAGAGTACAAGTGAGATGGAATTCCATTTTGAGGGGGAGGCTGGTGCTGATAAAGAAGAGAAAGTTGGTTCAGAAGCAGAAACTTTTGAGAATGTAGCCGATATTGCAAAAGCAGCAGTAACTGAGGCTGCAGCAGTAACAAATGAACTTGAAGCAGAAACAGATCAAGCAGCAAAAACAAGTGTGAAAGAAGTAGTAACTGAGACAACAGCAGTAACTACACCAGAAGTAGTAACCACAACAGTAGAAACAGAGAAAGTTGCAGCTGAAACAGGGATGTCTGCAGAGGAAATAGAAATTGCAGAGACTCTTGTGAAGGCAAAGACTGACACTCCCAAAGCCACTCAAAAGTCTAAGGGAGTGATGATCAAATAAGGAGGATTAGAGAAGAAAAGAAAAGAGGTCAGCGTGGAGGATGCAAAGAAGAAGGGAAAGGAGAAGATGGTTGAGTCTGAGCAACCATTGAAAAAGAAGAAGCAGATTGAGTTAGATGAAGAAGTGGCCAAAAAGCTTCAAGAAGAGTTGGAAAAGGAGGAAGAAATTCAATTTGCCAAAGACAGAGAGCTTGCATTAGATATGGCTAAAAAGATAAATGAAGAATATCAAAGGAGTTTAAAGCCTGCTGTTGTTAAGAAAGTAACAAAGAAAGCTACTGTGCAAAGGCAAAGAAAGCCCTGAAAGACATTTTTGGCTAATCAAGAGAGAAGGAAAATGATAAACTTCCTGAAAGGAGCTATTGGAGTTCCTGAGGGAATGTTTACAGGTATGTCTTTTGGAAAGCTTGAAGAACTTAATCAGAAGGAGATGGACAAATTGAAAGGGGACTTCATTCAAAGGGTTGAGGTTGAAAGAAAGTTAAAAGAAAGACATGATCTCAACATACAACAACCCTTCCCTGACAGTGAGGAAGGCACTCCTATCAAAGAAAAGACAGAAGCTAAGCAAGAAGAAACTTTGTCTCAACAGATTGGTGCTATTAAAAGAAAGAAGTCCATTGCTACCAAATCAAAAGCAAAGAGGTCTAGAACTGAAGAAGCAGAAAAGGAAACTGAAAGAAGGGAAGATGAACCTCCAGCAGAGCCAGAACAGAATCCAGAGCAGTCCAATCAACAATCCAATGAGCAATTCTATTTGTACATGACAGTGACAGATGATGAACCAATGAAGGTTGACCCTATCTCAGTGAATGCTCCTGAAATCATTCATTGGGATATGATGATAGATCAGAAAAAAGAAAACTTCAGGATAAAGAGAATGGGGGACAAATATGAGGTCTACTCAACCTAGGCAAAGATAATTAGAAGCTGTTCCAGATCTGATTTAGAAGAAATGTACAAGGTTGGAATGAACTTATATGGTGAAGTGCTGAAAGGAACTGAGATGATCCTACTAAGGATAACCATGGAATACTTGTGCATGATATTTGATCCAGAGAGAGTAAAGCTAAGGATAAAAGACTTGCATCATGAATATGGGTTTAAAAAGATTGATTACTGGATGCTGTATGAAAACTGTGGAGTGTATATGATAACTATTGACAAGAGTTATTATGAATACTATCTGGTAGATAAGATTTATGACCACAACAAGGCTAAACTGCAAGCAATGTTGAAAGCAAAGTTGGTATGTCCAAAGAACTCAGAAATGGCAAGGATAGTAGTCAAGAGAACCATCAATCAAAGTCTAGGTCTGAATCTTGATTTGGGAATCTAAGCTGAAGTTTTGAAAGCATCATGAAGATTCTATGTTGAAGAACTTAACTTCTCTTTTTCAAAAGTTAAGTTAGGGTGAGATTGTTGGGTCTGAATGTGCTAAGTATGGTTTATGCTGCTTAGTCTTCATGATTCATGCTGCTAAGTGATTACTACTGCTAGGCCATCAAGATTGCTACTGCTGAGTATTAATGCTGCTAGTAGAATTAATACTGCTTAAAGAGTTAGTGCTGCTACTTGAATAGTTAGTACTACTTGGAGAGTTAGTACTGCTAGTAATTAGTACTGCTGAAGATTACTACTGCAAGTGAAGACTTAATACTGCAAAGATGATAATACTGCTGAATGATTAATGCTGCTGGATAAAAGTGAAGTTAATACTGCTTATGAAGATAATGACTTGAAGAGAAAGAATAGGAGCTGGAGATAAATATGAAGATAATTATGGAATGGATTGTGAAGATCAAATTTGTTTTGATAATTATCTTGTAATTAATTTTGTATATATAGTTTTATATAGTTTTTGATAGTATAATTCATACGAATAGTTGTTTGAGAGAATTAACCTCAAGATTCTTAGAAATTCTTTCTTTAGAGAAGTTTAGAACGTCTGTTGAGTCTTGTTCAACAGATTGAGGTTGTATTTGTAATCATTAAGTTTTATGCAATATAAACTTATGATTTGAGTTCATATTCTGTTTTTTGATTAATTGTTAAAGTGTTATTCCGCGACTTCTTTAACATTGTTTCTGAGTTTGTATTAAATTCTTGTTTAGAATTTTCGATCTTGTCAGTAAGTTTGACAAGAATGCATATGAAGGCATATTTCTTGGCTAATCTTTGAATTCCAAAGCCTTCAAAGTCTTTAACAAGAGAACAAAGATAGTTCTTGAAAGGATTAATGTGACTTTTGATGATAAGGCCCAAATGACTTCTGAACACTCTTGTTCAAAACTCAAGCATAACCAATTAACTTCTGAATCCTCGTGTGCAAAGTCCAGAGAATCAAAAATCAGTTTCCTATTTGAAGACATATTTGGTGAAGAGGGTATCTCTGACAAGTCATCCAGAGATGCATCTCAACATGTCTGTGAACCTAATTTAAAGGATTCACAAGCTACAAGTATAACACCCTTTGAACCCTCTTATACTTCACCTCATATTATCCTTATTTATACAGGTCCAAATTCAAGTTCTACACCAGGACATCAATTTGAGGGGGAGCAAGCAGAGACATCTTCACCAATTATGGATTCTATTGTTGAATTACCTAATACTTAACAAGATTAAATGACTTGGAATGCTCCATATCCCTAACCCCCCAATAACTATATGAATAAAAGCACATCCTTCACACCAAGTAATTGGTGATCTTTTTACTGGTGTTCAAACTAGACCTGCCACTGCCAATGAATGTTTCTATGTGAACTTTTTACGCATGATAGAACCTAAGAAGGTTTCTTAAGCACTCCAAGACCCAAGTTGGATCAATGTATGCAAGAAAAGATTGTTCAGTTAGAAAGAAACAAGGGATGGTATTTGGTCCTTTTCTTAAAAATAAAATTGTTATAGGAACCAAGTGGGTGTTTAGAAACAAGAAGGATGAGGAAGGCATTGTGATCAGAAACAATGCCAGATTGGTTGGAAAAGGATATTGTCTAGAAGAAGCCATAAACGTTTATGAGACTTTTGCACATGTTGCAAAGCTTGAGGGTATCAAAATATTTCTAGCATTTACAACACATAAAGGTTTTAAAGTCTACCAAATGAATGTCAAGTCAACCTTTCTGAATGGCAAGCTACAAGAAGAAATATATGTCCAACAACCCCTAGGTTTGAGTTCTAAAAATCCAGATCATGTATTCCTTATGGATAAGGCTCTATATGGTCTTAAGCAAACACCCAGAGCATGATATGACACTCTCTCAAAATTTCTACTCAACAATAAGAGGTACAAAAATGAGCTACTTTTGGTACAAATATATGTGGATGATATTATTTTAGGCTCTACAAACCCTAAATATTGTGATAAGGTTTTAGAGTTGATGAAAAAAAGAGTTTGAAATGAGCATGATGGAAGACTTAACTTTCTTTCTAGGGCTTCAAGTCAAACAAACTCAAGAAGGGATCTTTATAAATCAAGCAAAATATGTTGCTGACATATTAAAGAAGTACAAACTTCATTATTCAACTCCTATGAAAACACCAATAGCCACTGGAGCTAAACTTGACTCCGATCTTTCTGAAAAACCAATAGATGTCAATAACTACAGATGCATGATTGGTTCATTTATATATTTAACTGCTAGTAGTCCATATACAATGTTTGCTACTTGTCTCTATGCTAGATATCAAGTTAATCCTAAGGAATCTCACTTATCTGCAGTCAAGAGAGTCTTTAGATACCTCATAGGAACATAATACATGGGTCTCTGGTATCCAAAGAACTCTGGCTTTGAGCTACTAGCGCATATAGATGCAGATCATGCATGATGTAAGCTTAACAGAAAAATCTCCCTCGGATGATGTCAAGTACTCGGTGACAAGTTAGTGGGTTGGACATCCAAAAAGCAGAACTGTGTATCAACTTCTACAGAAGAAGTAGAATATGTAGCTGCTAGTAGTTGTTGCTCCCATGTAATCTGGATGAAGACTCAACTCAAGGACTATGGTTTTAAGTTTGAAAAAAATTCAATCCTTTGTGATTCCAGAAGTGCAATTTCAATCTCTACAAATCCAGTGCAACATTCCAAGAGAAAAGACATCGATGTCAGGTATCATTTCATTAAGGATCACGTTGAGAAATGTACAATTGAACTATACTTTGTCCCAACAGATTGCCAACTTGTTGATTTGTTCACAAAGGCTCTTGATGAAAAGAGAGTTAATTTATTGATTAACAATTTGGACATGCTCAATATGTCTACTTAATCTCAAATTAAGTTAACCAGATATTCTGGTTGTACTGTCTAGAGCTTTTGGAACCTTATATCCAGAAACACAAACTATATTAACCATGAATATTTGATATTCGAGATGTGCATATTACTAAAATTATCTAGAGCCTCTGGTTGTATTATCTAGAACCTCTAAAGTCATTTCTCGAGCAAAATTGTCTAAGTACTATTCTGTCAACCAGAGCTTCTGGTTTTATAATCTAGAGCCTTTGGAAGCTATCTTCACATCTAAGAAAATTGATAGTCCAGAGCCTCTGCCTCTAAAGACCAGAGCTTCTGAAGTTCTTAAGACATGTTTTATGCATAACTGATCAAATTCTTTATAAGCATATTTCAAGGGGGAGCTTATTTTCATATTATCAAGGGGGAGCAAGTCTGATTCATGATCATTCATCTCTAAAATGGTATGTTTATATAAACTCATGAAGTAACAGAGTTCCTGGAAAGACAAAACCTCTTCTAGTTACAAAACTATTTGAAATATTTATCTAACTCAAGATTTAACAATCCAGAGCTTCTGGAAAGGAAAATTGAGAGTTAATGAATACTTTTTTAACCAGAGGTTGATTCTTTCAAATGTTTTTAGGTCTTTCTGAAGTTCTTTGTCTAGAATCACAAATAATCAATATTAGAGGCATTGTTTGTACATTTCCTCTTATGGACAAAAACACTTGTGTGGTTTTGAATATATTGATTATGGTGCGGGTCGAATGCCAAAGTGACTGTCATGTCTGTATAATATCCTTTGGTGGCGGTTTTATGATGTGCCTATTTTTTTGGAACCACCAAGCCATGTGTCAAAATTCCAAAGGTGTTTATAAAAAAAGGGTTCAATTTTAGTCCAATCAATGTCGTAATTGGAAAAATACTTGAGTGTTATTATGTTATAAAAGGCACAATCTGAGGCGTAATTCATTTTTACGCTTTCAAACACTTTTCGAATTTCTTTGAACTCTGAAAACTATTCATCTTCTCCACACTTTTTACCTGCAACAATGGTGTCCCCTGCTCATTCAGAGAACTCTTCTCACTCTGCCAATCCACAAAGTCATATACAATGCATAGATGTTGAGAACAATGCCCTAGTTTGGTACCCATCAAGCCCAACAGTCATTTTGTTGACCTACGCCTCAAGAACTATGAAGAACAATATCACATCATCTTAGAGTACCTTCAACGAAGCTTCATTAACACTGCTCTCACCGAAGTCAACATGAATGTCCCTAAGAAGTACATACAAAACTCTTAGAACAACTGCGAGTTTTTCCCCGAATCAAGAGGAATCATTGGGTTAATTGATGCATCGAACGACATGGAATGCAGAATAAGGATTTCTAGGACTAAGATTCAGAATGTATTGGTTATCTGTCACAGGACTGAACTCCAGATAGAACAGTATGAGGAATTTTCCACTTCTGAACAAATAATAAGATTCTTATGACTAACTGGCTACAATGACTAGATTAAAGTAGTAAGTGAATTCAAGAAAAAAATTCCACCCCCTATGTGGAACTTCCTGTTCAGCATCAACAACAAGAGTTTAACCTGCAAAAAAGGTACCATGGATCAGGGTATCTTGTATATCCTAACAATGATGATGTATGGACTGTAGTTCGACCTTAATCTGGATTATTCTCAACCCCTCTGGGATGACATACTCACTGCGGTCTAGAAGAACAACAACTGAATTCTAGAGGCAAACCATTAAATTTTATGTTTCCAAGGTTTTGGACCTTGTTCATACGATAAGCCAATACTCTACATGCACTTCTAGAAGGCTATCCATAGGAAAGACTCGTTTCCAGAGTCATGCTCAGGTATCTCGAAGATACCTACCCACTCTTATCTACTATAGGCGTTTAATTTAATCCTTAGAGTTGAGGATTGATACCTTAGAACGAATAAACCCAAACATTTCTAGTAAGGAGTCAGAGGCAGTTGAAAATAATGACAGTGATTTTGAGGATTCTGAACCTGAACTTGAGAGGAAAAATATAGAGAGGTTGAGACAAGATGCCTTGGGCACAACTGAGCGAAACCAGTTGAGTCCAACCATAGCTAGCATATCCGCTATATCCGATGATCAAGCATCAAGGGATATTGAAGAACATATGCTCAGTCTGATCCCAGAACCCAGGATTAAAAGAGTGGTCTCTGGACTGCACATAGCCGAGGAAACCGTGGATCCTAGAACAGTTCAATCAACAGTAATAATCAACAATAAACACAGATTTAATCACAAATGTTGGTCATATGATTAGATTGATCGATAAAGGGTATAAGGTTTACAGAGAGAATTTATTAAATGTATGTGTAAACCTTCTAATGACCATTAACCCTAAAACTAGGTTTAGCAAACTATATATATGACATGCCTTAACACGAAGGACCAAGGGCCCAAAACCAAACAAAGAATAAGTAAATTACAATATGCACCCCTAACTTCTATTCAACATAAAATACACCCTAACAATCTCCCCCTTTGAATAGAAGTTCAAATTGCTGCCAGTTTGGAAAATATTTATTTCTAAGTCCCAAGATGATCTCGAAGTGTCTCAGTGATGTTCTGTACTCCAACCATTCTTCTATCTGACCCAAAGCTTTAAGAACAGGTCTTTTGTAATATGGATCCAAAGACTGGACCCCTTTGTCATCTTGATCAATGAAACGTCTCAGCTTATCTTGAAGCAAAACCAGTGCACCTTCGCAGTATCGGGAAATCTAACTGAATCGAATGAAACACATTTCACCTTTACCATTTGTGTAAGTCATGCCGAATTCTGGATAGTTGATCACTGTATAGGCAAGTACATTATGAACTTTAGGAGAAAGACTTTGATCAGACTTGAGCAGATTGATCTTAGTTTAACTGCTTTCTAAACCAATCTGGAAGACTTCAACACATGCAATTTTCATGACACACTTCATATAAAGCTTGACAGTTTCTAGTGCATCAGTAATTGCTACCGGCCGAATGGTTTTGGTCTTCATGTCCCATTGCAAAAACAGTACGTCTGGCAGTTCTAGATTCAGAAAATCGACTTCAGTGAGCTCCCATTCGTATCCATCTTCTCTAGTCACAATGAAGTACGGAAACCAGATTATCAAAAGGCGGTAAGATAAGATCAGATCGATGGATTAAATTATGGACTTTATCTTCACATGACAACTCAATTTTTCTTTACATTTTCGCATGTGAATATATTCACGTTGCATCCTTTTGTCCGTCATTTATTGAAGACCATACACGGCAACCTGATTGTATTCTACTAATTTATGGGTGAAGTAAGTCCTTCGTGCTCGTATCAATGGGTGTATGCTGATAGATATTGAGCTCGATACATTTATTGCTTTATCCGATGGTGGAACGATTAGTTTTCCCCATTGAGGCGCGGTTGGCTTCTTTGGTATGGTGTAAGTCCTCCGTGCTAGTATCTATGGGTGTATTCTGAAAAATGTTGAGCCCGATACTTATACCACTTTAACGTAATGTGTGGCTTACTCTGTGCACGTCACATTATGTGGAATCGGGTTTCCCCCGTCACCGAAAGGTGTTATTTTTGGGCTGAGTCGTGTATTATTTGTTTTCGATGACATTATTCATACATGAATTTATTCCATGTTTTATGGGTCGAGTATTAATCCCTACCCGTGTTTTGGGATGTTTTGGGATATGAAGTATTATTACATTATCATAAATTGGGAGTCATTTTATATCCACGTTTTGAGTTTGGGTTATCTCCCTTATGCTATAATTTTAGAGACTTGAGTTTACTCATATTTTGGTCGTTTGTTTTATAAAGCTTACTCAAATTTCATTAATTGAGCATTACCATTATCCCGTTTCAATTAAGTGTTGGATTGCATCATTTCATGAAAGAGTGTTTTGGCGTTTAGGCGACCATCTATAAAATGCATATTATTGGTAAATGAGTTGTTCCATTATTTTAAAGTAAATCATTTTTAAAGGATCATGATTATAAGTTACAATATTTCCATTTTACGTTTTCTTCATAATCTTGATATAAACTTTTGAACTCACTAGGCGTTAAGACTAACCTTTTTATTTGTCGGCATGTGCACCAGGTTCCAGATGGGGGTTTGGTCCTTGCTGTCCCAAGAAGAGATGTGCTTAGTTCTCCCGAGTATAAGTTAGTGAAGACTTCTGCAGTTTGGAGATAGTGGCTTTTATTGGGTTTTAGTAGCACCCGTCCTTATTATAAACCGTATGTATAGAATGAATGTGTGTGTTGAGGTTAAATATTAAATTGTGGTTGTAGATGATTCTTTTATTGGTGTACTTAGAAAATTTTAAATTAGTTGCTATTTCCAGAATTCAGGGTGTTACAAGTTGGTATCAGAGCTTAAGTTTGAGAGATTTAGGTATTGATTTTTGGATGCATAGACTCAAACTAGCGTTCTTATAAGTGATTGAAAGTGGAGTTGCACATTAGGCACCTTAAGATAAGATATCTTAGAGTTGGTCGAGTCGCTAGAAACGGGAAATTGTCAAGGGTCTCAAGGATGATCATGTATGGTACGTTCATAATGGCACCTGACCAGTGTTATGGTGAACCTACATATTACATGTGTATACTTGAACTGCCTGGGTATGATGATCGTTGGGGTAGTGAGAAAGTTTCTAAGCGAGTAATCTAAGGAAAGGTTGATGTCTATAGCAATGTCACGTGGAAGTGATAGTTAAGTGCGATGATTGCATTGAGTTGATTATCTTGAGTTAGAGCTATCGATTGGATTAGAGCTATAAGGTTGTCAGACCGATTCTACTTCGAGGAGAAATTGTAAGTTACCCAAATTAGTAGGATTGTTGCTCTAAGATGTTTGTTGCATCCGGATGTCAATAGTATGACAGGAAATTGAGAAGCGTAGTCCTAAGATGTTGAGTGCCGACCAAATTTCATGCACTAAATTTATTTCTAAAATAAGTTTGCATCAATTGTTTCTCATGTTCTCAAAACATAAAGTGAGTTACATTCTAAAGTTTTGACAAAACATTTAGCACTCATTAGATTTTTAAACCATGAGCTTAAGCAAACATGAAGTTGTTTAGTTGCACGTGATTGCAAATTGTTATCAAAAATCTTTTTATTCTCGTCTCATGTCTAACGCTATTTTTGGATATTTCAAGATCTGTGTTTCAATGTTATTTGAGGTATTGGGCGAGTAACTGTGGAATTTTTGACTTTGACATTGGATCTCCTCCACGTATGTTAAGGTTTTAAAGAAAGAGTTATTTCCATGTTTTGAGTTGGAATCTTCTTGGGAATTTTAGTCTGTACGAGTCGCGTTGAATTTTATGGAATATTGTTTTACGACGTTTTGGGCGCGTAAGTGTACTTTGAGATGCGTGAGTTTTAATTTATTTGCGTGGAAATTTACGAGATTTTACGCATCGTGTCTCATAAAAGTTTTGTTGAAAATGGTCACCTTATCGTACGTTATGGTTAAAAAAAATTAATTTAACATTTTAGACTTATTGTCGTCTTATATTTTGTTTATGATTGGGAAATAAAAGATTTTGACACAACTTGGTTTTAGCGTTACTGGGTTTTATGAAAATTCAGTCGAGTCTTCTGGCGTCTCATCTCACAGTATTTTGCGTCACGTATATATTTTTGGAACGTGTATACATGCATTTTGGTGTGCGTTAATTTACAGGTTTTGTTAATATATGTCACGCTACCTGCTGTTTTGTTAATATGGTGTGCGTTAATTTACAGGTTTTGTTAATATATGTCACCCTACCTGCTGTTTTGGGAAAATTGCATTATCATGTGTCTTACCTTTGGGTTCGATACAAGTGTAAATCGCTGCATACTGTTTGCATTCAACTTTAAATTATACTGTTGGTGTGAGTAAGCATATAAAAGATTTATGTTATTCCAGATAAAACTTTTGTTTTGAACATATTGTAGTTATTGATTTTACTGTTAGAAATTTTCCGCAATGCACTTCAATGAGTTATCGGTATTCACGTCGTTATAATTACTATCCGGGTCAAATGTGATTTATCGGTGCGGCTCAACGCTTTAAACTTGATTTGAAATTTTATTTACGTTCCTATGGTTTTGCTAAATTTGGGATTTAAGCGGATGTTGTCCTCCGACGTTTTGTGTAATTAAAGGAAAATATTTTAAAGTCAAAGTTATGAGATTTTCCTTTGGGAGTGGCACAAATTTCTATTGCACATGTATAGTGCGGAAAATTATTTTCATATGCATAATATAACTGATGCATGCTAAGACCCTGGTAGCCCGTTTGAAAATTTTGCTGAACATATTTTTTTATTATCCCTATTAACGTCAGTACACGTCAAATGAGTTTTGGAAATGTTTTTATATGCGTAGAGTTGGTGATCAATTTTGAAACCTATCGAATGAAGTAGTGTATTTTTACCGCACGATTAGTTGTTGCAAAACTTGTGTATTTAAAGGTTTTATAAATTTCAAATTGGCGTACTAGTTGAAAAATCTTGAACTAATTAGGGCTATAGATTTAAAACCCTTGCTGTGAAAGGAGTTGTTATAATGGACTAGAGAAGTCCTTGAGATTTGGGGCGTCGGATGATCCGACTTGTGGCCAACTTTGAATGTTGGGTTTCAGTTTTTGATCTGTGCACGTATGGATAATTGAGGTATTAGATTTATATGTTACCCCTATATATATAAGCGGCATTATTTCCTTTCAGTAAATCTGTGAGTTGAGTCTTGTGCGATTTCTTGAGTGCGGTTTGTTTTGAATTGATGGGTTGATATTGACTGCATGTTATGTGTTGGCGGTGTACTACCTTTACGGATATTTGGAATATTTAGGACGTTACAGTTTGGTTGTAAAAAGGTATGATCGGAGTTCTCATTCCCATATTAGGTGTTAACTTTAAATCTTTGAGGATCGACTCAGTACAAATCGACCTGCCCTTTTGAGGTCAGTAATCCTTGGAATGTTGGAAGTATCCCCGTTGGATTACAAGAAATGTTAGCTTCTCGGTAATGGAACTTAAAGGAAGTTAGATATTGGTAATTAAGTGTGGGACTATACGATTTTTTCTTACTGTGGTAATTTTGGGACTGATTTGGGCTGATGGTGGAATTTGGATAACAAACTCAGAATCGGGTTGAGCTGGGACGATCTAATCAGTGGGAAGTTGAAGTCACAAACTATCCTTGAGGTAGTGCGTGTCACCCAAGGTTGGGAGACAACCGCAGTCTCATGGTTAAGGACTACGTTAGTAAGATAACTATTCATTCAGATATAAGTGTGATGTGCCCAAGGGGACATTTATCGTGAGGACCGACATAAGGTTATGGTGGTAGTTTTGGCAAGTGGAGTAGATACAACCTATCACGCGGTAAACGTTTCATAAGAATCTAGATTTCAAGGACGAAATCTCTTTTAAGGTTGGGAGGATTGTAACACACCGATTTTTGAAAATGTATCATTTAAAGCTAATACAGAAACCAATATATTGAGGAAAAATAAGATATATTATTTTGGACTTGAATCTTAGATTTTATAGTCTTGATGGATAAAGGACTTAATTATGAGTCCAACGGTTCCTTCCGGAGCGAAATCGGAGCTAAAACGAAGAAGTTATGGCCAAAACAGCGTTCGGTACCCTCTTGGCTATTGTGACAGCGATTGTGACAATGTCACTATAGCCGTCACAATAGCCAGAGTTGGCGATTGTGCCAGCGATTGTGCCACTGGCACAATAGCCTGACACTATAGCCTACGGGTACCAGAGTGTTAAAAGTTGCGATTTTCAGCCCCCTATCCCATTTTCTCACTTCCACTCTCTTCCCTTTCGCTCCCAAACCGATTCCTATCATATTGGTTCGAACCTCAACAATTTCCATGGCCATTTACTTTGATCTTGAAGCATTCCATCATCATCTAAGGTCTTGGAAGTCTAGGATTCAAGGAGCTACCATCTCATCATCTCCATTGTTGTCTCCTTCAAGAAAATCCTAGGGTTTTGAGTTTTATCAAAACCCACCAATGTGAGTTCATCCCTTCTTCTTTCTAACCCTTTAACCAAGTTATAAATGCTTCATTCATAGTTTCCAAGTACTCAATTTCTTAAGTTTTTGGTTGGATGATTTTGGGGAAATTAGGGTTTTGATATCGTTTGGGGATTTGATATAAATTGTTTGGGGAATGATTCTACGTGTTTGGTTATGTTTATTTATGGTTGAATATGTATGAATTTAGGTTTTTGGAAGTTTTGACTTGAGAATCCAAGTGTTCTTCAAAGGAGCTCTAGTTGGGGGAAAATCTAGATTTAGCCTAAATCTAGTAAGGTGAGTTCAAGTTGATTTGTGAAAACGGTGTACATGCCAAAATGTTTATTTTAAAATGTTTGCGTTTTACCTCAATTTGTTAACTTTTGATAACTTTTAGTTATTTTGAAATGTTTAGTTTTATAAATATGTTGAGACACCCATTTTCAGATTTTGTGCATTTTGATAAATAATCATATATTTGGGTATCTAAATGATTTATTTCATGGAGTATAATTTCGAGTATAAATGCATTTTATTCGGTGTCATGGGATGATTTGAAAGGATAAATGGTATAAACTCATTTGAAAAATGTTTTGTCCCAATCTAAATTATGTTGGAGTTATTTGTGTATTTTGAAACATGGGTTGCATTATTTCGGGTCGTTTACGTCTGATTTCATTTTATGATTTTCAATGTTGGGTCTTTGGATTGGTTGAGCTTATAGCTTAGTTTAGATTTTGTTGGGTCTTGGGGGACACTTGTCCGGTTTTGGTAGCTCAATGTAGAGCGCTTGGTTATGATGTGCATTTATTGCATCTTATTTGGGAATTACATGTTTTGAATGCATTAGTTCATTCGTTTTGAGTCATGTAATGTTTCAGCCCCGTCTGCTATGGATCCATGAGCACTTTTGTATTTTATCCGGTGTTGGGACGACTAGTTTTCCACATCGAGGCACGTTCGGCATTGGATGTGATGTAAGTCCTTCGTGCTCGTATCAATGGGTGTATGCTGATAGATATTGAGCTCGATACATTTATTGCTTTATCCGATGGTGGAACAATTAGTTTTCCCCATTGAGGCGCGGTTGGCTTCTTTGGTATGGTGTAAGTCCTCCGTTCTAGTATCTATGGGTGTATTCTGAAAGATGTTGATCCCGATACTTATACCACTTTAACGTAATGTGTGGCTTACTCTGTGCACGTCACATTATGTGGAATCGGGTTTCCCCCGTCACCGAAAGGTGTTATTTTTGGGCTGAGTCGTGTATTATTTGTTTTCGATGACATTATTCATACATGAATTTATTCCATGTTTTATGGGTCGAGTATTAATCCCTACCCGTGTTTTGGGATGTTTTGGGATATGAAGTATTATTACATTATCATAAATTGGGAGTCATTTTATATCCACGTTTTGAGTTTGGGTTATCTCCCTTATGCTATAATTTTAGATACTTGAGTTTACTCATATTTTGGTCGTTTGTTTTATAAAGCTTACTCAAATTTCATTAATTGAGCATTACCATTATTCCCGTTTCAATTAAGTGTTGGATTGCATCATTTCATGAAAGAGTGTTTTGGCGTTTAGGCGACCATCTATAAAATGCATATTATTGGTAAATGAGTTGTTCCATTATTTTAAAGTAAATCATTTTTAAAAGATCATGATTATAAGTTACAATATTTCCATTTTACGTTTTCTTCATAATCTTGATATAAACTCTTGAACTCACTAGGCGTTAAGCCTAACCTTTTTATTTGTCGGCATGTGCACCAGGTTCCAGATGGGGGTTTGGTCCTAGCTGTCCCAATAAGAGATGTGCTTAGTTCTCCCGAGTATAAGTTAGTGAAGACTTCCGCAGTTTGGAGATAGTGGCTTTTATTGGGTTTTAGTAGCACCCATCCTTATTATAAACCCTATGTATAGAATGAATGTGTGTGTTGAGGTTAAATATTAAATTGTGGTTGTAGATGATTCTTTTATTGGTGTACTTAGAAAATTTTAAATTAGTTGCTATTTCCAGAATTCAGGGTGTTACAAGTTGGTATCAGAGCTTAAGTTTGAGAGATTTAGGTATTGATTTTTGGATGCCTAGACTCAAACTAGCGTTCTTATAAGTGATTGAAAGTGGAGTTGCACATTAGGCACCTTAAGATAAAATATCTTGGAGTTGGTCGAGTTGCTAGAAACGGGAAATTGTCAAGGGTCTCAAGGATGATCATGTATGGTACGTTCATAATGGCACCTGGCCAGTGTTATGGTGAACCTACATATTACATGTGTATACTTGAACTGCCTGGGTATGATGACCGTTGGGGTAGTGAGAAAGTTTCTAAGTAGTAATCTAAGGAAAGGTTGATGTCTATAGCAATGTCACGTGGAAGTGATAGTTAAGTGCGATGATTGCATTGAGTTGATTATCTTGAGTTAGAGCTTTCGATTGGATTAGAGCTATAAGGTTGTCAGACCGATTCTACATCGAGGAGAAATTGTAAGTTACCCAAATTAGTAGGATTTTTGCTCTAAGATGTTTGGTGCATCCGGATGTCAATAGTATGACAGGAAATTGAGAAGCGTAGTCCTAAGATGTTGAGTGCCGACCAAATTTCATGCACTAAATTTATTTCTAAAATAAGTTTGCATCAATTGTTTCTCATGTTCTCAAAACATAAAGTGAGTTACATTCTAAAGTCTTGATAAAACATTTAGCACTCATCAGATTTTTAAACCATGAGCTTAAGCAAACATGAAGTTGTTTAGTTGCACGTGATTGCAAATTGTTATAAAAAATCTTTTTATTCTCGTCTCATGTCTAACGCTATTTTTGGATATTTTAAGATCCGTGTTTCAATGTTATTTGAGGTATTAGGCGAGTAACTGTGGAATTTTTGACTTTGACATTGGATGTCCTCCACGTTTGTTAAGGTTTTAAAGGAAGAGTTATTTCCATGTTTTGAGTCGGAATCTTCTTGGGAATTTTAGTCTGTACGAGTCGCGTTGAATTTTATGGAATATTGTTTTACGACGTTTTGGGCGCGTGAGTGTAGTTTGAGATGCGTGGGTTTTAATTTATTTGCGTGGAAATTTACGAGATTTTACGCATCGTGTCTCATAAAAGTTTTGTTGAAAATGGTCACCTTATCGTACGTTGTGGTTTAAAAAAAATTAATTTAACATTTTAGACTTATTGTCGTCTTATATTTTGTTTATGATTGTGAAATAAAAGATTTTGACACAACTTGGTTTTAGCGTTACTGGGTTTTATGAAAATTCAGTCGAGTCTTCTGGCGTCTCATCTCACAGTATTTTGCGTCACGTAGATATTTTTGGAACGTGTATACATGCATTTTTGTGTGCGTTAATTTATAGGTTTTGTTAATATATGTCACCCTACCTGCTGTTTTGTTAATATGGTGTGCGTTAATTTACAGGTTTTGTTAATATATGTCACCCTACCTGCTGTTTTGGGAAAATTGCATTATCATGTGTCTTACCTTTGGGTTCGATACAAGTGTAAATCGCTGCATACTGTTTGCATTCAACTTTAAATTATACTGTTGGTGTGAGTAAGCATATAAAAGATTTATGTTATTCCAGATAAAACTTTTGTTCTGAACATATTGTAGTTATTGATTTTACTGTTAGAAATTTTCCGCAATGCACTTCAATGAGTTATCGGTATTCACGTCGTTATAATTACTATCCGGGTCAAATGTGATTTATCGGTGCGGCTCAAAGCTTTAAACTTGATTTGAAATTTTATTTACGTTCCTATGGTGTTACTAAATTTAGGATTTAAGCGGATGTATGTGGGCCTTATTGGGGATGTTGTCCTCCGACGTTTTGTGTAATTAAAGGAAACGATTTTAAAGTCAAAGTTATGAGATTTTCCTTTGGGAGTGGCACAAATTTCTATTGCACATGTATAGTGCGGAAAATTATTTTCATATGCATAATATAACTGATGCATGCTAAGACCCTGGTAGCCCGTTTGAAAATTTTGCTGTACATAATTTATTATTATCCCTATTAACGTCAGTACACGTCAAATAAGTTTTGGAAATGTTTTTATATGCGTAGAGTTGGTGATCAATTTTGAAACCTATCGAATGAAGGGTTGTGTATTTTTACCGCACGATTAATTGTTGCAAAACTTGTGTATTTAAAAGTTTTATAAATTTCAAATTGGCATACTAGTTGAAAAACCTTGAACTCATTACGGCTATAGATTTAAAACCCTTGCTGTGAAAGGAGTTGTTATAATGGACTAGAGAAGTCCTTGAGATTTGGGGCGTCGGATGATCCGACTTGTGGCCAACTTTGAATGTTGGGTTTCTGTTTTTGATCTGTGCACGTATGGATAATTGAGGTATTAGATTTATATGTTACCCCTATATATATAAGCGGCATTATTTCCTTTCAGTAAATCTGTGAGTTGAGTCTTGTGCGATTTCTTGAGTGCGGTTTGTTTTGAATTGATGGGTTGATATTGGTTGCATGTTATGTGTTGGAGGTGTACTACCTTTACGGATATTTGGAATATTTAGGACGTTACAGTTTGGTTGTAAAAAGGTATGATCGGAGTTCTCATTCCCATATTAGGTGTTAACTTTAAATCTTTTAGGATCGACTCAGTACAAATCGACCTGCCCTTTTGAGGTCAGTAATCCTTGGAATGTTGGAAGTGTCCCCGTTGGATTACAAGAAATGTTAGCTTCTCGGTAATAGAACTTAAAGGAAGTTAGATATTGGTAATTAAGTGTGGGACTGTACGATTTTTTCTTGCTGTGGTAATTTTGGGACTGATTTGGGCTGATGGTGGAATTTGGATAACAAATTCAGAATCGGGTTGAGCTGGGACGATCTAATCAGTGGGAAGTTGAAGTCACAAACTATCCTTGAGGTAGTGCGTGTCACCCAAGGTTGGGAGACAACCGCAGTCTCATGGTTAAGGACTACGTTAGTAAGATAACTATTCATTCAGATATAAGTGTGATGTCCCCAAGGGGACATTTATTGTGAGGACCGACATAAGGTTATGGTGGTAGTTTTGGCAAGTGGAGTAGATACAACCTATCACTCGGTAAACGTTTCATGGGAATCTAGATTTCAAGGACGAAATCTCTTTTAAGGTTGGGAGGATTGTAACACCCTGATTTTTGAAAACGTATCATTTAAAGCTAATACATAAACCAATATATTGAGGAAAAATAAGATATATTATTTAGGACTTGAATCTTAGATTTTATAGTCTTGATGGATAAATGACTCAATTACGAGTCCAACGGTTCCTTCCGGAGCGAAATTGGAGCTAAAACGAAGAAGTTATGGCCAAAACAGTGTTCGGTACCCTCTTAGCTATTGTGACAGCGATTGTGACAATGTCACTATAGCTGTCACAATAGCCAGAGCTGGCGATTGTGCCAGCGATTGTGCCACTGGCACAATAGCCTGGCACTATAGCCTACGGGTACCAGAGTGTTAAAAGTTGCGATTTTTAGCCCCCTATCCCATTTTCTCACTTCCACTCTCTTCCCTTTCGCTCCCAAACCGATTCCTATCATATTGGTTCGAACCTCAACCATTTCCATGGCCATTTACTTTGATCTTGAAGCATTCCATCATCATCTAAGGTCTTGGAAGTCTAGGATTCAAGGAGCTACCATCTCATCATCTCCATTGTTGTCTCCTTCAAGAAAATCCTAGGGTTTTGAGTTTTATCAAAACCCACCAATGTGAGTTCATCCCTTCTTCTTTCTAACCCTTTAACCAAGTTATAAATGCTTCATTCATAGTTTCCAAGTACTCAATTTCTTAAGTTTTTGGTTGGATGATTTTGGGGAAATTAGGGTTTTGATATCGTTTGGGGATTTGATATAAATTGTTTGGGGAATGATTCGATGTGTTTGGTTATGTTTATTTATGGTTTGTCAGAATCGAGATTCAAAACAAGAATTTAAATAAACACTCTGAAACTTTGTTAAAGAAGTTGCGGAATAACACTTTAACAAGAAATCAATGAAACAATATATAAAATCAAATCACAAGTTATATTGAATTAACTTAATGATTACAACCAAAGCGTCAATCTGTTGAACAAACTCAACAGACGTTCAAAACTTCTCTAATGAAAGGATCACTAATAATCTTGAGGCTAATTTTCTCTTGGAAAACAAAAGACATCTATTCTATAATCTAATACATCTAGACTATATATATAAAACAGATTACAAGATAATTATCAAAGTATTGTTGATCTTTAGCATCCATTCCATAATTATCTTCAGCTCCTTGTCTTTCGCACATATCATCCTTATCAACATTAGCAGCATTAATCTTCTAGAAGTATCTTTATCTTCAGCAGTACTAACATACTAGCAGTAGTTTCCATCTTGCAGTACTAACTCTTCAAGAAGTACTAACTATTCTTCTAGCAGTACTAACCTTTCAAGCAGTATTAATACTACTAGCAGTAGTAATTTCTTCAAGTAGCAGTACTAATGTCTTCAGCAGTAGTAATCTTCAATACTCAGCAACACTATCCAAACTTAGCATATTTCAGACCCAACAATCTCCCCCTAAGTTAACTTTTGTAAACAAGAAGTTAAGTTCTTCAGAATACGGTCTTCATGATGCTTTCAAAATTACTGCTCAAATTCCTAGATCAGGATTCAATCCCATACTTTGATTGATGGTTCTTTTAATCACAAATCTGGCCATTTCTGAACCTGTAGGGCAGACCAACTTAGCTTTCAGCATCCCTTGCAACTTTACTTTGCTTTGGTCATACACCTTATCAACCAGATAGTACTCATGAAAGCTTTTATCAATGGTTATGACATAAACTCCAGATCTTTCAATAAGCATCCAGTGATCAATGCTTTTAAATCCTTTTCTGTGCACGTCTTTGATAAGATATTCAACTTTGGCAGGGTCAAACATCATGCACAAATATTCCAGAGCCATTTTTGTTATGCTCATCCTTTCTCCTTTTAACAAGTCACCATACAAATTCAATCCAACCTTGTACATTTCTTCCAAATCAGATCTGGTACAACTTTTGATTATCTTAACCCAGGTTGAATAAACCTCATACTTGTCACCCATTCTTTTGATTCTGAAGTATTCTTTGCCTTTATCCATCAAAGTATCCCAATGAATGATCTCTGGGGCTTTTACTGAGATAGGATCTGCTTTCAATGGTTCTTCATCTATCACTGTCATATACAAGTCAAACTGCTCATCAGATTGTCTTAACTGTTCTGAAGGTTGTTGTCTTGATTACTCTTGACTCTGCTCTTGAGTTTCAACATGTTCTGCTTGTTTCTGCTGCTCTTGTTGTTTATGCTCTTTCTCACCTTCCTCAGTTCTAGGCCTTTTTGCCTTTTTCTTTGAAGGAATTAACTTCATTCTTTTAATAGCTCCAATCTTCTGAGCTAAAGTCTCTTTCTTCATGACTTCTATCTTTTCTTTTGTAGGAGTGTCTTCTTCACTGTCAGGGAAAGGCTGTTGAATGTTCAGATCATGTCTTTCTTTCAAATTCAACCCTTTGATTGAAGTCTCCTTTCAGCTTGGCCATCTCCTTGTTGTATAAGTCTTCTATCCTACTGAAAGACATTTTTGTAAACATCCCTTCAGGAACTCCAACAGATCCTTTCAAGAAGTTTATCATTTTTCTTCTTTCTTGTGTAGCTAGAAAGGTCTTTGAAGGCTTCTTTTGTCTTGTTGCTTTCATAACCACCCTCTTTGCAGCAGTTTTCAAGCTCTTCTGGTATTCTTCATTGAGCCTTTTTGCCAGATCTAAGGCAAGCTTTTTGTCTTTAGCTTTTTGGATTTCATTCTCCTTTTCAAGTTCCTTCTCAAACTGTACATTTAACTCATTTGCCAATTCTGCATCCAAATCTATTTGTTTCTGCTTCTTTAAAGGTTTCACAGGCTCAACCATCTTCTCTTTCCCTTTCTTCTTCTTGGCCTCTGACATACTGACCTCTTTCTTTTTCTTGTCTGATCCTCCTTCTTTAATCACCACTCCCTTAGTCTTTTGAGTGGCCTTAGGAGTGTCATTATTCACCTTCACCAGAGTCTCTGCAATCTCTATTTCTTCTATAAACATCCCAGTTTCTGCTGCTGCTTTCTCTGTTTCAACTGCTTTGGCAGTTTGTACTTCTGGTTTAGTAGTTACTGCTGCTTCTACAGTTTCTTCTTCTTTCATCATTGTTTCTGCTGCTTTCACACTCTGATCTTCCTCAACCTTCTTTTTAGCTTCACCACTAATCTCCCCCTCAAATTTGAATTCCATTCCAACTGAGCTTTCCTTCTCAACTTAATTTTGATTCTCCCCCTTTTTGGAAGCATCATGAGCACTTCCCCTTTTCTTCAAGACATATTGCTTTCTCTTCTTTTTGTGTACCAAACTGAGTACCATCTTCTTGAGTTTGGTTATCTACACTTGTTGAGAAGTGATCACCTTTTTCAACTCCTTTATCTCCAAGTCCTGATTGATTACATCCAAGTTCACATTGCCAATGGTTTCCATCAATTCATCATAGTTATATCTGTCCTCACCTCCTTTAGGTGTGTTGACCACCCTTGAAGGATCATGGGATCTTTTAGTAGAGGCCTTCTGCCTAGCAGAAGCACCTACTACCCCCTTGGTTTCTTGGCACCTGGGACCTTTAGATGATTTCTCATCCAAAGTTGCCGTGGGGAAGGTCTTAGTCATATTCACACTGTCCTGATCCACACCATGTGCAGAATCAGTAGTGTGAGCCTTGCTGCCAACATGCTCATCCTTCTCCTTAGAGAGCACCTTCTTGGGGTTGGGAGACACCCCTGTGGATTCCCTTTGGATATTCTTTAATGGAGAATGTTCCATCAGAGGGCTTGTAGGCTTTTGGGGTGTAGGTACATGAAGGGAAGGAACCTTCTGTACCTTTTTCCTTGCATATTTTTGAGTGATTGGGGGATTTGGCTTATCAACAGTGGTCTGAGGAAGAATATTTGAAGTGAATGGTGTGGGTAAGTCATTAGTGGGTTGTTCAGATATGAGTTGTGACCCTGATGCCTCACCGTGGGAATGGGACACAACCATCATTGTAGAGAACAATGGTGTGTCTGTTCCAGAGAAGTCCTTACTAGGACTTCTCATATTGGAAAATACCTTCCCTTTGGGAGGTTTAGGTACATACACCTCTTTAAAAGAGGGTAAACCCGTCAATTCCTTGTTCAATACTTCTTGTACAAACCTTGGATACATATAATATCTTTTGGTTTTGGTGTTGGTATCCAAGTTTGACATCAAATCATTTAGAATCATTTGAGAAAAATTGAACTTTCTGGAGGTAGCTAAGCAGACAAGAGCATAAGTTATTGTACTGCTAAACTCACTCCATCCAGTTGTCTTGCGAGATAAGCAATGTCGAAGAGTATGAACGAAGAATCTCCACTGAGGTGAAAATTTTCTTTTGAAAAACTTGTAAACCCCAGTAGGACCTTTATACCCCGTTCTGCCAATTTCTTGGAAGAGATCTTCCTTTGAAAGAGTAGTAATACCTGAGGCATCATCTAGACGTAGATGAGTGTGAATGCAGGTTTCTGTGATTGTGATAGGTTTATCACAGACCCTTGATTGAAAGACCTGATTGCCATCAACATTCTGAATGGAGGCATTGGCCCAGAACTATCTCATATGATTCACATAGATGGTGGGATTCACCGTTAGCGCATAAGCAATAGGTGATTGTGATAAGAAATCCACAATTTCATGAAAACCCTCAGCTTGTTTTGGTTTTTGTAACATTGCAAGCTCATTGTGGTGATCAACAAAATAAAGTTCTGCCATCTTTCTGATAGATTCTAGGGTTCGAAACTCAACTAGGGTTTACACACTGGTAATCAAGAATTCTAAAGAGAGAGAGAGGATGAAAACTCGCTGGAAATTCAAAGAGTCGTTTGGGTTTTGGCGGTCAGAGAGGGTATTTATAGGTTAAGGGTTTCAGTTAAAAGCAGTACTAAGTACCCTAGCAGCATTAACAAACCCGCAGTATTAACCCATATCAGCAGTAGTAACCCATACCGGTAGTATTAACACAGACTAGCAGTATTAACATATACCAGCAGTATTAACACTGTGTGGAAGTAGAAATAAGGCAAGCAGTAGTAACTTTGCACTAGCAGTATAAACCACCTAGCAGTGGTAACCTTACTTAACCATATTTGAACTGTCAGCTGGAGTAATAGTGAGAGCAGTATTAACCTAACCAGAAGTACCCAGTATCTAATCAACAAAGCAATCTGAAACACTTAAACACAAATGGTTAGCAGCACCATGCACAAAGAAATATGAAAAAGCAACCATTTAAGAATATATACAGAAATGGTACATGAAGAAAATCACAAGAGGATTATTCAGTGTTTATCATGCCTACACTTGTGACCAAATCACTATCAGAATATGCAAGCAGATCAAATGGTGAGTCATGAGGATACCAAAGACCCAATCTAGGTTGTCCTTTGAGATATCTAAAGATCCTTTTGACTGCTTGAAATTGGGATTGCTTAGGCCTCACTTGAAATCTTGCACACACACAGACAACAAACATAATGTATGGTCTTGAAGCTGTTAGATACATGAGGGAGCCTATCATAGATATATAATGATGAACATCCACATCCTCCCCCTCAAGATCTGCAGTAATCTATTTGTGTGTTTCCATAGGTGTGCTTGCAGGCTTTGCTTCTGAAAATCCAAACTTTGTAAGTATATCCTGCACATACTTGTATTGACTTATGAAAATTCCATCTTTCTTCTTTTTAACCTGTAGCCCAAGGAAGAATGCGAGTTCACCCACAGAGCTCATTTTGAATCTTTTATGCATCAGCTCCTCAAACTCCTTGCACATATGATCTTTTGTGGATCCAAATATGATATCATCCACATAGATTTGGACAAGCAGGATGTCCCTCTTCTTCCTTTGAATGAAAAGGGTCTTGTCAATGATTCCCCTTTCAAAACCATTTTCCAAGAGATAGGTAGATAGAGTGTCATACCATGCTCTTGGTGCTTGATGTAGCCCATAGAGTGCCTTCTTTTATTTGTATACTCTGTCAGGAAAGTTAGGATTCTCAAACCCTGGAGGCTAACAAACATACACTTCTTCTTCAATTTTCCCATTGAGGAATGCACTCTTAACATCCTTTTGATATACTCTGAACTTCATGAAAGAAGCATAGGCTAGAAACAGCCTAATTGCCTCAATTCTGGCTACTGGTGAAAACACTTCTTCATAGTCTATCCCCTCTTCTTGTGTGTAACCTTGTGCCACAAGTCTGGCCTTATTCTTTATCACTATCCCTCTCTCATCTTTCTTATTCCTGAAAATCCATTTAGTTCCAGTTGCCCTGTGTCCTTGTGGAAGGTCAACCAGATCCCACATATTTTGGAACACAAACTGCAGCAGCTCCTCTTGCATTGCTTCTATCCAGCTTGGGTCTGTCATTGCATCATATGCCTTCTTGGGTTCAATCTGGGATAGAAAACAGAACAATAACCCTGACTGTAAGTCTTTCAATCCTCCTAACTTACTTTGATGCCATGTGATTATGGGAGAATTGATATCACCAATCACCAACTGAGGAGGATGATTCTTCTGAGTTCTTGTTTGATGGGCAACCTCCTCATTAATATTTGCATCCAGATTAGTGTCATTCTTTTCAGGAGTGTTTCCACCAAATACTGAAGAATTTTCTTCATCAGAATCATCTTCTGACAATGTGGGCTTTTCTGGACCTATGTTTCCTGAACCTGAAGGATGAGCATCCTCTTTATCACCTTTATCCTCTTCATTACCTTTATCATCTTCAGCCTGTTCTGGTTCAGAATCCTCTGTTTCTGAATCATCCTTCTTTTCTTGTTGACAAAATTCAACAGGATTAACTGTAGGTATAGGGAACAGCACAAACTCTGGTTTCTGTGCTTGTACCTTTTCTGAACTTGTTCCTGCAATTTGTACATTACCAAATCCCAAAGAATTAGTTAGTGAATCAATGTCAAACAGCCAATCAGGACCTGTACCAATCAGATTTGGTGTGTTCTCATTGCATTCGACATTGTCACTTTCCTCTATAATCCTGGAAGAACTGTAGAATACTCTATATGCTTTGCTCTGAGAGGAGTATCCAACAAGAAATTCATCCTCAACTTTGCTTTCAAACTTGCCTAAATAAGATTTGGTGTTGAGAATTGTGCAAGGACACCTAAAAGGTTTGAAAAATCCAATAAAAGGTTTCTTCTTTTTGAAAAGTTCATAAGGTGTCTTTCCTTGGGATTTGACTACTAGAACTCTGTTTTGGACATAACAAGAAGTATTAACTGCTTCTGCCCAAAAAGTAATGGGTAATTTTGAATCTGCCAACAGAGATCTAGCAGCCACAATCAATGTCCTATTTCTCCTCTCAGCAACACCATTTTGTTGAGGAGTCCTAGGAGCACTAAATTGTCTCTCAATACCTTTAGTCTCACAAAAGTTGTTTAAGTCAATGTTTTTAAACTCAGTTCCATTATCAGATCTTATGACTTTAACTCTTAGATTTGTTTGGTTTTCAATCCTAAGGACAAATGATTTGATCAGTCCACTTGTCTCATCCTTAGTCCTCAGAAAATATACCCAAGTAAATCTAGAGAAATCATCAATAATGACTAAGCAATAGGATTTCTTACCAATACTCATCACATTTGTAGGACCAAAAAGATCCATATGCAATAACTGAAGGGGTGAAGAGATTGTGTTTATTTTTTTGGACTTATGAGAAGTTTTGTGTTGCTTGCTTTTAAGACATGCAACACAATGATCATCACATGAAAACACTTTTTGAGGCAAACCTCTCACAAGGTTGTTTTTCACAAGTTTATTCATAGTTTTAAAATCCATGTGACACATCCTTCTGTGCCAAAGAAATGATTCATCTAAAGAAGCTTTTGAAAACAGACAATTAAGTGATGAATCAGATGAAGCACTCTCGAAGTCCAAACAATAAACATTATCCTTTCTAGGAGTTCTAAGTAGTATCATATTTTCATCAACTACCTTGAATCCTGGAGCAAGGATAATACATTCAGTATCACTAAATAATATACTATGTTTCTTGTCAAAAATCTGTGATACACTTAACAGGTTGTATCTCAATTGCTCAACATAGTAAACATCTTCAAAATTCATCTTACCTTTTGATAATATACCTTTACCACTTATCTTACCTCTTTCTGGATTGTCACCAAAAGCAACACGTCCTCCATCAAACCTTTTGAAATTTTGAAGGCAGTCCATGTTACCTGTCATGTGCCTAGAGCAACCACTATCTACATGCCAAATTCTCTTCCTCTTGAGCTGTTGGTTGCCCTGCACATAAAATAAAACAGTTAGTGTTTTGAGGGAACCCAAGACAAAATGATCTTGGGTTGCCCTTTCTCATCAACATACTCATAATCAGTAAGCTTAGTCTTGATGAGATGATCAGAATTTGGAATCTCATGGCTGGAATACTTTGTCAGAATTATAGGTTTGACAGTATTAACACTGGTAGTAGTACTATCTTTGATAGCAGTACTAACTTGATCAACAGTACTAACTTGGTTAGCAGTACCAACTTTGTTAGCAGTAGTATTGCTATCAGTAGCACTATTTCTGTTAGCAGTGCTTTTTGAGGTAGCAGTACTAACAGGTTTAATGCATTTTGGAACCCAAATTTTGACAAAGTTGTTTGCTTTTCTATTCTTTGTGTTACTCCTTGATTTGCTTGGAATATCTTGTTTTGTTTTAGCAAACTTATTCTGAATATGAGATTTTGCAGTACCAGTTTTCATTGGTGCTGTTCTCATATTCTCAGCCATGTGGTTCCTTGATCTTCTTGATTGCTTCCTATAACCAACAAAATTTTGTATTTGTCTTTGAAAAGTAATTCTTTGGTTAACAGGATTGAAATAACAGTGTTTGGCTAAATGATTCAACTTGCCACAAATAAAACAAGGCTTTGGTCTGTTGATTTTCCTAAGATCAATTCCTTGTTTTTGAGCCCACTGGTTATTTCTGTTTCTCTGATTTCCCCTTATGTAATCATGTTGATGGGGCTTGTTCTGTTAACAAGTACAGGGATTTACAACCGTAGTTTGCATATAGTGATCTCCCTGTACCTTTTCCTTCCCTTTTCTGGAGGTCTTAGCTTTCTCACTCTTAACAATCTCTTCCCCAATCTTAGACTTCTCCACTTTCTCACTCTTGACAAATGGTTTACCCTCCCTTTCATTTGTAAGAATATGGTTTTCTAGGGGAATTTCTTTCTGGTCTTCCTTATTCTTATCCTCAGTGTTCTCTTCTTCAGATTCTGCCTCAACCACTATTGTATGTAGTGGATCTACTTCTGTGGCTCCTTCAGGTATTTCTTTCTTATCTTGTCTTTCTAAGAGGTCTGTGGTGGGTGGAATAAATTTGTTATTGTAAGGTGGAGGGGTGTTGTTGTAGCCTATACCTCTTCTCAGTTTGTCATGAACTTGAGATTTGAGTAAAGTGTCCATTGCTTTAGAAGCATTGGAAAATTTCTCAATGTCTAATTTGGCCTTCTCAAATTCACTCCTAACTTTCTCACATTCCTCTCTAGCCTTCTCTAGCTTAATCTCTAACTCCTTCTTCTCCCACTTTCAATAGTTGTGATCATATGAATGTTGAAGTTCATTGGCCTGATATGCCTTAATTTGTTCTTCAAAATTCACAATGATCAAATTAGACTCTCTCCTATGTTTCTCCAATATTTTAAGATCATCACACATGCTCTGATTGTGATCCCTGTACTTCTTAACAGCTTTAAGACAGGCTTTAGAGCAAAGTTTAGATTTTACCTCTGTGGGAATTGCAGTGCTTGAAGACTCTGAAACCTCAGCCATCAATGCTTGATTCTGAATTGCCTCATCTGCTTGATTGTTGATTGTTGCTCCCATGCTGTTGAGAAATTCCTCCTCTGCATTCCCTTGCAAAGTGCCCTGGTTTATGACACTTGTAGCATTCCACTTTGGATTTGTCAAATCCAGCACCATCTTCTCTTCTCATGGCAAAGTTGTTTCTTCCTGTTCTTTTAATGAATCTTTTGATTCTCATGGTGAGCATTGCCATTTGCCACTTGATATCCATCTCTTCAAGGTTATCAACATTGATCTGCTCCAGATCATCGTTAATAAGAGAAGATTTTGCATGGCTAGCAAGAAAAGCTTCCAAAACAGAATCATTGAGTCCATCCTGTTTTGAGCCATAAGCAGCACTAACTGATTTTGTATTTGCAGAAGAATCAATAGTAGATGATAAGAGAGCAACATTGTGAGAGTATCCAAATGGCTTCTTCTTAGATTCAACTTCTGCTTCAAACACCCTGAGATCATTGTAGAGATCATCAAGTTCCTTATCCTCCAGATTATCATTCTGCTTGAATGATAATGTATACATTACCCATTCTTCACTAAGAGATCTTAGAAACTTTCTGTTGACATTATCCTGGTCCATCTTGACACCAACAGTGGCCAATTCTCCAATCAACTTGTTGAACCTATCAAAGGTTTGAGTCATAGACTTATTCTTTGTAGACATAAAATTTTCATATTGTTGCTTGAGAATTGCTTTCTGATTTCTCTTAGTGCTTTTGGTACCTGAAAACCTCTTCTCCAAAGCGTTCCACAGGATTTTGGCATCAACACAGTTGCAAAACTGATGTTGGTATTCATTAGGAATTGCCAAGAGCAGAGTGCTCAAGGCTTTCATCTCAGTCTGCCTCATCTTTCTTTCTCCATCAGTCTTTGGTGGAGGTGTCTTGCCATCTGCTCCCATATCTCTTTCATTGGAGGGACTATTCTCAATGATATCCCACATTGAGTAGTCTGTGAGAAGTATATACTGCCTGATCCTGATTTTCCACATGTCAAACTCATTAGATTTGAGCATGGGAACCTTTGAAACAAGAACATTGTCGTGTGATCCGTCCATGATGATTATTGATTTATGAGTTCCTTCGCTCTGATACCACTTGTCAGGATCGAGATTCAAAACAAGAATTTAAATAAACACTCAGAAACTTTGTTAAAGAAGTTGCGGAATAACACTTTAACAAGAAATCAATGAAACAGTATAGAAAATCAAATCACAAGTTATATTGAATTAACTTAATGACTACAACCAAAGCCTCAATTTGTTGAATAGACTCAACAAACGTTCAAAACTTCTCTAATGAAAGGATCACTAATAATCTTGAGGCTAATTTTCTCTTGGAAACAAAAGACATCTATTCTATAATCTAATACATCTAGACTATATATATAAAACGGATTACAAGATAATTACAAAAGTATTGTTGATCTTTAGCATTCATTCCATAACTATCTTCAGCTCCTTGTCTTTCGCACAAATCATCTTTATCAATATTAGCAACATTAATCTTCTAGCAATATCTTTATCTTCAGCAGTACTAACATACTAGCAGTAGTTTCTATCTTGCAGTACTAACTCTTCAAGCAGTACTAACTATTCTTCTAGCAGTACTAACCTTTCAAGCAGTATTAATACTACTAGCAGTAGTAATTTCTTCAAGTAGCAGTACTAATGTCTTCAGGAGTAGTAATCTTCAATACTCAGCAGTACTATCCAGACTTAGCATATTTCAGACCCAACATGGTTGAATATGTATGAATTTAGGTTTTTGGAAGTTTTGACTTGAGAATCCAAGTGTTCTTCAAAGGAGCTCTAGTTGGGGGAAAAATCTAGATTTAGCCTAAATCTAGTAAGGTGAGTTGAAGTTGATTTGTGAAAACGGTGTACATGCCAAAATGTTTATTTTAAAATGTTTGCGTTTTACCTCAATTTGTTAATTGCTGATAAGTTTTAGTTATTTTGAAATGTTTAGTTTTATAAACATGTTGAGACACCCATTTTCGGATTTTGTGCATTTTGATAAATAATCATATATTTGGGTATCTAAATGATTTATTTCATGGAGTATAATTTCGAGTATAAATTCATTTTATTCGGTGTCATGGGATGATTTGAAAGGATAAATGGTATAAACTCATTTGAAAAATGTTTTGTCCCAATCTAATTTATGTTGGAGTTATTTGTGTGTTTTGAAACATGGGTTGCATTATTTCGGGTCGTTTACGTTTGATTTCATTTTATGATTTTCAACGTTGGGTCTTTGGATTGGTTGAGCTTATAGCTTAGTTTGGATTTTGTTGGGTCTTGGGGGACACTTGTTCGGTTTTGGTAGCTCAATGTAGAACGCTTGGTTATGATTTGCATTTATTGCATCTTATTTGGGAATTACATGTTTTGAATGCATTAGTTCATTCGTTTTGAGTCATGTAATGTTTCAGCCCCGTCTGCTATGGATCCATGAGCACTTTTGTATTTTATCCGGTGTTGGGACGACTAGTTTTCCACATCGAGGCACGTTCGGCATTGGATGTGATGTAAGTCCTTCGTGCTCGTATCAATTGGTGTATGCTGAAAGATGCTGAGCTCGATACATTTATTGCTTTATCCGATGGTGGAACGATTAGTTTTCCCCATTGAGGCGCGGTTGGCTTCTTTGGTATGGTGTAAGTCCTCCATGCTAGTATCTATGGGTGTATTCTGAAAGATGTTGAGCCCGATACTTATACCACTTTAACGTAATGTGTGGCTTACTCTGTGCACGTCACATTATGCGGAATCGGGTTTCCCCCGTCACCGAAAGGTGTTATTTTTGAGCTGAGTCGTGTATTATTTGTTTTCGATGACATTATTCATACATGAATTTATTCCATGTTTTATGGGTCGAGTATTAATCCCTACCCGTGTTTTGGGATGTTTTGGGATATGAAGTATTATTACATTATCATAAATTGGGGGTTATTTTATATCCACGTTTTGAGTTTGGGTTATCTCCCTTATGGTATAATTTTAGAGACTTGAGTTTACTCATATTTTGGTCGTTTGTTTTATAAAGCTTACTCAAATTTCCTTAATTGAGCATTACCATTATTCACGTTTCAATTAAGTGTTGGATTGCATCATTTAATGAAAGAGTGTTTTGGCGTTTAGGCGACCATCTATAAAATGCATATTATTTGTAAATGAGTTGTTCCGTTATTTTAAAGTAAATCATTTTTAAAGGATCATGATTATAAGTTACAATATTTCCATTTTACGTTTTCTTTATAATCTTGATATAAACTCTTGAACTCACTAGGCGTTAAGCCTAACTTTTTATTTGTCGGCATGTGCACCAGGTTCCAGATGGGGTTTGGTCCTAGCTGTCCCAAGAAGAGATGTGCTTAGTTCTCCCGAGTATAAGTTAGTGAAGACTTCCGTAGTTTGGAGATAGTGGCTTTTATTGGGTTTTAGTAGCACCCGTCCTTATTATAAACCGTATGTATAGAATGAATGTGTGTGTTGAGGTTAAATATTAAATTGTGGTTGTAGATGTATCTTTTATTGGTGTATTTAGAAAATTTTAAATTAGTTGCTATTTTCAGAATTCAGGGTGTTACAAAATGGAACCCATATTCTTACCCTTTCCCATTTAAGAGGAGGATCAGGTCGAGTGCTAACTGTTTCACGAACTAGTGTGATTGGTGGAGATCAGATGGGATGATCTGTCGGAGGTTGGTCGGGGTGACCTATTGGATAGGTAAGTAGGGGTACACTAGCAGAAGACTGCTCGGTTGATTGATGATCTGGAACCACGTGCTCAAAAAGTCTATTATAGTCACCTTGTTATATGTACTCTTCATCATCAAAAATACACAATTCATCGACTTCAGCTTGGAACGCAACTATTTCATTTTCTGTGACTATCTGTTCAGCCTCTGGATCAATCTCTGAGAATGGATCAACAATAATAGCCCAATTGTCCTGATCATCATATGAACCTCTATCAACCGTTGGATTGGTGTTATGTAGAACTAAATCCATAGCCTAGTCCTGAGCCTGACCCCGTCCTTTGTTCGGTGTATCTATAACCATCTTTGTCTGTCCCTCTTCAGAAACCACTGCCTGTGTTGACTCGGGCTCGGATGTGCTTTGGTGCTTTCCCCCTCATGATGATCAGGATCGTCCTGGTGATCATGCCTGCGCTTGAGCCCTTCTGCCTGACCTCTACAGGTCGTTTCCAAGGATGTAACCCTGTCAGTAAGTGTAGCTAGAGATTGTTGCATGGACTGAAGGGTGACGATTAGTTTCTGGATAGTATCAAGTGATATAGTAGGTAGGGGTGGGGGTGTAGGTGGTGATACTTGGGAACGTAGTAGATATATTAGGTCGGCATCTTGGGAAAGCTCAATGTGGGATTAGGATAATTGTTTGGCCAGTAACATGGATTTGAGGTAATCTATTGAATAATCGGTGAGTGGAGGTGGTGGTAGTAGTGTTTCAGGCTTAGTCATCGGAGCTTTGCTTTTCATCATTCATTTCAATGCATCCACCTGGTCTTGCATTTCAACCCTCTTATAAGATTGGACAACCTTTAGGGAGCCGTCCAGAAAATCCCTTGTGACGAACTATGGGAAGTTAACACTTGGGTCATGTTGACTTCCAGTTGTGGTAACGACTGTTCAAGTTGTACCGCCTACGGTCACAAATGGCTTCATAATAGCTGTGGTAGGACTTCCACCCAACCTCTTAAACCTCCCGAAGGTAGAGTTACTGTAGGTGTTCCGGTTGGGTCACTAAGACGTCCAACGATAGCTGATAGTGGTGACGGTATCCTAGCCAAGGGAATGATATCTGCAAGTGGCTCTAAACTCAATTGTACACTAAAAGACGTTGAGAACTGGGGCAATTGTCCTCTTGTTTCAATACCGGAACTCTCCAAGTGAGAGACAGGTTGAATATGTGCTGAGTCCCCATGAGAATGTGAAACCAACATCTGTTGAGAGATGTTGGAGTGGCTAGGAGGGGTGTGCAACTGCGTCGCTAGGTCCAAAATTACTTCTTCAATACCCTGTCCCAACACATGAGACTAGGTAGCAGATGTGGCTACCTGGCTGACACTAGCCTAGGGAAGGTCAACCTGAGATGTTTGCCTTATCACACGTACACGCTCACAATCATTTTTTCTTCTCCTTTCTCTCTCTATGAATATTTTCATTTTCAACTGAGTCTCCCTCAACACTCCTTGTTTCTCCAGAAGAGGTTTGGGAAGGAGATGTATGAGTAGGTGCAAATTCGGTGTGGGGGAAGGATTGGGTATCTTCGGATTAAGTGCCAGTGGTAGAGGTGGATTAGGCACCAACGATCTCAGTCGCGGTGTCAAAAGATGACTGAGTGTTGACAGTCTCGGTCGATGGGGTATCCACGATGACTGGGACGTCAAGTAGTGTGGTTTCCACCTCCGGAATCTGAAGTCGGACTCTGGTGGTGTAGGCGGTCGGTGTGAATATCTAGCCTCGCTTAGTCGCAAAACACCGCCCTCGACATTTCTCCTCACCAAATTTTCTCTCATCACACCCTGTCCGGGATCCGCAGCTCTCTGGACTCTCACCATTCGTGCGTGGACCCTCAAGCCACTCAGGTCTTGCTCCTTGGGGAGGTCCTTCCGGGATGGATGGACCATTGGAGCAACTATGTCGTGTGTGCACCTATACTCTATCACACTCGGTGCCGTGGGACTCGCATAGGCTAGTAAGCAATCAGGAATTTGCCTCGGTGCAATGTTTGCGATTTTGACTCTACTCTGAAGTCTATGCATAGAGTTGTGAGGGCATACCATATGTGAGGGTTGGCGAGCTATGGTGGGATGAATCTCCATATAGATCCGGATGAGTAGCTGTAGAAACCTCATAAAAGGTATGAAGTTCCGTCGCCTATTGGTTGCGTTGTCTCGGATCTTCTGATGTAGCTCATACCAGAGAATATCAGCGTAGTCGAGGTGGGGGTGGTAGGCAACACCGTGAAAGAGCCGCAGAAAGTTGGCACTGCTCTGATCGATTCCCTTGGTGATGGCAGATAGGCACCTTTTGAGAATAGTGAAGAGCGTGTACTACAGTGGAGTTTAGTGACGACGGTTGAATGACAATGTGAATGGTAGAGGTACCGCATATCCCAATGAGTGGATGTCTTGGCATAATGTGGCCTCGGAGACAATTGAATCAAAATGGGTTCTGCCCGGTATGGAGTCAGCGATGGGTAGGCGGAGAAAATGTCGGAAGAGTTCCCGAGTAATAACGATGTGAGTGTCATATATTCGGGACTCCATATGGAATCCGCCTTGTCGTCTATGTGGGTGAGAGATCTCCAGAACTGTTGGAGATAAATCTGAGTGACGTCTGCCGTTGCGGTAAGAGCATAAGCTAGAGGTTGGCCTCTGAGGATCTTAACAACCACCTAGTGTTGACATTGGAGTGTTGCAAAATCCAGGTGGAAGTTGTTCGGTGTGAGCGGGAGGAACTGATCAGGGTGGATCAGTGCCGCGTTGGCAACGGGATCAATTCCTTCATTTGGATTCTGAGCCATTGTACCTGCAAAGATGACAGTTAATACTTTGGTACAACTTAATGCAAAGTTTATTTTAATGATTACTCGGAGATTGTAAAGCAATTGACCAACAGTTGAGACCTTAAAGAAATCAACATCTCATATTGAAGGGTACCCGGAAACCACGTTTCCGGGTTAAGGTCACAATGGATTGTGAAAAACTGATTGTCAACTTGGAATGCACTTTAAAGAAAAAGTTTTCGCATGGAGTATTCCAATCAAGAGCACATGAAAAACTTACAGTAACAAATCCCTAAAAATAAGCAATATAGAACCTATCCTCAACGTGATAAATAAATGAGCAAAGTTCATTATCAACTAATTAACCGTAAGAAAAAGCAATTCAACAATCCAAGTTAAGGACAAAACATAACATCGGTTAGGGGACAGGGTCACGGCTCGGGTGAGGATGGAACAAGTACAGGGAGGCGGCACGGGGCGGTCCGGAAACAACGTGCCGGGAGTCGGCTTGGGTACCGGGAGTCCATGACCCTAGAGGCGGACCAAGAGAAGGGACCCCGATATGTACCGGGAAGGTCTTAGTGCCGGGAAGGCCTCAGGATTTATCAGGCACCAGGTACCGGGAGACGGTACCCGGGTGCCGGGAGGTACAAAATCAGTCGGTCGAAGACCCGGGAGATAGCAAGGCCCTGGGAAAGTCAGTTGGTACCGGGAGACCGAGACTTGACCCCAGGAGTTGACATGCCCCCGGGAAACCTAGGAACTGGGAGTCAATTTTAGGTACCGGGAAACATCAATTAACAAAGATAATAGTAAGATCACATGGTCATCAATTAACATTTATATGTGTAAACCCTAAACACATAATCAAACCTAAACAAACCAACATTCACTCTCTAGAACCCATGAATTCGAACACCAAACAAAAAAACGATAGCCAATAACCCAAAATCAAAATTAAACAGGAATCGACCTCCTTAATCACCAACATCGATTCAATAGACAAAACACAGAACCCGGTAATAGGTTTGTCGATCGAAACCCTAGAACAGGGGCGAGATCGGGAAGAGGGCGACGAGAACGGCGGTCGACGAGATCGGGAAGAGGGCGGCATTGGAAATCGATCGAAACATTAACCCGGGGCTATGAAGGTCGCCTCCGACCTTGGCGGTGGTGACGGTGGTGAATTGAGAGGGCTACCGGGGGTTTCGAATACGCAAACGAGAGAATGGTTGATGTCTGTGGAACCCGGGGCCACTTATGGAGGTCTCCCGGGCTGATCCCCACTTTTAAACCGACTTAGGTCGGTATTGGGTTCCCGGTTAGGCCCGGTTATCCCGGGTTCCGTGTGGACCGGGTTCCCCGTAGTCCCCGGGTCTTGATGTTTTTAATCAAATAAAAGAATTAAATTGAAATATAAAATAAATTAAAACAAACATACCTTAAGAAAAACAAACTAATTAAAAAAAAACTTCAAACGAAACTAAAATAAAAATTAAAAAGATAAAGACAAAAAATAAAAGACTCCCCCTCGGATGGAGAAACCGTTTTCCTATTATGCAAAATAGCGAAACACAAGAAAACTTACTTGCTCCCCCTCAAATGTAGAACGATAAAAACTAACAGATGTCTATACGGTGTGGCTCCCCCTTAACACATGAGCAAACGATTAACCATACCAGGAATGACAAAGGAAAGAAAAAAACAAATGAAAGATAATTAACGAAATCTAACTTATTAATACAGAAGTTTGAATCCTAAAGAGAACGTTACGAGTAGAATGCAAGAACCAATGAGTGTTAACTTATGCATCCATAGACACATCGTTGGAGCATTAAGTCACAGTCATTCGTTATTGAATAGAACTAGTACGGGTCTTTAGAAATGGTCAAACTTTCAGATTAAGCATACCTAGCTTGGACACTAGATATTAAAAACGTTTTTCGTCCAAGGCTTTGGTAAACAGATATGCTATCTGATGTTCTGTATTAACAAAATAGAGTTCGATTGTACCTCTTTCGACATGATCTTTGATGAAATGATAGCGAACATCTATGTATTTTATCTTTGTGTGTTGGACAGGATTACTTGATATGGGAATGGTGCTCTTCGAGTCGCAGTAAATAGAGATCTTCGAGTAGTTGAACCCATAGTCCTTGAGCTGGGTTCGCATCCAAATTACCTGCAAGAAGCAACTAGCGGTGGCTACATACTCTGCCTCAGCAGTAGAGGTTGAAACACAGTTCTGGTTCTTCGATGCCCAACTGACTAGTCGATCTCCTAAGAAATGGTCATGTCTCGATGTGCTCTTCCGAACCAACATGTTTCTGGCATGGTCAACGTCTGAATAAGCCGTCAGCTCAAAACATGTCTCTTTCGGGTACCACAAGCCAAGATCAGCAGTACCTTTCAAAACCTGTCTCTTTTGGTTTTGATTGAAATCTTGCACATAAGAATGTCGAAAACATAATGTCTGGCCTGCTAGCCGTCTAGTACATCAGGGAACCTATCATTCCTCTATAAGTCGTAGCATCCACATCCTTTCCGTCGGGATCGGATTGTAGCTTAGTTCATGTAGACATGGGTGTTTTTATAGGTGCATAATTTTCCATCTGGTATTTCAGAAGAATATCTGAGTTGTACTTAGATTGATTTATGAAAATTCCAGTTGATAATTGTTTAACTTGAAGACCCAGGAAATAATTCATTTGACCCATCATACTCATTTGAAAATTCTTACCCATTAAGACTGAAAAGTTGTGACAATACTTGGGGTTTGTTAAGCCAAAGATTATATCATCAACATAAATTTGTACAACAATAATATCGTGCTTTTCCTTTTTAATAAACAAAGTAGTATCAATCTTATCTTTGGAAAATCCATCTTTAATTAGAAATGATGAGAGTACATCATACCAGGCTCGTGGTGCTTGCTTAACACCATACAAGGCCTTATCTAGAATGTAGACGTGATGCGGCTTGTCATGCCTCACGAAGCCTTCGGGTTGCGATGCATACACTTATTCCTTGAGAACGCCGTTGAGAAATGCGGTCTTCACATCCATTTGAAACACTATGAAATTCTAGTGAGCGGCGTAGGCAAGGAACATTTGGATGGCTTCAATGCGAGCAACCGACGAAAATGTCTCATCTTAGTCGATTCCTTCAAGCTGGCGATATCCTTTGGCAACCAGACGTGCCTTGTTGCATACCACTATGACATCTTCGTTCTTCTTGTTCTTGATGATCCATTTCGTCCCAATCACCATCTTGTTCTTTAGCTTGGGAACAAATCTCTACACTTTGTGGCTCTCAAATTGATTGAGTTCCTCTTGCATGGCTATCACCTAGTCTGGATCTTTTAGCGCTTCGGAGACGGTTGAGGGTTTGATGCGACTAAGGAACAAAGAGAAGAGCTAGTCATTAGCGGTTGCGGATCTTGTCTGAACAGGTGTGTTGGGGTCACCGATGATCTGATGTAGGGGGTGAGCTCGTGTCCATTTGGTGGTATGTGATAGCGATTGATATGTCTGTTGAGAAGTGTTGGGGTCCACATAATCACTTGGAGGTAGATCTTGTACTGTTTTGAGTGACGACGGCCTATGAAGTGGAATCTCTGGTGCTGAGTGGAAGTCCTGTGTCGTTTGAGTAGCAGATGACGACTCAGCAGGAGATGTGTTTGGAATGGTTTCCGGGATTGCTAGAGACGGAGCTTCAGGAACAACTTCAGCAGGTGTTAGGTCAAGAGTAGCTACTGTTGTCGGTGCTTCAAGAGTAGCTTCAATAGTCGGTGCGGGATCACTCGAGCTTGGTGACTCTGATTCTATGACAAGTAGACTTGCAGCATCAGACGAAGTAAATTCATTCGAAGTTGTAGGACCAGTAAGATTGGTGACGTACGGTACTTGAGCCACTGCAATCCTATTACATGTGTTATCATTAGACTTAGGATTAAAATATTCATCATAGAAATGCTCAAAAAGTAAATCCAAATCTGAAAGATGGGCTTGTGACGTAGACGCTTGATATAAATTTACTAGAGATTGTATAGATCCTGGACGAAGTTGTCCAGAAGCTAGCACACTAGTTAATTCAGGTTATGAACTGTGTTGTTCAGAATCCATGTTAGCAATCACGTCAAAAGTCACATTCACACTCTCAACAACGGTTTTCGTCCGTTTGTTGTAGACTCTGTAGGCTTGGGCTGGAGATGAGTAGTCGATGAACACTCATTCATCAGCCTTTGTGCTGAACTTGTTGAGGTTGTCCTTGTCGTTTAATACAAAACACGTGCATCCGAATGCATGGAAGTACTTGATTCGGTAAACGATTGTTGATGACCTCCTATGGCGTCTTGTTGAACCGCTTGTTGATGATAGAACGGTTTTGAGTGTAGCATGCGGTTGCAACTGCCTTTGTCCATAAGAAAAGCGGGAGCTTAGACTTGGATAACGTTGTGTGTGTGGCTTCAACGAGAGTTCGGTTATGTCGCTCTACTACCCCATTTTTCTAAGGAGTATGAGCAACTAAGAAGTTGTGGGTGATGCCCACTGAATCAAGATAGCCGTCAAGCACTTGATTCTTGAACTCTGTGCCATTATCCGTCCTGATGGTCTAAACTGATTGATTGAGATTGAGTTGAACGATCTTCAGATGTGAGATGATCAGTTCGGGGGTCTCATCCTTAGATAGAAGGAATTTGACCCCACGTGTATCGAGAAAAATCGTCGACCATGACTAGAACGTACTTCTTGTGGTTGATACTCTGAACGTGCATAGGTCCACACAAATCCATGTGGATGAGTTCGAGGCACCATGAAGTACTCGGAGCGGATTTAGGCTTGTGTGAAGCCTTCTTCATCTTACCCATCTCGCATGCAGCACATAGGTAATCCTTTTCGAACTGGCATGCCTTTCACGTGTCTGTCGAGCACCAACTTGTTCATATTCTTGAAGTTCAGGTGCAAGAGTCTATGATGCTATAGCCAGCTTTGTTCAGTTGAAGCTTTGGACATGAAACAAGAAGGTATCTCCATCTCCCGGATTACCCATCTCTGTTAGTGTATAAATTGTATCCAAGATTTAATGTGAAAAGTCAAGGTCTTGTAAAGTCAACTTTAGTCAACCTTAGGGGTTTGAGAGTTTCAGTATTGTGAGAGAAGTTGTCTTGAGAGTTTCTATATCTTGAAAGAAGTAGCACACATATAAATAGTGTTTGTGGTGTGAGTGTTTTGTAACAACATGAAGCTTGTAACTTTCATATCAATATACGAGTTGTGATTTTCTCTCTCTACTCTCTCTAGATCTAAAATGTCATATCCATTTTGATTTGATTGTGCTTGAATCTGGGAATATTAAATTAACAATTGGTATCAGAGAGAGACCAAATCATATTCAGAAAGATCACATTATCAGATTTGGATCTATTTCTTGAAAATTCAAGAACACGCAGAACGACATTTGAGTTCACTGTTTGAATCAAATTTGTTTTGATTAGTTGTGTTTAATCTGTAAAAATGGTTTGAATGTGTTCGATTTTTGTCATAGATCATTTCTTGTTCACATAATTCACAAAATTCTCACAAGAACAGATTGAATTTTGGTTTTATTTTAATTTTCTTGAAAACACATCGAACACTGTGTTGAATCAATTCATTGTATTTTGTTGTTTTTAGCATGAAATTCGTATTAGAAATATCTTCTAAATGATAAATTGATAAATCCTATACATTTTCAAGTTATATTTGCAGGTATTAAACAATTTGGATCGAATCCGTGAGTTTAAGTGTCAAACGCGCAAGATTTAAAGTTCGTGCTAATGAAGAACACGCTAACCTGAAGAACACGGACGATGAAGATGATCAAGCATTCTAAGAGTTTCTGTGTGGTTCACGCATAAAGTTGTGTACGAGAAGCTAGTTCACGCACAAAGTTATTTGCGTGAAGTGACAAAATGCGTACAAGTCATTTGCGAGAAGTGGAATGAATAGTGACATGCGAGTTCATTAGCTCTGGGAGTTTCTACTTAGCGATTTCTTAGTTTGTCAATATTTTTTACTATGGAACGCGCAAAGAGTATTTGATTTTCCAGTTTGCATTTTTCTGCGAGAAATACTCGATCAAAATTCTTTCTAAGTTTGAAATGTGCACGAAGCAACTTGCGAGTTTTACACTTCGCGCACAACCCTACGTGCGAGTTTCTCACTTCACGCATCAAGTGATCTGCAGGTTTCTCATTCCACGTACGTAGTGGTCTGCGAGTTTCTTGTTTGCGCATAACACATTTAGCGAGAAGTAGTGTGAACAGTTCCTTGCGAGTTTTGTCATATGCGAGTTTCAAGTGTCTGCGAGTTCTGAAGATAGAATTTTTCTGAGATTATTTTTCAAGTGGTGATCTGAGTTTGACTTTCAATCAATTTTTCTGAATTGTTTGGGAACGATCATTCATATGAAGCTAATATGTTCAAGATGCCAGAGATCTTGCTGTCATGTACATGCCTGAGATACCGACAATAGAAGCTGAACGAGATAAACTGAAAAATCAGAATTCAGTTCTTCTTAAACAGATTCAGGAGTTTAAATCTAAATTGTTAAATTCTGATCAAACTTCTGTATGTGCTAAATGTACTGATAATTCTCAATCTGATTTTGCAGGTACCATAAAGGTAAGAGAGAAAGAGATTAAAGATAAAGAGAACGGAATTGGAATGAAAGTAAAAATTATAGAGGTTAAAGAGAAAATAATCTTACAGAAAGAGAGAAAGATAAGAAATCTTCAAAGCCAACTGAAGACAACTGAACAAAAATCATCAGAGCTGTAAGCTGAATCAGTTGACCTTCAACAGAAGTTTAAGGCTTTTGGAGATAAGATATCTGCATTGGAGTAAAAGAATGCTGATCTGAAGAAAAGTCTCCAAGTAGATAAAGACAAAGCACATCTGGAGAATGTTTCTACTCAAAAGATGTCTGATTTTTCAAAGAAGGCTATCCAAGAGAAAAAGGATCTTAAGCTTAGATGTCTTAAACTCTCAAAGCAAGTGTCTGAATTTGAGAAAAATTTAATAACAGAAAGAGATACATTTGCTAAAGAGAGAAAAGTTCTTGAAGACAAAACTGCTGAATTTCCCAAACATATCTCTATTCTACAAGACTTACTTGAGAAAGAAAGAAAAGCTTTTCAAGAAAAGTAAAAGTCTTTTGAGATTGAAAAGAAGAAATCTAAAAAGAGAAATGTTGGGATCTTCAATGAGACTTCTGATTAAACCAAGAACTTAGAAAAAGATTTTGAGCTAGAACTTCAAAACTTTGAATCTGAAATATCTAAGCTCATATCCAAGATAATTGTTCTATCCTCAGACATTCTTAAAGAACATATGGCTAGAACTGATTTGAAAAACAAGTTTGACACACTTACTGCTGAAAGAAACATTTTATTCGAAAAGATAAAGAACTTAGAAGCTGCAAATGTTGAATTGTCAGATAAGGTTTCTGCTGATGTGATTAATCAATCACCTCTTGACAATTCAACAGAATCTGTTTGTTCATTCAAAACTGCTTCTAGTTCTATTCATGAGAAAAATGTTTTCAAAAAGAAAAGTGTCAAACCAAACACTATCAAATCAAATCAGATTTGCCTATCTAATATGTTTTATGATAAATCTGTTGATAGTCCTGTGAGCTTCTATGTAAAATCTCTTGAAAAACATTCTAAGAAAGAACAGATGGTTTAGAGAGTTAAAGATTCCTCAGATGAAAAGAAGAATGTCAAAGCATCTGCATCCACATCCAATGCCAAAAAGAACAGAGCTTATAAAGGTAAATCTGTTGGTAATTCTAATATGTTTTATTCTACTAATCATTTGATCAGGATTACTCAAAAGAAAATTTGTTGTTCTTATTGTGGAGCACGTGACTTTGTAAGTAATGATTTTGTTGATTACTGGTATGGTTCATATTATGTTACCCCCATAAGAACTGCAACTAACACATCAGGACCCAAATACCAGTAGGTATCAAAAGCTAAATCTGTGTTGCAGGCACCCAAAGTTTAAGGGGGAGCATGATCAATGGTTTTTGAACAAAACAGTTCAAAACCCGGACTTAAATGTCAAGAAAAATGGCTCTTGAATAAAACAGTTTAAGACCCGCACTTCAATGTCAAGAGTATGACTTCTAGATAAAACAGTCTAGGACTCAATCTTTAATGTTTAAAGATAAGGATATTTTGAAAATATCCAGGGGGAGCTTATCAGGATATAAATCATTCTATCATGATTTGAGGGGGAGCTTAAATGTAAGTATCTTCTGATCTAGATCTCTAATTGTTTGAAAGAATAACAACTTTCAAGCATGAAAAACGTTTTCTTAAATGTTCAAACCACTTCTCTATTCTCAAAAGATTTCATGAATTTTGAAGTGTGATTTTAATTGTTTTTCATTGTTGAACGTTATTGTTTAACTGACCGTGTGTTTCCAAAGATCAATACTTGTGTATTATCTTGTCTATATACTGTCAAGTATTCATACACATTGGTTCAGTACTTCATTTGAAATTGTTATTACCATGTCTCATAAAAAAACAATTTTTCGATGGTAATACTCCCGTTTGTAATTTAATGTTATTGAGCATGTTATTGAGCATCAATCATCATTTCAATATTTGTCCGTTCATTGTGAAATTGTTTATATCCGTTCATATAAACAAACTGTCAAGTTCTTTGATACCCTAACCATTTTATTTGATCTGATTGATACATTGTCAGATTCTCAAAACAATTCTCTTGATGTCATTTCAATCATTCAATACCATTGTTTTGAGAGATCTTCATTGTTCAATTGCTCAAATTTCATTCATATTTTTAATGAGCATACATTTTGACAATGTTATCATATTTGTGCTTAACTGTTCAAGTTAAATTATTGAGCAACCATTCTTTTTAGGCAAATTACATGGGATCAATGTGAGAGTTTAAACAGAACTTCCATGGATTCACATTAACCAGTTTTTCCTACCCCAGAAGTTATCCTAGAGTGATTGACGGGCGAGGGGTCAAAATCAAAGAGTGGGGGAGATAACTCATTCGGTTGAGATTTTCTCAGTGTGAGGAGCGGAAAAATGTAAAAGAGAGTTTGGTTAGAAGTGAGCTTAAATGTTCAAAAGAAAGAGGGTGTGAGATCAGAGTTAAAAGAATATGAAAACTCTGCACCAACCACTTTTTGAGTCGGGCAACCACATCTACTGATTGGTTTACATTGTTTGGTGACCATCATTGAAAAAGGCAGTGAGCCCATGCCAACTCTTGCATTAACCCCACCAACCACTCGTTTCTTTCATAACAAAGAAAGGTTTCATTTTCTTGGGGACGCAACATATATGCTATCTAATCTTCACTCGGAAGATTTAGATATTGAAATAGAAGGAAAGTTGCCCCACCTTCGCACCTCTTTCATGCACATTGAGTCTGTGTAAAACTTGTTGTTGTCTCAACAGTTTACACAATTTGAGTCTGAAAAAGTTTAAGTAGCTTCAATAATTCGTACACATTCACGTACACACAAGGAATAAGTTTTCTTATCATAAATTCATAGAAAATTCCTTTGTGGTTTTTCGATGATTGAATGGAAGCCATGGGTAGTGAATATCACAAAAACTCCTTTCCAATGTACATCCGTTGTACAAAGTGGCTCTGTGCTACTTACAGGCAATTCTAACTGTATCATTTGTTGATTCAGGTTTACAATTCCTATTATATTTGAATTTCAAAAAAATTCGGATATATACATTTTTGAATTGACAGATACATAGATCAAAAAGAGCGCATATTGTCAAATTATTATAAAGGGCGGAGATTGTTAGTTTTTCACAAAGGGGGAGATTCAAAGACGGTGATGAAATTGAAGAAGTTTTAATGATCATGACGCTCAAAATCATCAAAAAGGGGGAGAAATTTTTAAAGATTTAAATTTCAAAGAGATGTCAAAGTGAAAAAGACTTGGGAAGAAATTCAAAAAGTTCAAATCAATCGAGTCTGATGAAATAAAAGAAATTATTCAAAGATGTTTCAAAGACGAGTCAACATGATTCGAGAAAGTTTGTTTTTCTGAAGACGATCCAGAGATAAGAGAGACGAAGATACAATATCAAAGATTCCTCGGTTTTTAAAGTTTCAAAGAATTCAAGAAGTTTCAAATTTCAAATGTTTGTTCAGGACTTGAAGACTGTTCAAAGACATTGATATAGACTTTTCAAGATTCTTCAAAAGCTGGTCGGTTAAAGATTATCAGTGATTCAAAGTTGAGAGTTGTCAGAGTAAAAGTTTGAAGGATCAAGCGCTGAAGACGATTGTCAATTTTTTTATTAAATCTTGAATACAATAGGGGAGAATGTTAGTGTATAAATTGTATCCAAGATTTAATGTGAAAAGTCAAGGTCTTGTAAAGTTAACTTTAGTCAACCTTAGGGGTTTGAGAGTTTCAGTATTGTGAGAGAAGTTGTCTTGAGAGTTTCTATATCTTGAGAGAAGTAGCATACATATAAATAGTGTTTGTGGTGTGATTGTTTTGTAACAACATGAAGCTTTTAACTTTCATATCAATATATGAGTTCTGATTTTCTCTCTCTACTCTCTCTCTAAATCTAAACTTTCATATCCATTTTGATTTGATTGTGCTTGAATCTGGGAATATTACATTAACAATCTCCAATTATGGGATACTTCTGATTTCCATACTTCTTTTGTGGTTCCGTATCTCCATCTCTTGGATTACCCATCTCTCGGGAAACAAGAAAACTTTTTGATCATAACAATTTGGTTTGTTGGTCAACTGTTGTGGGCTATTTGATTGATGTTGCATACATTCTTCATGTCATGCACATACATACATATTGATGTCCTTGATTTTAGCTTCCATTCTTAATAAATTTAGGTTGTAGAATCCAATATTTCATTCGCATTGTCTAGCATCGGTTTTCTTAAATGTTCTCGTCGTTTTTAGTATTCGATTCAATGAATTAAGGTTTCTTTTATTTCGGTCAGCATGTTATTGTTGAATTGATTTGCTAAATTTTTTGGGGAATAAATTAATAATTCCCAATTCGAAAGGTTAGGTTCGAAGAATCGGGGTTATTAATCGATGCACCAGATTTTTCTCAAATCCGGTTCCAGCCCATACCGATTTCCCGGTACCCACGGTCACACCACATCCCAGGGTTGTAATTCCCGGAATTCCATATCGAGGTTTTAGCGCTTCTCTCCCAGGTCTTTACCGGGTTCTGTGTTCCCAAGGTTACAATATCGGGACTAATCGGGACACGTGATTTCTCCCGGGACTAACCGGTAGAAGATATAACCGGGACACTTGATTTATCGGCACCAAGTTTACCATAACTATTGTAGCCCCAACTCCAAACCGAACCATCAATCGGCAAGAGCTAGACTGTGATAAGCGACAGCAGATTTCCCACCATTTTTTGACACCTTGTGTATTGGGTTTGGAGTGATCACAATTGGTTTTCGATTTTTCGATCGGTTTTCGAAATAATTTTCGGTTGATTCGGTAGTGATCGTGAATGAAGTTTTTGGTTGCTAAAACGTTAAGGGTTGTTTACGAATCTTAAACAAACATCTTTGATCGAAAAATTCCAACCCATGTCGACCTTTTGACTTGTCGATCGTTTTTTGATAAATTTTTGGTTGCATCGTTTGAGAGTTTGAGAGTTTGTTTCGAGTTCTAATCAGTTGAATGAGCTTAAGGGAACATAAACGATCGATATTGGTCGATACGTTTTAACCGATATCGATATTTTACTTTTTCGATCTTTTTTTTCGAAAAGTTTTCGGTTGGTTCGTTGGTGATCGTGGGTTGACCGTTTGAGTTTTAATCTGTTAATGAGTGATCAGGGAGCTTTAACGATCGTTTTACATTGAATATTTCTAACCCGTTCGAAGTTTTGCAGATGCGTCTCATCGGAGAAGACAATGAATAGTGTTTTAACCGGATTCCGTTAAGTTGTGGTTAAATGCTTTACATTTTAGTCCTATTTCATTAAGACTCCGTTAGTTTGTTAGTTTGTTTACTTTTATTTCATTTTTAGTTCATTTTCAGTTAGTGACCAAATAAAGTCTCTTAACAAAGAGATTTCAGATTTTGAAAGAGAAGCTGATATAAAGAAAAGGGATCTACATGAAAATTCAAAGCAAACATCTGAACTTGAACGAAAAGATGCAGATTTTGAAGCCAAAGAAGAGAAGAACCTGGCGCTTGAAGAAAGAGGAAACGTGCTGGAGAGTGAAAATCTCGACCTGAAGAAAAAACCTTTGAAATAGAAAAAGTTGATTTTTCAAATGAAAGAAAAAATTTTGAAAGAAAGATTCTTGATCTTTCAAATAAAGTTTTTTACGAAAGAAAAACCTTTGAGCTCAAGCATGCTAAACTTTCACAACAGATTTCTGATTTTGAAAAGGTTTTGATAATTGAAAGAGACAGTCTTCAGAAAGAAAGAAAATCTTTTGAGAGTGAAAATAAAATGCTTGAAAAGAAGAATATTGCGATTTTTAAAGAGATGTCTGATAAACGCAACAGTATAGAAAAGGATTTTAAAAGTGAAAGAAATATTTTCGAAACTGAAATTCATATGCTTTCAAAGAAATTATCTGGATTAACAATATAGATTTTGAAAGAACAAAAGGTAAAATCCGATTTACAAAAATAATTTGACTTAATTCTAGAGGAAAAAAATGTTTTATCCGCAAAAGTGAAGAAACTTGAAGAAATAAATGCTAAAGCTGATTTATCTGAACAAGTCAGCCTCGATACTGTTGTTCAGTCTTCGTATTCTTCAATCTACAACTAACTCTTCGAAGAAGTTTGTTAAATCAAATGAATTTTCAAAAGATCAGATTCACCCTTCAAATCTTTTCTATAATTCTCTTGTTGATGATTCAAATAATCAAGTGTTTCGAAAAGTCAAGATGGTTTGGAGAAAGAAATCGATTACAAAAAGTGATGATGGAAACAAGTCTCATGATTCTTCTGTAGTTGATACAAAGTCATTTATTTCCAAGATTGATTCACCTACTTATGTCTATTCTATAGCGAAGTTGATCAGTCTAAACCGAGCAAAGATCTGTTGCACTCAATGTGTAAATAGTGACTTTGTGGATTGAAGGTATGCTAATAGTTGGTATGGTACTTATAGCATCCCTAATCGTCAGTTTAATAGCTTCAAAACTAAGGCAACTAACCATCAAGGTTCTATCATAGCATGGATACCAAAACCAAAATCTTCCTAATATGTTTTGCAGGAATGTCATGTATGATTTGATTCAGATTATTAACGTCACATGACTACAATCAAGGGTTATGCCACTTTTGAGGGGGGGGGGGGTACCATGTTTCTTTGTTCTTTTCATATCCACTTCTGAACACTTCAATTCAGGACTCGTTCCTAAATGTTTGACTTCTCAATGGTTACATAAATGTTTAATTTTGTTGAGTTACAGAAATGTTAGGGCTAATATAGTTTCTATGGTCAATCTAGAACCGGAAGGACCTACCCAAGAAACACATCTCATTCATTGATATCAGTGAGGTGTCTAGCCTGATAGATGAGTTCGGAGTGAAAATAAATATGGTGATGATGTGACAGGACTTAAAAGAATTATTAGTCCTTACCAAACCAAATCATTTATCCGGGTTACCACACAATCTATTCATTCTCGTTCTTTGGAGATGAATATTGAAACATACATCGACCCAATGTCGATAACTCGTGTCACCCCACCTAGCCACCCAAGTATCTCACAAAAGATACTTGCTTCATATATGCATGGAGATTTAGTACATAATCTATTTGTTCCTCACTCGGAGGTCTTAGATATTAAAAAATGAAGACATCAGCTCCGGTCTTCGAACTTCATATTCTACTCACTGTGTCTATTGATTTCTTAACATGCGTCCCAGGTTGAATCAATCTTTGAGCCTAATCGATATGATTTATATTTCTTTCACACACGCACGAATCTTTGTGATTCCCCTTGCATATCTTCGTGATATTGCCGGAACATTTTGAGAAGGAATTTTTAAAATTTTACTTCAGTGATAACCGGAAGTCCTATCAGAGTTACATTGACGCCAACTCTGAAAATAGGCCACACAATTATTTCAACTATTGTGATAACAGTTACTATTGTGTTTCTGTGTTAGATGATTATCCTTCTTGGTTACTATAATGTCTTATCTAATCTTTTGCTATGCATCTGCTTAGTCTTTGAAGATACATGATGCTCCAAATCATCATGAGGGGGAGAACGACACACATTTCAAAGACAAAGATCATCATGTTGAATGAGAGCTAGAAAAAGTTGAGGGGGAGTAACATAATTTTTTAAATCTGAGGTTGAAAAACCATTAGATTCAAAGATTTTACTGGTTCTTCTATCCCTTATCATATGGTGTTTGCTACAAGTTGATTCCTCCTACGAGCTAGTTGAAACAAGGTCTGAAGTTGAAAACATATTCAACTCGTGGTTCAAAGACAAATTCTTTGTTTTTAAACTGAAGTTGTACTGTAGAATTTCATGTAACTCACACATTATCTTTCTTGTGTGCTGATCTGATGTGTTGAGTCTCTATAGTTGAAAGTTGCTCAATTGTGCATTTAGTCAAGAGTATTGTACATTGAATCTGGTTACAAAGTTCAATCTATAAAGACCAAGAGCTTTATTCAAGGGGGATCTTGGAAAGACATGAAGACAAGCAACATCAAAGTTTTTCAGAGATTTAAGAGGAAGAGAAGATCAATACCTGAAGGTTTCAAGATGATAAATGCTTTATTCAACTTTAGGGGGAGATTGTTAGGACTGAAAGTCCTAGTGCGATGAAAGTTGTATAACACATTTATAGAGTTTAATTGTTATTATTTAAAAGTGTTGTAAAAGCTATAATTGTTATTGGGCTTAGTTTGTTTGTAATGGGCTTGGGCCTGGCTAGACCAAACCCTTGGTATTTAAAGGTTGTTATTGCTAGACTTTTAGAAGAATGGTCATTTAGGTTTACACGATTATAACTCAGATTCTCTCTGTAAACCTTAAACCCTTTATTGATCAATATATTCATATGACTAGGTTTTGTGATTCAATCCTTACTTATTGATTGTTATTATTATTGTGATTTCACTGTTCTGGGATCCACAATTGAACAAAGATTTTTATGGATAGGAGCACATACCTGACAAATGGAATTGCGATCATCGTCGTCTGTATCAGACTGTGTCGAGTGCTTACCCATGAAACACAAGTGAGCTTCTTCATCACTTCATCTTCATCTGTCAGGTTGAGCCAGTGGTCATCTTCTGCCAGAAGAGCTTTACCAGCTTCCTTTTGTTTGGCCATCAGCATCTTTGCTTTGTAGTATTCGGAGTTCCGAACGACTGGCATGCAGAATTCTTTGGTAAAATGTCCCAATCGACCACAATTATAACATTTGATCGGCTAGTCCTTAGCTTTTTCATCATGGTTCTTCTCGAAATTATTTCCTTCATGAAATCGTCTCTTACCTTCGTACTTCTCCTCATGATCATGTCGCTTGTGAGGAGTAGTGGAGTACCTCTGATTGTTTGATGATGGCTTTTTGAAGAACTTCTTTTTCTGAAAGGCTTGAGATATGAACAACACGACTTCCTTGATCTGAGCTTATTCGGGATCCGAATCACTGTCAATGTCTTCCAGTTCAAAATCACTCTTCACTGGTTCCTTTTCAGAGGCGCGACTGAAAGGTCAATCTCTTTTGTCTGAGACAAGTGCTAAGGGATCAACCACAGGCTTTTCATCTGTTTTTTGACTGGCCATCAGTTCGAGAACTTCATCTTCGTCTTCTAGAAGCATTTCAAACAGTTCGTGCAGGGGAACATTCTCCAGGATATGATTGTGACGGATATGTGAGGCAAACGTCTTCCATTCTGGCTGGAGGTTGTTCATGAACTTGATGTTGTTCCCAGTGTTAGACTTCCTGATGTTGTTTTTATGCAGCTCGTTCAGAAGTTGGTTGAACCGTTCGTATGTTTCAGTGAGCATCTCGCCTTTTCTCTCCTTGAGGTTGTCATATCGGGTAATGCAGCTAGTGATCTTCAAATGATTGCCTATTCGGCTTCCCATCATCATTTTTTCAATCTGGTCCCGCATTTGTTTCACAGTAGCATTGTAGTTGTCGATGCTTGCGTATATGTTGTTGGGAAAGCTTTGGAGAATGTATTTTTTTGTGAGTCAATCTCCATCATACAGTTTCGTTTCTAGAGGCGTCATTTGAGAGATTGTCTTTGGGACCCGACGAGCGGGTACACCTTCAGCCTCATTGACAGGTATTTCAGACATTGGAATAGGAGGTGGTCCTTTTGCCAGGGACTTAATTATCTCGGGATAGCTATCCTTTGATTCAATGAAGTTCATGAACCTATCGTGCTATTGTTGGTATTCTCCCCGATAAAGCACGGGAGGTTTGTTTTCAGAACCAATGGCCAAAGCGTCTCTGGAATTCATCTTTTATGCACTGTTGTGATCGTGAGACAATGTATTTGATCCGAAAAGGTAGTCTTAATAGACTGAAAAACGACTAAGTTGAGATCTAAAAAGGACGCTGGAATAAAATCAAATCGATTGAGATTTGGAAAACACAAACGAGGACCCCGGAGTGCAAGAACCTGGGAAAACTTGGTACTGGTGGTACCAGGAAAGATTGTTTCTGGGAAAGGTAATGTACCGGAAACCCAAGTACCGGGAAAACGGCGTGAACCCGGGGAATTCTAAAAAACCGGTAAAGAACCGGGACCAGGAAACACTATAGACCTGGGAGTTCGAAGATTCTTACTGTTCTTCGATAAAAACGGAGACAAGCCTAGAATTCTACAAAACAAATATTTTCTAATGACAAATTAATCACCAATTAATCTTATAAAAAAAATCCAGATCGAATTTACCATAATGAACACTAAAACTCACACCAAAAACCTTTGATTATGAAGAACATAGAGGCAAATAAAAATCGATTATCCAAAAGTAAGTCGATGGCAACGATTAACCTAGAAATCGACACAGATCAACCTTCCAGAATCAAAATTAATAGAACTATTAGCTTAAAGATCAACAAACCCAACTTGAATTTGATAGAAAAACAACTAAAACCGAAACTAAGAACTCGATTATGATGAACACAGTAAGGTGTGGCAAAAAAAATCGATAAAACAGTAAAAAGTAAAGAAATCGATAGAAGGGTTTTAGACAAACCTTTTGGATCAAAAATCTTGTCTCGTGGCTCTGATACCAATTGTGGATCCCAGAACAGTGCAATCAACAGTAATAATCAACAATAAACACGGATTGAATCACAAATGTTGGTCATATGATTAGATTGATCGATAAAGGGTATAAGGTTTACAGAGAGAATTTCTTGAATGTACATGTAAACGTTCTAATGACCATTAACTCTAAAACTAGGTTTAGCAAACTATATATATGACACGCCTTAACACAAAGGCCCAAGGGCCCAAAACCAAACAAAGAATAAGGAAATTACAATATGCACCCCAACTTCTATTCAACACAAAATACACCCTAACAGAAACCATGATTCTGGGATCATCCTATCCAAAGGATGATCTAATTGAAAGCATAAGGGTTCATTTGCCTCAAAACACAACACTTCCTTCACAAACAGAGACATGTGTTGCTTTTGTTAACAAAGATGAACTACTCAAGTCCATGGGAGTTCATCGATTAGATGCTAGAGACTTTCTTTTAGAGATACAATGGCAATCCCTTGAAGCATGAGACCATCTATCCTTGATATAGCACAAGGTCATCACATCAGATACACCTTATCGGACTCTGAAGATGATGAAGTTGTCACTCTGATTAGAAGACCTAGAGAGTCTCCTCCTAGAGGTACATAAGGACAGGGTGGAAGTCCTTCCACTCTCAACGTCAACAGAAGACTGAAAGAAGGCATCTCTGTACTCGAGACCAACTTGGCATCATGTGTTGTTACCAAGGTTACCCCTATTCTGAACTAGTCACAAAGTCAGAGTTCAAAGACTTTATTGACTAAGTAAAGAGTTCATTGGAAGAATTGAAACTCACTATTTCTAAGACATAGGACTTTGCTTCAAACAACTCTGAATTGGAAATCGTCAAAGCTTATGTCTCTCATCTTCAAGCCACTTTATAGACACACTCTAAGTCTCTAGAAGAACTAAAGAGTTTCATCACCCAAATATTATCATCCTCAGAGACTGCTTCTGCCACATTAGCTCTCAAACCCAGATCAATGATCTATATGCCCAGATAACTACTACAAATACTTCGATCTCCCAACTGACAAAGTTGATCCAGTACAACAACAACAATCAGAGCCATCTACCTTTACCCTAATACTACTGCTATAGAGTTCAGGGGATTTACAGAGGAAATAAAATACTCTTATTACAAAATCATGGTTCACAATATCTGATTCTACACCTCAACCAATCCCTGTTGATCTGGTAAACAAAGGAGATTTGCAAAGATTAAAGATTGATCTTCTTCAAAAATTTACTAAAATAAGTGGGAAATTTATGTCTAAAACAAAAGAGTCCATATTTGAAGTCCGCAGAGTCATCTTGTCAGGATCGAAATTCTAAACAAGAATTTAAACTAAACACTCAGAAACTATGTTAAAGAAGTCGCAGAATAACACTTTAACAATAAATCAATCAAACAGTGTATGAACTTAAATCACAAGTTATATTGAATTAACTTAATGATTACAAACAAAACCTCAATCTGTTGAACAGACTCAACAGATGTTCTATACTTCTCTAAAGAAAGAATTAAAACTAATCTTGAGGTTAATTCTCTCTAAACGTATATGCAAAACTTCTTTATCCATCAAAAACTACTAGACTATATACAAAGAACTGATTACAAGATAATTACTAAAGAAATATTGATCTTCAGCATCCATTCCATAATTATCTTCATCATTATCTTCAGCTTCTAGTCTTTCGTTCCAAGTCATCATTATCAACATCATCCTCATAAGCAGTATTAATCATCCAACAACATTAATCTTCAAGCAGTACTAACTACTATTAGTACTAATATCTTCTAATAGCAGTATTAATATCTTCAACAATATTAATCTTTAACACTTCAGCAGCATTATCCAGACTTAGCTCATATCTGACCCAACAATCTCCCCCTAACTTAACTTTTGACATCCAGAAGTTAAGTTCTTCAGATTAGGATCTTCATGATGATTCCAAAACTCCAGCTCAATTTCCCAAATTAGGATCCAGACCTAGACTTTGATTGATAGTTCTTCTGATCACTATTCTGGCCATTTCTGAACCTTTAGCACATACCAGCTTGGCTTTCAACATCCCTTGCAGCTTTGCTTTGCTGTGGTCATATACCTTTTCCACCAAGTAGTATTTATGATAGCTCTTATCAATGGTTATCACAAAGACTCCACAATTTTCAAACAACATCCAATTATCTATTCTTTTAAATCCATTCTCAAGATGCAAGTCTTTGATAACATACTGCACTCTTTCAGGATCAAACATCATGCACAAGTACTCCATGGCCATCTTTTTAATGTTCATCCCTGCTCCTTTCAGTAAATCCCCATACAAGTTCAAACCAACCTTGTACATTTCTTCCAAATCCACCCTGTTACAGCTTCTGATTAATTTACCCCATTTAGCATACACTTCTGTTGAGGAGAAATCCCAACATTTGCTGGGAATGCCACAAGCATCCAGCGCCCTCACCTTCAACTCGAGAGTACGTAACTGGCCGGGACTAACAGCCCGACCCGCTGGCTCCACGAAAGTGGTGCAGCCCCTCATGTCCGCCTATCGCTTAGTACGGGGCTTTGCGCTACCATGGTTTAAGGAAATAAAGTTGCGCCTTCACCACCAGCAATTGCTTTTGGTGTAGTGGTAAGCGCTTGATCCTAACAAGTTAAGCGTCTCGGGCGAGAGCAATCCTAGGATGGGAGACCTCCTGGGAAGCTCAAGCCTTGGGACCTAACAATTGGTATCAGAGCGAGGTCGCGGGTTCGAGTCTCCCAGTGTGCAAATGCTGGGGGGGGATTGTTGAGGAGAAATCCCAACATTTGCTGGGAATGCCACAAGCATCCAGCGCCCTCACCTTCAACTTGGGAGTACGTAACTGGCCGGGACTAACAGCCCGACCCGCTGGCTCCACGAAAGTGGTGTAGCCCCTCATGTCCGCCTGTCGCTTAGTACGGGGTTTTGCGCTACCATGGTTTAAGGAAATAAAGTTGCGCCTTCACCACTAGCAATTGCTTTTGGTGTAGTGGTAAGCGCTTGATCCTAACAAGTTAAGCGTGCTCGGGCGAGGGCAATCCTAGGATGGGTGACCTCCTGGGAAGCTCAAGCCTTGGGACCTAACAACTTCATAATGATCACCCATTCTCTTTATTCTGAAGTACTCTGTTCTTTTATCCACTAGAGTATCCCAATGGATAATCTCTAGAGCTTCCACGGAGATGGGATCAACTTTCACTGGTTCTTCATTTGTTATTGTCATGTACAACTCAAACTGTTCCTCAGGTTGTCTTTGCTGTTCTGATTGTTGACTTTTTGGCTCTTGATTCTAAACTGAAGTTTCAACCTGTTCTGCAAGAGTAGGTCTTTCAGCTTCTATTCTTGCACTGTCCTTCTCTTTCTCAACTTCTTCAAGTCTTGGCCTCTTTGCCTGTTTCTTTGAAGCAATAGACTTCATTCTCTTAACAGCTCTGATCTTCTGGGCTAGTGTTTCTTCTTTCTTGACTTATGTCCTTTCTTTTGTAGGAGTACCTTCTTCACTGTCAGGGAAAGGTTGTTGAATATTCAGATCATGCCTTTCTTTCATCTTTCTTTCAAACTCAACCCTCTGACTGAAGTCTTCTTGAAGTTTAGCCATCTCCTTTCTGTACAAGTCTTCAATTCTGCCATAAGACATCTTAGCAAACATTCCTTCTTTGACTCCAACAGACCCTTTTAAGAAGTTTATCATTTTTCTTCTTTCTTGTGTTGCTTGAAATGTCATTGAAGGATTCCTTTGTCTTGTCTTTGATGGTTGCCTTTGCCTATATGCTTTCATGGTAACTTTCATCTCAGCAAGCTTCAAACTCTTCTGATATTCTTCACTGAGCTTTGTAGCCAAATCTAAGGCAATCTGTCTGTCTTTAGCTGTTTGGATCTCTTCCTCATTTTCAATCTCTTCTTGCATCTTCTTAGCTATCTTTTCATCCAGTTCTATTTGTGAGGATTTCTTTGATGGTTTCACAGGTTCAACCACTTTTTCTTTCCCTTTCCTTTTGGCCTTTGCCACACTGACTTCTTTTCTTTTCTTCTCTGAGCCACCTTCTTTGATTACCACTCCCTTAGCCTTTTGAGTGGCCTTGGGAGTGTCAGTCTTTGCCCTCACCAGAGTCTCTGCAATTTCTATTTCCTCTACAGACAAACCAGTTTCTGCTGCTACCTTATCTGTTTCTACTGCTGGTTCTACAGTTTCTGCTGCTGACTCAGTTACTACTGCTTTCACAAAAGTTTCTGTTGTTTGTTCAGTTTCTGCTGCATGGGCAGTTTCTACTGCTTCTTTCTCTGTTTCAGCACTAATCTCCCCCTCAAATTGAGATTCCATGCCAACAGGGATTTTCTTTTCACATTCCTCCTCTTGAGTCTCCCCCTTTTTGGAAGCATCATGATCAATGCTCCTTTTCTTCAAAACAAATTTGGTTTTCTTCTTTTTGTGCACCAATTTGAGAACCATCTTCTTAAGTTTGGAAATATGCACTTGTTGAGAAGTAGTCACCTTTTTCAATTCTTTTATCTCCAAATCTTGATTGTGAACTTCCAGACTTATTTTACCAAGAGTATCCATCAATTCTTCATAGTTATATCTGTACTCACCTCCTTTAGGTGTTTTTACCACCCTTGAAGGATCCTTGTATATTTTAGTAGAGGCCTTCTGCGTAGCAGAAGCACCTTCTACCCCCGTGGTTTCTTGGCACCTTGGACCTTTAGATGATTGCTCAACTAAAGTTGCCGTGTGGAAGGTCTTAGAGATGTTCACACTATCCCGATCCACACCTTGTGTAGAATCAGTAGTGTGAGCCTTTCTGCCCACATGCTCTTCCTTCTCCTTAGAGAGCACCTTCTTGGGGTTGGGAGACACCCCTATGGTTTCCCTTTGGATATTCTCTGATGGAGAATGCTCCATCAGAGGGCTTGTGGGCTTTGGGGTGAAGATACAAGAAGGGAAGGAACCTTCTGTACCTTTTTCCTTATATATGTTTTGGTGATGGGGGATTTTGGCTTCACAATAGGTATCTGAGGAGTATCAATTGAAATGAATGGTGTGGGTAGGTCATCAGTTGGGTGGTCAGATGTGGGCTTTGACCCTGATGCCTCACCATGGGAATGAGCATAACCATCATTGTAGAGAGCAATGGTGTCTCTTGTCTAGAAAAGTCCTTACTTGGTGTTTTCATGTTGGAGAATACCTTCCCTTTGGGAGGTTTAGGTACATACATCTCTTGAAAAGAGGGTAAATCCGTCAATTCTTTGTTAAGTACTTCTTGTACAAAGCTGGGATACATATAAAAGCTTTTGGTTTTGGTATCTAGATTTGACATTAAATCATTGAAAATGGTTTGAGAAAAATTAAACTTTCTAGAGGTAGCTAAGCAGACTAGAGCATAAGCTAAGGTACTGCTGAACTCACTCCATCCAGTTGTTTTTCTAGAAATACAATGCTGAAGAGTATGAACAAAAAATCGCCATTGAGGTGAAAATTTTCTTTTAAAAAACTTATAGACCTCAGTTGGACCTTCATACCTCATTCGACTAATTACTTGGAAGAGATCTTCCTTGGAAAGAGAGGTAATACCTGAGGCATCATCTAGTCGTAGATGAATGCGAATACAACCTTCTGTGATGGTTAGAGGTTTATCACAAACCCTTGATTTGATGACCTGATTGCCATCGTCAGTGTGAATGGAAGCATTGGCCCAGAATTGTCGCAGATGTTCCACATAGATTGTGGGATTGACAGTTAATGCGTAGGCGATGTGTGAGGATTTTAGGAAATCCACAATCTGATGAAAACCCTCTGCTTGCTTAGGTTTCTATAGCATTGCCAACTCATTGTGATCATCAACAAACACCAGTCCTTCCATCGTTCTTGGATTGAATCACTACTAGGGTTTATGCACTGGGAAGCAAGAATTCGAGAGAGAGAGAGAGAGAGAGAGAGATAGAGAAAGAACACTCGTAGGAAATTCATAGAGCCGTTTGGATTTTGGCGGTCAGAGAGGGTATTTATAGGTGGAGGGTTTCAGTTAGAAGCAGTACTAAGTACCTTAGCAGCATTAACACATACCCGCAGTATTAACTCATATTAGTAGTAGTAATGCATACTAGCAGTATTAACACATACCAGCAGTAGTAACACTGATTAGCAGTAGAAATAAGGCAAGCAGTAGTAACGTTGCACTGGTAGTATAAACCACTTAGCAGTAGTAACCATACTTAACCATATTTGAACTGACAGAAAGAGTAATAGTGAGAGCAGTATTAACTGAACTAGAAGTACTAAGTATCCAATTCAACAATGTAATCTGAAACACATAAACACACATAGTTAGCAGCACCATGCACAATACAATATGAGAAAGTAAGCAGGAAGGAATCTATACAGAAATGGTACATAAAGAAAATCAAAAGAGGCTTATTCAGTGTTTATCATGCCTACACTTGTGACCAAGAATGTGAATCTACCCACATCAAAAGCTTCGGTGAATAGATCAGCAAATTGATTACTTGTGTGTACTTTCAAAACCAGAATTAGCTTCTTTTCATTGGAATCTCTAATGAAATGGTACCTGATTTCTATATGCTTGGTTTTAGAGTGATTGACTGGATTATTAACAATGCTTATAGCACTGTTGTTGTCAATGAAGATTGGAGTGTGAAGAAAAGTAACACCATAGTCCAACATCTGATTCTACATCCATAGAACTTGAGAGCAGCAGTTTGCAGCAGCTATATACTCTGCTTCTGTTGTAGAGGTGGACACTGTGGTTTGCTTTTTACACTGCCATGAAACTAGTCTTGCACCCAAAAACTAACATGCTCCTGATGTAGACTTTCTATCCAAGTTTGCACCACCTAAATCACTATCATAATATGCAAGTAGATCAAATGGTGAGTCATGAGGATACCAAAGTCCCAACCTAGGTTGTCCTTTGAGATATCTGTAGATCCTCTTGAGTGCTTGAAAATGAGATTGCTTAGGTCTTACTTGAAATCTGGCACACACACAGACATCAAACGTAATATCTGGCCTTGAAGCTGTTAGATAGATGAGGGATCCTATCATAGATCTATAATGATGAACATCTACATCCTCCCCCTCAAGATCTGCAGTGATCTGTTTGTGTGTTTCCATAGGTGTGCTTGCAGGCTTTGAATCTGAAAATCCAAACTTTGTAAGGATATCCTGCACATACTTGGATTGACTGATGAAGATACCATCTTTCTTCTGTTTAACCTGTAGCCCAAGGAAGAATGTAAGTTCACCCATTGAGCTCATCTTGAATCTTTTGTGCATCAACTCCTCAAACTCCTTGCATATATAATCTTTTGTGGATCCAAAGATGATATCATCCACATAGATTTGCACAATCAGGATGTCCTTCTTCTTCCTTTTGATGAACAGAGTATTGTCAATTATTCCCCTTTCAAACCCATTTTCCAAGAGATAGGTAGATAGAGTGTCGTACCATGCTCTTGGTGCTTGATGTAGCCCATAGAGTGCCTTCTTTAGTTTGTATACTTTGTCAGGAAAGGTAGGATTCTCAAACCCTGGAGGCTGACAAACATACATTTCTTCATCAATTGTCCCATATAGAAATGCACTCTTGACATCCATCTGAAATACTCTGAACTGCATGAAAGAAGCATAGGCTAGAAACAGCCTAATTGCCTCAATTCTGGCTACTGGTGCAAATACTTCTTCATAATCTATTCCCTCTTCTTGTGTATACCCTTGTGCGACAAGCCTGGCTTTATTCTTTATTACAATTCCTCTCTCATCTTTCTTGTTCCTGAAAACCCATTTAGTACCAATTGCCCTTTATCCTGGTGGAAGGTCAACTAGTACCCACACATCTTGTAGCTTAAACTGCAGCAGCTCCTCTTGCATTGCTTCTATCCAGCTTGGTTCTTCCATTGCATCATAGGCCTTCTTGGGTTCAATCTGAGATAGAAAACAAGATAATAACCCTGACTGTAAGTCTTTCAGTCCTCCTATCTTACTTTGATGCCTTGTGATCCTAGGAGAATTGATGTCACCAATCACCAACTGAGGAGGATGATTTTTCTGAGTTCTTGGTTGATGTGCAGCCTCCTCATTGATATTTGCATCCAGATTAGAGTCATTCTTCTCAGGAGTGCTTCCACCAAAAACTGAAGAATTTTCTTCATCAGTATCATCTTCTGACAATATGGGCATCTTAGGACCTGTGTTTCCTGAATTATGAGCATCCTCTTTATCACTCTTTTTCTCTTCATCACCTTTATCCTCTTCATCACCTTTATCAGCTGCATCCTGTTCTGATTCAGAGTCACCTGTGTCTGAATAATCTTTCTTATCTTGCTGGAAAAATTCAACAGGATCAACAGTAGGTATGGGGAACAACACAAACTCTTGTTTCTGTGCTTGTACCTGTTCTGAGTTTGTTCCTGCAGTTTGCACATTACTAAAACCCAAAGCATTAGTTAGTGAATCAATGTCAAACAACCAATCAGGACCTGTACCAATTTGATTTGGTGTGTTCTCATTGCATTTGACATTGTCACTTTCCTCTATAATCCTTGAAGAACTATTAAATACTCTATATGCCTTACTCTGAGAGGAGTATCTAACAAGAAATCCATCCTCAGCTTTGCTTTCAAACTTGCCTAAGTGAGATTTGGTGTTAAGAATTGCGCAAGGACACGCAAAAGGTTTGAAAAATCCAATAAAAGCTTTCTTCTTGTTAAAAAGTTCATAAGGTGTTTTTCCTTGGGATTTGACTACTAGAACTCTGTTTTGGACATAACAAGCAGTATTAACTGCTTCTTCCCAAAAAGTAATTGGTAATTTTGAATCTGCCAACAGAGATCTAGCAGCCTCAATCAATGTCCTATTTCTCCTCTCAGTAACACCATTTTGTTGAGGAGTTCTAGGATCACTTAATTGTCTCTCAATACCTTTAGTCTCACAAAAGTTGTTTAAGTCACTGTTTTTAAATTCAGTTCCGTTATCAGATCTGATGACTTTAACTCTTTGATTTGTTTGGTTTTCAACCCTAAGAACAAAGGATTTGATCAGTCCACTTGTCTCATCCTTAGTCCTTAGAAAATATACCCAAGTGAATCTAGAGAAGTCATCAACAATGACTAAGCAGTAAGATTTCATACAAATACTCATCACATTAGTAGGACCAAAGAGATCCATATGCAATACTTGAAGAGGTGAGGAGATTGTATTTATTTCTTTGGACTTATGAGAAGTTTTGTGCTGCTTGCCTTTAAGACAGGCAACACAATGATCATCATATGAAAACACTTTTTGAGGTAAACCTCTTACAAGGTTGTTTTTCACAAGAATGTTCATTGTTTTAAAATTCATGTGACACATCCTTCTGTGCCAAAGAGATGATTCATCTAAAGAAGCTTTTGAAAACAAACAATTTAATGATGAATCAGATGAAACATTCTCTAAGTCCAAACAATAAACATTATCCTTTCTAGGAGTTCTAAGTAGTATCATATTTTCATCAACTACCTTGAATCCTGGAGCAAGGATAATACATTCAGTCTCAGTAAATAATATACTATGTTTCTTGTCACAGACCTGTGATACACTTAACAGGCTGTATCTCAATTGCTCAACATAGTACACATCTTCAAAAGACATCTTATCTTTTGAAACCATACCTTTTCCACTGATCTTACCTCCTGCTGGATTATCACCAAAAGCAACATGTCCTCCATCAATCTTTTTGAAGTTTTGAAGGCAGGCCATGTTACCTTTCATGTGCCTAGAGCAACCACTATCTACATGCCAAATGCTCTTCTTTTTGAAGTTCTTAGAGGGAACCCAAGCCAAAGTGGTCTTGGGTTGCCCTTTCTCATCAACATATTCATAATCAGTAATCTTAGTCTGGATGAAATGATCAGAATTAGGAATCTAATGGCTGGAATACTTTGTCAAAATTATAGGCTTGGCAGTATTAACACTGGTAGCAGCACTATCCTTGTTATCAGTACTAACTTGGTTAGCAGTACTAACTTGGTCAGTAGTAGTATTGCTATCAGTAGTAATATTTCTGTTAGCAGTACTATTTGAAGTAGCAGTACTAGCAGGTTTCTTGACTTTTGGAACCCAAATCCTGACAAAGTTGTTTGCTTTCTTATTCTGTGAGTTACTCCTTTATTTGCTTGGATGTTTTCTTTTGATTTAGCAAACTTATTATGCATATGAGATTTCAAAGGTGTTGTTTTCACATTCTCAGCCATGTGGTTCCTTTTTGATTTCTTCCTATAACCAAAAGAAATTTGTGTTTGTCTTTGAAAAGTAAATCTTTGGTTAATAGGATTGAAATAACAGTGTTTGGCTAAATGATTCAATTTGCCACAAATAAAACAAGGCTTTGGTCTATTGATTTTGCTTAGATCAATTCCCTGTTTTTGAGCCTACCGATGATTTCTGTTTCTTTGATTTCCCCTTATTTTATCATGTTTATGGGGCTTGTTCTGTTGACAAGTACAGGGATTTACAACAGTAGTTTGCATATAATGATTTCCATGTACCTTGTTGGGAACTGAAGAAAAACTCAAGTATGGTTAATGCTGCTGGTTCAGAGTTAATACTGCTAGAAGATTTAAAGGTTAATACTGCTGAGTGTTACTACTGCTAGTAGTTAATACTGCTAGTCAAAGTTAGTGCTGCTTGAACAAAGTTAGTACTGCTTAGCTAGTTAGTACTGCTAGTGGTTAGTACTGCTTAGTAGTTAATGCTGCTAGAAGGAAGTTAATGCTGCTGAAGATTAATACTGCTTATATGATGAAGATTCGTATGAAAGGATATACATGGAAGCTTAGAGATATACATAGAGGATATACTGAAGATATTTTATTGTAATTATCTTTGTATTCAGTATATATATTGTATTGTTTAGAATAGTTAGATAACTTTTAGTTTTCATTCTTTTTGAGAGAAAATCAACCTCAAGGTATAGATCCTAATTCTAGAGAAGTAGAATTCGTATTGGTGAGCCTGTTCATCAATATTGAGGTTGAGTGAGTAATCTTGTAACTTCAAAGCATTAAATACAAGCTTACAGTTTGTTCTTTATATTTTCTGTATTGATTTACTGTTTAATTGAATATCAAAGTGTTATTCCGCAAACTTCTTTGATATTGTTTCTGAGAATTAATTCTTGTTGAGAATTCGATCCTGACAAGTGGTATCAGAGCCTGATTTCTCAGAAACAACTATTCATCATGGAAAATCTTGCAGAATCAAGCAGTACTTTGGTCTCAAAGGTTCCAATGCTTAGACCCAATGAATTCGATATGTGGAAGATCAGAATCAAGCAGTACATACTCCTCACTGACTATTCTATGTGGGACATCATAGAGAATGGTCCTTCTGAAGCAGGAAAGATTGGTGCAGATGGAAAGAGAACTCCACCAAAAACTGATGCAGAAAGAAAGATCAGACAGACAGAGATGAAAGCCTTGAGCACCTTGCTCTTGGCTATTCCCAATGAATATCAACATCAGTTCTGTAACTGCACTGATGCAGAGATGCTCTGGAATGCTCTGGAGAAGAGATTCTCTGGTACCAAAAGTACCAAGAGAAATCAGAAAGCTATTCTGAAGCAACAATATGAGAACTTTATGTCAACCAAGAATGAGTCCATGACTCAAACTTTTGACAGGTTCAACAAACTTATTGGTGAACTAGCTATAGTGGGAGTACAAATTGATCAAGATGATCTGAACAGAAAGTTTCTAAGGTCCTTGAGTGATGAATGGACCATGTATACTGTGTCTTTCAGACAGAATGATCAACTGGAAGAAAAAGAACTTGATGATCTTTATAATGATCTAAGAGTTTTTGAATCTGAGGTAGAGGCTAAAAAGAGGCCTTCTGGGTATGTTCACAATGCTGCACTCCTTTCAGCATCAACTGATTCTACTTCCAACCTTGAATCAGTTAGTACTGCCAATGGAACAAACCAAGAGAAAGGCACTGAAACTGTGTTTGATGCCTTTCTGGCAAGTCATGGAAACTCTTCTCTCATTAATGATGACTTGGAACAACTCAATCCAGATGATCTTGAAGAGATGGATATTAAATGGCAGATGGCCATGCTCTCCATGAGAGTTAAAAAGTTCATCAAAAGAACTGGGAGGAACAACTTCTCCCAAAGAAGAGAAGATGGAGCAGGATTTGACAAGTCCAAGGTGGAATGTTACAAATGCCATCAAAAGGGACACTTTGCTAGAGAATGCAGAAGTGGAATGTCTCAGCATAACAACCACCAACAAGCTCAATCTGGAAGCTTCAACAGAAACTCTGCACAACCCCTTGTCTCTCAACAAGGTATGGGGTTTGATTGGAGTGATCAAGCTGAAGAGGCTATTCAGAATCAAGCTCTAATGGCAGAGGTGTATGGTCTCTCTACAGAGGTAACTTCCAATCTTTGCTCTCAAAATTGCATTAACACTGTTAAAAGGTATAGGGATCACAACCAGAACATGAGTGATGACCTTAAGAGATTGGAAAAAGACATAAAAGATTATGTGAGGATTGTTGAGAGATTTGAAGAACAGATTAAGGGTTTTCAAGCTAATGAGCTTCAACACTCTTATGACACAAATTACTGGAAGTGGGAGAAGAATGACTTAGAGCTTCAACTGACCAGATCTAAAGAAGAAAGTGAAAAGCTAAGAGGAGAGCTAGCTAAAGTCAAACTTGATGTAGAAAAGATTTCTAATGCTTCCAAAGCAATGGATTCTTTGTTACAAACTCAGATTCATGATAAACTGAGAAGAGGCATAGGGTACAATACCACACCACCACCCTATAACAACAACTACATCCCTCCTAGTTCAGAGTTGTTAGAAACAAAGGATAGGAAGGATCTACCTAAGGGAGCCACTGAAATAGATCCCTTAGATGAGGTAGTAGTTAAGGATTTGACTGAGAAAAGTGCCAGTGAGAACAGGGATAATAATGTGAGTAAAAAGATACCATTAGAAAACAATATTATCACCAATGAGGGATGTGGGAAAATCTGGGTCAAGTCCAAGGAGATAGAGAAGACTAATGGAAATGATAACAAGGTCCATTACAAACAAACCACAGTTGTGAATCCTGGATCTTGTGAACAGTGTGATTGCAATAAAGCCAAGAGCCTAAATTCTGGTTTAAAAAGAGGAAATCAAAGAAACTGGAATAATAAATGGGCTCAGAAACAAGGAGTTGATCTGAATAAAATCAATAGACCAAAACCTTGTTTTATATGTGGCAAGTTGAATCATTTGGCTAAGTATTGTTACTTTAACCCTATTAACCAACAGATGAACTTTCAAAGATTTGTGCAAAAATCTGGGGGTTATAGGAAGGCTGGAAAGAAACATGTGATAAAGAAATATGTTGACAGTAAAGGCACTTTAAAGAAAAAGTTCTTAAAAGAAAGTATCAAAATGTGGGTGCCTAGAAGTACTAACAGTATTAGTACTACTAACACAGTTACTACCGCTAACAGTGTTAGTACTGCTGAAAATATTAATGCTGCTGATACTGTTAATACCTCTTCAAAAGTTAATACTGCCAACACAGTTACTGCTACTAACACAGTTACTACTTCTAACAAAGTTAGTGCTGCTAAGCATGCAAGTGCTGCCAAGGTAGTTAGTACTTCTAAAACTAGTACTGATTCTAGCAAACATAGTTTCAAGCCTATTATTGTAACAAAGTACTCCAAGAATGAGGAGTTGAAGTTAAAAAATCTTGTCAAGAAAGAATGCAAATATTTTGATGAGAAAGGGGTACCCAAGACCATTTTGGCTTGGGTTCCTAAATCATACTAATTGATTTATCTAATGTGCAGGGCAACCAACAGCTCAAGGGAAAGAGCATTTGGCATGTTGATAGTGGTTGCTCTAGGCACATGACAGGCAACATGTCATGTCTTCAGGATTTCAAGCATATCAATGGAGGACATGTTGCATTTGGAGATAATCTTACTGGTGGTAAGATAAGTGGAAAAGGTAATGTCACCAAAGGTAAGATGACATTTGAGGATGTCTACTATGTTGATCAATTAAAGTACAACCTGTTAAGTGTATCACAGGTTTGTGACAAACAACATAGTATATTATTTACAAATACTGAGTGTATGATCCTTGCTCCAGGGTTCAAGGTAGTTGATGAAAGCATGATACTACTTAGAACTCCAAGGAAGGACAATGTTTACTGTCTTGATATGGACAATGTTGATAGTGATTCATCTCTAAATTGTCTTGTTTCAAAAGCTTCTGTAGATGAATCCTCTCTTTGGCACAAAAGGATGTGTCACATGAATTTCAAGACTATGAAAAATCTTGTTAAAAATAACCTTGTAAGAGGGTTACCTTCAAAAGTCTTTTCATGTGATGATCATTGTGTTGCTTGTCTTAAAGGCAAACAACACAAAACTTCTCATAAGACCAAAGAGTTAAATTCTGTTTCTACTTGTCTCCAGTTATTGCATATGGATCTGTTTGGTCCTACAAATGTTATGAGTATAGGCAAGAAATCTTACTGCTTGGTTATTGTTGATGATTACTCCATATTTACTTGGGTATATTTTCTAAGGACTAAGGATGAAACAAGTGGTCTTATCAAATCCTTTATTCTAAGAATTGAAAACCAAACTAATCAAAGAGTAAAAGTCATTAGATCAGATAATGGAACTGAGTTTAAAAATCATGATCTAAACACCTTTTGTGAAGAAAAAGGTATTGAGAGGCAATATAGTGCTCCTAGGACTCCTCAACAGAATGGTATTGCTGAAAGGAGGAATAGAACACTAATAGAGGCTGCTAGATCTCTGTTGGCTGATTCAAAATTGCCAATTACCTTCTGGGCTGAAGCAGTTAATACTGCTTGTTATGTCCAAAACAGAGTTCTAGTGGTCAAGCAAAAGAACAAGACCCCATATGAGCTTTTAAATAAAAGAAAACCTTTTATTGGTTTCTTCAAACCTTTTGGGTGTCCTTGTACAATTCTAAATACCAAATCTCACTTAGGTAAGTTTGATAGCAAAGCAGATGATGGATTTCTTGTTGGATATTCATCTCAGAGTAAGGCCTACAGAATATTTAACTCTTCTTCTAGAATAATTGAAGAAAGTGACAATGTCAAATGCAATGAGAGCACACCAAATCCTGTTGGATCTGGACCTCAGTGGCTATTTGACATTGATTCACTAACTAATTCTTTTGGTTTCAGTAGTGATGATTCTACAGGAACAGGATGTGGAGGATCAGGGATCACACAAGTCACAGAAAGCATATCTAAATCTGTGATATTTCCCATACCCACAGTGAATTCTGGTAAAGACTGTGAAAAGGAATCATTTACTGGACCAAATCAGAGTGAAGAAGAAACTAGAGATGAGGAGACTCAAGAAAATAAAGAATCAGAAGTGGCATCTGAAAACACTTCAGTTGAGTTGCAGGACTCTAATCTAGAGGCTGGACTGAATGAAGAACCTAGTCATAACACCAGAGTTCAAAAGAATCATCCTCCACAGCTGGTAATAGGAGATATCTCTTCTCCTATGATGACTAGACATCAAAGCATGCTTCAAGAAATGCAAGATCAACAGCATACAGTCCTTTCTTGTTTTCTATCCCAGCTTGAGCCTAAAAAGGCACATGATGCTATGAAAGAATCTAGCTGGATAGAAGCAATGCAAGAAGAACTGTTACAGTTCAAGCTACAAGATGTATGGGATCTAGTAGACCTTCCTAAAGGTCACAGAGCAATTGGCACAAAGTGGATTTTCAGAAACAAGATAGATGAAAGAGGTATTGTCATAAGGAACAAAGCAAGGCTGGTGGCTCAAGGCTATACTCAAGAAGCGGGTATAGATTATGAAGAAGTTTTTGCACCTGTGGCTAGGATAGAAGCAATCAGACTATTCCTAGCCTATGCTTCTTACATGAACTTCAAAGTCTATCAAATGGATGTAAAAAGTGCTTTTCTCTATGGATCAATTGAAGAAGAAGTATATGTCTGTCAACCACCAGGGTTTGAAAACCCAAGCTATCCAGACAGGGTATACAAATTAAAGAAAGCACTTTATGGACTACATCAAGCTCCAAGAGCATGGTATGACACTCTGTCATCCTATCTCTTGGAAAATGACTTTGAAAGAGGAGTCATTGATAAGACTCTATTTATCAAAAGAAAGAAGAAGGATATCTTGCTGGTCCAAATCTATGTTGATGACATTATCTTTGGATCTACAAGAAACAACATGTGCAAGGAGTTTGAGGATTTAATGCATCAAAGGTTCAAAATGAGTTCCATGGGGGAACTTACTTTCTTCCTTGGACTCCAAGTTCAACAGAAGTCAGATGGCATTTTCATATGTCAATCCAAGTATGTGCAGGATATTCTAACCAAGTTTGGTTTCTCAGAATCAAAACCTGCCAGCACACCTATGGAAACACACAAGCAGATCACAACAGATCTTGAGGGGGAGGATATGGATGTGCATCTTTATAGATCAATGATTGGCTCTCTCATTTATCTCACAGCATCAAGGCCAGATATAATGTTTCCAGTCTGTGTATGTGCAAGATTTCAAGTTAGGCCAAAGCAATCTCACTTTCAAGCTGTTAAGAGGATATTCAGATATCTCAAAGGGCAACCCAGATTGGGACTTTGGTATCCTCATAACTCACCTTTTGACCTAATAGCATACTCAGACAGTGATCTAGGTGGGGCAAACTTGGACAGAAAATCTACTTCTGGAGGATGTCAGTTTTTGGGTGCTAGACTAGTCTCATGGCAGTGCAAGAAACAAACCACAGTATCCACATCTACAACAGAGGCAGAGTACATAGCAACTGCAAGTTGCTGTTCTCAAGTCTTATGGATTCAGAATCAAATGTTGGATTATGGGGTAACCTTTCTACACACTCCAATCTTTATTGACAACAGCAGTGCTATTAGCATTGTGAATAATCCAGTCAAGCACTCAAAAACAAAGCACATTGAAATCAGGTATCACTTTATAAGAGATTGTAATGAAAAGAAACTTATTCAAGTTGTCAAAGTTCACACTGATAATCAGTTTGCTGATCTATTCACTAAAGCTTTTGATGTGGGCAGATTCACTTTCTTGGTAACAAGTGTGGGAATGATAAACTCTGAATAATCTCCTTCTCAAAAAGTGGTTTTATACCTGTATATTTTTATTCTTGGTGTTACTAATCTTCTTTTTCAGGATATGCATAGCAGTACTCAGTGTTTAGCAAGTCTAAAAGGAGTAAGTCAGTTAATACTGCTAGTGGTTAATACTGCTTTCAGTTAATACTGCTAGTGGTTAATACTGCTTTCAGTTAATACTGCTAGTGGTTAATACTGCTTTCAGTTAATACTGCTAGTGGTTAATACTGCTTTCAGTTAATACTGCTAGTTAGTTAATACTGCTAGCAGTTAATACTGCTAGTAGTTAATACTGCTCTAGGTTAATACTGCTTATATTCTGAATACTATAAATACTTTTTGCCCGCCTAAAAGTTCATAACGACTCTTTGCATACTGTTCTCTTGCGCTCAAAACCTTTTCTCTCTCAAGTTCGAAGTTTTCAGGCAAGTTTTCACTAAGATCAATGGCATCCATGACTTTCATCGACGAGAACAACGAGATTGCGATGCTACAAAAGCCAAAGCAAGCTTCAGGATTTCATCAGATTGTGGATTTCCTCAAGACAAGCCACATTGCTCATGCTCTTATTGTATCCCCTACAATCTACATTGAGCATCAAAGGCAGTTCTGGGCTAATGCAACCATTGTTGTGGGGAATGGTGTGCAAATGATCAAGACAAGAATCTGTGATCAATCACTTACAGTTACTGAAGAGGTTATTCGCATCAGTCTACGTCTAGACGATGCCTCTGGTATAACTTCTATCCCAAACGATGAACTGTTTTCAAATCTTACAAGAATGGGGTATGGAGGCCCATTGGGTGTTTTCAAATTTTCTAAAGCAAAATTCTCACCCCAATGGCGTTTCTTTGTCCATACTCTTATGCATTGTATATCCAAAAAGACTACTGGATGGAGTGAGTTCAGCAGCACTATTGCTTATGCTTTGGTGTGCTTGGCCACTGCCAGAAAGTACAATTTTTCTAAAATGATTTTCAGTGATCTTGTCTCAAACATGGGAAACAAAAAGAGCTTCTTTATGTATCCCAGGTTTGTTCAAGAAGTTATTACTAATCAATTGACGGATATACCTCAACCTGTTGGGGTATATGTACCTAAACCCCCCAAAGGCAAGGTTTTCTCAAATATGAGAAGATCTGCTGGGGACTCTGAAGGAGTTGACACCCCATTGTTCTCTACAATGATGGTGGTGTCCCAAACCAATGAAGGTATGGCAGCAGGGTCAAGGCCCCCATTAGACCAACCCACTGCTAGCCAAGCCCAACCTTCCCTCTCAAAATCAATTCCCCAGTCCCTTCTTGAAAAACCAACCTCTCCCATCACCCAAACTTACAAGAGAAAACAGGTAAAGAAGGCTCCTTCCCTTCTTGTACCATTACCCACTCAGCCTTTAAGCCCTCTAAGGGAGAATTCTCCCCTAGAGAATATCCAAAGGGAAACCACAAGGGTGTCTCCCAACCCAAAGGAGGTGCTCTCTGAGGAGGAGGTAGAGCATATGGGTGATGAGGCTGCCACTACTCCTGCTAGCACAGAGGAGGAAAGTGGTAACATCAATAAGACCTCCCCCATGGCAACTTTGAATGAGCAATCATTTGAAGGTCCCTGGTGCCAAGAAACCACAGGGGTGGATAGTGCCTCTGCAAGGCAGAAGACTTCCACAAATAAAAGATCCAATGATCCTTCAAAGGAGGGTAACACTTCTGGAGAAGGTGAGGACAGATATAACTATGATGAATTGATGGAGGCAATGCGTAACATCAACCTAGATGTTATGAAACAAGGGAAAGAAATTGAAGAGATGAAGCTGGTAATCCTGTCACAACAAGTTCAGATTGCCAAATTAAAGAAGATGGTGACAAAGCTTGTACAGAAGAAGAGAAGAAAACAGTTTGTTTTAAAGAAGAGGTCAACTAATAAAGATGCTTCCAACAAGGGGGAGAAAGAGGCAGAAAAAGAATCAGAATTTACTGAAGCAGCAGTAACTGAAGCAGCAATAACAGAAGCAGCAGTAACAGGGATTTCTGTTGAAGAAATGGAGATTGTAGAAACACTAGTCAAAGCAAAGAATGACACTCCTGAGGCTACTCAAAAGGCCAAGGGAGTAGTCATCAATGAAGGAAAAGTTCAACAAAAGGCAACAGAAAAGGCAAAGGAGACAAAAGGAAAAGGAAAGGAGAAAATGGTTGAAGCTGAACTGCCTGCCAAGAAAAAGAGTCAGATTGAGTTGGATGAAGAAATGGCAAAGCTACTTCAGGCTGAAATGGAAAAAGAAGAACAACTTCAATCAGAGAAGGATAGAGAGCTTGCAAAGATCATGGCTAGAAAGTTGAATGCAGAATATCAGAAAAGCATCAAAGAAGCAGCTCAAGCCAAGAAAAGCTCTGTGAAAGTTTTTAAGCAAAGAATGCCATTCAAAAAGCAAAAGAGACAACCCTCCAAAACATTTTTGGCCAATCAGGAAAGAAGAAAGATGATAAATTTCCTGAAAGGTGCAATTGGTGTTAAGGGGGAGATATTCACCAACATGGCATACACTCAGGTTAAGGAGTTGTATCAGAAAGAGATGCTTAAGCTTCAAGGTGATTCAGTCCAAAGGGAAGAGGCTGAGAGAAGAATGAAGGAAAGGCATGACCTGAATATTCAAAATCCATTCCCTGAGGACACCACACCTTCAAAAGATAAAACTGAAGAGATGAAGGAAGAACATGAAGGTGTTGGTATAGAAGCTACATCTGTGAAGAGGGTGAAGTCAATTGCCTCCAAGAAGCAGAACAAAAGGCCAAGAGTTGAAGAAACAGCAGAAACAGCAGAACCTTCAGTTACTTCTACAACTGAATCTGTAAAGAACTCAGAACAATCCAATAAGCAATATAATCTTGATTTTTATATGACTACAACAGCTGATGAACCAGTTTCAGTTGATCCCATTTCTATGAAAGCTCCAGAAGTTATCTTTTGGGATATTTTGGAAGATCAAAGGAAGAAATACTTCAGGCTTAAGAGAATGGGAGATCTATATGAAGTGTACTCTACTTGGGGTAGACTCATAAGAAGTTGTTCAAGATCAGATTTAGAAGAGATGTTTAAAGTTGGGTTGGAGATATATGAAAAGGAACTGAAAGGAGAAGGAATGAGCTTAATCAGATTAGCTATGGAGTACTTATGCATGATGTTTGACCCTAGCAAAGTTCAACATGTGATCAGAGATTTGCATCTACAGAATAAATTCCAAAGAATAGAAAACTGGATGATATTTGAAAGGTGTGGAGTCTATGTCATCACTGTGGACAGAGCTTATCATGAGTACTACTTAGTTGATAAAATCTATGATCACAGCAAGGCCAAATTACAAGCAATGTTGAATGCAAAGCTTACATGTTCAAAAGATTCAGAAATGGCAAAGATTGTGGTTAGCAGAATCATTAATCAAAGTTTGGGTTTGGATCCTAATCTAGGAGTATGAATTGAGGTGTTGAAAGCATCTTGAAGAAGATTTGAAGAACTTGACTTCTCTTCCTAAAAGTCAAGTTAGGGGGAGATTGTTGGGAACTGAAGAAAAACTCAAGTATGGTTAATGCTGCTGGTTCAGAGTTAATACTGCTAGAAGATTTAAAGGTTAATACTGCTGAGTGTTACTACTGCTAGTAGTTAATACTGCTAGTCAAAGTTAGTGTTGCTTGAACAAAGTTAGTACTGCTTAGCTAGTTAGTACTGCTAGTGGTTAGTACTGCTTAGTAGTTAATGCTGCTAGAAGGAAGTTAATGCTGCTGAAGATTAATACTGCTTATATGATGAAGATTCGTATGAAAGGATATACATGGAAGCTTAGAGATATACATAGAAGATATACTGAAGATATTTTATTGTAATTATCTTTGTATTCAGTATATATATTGTATTGTTTAGAATAGTTAGATAACTTTTAGTTTTCATTCTTTTTGAGAGAAAATCAACCTCAAGGTATAGATCCTAATTCTAGAGAAGTAGAATTCGTATTGGTGAGCCTGTTCATCAATATTGAGGTTGAGTGAGTAATCTTGTAACTTCAAAGCATTAAATACAAGCTTACAGTTTGTTCTTTATATTTTCTGTATTGATTTACTGTTTAATTGAATATCAAAGTGTTATTCCGCAAACTTCTTTGATATTGTTTCTGAGAATTAATTCTTGTTGAGAATTCGATCCTGACATACCTTTTCCTTTCCTTTCCTAGAGGTCTCAACTTTCTCACTCTTACCATTCTCTTTCTCTGTCTTGGACATCCCCACTTTCTCACTCTTGACAAATGGTTTACCCCCCCCCCCCTCTCATTTGTAAGAATGTGGTTTTCTATGGGAGTTTCTTTATGGTCTTCCTTATTCTTACCCTCAGTATTCTCTTCTTCAGACTCTGTCTCAACCACTACTGTATCTAGTGGATCTACTTCAGTGGCTCCTTCAGGTAATTCCTTCTTATCTTGTCTTTCTAAGAGGTCTGAGGTGGGTGGAATATAATTGTTATTGTAAGGTGGAGGGGTGTTGTTGTAGCCTATTCCTCTTCTCAGTTTGTCATGAACTTGAGGTTTGAGTAAAGAGTCCATTGCTTTAGAAGCATTGGAATATTTCTCAATGTCTAGTTTGGCCTTCTCAAATTCACTCCTAATTTTCTCACATTCCTCTCTAGACTTTTCTAGTTCAATCTCTAACTGATTCTTCTCCCACTTCCTGTAGTTGGTATCATATGAATATTGAAGTTCATTGGCCTGGTATGACCTAATTTGTTCTTCAAAATTCTCAATGATCAAACTGTACTCTCTTCTATCTTTCTCCAACCTTTTAAGGTCATCACACATGCTCTGGTTGTGATCCCTGTACTTTTTAATAGTTTCAAGTCATGTTTTAGAGCAAAGGTTAGAATTTACCTCTGTGGGGATTGCAGTGCTTGATGACTCTGAAACCTCAGCCATCAATGCTTGGTTCTGAATTGCCTCCTCTACTTGATCACTCCAATCAAAGCCCATTCCTTCTTGTGAGAAAAGAGCTTGAGATGAATTCCTGTTATAGTTAGTGGACTTTGATTGTTGATTGTTGCCTCCATGCTGTTGAGCAATTCCTCCTCTGCATTCTCTTGCAAAGTGTCCTAGATTATGGCATTTGTAGCATTCCACCTTGGATTTATCAAATCCAACACCATCTTCTCTTCTCATGGCAAAGTTGTTTCTACCTGTTCTTTCAATGAATCTTTTGACTCTCATGGTGAGCATTGCCATTTGCCACTTGATATCCATCTCTTCAAGGTCATCAACATTGATCTGCTCCAGATCATCATTGATAAGAGCAGATTTAGCATGACTAGCAAGGAATGCTTCCAAAAACAGAATCATTGGATCCATCCTGTTTTGAGCCATAAGAAGTGCTGACTGATTTTGTACTAGCAGAAGAATCAGTAGTAGATGATAAGAGAGCAGCATTGTGAGAGTATCCGGATGGTTTCTTTTTAGATTCAACTTCTGCTTCAAACACTCTTAGATCATTGTAGAGATCATCAAGTTCCTTATCCTCCAGATTATCATTTTGTCTGAATGATACTATATACATGACCCATTCTTCACCAAGAGACCTTAGAAACTTTTTGTTGACATCATCCTGGTCCATCTTGACACCAACAGTGGCCAATTCTCCAATCAACTTGTTGAATCTATCAAAGGTTTGAGTCATAGACTCATTCTTTGTAGACATAAAGTTTTCATATTGTTGCTTGAGAATAGCTTTTTGATTTCTCTTAGTGCTTTTAGTACCTGAAAATCTCCTCTCCAATGCATTCCACAGGATTTGAGCATCAGAACAATTGCAAAACTGATGTTGGTATTCATTAGAAATTGCCAAGAGCAGAGTGCTCAAGGCTTTCATCTCGATCTGCCTCATCTTTCTTTCTCCATCAGTCTTTGGTGGAGGTCTCTTGCCATCTGCTCCCATCTTTCCTTCATTGGAGGGACCATTCTCAATGATGTCCCACATTGAGAAGTCCGTGAGAAGAATGTACTGCCTGATTCTGATTTTCCACATGTCAAACTCATTGGGTTTGAGCATGGGGACCTTTGAAACAAGAACACTGTCATGTGATCCGTCCATGATGATTATTGATTTCTGAGTTCCTTAAGCTCTGATACCAGTTGTCCGGATCGAAATTCTGAACAAGAATTTAAACTAAACACTCAAAAACTATGTTAAAGAAGTCGCAGAATAACACTTTAACAATAAATCAATCAAACAGTGTATGAACTTAAATCACAAGTTATATTGAATTAACTTAATGATTACAAACAAAACCTCAATCTGTTGAACAGACTCAACAGACGTTCTATACTTCTCTAAAGAAAGGATTAAAACTAATCTTGAGGTTAATTCTCTCTAAACGTATATGCAAAACTTGTTTATCTATCAAAAACTACTAGACTATATATACAGAACGGATTACAAGATAATTATCTTCATCATTATCTTCAGCTCCTAGTCTTTCATTCCAAGTCATCATTATCAACATCATCCTCATAAGCAGTATTAATCATCCAACAACATTAATCTTCAAGCAGTACTAACTACTAGAAGTACTAATATCTTCAAATAGCAGTATTAATATCTTCAGCAGTATTAATCTTTAACACTTCAGCAGCATTATCCAGACTTAGCTCATATCTGACCCAACACATCTCCACCCACACTTACTCTACCGATCTTCAAGTTCAAAAGATCATAGATGCTTCTAATAACCTCTTCTCAGCCTTAGAAGAAAAGATCAAGGAAACTTCTTGTAAGCCAACTTCTACAGATCCCCTCACCCAAACTCTCTCTGAGCTAAAAGCATCTACATATGACACCAACAAGGTGGTCAACAATATCCCTAAACTTTAGAAGAGGAAAAGGGCGCTAATGTTGTTACAACTTCTTGCGAAGAGGAAGATATGAAGGAGAAAATGTTTGATAATGCAGACCCAGAGGATGATGGGGGTTATACTCAACAAAAGGGGGGAGATGGAGCTAAATTCAAAGAAATCTAAGTTTGTTAATCAAATCCAGGCCATCAAGATCAAAAGAGTATTGAACCAGAGGGGTCTAAGCAACATCAGACCTCTTTTGAAACTCGAATGATTGCTATATCTGAATTATATACTCTAGTGGTAATTCTTGTTGCAAATACAGAGGAACCCACCATTCATATTCCAGTCCAAACAGTCCAAGATCAAGAGCCATTAATTCCAGAGCCATCACAACCTTCAATTGACAGAGTTCAAGAAGTGGTTTCTCAGCTAGAAAACCCTCAGAAGACCACCTACAAAATCCTCCAAAGCCTCTTTCTCTACTTCAAATCCTCCTAAGCAACTAGTGCATATGGAGAATATCTATAGGTATCTGTACTCTAAAGAGGATGAGGAGTTAGAACTTGCACCCTCAACTTGCATCTAGAGGTGATGGGTGATGTAAGAAGAAGGTTTGCTCAAATGGTCAGACCCAAAAGTGAAGTATATTCTAGAGACAACATCAAAAAGGTTCACAAGGTTAAGAACAAAACTTTCTCTCATAGAGCCATATCCTAGATTAAATATACAGTGGAGAGAGAACACAATCATTTCTGCACCTTAAACGACAAAAATCTAATAAACTTGAGCCCCTAGGATCTGATTGATATATGTGATTACACCTCTGCTGACTTCGAAAAGGGAAAGAAGTATCATCATGAATCTTGGAAAAATAAAAGATACAATGGGAGAAATTGTTCGCTTCATAGCCAAGACATGCTTTCAAATTGCTCTAGATCTAGAGTTTGATCGCCTCTCTATAACTCCACCGAATAAACACTTGGATAACATTTAGCACGCCCATTCATCCTCAATCATAACCGATCTAGAACTTGGTTTGATATACAGAAATGAGCATAACGAGAAGAAATTCTTTCAAGTTTATGAATCTTTCAAGTACTCAAATATGACAATCAAATGGCTAAGGAATGAGGTGATGCAGAGACTCGGATCAGAAAAAGTACCTGTTAGTGCACATTTATGTTGGATCCAAGATCATGAAGAATAAAAAGTCAAATTCAATACTCAAGTCAAAGTCTCTTAAAGCAAAAGTCAAAGTCTTTGTAATAAACTAGTGTTAGTTGGTTTTGTCTTTATATATGTAGGTATAAATACTTTGTTTTGTTTATAGACTCATATGAGTAGAAGATAGCTTAATTGTACAGAGAGAAATATTTGAGAGCATCTTTGTAACATTGAATTCAAGATCAATAATATGGACATTATGATTAAACTCGTTGGAACTTGATCTGATTTGTATTTATTGGGGCACACAATTGGTATCAGAGCAAGCACGTTACAGAAATCATGATAAAATTCTGAGAATTTGTTCGAAACTCAAGAACTCGCAAAGGCATCTGTCAAGATTCGAATTCGGAGATTTAGTGATGTTTTAGATTAGAATTTGATAGTATTACACTCGATTTTGATTCAAGAACAAATTATGTTTGTATTGCATAGCCTAATTCACATCAGTTCAGTGTGAATTTTGAATTTTTGTTGATTTTTGTTCATATTCTTGAATAGACTGTCTTCTAAATCGAAAGTTGTAATTTTGGTGTTTTTAGTCGAAGTGATGTATTAGAGAAGTGTTCAGAATCACATCGAGAATATATCTGCAAAGTTTGGTGATAAATTTCAGAGTATTGAAGGATTTATGGCTGAAAAAGTGAGTTTTTTCTCGAAGTTGTAGAGAACTCGCAATGTCCGAAGAACTCGCAAGATTCATGGTGAAGAACTCGCAGAGGGCTAGAACTCGCAGAGGGTGAAGAACTCAAAGAGTGCTATCTGCGACAAGTGTTTTGTGTGTTTTCTTTGAATTGCGACAAGCAAGAACTCGCAGAACATTGTCTGCGATTTCTTTCTGTTTGTTCTTTGATCTGCGACATGTTTCTCTTTGCGACAAGTTATTTGATCAAAAATTTTCTAAGTACTAGAACTCGCAGACGCTTGCGACAAGTTAATCGTTGAAAATTTTTCTAAGTACGAGAACTCGCAGAGGCTTTGCGACAAGTAAAGTTCAAAACTCGTAGACCTCTATCTGCGACAAGTCCAAGAACGCGCAAGCCTCAGCCTGCGTCAAGTAAGAACACGCAAACCACTGCCTGCGACAACCTCAGAACATGCAAGCTTCAGCCTGTGACAACTAAGAACTCGCAATTCTCTTTTTGAGACAAGTGGTTTGAACAGTAATTTGCGACAAGTGCTCTCCAGTGCTTTGCAACTTCAGTACTTAGTCAATTTTTGACTATTTTCAGAATTTTTGGAAAATTTCTATTTTTTTGTGTTTAAAGATCAGTGCTCATTTCAAGAGGACTTGAAAGGATGCTCTTGCTATCGGTACAAATGTTAAACCACCAGTCCTATTCAAAGGAGAATATGAACAATGGAAGGACAGATTTCTAGATTTCATTGACAGACATGCAAATGGTGAAAACATTAAGAAGTCTATTGAAGAAGGTCCAATGATTCCTCTCACTATGGAAATTACTGATGATGAATCACCTGACAGTGGAAATGGGAATCAACCAAGAGAACAAAGGACAAAGAGGGTTCCAATGGATATCTCTCGATAGTTTGAAGAAGAAAAAGAAAGGTACAAGGCTGACAAACAGGCTAGATCTCTATTGTTACAGAGTATACCAAATGAGATCTACATCAAGATTGATAGTTACAAGGCTACTGCAAAGAAAATGTGGGACCAGTTGTAAAAGATGATGATGGGATCAAAAGTTGGTAATCAGATGAAAGTGGTCAAGTGTATCAATAATTATGAAGAGTTTAAAGCCAAAGCTGGAGAAAGTCTTGAGGAGACATATGAAAGGTTTGCTTTTTTGTTGAATGAGCTAGCAAAGAACAAAGTAAAGAAGAAACAGATTGAGAACAATGTAAAGTTTTTGATTGTATTGCAAGCAGAGTGGAAAAATCATACAAGGAGAATGAAACAGATGAAAGATCTGAGTGAAATTCCCTTACATGAGGTTTATGAAACTCTGAGGCAGAATGAGGAAGAGGTAGAAGAGGAAAGAGAAGAGAAAAAGAAGAGTGAAAAGAAAGTTGAAGATCCAGTTGCATTGGTGGTGAACAAAAAGAAAGAGAAAGAGAAGAAGGACAAAAAGAAGAAAAAGAGAATAGTGATATCAAGTTCTGATAGTGACAGTTTAGATTCTGATGATGGAGAGAATCTCAAACAAGCTATGATTCTGCTAACCCGAGCCTTCCAGAAAAAAAATTACAAGAAGCCGGGTTCCAATAGCCAGAGGTACTCATCAAGATCAAAGAACTTTGAACACAAGGAAAGAGTCGAAGGAAGGAGATCTGAAAGCAAGAATTATGTGGAAAGGAAGCCGAAAGAAAAGAGAAGGTATGTGAATGAGTATGGAAAGAAGAAGACTGAGGAGCCACTCAAGTGCTACAACTGTGGCAAGATAGTCCACTTTGCCAAAGACTGCCGGAAGCCGATTGTTAGGAATTCTGAGTATTACAAGAATAACATGCTTCTGGCCAAACAAAAAGAGGCAGACAAAGCACTGATGACAAAGGATGATTTCTGGTAGTATTATTCAGACTATGAGGAGGATAAAGAAGAGACTGCTCACATATGCCTAATGGGAAAGGAAGTCAAATATGATGAATCCGATGAAGAAACTTTCGAAGAGGTACAAAACTTATCTGAATCTGATTTTTTGAAGAAAATGGAAACTATGATGGTCGAGCTTCAAGACTTACAAGATAAGCTCAAAAAGGAGAAAAGCAGAGTTGCGAAAAAGCGTCAAACAATTTTTGATCTCAACAAGGAACTTGCGGGGAACAAAAACTTGATTGACTCGTTGAACAAATTTGTTACTGTTTTTTGAAAAATAAAAAGCTTGTTTTGAAACTCAAATTTCTGAAACAATTTCTAAGTTTAATAAGTCTGATCGTGAGAAACAAGAGTTTATTTTAAAAGTTCGCAACTTGCAGATTGATAATAAAAATTTGCAGAAAAAGATTAATGGTTTGGAAGCAAAACTTTATACTAAAGGTCAAACTGATCAAACCATTTATCTAAACAAACCAAAGGAAGAAACATATTTTAAAGATAAGTGGGGTATTGGTTACGATAACCCACATTATTTGAAGAAAGCTATTCGAAAGCAGCCAACTTTATATAATTTTAATTTCTTACAAGTGGCTGACAAAAATCCTCATTTGAAACCTAAATTTGTTACAAAATCATCTGATGAGGTTGAAGCTAAGGAAGATGAGAACATAAAGAACACAACCAGAATGCAACTACCGTTCTGCTATAAAAAGCTGAATGATAGTTATCTTTCTGAGCAACCAAAATTTCTATCAAATGATTATTTTCAAAGTTATTCTACTGGGGAGATGGAGGCAAAACCTGTTAAAGCAAGGATTTATGTTCCTCCACTCGTCTGGAAAAGCAAAATTTCTGAGCTTGAAAACATTTTAGTAGATGAAAGAATTTTGGTTGATCTTGAGAAAGTTGTGTTTTCTACTGTTATGAAGAACACTAATTTTAAATCTGTAGTTACAAATGACAACTCCAAATCAGGAAGAGTTAGTACAAAGAATTCCACTGATTCAGATGCATCATCTTGTAAAGTTTTCATGGGAAATGTTTTTACAAGTCCTAAAACTTCATATTGTGCTAAAATGTCTTACAAACAAAAGTGTTCTAAAATTACAAATGATTTCAAATTTACAAATTCTTCCAAAGCACAACAGTTTGATGATGATATTGATGACTTGTTTGCGGTTGAAAATGATTTCCTAAATTCTGATGGTTGTTTAGATGAAAGTGTTGATCAATTTGATTTCAATGTTAAACTTCCATATCATTCTTCTTTTGTGATTAATAGTATTGCTTTACCTAGTGTGTTTGAAAAAGGTGAAACATCAACTAAAGTTGATGTTTCAGTTCTTGTGAGTATCTATTATTCTAAAGGTAATAAGCAAAAGAAAAGGTGCTCATAGAAACGGACCAACACAGGTATGAACAAGAAAAATCAGACTCTTAAATCTAATGTTTCTAACAAATCTAAATCTTGTGTTTCAGAATTGAAATGGAAAAAGTATAAAGCGAGACTGGAATGGAGACCTAAAAGGAAAATTGAAGAGGCTACAAAATCATTTTCTGATTCAAAATGTAATAGGATTTCTGATAGTTTTCCTGATGTAATTTGTCAAGTTGCTTCCTATAAAACAAAACTTTTAACTTCTTACAAGACTTATTCAATAAATCAATTGATCTAATTATCTCCGTCTACTACTCAGTTTTCTACATATGATCGAAATGATGTTGTAACTCGCCAATATTCTGATTGTTGGTTTGGATCATATCATGTTTATTGTTCAAATGTTTTTCAAGAGTAAAGAGGAGCCAAATTCAAATAGGTACCAAAATCTTGTGCTAACACGAAAGGACTCATCTATAAATGGGTACCTAAACCGGTTTGTTGGATCAATAATTGTATCCAAGATTAAATTATAAATGGGGTCTAGTTTGTAATAGTGTTTAATACCTTAGGGGGTATTTTAGCAAATAGTTAATATTAATTAGGTCATGTTGATCTAAGTATAAATAGTTTTATTTTCTAGAATTAGGTTAACAACAACATTAAGAAAAACAGAGGAGGAGCCGTATTCTCTGTATTGTACGCATCACGAGGTATCCATATTCACCAAGAACACACACACGGTTTTATCTGATTAATCAAGAGATCATTGGTATGTTGATTTGATCTATTTATCTCTTGTTCTTTATTGTGTTGTGATTGTTAATCAACTATTAATCTGGGTTTAACAAGTGGTATCAGAGCCAAAGAATCAAGTTTTTTTTTGGATAAAACAGTACTTTTTATTTCAAAAACTTACTGTGTAAAAAAAAATCGATTTCATGGTTGAATGTGTTTTTATGCATAAAATCGATTTGATTGTGTGTGTTTTATGTTATTGAACATCATCTGATTGCTTAATTGCTTTTAAAATCACAAATCGATTGACTTTTGATGATTTTTGAGATTTTTGGTCTTTATACTGTCGAACACTGTTCCATTAAATTTCAAGCACAAAAGTTGATTTTGGTCATTGATTTTGAATGGGTTTCGTTCATAGTATGTTTGTGGTTGATTTGCATGATTTTTACACTGTGTTTTAACCTATTTGATGCGTTTCTGGAGTGAAATTCAAGTACAGGGACGAACTCGTGAAGAACTCGCAAGTTCTATGATGAACTCGCAAGTTCTGTGAAGAACTCGCAAAACTCTTCTAACTCTCGCAGGGTATTAATTGTTTTCTAAGTATAAGATTCCCTTGTATGTGTGTAGCGAAAACCATAGGATTCGCTACTTCTCTGTTTATGAAAGATAAGTTTCGCAGGTGCTTGACTAGTGCAAACCTCAAGAACTCGCTAACTTCAGCTAGCGCAAACCTCAAGAACTCGCAAACTTGAGTAGCGCAAACCTCAAGAACTCGCAAGCCTCAGCTAGCGCAAACCTCAAGATATCGCAAGCTTCAGCTAGCGCAAACCAAAGAACTCGCTAATCTCTTATATACGAAAGTCTAAGTTTCGCAGGGTGCTATTTAGCGAATTTCTGCTTTTTGCGCCATATGCCCTTAGCGCAAAGTAGAGTTTTCGCTACTGCCTTTGGCGCATTTCTAAGTTTTTGCACCAGCCATTGTCCTTAGCGAGTTTCTGAATTCTTGCCAAGAATTCTCTAGCTACTACTTCGCGAATTGTCAAGGTTTCGCAGGTTGCATGTTTACGAATTCTAAGTTTCTTAACTCTCTAGACTGCGAATTCTATTTCTTTTTTCTTGCGAATTTTGAATGGTTTATCTTTTTTGCGAATTTCTTTGAGATTTCTTCTATTTGCGAATTTTGCACTTGAGATTTTTGGAAATTTATTTTTCTGAAAATTTTTTAAGTGTAGTTTTTATCTAATTCTTGATTCTAAGATCTTATTAGTTGATTTAAGTGGTACATATATCATCATGCCTTACATAGACGAGAAGGGAAATACAGTGCTGACCATGAGAGATTGTGCTTTAGCATATATGCCAGAGATTCCAGCACTAGAAGCTGAGAATGAAAATCTAAAGATTCAGAACTCATCTCTTCTTGAATAGATTGATAAGTTTTAAGATGATAAATGCTTAAAGAAAGACTTCGTTTGCTCAGAATGCATCTCTAACTCAAAGATTAATTTTGCAGGAATTATTGAGTCAAAAGAAAGGATATTTTAAATCTTCAAGCTAAATTAAAAGGATCTGAAAGTCTCAATTCAAGATCTACATGGTCAAAAAAGGAGTTAATGTAAAAAGAGCTTGATGAGCTTAGAAGAAGAGCAAACATTGCTACTGAGACATCTGAAGGGCTTAGAAAGATAAACTCTCGAATTTATGCTGAAAGAGACTCTTTGAAAGATAAAGTTTTCAGTCTTGAGGTTGAGATTAATATGTTGAAAGAAAAGGCAACCCAAGACAGAGACAACAAAAAATCCCAAGATGAGATGTTGAAGATTGAGAAAGAAAGAAAAGAATTTGCTAAGAAATTTTCTGATTTCTCAAGAAAAGCCTTTGAAGAGAAGAAATCATTAGAGCTTAAATGTGTTAAGCTTTCTCAATAAGTTTTAGACTTTGAGAAAGTTATCATACTTGAGAGAGAAAAGGTTGAGAAAGAGAAGAAGATAGTTGAGCAGAAAAATGAAAATAAAGACTTTTCTAAAGAAAAGAAAGTTCTAGAGACTGAGATAGCTAATTTGACAGGAAAGCTATCTGAGTTGTCAACAAACATTCTGAAGGAAAAGAAGACGAAGTCTGAATTGCAAGAGAAGTTTGATCTAATTGCAAAGGAAAGAAACAGTTTGTCGTCAAAGATAAAGGAGCTTGAAGAGATCATATTCAAGGTGAAGCTGACTGAGCACAAAACACCAGAGTCAATAGCCCAATCACCAAGAGATGATCTAACTGCATTCGAATGCTCATTTAATTCAGCAACAAGTTCAATTTTTACTAATGTTTCTAATAATCCTTTATTTGTTCAGATGATAATCTTACGTTTAAATCTAAAGATCAGATTCGTCCTTCTAACCTTTTCTTTTGGCAAAAATCTTGACGGTTCAGGTAATTTCAAAAGGAACAAGTCTCAAATGCTAAATGGAACTATACTTCTAAAGGTAAAACTTTTGGCAAACCTGATCTGGTTTACACTATCAATCAATTGATCAGGTTAGCACAAAAAAAAATTAGTTGTTCCTATTGTGGTACAAATGATTTTGTATGAAAAGATTATGTGAATAACTGGTATAGTTCTTACTTTATATCTCCCACTAGAACTGCAACTAAACCATTAGGACCCAATTACCAGTGGGTACCAAAAGCTAAATCTGTGTTGCAGGCACCCAAGGTTTAATGTGGAGAAAGAACTATGACTTCTGATTACTACAGATCAGGACTCTTGCCTCATTGTCAAAACATTGACTTCTAGGTACAACAGCTTAGGACTCGATCTTCAATGACAAGAATGGATGACTTCTAGACAATAAAGTCTAGGAATCGAATTTCAATGTCAAAGAGTTTGACTTCTGCATTTACTTTAATCCTAGTAATTCAGAACTCTGTTTCATGATTAAGGATTATGCACATATTAAGGGGGAGCTTATATGCTATATATTTTTATTGATGTGTTTTCTGATGTTTCAGGAAAAGATTAAATACTATTCTCATCGGAGAATAAGTAATCATGGATTTTGAATACTTAAGTTCAAAACCTGTACTCAAATGTTTTCTTTTGATAGGATGCTTAATTGATAAAATCTTTTATAGAAGTTTTTAATTTGAGGGGGAGCTAACTGTTATATCTTTTAGGAGGAGGAGATATATATGATTTTTACTATCATTGTCATATTTCTCTGATAAACTGTTGTTTTACAGATAAAAAGGGGGAGAATACTTAAATGACAATATTCATTCCAGGGGGAGTTAAGGATTCTGATTTACAGGTATATATTTCTAATCCTTATACTCTATCACTTGTTGAAAGAAGAATAACTTTCACTTGTGAAAAATGGTTTTAAATGTTCAAACCACTTCATATTCTTTAAATGTTTTCATGAATTGTGAAGTGTGATTTTAAATGATTTTTGGATACTTAATTGTCAAAGAGCTTAATTGTCAGCCACTTTTTGGTTTGAGGGGTAGAATAGCATTGTCAAACACACAAATGTTTTTGACTTATCCAAAATTTTATTCTTCATGTGTAATTGTGCTTCTTTGTGCTTTCATGTACAAAAGACTGTTAAACAGCATGTTCTTTTAGGAAAATACGTGGGATTCAGTGTGAAAGCTTAAACAGAACTTCCATGGATTCACGATAACCAGTGTTTCCTACCCAGGAAGTATTCCCTGAGTGACTGAGGGGAGAGGGGTCAAAATATTTGAGTGTTGGTGTGTGAAGAGGTAAAATGGAAAAGAGAGATTGGTTAGAAGTGAGATCTAAAAGATTAAAAGAAAGAGGGTGAGAGAACAGAGTAAAAGAATATCAGACTCTGCACCAAACTTCTTTCTGAGCCGGGCAGCCACATTATCTGATTGGTTCACATTCTTTGGTGACCATCATTGGAAAAGGCACCTAGCCCATGCCATCTCTTGCATACAACCCCACCAGCTACTCATTTTTTTCTCAAAAAGAGAATGTTTCACATTTTCTGGGGACGCAATGCATATGCTATTGGTTCTTCACTTGGAAGATACTAATATTGAAAAAGAAGGAAAGTTGCCCCACCTTCGACCTTTTCTCATGCACATTGAGTTCTTGTATAATTTGTTGTTGTCTTAACAAGTTTACATACTTTGAGCCTACATTGAAAAGCAATCATCGGTGCTTAATTCTTTCATACACATGCACGAGCACACAGAAATATGTTTTCTGTCAGAACGTTCATAGATAACCATGTGTTATTCGATGATTGAATGCAAGTCCTAGGGAGCCAACATCAAAACCAACTCCTTATATAGTATCTTTGTGTTACTCAGTGACTGTGTGTCACTGACAGGCATCCCAAACTGAGTCATTTGTTGATTCAGGGTTACCACTTTTTACTTATTTGAATCTGCAAAGATTGAAATAATCACTCTTTCTATCCGGGGAGACTGCTCTTATTTCCACACAGGGCTCTATACATGAAGACTGCGCTTAATTGTTGATTCGGGGGAGAAAATTCCTAGTTTGTTTTGCTATGTTTTGATGATGTTGATTCTCACCACTCATCAAAAAGGGGGATAATACAAAGAGAAATACTATACAAGAATTTTTGTGAAAGACTGCTGAAGAATTCAAAGATATCAAAGTGTCTGGGCTCATTTGATCTTTTGATCTTCATTTAAAGAAAGAGGAAGATGAAGACTATGTAAAGCTACAAGCTTTGAAGCTGTCAACGTCATATCAGATACAGTTTTCAAGAGAAGTGAAGACCCGAAGACAAACTGCCAATTTTTTTTAATCTTGAATCCAAAGGGGGAGATTGTTGGATCAGTAATTGTATTCAAGATTAAATTATAAATGGGGTCTAGTTTGTAATAGTGTTTAATACGTTAGGGAGTATTTTAGCAAATAGTTAATATTAATTAGGTCATGTTGATCTAAGTATAAATAGTTTTATTTTCTAGAATTAGGTTAACAACAACATTAAGAAAAACAGAGGAGGAGCCGTATTCTCTGTATTGTACGCATCACGAGGTATCTGTATTCACCAAGAACACACACACGGTTTTATCTTATTAATCAAGAGATCATTGGTATGTTGATTTGATCTATTTATCTCTTTGTCTTTATTGTGTTGTGATTGTTAATCAACTATTAATCTGGGTTTAACACGGTTGTTGTCTGATTTCTCTAGTGCAGACCCGTCATATGTGGTACTTGGATTCAGGCTGTTCCAAGCATATGACAGGGCAGAAAGATATTCTATCTAATTATATAGAGCAATTTTGTGGCAATGTTCGTTTTGGGAATGACGAGTTTTCCCCAATTCTTGGTTGTGGAGATGTTGTGAAGAGAACGTAACGATAAAAAAGGTGAGTTATGTTGAAGGATTAGGACATAATCTATTCAGTATTAGTCAGTTCTGTGACAAGGACTTAGAGGTAAATTTCAAATCCAAGAGATGTTGTGTTAGAACGGAAGACGGTAAAGAACTCTTGGCCGGAACGCAAAAGTCAAAACTCTACACGATTAATCTGTCAAACGTCAAGACTGATAATACGTTGTGTTTACTTTCTAAACACTCTATGCAACAAAGCTGGTTATGGCATAGAAGGGTTTACCTGATCTGAAATACGTCAAAGAACATTTGTGTGAGAAAGGTAAGATGAAAAGAGTCTGTCATAAGCCTAAGCCTAAACCAAGCACAAGTACTCCTTTAGAACTGTTGCATATGGATCTCTATGGTCCAATGCTAACACGAAGCATTAACGGCAAGAAATATGTTTTGGTGATTGTGGATGATTATTCTAGATACACTTGGGTCAAATTACTAAGATCGAAATATGAGATGCCCGATGTTATCATCTTAAACCTAAAGACCGTTCAAGTGAACTTGCAAAAGACAATTAAGCTTCTTAGAACTGATAATAGCACAGAATTCAAGAACATAACAGTTGACGATTATTTCGAATCGGTCGGGATAACTCATCAATTTTCTACTGCCAGAACTCCGGAACAAAATGGGGTAGTTGAACGAAGAAATCGGAGTCTTGTCGAGGCTGCACGAACGATGCTAAGCTAGTCCGATCTACCTTTATTTTTGTGGGCCGAAGCTGTCTCAACTGCATGTTATACACAAAATTGTTCAATCATTCATCGTCGGCTCGGTAAAACACCATATGCTTTGATAAACAATAGATACCTATCATTAAACATTTTCATATATTTGGATGCAGGTGTTTTGTGCTTAATGATAAAGTGAACTTGAACAAGTTCAGTCCGAAGGCTGACGAAGGCATTTTCATTGGATATTCTCAAACATCTACGACATACAGAGTTTATCTCAAGAAATCAAAGATTGTGGTTGAGAGCGTCAACGTCACATTTTATGAAGAAATGGCTTCTGATCAAATCAGCTCAGAACCCATGATAACAAGAGTATTAGCTTCTGGGCAGATCAGTCCAGAACCTGCGTTTAAAGTTTCTAATTCTGATAAAGCATCAACGTCTATATCTCATTTAACATAATTAGATTTATTGTTTGAACATTTTTATGATGAGTTTCTTTGTTCTAGAATGACTAAACCTGTTGTGATTGACATATCTGAAGATTCAAGTAATCATCATCCAATTACATCAGATGTATTGACTGAATCAAATTCCCCAATTCAAGAAGAAACTCTAGTTCAAACACCTACACAATTAGTTGGAGTTATACATGAAACTGCTGAGACAGAAATTGCACATTCAGTTGGATGTACTGTCATGCCTATCCAATAGACATCAAATGTCCAATCCACTGAAACTTCTGCACCAGTTACTGCAACTGAACCCCTACATGAAGAACATACTGGATATCTAGAGGATCAACATGATCAGTCTACATATAAACCACTCCCTCATGTACATATGTGGACCAAAGCGCACCCGGTTAATCAAATTATTGGAGATCCATCAAAACCGGTGCTAACTAGGTCTGCAACTTCTAACGAGTGAATGTTTGATTCTTTTCTGAGCAAGATTGAGCCTACCCGAGTATCCGAAGCTCTAAAAGATCCAGATTGGATAACAACTATGCAAGAAGAGCTCAATTAATTCGAATCGCTTAAAGTCTGGAGACTCATACCTCGACCGGAAGGCAAAACAATTATAGGTACGAAATGGGTATTCAAAACAAAGAAAGATAAAGATGGTATCCTGGTAAGAAACAAAGATAGACTTGTTGCTAAAGGATACCGACAAGAGGAAGGAATAGACTATGATGAGACATATGCTCCAGTTGCACGTATAAGGCAATCAGAATATTTCTAGCCTACGCTGCACACAAAAACTTCACTGTCTACCAAATGGACGTGAAGACTGCCTTTCTAAATGGCATATTGAAAGAGGAGGTATACGTCTCACAACCAGAAGGGTTTGTCAATGCTGAAAAACTAGATCATGTCTATATTCTTGACAAAACTATCTATGGTTTAAAGCAAGCTCCTCGAGCCTGGTATGATGTTCTATCAAAGTTTTTAGTCAAGTCTGGGTTTTCAAAAGGTAAAATCGATACTACTCTTTTTATTATAAAGGAAAAAGTTGATATCATTTTAATTCAAATATATGTGGACGATATAATATTTGGTTCAACTAATATAAAGTATTGTAAGAATTTTTCTAACCTCATGGTGTCACATTTTCAAATGAGTATGATGGGAGAGATGAACTTCTTTCTCGGATTACAAGTTAAAAAATTTTCCGCGGGGATTTTTATAAATCAATCGAAGTATATTGCTGACATTTTAAAGAAATTTAATATGTCAAATTGTACTCAAATTTCAACCCCGATGGCACCAGGTACTAAAATCGGAGTTGATCTTTCGGGAAAAGCTATTGATCTTAGGACTTATAGAGGAATGATTGATTTTTTAATGTACTTAAAGGAAAGTAGACCAGATATTATGTTCTATACATGCTTATGTACTAGATATCAAGCTTCACATAAAGAATCCCATCTCTTAGCTGTAAAGCGAATATTTAGATATCTGAAGGGAATTGCAGATCTTGGTTTATGGTATCCTAAAGATACAGGTTTTGAGCTAAAAGCGTATTCAGATGCAGATCATGCAGGTTGTATGTAAGACAGGAAGAGTACTTTGGGACATATACAATTTTGGGAGATAAACTCGCGAGTTGAACATCGAAGAAACAACTGTGTGTATCTACTTCAACAGCCGAGGTAGAGTACGTAGTTGCGGATAGCTGTTGTTCTTAAGTGTTGTAGATGCTAACACAACTCAGAGATTATGTCTTCCAATACAATAAAATTCCGATTTACTTTTATTCCAAGAGTGCTATTGCTATATCTGTGAATCCTGTCCAACACACGAAAACCAAGCATATTGACGTGAGATATCACTTTATCAAAGATAATGTTGAAAAAAATACAATTGAACTTTACTTTGTAAACACAGATTATCAACTTGTTGATTTGTTTACCAAGCCGTTAGACGAAAAGAGATTTAATTTTCTCATTTCAAAACTTCGCATGTTAAACCTCAAGACAGAATTTGTCGTTACCTAGTACAGTTTATTTTTGTTATTTTTCATCATTACTTTACTTTTAATCTGAATGATATTTGCACTTAAAGATTGTTCATGATTTCAAAGGAAGTGAGATAACAATTAGATAATCTACATTTGAGGGGATGTATGAATAATTGCACGTATTTTTCATTGACATATTTTGTGATGCATATGATAAGGGGAGTAAGGACATTGATTTCTGATTACATCTGATCAGAACTCGTTCTTAACAAGTTTTATTGCTTTTATGTTTTTAATTTTTCAATAAATGTTTTTGTTTCAATAAGACTTTGTTGCTTTGAGGACTTTTTGACTACATGCATATTTTGAGGGGGAGATTACATGATCATATCAATCATGACTCTCGAGCTGACTTTTATGAGATTAATGATAAGCATAAGGCATATTCTACTCTTAATCTCATTGTGTTTGAAAGAAGGATAACTTTCAGACATGTAAACATGTTTCTAAATGTTCAAACCACTTCTCAATTCCTAAACAGATTTCATGAATTTTGATGTGTGATTTTAAATGTTTTCATTTCATGAGCTTCATTGTTTAACTAACCGTGTGTTTCCAAAGATAAATACTTGTGTATTATTTTTTCTATATACTGTCAGGTATTCATACACACCGGTTTAGTATTTTTGTTGACTTTATTTTTACCATGTCTCAAAATGAAACAATTTTTCGATGGTAATAAATCTCGTTTGAACTTCATTGATATTTGAGCGTGATTTCATTCAAAACGTTTCTTTCAAGAATGTCTATATTTGTTTCGTATAGACAACATTCAGTTTTTCATGACCTAAGCTTTTATTGATTGTTGGGTCTGAATGTGCTAAGAATGAATACTGATGCTACTTGAAAGGTATTACTACTGCAAGATGAAATATTACTACTGCTAGTAGAATTAATACTGCTTGAAGAGTTAGTGCTGCTACTTGAATAGTTAGTACTGCTTGGAGAGTTAGTACCGCTAGTAGTTAGTACTGCTTGAAGGAACTTATTACTGCTAGACAAGTTAATACTGTTAGCATGATATGGTTAATATTGCTGGGAGAATTAATACTGCTTATGAAGATTAAAGTTGCTGAGAAGATAATGACGGAACGATTTGAATGATGCAAAAGTCAAGGAGATTTGAAGATAATTATGGACTGGATCATGAAGATTAATTTTTCTTTTATAATTATCTTGTAATCTGTATTGTATATATATATTGTATAGAAGGCATAGTTTAGAATAGACTTTTGATAGAATTTCAATATACGTTTTAGTGAGAATTAACATCAAGATTCTTTGTAATCCTTTCTTTAGAGAAGTTTAGAACGTCTGTTGAGTCTGTTCAACAGATTGAGGTTGAGTTTGTAATCATTAAGTTAATCAATATAACTTGTGATTTGAATTCAAGTATTGTTTCATTGATTGAGTGTTAAAGTGTTTTTCCGCAACTTCTTTAACATTGTTTCTGAGTGTGTTAATTAAATTCTTCATTAGAATTTTTCGACCTTGACAAGTGGTATCAGAGCAAGAAAACTCATAAACCTATAATCATGGACAGTTCAAGCGACAACGTTTTGGTATCAAAGGTTCCCATGCTCAAACCCATTGAGTTTGACATGTGTAAGATCAGAATCAAGCAATATATTCTTCTCACAGACTTCTCAATGTGGGATATCATTGAGAATGGTCTCTCTGATGGAGGAAAGATGGATGCAGATGGCAAGAGACCTCCACCAAAGACTGATGGAGAAAGAAAGATGAGGCAGACAGAGATGAAATCCTTGAGCACTCTGCTCTGGGCTATACCTAATGAGTACCAACACCAGTTCTGCAACTGCACGGATGCACAAATTCTATGGAATGCACTGGAGAAAAGATTTTCTGGTACCAAAAGTACCAAGAGAAATCAGAAGGCAATCCTGAAGCAGCAATATGAAAACTTCATGTCTACAAAGAATGAGTCCATGAATCAAACTTTTGATAGATTTAATAAGTTAATTGGTGAATTGGCTACTGTTGGTGTCTAGATAGATCAAGATGATGTCAACAGAAAATTTCTCAGATCTCTTGGTGATGAATGGACAATGTAGACTGTCTCCTTCAGACAGAATGACCAACTGGAGGACAAGGAACTGGGTGACCTCTATAATGACCTTAGGGTGTTTGAAGCAGAGGTAGAAGCAAAGAAGAGGCCCTCTGGATACTCATACAATGCTGCTCTTTTATCATCTTCTACTGATTCTGCTGCTAATACAGAATCAGTTAGTGCTGCCTATAGATCAAAGCAAGATGGATCTAATGACTCAGTTTTAGAAGCTTTTATAGCCAATCATGCTAATTCCACTCTAATTAATGATGACTTAGAACAGATAAATGTTGATGATCTGGAAGAGATGGATATGAAGTGGCAGATGGCTATGTTCCCAATGAGGGTAAAAAGATTCATTAAAAGGACTGGAAGGAATAACTTTGCTCAGAAAAGAGAATATGGAGTTGGATTTGATAAATCCAAGGTTGAATGTTACAAGTGTCACAAGCTGGGGCACCTTGCAAGAGAATGCAGAAGTGGAATTCCTCAACAACATACTAGCAACCATCAACCATCACAGTCCACTAGCTTCAACAACAGGAACTCTTCTCAAGCTCTTGTTTCCTAAGAAGGAATGGGATTTGATTGGAGTGACCAAGCAGAAGAAGCAATTCAGAATCAAGCTTTAATGGCTAAAGTTTCAGAGTCAGCAAGCACTGATATTCCCACAGAGGTAAAATCTAACATTTGCTCAAAATCTTGCATAGAAACTGTTAAAAAGTACAGGGATCACAATCAAAGCATGTGTGATGACCTAAAAAGGTTAGAGAAAGATAGAAGAGAGTATGTTGTGATTGTTGAGAATTTGGAAGAACAGATTAAGGCATACAAAGCCAATGAACTTCAACACACATATGATACTAACTACTGGAAGTGGGAAAAGAATCAGTTAGAGCTTAAGCTTAAAAAGTCTGAAGAGGAATGTGAGAAGATAAGGAGTGATTTTGAGAAAGCCAAGCTGGACATTGAGAATTTTTCCAATGCCTCTAAAGCAATGGACTCACTTCTAAAATCTCAAGTCCATGACAACCTGAAAAGAGGTTTAGGATACAACAGTACCCCTCCACCCTATAACAATAACTATATCCCCCCCACTTCAGACCTCTTAGAAAGACAAGAGAAAATAGACTTACCTACAGGAGCCATAGATGTAGATCCTCTTGACAGTATAGTGATTGAAGAAGAGGCTGAAGAAGAGACCACTAAGAGTAAGAATAAGGATGACCTTAAAGAAATTCCTTTAGAAAATTATATCCTTACTAATGAAAGGGGGGGTAAACCTTTTGTAAAGGGTGAAAAGGGTGAAAAGGCTGAAAGTTCTAAGAGAAGGAAGGGAAAGGTACAGGGAGTCCATTACATGCAAACCACTGTTGTTAATCTCTGTACTTGTAAACAGAATCAACCCCAACAACATGATAAAACAAGGGGAAATCAAAGAAACAGAAATAATCAGTGGGCTTTAAAACAAGGAATTGATCTGAGAAAAATTAACAGACCAAAGCCTTGTTTTATCTGTGGCAAGTTAAATCATCTAGCCAAATACTGTTATTTCAATCCTATTAACCAGATGATCACTTTTCAAAGAAATATACAAAATCCTGTTGGTTATAGGAAGCAAATAAGGAATCATATGGCTGAGAATGTGAGGAAGGACCTATAAAATCTCTTGCTCAGAATAAGTTTGCTAATTCAAAGAAAAATACTCCAAATAAGCCAAGGAGTAACTTAAAGAAAAAGAAAGCAAACAACTTTGTCCAGGTTTGGGTTGCAAAAGTAAAGAAATCTGTTAGTACTGCTACTTCAAATAGTACTGCTGATAGAAATAGTACTGCTGCAAGCAATACTACTGCTAACCCAGTTAGTACTGCTAACAAAATTAGTACTGCTAACCCAATTAGTACTGCTAATGATGTTAGTATTGCTAACAAAGTTAGTACTGCCAATCAAGTTAGTACTGCTTCTAGTGACAGGCCCATTCTTCTGACAAAGTATTCAAACAATAAGATTCCTCAGTTTGATAATCTCATCAACTCTGAATATGAATATGTTGATGAGAATGGGAAACCCAAGACCACTTTGGCTTGGGTTCCTATTAAAAACTAACTGCTTTATTATATGTGCAGGGCAACCAACAACTCAAGGGAAGGAGCATTTGGCATGTTGATAGTGGTTGTTCCAGGCACATGACAGGTAACATGGCCTGTCTTCAAAACTTCAAAAGAATTGACGGAGGACATGTTGCTTTTGGTGATAATCCAGGAGGTGGAAAGATAAGTGGAAAAGGTAATGTGTCAAAAGGTAAGATGACCTTTGAGGATGTATACTATGCGGAGCAATTGAGATACATCCTGTTAAGTGTATCACAGGTCTGTGACAAGAAACATAGCATATTATTCAATGATACTGAATGTATTATCCTTGCTCTAGGGTTCAAGGTAGTTGATGAAAGTATGATACTACTTAGAACCCCTAGAAAGGACAATGTGTATTGCTTAGACTTGGAAAATGTAGCTTCTAATTCATCTTTAAATTGTTTATTTTCAAAAGCTTCATTGGATGAATCATCTCTTTGGCACAGAAGGATGTGTCACATGAAATTTAAAACAATGAACAAACTTGTGAAAAACAACCATGTAAGAGGTTTGCCACAAAAGGTATTTTCATGTGATGATCATTGTGTTGCATGGCTTAAAGGCAAACAACACAAAACTTCTCATAATTCCAAAGAGATAAATACAATCTTTTCACCTCTTAATTTACTGCATATGGATCTGTTTGGACCTACAAATGTGATGAGTATTGGTAAGAAATCCTACTGCTTGGTTATTGTTGATGATTTCTCTAGATTCACTTGGGTCTATTTTCTGAGGACTAAGGATGAGACAAGTGGACTGATCAAATCCTTTGTTCTTAGAGTTGAAAACCAAAAAAATCTAAGAATTAAAGTCATCACGTCTGATAATGGAACTGAATTTAAAAACAATGACCTAAACAACTTTTGTGAGGAAAAAGGCATTGAGAGACAATACAGTGCTCCTAGGACTCCTCAACAGAATGGTGTTGCTGAAAAGAGAAATAGGACTCTGATAGAAGCTTCTAGATCTCTGTTGGCAAATTCAAAACTTCCAATTACTTTTTCAAAACAGAGTTCTAGTAGTGAAATCCCAAGACAAAACACCTTATGACCTTTTTAAAAAGAAGAAACCTTTTATTGGATTTTTCAAACCATTTGGGTGTCCTTGCACAATTCTCAATACCAAAACTCACCTAGGCAAGTTTGATATCAAAGCTGAGGATGGGTTTCTTATTGGATATTCATCTCAAAGTAAGGCCTACAGAGTTTTCAACACCTCTTCTAGGATTATTGAGGAAAGTGACAATGTCAAATGCAATGAGAACACACCAAATCAACTTGGTTTAGGTCTTGATTGGCTATTTGACATTGATTCACTATCTAATTCTTTGGGTTTCAGTAATGAGCATAATGCAGGAACAGGGACAGGAAAGGTACAAGTACAATGACAAGAGTTTGTGCTGTTCCCAACACCTACTGCTGATCCTGTTGAATTTTGTGACCAAGATAAGAAAGATACTTCAGATTCAAAGGACACTGAACCAGCTCAGAATGAAGAGGACATAGGTGAAAAGGAAGATCAACCCTCATATTCAGGAATCAAAGGTCCTGAGATGCCATGTTTGGAAGAAGATGACACAGATGATGATAACTCTTCAGTTTTTGGTGGCAGCACTCCTGAAAAGAATGACTCTAATCTGGAAGCAGATATTAATGAAGAGGTTGTTCATCAAACAAGAGTTTTGAAAAATCCTCCTCCTCAATTGGTGATTGGTGACATCAATTCTCCTATAATCACAAGGAATCAAAGCAAGTTGGGAGGATTGAAGGACATACAATCAGGATTAATATCTTGCTTTCTATCACAGGTTGAACCCAAAAAGGCATTTGATGCAATGAAGGATCCAAGATGGATAGAAGCAATGCAAGAGGAGCTACTGCAGTTTGTGCTGCAGGATGTATGGGATTTGGTTGACCTTTCAAAAGGACACAGAGCTATAGGCACTAAATGGATCTTCAGGAACAAGAAAGATGAGAGAGGAATAGTAATAAAGAACAAGGCCATATTAGTGGCACAAGGGTATACTCAAGAAGAAGGAATTGATTATGAAGAGGTATTTGCACCAGTGGCCAGGATTGAGGCAATCAGGCTATTTTTAGCCTATGCTTTTTTCATGAAGTTCAGGGTCTACCAGATGGATGTAAAGAGTTCTTTCCTGTATAGGAGAATTGAAGAAGAAGTGTATGTCTGTCAGCCTCCAGGGTTTGAGAATCCAAATTATCCTGACAGAGTATACAAATTGAAGAAGGCACTCTATGGGCTACATCAAGCACCAAGGGCATGGTATGACACTTTGTCTACCTATCTCTTGGAAAATGGTTTTCAAAGAGGAATCATAGACAAGACTCTGTTCATTCAAAAGAAGAAGAAGGACATCCTAATAGTGCAAATCTATGTGGATGATATTATCTTTGGATCCACAAAAGATCAAATATGCAGAGATTTTGAAGATTTGATGCACAAGAGATTCAAGATGAGTTATGTGGGTGAACTTACTTTCTTCCTTGGGCTACAAGTTAAGCAGAAGAAAGATGGGATATTTCTAAGCCAATCCAAGTATGTGCAAGACATTCTTACTAAGTTTGGATTCTCAGATTCAAAGCCTGCAAGCACACCCATGGAGACACATAAACAGATCACTGCAGATCTTGAGGGGGAAGATGTGGATGTTCATCACTATAGATCCATGATTGGCTCCCTCATGTATCTCACTGCTTCAAGACCAGATATCATGTTTCCTGTTTGTGTGTGTGCAAGATTTCAAGTAAGGCCTAAGCAGTCACACTTTCAAGCAGTCAAGAGGATATTCAGATATATCAAAGGCCAACCTAGATTAGGCCTTTGGTATCTTCATGACTCACCATTTGACCTACTTGCTTACTCAGACAGTGACTTAGGTGGTGCAAATTTGGATAGAAAGTCAACTTCAGGGGGATGTCAGTTTTTAGGTGCAAGACTAGTGTCATGGCAGTGCAAGAAACAAACCACAGTGTCCACCTCTACTACAGAAGCATAGTATATTGTTGTTGCAAGTTGCTGTTCACAAGTACTCTGGATTCAGAATCAAATGCTGGACTATGGTATGACTTTTCTTCACACTCCAATCTTCATAGACAATAATAGTGCTATTAGCATTGTTAATAATCCAGTCAAGCACTCCAAAACAAAGCATATAGAAATCATGTACCACTTTATCAGAGACTGTAATGAAAAGAAGCTCATTCAGGTTGTAAAAGTCCATACAAGTAACCAATTTGCTGATCTATTCACCAAAGCTTTTGATGTGGGTAGATTCACATTCTTGGTGACAAGTGTGGGCATGATAAACACTGAATAAGCCTCCTTTGATCTGCTTTATGTACCATTTCTGTATAGACTCCTTCCTGTCTACTTTCTCATATTTTATTGTGCATGGTGCTACTAACCTTGTGTGTTTAAGTGTTTCAGATTGCTTAAATTGAATACTTGGTACTTCTAGTTCAGTTCATACTGCTCTCTATATTACTCATGATAACAGTCCAAAAAGAGTTAAGTATGGTTACTACTGCTAGGTAGTTTATACTGCCAGTGCAAAGTTACTACTGCTTGCTTTTAATTATACTGCTAATCAGTGTTAATATTGCTAGTCTGTGTTAATACTGCTAAGTCTGTGTTAATACTGCTAGTATGTGTTAGTACTGCCAGTATGTGTTACTACTGCTACTCAGAGTTAATACTGCAGGCTTGTTAATACTGCTAGGGTACTTAGTACTGCTTCTAACTAAAACCCTCCACCTATAAATACCATCTGTGACCGCCAAAATACAAATGGCTCTTTGAACTTCCATTGCTTCTCTTTCTCTCTCTCTCTCTCGATTTCTTGCTCACCAGTGTACACCCTAGTTGCGATTTGAACCCTAGAATCAATCAGAATGATGGCAGGACTAGAATTCCTTGATGAACACAATGAGGTTGCTATGCTGCAAAAACCCAAACAGGCTGAAGGTTTTCATCAGATTGTGGATTTCTTCAAATCGTCACACATTGCTTATGCCCTCACTGTCAATCCCACAATCTGTGTGGAACATCTACGACAATTTTGGGCAAATGCTACCATCCACACTGAAGATGGCACTCAGGTCATCAAAACAAGGGTGTGTGATAAACCCCTGACCATCTCAGAAGAGTGTATTCGCATCCATCTACGCTTAGATGATGCCTCAGGTATTACCTCTCTTCCTAAGGAAGATCTCTTCCAAGTTCTTAGTCGTATGGGGTATGAAGGTCCTACTGATGTATATAAGTTTTTCAAAAACAGATTTTCACCTCAGTGACGATTCTTTGTTCATACCCTACAACACTGCATTTCAAGAAAAACAACTGGCTGGAGTGAGTTCAGCAGCACCATAGCCTATGCTTTGGTCTGCTTAGCGACCTCTAGACAGTTTAATTTCTCTCAAATGATCTTAAACGATTTAATGTCAAACTGGATACCAAATCAAAAAGCTTTTATATGTATCCAAGGTTTGTACAAGAAGTACTTAATAAGGAATTGATGGATTTACCTACCTTCAAGGAGGTATATGTACCAAAACTCCCAAAGGGGAAAGTGTTCTCAAATATGAAGAGGCCCAGTAAGGACTTCTCAGGTCTAGTAACACCATTGTTCTCTACAATGATGGTTGTGTCCCACTCTCAAGGTGAGGCATCAGGGTCAAAGCCCACATTAGACCAACCCACTGATGACCTACCCACACCTTCCACTACAAAGAGTATCCCTCAGTCCCTTCTAAAGAAGCCAACATCACCCATTACTTATACATACACAAGGAAAAAGGTACAGAAGGTTCCTTCCCTTCTAGTATCTTCACCCCCACAGCCTAAAAGCCCTCTGATGGAGCATTTTCCATCTGAGAATATCCAAAGGGAAACCACAGGGGTGTCTTCCAACCCCAAGAAGGTGCTCAATAATGAGGAGGAAGAGCATGTGGGCAGCAAGGCTCACACTGATTCTGCACAAAGTGTAGGACATGACAGTGTGAACATCCTTAAGACCTTCCCTACGGAAACTTTGGGTGAGCAATCATCCAAAGGTCCCAGGTGCCAAGAAACCAAGTGGTAGAAGGTGCTTCTGCTAGGCAGAAGACCTCTACTAAAAGATCCAAGGATCCTTCAAGTGTGGTCAACACACCCAAAGGAGGTGAGGACATATATATAACTATGAGGAATTGATGGAAACATTGGGAAATATCAATCTGGATGTACTCAAACAGGGTGCAGAAATAGAGGAGATGAAACTAGTGATTCTTTCACAACAAGTGCAGATAAGCAAATTAAAGAAGATGGTTCTGAGGTTGGTGCAGAAAAAGAAGAGAAAGCAGTATGTATTGAAGAAACGGGGAGATGTAAATGATTCTTTCAAAAAGGGGGAGAGTCAAGCTGAAGGTGAAAAGCAAAACCCTGTTGGCCTGGAATCTCATTTTGAGGGGGAGGCCAGTGTTGAAAAAGAAAGGGAGATTGGTGCTACAAGTGTGAAAGAAGCAGAAACAGATCAAGCAACAGAAACAAGTGTGAAAGAAGCAGTAACTGAGAATAGCAGTAACTACACCAGAAGTAGTAACCACAACAGTAGAAACAGAGAAAGTTGCAGCTGAAACAGGTATGTCTGCAGATGAAATATAAATTACAGACACTTGTGAAGGCAAAGACTGACACTCATAAGGCTACTCAAAAGGCTAAGGTAGTAATAATAAAAGAAGGTGGTTCTGAACAGAAAAAGAAGAAGATCAGTGAGGCAGAGATCAAAAAGAAAGGAAAAGAGAAACTAGTTGAGTCTGAGAAACCAACAAAGAAACAGAAACAAATAGCTCTGGATGAGGAGCTAGCCAAGAAGCTGCAAGCTGAATTAACACAAGAGGAAGAGTCTCAAACTGCAAAAGACAGAGAGATTGCTTTAGAACTGTCTACAAAGCTCAATGAAGAATTTCAAAGGAGTTTGAAGACAGCAGTTATTGCTAAGAAAGTAACATTGAGAGCAACTAAACAAAGCCAAAGAAAGCCTTCAAAGACCTTCCTGGCAAATCAAGAAAGAAGAAAAATGATAAACTTTCTAAAAGGAGCTATTGGAGTTCCTGAAGGAATGTTTACCAGCAAGACATTTGGAAGGATAGAGGAGCTATACCAGAAGGAGATGGCCAAGCTGAAAGGGAATTTATTCAAAGGGTTGAGTTTGAAAGAAAATTAAAGGAAAGACATGATCTCAACATACAACAGCCTTTCCCTGACAGTGAGGAAGGCACTCCTATCAAAGAAAAGACAGAAGCTAAGCAAGAAGAGACTTTGGCTCAACATATTGGAGATATAAAAAGAAAGAAATCTATTGCTACCAAGCCTAAGGCAAAGAGGTCCAGAATTGAAGAAGTTGAAAAGGAGATTGAAAGTGCAAGAGCAGAACCTTCAGCATAGCCAGAGCAGAATCAAGAGCAGTCCAATCAACAATCCAATGAGCAATTCCATTTGTACATGACTTTGACAGATGAAGAACTAGTGCAAGCTGACCCTATATCAATGTAGTCACCAGAGATCATTCACTGGGATATTCTGAAGGACAACAGAAAAGTCTATTTCAGATTCAAAAGAATGGGAGATCAGTATGAGGTGTATGCATCCTGGGGAAAGATAGTGAGAAGTTGTACAAGGTCTGATCTGGAAGAATTATACAAAGTTGGACTGATTCTGTATAAAGATGTGCTGGAAGGGACTGAAATGAGCTTAATCAAGATTGCCATGGAGTACTTATGCATGATGTTTGAGCCTGAAAGAGTGAAGTACAGGATCAAAGACTTACATCATGAGTATGGATTCAAAAAGATTGATCATTGGATGTTATTTGAAAATTGTGGTGTCTACATGATCACAATTGACAAAAGCTACCTTGAGTACTACTTGGTTGACAAGATCTATGACCATAGCAAAGCTAAGTTGGAAGGGATGTTGAAAGCCAAGCTAGTATGTGCTAAAGGATCAGAAATGACCAGAATTGTGATTAGAAGGACAATTAATCAAAGTCTGGGATTGGATCCATCTCTGGGAAATTAAGTTGAAGTGTTGAAAGCATCATGAAGACCCTATGCTGAAGAACTTAACTTCTCATTTTGAAAAGTTAAGTTAGGGGGAGATTGTTGGGTCTGAATTTGCTATGAATGAATATTGATGCTACTTGAAAGGTATTACTACTGCTAGTAGAATTAATACTGCTTGAAGAGTTAATGCTGCTACTTGAATAGTTAGTACTGCTTGGAGAGTTAGTACTGCTAGTAGTTAGTATTGCTTGAAGGAACTTACTACTTCTAGACAAGTTAATACTGTTAGCATGATATGGTTAATACTGCTGGTAGAATTAATACTGCTTATGAAGATTAAAGCTGCTGAGAAGATAATGAAGTCAATAGACTTCCGTTGTAGTAGTCTATAGACTTCCCTTCTTAAGAATTGGGGGTGTCGTGGCAACAGAAGGGATAATCAGAAGCAAAACCTCTTCCACTTTTTGATTTTTAGGGTCCTGGATCGAAGCAAAACCTCCCTTTCTTAACAACTTGCCCTTGCAGATAAGTTCAACATCTTTCACCCTCTTCGAAGAAGTAGAAGTTGCAGGCTTCTTGGGAACACCAGTCGTCCCAAATGTTTCTCTTATAAAGAAAAATATATCAAAGGTTAGTTTTCCCACAACAAGAAGAGAATTAACCATGATAAGAAAAAAAAAACTTTCCCATCATCTCTTCTTCCTCGACCTCTTCCTCTGTTCCTCGACTTTAGTAGACAAACCTACAACTCGACCTCGTCGTTGAGATCCACCTCAACCCGTGACCAGCTCCTGGTCTCCTGAGAAAAGTCCTGGTTTGGAAGACTTTGGAAAAGCTCAAGCTTCTCTTGAGTATCGGATAATGGAGTTACTCGAGTGAGGGCGACCACTGCAAAAACGAACATACTTGATTAATCGAGGAAAATAAAATAAACATGCACACTAAAGATAGACGACACTTAAGGATTGTATTCCTGCCCGTCGCTAGCCACTGATCATTGTCGCCCAATGAAGGCGTCTTCCCAAAGACGTACCTCGTCTTCTACTTCCTGTCATTAAAAGAAGTGTCAAGAACAGGGGTTTTATCACCCTTTGCAAATTGGGTAAAAGCTGTAGCAGTGATTCTTCTTGGGCTTAATGGAATAAGCCATCAAAAGTTTATAAACTGTGAAAGGCGATTTCCAATCACTAGTCACATGTTCGATGACACTGATGATGCACCAAAATTAGGGCATCATCTGTCTCAGAGACAAGTCGAAGGTCTCTAATAAAGCCCTGGACAAGGGCGAAAAAGGCCACAAAAACCCTATTTTGAAGGGATATTCATAAAAAGCGAAGTATCCGTGTGGGCAAATCTTCAGGTCAAAGATCTCTCATAATTACAAACCCAATACTATCTGGTAAATAAGATAGCAACCTAAAGGATTCAAGGTCAGCTTCAGTAAACACGCTCTTAGGATCAGTTATCTCTTTACAATCTGGAATGGATGAAATTGCTTCTAAAAATTGAAAATCTCCTAACCCCTCATTGGTTTCGTAGAGATGAGTTTTCTACGCATGCAAGGAACTTAAAAAGAAGATCTTACCTCTATGATCTCTGAAAAGGGAAAGATCTTTTTGCAGGTTTTTTGTTCGATATATGATGTGTGTACAATTTGTATTGCTTCAGCATCACGTTTCCATCTATTTTCTTTGTTTTTATTGTTCAAAGCCCATTAGTTTGAGTCTTTTATTGTTTATTAGGCTTCTTGTTTGATCAATATGATAAATGAGCCGAATGGACTATTTTATGGTTTTTGGGCCTGATTTTGGTGTTTAGCCCTTATTTTGCAGAATAACCATGTTGTAGTAGATTTAAAGACTGAAGAATGAAGCAAAAGGGACTGCTGCAACATATGTGCCGAGTGTTGATGGATTTTTGAAGACATGTTTTGTCAATGGAAATTCTTTTGAATATCCCTTACTTTCCAAGTTTCATCCAACTGGAAATAGAAGATTACTGGAAAAAATTCATCTTATTTTGGTCCTAAGATTAGTAGTATTAAGCTTGTACCTAGTCAAATGAAAGTACACTTTAGTATTATCTTTTGGATTTTATGTCTTTTTGTCCCCTCTTGTAAGCCTCTTCCTCTAGTATATAAAGGAAGCCTTGGCTAGGATTTGAAGACACTTTTTTACACCTGAACTTGCAACTTACTTACACCGTGAAACACTTGTTTACATGCTTTTATTGGCGGTTAACCGAATTGTTCTCTTCAATTGCTTTGCTAAAATATTGAAGTTGATTGCTAGTTGTTCAAGTGTTTGGTTACTTAAAGCTTTCTAGTTCTTAGTTTCTTTGGCTCCAAGTTTTTCATAACTTCTCTTGTTCAAGCTCTTAATCAAGTTAAATTGAACGTAGATGTGAAGTTGTTGAACTCTTTTGTTGTCTTTGACTACTATTTTCTTGTTTTGGTTACTTAAAGATCTCTAGTTCTTAATTGCTTTGGCTCCAAGTTTCTCATAACTTCTCTTGTTCAAGCTTTTAATCAAGTTAAATTGAACGTGGATGTGAAGTTTTTGATCTCTTTTGTTGTCTTTGGCTACTAATATCTAGTTTGATTTCTCAAAAATATATTCTTAGTGACTTCCTTTCATTCAGTGCTTTCATTGGATTAATTTCTTCAAATTACTTTTGTCAAATATTGTATTCTTTGAATATTTTGTTAAAATGTTTCCCTTAAACATGCAAGAAAACCAAGTGGTGAGAGGCTAATCCCTTAGCTTAGGTGTGAAGGGAAGTTGAGGCATAAAAACAAATATAAAGTGGATATTGCTCAAGATTGATGTTTACTCTGATTTTTCATTCAAGTTTATATTGATCAAACATCTTCTTGACAAGTGGCCACTTGCTAAAAGTGTTAATCTGTGATGGACTTGAGACCCCAAACCATTAGACACACCCCACTTGAATGACATGGAAGTAATCTATAACACCCTAAAAATTGGGGTAAAATAAAACCTAAAATTTCGGCAACATGACAGCTAATAGTAAGGATTTAGAACCTGTAGTGATGAACAACTAAAACCCCAAGACACGGGTTAGTTTGTACAACCAAGTGTAGCGGTAAAAAAAAATGAAACATAATACACAACAACCTAATTAATCTGGAACAAATTAATTAACTAGATTAAATGCGGGTGTTGCTATGTCTCCAAAAATCGCTCTTCTCTCAAAGCCCCACAAAATGATGCCCGAACCATGGTGCTCCTAGGTGTGCTTTTGGCGGATCAAGATGCCCTAGACACACCGCTAACTGAACCTGTGAGTCAAAGAACACATGCTCAAGTGTTAGGTTGAAGTCAAGAGGGATACATAAGAAATTCACATTTATCAAGGAGTACAAGTAAAGCAAGTAAATGTTACCGATACACCTTTAGATTAAATTCTCCATCATCTCGTTTTGGGATAATCAAATACAACCTGTACGGATCACCAGAGATAACTCCAAATAACGGGTAAAACCTGTTCCATCTTGGGTGACGAGAACACGTGAGTGGAGTCACCGATGATGTTAAATTGGATTTCACCACATATCCCGGTCCTAGTTCCCATGCCACGCCGGGCATCACAATCCTCGGACCATTTATGCCTCTAACGCTTACTCCGTCGAGTTACGCTCCAAGTACTTATGGACATGGATGCCTATCCAAAGTAGACGAGTTACAACTCGGAGACTCGCGTCACCTATTGCCTACTCGCTAAAGACCCAACGGTCAACAATTGTGTTTTATTTAAGAACCATCTAATTCCTCGTGCACAAGGGATTAGACCTAACCTCCACATTTGAATCATGCACATATGCATATAAGTGACACCTTTCATGCAATGAACATGTACCATTTAAAGCATAATAAAGCATTCTCATGTGTATTATTTACTTGGCTCTAGAGTGACATTGTAATAACTACATTGGTGGACATAGGTCCAATTAATACTGCTTATGAAGATTAAAGCTGTTGGGAATGCAAAAGTGGATTGTCTCACAACAACCACCAACAAGCTCAGACTGGAAACTTCAACCAGAACAGAAACTCTGCTCAAGCTCTTGTTTCTCAACAAGGAATGGGGTTTGACTGGAGTGATCAAGCAGAAGAGGCCATTCAAAATCAAGCTCTCATGGCAGAGGTATCAAATCTCCCAACTGAGGTACTGTCCACTCTCTATTCTCAAACTTGCATAGACACTGTGAAAAGGTACAGGGATCACAACCAGGGTATGAGGGATGACCTTAAGAGGTTAGAAAAGGATAGAAAAGACTGTGAAAATTGATGAAAGGTTTGAGGAACAAATTAAAGGGTTCCAAGCCAATGAACTTCAACACACATATGATACAAATTACTGGAAGTGGGAGAAAAATGATCTAGAAATTCAACTGACAAAGTCTAGAGAGGAGAATGAAAAGTTGAAAGAAGAGCTAGCTAAGGTTAAGCTGGATGTGGAAAAGTTTTCATATGCTTCTAAAGCCATGGACACAATTCTAAAGGTCCAAATCCATGATAAGCTTAAACCAGGAATTGGATACAATACCACACCACCACCATACAACAACAACTACATCCCTCCTAAATCAGACTTGCTAGAGACCAAGGATAGGAAGGACTTGCATGAGGGAGCCACTAAGATAGACCCTTTAGATGAAGTAGTTGTTGAGGACAAGACTGAGAAAGAAGCTGGTAAGAGTAAGGATAATACTGTGAGTGGTGAGATTCCCATAGAAAATAACATTCTTACCAATGAGGGTACTGGAAGGGATTGGGTCAAATCTAATGGTGTAGAGAAGACTGAGGGAAAGTCTAAAAAGGTCCATTACAAGCAGACTACAGTTATGAATCCTGATCTTTGCAAACAGTGTGCAGGTAATAAGTCTGAGCCCCTAAAACATGATAAAAGGAGGGGCAATCAAAGAAATTGGAATAATCAGTGGGCTCAGAAACAAGGAGTTGATCTGAGTAGAATCATCAGACCAAAACCTTGTTTCATATGTGGCAAAATGAACCATCTTGCCAAGCACTGTTATTTTAATCCTATTAACCAAAGGATAAATTTTCAAAGATCTGTGCAAAAACCCTTTGGTTATAGGAAGGATGAAAGGAATAATGTGGCTAAGAAACATGTTAAATCTAAAAGCCACATGAAGAAAAAGACTGTAAAAGAGAGTGTCAAGATGTGGGTTCCCAAAAGCACTAAAACTGTTAGTACTGCTACCACAAATAGTACTGCTGACAAAGATAATGCTGCCAGAAGCAATACTGCTGCTATCAATGTTAGTGCTGCTGAGAGTATTAGTACTTCTAAACCTAACATTGTTAGTACTTCATCAGATGTTAATACTGCTAACTCTGTTAGTACTTCTAACAAGGTTAGTACTGCTAAACCTGTTAGTACTGCTAACTCTGTTAGTACTTCTAAAATTAGTACTGCTTCTCGTGTTTGTGCTTCTAGACCAATCATCTTGACAATGTACTCCAGTAAAGAGTATTCTAATTTTAAAAATCTCATCAAAAAGGAGTGTAAGTACTTTGATGAGAAAGGGAGGCCCAAGACCACTTTGGCTTGGGTTCCCAATCAATACTAATTGATTTATCTTATGTGCAGGGCAACCAGCAGCTCAAGGGAAAGAGAATTTGGCATGTTGATAGTGGTTACTCTAGGCACATGACAGGGAACATGGCTTGCCTCAAGAATTTCAAGAAAATTGATGGAGGGCATGTTGCCTTTGGTAATACTCCAGATGGAGGTAAGATTAGTGGTAAGGGTGATGTAACAAAAGGTAAGATGACCTTTGAAGATATTTACTATGTTGAGCAGTTAAGGTACAACCTGTTAAGTGTATCACAGGTTTGTGACAAAAAGCATAGTATATTGTTCACTGATTCAGAATGCATTATCCTTGCTCCTGGATTCAAGGTAGTTTATGAAAAGATGATACTACTAAGAACTCCTAGAAAGGATAATGTCTATTGGTTGGATATGTAAAATGTTTCAAATGATTCATCCCTAAACTGTCTTGTTTCAAAAGCCTCTTTGGATGAATCATCACTTTGGCACAGAAGGATGTGTCACATGAACTTTAAAAAAACAATGAATAAACTTGTTAAAAACAACCTTGTAAGAGGTCTGCCTTCAAAAGTCTTTTCATGTGATGATCATTGTGTTGCTTGTCTCAAAGGCAAACAACACAAAACTTCTCATAAGTCCAAAGAGTTGAACACAATTTCCTCTTCTCTTCAGTTGTTGCATATGGATCTGTTTGGTCCTACAAATGTCATGAGTATAGGTAAGAAATTATACTGCTTAGTTATTGTTGATGATTACTCTAGATTTACTTGGGTATATTTTCTAAGGACTAAGGATGAGACAAGTGGACTGATCAAATTCTTCATTCTAAGAATTGAAAACCAAACAAATCAAAAGGTAAAAGTCATTAGGTCAGATAATGGTACTGAATTTAAAAATATTGACCTAAACACCTTTTGTGAGGAAAAAGGAATTGAGAGGTAATACAGTGCTCCTAGGACTCCACAACAAAATGGTGTTGCTGAGAGAAGGAATAGGACACTGATTGAGGCTGCTAGATCTCTGTTAGCTTATTCAAAACTTCCAATTACTTTCTGGGCTGAAGCAGTAAATACTGCTTGCTATGTCCAAAACAGAGTTCTTGTAGTCAAGCCTAAGAACAAGACACCATATGAGCTTTTTAATAAAAGAAAACCATTTATTGGATTTTTTAAACCTTTTGGTTGTCCTTGTACCATTCTCAATACCAAAACTCACTTAGGAAAGTTTGATAGCAAAGCAGATGATGATTTTCTTGTTGGTTACTCATCTCAGAGTAAGACATACAGAGTGTTTAATTCTTCTTCTAGAATAATTGAGGAAAGTGACAATGTCAAATGCAATGAGAACACACCAAATCCTATTGGTTCAGGTCCTCAGTGGTTATTTGACATTGATTCACTAACTAACTATTTAGGTTTCAGTAGTGATGATCATGCAGGATCAAGAAGTAGAGGATCAGGGGATGAACAAGTACAAGATATTATTCCTAAGTCTGTGATCTTTCCCATACCTACAATGACCCCTGTTGAAATCTGTGAAAGGGAGACTGTTACTGAACCAAGTCAGAGTGAAGAAGAAAGAAGAGATGAGGAAAATTTAGAGCATGAAGAGCCAGAAGTAGCTGATGAGATCCCCTCAGCTGACTTAAATGATTCTAATTTAGATGTGGGAATTAATGAAGAACCTAGTCATCAGACAAGAACTCAGAAGAATCATCCTCCTGAGCTGGTAATAGGAGACATTACTTCTCCTATGATAACTAGGAATCAAAGCAGACTTCAAGATTTGCAGGATCAACAGCATACAGTACTCTCTTGCTTTCTATCTCAGATTGAGCCTAAGAAGGCTTATGATGCAATGAAAGATTCAAGTTGGATAGAAGCCATGCAAGAAGAGTTGCTACAGTTTAAATTGCAAGATATTTGGGACTTGGTGGACCTTCCAAAAGGTCATAAAGCAATTGGCACCAAGTGGATTTTCAGAAATAAAAAGGATGAGAGGAATAGTAATCAGGAACAAAGCAAGGCTAGTGGCACAAGGGTACACTCAGGAAGATAGCATAGACTATGAGGAAGTTTTTGCTCCAGTTGCACGGGTAGAGGCAATTAGGCTGTTTCTAGCCTATGCCTCATATATGAAGTTCAAGGTATACCAGATGGATGTGAAGAGTGCCTTTCTATATGGAACAATTGATGAAGAAGTATACGTCTGTCAACCCCCTGGATTTGAGAATCCATCATATCCTGACAGAGTATACAAACTTAAGAAAGCACTATATGGTTTACATCAAGCCCCAAGAGCATGGTATGATACTCTGTCTACCTATCTCTTGGAAAATGGGTTTGAAAGGGGAATTATTGACAAGACCCTTTTCATTAAAAGAAGTAAGAAGGACACCCTACTTGTTCAGATCTATGTGGATGACATCATATTTCGATCCACAAAAGATCAGATGTGTAGAGACTTTGAAGAGTTGATGCACAAGAGCTTCAAAATGAGTTCAATGGGTGAACTCACCTTCTTCCTTGGGCTTCAAGTGAAACAGCAGAAAGATGGGATTTTCATAAGTCAATCAAAGTATGTGAAAGACATCCTAGATAAGTATGGTTTATCAGACTCAAAGCCAGCAAGCACACCAATGGAAACACACAAACAGATCACTGTTGATCTTGAGGGGGAGGATGTTGATGTTCATCTTTATAGATCAATGATTGGATCTCTCATGTATCTCAAAGCCTCAAGACCAGATATCATGTTTCCAGTGTGTGTGTGTGCCAGATTCCAAGTCAAGCCATAGCAGTCACATCTTCAAGCAGTTAAGAGGATCTTCAGATACTTAAGAGGGCAACATAGATTAGGTCTTTGGTATCCTTTTGAATCCACTTTTGACTTGATTGCATATTCAGACAGTGACTTGGGTGGTGCTAATATGGATAGAAAGTCTACTTCAGGGGGTTGTCAACTTTTGGGTGAAAGACTAGTATCTTGGTAGTGTAAGAAGCAAACCACAATGTCCTTATCCACAACAGAAGCTGAGTACATTGCTGCTGCAAGTTGCTGCTCTCAGGTTCTATGGATTCAAAATCAAATGCTGGATTATGGGGTAACCTTTCTTCACACTCCAATCTTCATTGACAATAACAGTGCTATTAGCATTGTTAACAATCCAGTTAAACACTCCAAAACAAAGCACATTGAAATCAGGTATCACTTTATTAGAGACTGCAATGAAAAGAAGCTTATTCAAGTTGCTAAAGTTCATACTGATAACCAGTTTGCTGATCTATTCACTAAAGCTTTTGATGTAAGTAGATTCACTTTCTTGGTCACAAGTGTAGGCATGATCAACTCTGAATGAGCTCATGTTTAAAAAGTGTTTGTATACCTGTTATTTGTTTATTTTGTTTGGTGCTACTAATCATCTTTCTCAGGAAGTTTATTGCCTTGCTCAGACTAACACAAGCTTAAAAAGTGTAAGTATTGTTAATACTACCAGTGCATTTTTAATGCTGCCAGTGCAAAGTTAATACTGCTAGTTAGTTAATACTGCTAGTTAGTTAATACTGCTAGTTAGTTACTACTGCTCTCAGTTAATACTGCGAGTGGTTAGTACTGCTTTAACTGAAATTAGGGTTAATACTGCTTCTTTCCTGAATTATATAAATACCCTCTTTGCCCGCCTAAAAGCTCACAACGACTCTTTGAATATTGTTCGTCTTCTCTCTAACTCTTTCCTCTCAAGCAACCAGTGTGTTTCAGTCAAGAATCCTCAAGACCGATGGCATCCATGGCGTTTATTGATGAACACAACGAGATCGCAATGCTTCAAAAGCCGAAGTAGGCTGCTGGATTCCATCAAATAGTTGATTTTCTCAAGTCCAGTCTTATAGCTTATGCTCTAACTGTGTCACCAGCAATTTTCATTGAGCACCAGAAGCAATTTTGGGCCAATGCCACCGCTGTTACTGAAAACGGTGTGCAGTGTATCAAGACAAGGGTGTGTGACAAACCCTTGACAGTCTCTGAAGAGGTCATTCGCATCAGTCTACAACTAGACGATGCCTCAGGTATTACCTCTATCTCAAATGAGGATTTGTTTTCCAATCTCACCAGAATGGGGTATGAAGGCCAACAGGGTGTTTTCAAATTTTACAAAGCTAACTTTTCTCCCCAATGGCGGTTCTTTGTTCATACCCTTATGCACTGTATTTCTAGAAAAACTACTGGATAGAGTCAGTTCAGTAGTACCATTGCTTTTGCTTTGGTCTGCTTGTTCACTGCCAGAAAGTATAATTTCTCCAAAATGATTTTCAATGACCTTGTGTCAAACTTGGAAAATAAAAAGAGTTTCTATATGTATCCAAGATTTGTCCAGGCAGTTATTAGCTCTGAATTGACGGATATACCTCAGTTTAATGAGGTATATGTACCTAAAATCCCTAAGGGCAAGGTCTTTTCAAATATGAAGAGATCTGCCAAGGACTCGGAAGGAGTTGACACCCCATTGTTCTCTACAATGATGGTGGTGTCCCACAACCTAGAAGGTATGGCATCAGGGTCAAGGCCCTCACTAGACCATCCCACTGAGAGCCAAACCCAACCTTCAACCTCTATATCACTTCCTCAGTCCCTTGTTCTTAAGCCAACCCCTGCAATATCCAAAAGGAGGTGCTCACTAAGGAGATGCATGAGCATGTGGGTGAGAAGGCTGCCAGTACTCCTGCTAGCACAGAGGAGGCCAGTGGTAACATCACTAAGACCTTCCCCATGGCAACTTTGGGTGAGCAATCATCCAAAGGTCCCAGGTGCCAAGAAACCAAGGGGGTGGAGGGTGCTTCTGCTAGGCGAAAGACCTCTACTACAAAAAGTTCCAATGATCCCTCAAAAGGGGGTAACACTCCTGGAGAAGGTGAGGATAGATATGACTACCACGAATTGATTTCGGCCATGTCCAAAATGGCAACTGAACTGGATTCTCAAAAGCAGGTTGTAAATGAACTCAAGAAGGTCATCATCAATCAGCAAGAAGAAATCAGCACATTAAAGCAGTTGGTTAAGAAGGTGATTCAAAAGAAGAAGAAGCAAAGATTTGTGCTCAGAAGAAGGAACCTAGTGGATGATGCTCCCAAAAAGGTGGAGTCAGAAGTTGAGGTCAACATGGAGAATGCTAAGACTAAGGGGGAGAATCATGGATATGAGGGGGAGTTTGCTGGTGGTAATGGGGATAAGGCACAAGCAGTAGAAACTGAAAAAGGGTTTGAAAAAGCATCAATTACAAGCAAAGCAGCAGAAACAGTTAATGCTGCTGAAGCAAGCAAAGCAGCAGAAACAGTTAATGCTGCTGAAGCAAGCAAAGCAGCAGAAACAGTTAATGTTGCTGAAATAAATGAAGCAGCAGAAATTGTTAAAGAGATATTAACAGACCTCCTTAACAGCAATTTGGAAGAAATTGAGGTAGCTGAAGCATTAATCAATGCTAAACATGATACTCCTAAGGTCACTTCAAAGACCAAAGGAATTTTCATCAAAGATAATGCTGAGGTTATCAAGAAAGCTAGTGTTGATAAGGTAGCAAGCAAGGACAAAGGCAAAAAGAAGATAGTGGAATCTGACCAACCACTTAAAAAGCAAAAGCTGATTGAGTCAGATGAAGCTTTGCCTAAGAAGATTCAGGCAGAACTTGAGATAGCTGAAAGAGATCAAATGGAAAAGGATAGGGAGATGGCAAGAGATCTATCTGCAGAGCTTAATGAAGTTTATCAAAAGAGTTTGGCAACAGAGATGGCACATAAGAGATCTGCAATTCCAAAGAACCCTGTGATGATCAAATTGGGTGCAAAGAAGAGGCAACCTTCAAAGACCTACCTTGGCACTCAAGAGAGAAAGAAGATGATCACTTTCCTCAAAGGTGCTGTGGGAGTAAAAAGGGAAATGTTCACTAAAATGTCATTTGAACAAATCAAAGGTTTGTATGATGCAGAAATGACCAAGCTACAAGGAAATGACAAAGCCAGAGTTGAAGTGGAAAAGAAGATGAAAGAGAGGCATGATCTTCAAATTCAAAAACCCTTTCCTGATGATCAAGAATCACCAAGGAAGGAAGCTACTCTAGGTGAAAGTTTGAGAACTTTGAAAAGAACAAAAATGATGGCAAGAAGAAAACCAGCTAAGAAACCTAGAGTGGATGAGGAGGAAGCTGAAAAGAAACAAAAGGTAGCTGAAGAAGAAGGGGCACCTATGTCTGATGGAAAGAAAGCTCAATCTCAGGAAGAACCATCAAGTACTTCTGATGTGAGTATGTACATGGTAGTGATGGAAAAAGTGCCTGAGCCTATAACTGCTGAACCAGTTGGTGTCAAGCCTCCTGAGATTATTCACTGGGATACTATGGAAGTAGATGGAAAGGAGTATATCAGGCTGAAGAGGAAAGATGACAAGTTTGAAGTGTATCCTACTTGGGGCAAGATTGTAAGAGTATGCTCCAGATCTGATTTAGAGGAAATGTTTGAGGTGGGGATGAAAATATATGCTGATAAGCTGAAAGCTCCAGGGATACCTGTTACAAAACTTGTGATGGAATATCTATCCATGTTATTCAAGCCAGAGGATGTTCAGCATGTTATCAGAAATGTTTTCAAATACATTAACAACTGGACTCTGTATGAAAGAAGTGGAGTATATGCACTGGCTATGGATACAAGTCACTTTGAATACTTCTTAGTGGATAGAGTTTACAACCATAGCAGGTTAAAGTTGCATGCTATGTTGAAGAAAAAGCTTGGTTGTGCACCAGATTCTGCAATGGCAAGATACTTGATTCAGAGAACTCTTAATCAAAGTTTGGGGCTAAATCCTGATATAGGTTTATGAACAATGGAGTTTTGGGAGCATCTGAAGAACTTGACTTCTCTTTTCTAAAAGTCAAGTTAGGGGGAGATTGTTGGGAACTGAAGATTTGCTCAAGTATGATTACTGCTGCCAGTACAACATGGTTACTACTGCTGAGACAAGATACTACTGTTGAGCTAGATTAATACTGCTTGAAGAAATTAATACTGCTAAGCATAGTTAGTACTGCTGAAGATTAATACTGCTCAGAGTATTAATGCTGCTATGATTTAATACTGCTTATGTGATAATCAAGATATGCGCAGATCAAGGATTGAAGATAATCATGGAAGGTTGAAGATAATTATGGAAGAATATACTGAAGATCTTTTATGTTTTGTAATTATCTTTTATTTTCAGTATATGTATAGATGTATTCAGAATAGTTTTGATACGAGTATTCTGAGTTTTTGTTTTGAAAGAGAATTAACTTCAAGGTTTACAACCCTAGTTCTAGAGAAGTAAAATTCGTCTTGGTGAGCCTGTTCATCAAGATTGAGGTTTTGTGTGAAAGCTTGTAACGTTAATCATTCAATAAAGTTTACAAGTTGTGATCTATTCTTTACTGTTACATTGATCTTTTGAATATTAAAATGTTTTTCCGCAACTTCTTTAATATTGTTTCTGAGTTTAATTATTCTTGTTAAGAATCAGATCCTGGCAGAATCATTGTTTCTACTAGAAATATGATCAAACATCATATAATTATGGTAAATTTAAAGAGAATTCCTAAGTCAATTTAAATAAATCAATCTTTTTACAATTTAATTGCATCAACAAACAACATCAACATCAAAATGTCTGGAGGTAATTTTCACTTAATGCAAGATTCGTAGTAGTAGTAGTAGTAGTAGTAGTATTATTATTATTATTATTATTATTATTATTATTATTATTATTATTATTATTATTATTATTATTATTATTATTATTATTATTATTATTATTATTATTATTATATAGTTCACAATCTTAGAATTCATGTAAATTAAACTTACATGTAGTATCAGATTTTAGGTTTAGAACACATGAGAGACATTATCAATGATTATTCTACACTACCATAATCAGTATTTATAGATCTAGTTCTAACTTTTTTGCAACAATAACCGATCTAACTATTATGTCCTGCATGTATACTTACATATTGCAATTTTTGGCATGACTACTTTTTCGTTTTATTTAAAGGTAATTTTTATTAGAAAAATCCAATCAATGTTATAATAGACTTTTGTAATCGATAAATAGTTACTTTGGAGAATTTCCACGATGGAGGACAGTTTTGGAGGCTAAATTTGGTAGTTTGAAGGAGTTTATGTCAAACAAAAAGACAAGACTGAGGATCAAACAAGAATACATAATTGAGGCCATATATTTGGATCATAGTTTATGATTAAATATGATTACATATATTTTTTTGAACGGCGGAATTTTATAAAACTAGCAAGAAGCTAGAAAAAGAAACAATTACATCGGTGTAGTGGCAATGGAATGATTAGTAAGCCAACCAACCCAATTAATAAACAAATTGTTACTTCTATGATTTACCCAAAAGTAAGCACGAGTTATAATGTTCTCAAAAAGCATCGCCTTCCTAGGCTTCGGGTTGCCAAAGAGAGTACCATTCTGAAACACTCATTTAGACCATAAAGTAGTAAGCATAACGACCTCAAAACACAAAAACACCTCCCTCTTCAACTGAATTGAGTCTATCCAAGAGATCCAATCCGAATAAGTATGGAGATTCAGAATATCCATACACCACCAACGACCGATAAAATCCCATAAGTCTTTAGCTACAGGACATGAAAAGAAAAAATGACTGCAGTCCTCCACTCATATATCACAGTTAGTACATAGAAGAGACGAAACATCGATACCTCTTTTATCCAAATTTATCCGAGTAGGGAGTCGATTGAGACGCAACCGCCACGCGAATACATTAACTTTGATGGGAACAAGTCTATTCCATCTAGTAGGATTAGAGTCCACCTCCAAATGACAAGAATCAATTAAACGCCTAGCTGAACCCACTGAAAAATCACCCGACCATTCTAACAACCACACCCATCTATCTTTTTGACTGGAGGGCACAAAGGTAGAAAAAATTTGTTGTAGTTCACTAAATTGGACAACCTCAACCCCACCTCTCGGTAGCCTTCGAAGACTCACATCCCAACACCCTAACTCCAAACGAGACTTGACATTCGCCGATTTATCCAATTCTAAAGCGTAAAATCTGAAATTGAATTTTAAAAGAAGAATCTGTTGGTCCCTAAGGTGCTTAACAAGTTTGTAGAAGGGGGGGGGGGTTGAATACAAACACAAGAATTAAAGTTTAATAAATTATTTATTTATAAATCAAATACAATTTACAAGTTTGTTGCGGAATAAGATTAAGACAGACTCAATCTAAACAAACTTAAGAAACACTAAGAAAGTTGCACAAGAAATTCAGAGAATGAGGGATTAAGAGATATAGAAAACAAAGGTTTCTATTTCGGGGTTCAAGGATTAAGCACCCTTCAGATGAAGGGGTGATCTTCCTATTTATACCCTCTGCATTAAATGCATGACAGGGCACTTTACACGTGGCGTTCACTGATTGTCTTTGGGAGTCTGACTTTTGGGAGACATGCTTTCGGCCGGACAATGAACAGTGTAGTTGACAGAGGTGTTGTACGAATTGTGGCAGAGACATGTCCGTTCTGACATATCGTACTAAGTTGTGCAAGGTGAGACAAAAGGAAACTTGAGGCATAAGCTAAGTGATCATTCGATCGCTGAGTATCTCTTCCTTCAGAGATATCAAGAGTTCAGCGATCGCTGAAGCTTTTCCTCATGTTCCTTCGCGTATAAGTAGATTCGTCTTTGCTTCACTGATATCCGTATCAGGTCACTAGTAGACTTGTCTTTGTTCAGCAGCTTCGTCTTCGATTCAGCTATGAACATCTGTTGACGCGAGGCTTGTCTTCAGGGATTACGTTTACTGTTTACATCAGAAACTATCAGTGATAACTGAACAGACTCGGTCTGATCGCTGATAGTGAAACACTAATACATAGAAATGTTTATAAGAAAGACTATCAGCGATAACTGAACAGACTCAGTTTGATCGCTGATGGTGAAACACTAATACATATTAAAACGTAATTTTCACTAAGTATAGAAGAAGGTCGTTATCAAATCACTGAGAGAGTTTGGATCAACAATCTCCCCCTATTTGATAATGACAAAGTAACAGAGTTTGGAATAATCAGGACTCATAACATACATGTCCCAATTACTATTTTGAGGGATCTTTTACAGCACTGATAGAGTTAAGTACTTCACTGAAATTCTCATTAATCCAAGAAAAGAATTACAAGGTATGAAAATTACAAGTACAAGTGATGTACTAACTACTGTAAGTTAAACTAATAGATTACAAGAAAGGAAACTAATCTATCAGCTATCTAAAGAGGGTTTAGGAGGATTGATCAAATACTCAGGTATTTCTTCTCCTTTTTGCCTTCGCTCTAAAGATTCTTTGCAGATGATCGCTATGATTGGCTCAGCAGCAGGAGAGAGAGTACACCATAGACACATGAGATCCTTGAGAAGAGCGAGGGGACAGATAGGGATTTCAGAGACCCTTTGAAATCTGAGTTGTTCCTCGTCATCTCTGAAGAAGATTCCAAAAGGTTCTTCAAGTACTTGTCCCACAACATATGGTCCGCCAGAAGGCAGAGATAGATCCAGAACTGAAAGATCAGGAGGAGGACCGACCAGAGCTTCTCTTGAGAATTTGATGGAGGTTTCATTCCTGATCACTGCGATATTATCAGATGAGGAGGAGATAGGCTTTCTCTTGATTTGCTTGGACTTTGGAGGAAGAGTAGATGGCACCTTTAGTATAGCAGCGACTCTGTTGATGAGGGCATCATTTACCCTTTCAACATAGCCTCTGTATGTAGACTTTGATTTCTTCAGCGCATATTTGAACTCAAGCCACTCCATGTAGCCAAAGTCTTCCAGCTTTGAAATGAACATAGCCTTGCAGCTTCCATCCTCTCTGGTAATCTCTATGGTGACAGAGAGTTTATCCTTCTTCTTTCTTCCAGAGATAGCAACAGCTAAGATATTCATTGGGTCAGAGTGATGGTCAATTTTGTGCTTGCACCAATCGACAGAATTATCGCTGACCGCTTTTTCTTTGGAGCGTTCCTCTTCAATCTCTTTCAAAAGAGCTGCCTGGACTTCCACTGGTTTGCTTTTTAGCTTCTTGTCTTTGACTTGAGAAGACTGAATTTTGAGAGCCAGAGAGGCATCTCTTTGACAGCCAGCAATCAGCTTCTCAGCCCTGACGGATTCTTCAATTTCAGCTTCAGTCAGGAACTCCAAATCTGATCATTGAGAGGGGACCTTTCGTCGTTGACTCTCCAGATGAGAGATCATCTCTGTTCTTTTCTTTCTCTCTTCCTCTGACCAGTGAGATGGTCTAGAGGGCCTTCCATGATGTTGCAGGGACTCTTCTTCTTCTTCATCCTCTTCATCAATCTCTCTGACAGAGATTGGGATTATTTGGTCATCAGCTTCAGCAGCTGGTATTATTTGAAGCTCTTTACCCTTAAGCAGGGGAGAGAACTATCTGGTTAGAAAAAGAAAAAGGTTAGATTTATTTTTAGGTAAGAAGAGAGATAAAGGCTAGAAAGAAACAGGGGTGAGATTTTTATAAAAGGATAAAGGAACAAGAGTAAGGCATACCTGTGAAGGATTCTCCTCAGGTAGTGAAATCATTTTCAGGGTTCCCTCAGCAGTTGCACCTTTTCTTTGGGAAGGGGTTCCTGAAGGTGTCTCTTGACTCCCCCCTACTTTGATAACTTCTTTTGAAGCTATCGCTGATGAAGTGACGGCTGAAGACCACCATAGGATTGATCTTCTTCATCGTCATCATCATCATCTAGAAGAGGTTCTCCCATTTGATCTTCAAGATCAAGGGCTTCATCATCATCTTCATCCTCTTCCTCTTCCTCGTCATCAAGTAGATCAGCGATGGTAGGAGGGGCTTTCTCAACAGCTATCTCCCCCTCAACATGAGAGGGAGTTTCCTTCAGTTGTTCAGCAGCATCAGCTTCTTTCTCCTTATTTTCTTCAGATGCTTTCTCCCCCTCTTTGTCATTATCACGGAGGGAGAGATCTTGGGAAGGAGTAGAGGTCTCAGCGGTGGACAACTTCTAGACTTCAGCCTCCAGTCCTTTGAGCCGGTCTTCAATTACAGGGATATCGGACGTAGCTTGATGAATAAACTCCACAGCTACGTCTAGAGCGGTGCGATCGTCTTCTGTAAATGAAGGAGCAGGAGTTGGAGCTGGTTCCTTCAGGCGGGTCAAGATCTGCTGAAGAAGGACGTCACAGGCATCAACCTTTGTAGTCAGAGCTGCAAACTGTTGCTGTGAGTCCTCCCTGACTTTGACAATCGCTTCTTGGAGAGTAGCGATTTGAGAAATGTCAGCTTTGGAGGCGCAGTTGGCTGTCAGCGTCTTCAGAGCTTCACCAGCTGATTGAACAGCATTGGTGGTGTTGTTGAGAGATGCAGTCAGAGCCTCCACCTTGGTAGTCAAACTGTTGACATTGGTGTCAACAGTCGCCAAACTAGGACCTGAAATATAAGTTAGTTTTTGAGAAACATGCTTATATGGTGAGTTGGGAGAAGTGTTTAAGGTTATAGGGATACCTGAATTATCAAACATTTTGTAGAATTGTAACGATTCCTTAAAAGATTGATGTTCAGGTCCTATGGGTCCAAACCGTGGTTGAGTAGAAATAGATGGAGAGTTAGAGATCAAAGAAATAGAAGGACTAGAGATGGGAATAGAAGATGTAGGTATAGGGGTAGTTACCTCAGGTTGTTGCTGAACTGAGATTGTAGGTTGCGTTACTGTTGTTGTGACAACGACCGAGATCGCTGGCACGGTTGAAGTGGTTATCGCTGAGGATGTGGAGGAGAGACCCACGAAAGCATCTAAGGAGGTTTGTTGAGAAACATCCTTAGGTCTTGAACTAGTGGTACTTTTCTCCTTGGTCACCTTGGCCTTCTTCGACGGACCAGTGGAACCAGTTGATGGTCGTTTGGAAGAGGTAGCGGCAGGGATAGCAGAAGAAGGAACCTCCTGCGTGGCCGCTGAAGACGAAGAAGTGAGGAGAGAGAGATGAGAGTGAAGTTCAGAGATACTTACCTCATTGGGGAGCGTCTTGACCTCCAGGGAGCGCTGACCCACTTTCGGAAAAGATGCATCCGAGTTAGTGGGGTAAGTAGCAAGGTAGAGAAACTTTAGGTACGCGCAGATGAAGCATACGTAGGGGACCTTGGGATCCCTTTCGGTCTTCTCTATCTTTGACTTGAGATCGTCAAAGATAGTTGTTGCGTAGTCGAAGTTTCGTCCAGCGATCACTGAGTAAGCCATCTGGACCTGAATCTTGCTGGCTTGGTCTAGTGACCCACTCTTTCCACTCATACACTGAATGAAGTGTGAGAAGATGTAGTTAAGCTGAGAAGGCATCAGTGCCTTCTTCACAAGAGTCAGCTTCTTATTGGGAATCTTCGTCCTTGGCTTGGGTTCCCAAGCGTATTCCATGGCATCCAGGAATTGGATGAGTTCAGCATCAGTTGGCAAGGCATCGAATCCATTCCTGGGTTTGTCACGAAAACGCAGAGCTTTCTTCAGCCCTAAGGCAGTCATCATCCCTGATCCTAGTTCAGTGCTGAAGAAAATGGCAGGAACTTGTTCACCCTTTTTGTTGGTGATAGAGGTTTCTTCAGCGGTGAACCAGAATTGCTGGAGAAGAGCTTTGGAGGGTGTGGGATCCACAGTGATAGCGTAAGCAATGCAGGATTGTTTTAGAAATGTTGCGGCTTCCTTCAGATGTGGGTACTTGACACCGTCAAAATCGAGACATGCGAGATGATTGTTCTTTGGAAGCTCCGATTCAGTGAGTGCGAATTTGACGTTCTTAGAAGTGACAAGTGCAGATTGAGCCATTCTGAATATGAGTAGATAAAAGAGTAGAAGAAAAGGTTTTAGTCTAAAAATAAAGAAGATTTTCTAGTTTCTATTTGAGGAAAGAAACATAGAAAATCAACAAATTTGAAGATTAACAAGGTGTTCTTAATATAATATAAAAGAACAAGAAGAAAAACCAAAGATTTTGAATGAAGAAAATCAAAATAAAATGGTTTTTAAAGAATAAAATCAAAAATGAAAATGATTTTATGTGATTAGAATCTTATAAACCCATAAATGGAGTTTTATGTAAAAAGATTTAAGATAAGAATTACAAAAAGATCAACAATAACCTGTTGATCTTTGAAGAGGATGATGCAAATGCTTGAGAATTGCTAGAATGCTTTGAGAGAATATTCTTGCTTTGAAAGTATTTCCAGAAAGCGTAAAATGATAAGAATGGAAAAACATTCTTTCTATACTTGAGAGAGAGGAGAGAGAGTATGAGAGGCGGGAAAACAAATGCTCATCATGACATGGACACGTCCCACGAAGTTGATTGGATGGAAGGGCAACGGACGAACGTGTCAGGAAAGAAAAAGCATGTCGTGGATTGTTGGTTCAAATGACGTCATAGAAGAGAGACTGTTCATTTGTCCGTTTTGAAATTATCGCTGAAGAAAAATCAGCGATAGATTTTCTTTTTGAAAGTATCCCTGATGGTAAAGATAGGGATAGATTTTCTTTTTAAAGATCACTGACAAGAAATATCAGTGATGAATGTATTTTTCAAAAAGCTTTTAATCATTTAAAAAAAATTCAGTGATTAAAGTTTATATTTTGAAAAACATTTTAACTGACTGCTTGATTCAGTTATAGGGATTGAGAAAACATACCTGAGAGTCAGAATGTCAGGATCGAATTCTTAACAAGAATTAATACTCAGAAACTAATATCAAAGAAGTTGCGGAAAAACACTTTGATATTTGATAAAACAGTAATCAAACACAGTATATAATTATCAAACAGTAAACTTGTATTGAATGCTTAAAGTTACAAGATTACACACTCAACCTCAATATTGATGAACAGGCTCACCAATACGAATTCTACTTCTCTAGAATTAGGATCTATGCCTTGAGGTTAATTTTCTCTCTTGAAAAACGATTATCAAAAGTTATTTCTATCTATTCTAAACATTCTATACATATACTGATAAAAAGATAATTACAAAGAATAAACAAATCTTCAGTATATCTTCCATGTATATCTTCTAAGTATGTCTTCAGTATATCCAGCTGTAGTACTTTCCATCCGGATCTCTTTAGCAGCACTAATAATGCTCAGCAGCATTAACTTCAACTAGCAGCATTAACTTCAAGCAGTACTAACTACTAGCAGTACTAACTAGCTAAGCAGTACTAACTTTGTTCAAGCAGTACTAACTTTAAGTAGCAGTAGTAATTCTACTAGCAGTAGTAACACTTAGCAGTATTAATCTTCAACTTGTTCTGGCAGTAGTAACTACACTTGTACTAGCAGTAGTAACTACACTTAGTAGAATCTTCAGTTCCCAACAATCTCCCCCTAACTTGACTTTTAGAAGAGAAGTCAAGTTCTTCAGATATTCTTCCAGATGCTCTTTTTGATGCTCCCAAAACTTCCAAGATCATGCTCCTAAGTCTGGATTCAGTCCCAAACTCTGATTGATTATCCTCTGAATTAGATACTTGGCCATTTCTGAATTTGGTGCACAAACCAACTTCTTCTTTAGCATGGCATGAATCTTCAGTCTGGTGTGATTATATACTCTATCCACTAGGAAGTATTCTGTGTGATTTCTATCCAAAGTCACTGCATATACTCCACTAGTTTCATATAGAGTCCAACTTGTGACTTCTTTAAACACACTCTTGATGACCTGGTCCACTCCTTCAGGTTTGAACATCATGCATAGATACTCCATCACCAGTTTTGTAAGAGAAATTCCTGGAGTATTCAGATGATCTGCATACAGCTTAATTCCTATGTCAAACATCTCTTCTATATCAGATCTGGAGCATGTTCTGACAATCTTGACCCAAGTGTTGAATACTTCATACTTATCACCCTTCCTCTTGAGTCTGATGTAATCTTTCCCATCCATTGTCAGTACATCCCAGTGAATGATCTCAGGAGGCTTAACTCCAACAGGTTCTGCAGAAATTGGTTCAGGCACTTTGTCCATCACTACCATATATAAGCTTACATCATCTTTGATTGATGACCCTTGCTGGCTTGATGACTCAGGTGCCACTTCTTCTTCAGCAACATTTTGTTCTTCTTCTACTCTAGGCTTCTTATCTTTCTTTCTTTTGGCCATCATCTTGGTTCTTTTCAAAGTCTTTTGAACCTGTACTAGAGTAACTTCCTTCTTCTTTTCTTCCTTTTCCCTTGCCATTTCTTTGATAGGAGTTCCCTCTTCACTTTCAGGGAATGGTTGATTCATATCTATATCATTACTCTCCTTGGCCTTCTTTTCAAACTCTACTCTTTTCTTTTCATTGCTCTTCAGATTCCCCATTTCTTTTTCATAGAGCTCTCTGATCTGATCAAAACTCATCTTCACAAACATTTCTTTCTTTACCCCAATTGCACTCCTCAAGAAAGTTATCATTTTGTTTCTTTCCTGAGTGGCTTGGTAAGTTTGTGAAGGTCTTCTTTTCTTTGCACTTATATTAGTCATCATAGCCTTTCTCAGACTTATAGCCCTTTGTTTAGCCTTTTCAGTTTCAAGCCCCTTTTGATAGGCTTTATTTAGCTCAGCAGCTAAAGCCTTTGCCATTTCCCTGTCCTTCTCCACCTGAGCTCTTTCTTCTTTTTCCATCTCCTTCTGCATTTTCCTTGCTAAAGCTTCATCTGATTCAACCAACCTTTGCTTCTTGATTGGTTGATCAGATTCTACTAACTTTGCCTTACCTTTATCTTTACCCATCTCCTTCTCAATGCTAGAGTTCTTTGCTGCATCACCTCTTTCTTTTATGACAACTCCTTTGGCCTTTGAGATGACCTTGGGAGTATCATGTTTTGCTTTGATGAGTGTTTCTGCAACCTCAAGCTCTGTAAGGACCTCTTTTACTTGTTCTGCTGCTTCTTTCAGCTCAGCAGTATTAACCATTTCTGCTGCTTTACTTGAACTGGCAGTATTAATGGTTTCTACTGCTGGCTCTGTTTCTGCTGCTTGCTCATTTTCCCCCTCAACAATATGTTTTTCCTCTTGCTCCCCCTTAGCTTTGGCATCAGCTTCTGACTCCCCCTTTTTGGGAGCATCAGTCACTGGTTCCCTCCTTCTGAGCACAAATTGTTTCTTCTTCTTTTGCAGAATCAGTTTCCTTACCATTTGCTTCAACTTGATGATTTGTTCTTGTTGTGACAGTACAATGAGTTTTAGCTCTTCAATATCTTTGCCTTGTTTGAGTACATCCATGTTGATGTTGCCCATTGTCTCCATCAATTCATCATAGTTATATCTGTCCTCACCTTCTCCAGGAGTGTTACCCCCTATTGAAGGATCATTGGATCTTTTAGTAGTGGAAGTCTTCTGCCTAGCAGAAGCACTATCCACCCCTGTGGTTTCTTGGCACCAGGGACCTTCAAATGATTGCTCATTCAAAGTTGCCATGGGGGAGGTCTTATTGATGTTACCACTTTCCTCCTCTGTGCTAGCAGGAGTAGTGGCAGCCTCATCACCCATATGCTCTACCTCCTCCTCAGAGAGCACCTCCTTTGGGTTGGGAGACACCCTAGTGGATTCCCTTTGGATATTCTCTATTGGAGAATGCTCCAATAGAGGGCTTTGAGGCTCTTGGTTAATAGTAGGTACAACAAGGGAAGGAGCCTTGTGTACCTTTCTCTTGACATATGTTTTGGATATTATGGGAGTGGGTTTATCAGCAAAGGACTGAGGGAAAATTTGAGAGATGGAAGGTTGGGCTTGGCTAGCAGTGGGATGGTCTAATGAGGGCCTTGACCCTGCTGCCATACCTTCAGTGGTTTGGGACACCACCATCATTGTAGAGAACAATGGGGTGTCAACTCCTTCCGAGTCCCCAGCAAATCTTCTCATATTTGAGAAAACCTTGCCTTTTGGGGGTTTAGGTACATATACCCCAACAGGTTGAGGTATATCCGTCAATTCATGGTTAATTACTTCCTGAACAAATCTGGGATACATAAAGAAACTCTTTTTGTTTCCCATATTTGATACAAGATCACTGAAAATCATCTTTGAGAAATTGTACCTTCTGGATGTAGCCAAGCATACCAAAGCATATGCAATTGGACTGCTGAACTCACTCCATCCAGTGGTCTTTTTGGAGATGCAATGCATCAGGGTATGAACAAGAAAACGCCATTGGGGTGAAAACTTTGCTTTTGAGAATTTGAAAACACCCAATGGGCCTCCATACCCCATTCTAGTAAGATTAGAAAACAGTTCATCATTAGAGATAGACGTTATACCAGAGGCATCGTCTAGACGTAGACTGATGCGTAGAACCTCGTCAGTAACTGTTAGTGGTTGATCACAGATTCTTGTCTTGATCATTTGCACACCATTTTCCACAACAATGGTTGCATTGGCCCAGAACTGCCTTTGATGCTCAATGTAGATTGTAGGGGATACAGTAAGAGCATGAGCAATGTGGCTTGACTTGAGGAAATCCACAATCTGATGAAAGCCTTCTGCTTGTTTTGGCTTTTGGAGCATTGCGATTTCATTGTGCTCGTCAATGAACGCCATTGATGCCATTGACCGTGAAGATTGTTGCCTGAAAACTTTGAACTTTGAGAGAGAAAGGGTTTAGAGCGCAAGGGAACAGTATGCAAAGAGTCGTTATGAACTTTTAGGCGGGCAAAGAGTATTTATAGTATTCGGAATATAAGCAGTATTAACCTAGAGCAGTATTAACTACTAGCAGTAGTAACGGCTAGCAGTATTAACTAACTAGCAGTATTAACTGAAAGCAGTATTAACCACTAGCAGTATTAACTACTAGCAGTAGTAACGGCTAGCAGTATTAACTAACTAGCAGTATTAACTGAAAGCAGTATTAACCACTAGCAGTATTAACTACTAGCAGTATTAACTGAAAGCAGTATTAACGACTAGCAGTATTAACTACTAGCAGTATTAACCACTAGCAGTATTAACTACTAGCAGTATTAACTGAAAGCAGTATTAACTACTAGCAGTATTAACTACTAGCAGTATTAACTACTAGCAGCATTAACTACTAGCAGTATTAACTATACTTACTCCTTTTAAACTTTGCTAAACACTGAGTACTGCTATGCATATCCTGAAAAAGAAGATTAGTAACACCAAGAATAAAAATATACAGGTATAAAACCACTTTTTGAGAAGAAAATTATTCAGAGTTTATCATTCCCACACTTGTTACCAAGAAAGTGAATCTACCCACATCAAAAGCTTTAGTGAATAGATCAGCAAACTGATTATCAGTGTGAACTTTGACAACTTGAATAAGTTTCTTTTCATTACAATCTCTTATAAAGTGATACCTGATTTCAATGTGCTTTGTCTTTGAGTGCTTGACTGGATTATTTACAATGCTAATAGCACTGCTGTTGTCAATAAAGATTGGAGTGTGTAGAAAGGTTACCCCATAATCCAACATTTGATTCTGAATCCATAAGACTTGAGAACAGCAACTTGCAGCTGCTATGTACTCTGCCTCTGTTGTAGATGTGGATACTGTGGTTTGTTTCTTGCACTGCCATGAGACTAGTCTTGAACCCAAGAACTGACATCCTCCAGAAGTAGATTTTCTGTCCAAGTTTGCCCCACCTAGATCACTGTCTGAGTATGCTATTAGGTCAAAAGGAGAGTTATGAGGATACCAAAGTCCCAATCTGGGTTGCCCTTTGAGATATCTGAATATCCTCTTAACAGCTTGAAAGTGAGATTGCTTTGGCCTAACTTGAAATCTTGCACAGACACAGACTGGAAACATTATATCTGGCCTAGATGCTGTGAGATACATGAGAGAGCCAATCATGGATCTATAATAATGCACATCCATGTCCTCCCCCTCAAGATCTGCTGTGATCTGCTTGTGTGTTTCCATAGGTGTGCTGGCAGGTTTTGATTCTGAGAAACCAAACTTGGTTAGAATATCCTGCACATACTTGGATTGACATATGAAAATGCCATCTGACTTCTGTTGAACTTGGAGTCCAAGGAAGAAAGTAAGTTCTCCCATGGAGCTCATTTTGAACCTTTGATGCATTAAATCCTCAAACTCCTTGCACATGTTGTTTCTTGTAGAACCAAAAATAATGTCATCAACATATATTTGGACCAGCAAGATATCCTTCTTCTTTCTTTTGATAAAGAGAGTCTTATCAATGACTCCTCTTTCAAAGTCATTTTCCAAGAGATATGATGACAGAGTGTCATACCATGCTCTTGGGGCTTGATGTAGTCCATAAAGTGCTTTCTTTAATTTGTATACCCTGTCTGGGTAGCTTGGGTTTTCAAACCCTGGTGGTTGACAGACATATACTTCTTCTTCAATTGATCCATAGAGAAAAGCACTTTTTACATCCATTTGATAGACTTTGAAGTTCATGTAAGAAGCATAGGCTAGGAATAGTCTGATTGCTTCTATCCTAGCCACAGGTGCAAAAACTTCTTCATAATCTATACCCTCTTCTTGAGTATAGCCCTGAGCCACCAGCCTTGCTTTGTTCCTTATGACAATACCTCTTTCATCTCTCTTGTTTCTGAAAATCCACTTTGTGCCAATTGCTCTGTGACCTTTAGGAAGGTCTACTAGATCCCATACATCTTGTAGCTTGAACTGTAACAGTTCTTCTTGCATTGCTTCTATCCAGCTAGATTCTTTCATAGCATCATGTGCCTTTTTAGGCTCAAGCTGGGATAGAAAACATGAGAGCACTGTATGCTGTTGATCTTGCATTTCTTGAAGCCTGCTTTGATGTCTAGTCATCATAGGAGAAGAGATATCTCCTATTACCAGCTGTGGAGGATGATTCTTTTGAACTCTTGTGTTATGACTAGGTTCTTCATTCAGTTCAGCCTCTAGATTAGAGTCATGCACCTCAACTGAAGTGTCTTCAGATGTCACTTCTGATTCTTGAGTCTCCTCATCTCTAGTGTCTTCTTCACTCTGACTTGGTTCAGTAAATGATTCCTTTTCACAGTCTTCATTTACTGTGGGTATGGGAAAAATCACAGATTTAGATATACTTTCTTGAACTTGTGTGATCTCTGATTCTCCACCATTTGTTCCTGTATACTCATTACTGAAACCAAAAGAGTTAGTTAGTGAATCAATGTCAAATAGCCATTGAGGTCCAGACCCAACAGGATTTGGTGTGTTCTCATTGCATTTGACATTGTCACTTTCTTCAATTATTCTAGAAGAAGAGTTAAAAACTCTGTAGGCCCTACTCTGAGATGAATATCCAACAAGAAATCCATCATCTGCTTTGCTATCAAACTTACCTAAGTGAGATTTGGTATTTAGAATTGTACAAGGACACCCAAAAGGTTTGAAGAAACCAATAAAAGGTTTTCTTTGATTTAAAAGCTCATATGGGGTCTTGTTCTTTTGCTTGACCACTAGAACTCTGTTTTGGACATAACAAGCAGTATTAACTGCTTCAGCCCAGAATGTAATTGGCAATTTTGAATCAGCCAACAGAGATCTAGCAGCCTCTATTAGTGTCCTATTTCTCCTTTCAGCAACACCATTCTGTTGAGGAGTCCTAGGAGCACTATATTGTCTCTCAATACCTTTTCCTTCACAAAAAGTGTTTAAATCATGATTTTTAAATTCAGTTCCATTATCTGATCTAATGACTTTTACTCTTTGATTAGTTTGGTTTTCAATTCTTAGAATAAAGGATTTGATAAGACCACTTGTTTCATCCTTAGTCCTTAGAAAATATACCCAAGTGAATCTGGAGTAATCATCAACAATAACCAAGCAGTAAGATTTCTTGCCTATACTCATAACATTTGTAGGACCAAACAGATCCATATGCAATAACTGGAGACAAGAAGAAACAGAATTTAACTCTTTGGTCTTATGAGAAGTTTTGTGTTGTTTGCCTTTAAGACAAGCAACACAATGATCATCACATGAAAAGACTTTTGAAGGTAAACCTCTTACAAGGTTATTTTTAACAAGATTGTTCATAGTCTTGAAATTCATGTGACACATCCTTCTGTGCCAAAGGGAGGATTCATCTATAGAAGCTTTTGAGACAAGACAATTTAAAGATGAATCACTATCAACATTGTCCAAATCAAGACAGTAAACATTGTCCTTCCTAGGAGTTCTAAGTAGTATCATGTTTTCATCAACTACCTTGAACCCTGGAGCAAGGATCATACACTCAGTGTTAGTAAATAATATACTATGTTGTTTGTCACAAACCTGTGATACACTTAACAGGTTGTACTTTAATTGATCAACATAGTAGACATCCTCAAATGTCATCTTACCTTTGGTGACATTACCTTTTCCACTTATCTTACCACCAGTAAGATTGTCTCCAAATGCAACATGTCCTCCATTAATTTGCTTGAAATCCTGAAGGCATGACATGTTGCCAGTCATGTGCCTAGAGCAACCACTATCAACATGCCATATACTCTTTCCCTTGAGCTGTTGGTTGCCCTGCACATTAAATAAATCAATTAGTATGATTGGGGACCCAAGCCAAAGTGATCTTGGGTCTTCCTTTCTCATCAAAGTATTTACATTCCTTTTTAATGAGGTTTTTAAACTCAGAGCACTCTTTATTAGAGTACTTTGTCAATATGATTGGCTTAGCAGAATCAACACTAGAAGCAGTACTAACCTTAGAAGTACTAACAGAGTTAGCAGTACTAACAGGTGTAGCAGTACTAACAGGTTTAGCAGTACTAACCTTGTTAGCAGCATTAACATTGTTAGCAGTAGTATTACTTCTAGCAGCACTATCATTGTCAGCAGCACTACTTGTGATAGCAGTACTAACAGTTTTAGTGCTTTTAGGAATCCACATATTGACACTTTCTTTAACAGAATACTTTTTCTTCATGTGGCTTTTAGTTTTAACAGTTTTCTTAGCCACATGATTCTTTTCAATTTTCTTATAACCAAAGGGTTTTTGCATGGATCTTTGGAAATTTATTCTTTGGTTCATAGGATTGAAATAACAGAATTTTGCAAGATGATTCAATTTGCCACAGATAAAACAAGGTTTTGGTCTATTGATTTTACTCAGATCAACCCCTTGTTTATGTGCCCATTGATTATTCCAGTTTCTTTGATTTCCCCTCTTTTTGTCCTGTTTTTGGGGCTTATTCTTCTTACAAGCACACTGTTTGCAAGGACCTGGATTCACAACTGTGGTCTGTTTATAATGGACCTTACCAGACTTTTCCTCTGTCTTCTCTATGTTCTTGGATTTGATCCAAGCCCTTCCACAATCCTCATTGGTGATAATGTTGTTTTCTATAGAAATCTCACCACTCACCTTGTTCTCCTTACTCTTGCCAACCTCTTTCTCAGTCTTATCCTCAACAATTTCCTCATCTAAGGGATCTTTTTCAGTGGCTCCCTCAGGCAAGTCCTTTCTATCTTTGGTGTCTAACAGGTCTGAAGTAGGAGGAATGTAATTGTTGTTATATGGTGGAGGTGTGGCATTATACCCAATTCCTCTTCTTAATTTATCATGAATCTGATTTTGCAGTAAGGAGTCCATTGCTTTAGAAGCATTGGAAAACTTTTCTACATCAAGCTTAACTTTGGTTAACTCCTCTTTCAGTTTTTCACTCTCCTCTTTAGATTTGGTCAGTTTAAGTTCTAAATCCTTTTTCTCCCACTTCCAGTAATTAGTGTCATATGAGTGTTGTAGTTCATTGGCTTGAAAACCTTTGATTTGATCTTCAAATCTCTCTACTATCCTCACATAGTCTTTTATATCCTTTTCTAGTCTCTTCAGGTCATCACTCATCTTCTGATTGTGATCCCTGTACCTTTTAACAGTGTCTATGCAAGTTTTAGAGCAGAGATTAGAACTTACCTCAGATGGGAGATCAGATACTTTAGCCATAAGAGCTTGATTCTGAATAGCTTCTTCTGCTTGATCACTCCAATCAAACCCCATTCCTTGTTGAGAAACAAGGGCTTGAGCAGAGTTTCTGTTGTTATTGAAGCTTCCAGATTGAGCTTGTTGATGGTTGTTGTTGTGAGACATTCCACTTCTGCATTCTCTAGCAAAATGTCCCTTCAGATGGCATTTGTAGCATTCTACCTTTGATTTATCAAACCCTGCTCCATCTTCTCTTCTTTGTGAGAAGTTGTTTCTTCCAGTCCTCTTTATGAACTTTTTAACTCTCATGGAGAGCATGGCCATCTGCCATTTAATATCCATCTCTTCCAGATCATCAGGATGAAGTTGTTCTAAGTCATCATTGATCAAAGAAGAATTTCCATGATTAGAAAGAAGAGCTTCAAATACATAATCAGTGCCTTTATCTAAATTTGATCCATTAGCAGCATTAACTGATTCAGGGTTAGCAGTAGAATCAATTGATGCTGATAGGAGTGCAGCATTATGAACATATCCAGAAGGCTTCTTCTTTGCCTCCACCTCAGCTTCAAATACTCTAAGATCATTGTACAGATCATCAAGTTCTTTGTCTTCCAACTGATCATTCTGTCTGAATGACACAGTGTACATGGTCCATTCATCTCCAAGGGACCTTAAGAACTTTCTGTTCACATCATCTTGATCAATCTGTACTCCCATAGTAGCTAGTTCACCAATTAGTTTATTAAACCTGTCAAAAGTTTGAGTCATGGACTCATTCTTAGTTGAGATGAAGTTTTCATACTGTTGTTTTAAGATTGCCTTTTGATTTCTCTTGGTACTTTTAGTACCTGAGAATCTCTTCTCTAGAGCATTCCAGAGCATCTGTGCATCAGTACAATTGCAGAATTGGTGTTGATACTCATTTGGAATGGCCAAGAGCAGTGTGCTCAAGGCTTTCATCTCTGTCTGTCTTGATTTCCTGTCTGTATCTGTCTTTGGAGGAGTTCTTTTGCCATCTTCACCAATCTTTCCTCCATCAGATGGGCCATTCTCAATGATGTCCCACATAGAGTAATCTGTGAGGAGAATATATTGCTTGATTCTGATTTTCCACATGTCAAATTCATTGGATCTGAGCATTGGAACTTTTGAGACCAAAGTACTGCTTGATTCTGTAAGATTTTCCATGATGAATAACTGTTTCTGAGAGAATTTGGCTCTGATACCACTTGTCAGGATCGAATTCTTAACAAGAATTAATACTCAGAAACTAATATCAAAGAAGTTGCGGAAAAACACTTTGATATTTGATAAAACAGTAATCAAACACAGTATATAATTATCAAACAGTAAACTTGTATTGAATGCTTAAAGTTACAAGATTACACACTCAACCTCAATATTGATGAACAGGCTCACCAATACGAATTCTACTTCTCTAGAATTAGGATCTATGCCTTGAGGTTAATTTTCTCTCTTGAAAAACGATTATCAAAAGTTATTTCTATCTATTCTAAACATTCTATACATATACTGATAAAAAGATAATTACAAAGAATAAACAAATCTTCAGTATATCTTCCATGTATATCTTCTAAGTATGTCTTCAGTATATCCAGCTGTAGTACTTTCCATCCGGATCTCTTTAGCAGCACTAATAATGCTCAGCAGCATTAACTTCAACTAGCAGCATTAACTTCAAGCAGTACTAACTACTAGCAGTACTAACTAGCTAAGCAGTACTAACTTTGTTCAAGCAGTACTAACTTTAACTAGCAGTAGTAATTCTACTAGCAGTAGTAACACTTAGCAGTATTAATCTTCAACTTGTTCTGGCAGTAGTAACTACACTTGTACTAGCAGTAGTAACTACACTTAGTAGAATCTTCAGTTCCCAACACAGAATGTTTATCAGAGAGAATGATAAAAATGGAACTTATGATTACTGACACAATGCATGAACGCTGAAGAATTATTCTTCGAGATTCAGCATTCCAAGTTCACTGATGAGAAAGTTGAACCTTGTCTCATCAAGAGGTTTGGTGAAAAAATCAGCAAGATGAAAGTCAGTAGGGATAAAGTGAAGTTCAATATCACCATTCATCACATGATCTCTGATAAAGTGATATCTGATCTCTATGTGTTTCGTCTTTCAATGTAGTACTGGATTATTTGTTATAGTTATAGCACTAGTGCTGTCGCAATAGATAGAAATCTTTGATAGTTGAAGGTCATAGTCTAATAGTTGATTTCTCATCCATAAGATCTGAGAACAACAGCTTCCAGCGGCTACGTATTCAGCTTCAGCTGTGGAATTGGACACTGAATTTTGCTTCTTGCTTGTCCAGCTTACCAACTTTCCTCCCAGGAGTTGACATCCACCAGTGGTACTCTTTCTGTCAAGTTTACAGCCTGCAAAATCACTATCAGAACAACCAGTTAGATCGAACCTTGAGTCTTTGGGATACCAAAGACCGAGATTAGGAGTTCCCTTCAGATATCTGAAAATTCGCTTAACAGCGATCAGATGGGATTCCTTGGTTTCAGATTGATAGCGTGCACATAAACAAGTAGAGTACATAATGTCAGGTCGGCTTGCTGTAAGATACAACAGGGAGCCTATCATTCCTCTATAGGCAGTGACATTAACAGGTTTTCCATAAGGATCTTTGTTAAGTGTCAGGGGTCGTGCCATAGGAGTTTTCATCACTGAAGTTTGTGTAAGATCAAACTTCTTCAGCATATCTTTAACATACTTACCTTGGCTGATGAAAGTACCTTTGTCAGATTATTTAATCTGAAGACCAAGAAAATATGTCAGCTCACCCATCATACTCATTTTATATTCTTTCTTCATTCTTTTAGCGAAGCGAGTACATAGAGATGGGTTAGTAGAACCAAATATTATGTCATCGACATATATTTGTACAAGAATTATATGACCTTTTATCTTTCTGAAAAATAACGTATTATCAATCTTGCCACGTTCAAAATTTTCAGAGATAAGAAATGATGAGAGAGTGTCATACCAAGCACGAGGGGCTTGTTTTAGACCATAGAGAGCCTTATCCAATTTATAAACATAAATTGGATACTTAGGGTCATAGAACCCTGGAGGTTGTTCTACATAGACTTCTTCATTCAGCTTTCCATTTAGGAACGCTGATTTTACATCCATTTGATAGACGATGAAGTCTTTATAGACTGCATAAGCTAAGAATAGTCGAATTTCTTCGAGCCTAGCCACAGAGGCAAAGGTTTCATCATAGTCTATACCTTCCTCTTGTCTGTATCCCTGTGCACCAAGTCGAGCCTTATTACGGGTTACAGTTCCATGTTCATCTAACTTGTTTCTAAACACCCATTTGGTGCCTATAACAGTTTTATCAGATGGTCTAGGAATGAGATTCCAAACATTGTTTCGAGAGAATTCAGTCAGCTCTTCCTGCATAGCGCTGACCCAGTTTGGATCTCTGAGGGCATCATCAGTCTTCTTTGGTTCTATTAAAGAGAGAAAGTTGACAAAGAGACAAATATTACCTGAGCTTCGTCGTGTCTGAATACCTGCATTGAGATCACCAAGAATTTGATCTATTGGGTGATCTTTGGTCCATCGCTGAGCAGGAGCATGATTGCTTAACTCAGAGGTTGGATCAACAATTGGAATGATTACTGATGAGGACATTTGAGGTTCATCAGCAATTAACTGTTGAGTACTGGACATGTTGTTGTTATCAGAGAGGTTTTCAGACGAAGGTAGATCTGACGGTAGTAGTGTGTTAAGAGGTTCAGCTGAAAACCATGAGGTGGATTCAGCGTTAGGATGTATACTATTTGGATCATCATCAGCGGCTGGAGGAGCTGAATGCTGATGGTTTGAGAAGAAAGGTTCTGTTTCTCTGTAGTGAGAAAACATCCAAGCATTTAACTCTTCATTGTCAGTGATTGGTTTAGAGTTCGCTGAGCGAGTTTCATCGAATGTGACATGAATTGTTTCTTCCACAGATTGTCTTCTTTTGTTGAAAACTCTGTAGGCTTTGGAGATGGAGGAATATCCTAGAAATATTCCATCATCAGCTTTTGGGTCGAACTTTCCAAGTTGATCTCTGTTGTTTAAGATATAGCACTGACAACCAAAGATATGAAGAAAGCTGATAGAAGGCTTCCTTCCATGAAAAAGTTCATAAGCTGTCTTCCCAAATCGCTTTACTATCAGCGATCTGTTTTGAGTAAAACATGCAGTGTTTACAGCTTCTGCCCAAAATTGAGTAGGGAGATGAGAATCGCTGAGCATTGATCTAGCAACTTCAATGATCGTTCTGTTTCTTCTTTCAGCGAAACACTAATACATAGAAATGTTTATAAGAAAGACTATCAGCGATAACTGAACAGACTCAGTTTGATCGCTGATGGTGAAACACTAATACATATTAAAACGTAATTTTCACTAAGTATAGAAGAGGGTCGTTATCAAATCACTGAGAGAGTTTGGATCAACAGAATCCCCAAGCCAAACATCATCCCAAAAAGCGGTCAAAACACCATCACCCACCTTTTTCTTACAGAAAGAGAAAAGATCAGTGTCCTTGTCCTTTAAAGAGTTGACCGATTTTATAATAGAGCCCCATGTTGAGTTCGAAAATTGCCTAGGCACATTCGAACCAATTAGACCCTTATTGCTATAGATGGATTTAATAATTTTAACCCAAAGTGCCTCATCCTCCAACCAAAACTATAACACCCCGAATTTTGGGTCTTAATGGTGTTGCGACCTGGATTAACGATCTCTCTCACTTGTTAGCCAATGTAGTAGAATGGAAGAAGAGAAGACTCAGCAGTGTTTGGCGCGGCTTACCGTGCGGGTCTCTGCCATTTCGCAACTCCAGTTCTCCGCGCGGCTCACCGCGTAAGTGGACCCGCGTGGGAACTCACGGGGGCGCGCAGACCCCCAATTAAAAGAAGAAAAAACCCCAACTATTCCAAACTCAACTTTTAGAACTCTTGGAGGCTACGTTTTTCTCCCTACATTTTGGTAAGTTCCACCTCCCAATCTTCCTTCTTCATCAATGCTTCCACCAACCACATTTATTGATCTTTAATGGTGATTTAGGTGGTATTTAAGCATCCATTGTGGTAGATTCAAGTCTCCTCAAGATCCTAGCTTCATCTCCTTAAGCTTTTGAGTTTTAGGGTTTTGAAATACGACCCTACAAGGTGAGTTCATCCTTTTCATAAAACTCTATACATGTTCAAATCGTATTTTTAACCTACTAGACATCTCCATTTTCATTTATATAACTTGGGGTGTATTTCCACCCAAAACCCTAACTTTGGAGATTCTAGGGTTCATATGTGTGGAAAGGATTTTGAGAAAAGGAAGAGGATATCTTGGAAATATGTATGAAGAAAGCTTGTCATTATGTTTTCTATCCTCTAGCTTCAAGGATTTATAATAAATGGGTTTATGCTATTTTCATCTAACTATTGATAAGTTTACATATTGGAAACTGTTTACCATAACCATGGATGGAGTAATTGGAACCTCTTGGAAATATTATTCAAGTATTACGAGGAAAACCTTCTTTTATAAATGTTTTGAACATGCATCTTAACATTGAAGCACCGGTTAGCTTTTTAGCTCTATGTGACATATTTGGTTGCATTGGGAGTCATGACCCCTTCATTATTGTGCATTTGGTCCGACATTGGAGACGTTAGTTTCCCTCGTCGAGGCACGTTTAGGCATCGGATTAGGTTATAAGTCCTACGTGCTAAGTATTACGATATTGGATGAGGATCTCAACGTAAGGGCCCTTTGGGTTGAAGTTGACTTTCCGCGGGTGTACGTTTAAAGCCACTGAGCCTAACATCCTTGCGTGTACTTTTATGTCTTTTGGATTTACTGACTGTCAAGTGGCCTACTCTTGTGTTCCGTCACTTGTGTCAGTAAGCGGGTCTCCCCCGTTAAACCAAGAGGTAACTTTTATGGTAAAAGCACTACTTTCCTATCTTAACCCCATTTTCTTTACTTACACTTAATGTTATTTATTTTTAATTACAACTGTTGATCTCAGTAGGCGTTAGCCTAACACTTTTTTTTAAAATGACATGTATAGCTGGTCAATCTAGCGATGGGAGTCGTCGGGCTTGAGCCGACGGCCTAGGGGCCGAGAGTGGTCTTTTTGGGTGATGCATTGACCAGTATATTGGTGATAGTGGATACTCTTTTTTGGAAGAATAGGAACACCCGACCCTAATCTTCTTGTTTTTAGTTAGATTACTAGGTTGTTGTACATTATTCTTCATTTGATTATTTGTAAAGGCTACAATTATATTCCCATTTCTCGGGATGATACTTTAGGCGTTTTATGTCAGGTTTTGTATACCCAGGTTTACCCAGTTGATAACCGTCATGTTGCGAAATTTTCGGATTTTTATTTCTCGAAATTTTAGGTTGTTACATGTTGGTATCAAAGCATTAGTTTAAGTGAACTAGGTATGGTTGTAGAATACCTAGACTTAAGCTGTAACATTAAGTTATGATCGTGTGAGAATGGGTAGAGCTTTTAAGACGGGATAGTCTAGAGTCGGCAGAAACTACATTAATTGAGAATTATGGTAATGGTAATGAAAATTTTTATGTATTGCATGTTCATAATTTCGCTTAGCTAACGTTATTATGAGATTGTTTTACATGATTATCCTTGTTCTCCATTGGTATGATGATTAATGATGGTAGTAGTACGTTTCCTTGCCTGTCGTTCATTTAATCTTTATCTCACCTATACTCTCACGTGTGTGTGGCAGATTATGGTTAATACTCGTAATAGGCTGGAGGGCCAAGAGGCGTTGGCATCTACGACCGACCACCCTAGAGTTACAACAGCGGATCTACCGCCTCGACCGCAAAATGTGTTGGGAGGAGGGCCCGAACTTGTACCTCGTCGCAACATAGCCTCACCCGATCCCATAATGGAAGAAGTGACCCCGGAATCGAGAATGATGGACCGAATGATGCAGGCCATGAATGCGGCGAAGGCCCAGCAGCAAGAAATGTTTTTGAAGCTACTGGAAGACCAAGATGCTAACAACCGTAGGCACGAAGCGGTCGTAGAGAACATTGTAGTGGTGGGATCCGGGGGCACCGGAACCGTAATCCCTTCTAATGAGACCCCAACCCCGAAAGTGAGTCACGCGCCAAAGGCTTGTACTTTTAAGGCATTCCTCGGATGCCGACCACTGGAGTTCAAAGGCTCAGACGACCCGATGGCATGTATGAACTGGATTCGAGAGATGGAGCAGGCTTTCCGATCGAGCGAGTGTGGGGAAAGCCAAAAAGCTGTTTTTGGGTCTCAAATGCTTAGAGGGGCGACCCTTACATGGTGGAACGTATATTCCACTTCCATTGAGGCCACTGTGTTGGCTAAACTAAGTTGGGAGACTTTCAAGAAGAAACTAATGGAAGAATTATGTAACGAGCGAGCCATGGATCGCCTCATCGACGAATTTCGAGGGTTGAAGAAAGGAAACTTATCATTCAAGGAATACAATCAGTTGTTTATGGATAAACTGGGAGTGGTGGGACATCTGGTCCCATCCGAAATAGAGAAGATCAAAGCCTACATCAAAGGCTTGCCTACTGAGATGATGAACATGGTTCGAGTGTCAAAGGCGGCTACTCTTCGAGAGGCAATCGAAGAAGCAAGGTGGAGAGAAGCGGTGTAGTTGAGAAGAGAAAGTGGGAAGGAGTACGATGCACTCTAAGACATCAAAGTCATTCAACAACATACAAAGAGGAGTGGGTCCTAGACGGGACGTTCCTTGGTGTTCAAAGTGTCAAAGAAAACATATCGGCCCCTATAACTCAAGATCCGAGCCATGCTTTAAATGTGGCAAGCCCGACCACAGTTTCAGAGATTGTCCGATCAGAGGACAAGTTTGTTTCGGATGTAAGGATTCAGGGCACATTAGAAGCGAGTGATCGAAGGCAAAGACGGACTTCAGCGGAGGAAGGAAAGTGGACCCTCCAAAGGCAACTGGAAGAGCCTTTCAGATGACTACTGAGGAAGCGAAAGCATAGACAGACGTAGTGTCGGGTACGTTTCTCCTAAACTCCGTACCTACACATGTATTATTTCATTCGGGAGCTAGTTTTTCGTTTGTGTCGAGTTCATTTTGCCCAAAGCTATCCATGCCCACTACTAGTTTAGAAGATGCGTTAGTGGTAGAGTTAGCGGATGGTGATCAAGAGTTAGTTCGAGACTTCCTTAAGGGTTGCAAACTGGAAATTGAGGGGAGAGAATTCCCGGTAGATCTAATACCAATGATCATTGAAGGATTTGACGTTGTCATCGGGATGGATTGGTTGTCAAACAACCGGGCCGAAATCCTTTGTGCGAAGAAGTTAATCCGGATCCCAATTTCGGATGTTGAGTCGGTGACTGTGTACGGCGAGAGGCGGAAATACGAGGTGGAAATTATTAGCATGGTGAAAGCACGAAAGTGTTTATCGAAAGGATGCTCATCCTTTTTGGCGTATATAATAGACTCCAAACTTGAGAAGAAGAAGTTAGAGGACGTTGAAATGGTGAAGGAGTTTCCTGATGTGTTCCCGGACGACTTGCCAGGCCTACCGCCCGATCGTCAAATAGAGTTCAAAATCGATCTAACGCCGGGGGTGGCCCCGATAGCTAGAGCTCCGTACCGCTTGGCCCCGTCAGAGATGAAAGAGATGATGGGACAGCTTCAAGATCTTCTTGAGAAGGGATTCGTGAGACCGAGCTCGTCACCTTGGGGAGCACCGGTCCTATTTGTGAAGAAGGAAGATGGAATTATGAGGATGTGTATCGATTATAGGGACTTAAATAAGGTGACCGTGAAGAATAAGTACCCACTCCTAAGAATCGATGACTTATTTGATCAACTACAAGGAGCGGGTTGTTTCTCGAAGATTGGTCTACGTTCGGATTACCATCAAGTGAAAGTCAAGGAGGACGACATACTGAAAACCGCATTCAGAACGCGCTATGGCCACTACGAGTTCTTAGTGATGCCTTTTGGCTTGACGAACGCCCCGGCGGTGTTCATGGACCTAATGAACCGTGTGTGCCGACCCTTCCTGGATAAATCAGTCATTTTGTTTATTGATGATATTCTTATTTACTCCAAGGACGTGTCCGATCACGCGCGTCACCTCTGTGATGTTTTGGAAGTTTTGAGAAAGGAAAAGCTCTATGCAAAATTCTCCAAGTGTGAGTTTTGGTTGAAAGAAGTGCAATTTATAGGGCACGTGGTCACGAAAGACGGAGTGAAGGTGGATCCGACAAAGATAGAGGCTATGATGAATTGGGAACCTCCGAAAAGCCCATCTGAAATCCGGAGATTTTTGGGTCTGGCAAGCTACTACCGAAGGTTCATACAGGATTTTCCAAGATTGCCTCTTCATTGACGGCTTTGACCAAGAAGACTGTGAAGTTTGTATGGACTGAAACTCAAGAAGAATCTTTCCGGACATTGCAAAGGAACTTATGTGAGGCTCCAATTTATCCTTGCCAGAAGGATCGGAGGACTTTGTGGTCTATAGCGACGCATCCAAGATGGGGTTTGGGTGTGTGCTTATGCAAAGGGGCAAGGTGATTGCCTATGCGTCTAGGCACCTAAAAGTACACGAGAAGAACTACTCCACTCATGACTTGGAATTAGCAGCGGTAGTGTTTGCCTTGAAGTTGTGGCGACATTATCTTTATGGCACGAAGTGTACCTTGTACACGGATCAAAAAAGCCTGAGGTACGTCTTCGATCAGAAGGAGATCAACATGACACAAAGAAGATGGTTGAAACTACTCAAGGACTACGATTGTGAGCTACTCTACCACCCGGGGAAAGCAAATGTGGTAGCCGACGCCTTGAGTCGGAAAGAGTATAGTTGGGAGGCTTCAAGCAAATCTTACGAGGATCGAGTTTGAATCAAGTCTCATGGAAAGGATTAAAACATCGCAAACCGAGGCATTATTGGAAGAGAATCTCAATGACGAAGTAATGGTCAAGCAACACCTACTCTTGACCGAAGATAGTCGTGGGATTAAGTGTTTTGATGGGAGAGTTTGGGTGCCAAGGATTGGCGGGAATCGAGAATTACTCTTAGAAGACGCGCACAAGTCTAAGTACTCTATCCACCCGGGGAGTACAAAGATGTATAGGGATTTGAAATTGCACTATTGGTGGGCGGGTATGAAGTTAGATGTGGCACGCTATGTGGAGCGGTGCGTAACTTGTTCGCAAGTGAAGGTCGAGCACCAACGACCTTACGGGAACCTTCAACCATTGGAAATACCCAAGTGGAAGTGGGACAAGATTACTATGGACTTTGTGATCAAGCTACCGAACACGTTGAGAGGGAACGACACCATTTGGGTGATTGTTGATAGATTGACGAAGAGTGCACACTTTCTAGCAATGCGGGAAACTTCGCCAATGGACAAGTTAGCAAAACTGTATATAGATGAAGTGGTCTCTAGGCACAGTATACCCTTGTCTATAGTCTCCGATCGTGACAGTCGATTCACATCAAGATTTTGGGGAGCCCTACATCAAGAGTTGGGCACACGGGTGAATTTGAGCACGACATATCACCCACAAACGGACGGACAAAGCGAAAGGACGATTCAAACTCTGGAGGACATGCTCAGATCCTGTGTGATCGACTTTTGCGGTAATTGGGATACCCATTTGCATTTGGTGGAGTTCGCATATAACAACAGTTATCACTCTAGTCTCGGGATGGTACCATTTGAAGCCTTGTACGGGCGAAAATGTAGAACTCCCGTGTGTTGGTTAGAGGCAGGGGAGAAACAATTTGTTGGCCCAGAGATTGTTCAAGAGACGGCCGATAAGGTCAAAACTATCCGTGAGCGTTTGAAAGCGGCGCAGGATCGTCAGAAAAGTTATGTTGTCAAGAAGAGGAGACCGGTGGAGTTTCAGGTGGGAGACCGGGTGATGTTAAAAGTGTCTCCTTGGAAAGGCTTGATCCGGTTTGGAAAGCGAGGGAAGCTAAGTCCCCGTTTCCTTGGGTCGTTCTCTATCCTCGAGCGTGTCGGGCTGCAAGCTTACAAGCTAGATATACCGCCGGAAATGGATGGAATCCACACTACGTTTCATGTGTGCTATCTACGGAGGTGCCTAGCGGAAGAAGAAAGTGTTATACTGTTGTCCAAAATCCGAGTGGACGACAACCGTTGTGTTGAATAACCTGAAGCCATGTTGGAAAAAGTAATCAAGAAACTCCGACAAAAAGAAGTGGCAATGGTGAAGGTGCAATGGAAACATCATCGCGGTGCGAATGTGACTTGGGAAGCGGAGGAGGTAATGAAGTGTCGATATCCTCGTTTGTTTGGCTAGATTGGGATTTCGGGGACGAAATCCATTCCAAGGCGGGGAGGATTGTAACTCCCCGAATTTTGGGTCTTAATGGTGTTGCGACCTGGATTAACCATCTCTCTCACTTGTTAGCCAAGGTAGTAGAATGGAAGAAGATAAGACTCAGTAGTGTTTAATGAGGCTTACCACGCGGGTCTCTGTCAGTCCGCAGCTCCAGTGCTCCGCGCGGCTCACCGCGTGAGTGGACCCGTGCGGGAACTCGCGCAGGCGTGCAGACCCCCAATTAAAAGAAGAAAATCGGCCAAAACCGCAATTATTCCAAACTCAAATTTTAGAACTCTTGGAGGCTACGTTTTTCTCCCTACATTTTGGTAAGTTCCACCTCCCAATCTTCCTTCTTCATCAATGCTTCCACCAACCACATTTATTGATCTTTAATGGTGATTTAGGTGGTATTTAAGCATCCATTGTGGTAGATTCAAGTCTCCTCAAGATCCTAACTTCATCTCCTTAAGCTTTTTGAGTTTTAGGGTTTTGAAATACAGCCCTACAAGGTGAGTTCATCCTTTTCATAAAACTCTATACATGTTCAAATCGTATTTTTAACCTACTAGGCATCTCCATTTTCATTTATGTAACTTGGGGTATATTTGCACCCAAAACGCTAACTTTGGAGATTCTAGGGTTCATATGTGTGGAAAGGATTTTGAGAAAAGGAAGAGGATATCTTGGAAATATGTATGAAGAAAGCTTGTCATTATGTTTTCTATCATCTAACTTCAAGGATTTATAATAAATGGTTTTATGATATTTTCATCTAACTGCTGATAAGTTTGCATATTGGAAATTGTTTACCATAACCATGGATGAAGTAATTGGAACCTCTTGGAAATATTATGCAAGTATTACGAGGAAAACCTTCTTTTATAAATATTTTGAACATGCATCTTAACATTGAAGCACCGGTTAGCGTTTTAGCTCTATGTGACATATTTGGTTGCACTGGGAGTCATGACCCCTTCATTATTGTGCATTTGGTCCAACGTTGGAGATGTTAGTTTCCCTTGTCGAGGCATGTTTAGGCATCAGATTGGGTTATAAGTCCTACGTGCTAAGTATTATGATATTGGATGAGGATCTCAACTTAAGGGCCCTTGGGTTGAAGTTGACTTTCCACGGGTGTACGTTTAAATCTACTGAGCCTAACATCCCTTGCGTGTACTTTTATGTGTTTTGGCTTTACTGACTGTCTAGTGGCCTACTCTTGTGTTCCATCACTTGCGTCAGTAAGCAGGTCTCCCCCGTTAAACCAAGAGGTAACTGTTATGGTAAAAGCACTACTTTCCTATCTTAACCCCATTTTCTTTACTTACACTTAATGTTATTTATTTTTAATTACTACTGTTGATCTCACTTGGCGTTAGCCTAACACTTTTTCTTAAAATGACATGTATAGCAGGTCAATCTAGCGATGGGAGTCGTCGGGCTTGAGCGGACGGCCTAGGGGCCGAGAGTGGTCTTTTTGGGTGATGCATTGACCAATATATTGGTGATAGTGGATACTCATTTTTTGGAAGAATAGCAACACCCGACCCTAATCTTCTTGTTTTAAGTTAGATTACTAGGTTGTTGTACATTATTCTTCATTTGATTATTTGTAAAGGCTACAATTATATTCCCCTTTCTCGGGATGATACTTTGGGCGTTTTATGTCAGGTTTTGTATACCCAGGTTTACCCAGTTGATAACCGTCATGTTGCAAAATTTTTGGATTTTTATTTCTCGAAATTTTAGGTTGTTACAAAAACCGTCAAATCCACTTGAAAAGTAAAGCACGGTTAAACGCCATAATGCTACCAATACTGAGTCCTCCGAATTTGAGACTAGACATAACTTTTTTCCACTTGAGCCAAGACATTTTCTTTTCCTCCACATCACAACCAATGAAGAATCTATTTCTTAAAGATTCCAATCCTTGCTCAACCAACCTTAGGATTTTGTAAATAGACATGAAGTAAGTAGGAAGGCTCCCCAAAACGGACTTTAAAAGGTAACCCGACCACCAACCGAAAGAGTTTTAACTTTCCAATTGGAAAGTTTGGCCAAGAATTTATTGAACACCACCATCCAACCCTCCTTTTTGGTCATATTACCTCCAACGGTTAAACCTAAATACGAAAATGGAAGCTTCAATCCACCTCACCCAATACAAGAGGCTAAATACTCGATTTCTTGCGAATCCACCCCCACACCAAAAAGTTTACTTTTCTGAAGATTAATTTTGAGACCCGAGATAAGGAAAAAACACCTAAGAATACGAATAATATTTCTTCAATTCGATAAAGACCATTCACCTAGAAAAATTGCATCATCCGCATAGAATATGTGGGAAAGAAGGTACTGTTCTTTACCAATAGCAGCACCCATGAAGAGATTTTTCGAAACCGCATCTTGAATAATGACATGTAAACCTTCCATGGCTAATATGAAGAGAAAAGGGGAGAGAGGATATCCTTGCCTTAATCCACGACGAATGCAAAATTCCTTAGTCGGATATCCATTAACGAGAACCGAACCCACTGAGTCCTCAAGGCATCCACGAATCCACCCACGCCAAACTATGCCAAATCCCATTTTCGCTATAATTAAATCCAGGTAATCCCACCTTAAACAATCGTAAGCTTTCTCAAAATCAACTTTAAGAATCAGAAGTTTAGACCGCATTTTTTATACCAATCCATAGCTTCATTCAAAATTAAAGGACCATCAAGAATCTGGTGCCTTTTTATGAAAGCGGATTGCTTGCTACTAAACCTTTTATTGATTTTTTTACATAGAAAACATATTTTTTGAAAATTTGCAATAAAAAACCTATTAGAATACTTTACTATAAAAATATTATTATATTGATTATGCTCATAAAGTTTATTTTTAATTATTATGACGATTATCATCCTAAAATAAGTAATTATATGATTAATTTAACAGATATCATAGGCATGCTACAATAAGTAAATACATGTTTAATATATGATGTATTATATAGTATATTAAATAAGATACTCATTAAACTTGGTTGCATTCTTAGGACTAGTTATCACCAAAGTGACCCCATCGTTATGAAATATTGGTTATTAACATACTATCACATATTTTAAAATATATGAACATATATTTGTGTACTTGTGAAACGTATTCATATAACTATCTCTGTCATAAAACGTATTGGAACTAACTTCTCAGAATAAAGGAGCAAGTTGAGTTCACTTTATGAGTGCTAGAATTGTATATTACTCATTCTTATAGAGAAGTCACCTCCACTCACGACAACAAATACTCATAAAGAAAAGAAACTTCATATAGATTCGGAGAGATCTGACAAATTAAGCATCATGTTTCTATGAATGTGCATTGATGCCAACATCAAAATACAAAACATCCGTACTTAAACCCGAGAATACTAAGGATAATAAGAAAGCCATTGAAGATAGATTTAAGACTGTAGACAAATCCCTTTCTGGAAAACTAATTGTTAATCTTAGAACCATGAAGTTTGATGGCTCTCACTCGATGCATACTTATGTCATCAACAAGACCAACCTTGTAGTTAAACTAATAAACTTATAGATGATATTAGATGAACAATTTCTTGTCCAATTTATCCTTACTAGTTGACCTTCTAAGCATGAACAATTTCAAATTTACAACAACACTATTATGAAAAAGTGGGAATTGAACGAATTAGCTAAGAAACTGATAAAAGAGGAGACCCGACTTACCTCACATGGTATTAAAGTGATTCATCTGGTTCAACAGTTTAAAAGCAATCTGCAAAAAATAACAATTCAAGCCAGGAAAGAGCATTGCCCAAATATATTGAGGCTAATTGACCAATTAAACTAAAGATAAAAACGAATGGTGCTAATTCTACAAGAAACGAGGATATTGGCAGCTTGCCCTAAATGGAAAGAACAATTAGAAAATATGGATTTTATAAGTTGGATCAAACATTACTTATGTTTTTTCTAATATTTGGTGGATTGACATAGATACTTATTTTCATGTTTCGAATTCTATGTAGGTATTAATTATGATCCAATCACAAACCCAAGTGAAAATTTTATCTTTGTTGGGGAATAAATAAAATGCTCCAGTTGAAATTATTGGAACCATTCATCTTTCTTTAACAACGGTTATCAGTTAGATTTATGTCAAACATTTTATTTTTCGTTTATTTATCGTAATTTGATTTTAATGAGCTGACATGATAAGATTGCTTATACGAAATTGGAGACTTAGCCTTGGGAGAATTTTAGTGCTAATTGCTCTATCAAATGGTATTGACTTGCATAACACTCTTTGTCTGAGATGTGGGGAAGAGGTTAAATCCCTGGATCATTGTTTTATTACATGTAGGTGGGTTAAGGCTGCTTGGTTGAAGATTTTCGTGTGGTGGGGGGATTGACTCAGTTGTTGTAAATTCGCTCCAGGATGTTTTCGGGTTGGTTGATCTCTATTGTATCCCAATGGTGGTGCGGGTTCGATGGAAAGTGTTTGTTTGGTGTTCTTTATACATGAACTGGTGTTCTCGAAACAAGGTAGTTTTTGAAGTTCGTCCACCCCTCTCGATTGATATTTTCTCCAAAACTTAGCTAGTTTCATTCATCTGGATCTCCAAGAGTGATAAGTTTTTTCCACCCTTTGGTCTAGGTGGTGATCCATCTCAATTGGTTGAGTCATTGGTTGGATATGAAGGGTGATCCTCTTTACTTTATCTTTCTCTTTTTTTGGTCTGCCCCTCAGGTAGTTACCGTTAGGGTCCCTCCTTTTTTTTGGCCTAGCCTATGTCTTGGCCTTTTGTTGTTTTGTTGTTTCCTCTCAGTAAAATTAATGCCTTCAAGAAAAGGAAATATAAGTTTCAAATTTAAAAGATATATATATATATATATAGACATATTTATTTTGAAATTTTGATTGATGGACTTTATAAATTAAACTTTAATGGTCAAATTTTTGATAGGTTGTTATTACGTTATCAGGATTCCTAACCCGACCAAATTACTTCAATATAACTGATATGTTTTGTTTCAACCAAAACATTACAAATGAAAAACTAGGTAACAATTAAACAATTTAGTATGGTAAACTCTATTCATACACCTTTTATAAGGGGTGTGTAAATAGGTATGAAATAATAAAACAATTTATTATTATCTATTTTAGAAATTGATCTCATTGATTTTTCAATTAAATCATAAAATAATCGTAAAAGGCGAAATTGCAAATCTCAAAAAATCCTTGTTGCATAATTCCAACTATCTCATGTCGACCTACAATGTTTCTTTAATAATATATGATATTGTACTTTTGGCACTAGTGCAATACTTTACCTTTAACCTTATATTATAAATAAAATATTTTTCTATTAATATATATAGGGTTTGATTATTTTAATATATATATATATATATATATATATATATAGACGTTCAAATGCAACCCTTTTACATGATGTAACTCATGCAACTGCTCTATTCACCACTAATTTTATTTTCACTTTTGTAATTAAGATAAAGGAAAAAAAACTGAAAATAAAATGAGTGGTGAATAAAGATGTTGCATGGGTTGCACCATGTAAAGTGGTTGCATAATAATCTACCTCTCTCTCTCTCTCTCTCTATATATATATATATATATATATGGGGAGTTTCTTTTGCAACCCATGTATTTTGTACAAAATTTGTAAACTCTCTCCAACCAATCAGAATTCACGGTTTAATTATAATTGTAATTAATTAATTATAATTCTGTAGGGGTATTCATGTAAATCTGTATATATTAAATTAATTAATAAACATTTGTTTAATATTTTTTTAATTATGGAAGTGCATATCTTTAGGGTCGAGCAACATCTTCTAACCAATTTCTTGATTTTCTATGATTCTATATCTTCATTATCTCATATTCCATTAACGGTGATTTGCAAAAAATTCGATTAACAGTGTTTAACAAATGGAGCGACAAGGGTTTACGATGGATGGTTGTTACCCGATGAATGAAACATATGTCAGTGAATTGGATGGTTCACCGCATTTGTTTCAGATGCATGAAGGTGTCGGCGACGATGACAAGAACCAATCTTTTCATGAATTGAACAATACGTATTCATCAATACTTATTCATTATCAATGTTCTTATTCATGATTACTTAGCTATGAAACCAAAATATGAAACCAAAGGAGTTAATATATATCAGGGTCACAACATCAACAAAATAATCTCCAAATCTAAACTACTACCTAGTTTCATGAAAACTTACTCATGTTTACTTAATCATCAACACAAAATTGTAAACGTGGACAACAAATCTTGGACCCAAAATAAAAAAAAATTGAAAAATTATTCATGAATAGGCGAGCATTAACAAAAAAACCAGAAAGAGTGACCCAAAATCGTTGACACAAAAACCAACAACATAAAATCAAAGATTTTTCTTGTTGATCTTGTTAATCCCAACCCTAATCTAGTTCGACGGAGTTATTTTAGGGAAGATATGGGAAATATTTGGGAAGATATGAATCACGGAATATATTTTGGGAAAGATGATTCATTGTTTTTTTTCCAATATTACCCTTCTTTGCTTAATAATTAAAAAGAAAAAATTAAAATAATTTCATTGTTTCCTAATTTATCATTCAATTAATCAAGGCTGTTGATGAAAAGAATATTGGATGGTAGAGATTAGGTTGTATAGTTTGTACAAATTAGTAGGATTGTAAAAGAAACCAACCTTTTATATATATATATATATATATATATATATATATATATATATATATATATATATAGAGAGAGAGAGAGAGAGAGAGAGACTCATTCTTTTGTTAACCATTCCATTAGTGTTAACCGTTTTAACCAAATCTTAACCAATCAAATTCCACCAAAGCTTTATGTTTATTTCACGCCTAGTAATTTTGTAAAGGGTATTTTTGGTATTTTAATTGATTATAATATTGATTAAATAGTTTCCATAATTTTCTCATATTTAAATTTGGTAGTTATCTATCTAATTATATTATATCGTAGTTATATTTTCTTAATGAATGGATCAAGATCAAACTTAAAATTGATCAAACATGCGTTTAGAATTTGCAATATCATATTTAATTGATTTTATCCTATTGGACATGAAGAACATATGTTATGTGAACAAGTGCACAAGTAAACATACAAATTAAGATTTATATTCGATATGAGGTTCTTGATGAAGATGTCTTTGTAGATTAAGATTGTTGGTGGGTGACACATTTCCATCATAAATGCACTAAATTCATAAGTGCACATATGTATTATGTGAAACATATTTCATAACTTCACATTCGAATAAGATCACATGTGCATATGTGCTCATTGCATATATGCACATCTTAATCATATCTGCATAATTGCACATTTCACAACCGGAATTATCAGTGTGTATGCATAAATGCACATCAGAACAAGTTATATGTCTGCATAAATGCACATTTTAATCATATGCACATCTTATCATATCTGCATAAATGCACATTTAACAACTGGAATGTGCACATCTTAATCATATATGCATAAATGCACCAAACTGCAACAATGATTTCACAAAAAATTAATCGACTAATTCCCCTTTTATAAACCCTAGAAATTTAGGATTTTACCTCTTTTAAAACGATTCCCGCTTTCATTTTCATCCATATTGCGCGCTTTTCACCGAGGATAGAAATATGGGGTGCGATTTTCTCGATGATCTTGAATATCATCTTCTTTTCTTCTTCTTTCCAGTCATCCGAATTTCACGAGGTTGAAGCAATATGGTTATCGATTAACAAGATTCGGTTTAGAAGTGCACCGATTTCCCTCAATCGCATGTCGCATGAATCCCTATTTTTGCTCCTTGATTTTTGGTGCACGTTGCTATTTCCCTTTTTACTTTATGTTTTTGTTTTTTTTTTTACCTTTTTACGCTTGTGCATATATGCATTCTTAGAGCAAGCACGTGGAGTACATATTATTTGAAATAAAAAATCTTATTTATTGTAAACCATAGATCTTAATAATCAACGGATGGGATTTGTTAACATGGTTAGGTCTAATGTGGTGGTTTAAGGAAGGGCAATATTGTAGTTAGCATAATATCGATTATAATCAAAATTCAAATTAAACAGATCATTTCCTAAATTAGCGTCAATCTTGTCATTAACATGTCTCCAATTCAGTTAGCGAATCCAGGTTCATGATATTTGCTCTCGTTTTCTTCTTCTTGTATCGCAAAATTTAGGTTTTCAAAAGTTATCAAAATTTTTTATTCTTCTTAATATGATGCCGAATCTAGAAACCATTCCTGATCAAGAAGTCGATCAATTATCGAATGATGAAGTTATGATTCATGAAGATGAAGGTATTGTTTTTAATTTTATGTTTTAATTTTTGAATTTATTTTACTGTTTTGCGATTTGATGAACATGTGATTGATGAAGATGAATGTTTAAGTAATTAATTTACGAAGATTTGTGTTTTACTTTTATAGTTATTGTTCAAAACAAAATTTGAACAATTTTAGTTCTTTTCAACTTTTTAGTTCATAATTTTATATGATTTTTGTGGTTCAGTCCATTAGAAACAATATAGGTTCATATCTGAATTTGAGTAATTTAATTTGATTTGATTATGTTCGTTATAATACTAGTTCATTTGTGAATTTTAATTGTTATAAAACGTTCATATATGAATTATTTGAATTGTTATAAAACGTTCATATAAGAATTATTTGTTGTTTAGTTGATGCATTACTTCTATTTAAAATAATGAAATAGATTCATATATGAATATTTTAAAGCAATTCAAATTCATATATGAACATTTGTTGAATTTGAATTGCTTTCAAATGTTCATATATGAATTGTTATAAAACGTTCATATATGAATTATGTGTTGTTTAGTTGATGCATTCCTTCTATTTAAAAGAATGAAATAGATTCATATATGAATATTTGTTGAATTTGAATTGTTTTCAAATGTTCATATATGAATTATTTGAATTGTTATAAAACGTTCATATATGAATTATTTGTTGTTTAGTTGATGCATTACTTCTATTTAAAAGAATAAAATAGATTCATATATGAACATATGAATATCTATATGTTAATTTATTCTTTTTTGTAATAGGTTAAAATCATTCGTTGACATATACATCTGTTGTTCATCATGTCTTTTTTTCACCGTCTGGTTCGAAGTTTTGGTTAGCAAATGTGCATTTGGATTTGAAGTCAAGAATAGGTACCTTTTTCAGTCTTGTCAGCAAGCCATTTCAATGTATGAACGATATGCTGAGAAATGTGGTTTTGATGTTAGACTTTCAACAATTGTTAATGGTCATCATGGTATTGTGAAGAAAAAGTATGTTGTGTGCAGTAAAGAAGGGGATCCACCAAAAAGGATTTTAATACGGTTCATGATAGTATTGAAGGTAAAAAAACACCGTAATTCAATTGCGAAGAGGACAGGTTGTAAAGCATGCATTAGGGTGCATTTTGTACCTTCAAAGTCATTGTATGAGGTTTATCATTTTGAAAAGAAACATAATCATATGCTTCTTGATGAAAATGATATGAGTATGTCTCGAAAACGAAGGCAATTGTCTTTAACGGATCAAGTTTTTATTCACAATGCTGCAAGTTGTAATATTGTAGCATCGAAGGCGCATACGTTGCATATGTCTTTGAAAGGTGGTTTTGATCTTTATAGTTGTACTGTTGATGATTATAAGAATTTTAGGAGAAATTTGAATGCATTTGTTGGTGTTGGTGATGGTGAGATGGTTCTTGGTATGTTGGAAGATAGATCAAAAGAAGATGCACAACTTTCTTTTGAATATAATCGGCAGGATAATCAATTATGTGGAATTTTTTGGGCTGATGAAATTGCTAAACTAAATTACCAAGAATTTGGAGATGTTATTTCATTTGATGCTACGTTTCGCGCAAACTAGTAAGTTTGTCAACTGTAATTCATTTTTTTAGATTATTTATATGATGGTTTTTATGTTTTTACCTTTTGTTTATGTTATATACTTTGTTTTATAGGTATAGGATGGTGTTTGTTCCATCTACTGCTATCGATAATCATAAAAAATGTATTATCGTTGGTGTTGCTTTGTTGTTTGGTGGAACTCTTGATAATTTTAAGTGGCTTCTTGAGGCATTTTTGAAAGCACATTGTGGGAAGCAACCTAGTTTGGTTTTAACAGATCAGTGTTTGGCAATGAAACAAGCTATTCCATTGGCATTTATGTAATCACGTCACATATTATGTATGTGGCATATCATGGCCAAAGTTCCAAACAAGGTTAGTATCTATTCATATATGAATTATTTATATATAATTAAAGTTCATATATGAAATATTGTTTTAGCATTCTATATGTTCATATCTGAATTTTTGTTTACTTAGCATTATATATGTTCATATATGAATTGTTTTCAAATAATGAAAGTTCATATATGAATTATTGTTTACTTAGTATTCTGTTCATATATGAATTATTTTCATATAATGAAAGTTCATATATGAATTATTTTCATATAATGGAAGTTCATATATGAATTATTGTTTACTTAGTATTCTTGTCATATATGAATTATTTTCATTGAAAGGAAGTTCATATACGAATTATTGTTTACTTAGTATTATGTTCATATAATGAAAGTTCATATATGAATTATTGTATTTTGTTCATATATGCATATAGAATTGTTCTTAATCAACAATCATATATCATATATGCATCCATTATATAGTTGTGTTTTAGTTATAAAACATTATTTCTATATACCGATTTTGTAGGTTAGCACAACGATATACAGAGAGACAAATTTTAACAAACGGTTTAATAAACTTGTTTGGAATGTTCAATTGGAGCCTGAAGAGTTTGAAAGTATGTAGTTAGATTTGATTACCGAGTTCAAACTTTAGAAGAACAAATGGTTTTCGTACATGTTTCGTATTCGTCAACGATGGATTCCTGCTTATTTCAAGTCTATTCCTTTTTGTTCATTGATGAAAACTACATCAAGGTCGGAGAGCGTAAATTCCTTTTTCAACAAATTTGCTCACCATGGTAACAACTTTGTAACTGTTAAGTCAAGATTGTATTCAAGATTAAAAGAAGGGTCAAAGTGTAAAATGTTATGAAGTGTAAGTGTTTGTTTGGTAAATGTCTTGTAAGTCAAAGTGTTTGACTTTGACAATAGATTGAGTTGTAAGGTCTTGTTGACCATATAAATAGTTTAGTCCTTGTTAATTTCGTTAAGAGTTCATATTAGAGAATACTCAAGAACACGCACAAAGTTCTAGAGAGAGAAACAAGTTAGATATATGGCACTGTGAGATATGTGACATAAAGAAATCATTGTAATACTTCGTTTAATCAATACAAAGATGATTTCTACATTCGTGTGTATGATTTGATAGTTTGGGTCTAGAACAAACAAGTGGTATCAAAGCAAATTCGGATTAAATCAACGGAAAAAATGAAGAACTTGCACCTGGATACTGAGTTGTGATCGATCTTCTAATTTTGTGTTGCTTTTGCCAAATTCGTGTTAGCATATTGCTCGATTGATGTATTAGACAAATCCTATTCGATTTGATTACACATTTGCACTGTAATTTTGAGTCAATTTCTCAAATTTGTGTTTTTCGAGTTTTTGAGTTTGACACACTGTATTACAATCAAAGATGTATTATTGTGTCAATTTTGTTGAAATTAAGTGTTTGTAATTTGTTTTAGCTGTACTCGTGAACAAATTAATGAATTTTTAGAGGGAATTATGAAGATTTGGTTGGATTCGTGATTGATTTTGGTGTTTTTGAGTCGAACATCGAAGAACATGCAAGATCCAAAGTTTTCGCATATTCTTGATGGAATTCATATGATACTTGTTGTTTGAAAAAGTCCAAGGGAGAAACACGCACAGTACATTGTACGAAAAGACCAAAATTTGCATCGGTCTACATGCGAAAAGGTGGAATTTGCACCTTGCATCATACGAAAAGTAAAGCTTGAAGAAACTAAGGACATAACTCGCATCATGAAGGATACGAAATCTGGAAATTCCCATCCCATTTCATACGGATTCTGAGCATTTCGCATATAAAGAGCTGAAATTTTTCTAAGTCTAAAACACGCATCGATACGTGAAGTTTGATGTTGCGAAATTGGCTAAGTATGGAATACGCATAAGGCTTAGTGTGCGAGAAGTTTGAGTTATGAAAAGTTCCTAGTTAGAAATCCGCATCTCAAAGTGTGTGAAAAGTTGGAATCCGTATCTAACGTTGTGCGAAAGGCTAAGATTCGCATAAAGAGGCGTGCGAAAAGATACTTCACGCATCCTGTCTCGTGCGAAAAACTGAAGATTCAGTTCATTGGTGTGCGAATTTCTGTCCTTGTGCGAATTAAGGAGAATTTGGTGTGCGAATTCTGTTGGTGTACGAGTTGTGCAGTAATCTCAGTGGTGTGAGGATTTCAGACTTAGAAAATTTTTGGAAGTTTTTCTGGAAATTTTTTTGAGTTGTGTTTTGTTGATTTTCTGAACTAACGATCATTTCAAACTTATATTTTACAAATTTCAAGATGCCTTACATTGACGAAAAGGGAAATATTGTTCTAACCATGAGAGATTGCGCTATCACTTATATGCCAGATATTCCAGCCCTTGAAGCTGAAAATGAGAATCTGAAAATTCAGAATTCATCTCTCCGGGATCAGATTATTAAACTGAAAGAAAATTCTAAAGTTTTTGAGAAAAATTTTATTTGCTCAGATTGTATTTCTAACTCTAAAATTAATTTCACATGAATAATTGCTTCAAAAGAGAAAGAGATTTATAATCTTCAAATCAAATTGAAGATATCTGAAGAGGAATCAACAAGATGGAAAGCAAAATTTTCAAACACTACATGGTCCAAGAAGTGATTGATGCAAAGAGAGATTGAAGATCTGAGAACAAGAGAAAACATTGCTGGAGAAACCTGTGATGGACTGAAAAAGATAAACTCACAAATCTTCTTTGAAAGAGATCAGTTAAGAGAAAAAGTTTTTAGTTTTGAGGTTGAGATAAACATGTTGAAAAAGAAAGCAACCCAAGAGAAAGAAAACTCAAGAGATCAAGAGGTGATAAAGAAGATTGAGAGGGAAAAAAATGGTTTAGACAAGGAAAATGCTGAGTTGAAGAAGAAAATTTCTGATTTTGAAGCTCAAGTTGCCAAAGGGAGAAAGAAAGAGAAGGGTTTGAAAGAGAAAGAAAATCTTTTGCGCAAAAGTTTTCTGATTTTTAAAGGAAATCATTTGAGGAGAAGAAAGTAGTTAAGCTTAAGTGTATAAACCTTTCTCAACAAGTGTCATATTTTGAGAAAGTTATTATCTTGGAAAGAGACAAAGCTGAGAAAGAGAAGAAGTTAACAACACAGAAGAATGTTGGAATATTCAGAGAAATATCTGATAAAGAAAGAATGTTGAGAAAGATTTTGAAGAGGAAAGGAAGGTATTTGAAACAGAGGTCAACAAGCTTTCAAAGAAGATATCTTAACTATCAGCAAATGCACTGACAGAACAAAAGGCGAAGTCTGAATTACAAAACAAGATTGATACATTGTCTGAAGAAAGAAACAATTTGTCAAATAAGATCACAGAACTTGAAGAAATCATTTTCAAGGTGGATATGAGAGCACAAAGAAGTCCAGATACAAATGCTCAATCACCCATGAATGATTCAGCTGCTTCAGATTGTCCATTCAAATCAGCAACAAGTTCACTTTATGCAAATGTTTCTAACAATCCTTTATTTGTTGATTCAGATGATATTGTGTCTAAACATAAAGATCAGATTCGTCCTACTAATCTTCTCTATGACAAATCCATTGATGGTTCAGGTACCATTAGAAAGAACAAGTCTTCACAAAAGATGATTTGGAGAAGAAAGGATGAGAAGGATGCTTCAAAGTCATTTGTTCCTACACCTCAAATGAACAAAAAGAACAATGCTCCGAAAGGTAAATCTTTTGGTAAGTCTGATTCTTCATATTATGTACATCATTTAATCAGACTTGCACAAAAGAAAATTTGTTGTTCTTACGGTGGAACTGATGATTTTGTTAATAAGTATTATGCTCATAATTGGTATGGAACTTACAGAATCACTTCTCAACAAAATGAACTTAAATGAGTTAAATCTAATGAGAAGTGGATTCCAAAATCTAATCTGTCTGGACCCAAATACAAGTGGGTACCAAAACCTGTCAAATCTGTTTTACAGGTACCACAAGTAAAGGGGGAGTAAGAGCATTGGCTTTTAAACAAATCAGTTCAAGACCCGGTCTTCATTGATAAAGGATAAAGACTTCTAAACACATATGTTTAGGACTCACACTTCAAAGATCAAAAGAGTTTTTGTACTCCGAAACATATAAGATGATATCTTCAAGGGGGAGTACATATTATTTCTTCTGATACATTTGTGAAAACAAATTTTCAGGGGGAGTTTGACTTCTGAATTTACTTCAATCTTAGTAATTCAGAACTCGGGTTAATGATTAAGGATTATGCAAATGTTAAGGAGGAGCTTATATGTTTTATATTTTTACTGATATATATTTTCTGATTTTTCAGGGGAGATTATGATTGTTATTTTTTAGGGGGGGTTACTATTATCACTAGAGAATATGTGACGATGGCTTCTGAATAATTCAGTTCAGAACCCGTACTTCCATGATTTCATTCTTACTGAAGCTGAAAAGATTCATCTTATTCAGGAAGTATTTGTTGTCTGTTTTAGGGGGGAGATAGTTAAAGTTTTCACTGTCATATTCTTAAGGGGGAGAAAAGAAAAATAAATTTCATTGTTATATTCATATTGTTCTTTTCTAATGATTTGATTTTTTTACAGATATTAAAGGGGATAATATTTGATGTTTTTGTCAAAAGGGGAGCGTAAAAGATAGAATATTCATTTCAGGGGGAGTTAAGAATTCTATACTGAAGGTATACATTTCTAATTCTTAGTCTCTACCATATTTGAAAAAAGAACGACTTTCAGGTATGAAAAACGGTTTCTTAATGTTCAAACCACTTCTTAATCTTTAAATGTTTTCATGAATTTAGAAGTGTGATTTTAAAAGTTTTTCATATAAGTGCTTTCATGTTTAACTGACCGTGTGTTTCTAAAGGCTAATACTTGTGTATAGTGAAAGTCCAAGATCTCTAAATCTTTAGAGAGAGAAAGTAGAGAGAGAAAGTAGAGAGAGAAAGAATAGTATGCGCAAAGTAAGAGTATATTAATATGAGCGTGTGAATCCCCTTACAAAGAACAAAGACCAAAGGAACTTAAATACCCTTGGTCAATACAATACAGAATAGGACACTAAACACAGTATTTGACCAAGCCCTATAAATACAATGATTACTATAAAATCAGACCTAACAATCTCCCCCTTAGTAATCATTGGCGCTTTGGTCTTCAAAAATTCATCTTCTATAACAGCATGAACCAACAAAGCGACTTTATGAAGCTATCTGACTTTTTAAAGAAAAAAAAATTATTCTCAGCAACTTTCAGATTAAGATGTCTTTGTTGTTTGAGCTCTAGACGATACACCTCTTTTGAATGACCTTGAATAAACTGTCGTGTTCGGAGAAGGAACAACAAAACAATCATTTGTAGCTGAGAGAATAGAATCTTTGAGTGAATCTTGATCAGCAGATAAACTTTTGAGCTCATTGTCTTTGTAACTTCTCTTTGACTTCTCCCCCTCATGACCTTGATGATCAGGATCAACTTGGTCATGCGAATGTTGGAGACGAGACGGCTTAAGATCTGCAAAATCAAAGAAACAGAGAAAACAGAGGAGGTTTGCGCTTCATGTTGGTTGCGCAAACCGAGGTTTGCGTTTCATGAAGGATACGCAAAACGAGGTTTGTGTTTCATGAAGGATACGCAAAACGAGGTTTGCGTTTCATGAAGGATACGCAAAACAAGGTTTGCGTTTCACGAAGAATACGCAAAACGAGGTTTATAAATATAATGATTACTATAAAATCAGACCTAACAAATAGTCTTATCTATATACTATCAAGTATTCTTACACACATCAGTTCAGTACTTTTATTGACTTTGTTATTACTATGTCTCAAAAAGATAAATCTTTCGATAATAATACTCCCATTTGAGTTCCACATTGTATGAGTATCAGACGTCATTTATAAACTTTTTGTGCTTTCATTGTCAAATTGTTTATATTTGTTCATATAAATAACTTTCAATTCTTTGATATCCCAATAATTTTCTTCATGATATTTGATCTGATCGAATCATTGTCAGATTCTCAAAACATTTAACTTGACTTCATTTCATTCATTCAATTTCTTTGTTTTGAGAGATCTTCAAAGTTAAAATGCTCAAAATTCATTCTTATTTTTGATAAGCATACATTTTCTGATAATGATATCTTGTGCTTATTTGTCAAGATAAACAGTTGAGCAACATCACTTTTTGGACAAAATACATGAGATTCAGTGTGAGAGCTTCAAAGAACTTCTATGGATTCACGTTAACTTGTGTTTCCTACCCAAGAAGTTATCCCGAGTGATTGAGGGGAGAGGGGTCAAAAGAATAGAGAGTGTGTGTGTGGTGAGATAAAATGTGAAAGAGAGTTTGGTTAGAAGATAGCTCAAATGATTAAAAGAAAGAGTGTGAGAGATCAGAGTAAAAGAATATCAAACTTTGCACCAAACTTTTTCTGAGTCGGGCAGCCACATTATCTATTGTTTCATAATTCTTTCGTGAACTTCATTGAAACAGACAACTAGCCCATGCCAACTCTTGTATTAAAACCCCACCAGCTACTCATCTTTTTCTTGACAAAAAAATGTTTCATATTTTATCGGTGAAGCAACACATCTACTATCAGATCTTCATTTGGAAGATGTTGATATTGAAAAAGAAGGAAAGTTGCCCCACCTTCGACCCTTTATCATGCACATTGAGTCTGTGTAATACTTGTTACTGTCTCAACAGTTTACATACTTTGAGCCTGTTCAAGCTTTATTTGCTTCAATCATTCTACACGTGCACAAACACACAAGGAATATGTTTTCTTGTCTTAACATTCATAGAAAATTCCTTTGTGGTTTTTCAATGATTGAATGGAAGCCCTGGGAGTGAACATCACAAAATATCCTTTCTCATGTGCATCCGTTGCACAGAGTGGCTCTGTGCTACTCACTTGCAGTATAACTGATTCATATGTTGATTTTGGGTTACCAATTTCTAATTTGTCTGAATTTGAAAAGATTCGGATAAATACATTTTATGAATTGACGGCTATTCAGATCATTTGGAGAAACTATTCTCTTCATATTCATTGGGGGAGATTGTTTGTAATTCTCATGGAGACTGTACTTTTGTTGATACATATGGAAGATCATATCAAAAAGGGGGAAGATGCTGAAATTGCTTGAGTTTTGATGATTCTGATTTCTCAAAATTCATCAAAAAGGGGAGATGTTTTTAAAGTTCAATTTTAGAAGAAAGTCAACTCAAAAGAAAGTCGTAAAGTTCAAGTCAAAGTAAAGTCTGATGATTATCAAGTTGAAGAGATTTTATGAAAGTTTGTTGTATTTGTGATAAAAAAGAGGAGATTGAAGAAGCTGTCAAAGTTATGAAGATTTCAAGTTTATAAAGAATGTTAGAGTAAGAGAGGGTTTACGCAAATATTTGAAGTTATCAGAGATTTTGTGTTGAAGATTTTGCAGTTGAAAGATGACCTGAAGATTTTTGTAAATTTTTTTAATCTTGAATCCAAAGGGGGAGATTGTTAAGTCAAGATTGTATTCAAGATTATAAGAAGGGTCAAAATGTAAAATGTTATAAAGTGTAAGTGTTTGTTTGGTAAACGTCTTGTAAGTCAAAGTGTTTGACTTTGACAATAGATTGAGTTGTAAGGTCTTGTTGACCATATAAATAGTTTAGTCCTTGTTAATTTCGTTAAGAGTTCAGATTAGAGAACACTCAAGAACACGCACAAAGTTCTAGAGAGAGAAACAAGTTAGATATATGGCACTGTGAGATATGTGACATAAAGAAATAGTTGTAATACTTTGTTTAATCAATACAAAGATGATTTCTACATTCGTGTGTATGATTTGATAGCTTGGATCTGGAACAAACAGTAACATTCATGCTTGCATTTGAAAATGCAATGCGTAAGCAAAGAAATTCTCAATGTAAGCTTGACCATATGACAAAGACAACTATCCCTTCTATGTGCACTCCGAAGGAAATTGAGAAACATGCATATGAAGTTTACACATGGTGTATATTTTTGGACGTTCCTAAGGAGATTAATGAAGTAGCTTGGTCGTGTGTTCAATAGAATGTTGTTGAAAAGGATGGATGCCAAGTTTATACAATTCTGCAAAATGATAAGGATTATAATAAAAAGAAGCAGTTCAAGTTAAAAACAATTATTAATATATGCATTTTCATTATTATTTATTAGCACAACTTACGTTTTCTTGTTGATGTTTGTTGTAGATTGTGTGGAATCAATTGGATTCAACATTTGAATGTGAATGCAATCATTTTGTTCAACATGGATTTTTATGTCGTCATGTTTTCAAGTATTAATGAATGAGAATTTTGATGCGATACCGGAGTATATATGTCGCCATTGGAGAAGAGACTTGATAAGTTTCAATCGTAGATAAATTTCATGGAGGCAAGGGGATCCGAATGGTGAATTGGCAAGAATTAGCTATGATGCACTAGCATCTTTGGATTATATTTTGATGAGTCTTAGAAATGACAAAGAGAAGCTTAATGAGGGTGTTGACAAGATTCACACTATGAAGATTGATGTAGATGCTAACATTCCTTACCAAACCAAATTGGAGAAGAAGAATGACACGATAAGATCTGTGAATCAACCAGAGAAAATTGATATTCATCCACCATCTGGTATCCGCAACAAAGGTTGTGGAACTGGAAAACGTTTGATCGGTGCAGGGGAGAAAGCAGCGAAAAACAATCAAAAGACTAAGAGATTGTGTAGAAATTGTTGAAAGATTGGTTATCATAATTCCGCAATTGCCCGTTGAAGATTGTTGAGGAGTAGATAGATACATATTATAGGTCATTTTTTTAATTCAATAATTACTGTTTCTATGGTCCGACTTGTATTGACACAAATCAGATAGACAATGACAAATGAATAGTGATGCAAGTATACACCTCTAAGCACTATCGATGTTCACAAGTAATAAAATGGTAAGAACCAAGTATCGATCCACAAGGAAGGTAGTTACAAATCGTAGAGAATCAAATCAGAAAAGTCACTTCAGAGGGCGAATTTGGAAGAAAATGTTTTTTGAGATTTGGTTGCAGTGAAAAGTAAATAAAAGCAGTAAATGGAAAGCAGTAAATGAAAAGCAGTAAATAAATAGTAAACATGAATGAGACAATGCAAGGGTGTGAAGTTCAGTTGAGGGTTTCAACAAATAGGAAAAGTGAACGTGTGTTGCAACATATTTCAAGTAAAAGGTGATGCTGCAACATAGATCAAGTAGCTTAGAAAATATGTATTTGCGAGTTTGTATTTAGCGAGTTTGTTAGAGCACGGATTTGTTGGATACAAGATCATTATTACTGAAGATGAAAGTCAAGCAAGTCAAAGCCTCAAAGTCAACTCTCAAGCATGATAGTCAAAGTCTTTGTGTAATAAGTCAAAGTCAAAGTATCTTGTATTTGTTTTCCTTGTTTAGATGTTAGGTATAAATAGCCTTGTCTTGTAAGTGTAAGAACAACTAAGTAAGGTTGTCAGATTGGAATGTGATGTATACGGAGCATATGAGAGAAGATGTTCGTTGAATATCATTCTAGAGAGAGAGTGTTTGTAGAGAGAGAAAGTTGAGATTTGTAATCTTTGATTCATAATCAATGACATATGACTAAGAGATTTGTTCATCTTGATTGTTTGTGATTAGAACTTGAATTAGGGACATTAATAATTGGTATCAGAGCAGATCTGAGTGAAATCAAGAAAAATTGAAGTCGACATTGTTTCATTGAGTCGCAGATTCAATTTTGAGTCTTTGTTCAAATTTGGAGTTTTAATTGGTCTTATTGAGTTCGTTTTATGAAATGGATCAATCTTGTATAGGTTAATTGGAGTTTTACACTGAAATTGTAATCAAATTTTGAGTTTTTGCGAGTTTGTATTCATGAAGTTCTTCGCACTGTATTAGATTGATTGTGCAATTTTGATTGTATTATGTTAAAATTCTTTGGTCGAATTAGGTTCTAGGAGTATAGTTGTTCGATTTGTCAAAGTTTCAGATTGAAATATGAAGGTTTGATGTGTTTTTGAGCAAATCAGAAGCTATTTTTCATTCGAGATCTGAAGAACTCGCAGAAAGCTTCAAGAACTGGCAGGATTACACGAAGAACTCGCTAAACCAAAGGGTTTCACAGAAATTGTGAAGAATTCGCAGATTCATTGGTTTTCGCAGGATTCATAAAGGATTTCGTATAATTCTGAAAGTTCATAAGTATAGAACTCGCAAGTGTGTGATCTGCGAATTACATAAGATTCGCATCAGTGTGTGTTGCGAATTGTATAGGATTCGCATAAGTCTTGATTGAAAAGTTTTTGGATAAAATTACAAGGATAGAATTCGCAGACGTGTTTCTTGCGAATTTTATAGAATTCGTATTTGTGTAGTTTTAGAAAAACTAAGGATTTGCATATTTGATTTGTGCGAATTTTCAGATTTCGCAGAGGTATTGTCTACGAAAAGTAATTTTAGAAAATCTTCAAGGATGTAGGACCCTAGATCTAGACATCTCAAGTGTTTGTAACTGATTAAGTAGGATGAGATAGGATTAGGATTTATTGAACATTTATTAGAAATGGAAAACTACACTAATGAGAGAAAGAATTATTAAAAGGCTACATTTTGTAAATTGCAGTTATCAAATGATTACAAGGCCTTAACCATCTATTTATAGAGTCACTAAGCCCTTACACTTTAAGCTCTATACAATTACAATTTATAATACATTTACTTTCCAAACTTTCAATGCACTAACATTCTCCCCCTAAAGTTTGTGAAAATAAATCATCCTTCTTGAAGCTTTAAATTCTCTCCCCCTTGATTTACTTGACGAACTTTGGCGCAACTTTGACAATCAAAGGCTCGGCTCCCCCTTTGTTGTTGCTCTCACTCTTGCGGTTTCGATTTTAAAACCGAATTCGAGGTAGTCCATAAGCTCGACTAAGTGCACTTCGAAGCATCTTAAAATGTTGAAATCCAACTTGTTACGTTAAGCCCACAAGAATGACAACAAGAGGATTTTACGTGACGAACCGGTGCATACTTAGTTTTTAACCATGAATTCGTCGTTAAAACGCGAATCGAATAGGAATTTTCGTTTAAGAGTCGTAAACTTGTCGCTCGAAGAGGGAACGATGGATCGTGCACCAAGGGATGAGGAACAAAACTTGGTCAAATTTAACAAATTTGGACCAATTTTGTTAAAAAATCTAACGGCATTAACGAAACCGTTAAGTATACTAATCATCTTCTTCTTCACAAAAACCCACATAAAATCATGATATCTAATGCTTTTTTTTTCTTCCTTTTTCTTTCAACATTCACGTTCAATCAACTTGTGTATTGCATTTAGTATCATCAATGAACCATATTTCAGCAACTAAGCACATCCATGTAATCCTGAAAATTTTCCGATGATGTAACAGCTTATTCCGGCGAACAACAAACTTTTCCGGCGATGTGCTTTAGACAATCAAAACAGCTCCAAAACTCATGAATACTTGCTGAATCCTTTGTAATTCATGTGCCAAATGATCAAAATAATGACTTTGAACAGATCTAAGTCGATTCACAGCAATATTCCGGCGAAACAGTACTGTTTTCCGATGACAGCGTTTTTCCGGCGCGATTTTCAGGCGACTCATCAAAACTTCGACTTTTCTTGCTCTAATCGCGTAAAAAACTTGCCAAATGATAGATATTATCATATAGAACAGATCTGCACGTTTTCGTAGTTTATTTCACGTTTTTTTCCGGCGTAAAAAGTGAAAATTCCGACGAAAACGTTTTTCCGGCGAGGCTCGAATTTCCGATCAAAAAACTCGATTTTGTTGATCAAAATTGCATCAAACAATCGATATAAACATTTAGGACAGATCTGGAAGAGATGTGACAATATCAACGCACATACCTCGGTTTTCCGGTTGAATTTCGGCGAGATCTACTTTTTCTCCGGCGAAACGACATAAAATGCTCATAACTCGCTCAATTTTCGACGAAATTCAGATCCGAAACTTGTAGATCGCTCGAAATTCAATAAAGAATAGATCTTGACAATTCAAATCGATTCATGCAACGATTTTTCGGATTGATAGATTTGACAGAAAAACGATACCGAAAATATCGAAAAATCTCAAAAATTATCGAAATACGATTCTACGAATTGAGATAGATCTGGAATACGATTAAGAACAATACTTCAAGAGGATTTATAATTTGGAGACACTTACATGTAGATCGGGCTAAAAACACATGAAATGTCGAGATCCGATAATCGTTACGAGAAAAGTTTCATCGTTCGGCTCTGATACCAATTGTAGGACCCTAGATCTAGACATCTCAAGTGTTTGTAATTGATTAAGTAGGATGAGATAGGATTAGGATTTATTGAACATTTATTAGAAATGGAAAACTACACTAATGAGAGAAAGAATTCTTAAAAGGCTACATTTTGTAAATTGCAATTATCAAATGATTACAAGGCCTTAACCATCTATTTATAGAGTCACTAATCCTACCTACCACATTTTCTACAACATGTAAGCACAAGCCCTTACACTTTAAGCTCTATACAATTACAATTTATAATACATTTACTTTCCAAACTTTCAATGCACTAACAAAGGACAAAATTCGTAGATCTCTTGTTTACGAAAAGATTAAAATTCGCAGAAGTGTTGTTTGCGAATGGATTTGTATGCAAATTCTTAGATCAGATTGCTTGCGAATTCTGAATTATGTTTGCTTACGAATTCTTATTGCCTACGAATTCTTATTGCTTGCGAATTCTGAAGTTTGTGAGTAGTGTGCGAATTGTAGCATACGAATTCTCTGTGTGTGTCACTGTAGCTTGCGAATTTCTTGTATTTCTTAGTGACTTGCGAATTCCTGACTTGGTGAATTTTTGGAAATTTCATTTCTGATTTTCTTTCCAAGATTTTTCTGGTATACTTGATTTCATTTGGACTTACGATCGTTTCAAGTTCTTTTTGTGACAACAGGTGTAAAGATCAAGATGTCATCAATAGAAGAGATTACTAAACTGAAAGCCAAGATTGCCTCTCTTGAAAAGAAGATTGTACAAAAGAATGAGAAACTTGAAAAGTTATATATTGAAGTTGTTGTGTCTAAAGAAAATATTGAGTATTATAAGCAGAAAGAAAATCATCAAGTTGCTACTTTTATTAGTCTTAAAGAATGGATGCATTCACATATGGGCTTACTGAAAAAGGCAACTAGTTCAGGAAAATTTTCAGATTTATTTGTTGCATATAAAGAACATATAACTCAACTTGAAAGAGAAGTTCTTCATGATTTGAAAGAAGATAAATGGTTGGAATCTGAGAAATTAAAGACTGAGAATGCTGAGCAAATTAGAAAGATCTCTGTCTTGGAAGATCAAATTGCTCAAATCCAGCAAGCAGCCTTTGTTGACAGTTATGAAGAGAAGATTGAGAATCTAGAGGATGCTAGTGCTGAGCTTCTAAAGAAGATTTCTGAATTAGAACTGCAAATTGCTGAAGAGAGATCAGTTTTTGAGAAAGAGAAGAAAGAATTTGCAAAAAAATTCTCAGACTTTTCAAGAAAGAGTTTTGAAGAAAAGAAATCAGTTGAGCTGAAATGTGCAAAGCTTTCTCAACAAATATCTGATTTTGAGAAAGTTATTATTTTGGAAAGAGATAAGTTTCAGAAGGAGAAGAAGACCATAGAACAGAAGAATGTAGGAATTTTCAAAGAAATATTTGGTCAGAGAACAAATGCTGAGAAGAGCTTTGAAGAAGAAAGACAAATATTTGAATCTGAGATTAAAAAGCTTACTGACAAGTTATCTGAATTATCTACAAGTGCACTGAAAGAGCAGAAAACGAAGTCTGAATTCCAAGAGAAGATTGACCTACTTGTCAAAGAAAGAGACAGTTTTGCTTCAAAGATAAAAGAGCTTGAAGACATTATTTCAAAGGTTGTGGTGACTGAGCAAACGACTCCAGAGTCAAAAATCCACACACCTAGAGATGATTCAGTTGATTCTGAATGTTCATTCAAGACAACCGCAAGCTCACATCAGAAAACTGTTTCTTCAAAAAGGTCAGTTAAATCATATGATCAGATTCGTACTACTAACATCTTCTATGATCGAAATGTAGATGGTTCAGATACATACAGAAGAAGAAGAAGGAGATATGAAGAAGAAAAGCTGGTCTGGAAGGTAAAACCAGCCGATGATGATAAGAATGGTGAAAAGAAGGCAGAAAAGACAAGTAACAAATCATTTGTACAAGCATCAAAAGCTAAAAAGAACAAAGTGCTGAAAGGTAAACCTGATCTCGCTTACTCGAGAGATCAATTGATCAGGTTGTCTAGGAAAAGTTATTGTTCTTATTGTCGTACATATAATTTTGTTCATAAGTCTAGTGATCATTACTGGTATGGTTCTTATTCTATTACTCCCAATAGAACTGCAACTCACAAATATGGACCCAAATACCAGTGGGTACCAAAGCCAAAGGATGAATCTGTGTTGCTTGCACCTAATGTCAAGGGGGAGTAAGAGAACCAAGGCTTCTGAATACTACAGTTCAGGACCCGTGTTAAACCCAAATTAGTTGAAAAACAATAACACAACACAATAAGAACAAGAGATAAATAGATCAAATCAACATACCACAGATCTCTTGATTAATCAGATGAATACGTGTGTGTGTTCTTGGTGTATAGATGATACCTTGTGCGGGTAAATCAGAGTATACGGCTCCCTCTAGCTACACCAATACTGTTCACCTTGTTGTTAACCTAAATCTAGAAAATAAAACCCTTATATACGTAGGTCAACATGACCTAAGCATTATTAGATATCAGCTAAAATACCCCCTAAGGAATTAAACACTATTACAAACTAGACTCCTTTTACAATTTAATCTTGAATACAATTTACTGATCCAACAATCTCCCCCTTTGGATTCAAGATTAAAAAAATTTCAATTATCTTCGGGTCTTCACTTCTCTTGAAAACTGTATCTGATATGACGTTGACAGCTTCAAAGCTTGTAGTTTTACATAGTCTTCATCTTCCTCTTTCTTTTAAATGAAGTGTCCTTCTGACGATCATCTTCAGTCGATAAGTTAATACACTTTGATATTTTTGAATTCTTCAGCAGTCTTCTTTTAAAAAATTCTTGTATTCTCCTTCTTTGTGTATTCTCCCTATTTTTGATGAGTGGTGAGAATCAACATCATCAAAACATTTCAAAAGAAACTTGTAATTTTCTCCCCCAGATCAACAATTAAGCGCAGTCTCATGTATAGATCCCTGTGTGGAAATAAGAGCAGTCTCCCCAGATAGAGAGAGTGACTCAGTTTGGAATGCCTGTCAGTAACACACAGTCACTGAGTAACACAAAGTTACTATATAAGGAGCTGGTTTTGATGTTGGCTCCCCAGGACTTCCATTCAATCATCGAATAACACATGTTTATCTATGAACGTTCTGACAGAAAACAGATTTTTGTGTGCTCGTGCATGTGTATGAAAGAATTAAGCACCGATGATTGATTTTCAATGTAGGCTCAAAGTATGTAAACTTGTTGAGACAACAACAAATTATACAAGAACTCAATGTGCATGAGAAAAGGTCGAAGGTGGGGCAACTTTCCTTCTTTTTCAATATTAGTATCTTCCAAATGAAGAATCAATAGCGTATGTGCTGCTTCCCCAGAAAATGTGAAACATTCTCTTTTTGAGAAAAGAATGAGTAACTGGTGGGGTTGTATGCAAGAAATGGCATGGGCTAGGTGCCTTTTTCAATGATGGTCACCAAAAAATGTGAACCAATCAGATAATGTGGTTGTCCGGCTCAGAAAGAAGTTTGGTGCAGAGTTTGATATTCTTTTACTCTGATTTCTCATCCTCTTTCTTTTAAACATTAAATCTCACTTCTAACCAATCTATCTTTTCCATTTTACCTCTTTACACACCAACACTCAATTCTTTTGACCCCTCTCTCCTCAATCACTCAGGGAATACTTCCGGGGTAGGAAACACTGGTTATCGTGAATCCATGGAAGTTCAGTTAAGCTCACACATCAAATCCCATGTATTTTCCTAAAAGAATGTGTTGTTCAATAGCCTTTTGTACATGAAAGCACAAAGGAATACAAGTAAACATGAAGAATAAAAATTTGGAGAAGTCAAAGATATAAGGTGTTTGACAATACAGTTCTCCCCTCAAGCTAAAAGTGGTTGGCAATTAAGCTCTTTGACAATTAAGCTCCCCCTCAACTTAATAATAATAATTTTTTTTAAATCAAAAAGAAAACAAATAGAAAACAAAACACTGAAGTGCGGGTTCTAATCAGATGTGATTAGAAGCCATTGTCACTTGAACTATCCTGCACACAAAAGAAATTATGGTAATCATTTTTGAAAATGATTCCTCTATCATTAGCAACAGTTGGAGAATAAATATATAAAACACAAGATTAAGATTCATAATACCCCCCCCCCCCTCGAATCATGAGTAAGGTCTAAGAAGACATGTTCAACATTCTAAGTTTGCTGATTAGAACTTGGAACCTCTTTTCATCCAACGACTTGGTGAAAAGGTCAGCTAACTGGAAATCAGTTTGAACAAAATGAATTTCGATATCACCTTTTTCTACATGATCTTTGATGAAGTGATAGCGTACATCTATATGCTTGGTCTTTGAATGTTGAACCGGGTTAGCGGTTATGGCGATTGTGCTCTTGGAATCACAATAAATAGGAACGCGCTTGTAGTTGTACCCAAAGTCTCTTAACTGTGTCTTCATCCAAAGGACTTGTGAACAACAACTAGCAGCAGCTACATATTCTGCCTCAGCAGTGGATGTTGAAACACAGTTTTGTTTCTTTGAGGTCCAACTTACAAGTTTGTCACCAATAAATTGACATGATCCAGAGGTGCTTTTCCGGTCTAGCTTACATCCTGCATGGTCAGCATTTGTAAAGGCAGTTAGATCAAAACGAGAATCCTTTGGATACCAAAGGCCTAAATTAGGAGTGGCTTTGAGATATCTGAGGATTCGCTTAACAACATTAAAGTGCGACTCTTTAGGATTAGATTGATATCTCGCACAAAAACATGTGGCAAACATTATATCTGGGCGACAGACAGTCAGATAAAGTAAAGAACCAATCATGCTATGATATACCTTTGATCTGCAGGTTTACCAGAGAAATCTGCATTTAAGAGTGTACCGGTAGCCATTGGTGTTTTCATGACTGAACTATCTGACATATTGAACTTTCTTAACATGTCTTTTATGTATTTGGCTTGATTAATGAAAACGCCTTCAGGTAATTGCTTTACATGTAAACCAAGAATGAAATTTAATTCACCCATCATCGAAATTTCAAACTTTGTTTCCATGATTTTAGAAAAGTTCTTGCAGAATTTCTTATTTTTCGACCCAAATATTATGTCGTCAACATAAATCTGAATGAGAATCAAGTCCTCACCTTGCCTTTTGAGAAATAAGGTGGTGTCAACCATACCTTTATTGAAACCAGAAGCTAGAAGAAATTTAGTTAAAGTTTCATACCAGGCTCTTGGTGCTTGTTTAAGACCATACAGCGCTTTGTCTAGTACATAGACATGATCAGGGTAATGAAGATCAATGAAACCTTCAGGTTGTGCCACGTAGACCTCCTCATGCAGAACGCCATTTAGGAAAGTTGACTTTACATCCATTTGATAGACTGTAAAGTTTTTGTGTGTTGCATATGCTAAGAAGATTCTGATGGCTTTGATCCTTGCAACAGGGGCGAATGTTTCATCATAGTCAATACCCTCCTGTTGACAGTACCCTTTTGCAACCAGTCGAGCTTTGTTTCTCACAACTACTCCAACCTCGTCTTTCTTGTTTCTGAATACTCACTTAGTTCCAATAACAGTTTTACCTTTAGGTAGTGGGATCAAGCGCTAAACCTTGTTCCGTTCGAATTGCAGAAGCTCGTCTTGCATAGCAGAAATCCAGAAGGGATCACGTAGAGCTTCAGATGCTTTCTTTGGTTCTAGGGAACTAAGGAAGCTTGAAAACATGCAGAAATTAGCTGACGCTGACCGTGTCGTGACACCAGATTGTACGTCACCTATCACGTTATGCAGGGGATGATCGTTAGTCCAACGATGTGTGCTTGGTAAGGATTCAACTGTTTGTTGCGTATTCGATGCATTGTATTCATCATGCAAGGCAGGTAGATCCACATATGTGTTCGGGACATCTTGTAGAGGTGTTTATGATACTGAAGCTTCTGGAATGGCAGATGAAGTACTCGTGACTTCATTTCAAGAAGGAATATCTGCAGAGACAGATTCAGCATTAGTAGAGTCAGAAACTAACGGTTTAGTTGTACCTGATGGAGATGCAGTTTCAGTGACTTCTTCAGACGGTCCAGATGTCTACAGAAAGAGTAGGGACCTCCGAGCTTGGTGTTGATGTTGATATGCCTTTGTCAAAGTCTGCACAAATATCATCGAAGGCATCAATAAACAACAAATCTAACTCAGAAGTGATAGAGTTAGTCATAGAGGAAGTAGATTCTTTAGACGCTGGTTCTATTCCGGATTGAATAGAAGATTTGTTCTTGAGTCCGAGTTCTGAACCGTTGTGTCCAGAAGTCTGAGTAGAATTCTCATCAAAGGATACATTCATTCTTTCAACAATCGACTTGGTTCGAATAATGTAGATTCGATAAGCTTTGGATGTCAGGGAGTATCCAACGAGATATCCTTCATCCGCTTTCTTATCAAGTTTTGATAGTCCTTGACGCTCTCGTAGAATGTAAAACCTGCAACCAAAAAGAAGAAGGAATTTGATATTAGGTTTACGATTGTTTATCAACTCATATGCTGTTTTATCAAAGCGTTTGACCACAATGGTACGATTCTGAGTGAAGCAAGTTGTTGCGACTGCCTCAGCCCAAAGATACATGGGTAGATCAGAATATGCAAGCATAGTACAAGCAACTTCAACAAGAGTGCGATTCTTCCGTTCAACAATGTCATTCTGCTGTGGAGTGTAGGCTGCGGAGAAGTTATGTGAAATTACCACAGAGATAAGATAACTCTGCAAGGTGTCATTCTTGAACTCCGTGCTGTTGTCACTGTGAAGAGTTCAGACTGGCAATTGAAGACGTACTTGAATGCGCTTAATAAAGGCGATAATCAAATCTGGCGCATCTGACTTGTTGCGAAGAAACTCGAGCCATGTATACCTTGAATAGTCATCTATCATTACTAAGACGTATTTCTTGCCGTTGATAGACGTTGTTCGTATTGGGCCACAAAGGTCCATATGAATAAGTACGAGTGCAGATGAGGTCGATGATTCAGTTTTGGACTTGAATGAGCTTTGCTTCATTTTGCCCAACTCACATGCAGAACATAGTGAGTCTTTTTCAATCCTCATTTCTGGTAGACCTTTGACCAATCCTTGTCTCTGTAGCTTAGCTATTGATCTAAAATTCTGATGAGACAAGCGTCGATGCCACGTCCATGATTGTGCTTTAGATGCTTTGGCTAATAGGCATACGGGACGTGTGGCGGACAGAGTCGGAAAATCTACATAATATAGATTTCCATGGCATTCAGCTTTGAAGACTTCGTAACCATCTAGATCCTCTAGATAGCAATGAGATGTTGTGAAGCGAACTTGGTATTTCATGTCACAGAAGTGACTAGTGCTAAACAGATTATGATCAAGACCTTCAACATATAGCACCCTATGTATCTTCACAACTCCATTATCAAGCATTCCATATCCTCTGACAGGTCCTTCTACTTCTGAATTAGCAAACCTAACTGCTCCAGCAGGCTCTTCCACATAGTTATGTAGAAGGTGCTTGAATCCTGTCATGTGGCGTGAATATGCCTGCAAAAGAAACAATTAGTTTTGCTTTGGTACCCATACCAAAATGGGTCCTTCGCTGTTAGCTTCAAGCAGTTCAGGAATATCAGCAGGTTTGACTTTCACTCGCCATTCATATCGGGGTTTTGGAACCCATTTCCAAACCATTTTAACATTTAATTCCTGAAAGTGCTTTTTAGACCTTGGATGAGTAACCTTAGCACGAAACACTTTGGGTTGTGTGGAATAATTAGAATTAAGGTTCAGTTTAGATTTTCTTTTACTTTTCTTGGACTTAGGAGTGGAGTAGTATTTGAAAGAATTATCCTAGTAGTGTTTTCAATATAAATTCTTTCGAGCAAATGTCATAAATTTAGATTTATCGGAACAAATCTGACATTCATGTCCATCAAACGAAGTATATTTCAAAACATCACTGTCTGTAGTACAACTGTTTGCAACAGAAGTTTCACAAAAATTCAAACTATTATTTTTATTCTTCTTACTTTTCCCAACTCCATTTCCTTTCATATCTGAAACAGAAACAGGAATCTTGTCAGTCTCTTTCTTAGTAGGTAAGTATTTTCTTGAGATACTTGAAGTCTCACCCTTTTCAAAGATACTAGGTGGATATTCAGGACAGTCAGAGTAAATGACAGAAGGCTTTGCAGAATTATCAAATTATGGATTAGTTCTTACCTTCCAGCTTTGATCATTAAACATCTGTTTATTATTTGAAGCATTTTTAAACAAAGTTATTTTCAAATCATTGATTTATGTGAAAAGCTCTTGATTATCTTTCAAAGATTTTTCAAGTTTAAATTTGAGATCGAAGTTTTCATCTTCAATCTCATCAAGAGACTGTTGCAACATATCAATTTGTTTCATCAAACCAGATGTATGATCACTCACATAATTTGACTCTTTTGCAGTAGAAACAAGATCAGAGTCTGAAGCATTCATCATTTCAGAAAACATTTCTTCAGTCATGTTCTCAATAAACTCCATTTTTTTATTTTTGAAACAGGATTCATTCGTGATAGCAATTTCTTCTTCAACCTTTTCAACAAGTAAAGGTTTAAGAGCAATGGAATTTGAGACTGATGGTGTAGTTGATGGATCGACATCTGATTCATACTTATCATATTTGCATTCAGTCTCAAGTCGAACCGTGTTATTGCTAACTGATTCTTTTGAAGATGTGGTAAACAGTGATTCAAACTCAGCAAATTCGATCTTTCGAGTCTCATAACTTTTGTTCAAATCACTATATTTAAAACCAACTGATTTAAAAGAATTTTGAGAATAAGTGTCACAAGACTTGTTTTTTCCCATTTCTTCTTTGCCTTTAGTCTCTGTAAAGGTTTAGAAGTACTTGCTTCAACAAAAGTTGCACGAATGTTTGGAATGGGTCTGACTGTGGAGCCAAGTTTATCAAAATTATACAAGTAATCCGGTGCCTTTTTCAAAACATCGTTAATTGGCAAACCCAAACCTGGTTTAAGTTTATAAAACCTTTCATCTTGGAGTTTATTGGTCAACAGATTTCATGTCTGCTCAGTCTGACCTCGTTTCATAATATCCTCCAATTGCTTAATCTTGGTGTAAGCATCATTTCTTTCTTGAAAACAGACTTCGAATTTGATTTTAAACTCACCCTTTTCAGCATTAAGATTTACAAGGTCCTTTTCTAAACCAGATATTTTTCTTTTTAAAGATTCCTTTTCAGCTTTTAAACCATCCTTTTCTTTTTCTTTTTCTTCCACAACAACTTTCAGTAAAGCGTTTTCATCACGAAAACTCAAGACTGATTGGTGTTCTGAGTTAAGTTTACCTTTCAACAATTTAAACTCATCTTTCATATTATGGATTTGGACCATCAAAGATTCTATAAGTTCAGAATTTTCATTTACTTCAGAGTTGTCGTCTTCGGAATGTGCCTCAGAAGCTTTATCATCACCATCAAGTTTTGCCATGTAAGAGACTTGGGTGAAGTGCGCCTGCTCCTCTTCATTAGAACTTTGGAACAACCAGTTTTCCTCTTCAGCCATAAGAACCTTTCCCTCTTCTGCTTTCTTGGCAATGAGTGACTTCCTTGCATAGTATTCTGAGTTCTTGACTTTCTTGAACTTACAATCTCTGGAGAAGTGTCCAAATTTGCCACAGTTATAGCATCTGCCCGGTTCATCCTTTCTCTCTTCTTTCTTCTTCTCTCTCTTTTCTTCTCTTCTATCTTCCTTCCTTTCATCTTTCCTCTCTTCTCGTCTTTCCTCTCTCCTTCCATACCTTGGCATGTATCTCATTTCAGACTTCTCTTTCTTGTACCCTTCGTACTTTGGCTTTGAATAGTACTTCTTCTTGCCAAAGCTCTTCTTGAATTGACGAGTTATCATGGCCAAGTTCTTAGAGAACTTCTGTATATCATCATCAGAATCAATCTCCAGTTCTTCATCACTTGAAGCAGAATCAGACTCAGTAACCTCCGTAACAAAAGCTTTAGACACTTTCTTCTTTGACCTTGCAGCAGATACAGGACCAGAACTTGAACTTTTTCCTTTGCCAGCTATGAGAGCCACAGAGTCCTTCAGATTCTTGGACTCATTATTGATAGTTCTCACCTCTTCTTCATGCTGAGAAAGAGTAGACAAGATATCAGTGACGTTTTCTTGATCCATGTTCTTTGACATCAGAAGGTTGATGGCAAAGTTCTTCCATTCAGGGTTCAAGTTCTTGATGAACTTATAGTTTATCTCGGAAGCAGATTTAGAGATATTGTTCCTCCTTAGGTCATTCAGAATGATGTTGTATCTGTTGTAGGTATCAAGCAGTGTCTCTCCTTCCCTCGCATGAAATCCCTCATAGGCATTAATGCACAGATTATGCTTGGCCTGAATTGAAGCTTCACTTCCCTCAAATTGTCTTGATAGTTCATCCCAGACTTCCTTAGCTGAATTTTTGACTGTCTACTCAATTGTAGATGTCATTTGGGATGGCCATCGTCAGGTAAATGAGAGCCTCTTCATCTATCTTGTACATATCTTTCTCCTTTTCTGTGAAGTACTCATACGGTTTAGGAACAAATCTGTCAGGGATTTCTGGATAGGTTTTAGTTGCAGCTTGACCAGGTACTCTGATCATTGGATTTACTGGACCAGAAGTGATTGATTTCATGTAATCTCTGCTTTTGTGATTTAGGAACTGAATTATTCTTTTCTTCCATTGCTGATACTCATTAGCCTAGAGAACATGAGGTTTGGACAGAGAGCCCATTGAGAGAAGTTGGTTCGACATCTTTAGCTGTATGATTAGAAAGCAAACTTATTTGTACAAAGAGAATCAACTAATAAGATCTTTTGAATTAAGAATTGGAAAACTCTAAACTTAAAAATTTCAAAAAAAATAAATCTCCAAAAAGCTCAAGTGTAGAATTCGCAAACAGTAAGGATCACACAAAGATTCGCAAAAATAAAGAAATACTCTAGAATTCGCAGCTTAAGGAGATTAGAATTCATAGATAAGTGAAATTCGCAATCAACAAGCCTGCTAAACTTTAAGAATTCGCAAAGATAAATAGCTAGAATTCGCAGACAAGAGAAATCAAGAGACTTAGAATTCGCAAAAACACAGTCTGTGAAACCTTGACAATTCGCGAAGTAGTAGCTAGCGAATCCAGTCCTTAAAAGAAAACTTAGAAAACAAAATTTCGCAAGGCAAAGAATTCGTAAGAAAGAATTCGCAAATGATTAATTCACGAATCCTAGACTTAGAATGTTTTGAGCTTTTCACTTCAACTTTCGCAAACTAACTTTCGCAACCTGAAAGAAGGATATGATTTTAAGAACCTGCGAATTTTATACTTGTGAAAATTTTGAAAGAGAAAGAACAAGAATTCGTAAACACCACTCGCAAATCTTAGAGAATTCACTAGCCAATGGTCTGCGAATTCTTCAGAATTCGTAGACAATATGTCTGCGAACCGAACACTTGATTAACTTTTCACTTTTAAGAATCATGTGAAAACTAAACTTTCGTAAGTCAATAATCTGCGAGTTCTTTGGTTTTCGCAACCAAGATGACTGCGAAACTTACACTTAGTCAAATTTCAAATATTAAGAATCCTGCCAATCTTAGCTTTCGTATATTAGAGATTAGCGAATCCTGAGGTTTTCGCTACTCAAGCACCTGCCAAACTTATACTTAGACTAATTTAGCACCCTGCAAATTTTTGTGGTGCTTTGCGAGTTCTTCACAGAACTTGCGAGTTCATCATAAACTCGTCCCTGTACTTGATTTTCAATCCAGAAACTCATCAAAAAGTTAAAACTCAGTATAAAAATCATACCATATATCCACAAGCATACTATGAACGAACCCCAATCAAAATCAATGACTAAAAACAACTAGAATGCTCAGAATCAAATACTACAGTACTCGACAGTTTCAAGAACAAAATTTTCAAAAATCATCAAAAGCCAATCGATTTGTGTTTTAAGTGCAATAGGGCAATCTAATGATGTTATATAACAATAAACGCACCTATTCCAATTATTTTCAGCTTCAAAAACACACAAACCTTTGAAATCGATTTTCATACAATTGGATTTTTGAAAAATACTGTTTAATCCAAAAATCTTGATTCTTTGGCTCTGATACCACTTGTTAAACCTAGATTAGTTGAAAAACAATAACACAACACAATAAGAACAAGAGATAAATAGATCAAATCAACATACCATAGATCTCTTAATTAATCAGATGAATATGTGTGTGTGTTCTTGGTTTACAGATAATACCTTGTGTGTGTAAATCATAGTATATGGCTCCCTCTAGCTACACCAATACTGTTCACCTTGTTGTTAACCTAAATCTAGAATATAAAACCCTTATATACGTAGGTCAACATGACCTAAGCATTATTAGATATCAGCTAAAATACCCCCTAAGGAAATAAACACTATTACAAGCTAGACCCCTTTTACAATTTAATCTTGAATACAATTTACTGATCCAACAACCCGTACTTCAACGGAGTTTGACTTCTAAACACAACAGTTTAAGAATCGTTCTTCAATGATAAAAAGAAATGCTACTCCCGAGCTGATTAGAGATTGTACTCCGATACTTACATGAGGAGATCAACCTTCAAGGGGAGTACATATTTTTCTGGAAATATGCATTCAGAAGATATGATGATCTACACTTCAGGGAGAGTTGTATCTGATCTCTATCATGTGCTTTTTCACTGACATATTTTAGACGCATATTTTCAGGGGGAGTACTGAATATGATTTCTGATTACTTCAGATCAGAACTCGTACATTCAATGTTTTACTGCTTTATGTCATTTTATTTTTTCAAAAAAATTGTGAATAAACTTTGCACTTTGACAAACTTTGTGACTGATGCAGATTGAGAGGATGCTTAAAAGATCATATCATTATGACTTTAAATTGACTTTACGAGATTTAAGACGGAACGAAAGGTTTATTTTTAATCTTCATCTCATACGTATCTGAAAGAAGGACAACTTTCAGGTATGAAAACATGTTTTTTAAATGTTCAAACCACTTCTGATTCTTAAACGATTTCATGAATATAGAATTGCGATTTTAAACGTTTTCATGATCTTTGTGCTTTCATGATATATAAACCGTGTGTTTCCAAAGATTAATACTTGTGTATTATCTTGTCTATATATTGTCAAGTATTCACACACACCGGTTTAATTTTTGTTGAATTCGTTCTTACCATGTCTCTAATTTGAAACAAATTTTTCGATGGTAAGACACCCCGATTGTTATTCAAAGTTTGAGCGTGATTTCATTTCTAACCGTTCTTTCAAATATGTCTATATTTTTGGTTCGTATAGACAAAATCCAATTTTTGATGACCTAAACCTTAATCGATAAATCATTTCGATATTGATCTTTTTGATACAATGTCAGATTTTCAAACAAGTTTCTTGTATTCATTCCATTCGTTCAATTTTCTTGTTTGAAAAGTCTTCAATGTTTAAAATGCTCATATCTTCATGATTACATCTCTGAGCATACATATAACTGACTTGTATTTCATATTTTGTGCTTTAACTGAAAAGTTAAATCATTTGAGCAACATGTTCTTTTAGGACAACATGGGTTTCTTTTGTGAGGACGTAATAGAACTTCTATGGATTCACGTTACCAGTGTTTCCTACCCAAGAAGTTAATCCTTGAGTGATCGAATGTGTGAGGAGTTAAATACTGAGTGTGGGTTGAGCGATGAGGTAAAATGAAAATGAGAGTTTGGTTAGATGCGAGCTTAATGATTAAAAGAAAGAGGGTGTGAGCACAAAGTAAAAGAATATCAAACTCTGCACCAACTTTTTCTTCGTCGGGCAGCTACATTGCTAGTGTTTCACAATTCTTCATGAACATTATTGAAACAGGCAACTAGCCCATGCCAACTCTTGATAAAAACTCCACCAGCCACTCATTTTCTTTTTAACAAGAAAATGTTTCATATTTTAAGGGGACGCATCATATAATCTATCTGGTTTTCATTTGGAAAATATGGATATTGAAAAAGAAGAAAGTCTGCCCCACCTTCGCACTTCGATCATGCACAATCGAGTATGTGTATAATAACTATTGTCTCAGTGGTTTACATAAAATTTTGAGCCTTATAACAAGCAATCATCATGTGCTTAATTCTTTCTAACACTTGCACAAACACACAAGGAAATTTGTTTTTCTTGTCATAACGTTCATAGAAATTCCTTTGTGGTGATTCGATGATTGAATGGAAGAGCTGGGGGAGTGAACATCAAAAAGCTCATTTTCAATGTGTATTTGTTACACACAGTGACTTTGTGTTACTGACAGACATTTCTAACTGATTTATTTGTTGATTCAGGTGTTACACTTATAATTTATCTGAATTTGAAAAGATTCGGATAAATATATTTTGGATCGACAAATAATCAGAGGCTCAGAACGAAAGATCAATGGTCAGTTCAAATTAACTCAAAGACATTTCTTGTTGAAAGTTTTGATGACCTCGTTGCTGTAATCATCAAAAAGGGGGAGAAAACAATGTTAAAGAAATGTCCGGAAAGAAAAGTTTGTATCGTATATGGGGAGAGATATTCAAGATTGTTGAAAGCTGAAAGCAAGAGTTCAAAGATTTCAGAATTGCTGAAGATAAATTTGCTGAAGCAAATTGTGCTAAATCTGAAGATTATTTCTTTCCAAGTCTGAAAGAGGTTTATGCCAACCTTGGGGGAGAATGCTACTATTCTTGGAGAACAGAGTTTGGGAAGATTGCTGAAAGTTTGAAGATAGTTTTTATCAAAAGAAAGGGGAGAATGTTTTAAGAAGAAAAGGGGAGATTGTTTTTCATTGATTATGTTTATTTCTGAAGATGATTTGAATTGACAAGAAATCAACAAAGGGTGAGATAAAGTTGATCAAAGGGGGAGATTGTATAAACTGATCTTAAAGAGAGAAGATTGGATTGCAAAATCTTTTTCAGATGATCTTGATCCAAAGGGGGAGAATGTTAGAGCACAGATTTGTTGGATACAAGATCATTATTACTGAAGATGAAAGTCAAGCAAGTCAAAGCCTCAAAGTCAACTCTCAAGCATGATAGTCAAAGTCTCTGTGTAATAAGTCAAAGTCAAAGTATCTTGTATTTGTTTTCCTTGTTTAGATGATAGGTATAAATAACCTTGTCTTGTAAGTGTAAGAACAACTAAGTAATCTTGTCAGATTAGAATGTGATGTATACGGAGCATATGAGAGAAGAGGTTCATTGAATATCATTCTAGAGAGAGAGAGTAGTTGTAGAGAGAGAAAGTTGAGATTTGTAATCTTTGATTCATAATCAATGACATATGACTAAGAGATTTGTTCATCTTGATTGTTTGTGATTAGAACTTGAATTAGGGACATTAATAGAGTTCTTGTTTAGTGAAAATTGTTTAAGTATCGAACGCGCAAGGGTTATTTGATGTGCGAGTTTGTGTTCGTTTGCGAGAAGTCTACTTGATCAATATTTTCTAAGTCCAAAACACGCATGAAGTAGTGTGTGAGAAGCTAAAATGCGCATATCATTATTTACGAGTTTCGAGAAACGCGCACATAACATTCTGCGAAAAGCTACTTCACACACATCAAGGCCTGCCAGTTCTTCAAAACGCGCAAGTATAGCGTGCGAGTTCTACAAACGCGCACATAACTGTTAGCGAGAAGTGGTGTGAACAGTGCTTTTCGAATTCTATTGGTATGCGAGTTCTTGTGGTTTGCGAATTCTGGAGTTAGATTTTTTTTTTAATTTCAAGTGGTGATCTGAGTTTGACTTTTAGTCAACTTTTCTGAATTGTTTGGGAATGATCATTCATTTCAAGCTAATTTCCCATTCAAGATGTCTATTGTTTTAGCAGGGAGAGATGTTGCTATCATGTACATGCCTGAGATACCAGCAATAGAAGCTGAACAAGATAAACTGAAAAATCAGAATTCACATCTTCTAAAACAGATCACGGAGCTTACATCTAAATTTGTTAATTCTGATAAAACTTCTTAATGTGCAAAATGTATTAATAATTCCAAATCTGATTTTGCAGGTATCATCAAGGCAAGAGAGAAAGAAATTAAAGAGAAGGTGAAAAATATTGCAATAAAAGAGAATATTATTGAGACATGTGAGAAAGAAATAAAGCTGAAAGAAAGAAAGATAAGCAATCTTCAAAGCCAACTGAACAAAAATCATCTGAACTGCAAGCTGAATCAGTTGATCTTCAACAAAAGTTTAAGGCTTTTGAAGATAACATATCTGCTCTAGAGACAAAGAATGTTGATTTAATGAAAAGACTTCAAGCAGATAAAGACAAATCAAGTCTGGAGAAAGATTCAACTCAAAAGATTTCTGATCATTCTAAGAAAGCTATCCAAGAGAAAAAGGATCTGGAGCTAAGATGTTTAAAACTCTCTAAGCAAGTGTCCGAATTTGAAAAGATCTTAACAACTGAAAGAGACACGTTTGCAAAAGAGAGAAAAGTTCTTGAAGACAAAATGATTGAGCTTCCCAAACAAATCTCAGTTCTGCAATACTTACTTGAGAAAGAAAGAAAATCTTTTCAAGAAAAAAAAAGTCTTTTGAGATTGAAAAGAAAAATGTTGAAAAGAGAAATGTTGGGATTTTCAAAGATATTTCTGAACAAAACAAGAACTTAGAAAAAGATTTTGAGCAAGAACGTTTAAACTTTGAATTTGAAATATCTAAGCTCACATCCAAGATATCTGTTCTATCCTTAGACATTCAGAAAGAACAGATGGCTAGAACTGATTTGAAAAAGAAGTTTGACACTTTCTGATGAAAGAAACATTTTATCCAAAAAGATAAAGGACTTGGAAGCTGCAAATGTTGAATTGTCAGATAAAGTTTCTGCTGATGTTATTAATCAATCATCTCTTGACAATTCAACGGAATCAGTTTGTTCTTTCAAAACTGCTTCAAGTTCTATTCATGAAAACGTTTTCAAAAAGAACAGTGTCAAATCAAACATTGTCAAATCAAATCAGATTCGTCCATCTAATCTATTCTATGACAAGTCTGTTGATAGTCCAGCGAGCTTCTTTGTCAAATCTCTTGGAAAGCATTCAAAGAAAGGACAGATGGTTTGGAGAGTGAAGAATTCTTCCGATGATGAGAAGAAAAATGACAAAGCATTTACATCCATATCCAATGCCAAAAAGAACAGAGCTCATAAAGGTAAATCTTTTGGTAAACCTGATACAGTTTACTCTGCTAATCATCTTATCAGGTTGGCTCAAAAAAAGATTTGTTCTTCTTACTGTGGAGAAAATGACTTTGTAAGTAATAATTTTGTTAATTACTGGTATGGTTCTTATTATGTTACCCCCAAAAGAACTGCAACTAACACATCATGACCCAAATACCAGTGGGTACCAAAAGCTAAATCTATGTTGCAGGCACCCAAGGTTTAATGGGGAGCAAGAATATAGGCTCTTGAATAACACAGTTCAAGACCCGCTCTTCAATGTAAAGAATTTTGGTTCTTGAATAATTCAGTTCAAGACCCGAACATCAAAGTTAAAGGACTATGACTTCTAAGTAAAACAACTTAGGACTCGTTCTTTAATGTTTAAGGACAAGGATATTATGCAAATATCCACGGGGAGATTATCAGAATATAAATCATTCTATCATAATTTGAGGGGGAGCAAAAATGTAAGTATCTTCTGATCTAAATCTCTGATTGTTTGAAAGAAGAACAACTTTCAAGCATGAAAAACATTTTCTTAAATGTTCAAACCACTTCTAGTTCTTAAAAGATTTCATGAATTCAGAAGTGTGATTTTTAAATGTTTTTTTCATTATTGAGCTTTAAAGTTTAAATAACCGTGTGTTTACAAAGATCAATGCTTGTGTATTATCTTATCTATATACTGCCAAACATTCATACACACCGGTTCAGTACTTCATATTGATTTTGTTATTACCATGTATCAAAAGTTTAATTTTTCTATTGTAATACTCACGTTTGTTATTCATTGTTGTTTGAATCAGACATCATTTAATTATTACATGTGCTTTCATTGTTAATATGTTTATATATTGTTCATATAAACATCTTACGTCTTTGATTTCCCAAAATATTATTCTTCATGAATTTTGATCTGATCTTAATCATTGTCAGATTCTCAAAACATTTATATTCTTTCATGATTATTCATTCATACAAAGTTTTGAGAAATCTTAAATGCTTAATATGCTCAAATTTCATTCTTATCTTTAATGAGCATACTTATACTGACAAATGATTTCTTGCACTTAAAATTAAAGAAAATCATTGAGCAACATATTTTTTTAGGACAAAAATACATGGGATTCGGTGTGAGATCTTAACAGAACTTCCATGGATTCACGATAACCAGTGTTTCCTACCCCGGAAGTAATCCTTTGAGTGATTGAGAGGAGAGGGGTCAAAAGATTGAATGTTAGTGTGTGATGAGGTAAAATGGAAAAGAGAGATTGGTTAGAAGTGAGCTTAAAAGATTAAAAGAAAGAGGGTGTGAGAACAGAGTAAAAGAATATCAAACTCTGCACCAAATATTTCTGAGTCGGGCAACCACATAAACTGTTGTTTCACATTTCTTCGTGAAGTTGAAAAAGGCAACTAGCCAATGCCATCTCTTGCATACAACCCCACCAGTTACTCATTCTTTTCTTAAAAAGAGAATGTTTCACATTTTCTGGGGAAGCAACATATACTCTATTGGTTCTTCACTTGGAAGATACTGATATTGAAAAAAGAAGGAAATTTGCCTCACCTTCGACCCTTTTTCATGCACATTGAGTCTATGTATAACCTCTGTTATCTCATTGGTTTATATAATTTTGAGCCTAAACAACAATCATTGTGCTAATTCTTTCATAACACAAGCACGAGCACACAGAAAATCTGTTTTTCTGTCAAAACATTCATAGAAAATACCTTGTGTTTTTCAATGATTGAATGGAAGTCCTGGGAGTGAACGTCATCTCAAGCTCTTTCCATTGTACATTCATTGTACACAGTAACTTTGTATTATTGACAGGCATTTTCTAACTGTTTCATCTATTGATTCAGGGTTACAACTCATAATTTGTCTGAATTTGAAAAGATTCGGATAAATACATTCATGAATTGACGACTCATTATCAGATCAGTTGGGGGAGAATGTTCATACTTTACCAAAAGAGATCATGAAGACTGTTCTAAATTGATTAATTGGGGGAGAAGTTTCAAAGACCGAGATGACTTTCAAATAAGTTTTGATGATTTTGATTCTCATAATTCATCAAAAAGGGGGAGAAATTCTGAAAGTTCAATTTCAAAGCCATAGAGAGATGTCAAAGTGAAAAAGACTTGGGGAGAAATTCTGAAAGTTCAATTCAGTCAAGTCTGATAAAAAGAAATTATTCAGAGATGATTCAAAGACGAATCAAGATGATTCAAGAAATTTTGTTTTCCAAAGATAGTACAGAGATTACAAAGATGAAGATACAAGTTTTGAAAGATTCCTGATTCCTCAAAATTCAAAGATTCCCGAAGTTTCAAAGATCAAAGAAGTTTCAAGGTTTCAAATTTTTTGATTAAGACTAGATGATTGTTTAAAGACTTTGTGAAAGGTTTTTCAATATTCTTCAAAGCATCAGAGATTGAAGATTACCAAAGCTTCAACGTTTACAAATGTCAGAGTCAAAGTTTGAAGAATCAAGCGCTGAAGACGATTGTCAAATTTTTATTAAACCTTGAATACAAAAGGGAATAATGTTAGTGTATAAATTGTATCCAAGATTTAATGTGAAAAATCAATGTCTGTAAAGTCAAACTTAAGTCAAGTCTATGTAAAAGTCAAAAGTTAATGTTGTTTTAGTATTGTGAGTGTTTTGCCTTATGAGAAAAGTAGGTATATAGTCTTGTGGTTTGAGAGTTCTTAGTAAGCTTGTACACAATTAATATTGTTAGATCTATGACATGAGCTTTCTCTCTCTCTCTAAGAACATAATTGTAAAATTCGTGTTATTGATTGAATTGTGCTTGATAACTGGGATCATACATTTTCAATTCTGCAAAACATGGACTAAACAATGAAATCAGTCCCAAAAAGCATAAAATTGGCCACCAAGCCCAATGGATCATACTAAACCAATAAAAAGCAAAATAATAACTAAAAGATTCAATATTTTAGGCTTTGAGCAATAAAATCAAATAAAACAGTTGGAAATGTAATGTTGCAGCAATGCTAATTATACACACATCAACTGTTAATGGTAATAATTTCATGAATAAATGTCAATTTTTTTATGATTATTAGAATTTATTTTATTGTTGTTTTTGTATTCATGATCATATATGAACACAAAGGTTGAATACGAAGGTTCATATTAAATACATGTTCATATATGAACACAAAGGTTCATATATGAACACTAAAGTTCATATTAAATATGTAACACCTGGAATTTTCGGTAAGTGAAAGTCAACTCGTACTTCGTGGCATCTTATAAATAGTGGGTTTTATCTTAAATAACCATTTTATGCGGTCCCTAAAAGTATCAAGAGCCTTTGTGTCAAAAAAGTCGAGTTTCGACGCTTGGTAGGGGCCCGACTACGTTGCCCGACGACTATGACATGTCATAGTCGCACCTGGCATAGTAGCACCAGATGGGTAGTAACTTGGGGCATGTCTGCGACTATGCCAGGCGACATTTCCATGGTATAGTTTCTTGGCAATTTTGCACAGTGGGGGCAGTCTGCTGCAAATACAGGATTTAGCTCCATTCTTCATTTCTCACTTCCCATTTTCCTCCCAACTCTCCCAAGACCAACCCACTTCATTTATGGTGGTTTTGGAGCACTAAAGCCTCAAATCCTCAAGCTTTGAAGTATCATTACTTTACCAAGTGCAAGGATGGAAGCTAGATAGCAAGGACCTCCATCTTCATCTTCAACCTCAAGCTTCTCTTAGGGTTTTCTAGGTTTTTCTAATAAGACCTAATTTGAGAGTTCACCTTCACTTCTATAGCTTTATACATGACAAAATACGTGTTTTAACCTTTTAAACATCCCCCACCATTGTATCTTGATTTTGAGGAATTTGACCTAAAACCTAATTTTGGTAATTTTAGGGTTTTGGTGATTTGGGGTTTGAGGTCCAACATGTTTCCCTATAGGTGCAATATTGGTGGATTCAAGTGTCGTGGTTAAAGTAATCTCTTCATTTCTTCCACCCAAGAAACTAGGGTTTTGTCATTCTCTCATCTCTTCCATTTTATTAGAGCTTGGTATAACTTGGAAGTATTTGTGATTAAGGATCTTTGTTGAGAGCTTGAAGCTAGGAATTAGAAGGTTTCAAGTCTTCATCCAAGGAGCTCAAGCTTTGGGGGTAAAAACCTAGATTTAGTCTAAATCTAGTAAGGTGATTTCTAGTTGCTTTACAAAACTATATACATGTCAAAATATAAATATTTTGGGTTTTGGACAAACATACATGTGCTCACTTTATATTCAATGACTTTTGTGATTTTGGTATTCTTTAGCATATGGAGTTGTTAAATATCTATAAATGATTTACGATACGTTATTTGGCATTTTAGCCACCAAAAAGGATGTTGAACCACTAATAAGGATTTCTTGGATATTTGAAGAATTTGGGTAATGTATTTCGTTGGTTTCTATATTTACAATTGGGTTACAAAAGGTGATGTGTTTTAAATTTATAACCGCAAGCGTACGGGTATTGTAGCATACGGGTCGATCACAGGGAGGCGATGGACTAAACACGGACTCGTTCTAGACTATGGCCTAGCTACGGGAAATATCAATATTTTGATTTTTATATTAAAACTAATTAAATAAATAAACAAAAGGAGGAAGAAAAACAAACTAACGGACATTGGGTAATATCAACTTCAGATTTTAGTAATGGTGGGAATTCGTTATGCAAAATTACTTCAACCCTCTTTCGAGATGGAGAAACTTTTCTAACCCAAGACCCATATTTACTTTCGCAATATGTGAACGTTGAGAAGAAACTTTATGATTTAAAACGAATAATTTTCCCAATCAACGTCCCTAACTATTCGAAAATGTTAGAGCCGTTGTCATTGACCAATTTAATCTAAGTAAAATATTAAAACTTTCGTTTCATCTCAAACTAATCGAATTAACTAAAGACATTTTATAAAAATTGGTTAATCAAACATTAACTTTTGTTTTATGAAAAATCAACCAATTAAAACTCAAAAGTTATTTATAAAAACAATTGATCAATACCACAACGTTTATCCAAAGTGACGATTACCCAAATGAACGATAACTAAACTAAGAAATAAAACGTAAACATAAATCTAATGAAAGCAATAAAATTAATCAACGAAAACTATAAAGATCGATCCAAGGAGTGTCACTCTCCAAGAATCGTTTTTAGCCTACGAAAGCGGTAAATAAAATTAAGAGCGGTGCATAAATTGAAAAGAGAGAAGAAATAAATAAGGAGAAGAACATAAATATAAAATATGGAGAAAAAGAAATGTTACAACGGATGTTGAATGTGGATGAAAATCTGTCACATAACCATCTTCATCTTCGATTCGTCAAAACACCGCATCTTCTTCGCATATCGAAAAACTCAAAGGACGAGATATTACAAGTAAATAAAAAAAAAACTAAACTAAACCTAAAATCTAAACTAACAAACTTACAAGAAAAAGAAAAGAACTAAAAACTAACGATGAATCCATAAATCAAAAACAAAGAAAACTAAACTAAAAACTAAAAAGAAAAGAAAAAAAAGAAAGAAAGAAAACGGCGTGGAGCCGTGGGGGAGAAGAGAGAGAGAGATATTTTTTTTATGTAAAACCTAAATCTAATATTCTAAATATAAAGAAAATTTTCCACAATCAACCCCTCAACTTTGCAGCTCTTTCGAAAACGCCCTTCTTGGTTTCTTTTTTTTTAAAAGCTCATTTGTTGAATTATTTTCTTTCGACTTTTGTCCAACTTTTAGCATTCTTCTTGGATTTGCCCACCAAATAAAGATCGATCAAAAACTTTAAATCCATCGTCATCCATTTTACGCTTACAATGTGAATTACCTGTCAAAACCCGAGAAAACCACAAAAATGCCAATGTAATATCCCCAACGATGATTATACGAAAATTAACTAAAAATAAAATAAAAACTATATGCAAACGATTAAACTAAATGCAAAAATGCAATTTTAGACTAAAATGATGAATACATAAAATGCACTTAACAAAAGGTTTTAATGGACTGACCTTATTGTTAAGTCTATTTTTAATAGTAATCAATGTATTTATACCTTGTGTCTAATTGTGCTTAGTTTGACTTTATCTTGTATGTCTTAGTGAAGGGTATTTAAGTCCCTTGTGACTTTGTTGTTTGTAACTTTGGAGCTAATTTTGAATACATCAGTTTACATTTGGAAAACAACCTTTCTCTCTCTACGATTTAGTTGATCTTGGTTTATCAATTGGTATCAGAGCTATTCTAAATATGAGAGAATTGAGAGAATCGATTTTTCAAACTGAATTTGTAAACAATTTAGAAAACTTGATTGATTTTCTTGATTTCTATCAAGAAAATCTCGTTTTCTGAATTTTCACAAATTCTTGTTGTTTTCTGAATGAATTTTCTTGAAAACTGGTTTGTTGGATTCAATTTTAATAGTATAACACTTTTGATTCACATCGATTTACAAGAAAATCAAAATTTGAAGTTCAATTTGAGATTTTTGTGGTTTCTGAAAAGTTCGATAAACTCATTCTGTTCAATTCAAAATTTCACATTTTTGAGGTTTTTGATTGAATTGTTTGTTACAAAGTATTAGAATCTTGTTTTCGAACATATCTGTGTGCGAAAAGGTCTTCAATTTCGTTTTTGTAATTGATTTTAGAAGTTGTTTCTTGAATTTATGTATTTTGCGCCAGATCTAATCTTTGCGCCAGTTCTTCAGGGTTTTGCGCGAGTTCATCAGGAATTTGCGCCAGATTCATCCAAATTCATAGAACTTTTTGCCAGTTCATCCTCAACTTTGCGCTAGTTTTTTTTTTCTGATTTTCATCAAGTTCAGGTTTCGTCTGTTCATCGCGCAAAGTAAAAGTTTGTGCTATCATAGTTTCACGCAAAACAGATTTGCATCATCTGTTGTGAAAGTTACTTTTGCGCCACCATCATCTCACCCAAAGAATATTTTGCGCCATCAACACATAACGCAAAGTAAAGTTTGCGCCACCTACATCTCACGAGAAGTTCAGTCCTTGTGAAAGTTATCTTTGCGCCAACTTTGTGTCACACAAAGTTTAAATTTGTTCGACTAACGCCTCACGCAAATCTTTGTTTGCGCCATCTTCTACTCACGCAAACCTCCAGTTTGCGCCAGATTTTCTGATTCCAGACTTAGAACTTTCCGACTTTGTGATTCTGTAACGATGTCTCTACAAGCTCAGTTTTACAAGAATGATATAATGATGTCTTTGGGGTCAGACACTCGTCCTCCAGTTCTGATTAATGAAAATGAATTTCAGCAATGGCAAGACAGATTCATCAATTTCATAGTGAGACAAGCTAATGGTGACAATATGATGAAGTCTTTTACTGAAGGTCCTATGGTAAGGCCTATGAAAGAAATTCCAGCCACTGCAAATACACCAGCTACAAGGGTTGAGAAGCTTTTAAGGGAGTACGATGCTGAAGAGCTTTTGCGACATCAAGCTGATAATCAAGCAAAGTCTAATCTGATTCTTGCACTGCCTAATTCAATCGACAACCGAATTGACTGTTTCAAGCAAAATCTGATGCTAGTGTGGACTCAGCTAGAAATGATAATGCTTGGATCAGCAGTTGCCACTCAACTCCATCAGACAAGATACATGAACAATTTTGAGGAGTTTAAGGCAAAAGATGGAGAGAGTCTGAACTGGAAGCCAATCTGAAATTTTTAAATGCTCTTCAACCAGAATGGAGCAAATCTGGTCATAGAATGAGGAATGATGTCAGGATCTCTACAATTCCGATACAGGAACTTTATGAGATCTTGATGGCTGATGAGAATTTGGTGCTAGAAAAGAAAGCAAACATTGATAAGAAAAGCAAACCAAAGACAGTAGACCCAATTGCTCTCCTTGCTAGCCAATTGGCTGAACAAGCATTATCTGAGAATGCTTATGATGGGTCTACTGATGATGACGGTGAAGCTCTGGAAAAGGCTATGATTCTTCCCTCTCAACATTATCATAAGAAATTCCAGCACAGATCAGGTTCCAACAATCTTCGTTTCACTTCCGGTTCAAAGAAAGTGGACACCGGTGCTCCCTCAAAGCCATATGTTCCAAAGTATTAGCCTGCTAAAGTGGTTGAGCCGAAAAAGGAAGAGAAGAAGGCTATGAATTGCTTCAACTGTGGGAAACTAGGACACATTGCAAAAGAGTGTCGAGTGAAGGTTGTTCGGGATTCTGCGTTTTACAGGAAAAAGTTGGAACTTGCAGAAAAGAGGGAGAATGGAACAATTCTGCTTGTTGAGGAAGAATACTGGTTAGACCATTCTGACAATGAAGCTGAGAATGAGGAAGCAACAGCAATGTGCTTTATTGGGGATGATAAAAGTGATGATGAAGATGAAGATACTTCCACTGATGTATCTGAGGTACCTTCTGTGTTTGATTACAACTTTATTTCTTCTCAAATGAACGTCATAATAACTGCTTTATTTCAAATGAATCTGCAGTTATAGAGTATAAATGTGTAGATTGTCTTCGTAAAACGGATACATTTGCATTTTGTAATAAAAACACAAAATATTCAATAAAGCAAATGATTCAAATTGCAAAGAATGTCTCATATTGTTCTTCTAGTTCTGATTCACATGATTATTTTTCTTCCTCCATGGATGATTGTGTTCATATTTTTTTTTAAAAAAGAGTTTTAAAAAATAAGAGGCAAAGGACTAACAAGAAGGGACCCATAAGCATATGGATACCTAAATTTGTATAATTTCTGAATGTGCACCTTAGTCAATTATGGTATCTGGATTTGGGGTGTTCCAAACACATGACGGGCAACAAATCATTACTTTCAAATTTTAAAGAAAAATGTTGCGGTCGTGTTAAATTTGGAAACTGCGAGACAACTCCTATTTTTGGCTATGGTGATATTGTGCAAGGAAATATCATTGTAAAGCGAGTTAGCTATGTTGAAGGTCTTAGCCACAATTTATTCAGCATCGGGCAATTTTGCGACAAAGATCTTGAAGTCAGCTTCAAATCCAAACGAGTTGCAGTAAAGAATGACAGTGGTCGGGATTTACTTGTCGGAAAGAGAAGATCAAATTTATATACTATTGATCTTTCCAAAGTTAAAATTCCATCAGATATTTTCTTGCTATCTAAAGCCTCTGTTCATGAAAGCTGGATATGGCACCGAAGACTAGTTCATCTCAACTTCAAATACATGGATCGTCTTGTCAAGAATGATTCAGTACGAGGTCTCCCAGTACTCCGATTTCAGAAAGACCACCTCTGTCAAGACTGCGAGAAAGGAAAGATGAAGAAAGCTCCGCATAAGCCAAAGCCCGAAGCTTGCACTATGGATATTCTTGATTTGTTACATGTTGACTTATGTGGACCAATGAAGACAAAGAGCATCGGAAAGAAAAGATACGTTTTGGTGGTTGTTGATGATTATTCACGCTACACATGGGTCAAGTTTCTCAAGTCCAAAGATGAAACTCCCGACATTCTCATCAACCTAATCAAAACGATTCAGACTAACAAGCAAAAAGCGGTCAAAGTTGTCAGATCAGACAATGGTACAGAATTCAAAAACAACACTCTTCAAGCATTCTACGAAGATCAAGGCATTCAACAACAATTTTCTGCTACTTGTACACTGCAACAAAATGGGGCTATTGAACGAAGAAATAGAATGCTTGTCGAGGCTGCCAGATCTATGCTTGCATATTCAGGTCTTCCTCTGTCTCTTTGGGCTGAAGCCGTATCTACTGCATGTCATACTCAGAACAGATCTATTCTACATCGACGATTAAACATAACACCTTATGAGCTTATGAATGGCATCAAACCAAATGTCAAATATTTCAAATCATTTGGGTGTAAGTGTTATGTTCTGAATGATCGCGACAATCTCAACAAGTTCAGTCCAAAGGCGGATGAGGGTATTTTTCTGGGTTATTCTTCTACTTCTGCGGCTTACCGAGTCTTTCTTACTTCAGTCAGAAAAGTGATAGAGAGTGTCAATGTTAAATTTAACGAAGCTACAGATTTGGTTTCTGGCCAAACAGGTCCAGAACCCGCACTTTCAGGGAATTTAGTTTCTGGACAAAACAATTCAGAACCTTCGCTACAACCGTCAAATTAGGATCCATCTTCTTCCTTGCTTAATCTTACTGATCTTGATTTTCTTTTTGAGCATTTTTATGATGATGTGCCTAAATCTAACACTGAAAATGCTTCAAATGTTTTGAATCAGGAATCTGTGAGCACATCTACTTCCAATTCCGCTGCATCTATCTCTGAAACTAATGTTGTTCCAGTACCTTCTGTATCTCAAAACATTCTTTCTGATCTTCATCAAGCTCAATCAGAACTTGAACAAGTGAATACTGAATCTGTTCAAGAAGAATATGTTCAATCAGAATCAGTTCAAGAAGAAGAACAAACTGCTGCTATTCAACCAACAATTACAGAATCTTATTCAGATATTGTTGAGTTACCTCCTCCTCTAGTTGAAACTGTTGATGTCTCTTCATCTGACATAGACGTAACTGAAGCTCTCTCAACAGTTAGAAGTTGTTCAAGAGATAATATATCATCTCCCTCACATCACCAAATGGACAAGATCTCATCCTATTCATCAGATTATTGGTGATCCTCAAGCAAGCGTATCTACTCGTTCCAAGACGGCTACTCCAAACGAATGTCTATTCACTTGCTTTTTAAGTAAGATTGAACCAACCAAGGTATCTGAAGCATTGGAGGATCCGGATTGGATAATAGCGATGCAAGAGGAACTCAATCAATTTGAGTCATTAAAAGTTTGGAGACTTGTTCCAAGGCCAAAAGGAAAAAGCATTATTGGCACAAAGTGGATATTCAAGAACAAGAAAGATAAAGATGGTATCGTCATTCGCAACAAAGCTCGATTGGTTGCCAAGGGTTATCGACAAGAAGAAGGAATCGACTACGATGAAACTTTCGCGCCGGTTGCATGATTAGAAGTTATTCGAATGTTTCTCACTTTTGCTGCTTATCGCAATTTTACCGTGTATCAGATGGATGTAAAGACAACCTTTCTCAACGGGAAACTGAAAGAAGAAGTTTATGTTTCTCAACCAGAGGGGATTGTTGACAAACACCATCCTGATCACGTATACTTTCTTGATAAAGCACTGTGTGGCTTGAAACAAGCACCGAGGGCGTGGTATGATGAGTTGTCGGCCTTTCTGATCAAATTCGGGTTTACCAAAGGATCCATAGATACCACTCTTTTTATTTATCGTTCTAACTTGGATATCTGCTTAGTTCAAATATACGTAGATGCCATAGTGCACAATGCTTAAAAGATGCCAAAGAGCACACTCATGTAAAGATGCCATAGTGCACAATGCTAAAAGATGCCAATGAGCACACATCTCATGATAGTTGGTGATATGTTTGAGTTGTGACAAACCTATAAATTTGTGAAAGTCTTAATTTTTGATGGCTTAGTGTGAGTACATGCAAAGTTCTCTATTATATTTTTAGAATTGCATTTTCTTGAAGCTAATCAAAGTTCGCATGCTAGCACACTGAATAGATTGCTGGAAGTTTTTGAAACTGAACATGTTTTAACTTGATATGCAATGACACTTGTTTCTGTATCCAACGACACATACATGATTTTAATTGATTGATAAATCTGTGATATTTTACTGAGTAGAATTTAATTTGTTTAGTGTTTAAAATTTTATATGTTCAGTTGTTTCAAAATTTATATTCAGTATAATTTTCTTTTTACACTGATGTCTCTATGTTTGTGTATCCATATTTTTGTAAATTGGTTTGTGCATATTTCGAGGGGGAGAGAAAATCTGAATGAAAAATTGATATCTTCTGATTTTGAGGGGGAATGAATAACGTGGTCAGATACATGTCTGATAAAGTGATTAAAGTTCAGATTTGTAGTCCATTAGGTATGTTTTTTTGATATTTCTATACAAATGCTAATCTGATTTGTTCTATTTCGTGCATTTGTATGTGCTATCTCTTATTTTTTTTTAGAATGTCTTTTTCTATGTTTTTTTGGTATAAATAGTTCTAAGTCCTGTTCACTTTCTCCTTTCACGCTCCTTTTTCATCTTATTTGAACATTGACTGTTCATTTTTCCTCTATGTGTGGATTATCAATCTGAGTTTTACAGTTCTTTCAATCGATTCAGGTATGTTTTTATACATTTCGTGTTTGATTCAAGATTAAATTATCTGAATGCTTAATCGAAGTTATTTTTCCATATCTGTGTGTGCGTTTCTCATTTTTTTTCCCGCACTTTTCATCATCGTCTTCATCAGATCGATCTTATTTGTTAAAATCAAGTCTTGGGTTTCTTTTAGTTACTGATTTCGACATCCAGGTATGTATTTTTTTTCTTATCTTGTCGTATTTTGCTTCGATTTTGAGTTTTTCAGTTAAGCGACTGTTCATCTCTGACTTTCAACTTCTTCAAAATTTTTGGGTTATCAAATGTTTTTAATCAGTAATATATTGTTTGAAATATGTTTCGATTATATCTTTTATGTGTTTCAAACAACTATTTTGTATTTTACATCGATTCCTTTGAAAATTTTGAAAACCAGAGATGAACTCGCGCGTTCCTAAGTTTTCTAGGGTTTTTGCGTGTTTTGTTGTTAGCGAAAAGTAATTTTGTGCGACCTTCGTGAAACGCAAAGTAACTTTTGCGTTACACGTTGGGAACGCAAAGTTAACTTTGCGCTACTCGTTGGTCACGCAAAGTTAAGTTTGCGCTACTTGTTGGTCACGCAAAGTTTCTTTTCCGCTACCTTCGTTGTGTTTTTTTTTAGTTCGTGAAATTTTTCTAAGGCATTTTTGCTTGACAAGTGCATTGCGCAAATTTCATTTTGCGCCATGTACTCGAAACGCAAACATTATTTTGCGCCAACAGTTTGTCGCGCAAATCTTGTTTTGTGCCACAAGTTCATAGCGCAAACCTGAGTTTGCGTCAAGCACTTGTCGCGCAAACATGACAGAAAATTTTTCATTTTTTTTTTCAGTTTTTCAGTTTTATTTTTTCAAGGCTAATATTCATCGTTTCTGTTTTCTAGGTACTATAATGGCTTCTCAAACCATCATTGATCCTATGATTCAAAATGAGAATGTGCTTCAAGATGAATTTTATGATCCATCTGATCGTGCATCGCGCGAGACGCCTATGCCGTCTGTACCTTCTACTGGGGCAAATCTTTCTGCTCAACGGCGAACACCGAATGACGAGTTTCCCACTATACTCTATGTGTTTCCATACAAGCCAAATAACTATTATGTGGATTTTGACAAGATCAAGATTCATCCAGTTATTCGAGCAATTCTCAAACGACATCCTCTTGCTCCGGCTCTTACTTCATGTGCCGATGTTCCTGAGGTGTATCTTCAACAGGCTTGGAATACTATATCTAAGAATAAGCGGGTCCGTCCTCATCGCTTCGACTTGCAGATCGATCAGTTTGATTCTTTTCTCTCCTACAAACGACTTCGACTGATTCTGGAGCTTCCTGAACCCAATTCCCGACCAGGTCGAACCTCATATGACAATTTTCCTTCAGCATCAGATGTTCTAGAGGGTATTCGCAATTTGGGCTATATTGGTGCTTTAGATAAAGTGAGTCAGTTTGACAAATCCAACCTTCTACCGGTTTGGTATGCGTTGTTCGCGGTACTCAACAGGTATCTCACATCTAAACATCAACAGACAACGCCAGTTTGCATTATCTCAGATTGTTCCATGCAGTTGTCTATGACTTGCATGTCGACTACACTTACATTTTCTGGACCGAGCTTTCTGAGAGAGTGCAAGACAAGATGACCCATAAAAAGCGGAAGTTTATTCCTTTTATTCGGTACATGAAGCTCATTGTTCGGAGTATGCTAAGAAGTAACCCCGATATTCCTAGACGATTTTCTTGGAATCAAGTTGGGGATAATGAGATGACATTCATTCAGAAACAAAAGAAAACTTTTGAGTACTCGATGCCGATTCCTCTTACACTTATTGCAAATTATGTTGATCCGTCTGATGACAGCATAATTCAATACTGTATGGAAAATGATTTTTCGTTGGAAGCCGAACAAGCAGAACCATCTCATGATAATCAAGCTGAACAAGCAGTTGAAGCAGATGTTGCAGATCAACAGATTGGTGATGTACTTGCTGGAATTGACAATGTTGATACTGATAATGAGCCTGTTGATGTTAAACATAATGATGATGACAATGCTGATGATGGTAATGATGGAGATAGTGATCAACATGCTATTCATGCTTTAGAAAGGGAGATTAGAGCACCAGATTTGAATTAACCGGTAGTTGTTATGTCTGACGAAGAATCTGTACCTATTAATACTGCAGTTGCTGACATACAAGTTGATGAATTAGACTTAGCTTTTGCTAATGCTACAACTCAGCTACAGGTTTGATCTTCATGAACAGAGTTGCAGAACTGAAGTAGGCCTGTCTCATAAAAGGAGACATGACCAAGATGATACTGATCATCAAGGTCATGAGGAGGAGATGTCAAAGAGACAGAGGGTGGAGAGTTCTTCAGCTAGGGAAGATCAAAGTCAATCTGAGGATGCTGACAGAGAAAAGAATACTGATAATGTTCAATATTGTTGTGTTGAAAATCTTGTGAACATTTTGATTGATAGTGTTGATTTGTCTTCCATGTCTAATGTTTTGAACATTTCTGAACAAAACATTGAGAACAACTTGCAAATAGTTGTATATGTTGATCCAGATTCTGCACCAAAGTCAATGGTGTTAGATGATTCTGAAGCAGCGAATGACATGAGATCTTTTTTTGCTAACTTCATAGAGATCAACTCTGATGATGATGATATCAGATATGAGAAGCTTTGCAAAGTGAAAGAAGAAGATCTTGATGATATAATTGTCATTTCTGATACTGAAGATAATACTTTCTATCTTGACGCAAAGGATGAAGAGGTAACTGTGAGTCCAAGATCACTAAATCTAGAGAGAGAAAGTAGAGAGAGAGAGCAATGAGGCGCAAAGTAACTGTGTATTGAATGTATGCATTAATGAGTTCCAAGGAACCATGACCAAAGGGACTTAAATACCCTTGGTCAATACTACACAAAATAAGACACTAAACACAGTATTTGACCAAGCCTATAAATACAATGATTACTATAAAATCAGACCTAACAATCTCCCCCTTAATAATCATTGGAGCTTTGGTCTTCAAAAATCATCTTCTAAATCAGCACGGACCATAAAAGCGACTTTATGAAGCAATCTGACTTTAAAAAGAAAAATTCTTCTCAGCATCTTTCAGTTTGATTTGTCTTTGCTGCCTTTAACAAATCTGGACCAGTAGCTTGTGCTCTAAACGACACACATCTTTTGAAAGACCTTGAATGAACTGTGGTGGTCGGAGCAGGAACAACAAAAGAATTAAAATGGTTGAGAGAATAGAATCTTTGAGCGAATCTTGATCAGCATATAAACGTTTGAGCTCTTTGTCTCTTTAACTTCTCCTTGACTTCTCTGATTTCTCCCCCTCATGACCTTGATGATCTTGATCAACTTGGTCATGTAAATGTTGGAGACGAGACATCTACAGATCTGCAAAATCAAATAAACAAAGAAAATAGGGAAGGTTTGCGCTACTAGTTGGTGGCGCAAAGTGAGATTTGCGCGAAGCGAAGGTGGCGCAAAGCAAGGTTTGCGCGACCAACTGATGGCGAAAAGCTGACTTAAACTTAGAAAATTTTACCGTTTTAAGCTCTTTGACTCCCCCTACACAAATGCACTAGATATGACAATTCAAGTTAGCATTCATATAAAGAAAATCAGATACTCCCCCTCAAAAACAGATATGATCATTAAGAAAAATTCTCCTTTTCACTCCCCCTTGAATAATGCTCAAACCCATTTGAAAAGATATATGAGAACACAAGAATTGAAACATCAAAGAAAAAGAAAAATATACTGAAAATAAAATTTGAAACAACTAAACAAGTAAAAAATTTAAATACTAAACAAATAAAATTCTACTTAGTAAAATATCACAAATTTATCAATTAGTTGAAATCAAGTATATGTTGTTGGATACAGATACAAGTTTCATTGCATATCAAGTTAAAACATGTTCAGTTTCAAAAACTTTCATTAATCTATTCAGTATGCAATCATGCGAACTTTGATTAGCTTCAAGAAAATGCAATTCTAAAAAATATAATAGAAAACTTTTCATGTAATCACACTAAGTCATCAAGAATTTTAAGACTTTCACAAATTTACAGGTTTATCGCAACTGAGAAATATTACCAAGTATCATGAGATGTGTGCTCATTGGCATCTTGACATGAATGTGCTCTCTGGCATCTTTTAAGCTTGTGCACATTTGGCATCTTTTAATCAAAAAGTTTATTAAGTAAAGAACATGCCGTAAACGTAACTTTCTATCTGACCCTATTGCAGGATTTGGGTCAACCACTCCCTGACCAGATGGCCTTAGGGGACTAGGTGTCAAGCACCCCTTGGAACTTACTCTCCCAGATCAGAAAGGCTACATCGACATATCCTAAACTCATTCATACTAGTAGAACATGACTTTCGATCTGGTTCTATTGAAGGATTTGGGTTCGATCACTCCGAGACCAAATGACCTTAGGGGACCAGATGACAAGCATCCCACAGAACTTACTTTCCCAAACCAGAAAGGTCACAGGTACAAACTTTTAAACTTAGAGATTTCTGATTTATAAGAATTTAATATTCATCTCAATCACAAGGATCTACATCTAAATACTTAGCTCGTACTTTCATTACAATCTAAAATTCTGACTTTTTAGGTTTTCTAAGCATTGTAAACCATAAATATTCCGAATCACACAACTTTAAAGCAGTATCAAAAGTTTCAAACAAGTTGATGACTTTTCAAAATTTGTTAGAATTGAAATTTGAACATATAACAACTTCAATATAAACAAACAACTTGAAAATTTATCCTAAACACACATTTTATTCAAAAGAAAGAAAACTTGTAAACTTTTACTTTATAGAATAAAATTTGTAAAGATTTAAACTTTTTAAAATTTTAAAATATTTTTTTTATGTGTCTCAAAAAAATATGATGGGATGAACAAAATTCAAGAAAGATTGAAAATGCTCAGATTCATGAAAAACAATATGAGAAAACTTGAATAACATCATTAACAGAGATATATGCAGCGGAAATAAAATTGATGTACTCACATTATCTCATTTAGTCAGAAGCCTAAATCATTGAAGAACGAGTTCTAAACTGATATGTTTAGAAGTCGAAGTCGTTGAATTACGGGTTCTGAGTTGAGTTACTCAGAAGCCATAGTCTTGACATTGAAGTCCGGGTTTTGAACTACTGTGTTCAAAAACCATACTTTCTCTTACTCCCCCTTAACATGAGGTGCCTGCAACTTTGAATCAGATTGAGATTTGGGTACCCACTTGAATTTGGGCCCGTGTTTGTTAGTTGCAGTTCGATGGGGAAATAATTATAAGTTTTGACATTAGAAGCACGGGAAAAATAATCACAAGAATGATAAGCACAATCATCAGATGAATACAAAGCATAATCATCTGAACTAGAATCAGAAGAAGAATATGAGACATTTTTGGAAATTTGAAACATTTGCTTTATAGAATATTTTGAAACTTTATTACAATAAGCAAATGAATCACTTTTATAATATTTGTCTACATATCGAACTTCATCAGTCTGAGAATCAGTAGATGTCCGCTATGCTTTCCAGATTTGCCTTGATCGAGCTCTCAAAGTCCTATCTGTAAGAATTGAATCGTAAGAATTAGAACTGTCAGAAAGAACTTTATCTTGTTTCTTTGACTTCTTTGATCGTCTTATTTTACGCTTAGGTTTATAATATTGATCATTTAGCGTAAAAGAATCATCAAGAATTTTAGACTTAATATCAGAATCAGAAGAAGCAATTTTACCTAAGTTACCTAACTGATCAACCAATAAGTCTTCACTTACCTCGGAGTCTAAATTATTTTGAGAAAAGATATTAAATTTAGAAACTTTCATGTTGTTTATATGATAATCAGAAGAAAGGCTAGAAATAGAATCTTGTTTTTGAGAAAATAATTTTTCTTGAAGACTAGACGTCATGAAAGAAAGAATAATATCATATTCAATTTCTTTTAAAATATTTTGATCTTCCATCTTATCTTCAAGATCAATGATTTTGCCTTCTAATATTAAAGGAGGAGTATATTTCTTCGAATCATAAATGATTGGATAAATATTTTCCATATCAGAATTAGGGGCATAAGAAGAAACAAAATCATTTAAAATATTTTCCTTATCAGACACAGAAGATTTGACAAGAGATATATCATTTAAAGCTTTTCTGCCTTTCCTTGATTTATCAGGAAAATATTTTGCATTTTCATACGTATAAACAAAAGAAATTTCATTTTTCTTGTTATTCATCCTTTTCGCATTTTCGACTTCTAACACTTTCTTTTCACTAGTCCAATGAAATTTGAATTGAGGAGCATAATGTGCAAGTGTTAGATAATCGTTTTCATATATAGTGGGAACTTCCGTTTTAGCTTTATCTAAAAATTGAGGATTTTCAAAACCAAGTCCCCATCTTTCCTTTATAGATTTGTAACTCCTTGGTTTGTGCATAAATATGGTTTGATCAGTTTGATCCCTTCGGTATAACTTTTCTTCTAACTCTGTTATTTTATCTGAAAATTTATCTTTTAAAATAGTCATGTTACTCAAAGACTCAAGATAAGTCTTATTTGAATTTTTCAAATCATCCAATTTCTTTTGAAAGATGTCTTTTGTATTTTCCAAAATAGATTTTTCATCTTTCAAAAAAATTTCAGTTTGTCAATCAAATCTGACTTTTCAGAATTTAAGTTCTTTTCAGATAATAACTTTAAGCGAAGATCATATAAAGCAGAAACAATAGAATTCATCTGTGAGGCAATAAAGTTGTAATCAAAATCAGAATATACCTCATCTTCATCAGTTTCAGAATTATCTGACTGATCATTTCCAACCAAGCACATCTGAGCGATCTCGACATTTGCAGCTTCATCGTCAGAGTGATCCAGCCAGAATTCTTCTTCGGCAAGAAGAGCAGTTTCGTTCTCTCTGTTTTCAGCCAGTTCCAGTTTCTTCCTGTAATAAGTTGAGTCCCTAACCTTCTTCACTCGACACTCTTTTGAAATGTGACCCGACTTTCCACAATTATAGCAGGCAGTAGTCTTTGGCTCGGGTACTTTGACTTTAGGACCTGAAGTGAAGCGAGAAGTGTTGGATCCCGATCTTGGTTGGAAGTTTTTCTGGTAATGCTGAGAGATAAGGATCATTGCTTTCTGCAGTGCCTCACCATCGTCATCAGTTGACCCCGTTGTAAGCGTTATTAGACAACGCTTGTTCAGCCAGTTGGCTCGTGAGGAGTGCAACCAGGTCTACTGATTTCTTGTTCTTCTTATCCAGTTTGGCCTTCTTCTCAAGCACCAAGCTCTCATCAGTCATCAGAATTTCATAAAGTTCTTGGATTTGCATAGTGGAGATTCTGACATCGTTCCTCAATCTGTGACAAGTTTTGTTCCATTCAGGCTGAAGAGTATTGAGAAATTTCAGATTCGTCTCAAGCTCAGTCTTTTCCACTTTTATTTTTCTTAGGTCATTGATTACAACACAGAATCTGTCGAAAACACTCTTTAAAGACTCACTGTCTTTGTCCTTGAACTCCTCAAAGTTGTTCATGAAGGGTGTATGTCTAAGTTGAGTTGCAACTGATGAGCCAAGCATAATCTTTTCCAACTGTGTCCACGTCTGATTTGGATAATTCTTGTAATGATCAACACAGTTGTATACAGAATTTGGCAACGCTAGCATTAGATTAGCAGATAATTCTCGATCAGCTTTCATTCTCAAAACCTCTTCGGGTGTTGCTGGAGTCTCTTTGTTAGTCTTTATGAATGGTCCTTCATTTAGAGACTTCATCATGTTGTCTCCATTAACTTGTCGTTCAATGAAGTTGAGAAACCGATCTTGCCACTGAGTGAATTCGTTTTCATCTATCAGTACTGAACGATGAGTGTCTGTACCCAATGACATCATGAGGTCATTTTTGTAGAACTGAGGTTGAAAGGCTAACTTTTTAGAATCCATGTTTTAGATAATCCAGGAAAAAAAATTCAAGTCTGAGACTGGCGCAAAGTTGATGTTTGCGTGAGAGGCAGAAAACGCAAACTGAGCTTTGCGTGATAAGACTGAAGCGCAAACTATGATTCTCGTGAGCAAGAGAAGACGCAAACTTAGGTTTGCGTGAGCACTTAAGACGCAAACTGTTCTTTGCGTGATGAATAGAAGACGCAAATTGACTTTGCGTGAGTAGATCGAGTCGAGAACTTGACTTCTCGTGAGCTGTTGGAAACGCAAACCAACTTTGCGTGAGTAGCGGGAGACGCAAACTAGGGGTTTGCGTGAGCTAAGTAAAACGCAAACTTGGATTTGCGTGAGTCACTTAAGGTGCAAAGAAAGCTTTTCTTGAACTGAAGGTGACGGAAAGTAAATTTGCGTGAGTAACCAAAGACGCAAACTTAACTTTGCTTGATCCACGGGAGACGCAAAGTTGCACTTTGCGTGATGAACTGAAAATGAAAACCTGAAAAAAAAAAACAATTGATACACTAAGACAAGATTAGTAGATTGCGCAAACTAAGATGAACTCGCGCAAACGCATATGAACTGGCGCAAAGTTTAAATCTAGCACAAAGTTAAAGAAAATCCATAAATCTGCCAAAAAGTCGGTCTCAAAACTAAATTGATTGAAATTTCTTACACAAATACGATCGAAAACTAAATTGGTACTTTGTATGGAGACTTACCTTCACAAGATGACATTCCTGAAGCTACTCCAGTCACTTCTAGTCCTGTTTCTGTTCAAGCTCCAACTCCCACTGCTCCCTCAAGTACATTTGACATAGGTCAGTCGTCCAGAGCTCAAGATAATATTCCTTCTTCTGATCCTGTGATCCCTCCGTCTATCTTAGAAGAAGGTCCAGCTTTGACTAGACAGCAGAGATAATGAAGTTTACAAGAAAGGTATATGGATTGAAGACTAAGATCTACTTTTCTAGAGGACTCTCAAAGTAACATTTTCGTTTCTAGATGAAGACAGATCAATATACATGCCATTCTTGGTGTTGAAAAGGAGTCAGCTGATTTTCAGTACGAATACTTGATTATCATCAAATGCCAACGCCGTGGAAAGCATCTAGTTTCTTCTCCTCATCAAATAGTACGGGTTATCAGCGTTTCGATAAAGAAGTTTGTTCATATCTGGTATCCGGTATTTGATGTGGAAAGAAGAGACTGCAACTTATACACTTTCTCGGAGGCTGATTTTAATGATCTATCTATTGATGACATTGAGTTTCTGTACAATCATTTCAGGAATCTTTTCTATAGATCTGAAGATGTCTCTCAAGCCTTATTTGCGATTAAAGATTCATTCGGTGCCAAATCAGATTCTACAGAGTTTTTGACTTTCAGATGGCTGCTGAAAGCTTTCAGCCTGTGGTGAATCTTCAAAGACCCAATCGTAGCTTGACGAACATCGACTCATATTCTTTATTCACTATTCTTCTGCATCCATATGGAGTTGTTTACAGGAATGCTTCTGGTCAAAACTGCTTCCTAAGATTTGAAGAGATTAATCATTACTCTGATGGAACATTGAAGGTGATCAAGCTACAGTTGGAGAATCGTATGAAAGCAGTTGTAAGAAGATTTTTGGAATCAATAAGAGATGTTTTTGTGATTGAGAATGATGAAATTCAACTTCTCAAGAAAGCATTGAATACAATTGATGAGAGGTTGATTTTCCGTTCGACTCTAAGACTCTTAGAAGTTTTGCTTGGGCTAAATCGACTTCGTCAAAAAGAAGAGCGCCATTGATTACTAAGGGGGAGGTTGTTAAGTCTATTTTTAATAGTAATCAATGTATTTATACCTTGTGTCTAATTGTGCTTAGTTTGACTTTATCTTGTATGTCTTAGTCAAGGGTATTTAAGTCCCTTGTGACTTTGTTGTTTGTAACTTTGGAGCTCATTTTGAATACATCAGTTTACATTTGGCGCACAACCTTTCTCTCTCTACTTTCTCTCTCTATGATTTAGTTGATCTTGGTTTATCACTTATGAATTGGGATTTTGTGGACAATTAATTGGTTATGGTTTATTTGGAATTTTACCCAATTTATGATTTTTGGATATTGGAGCCTTAAGCTCTTTTGGCTTTAAAAAGTGTGAGTTAATGGATACGGTCATTTTGACCTTATGAGTATTTTGGAAAATGTGAACCTTACGGTTTAGGCCTTCGGCCAATTTTACGTTGGAAAGATACCAAATTTGTGGAAGTTGTACACCGGCTTATGTAGCCATATTGACTTTATTTGTTTGCCAAATGTTTTTTGATGCCTTATGGCTTAACTTATGCATTAATGAGTATTGGGACGTTGTCCAGTTTAAATGGTTCAATATGGAGTATTTTATGGGAATGCAATTATTGCACAAATGTTGATTATTACATGTTTTGAATGCATTAGTTCGTTCATTTGGAGTCATGTAATGTTTAGACTGTAATGCAATGGATTCATAGGCATAGGAGTCGTTATGTTCATCATGGAGTTTTGATGTCCATGTTTGAGTCTAGTGAGTGGTTCCCAAGTCATGTTTTTATGTAAGCTTCTAATGGTGCTCTTGGAGAGACGCATACAGAGCTAAGTCTTGCGGTGGTGCCCATGGTAAGCTGTATACGGGGACTTGTGACTTTAAACCTGAATAGTTGTGGAATAAACAAACCTATCATAACTAAATCACCCAAAAAGGGGGGACAAATGTATCGCGTTTACATTACAATAATCAAGTGAAATAAAACTCAACAACCTACTAATCTAGACCCACTAAACCTAGATTATGAACGGTTGTTGACATCTCAATTCCAAAAGTATACCACCGCTATATCACGTGTACGCCTCTATGACCTCCCAAAAATGCTACTCTCCTTTAAGGCTCTCCGCTCAAACCCGAGGAGTCCACCATTAGAATGACCTGTTATACATGTCATTTTAAGAAAAAGTGTTAGGCTAAAGCCTAGTGAGATCATACATTTATATCGGGAAATCAGTAAATTCCAAAGGAGATAAATAAAGAAAAACCAATGGAATAAATATAGATAAATCATTGCTTTTATACAAATAGCTATTGGGTTGACGGGGGAACCCGCTTACTAACATAAGTGACGGAACACAAAAGTAAGCCACTTGACAAGTTAGTAAAACCAAACACATAATGAAAATACACGCAAAGGATGTCAGGCTCGGTAGCTTTAAACGTACACCCACAGAATGTCAACTTCAACCACATAGGGTCCTTACGTTGAGTTCCTCATACAATATCGTGTATTAACACGTAGGACTTATACCATACTTGATCCCTATCCGTTCCTCGGTGTGGAAAACTAATGGTCCATCACCGAACGTAATGGTACAAATAATTATGGGGTCATGGCGCCCAAACGAAATCAAATAGCCAATCCCAATTAAGTAAAACCAACCAATATCATCTCAACAATTAAGTTGCCATCAAAGGTGCAAAACCAAGAGTTCATATAATTTCTAATGTAATATCAAAGAGGTTCCACTACAATCTTTTGAACAATATTCTCACACACTAAATCAACTTCATCCAAGTTCTCATCAAATAACTATATCAATATCCCAAAACCCTAATTTTGATTGAAAGTATTTAAATGTGAGGTTAAAGGAAAACATGTTTATAATGTATGAAAACCACACTTAGTCCAACTATATGTTTCTAAATCTTAAAATCATACTCATCCAAGTAACCCTAAATTAAATCTCCAAAATTAGGTTTTGGTGAAATCTCACCCAAATCATAGAAATCAAAGTGGAGATATTTAGAAAGTAAAAATCTATGTTTGACATGTATAAAGTTTGTAAAAAGAGAATGAAACTCACCTTGTATGGTTGTAGATTATAACCCTAAAATACAAGAACAAGATAAATGAGGTTGGGGTTCTTGAGAGGACTTGGACTAGCACAAAATTGCTCAAAGGCAACTAGAATGCCATAAATGACCAAAAGTTTGGGGTGGATGAAAGATATTAATGACAAGAGGGTGTAGAGAAGAGTCTTACCAGATTTCCTTGAGAGAGAAACGAGCGTAGAAACCTTCAAATCAATATTATGCTAAATAAAATCGAGCTGCACAATAAATAGTCTTCTGGAGCCCGACCATGATAGTGCCTAGGGCACAGTTATGGGTACAATCGCCCGAGAACACCCCCTCTCGGTACAAACCATGCGATAGTGCCTCGCGATAGTGACCTAGTGTCACAGTCATGGGCACCGTCGCCGCTTCATACCACCTTACGGTACATGTCGTGCGATAGTGCCAAACGATTGTGACTTGGTGTCACTGTCGATGGCACAGTCACTGGCTGTGTACCGAGCCTCTATTTCTCAACGGAAACTCGATTCACGAACGATATTTCGAACATTATGAAATTAAGGCACTAAGTCTAAAAAGGAAGTTAATGTTCCAATAATCAAAACACCAATAACCCCATGCAAGAAATGTTTTAAGTTTCCCGGTCTTACACATTAGGGTCATTTGGGCATATTGCGGTGGTTGCTAAGAGGAGCCGTATACGGGGATACATGAAGCGAAGTAAATCTCGTAGACGTTGATAGGTGGCTTAACTTTGTATCCCGCCACGTTCGATGGAATCGAGTCTCCCCCTTCACTGAAAGGTGTTATCTTCGGGTATTCCCTTACCCGTACTTTGGGTGTTGAAACATACCACTCTATTTATACAAATAATATTTTGGGTGGAATACCTCGTGCGTGCGTTTTGGGAGTCTTGGGTGTTAGTTGAGTATTTGAAGAGGGCGTTTCGTATCAGAAACAACATGATTTGTAAACTAAGTCTTTTCATACCTTATATTTCAAGAATGGTCGTTTTTAGAATAAATATACGTTTGAAACGTTTTATGATTTATATGATGAAAACTGCTTAACTCACTAGGGGTTAAGCCTAATATATTTTTATTTTTGACATGTATATCAGGTCTTAGATAGATCTGAGTGGCATAGAGCTTGGTAGAAGTTTTGGTAGGATGTCTTTAGGGACGTCATCCAGTTTTGAGAAAGTAGCATATTTGGTGGTTTTAGTAAGACCCGACTGACTTTGTCCTCATTTGCAGGACTAGATAGTTCTGTTAGAACTCTGATACATGTTGTAGTGTTTCTTCCCTTGTAAAATTTAGATATTTATTGTTTCGAGTTATGTATTTAACGGAGTTTTGGAAGTTTTAAGTTGTCTGCTATTTTCAAATTTTAGGGGTGTTACAAAATACATGTTCATATATGAACACAAAGGTTCATATATGAACACGAAGGTTCGTATTCAATACATATTCATATATGAATACAAAGGTTCATATATGAACTCATATATGAATTCAAAGGTTCATATATGAACTCATATATTCACACATGAACTCAAAGGTTCATATATGAGTCAAAGGCTCAACACATGAACATAAAGGTTCATATCTGAACTCATATATTCACACATAAACTCAAAGGTTTATATATGAACACCAAGGTTCATATTAAATACATGTTCATATATGAACATAAAGGTTCATATATGAACATGAAGGTTCATATTCAATTCATATTAAACTCCTTATCAATATATGTTAAGTTATAGTTCATATATGAACTATTTTAAAACATAACTTTATTAGGAATTCATATTTGAAGTTATTGATTCAAATATGAAAAGGATATGAGTTTCACATATGAATTAATAGATTTATATATTAACAATTAAAAGAAAATAATTGGTCATGCATTAAACTAGGAATTTATAAAATAATATTAGATATACCAAAACAAATCAAAAATATTGTTTTGAAACCACCCATTACCACAATACCAAATGTATCTTCACCCCATGACCACCACCATACCCAATTCATCACCATAATAATTGTAGTAGAAAGTATTGTTTTTAACTAATCCCCCATTCCCCCAAACATACAATCCATCACCACATACAAGCAACAGACCCAACATCACCTACAACATGTCTTGCCTTTGTTTCTTTAATGATTTTGCAAGAGATTCGAGATACTTCTTCTTTGTTTCATTAAATAAGTCAAACTCATTGGCTTCATTGACAACCTTCTCCCAATGTAAATTCTTCTTTGAAAGCAACAACTTCATCGCATACTTGAATCTTAGGCGACAGATTTGTTGTTTATGAGATTTTTCATTTATTTGAAATCCACAATCCCACTTTTGTATATCTTGGACTGTATAGTGCTCCATATGGCACATGAAGAAGATCCCATAATCGACATTTTTTTTCGGAGCACCACTTCATTATATGTCTATGTGGTTGTAGTGGAGCAATTGCTTCAGCCTTCGGATGCTCAACCAACCTCAAGTATTTGATAAACGATTGATGCTACATAATATTATTATTCATATAAGTAAAGTTGATAATATATTCATTTATGAACTTACAAAAATTTAAACAGTACTATGTTTACCAGTGTTGTCGGTATGTTTCCATATTTGTTTGCTATGGAGACGTTGGTAGACATGTTGTCTACAACAAGAAGTTGTGGGATCTTGAAGTTGAAAACAAATAGATAGAAATGGCTTGATTGTATGATTGGAAAGAATACCTGTTTTCATTATACAAATGCAAAATCATTAAAATTTCACTCAAATGTGTATGTTGCGTATATATTTTAGATACATACCAGATCATATTCCCTCAAGTTTGTCAGATCTTCATTATTCTTTACTCCATCCCTGATGTTTGATTTGAAGATCTCAAACCTTTCTTCTGGAGTGATTTCTTTCTTCAATACTCCATCCGGCTAGGTAAACAAAGTAATTATATGTGAATGTTTGATTTTCACAAAGGTTTAAATATGAACACTAAGGTTCATATTCATATATGAACACAAAAGTTCTTATATGAACACGAAGGTTCATATTCAATACATTGTCATATATGAACACAAAGCTTCAAATATGAACTAAAACAAAATAACTTTGAAAATTTTCAAATAATAAGATGTTTTCATATATGAATCGAAACAAATATTTGTAAACAAAGTTCTTAAGTTAAAATCTTTCATATATGAATATTTATATTTAAATAACACATTGAAAACAAATCATTATATGATGTTCATCTATAACACATGCATATATGAACTAGACTAAAAATATATATATAATTTAATTATAAACATCTTAGGTGTATTCTTTCATATATGAATCAAATCATACCATTACTGTTGTGTTAAGGAAAAGACAGTGAGGGGATTCTCTGCTTCGTAACGCCTCCTCTGTGTTCAGTAATGCAGCCCAAGTATCAATCACATTTGCGACTACATATGTGTTTGGCATTAAACTCTCAGCTTCCACTTTTATTACTCGTGCTCCATCGGTTGTTTCATAAATCATCTTGTTATAAGGCAATGAAATTAAATTAAGTTTATCATATATGCACATCATAAACATTTTAAAGTATACTATTAAAGGTGTTACTTACCACCAATCTCCAGTCAATACAAAAACAACCATCTACCAACTTTCTTTTCAGTGATTGACAGACATTTTGCGATTAAAACACTTATGTGAACATATGGAGACCTTAGGATTTCTGTCACTCTCACTTCTCTCTTCCCCAAAGCTTTCTCCCCTTTTTCCTTCCTCCTTTTTTCCTTTCATCCTCATCTTCGTTGTTTTCATTCTCATCTTCTGATGTCATTCCCAAACTGAAGTTGGGTTGATCTTTTAAATATGAAGATGCAATCTTTGCCACATCTGGTGTTTTTTTCTTTTCCAGCTTCATCTTCGACATTCTTCTCTCCTCCTTCTTCCATCTATGTCTTCTCTCCTTCTACCTTTACATTCTCATTATCTTGTTCCATCATCTTTGCTTTCTCATTCTCTCCTCATACCTTTGCCTTATCCTTCTCAATCACCTCTGCTATATCTTTCTCCTCTCCTCCTACCTCGTCTACTTTTGTACACACCTCTGTCTTTTCTTTCTCATTTTCTTGTTCTGTTGGTTAATAAACTTTCATTAACATTTCAACTTCACCATGAGTTTTTTGGTCTTGCTAAAATTATGTGTCCATCCTAGTAATGGTAAAAGGTGTCATTACCAATCCTTCATCTATATTTCTCTCCAACTGTAGATTTTTCAGATATCAGAAATTCTTCTTCTTCAACCCCAAGCATAAGGTCATCTTCCACCTTATCATTCTTTGCATCTTCTTTTTTAAACAACTTTTCGAACGCTGATTTTTATTTTTTGAATACAACATTATCAGGAAATCTTTTCAAAGCGTCATCCGCTCCTTGTTGTATGATCATTGAATCACATATTATGCAATCTAGTTTTCTCTCTTATCATATACTATAAAGCCTATGATTTGCATAAAAATTATGATAAATTATTAAAAGATTCATATATGAATTCATGTATTAAGATGAAATTGAATTCAAATATGAATGTTTAGAGTAAATTAAACTTTTGGTCCCTGTGGTTTCCACCCACTATCAACTCTAACTCTGGTTCCTCTTTTAAACTAATTACAATTTTGGTCATTGTTGTTGCCATTTTACTTCAATTTTGGTCCCTAAGAGTAACTTATGTTAAATAGATCCGTTAACTTAAGGGTTCTTTTTGTCTCTTTAATATTTCTTTAATTTTCAATTAAAAATAAAACAAACCTTACGTACCCCAAACTCCAGTAAACCCTCCTACCTTCCTTTTTTTTCTTTCACCACCTGGTTCCGATAGAACTCCCCTACCCCCTGATAAAATCTGGTTCGAGAACCTTTCCTTCGAAGAAATCCACCAGATCTTAGATCTATTCCAGCGAATAAGTTAACACCCATCTGCTTCAACCTACGGTGCTGCTTTGATGATGATGCTCTGCCTTTTCAAATGAACCTAGTCACAAATCACCAACAGTCGTCTGGACTAACCCCGACCACCTCCCTCGAGCACCAACTTCTTCGACCATCTGGTTTGGAAGATCTGGTTCACCTTCTCTGCCCATATGGGTTTGGCGTTCTTCGGTTTCGTTGATTTGAGCAATTTAGGGGTTTGATTTGGTTTTTTTCTAGGGTTTTAGTTTTGATTTATTGTTTTGATGTAGGATCTTGGGTTGTTTTAGAATCACGGTTTTTTATTTTGGATATTGTGTCTTTTAAGGAGTTTTTGTTCAGATTTGCTAGCCGGAGAAGATTACCGTAAAGGGTTAGTCGGTCCAATAACCACCGGTGGTCCCCTCTATCTCCCTTCTCCTTGCGATCCAACTCCGAAGAACACACACGCATATAGTGGTTCATTCCTGTGATTTATCTCCAATCCTTACCCCTCTTTCGATTTGGGTTTGGTGTCTAGCTCGTCAGTGCCAAAAAATGATGGGTTTAGGTGACAATGGCAGTTGGTTTGTTCTGGGTTCTTTTTTTATTCATTGTGAACCATCCCTGTGATTAACCTGGGTTTGTTTTTTATTTCATCACCGATGGTCCCCCTCTACAAGCGTTTTTATGTTTAGGGGTTTTTTCGATTTGCTTCTTGTTTTGGGTGTTTAGAGTTTTTGATTTAGGTTCCATTTGGTTCAAATACTAGTTTGATATTCCTTTGATTTGGGATTTAGATTATCAGGATATGGGTTTTCTATGTTTTCAGATTTATGATGAGGGTGCAGGAGATGGAGGGCCTCGACGGAGAAGATTATTAGAAGAGATGGTTCATCAGAGAAGATAGAAAAATTAAAAAACAGTGGAGTAACATATTTTCTTCATCTTTGATTGAAAATTAAAAAAATACTAAAGAGACAAAAATACCCCTTGAGTTATTGGATCTATTTAACAGAAGTTACTCTGAGGGACCAAGATTGAAGTAAAATGGCAACCACAATGACCAAAATTGTAATTAGTTTAAAAGAGGGACCGAAGTTGATAGTGGGTGGAAACCAGAGCGACCAAAAGTGTAATTTACTTGAATGTTTATGAGAATTCATATATGAATTATAAAGTATTTGTCAAAAAGGATTCATATATGAACTATAACTATGAAGGATTTATATAAGAATTCATATATGAATTCACATATGAAGTATTCATATATGAATTCACATATGAAGTATTCATATATGAAGTATAAAGTATTTGTCAAAAAGGATTCATAAATGAAGTATAAAGAATTCATATATGAGTTCATATAAGAATCCATATATGAAGTATAAAGGATTCATATATGGATTCATATATATGAAGTTTTCATAAATGAATTAAAATAAGAATTCATATATGAAGTATTCATATATGAATTCAGTAAGTATAAAGGATTCATATATGAAGTATAAATATTAAGGATTCATATATGAATTCATACATAAACATTAAATTTTGAGTAAATTACATTCCCGATCCTGTGGTTTGGTGATATTTTGGATATAGTCCCTAATTCGTGTTTATTACACTGGGCGCCCTGTGGTATGCATAAGCACACGCAGAAGGTCCCTCCGTCTAACGAAGTCTATTAACCTAGTTAACTCAAGGTGTATTTTTGTCTTTATACACTTGTTTTTGTCTTTTTCCTAATAAAAAATTAAAGAAGGGTGGGGGTGGGTAGGGGTGTTTATTATTTATTAATTTGTTTTTTTAATTTTTATTAGGAAAAAGACAAAAACAAGTGTATAAAGACAAAAATACCCCTTGAGTTAACTGGGTTAACAGACTTCGTTAGACGGAGGGACCTTCTGCGTGCGCGTATGCATACCACAGGGACGCCGAGTGTAATAAACGCGAATTAGGGACTATATCCAAAATATCACCAAACCATAGGGACCGGGAATGTAATTTACTCTTATATTTTTAATCATAAATGTTATAGAATACTTACAGTTTCTTTTTCAGCATCAGTAATTGTTTCTATTTCTTCAAGAAGTTTCCCTCTTCCAAACCCACCTTGTTCAACTTCATATCGCTCTCTTCCCCTCAATCTCTCTACAATCCACATCTTAATCAATGGTCTTTCTCTTCTGACATTCACAACTTCACTTTCAAAGTATCAACATATATGAGCTCCAAATAAGAATCAATTAAAACAGTTAATACATTATTGTAAGATATATTTTTAATTCATAAATGTTATAGTATACTTACAATCAAGTATGTGATAGATCCAACATAGAAACTCATGTCAAAGTCTCTTACCCAACCTTGTTTGGTGTTTCTTAAACAATCATGAATGTAAAAACACCAATTTATCTTTGCAATATCTGTCTCTGGTTGTATGTAACTTACTAGAAATAGATTGCAAGTACCACTCTTGTTTCCTTCTGCCATGGTGTTGCAGAAAAGTGTAATGAAGTTCAACTTGAAGTTGAAATCAACTTCATCACTATCTATAATCTTCTACTTCAGGTCTGTAGGTCGTAGGATTCCTTTTGAAAATTGTGATCTCCAGTTGACCACTATTTGGCTGTCATCTTCCAGAAACTTGCATTCAAATATGATTTTTCCTTCTCTAGGAACACCAAGCATATCATGAACTGATTCTTCAGTTATTTTCAGCCTCTTTTCTCCCACAACCATCTCCATTGATTCAGTGTTCAAACTGTCAACAACGAAAAAACCAAGCTTTGATGGGATTCCATCCATCTTCATCTTCAGAAGGTCTCCAAAACCTATACTCTTTATGTAACACCCTCGAATTTGGTAAGAGCAACTAATTTAAATTTTCATCAATATATCACGAGAAGGATAAAAATCCCCTTTGTTATAAACATAACGTCCTATAATTAATCTCAACAACTAGAAACTCCAATAATATTCAAGAACTAAAATGGAGTAGGGTGCTACATAACCCCAATATAAGTCGCTCTTCACAAAACCAACGTGGAAGACGTTGCAATCACGAGCACACAACTAGCTTTTCTCTCTTCATAGTGCCACAAGTACTATTCCCAAACGAAGCCTGTTAAACATGCCGACAAATAAAAAGGTTAGGCTAACGCCTAGTGAGTTCAAGAGTTTTCACCATGAATAAATATATCGTTAAGAGGAAAGAATTCAATTCAAATCATGATCTTTCAAAATGATTTACTTTAAATATGGAAGCGACTCGTATTCCAAAAACATGCATCTTTAAAGACAACACTCCAATGCAAAACATTCTTTATAAAATGATGCAACCCAAAACTCACTCAAAACGTGAATAAAATCGACACCCAATTTAAGATACGTGGATAAAGCACTGCATCGCAAAAGACCCAAGCGCGAGTACTTGTCAAAACCCACATATACAATACGTCCGAAAACATGGACACTTGGCCCAATACTCACGCGACCATAAAATGAAAGGAAACCAAGTATCAAAACATGAGGGTGACATACATCATTCAAACCTTAACATATGTGGAGGAAGATTCAATATTATGACCCTCATCCACTGTCGACCACATAAAACCAATGATAATAAAATAAGACGTCACTATATAAGATACAGTTGGCCGACGACGGGGGAGACCCGTATCCATTGAGAGTGGAGGAACACAAAAGTATGCCACTCTTGCAACTTTAATCGCATGACACCTCACGACCTAAAAGCCCAAGTGTCCCAACGACTTCTTAACAAGTTACACCTTAAGAGACGGTTGACCTTGATGAACATTACAAAGAACTCCATCCCGAAGGCCCGACACACTTAAAGACTACCTCCCAGGCATTACTTCAAGCGACAGAGATCTTAGTGCCTACCTCCCAGGTAGCACCTCCAGACTCAACCCTCCAATGCCTACTTGTAAAGTTTCTGGTCGTAAAACATTGGAACCGGAGTTCAACCCCGCAATACCCAATTGACCATCCAAAACAGACTGACTTACGTGCCTATGGATCCAATGCAACACAGTCTAACATTACATGACTACATAGGAATGACCGACGCACTAGAGCATGTAATAAACATCAATATGCAACATGATGCATTACTATGTAAACCATAACCGGGTTCTACACTAAACTAGTAAAACCGGACAAGTGTCCTCACGACTCTTTTAAGTCAACACCGAGATAAAACGCTCAAAACACTTTTTTGACCAACGATTAACAATCCCCCAATTAAATAACGCAATTGACTCACGTCATGCAAGCACACTACAAAATACGTGTATAGACTCAAATAAAGTTTAGATTGGGACAAATGGTTTTCCAAATGGATTTATACTCTTGATTCTTTCAAAATATACCATGACACAAAAATCAAACCTTATACCCAAACAAACACTAAAAGTGTATTTTCACCAAACAATTTCCATTTATGCAATAAGTCATCTAAACACTTTAAAATGACTTATTTATCAAGATACCCAAAAATCCCGAACGTGGGTGTTTTGCAAAGTTTATAAAGTCAAATACTTCAAATAATCAACTCACCAAATGTCCCAACAAATGTTAATTTCATGCAAAACATATAAACACTTTAAAATGAACATTTTGGCATGTACAACGTTTTCACAAATCAACTTGAACTCACGTTGCTAGATTTAGGCTAAATCTAGATTTTTTCCCAACTTGAGCTCCTTGAAGAAACTTGAATCCACAAGCAAACCCATCCAAAAACCTATATTCACAAGTTTCCAAACATGAATATACTCATTCATCCATTAAGAATCGGTCCCCAAACATTTTACATCAAAATCCCCAACTTGACCAAAACCCTAATTTTGACCTAATTTCTCCAAACCATCAAATCTGAAATTTTTGAAACCAAACACTAGGAAATCATCAAGAGAGAATTTATATCTTATAATAACTTTTAGAAATGGGAAGGATACACTTACCACTTAGGTTTTGATGAAAACCTAGAAAACTCTAAACTGGAGCTTGAGGTTGAAGATGAAGATGGATCCTCTTGATCCTAGCTTCCAATCCTTGTTGGATGGTGGAGAAACAATTGGAACGCGTTAGATGTGGTGTCTTGGATGCATAAAATCCGAAGTTAGGGTTTGAGGGTCGATTTTTAGAGAGAAGATGGTGAAAGGGGTTGTCAGAATGAGAAGAGGCTGCTCAAAATCGGGTTTTAAAGTGACCAAGGGGCCGTCGATGATTGTGCCCAGCGATTGTGCCTAGGGAACTCTCACTTGCAGTGTACCACGGGTGGTACCACCCCTACGACATTGACACGGCGACAGTGACAATTGTCACTGTCGCGGGCACTATCGCCCCGCCTCCCCCGAGCTCCGCAATTTGATGTTTTCAACACCAAGACCCTCGAAACTCTTGGGGACTTTGATTATGTTTTCCCAACATGAATCCCACCATTTACAAGTTGCAGAAACGTCCGGGTGACCTTTACCTACCGAAAATTACGGGTGTTACAATCTTCTCTACCTTAAAAGAGATTTCGTCCTCGAAATCTAGTTTCCCATTTACATTGCCACAAAATAGGTTGTCTCTACTCCACTTGTCAGAACTACCACTATAACCTTATGCTGATACTCACGATAAATGTCCCCTTGGGCACGCTTAACTTACTACAGTAGCCTTTAACCATGTGACAGTGGTTGTCTCCCAACCTTGGGTGACATACACTACGTCAAGGGTAGTTAGTGGCCTCAATCTCTCCCTAACAAATCTGTACCAGTTCAACACGATTCTGGATCCGTATTCCGATGATCACACCGACTCAAAGAATTCCCAAAATTCCTTATAACTTACCCTTGACATTGGTAAAGTGTCCCTTCCAAGGACGCACCGTTACACTTTTCGGGGGTTGGTCCATTCAAGTCCGACGATTTCGCGACTCCCAAGCTGAACATAACATCAATCATATTGTTGATATCCCCTTTACTAATCAAGAAAATTTTAATCGTTGATACTTAATTACCAACCTCTAACATCCTTAGAGTTACCGCTTAAACTGCAACACACAGGAGTCATCGGGGATGTTCTGAAATACCCCAACGATCCCTGTCCTTGAATCGAATGTCGACACCTATTCTCAAAATGACCATACCGCGAACGTGAGTGTATCGCCAAATATTTCTTTTCGGATTAGTAATTTTTCGAACTTAAATTTACACCTAACATGGCACTAAAGTCCACCCTTACATCTCTAACAGACGAACTACAATATTCCCTGTATTCACAAAGCTCATTAAGGGGATACCCCACCAACATGTAACATGATGTCGAGTGAGCGAGCAAATCATCAAATTAGATTCCACCATAAGCAAATAATCACACAAGGTTTCAACCTGAAATTAACTAGAGGGGAAAACCCCCACTTGCCTACTGGGATAATAATATAGATCTATGACTTCAAACAATCATACCTGATCCGACCTTATGTGGTTGAATTCCCACAGCTTAATTCTGCCAACCATTCAAATCATTCGCATTTTCGATTCTCAAGGGCGTCTCTAGTCCCTTATTACCAGTCCTTTCACGTTAGGGGTTTAAATCTATAGCCCTAATGAGTTCAAGATTTTCAGATTAATATGCCAATTTGGAATTTTTGTAAAAACGCAAAATGTTTTATAACAATTATCGTACGTGTAAAACCCACTATTGTTTACTCGATAGTCTCGCAAAGTGGCAACAAACGCCACACTTGTAAAATCATTTCAAAAGCATTTAACCATTACTTACGTTAACAATGAAAATAAACCAGGATACACAACAAACCTTTTCAAATGGACCACTATGGTCCTAGCATGCATCAATTTACACCATGGATGGAAAATGATTTTACGTACTAAAATAGTTTATAACCAGGCATTTGTACAAAACCCTCAAAGAGAAAATTCACGTAATCAAGTTCCCAAATTTAACTATATAACGACACGAAATAAGATTTCCAACAAGGCACACATACATCGGCTTATTTTTCTCAATTTAGTAAAACGATAGGTACATGCGATTCATCAAGTATGGCTAAATTTTAAATCGATTTCAAACTTTAGGCCACACGAATAAAATGTTCTTGGCCAAAAATACTGGCTACGAAGCCATGCATATTAGTACTTCAATATGACATATTTGCATGAACCTTTAAAAGTGGTGTCAACAACCGTATACGTGCAAAACAAACGTTTAGTACAAATTAACACAAATTCCCTATACATCTCCTCACACCAAGGCGTAAATTAATTCGTGCACCAAACACTATACGAAAAAAATGTATCTAAAACTCAAAACGGAATTTTCATGACATCAAAATCCTCAACGCTCTTCAACCTGAATGGAATAAATCTTGTCACAGACTGAGAAACGATGTTCGAGTCTCCACTATGCAGATTCAAGAATTATATGAGATTCTAATGACTGATGAGAGCTTAGTCATAGAGAAGAAGGCCAAACTAGACAAAAAGAACAAGAAATCAGTGGACCCAGTTGCACTTCTGACGAGCCAACTGGCTGAACAAGCGTTGTCTGATAACGCTTACAACGGGGTCACTGATGATGATGCAGAGGCGTTAGAGAAAGCTATGATCCTTCTCTCTCAGCATTATCAGAAAAATTTCCATCATCGGTCGGGTTCAAACAATCTTCGCTTCACTTCCGGTTCAAGAGTCAAAGTGCCTGAGGCTAAGAAAGTTGATGCTTGTTTTAACTGTGGAAAGCCGGGGCACATTTCAAAGGAGTGTCGAGCAAAGGTGGTTCGGGATTCGGCATACTACAGAAAGAAATTGGAACTGGCAGAGAAAAGAGAGAATGGAATTGCTCTATTTGCTGAAGAGGAGTACTGGCTGGATTACTCCGACGATGAAGCTGACAAAGTTGAAACTGCTACTTTATGCTTTTTTGGAGATGATCAATCTGACAATGATGACGACTACTCAACTAATGCTGATAAGGTACCTTCTGAATTTGACTATAAATTCATATCTTCTCAGATGAATATCTTTATTACTGCCATTCATGATTTACGTTTAAAGTTATTATCTGAAAAGAATTTAAAGTTACAACGGGGTCACTGATGATGATGGAGAGGCGTTAGAGAAAGCTATGATCCTTCTCTCTCAGCATTATCAGAAAAAGTTCCATCATTGGTCGGGTTCAAACAATCTTCGCTTCACTTCCGGTTCAAGAGTCAAAGTGCCTGAGGCTAAAAAAGTTGATGCTTGTTTTAACTGTGGAAAGCTGGAGCACATTTCAAAGGAGTGTCGAGCAAAGGTGGTTCGGGATTCGGCATACTACAGAAAGAAACTGGAACTGGCAGAGAAAAGAGAGAATGGAACTGCTCTATTTGCTGAAGAGGAGTACTGGCTGGATCACTCCGACAATGAAGCTGACAAAGTTAAAACTGCTACTTTATGCTTTGTTGGAGATGATCAATCTGACAATGATGACGACTACTCAACTAATGCTGATGAGGTACCTTCTGAATTTGACTATAAATTCATATCTTCTCAGATGAATATCTTTATTACTGCCATTCATGATTTACGTTTAAAGTTATTATCTGAAAAGAATTTAAATTCTGAAAAGTCATATTTGATTGACAAATTGAAAATTTCTTTGAAAGATGAAAAATCTATTTTAGAAAATACAAAAGACATCTTTCAAAAGAAATTAGATGATTTGGAAATATCAAATAAGTCTTATCTTGAGTCTTTGTCCTCTATGACCAATTTAAAAGACAGTCTTTCGGATAAAATAAATAAATTAGAAGAAAAGTTATATCGAAGGAACCAATCTGAACAAACAATTTGTATGAATAAACCAAGGAGTGAGGAAGCTTTAAAAGAAAAATGGGGACTTGGTTTTAAAAATCCACATTGTTTAAACAATGCGATTGAAAAATCCCCAATTTTATATAAATACGATTATCTAACACTTGCTCAATATGCTCCTCAATTTAAAATTGATTGGATGAATGAGAAGCAAGTGTTAGAAATCGAAAATGAGAAAAGGACGAATAACAAGAAAAAGGAAATTCCTTTTGTTTATACATTTGAAAATGCCAAATATTTTCCTAATTCTAATCTTTTAGATAGGACTTTGAGCAAGTCATCGAAGCAGATTTGGAGAGCGAAGCGGATATTGGATGAATTTCAGATTGATGGGGATAGATGTATAGACAAACTTTATAAAAGTGATTCATTTGCTACTTGTAATAAAATTTCAAAATACTCTAGAAAGGAAATGATTCGAATTTCCAAACATGTCTCATCTTCTTCCTCTGATTCTAGTTCAGATGATTATGCTTTGTATTCATCTGATGACTGTGCTTATTTTTCTGATGATCTTTCTCGTGCTTTAACTGTCAAATCTAACAAATATTTCCCCATACGAACTGCAACTAACAAACATGGACCCAAATTCAAGTGGGTACCAAAATCTCAATCTGATTCTAAGTTGCAGGCACCATATGTTAAGGGGGAGTAAGAGAAAAATGGCTCTTGAATAACACAGTTCAAGACACGTATCTCAATGTCAAGATTATGGCTTCTAAGTACATCAGCTTAGAACCCGTGCTTCAAAGGCTATGATTTCTAGACATGATAGTCTAGGACTCGTTCTTCACTGTTCTAAGCTTCTGACTAATGAGAAACTGTGAGTACATCTACTATATTCTGCTTCATTTATATCTGATATTGATGTTGTTCCAGTTTTCTCAAATGTTTTTAAAAGAATATGAGAAAATTTATTTCAACTCCTGAATTTGTTCAACCCAATTTTTTCGAATCAGACACATATTCTTTATACATTATGTGGAAGATAATATTTTTGAATTATATTTTGTTTCAACTGAATATAGACTTGCCAATCAAATATTTCTATTTTTTAAATCTCGGCATGTTGTTTTAAAAGTTTAAACCTTTACAAATTTTATTCTATAAAGTAAAAGTTTTACAATTTTTCTTTCTTTTGAATAAAATGTGTGTATGGATAAATTTTCAAGTTGCTTTGTTTATATCAAAGTTTTATATGTTCAACTTTCAAGTCTAACAAAAGTCGAAAAGTCAGCAACATGTTTGTAGCTTTTGATATTGCTTTAAAGTTGTGTGATTCGGAATATTTATAGTTTACAATGCTTAGAAAACCTAAAAAATTGGAATTTTGGATCGTAATGAAAATATGGGCTAAGCACTTAGATGTAAAACCTTGTGTCATGTGGTCCCCTAAGGTCAATTGGTCTGGGAGTGATTGAACCCAAATCCTTCTATAGAATCAGATCGAAAGTCATGTTTTACTTGTATGAATGGGTTTAGGATGTGTCGATGTAGCCTTTCTGATCTGGGAAAGTAAGTTCTAAGGGGTGCTTGACAGCTAGTCCCCTAAGGCCAACTGGTCTGGGAGCGGCTGACCCAAATCCTGCAATAGGGTCAGATAGAAAGTTACGTTTACGACATGTTCTTTACTTAATAAACTTGTTGATTCAAAAAGATGCCAATGTGCAGAAGCTTAAAAGATGCCAAAGAGCACACTCATGTAAAGATGCCATAGTGCACAATGCTAAAAGATGCCAATAAGCACACATCTCATGATACTTGGTGATATGTTTAAGTTGCAATAAACCTGTAAATTTGTGAAAGTCTGAATTTTTGATGGATTAGTGTGATTACATGCAAAGTTCTCTATTATATTTTTAGAATTGCATTTTCTTGAAGCTAATCGGAGTTCACATGCGAGCACACTGAATAGATTGATGAAAGTTTTTTAAACTGAACATGTCTTAACTTGATATGCAATAAAACTTGGTTCTATATCCAAAAATATACATTTGATTTCATCTGATGGATTTTATTGTGATATTTTACTAAATAGAATTTTATTTGTTTCTGTTTAAATTTTTATATATTTAGTCGTTTCATAATACATATTCAGTATATTTTTCTTTCTACATTGATGTTTCAATTCTTGTGTTCTCACATTTTTTATAAATGGGTTTGTGCATTATTCAAGGGGGAGTGAAAAAGGAGAAATTTTTCTGAAAACATCATATATGTTTTTGAGGGGGAGTATCTGGTTTTCTACATGAATGCTAACTTGAATTGTCATATCTAGTGCATTTGTGTAGGGGGAGTCAAAGAGCTTAAAAAAAGGTAAAATTTTCTGTGATCAAGTCAGATTTGCGCCAACAGTTGGTCGCACAAACCTCACTTTGCGCCACCTTCGGCTAGCGCAAACCTCCCTTTGCGCCACCAGCGTGTCGCACAAACCTCCTCTATTTTTCCTTTACTTTGATTTTGCAGATCTTAAGTTGTCTCGTCTCCAACATTTGCATGACCAAGTTGATTCCGATCATCAAGGTCATGAGGGGGAGAAGTTAAGGAGATGTTAAAGAGACAAAGAGCTCCAAAGTTTATCTGTTGATCAAGATTCTACTGCTCAAGATTCTATTTTCTCAGTTATACTACATCTTTTGCTGTTCCTGCTCCGACTACCATTGTTCATTCAAGGTCATTTAAAAGAGGTGTGTCGTCTATAGCACAAGCTGGTGAATCAACTGTTCGTTCAAGTTTATTCCAATCTGGTCCAGTCTTGTCAAGGCAGCAAAGATAACTCAAACTGAAAGATGCTAAGAAGAAATTTTTTTCTTTAAAAGTCAGAAAGCTTTGCAAAGTCGCTAAGATTGTCCATGCTGATTTAGAAGATGGATTTTGAAGACCACAGCGCCAATGATTACTAAGGGGGAGATTGTTAAGTCTGATTTTATAGTAATCATTGTATTTATAGGCTTGGTCTTATACTGTACTTAGATAGGTTTTATCTGTTGTATCTGACCGGGTATTTATGTCCCTTTGGTCCTTGTTCCTTGTAAGAACTTCACGCACATCTATCATAGTTTACTCTTTGCGCTTCTATTGCTCTCTCTCTCTACTTTCTCTCTCTAGGATTTAGAGATCTTGGACTCACATCTTTCTTTAGCCCCACCACTACATGGGATAAGATTCCACCCAAAACTTTCATGAGACGGTTATTTCACAAAACTAGTACAGTGGTATGTGTATGCACTTTGGTTAAAATATCAAGTAATTTACGTCGTTCTCGAGTTCCAACCAAATCAACAATATGCTTTCCTCGCTTTAAAATGTTGGCTAAACACCATGACAGAAATTTCCAAATAAAACATGCATGCAAACTATACGCAACCAAATTTCCCGCACAAACCTCAGGGGAAAAACAATACAATAGGACGCCATTAAAATTACTATATTAAACCCACAAAATTATACGGAATAAAACTCTAAGTAAAACTCAAACACCAAATATTGGAAGATAACTCTTCGTCCAAAACTTTATCATATGTGGAGGAGATCCAATGTTAAAGTCATAAACTACAGTCACTTGTCCAAGACCTTAATCAACATCAAAATACACACATCGCAATATCCGAAATAGCGTTGGACCACAATAAAACAAGGAAAGTCCCAACAAAGTTTGCAACCTCATGCAATAAAATAATTTTATGCATCACATGGTGATTTGGAAACATGAGAAATAATCGATGCATTTTACTTCAAAAATAAATTTTGTGCATGAATTTGATCGGCACTCAACGTCTTAGAACCACGTTCCTCAATATCCTAGCCATTCTATCGTCATCCGGATGCCCATATATCTTAGGATAGTAATCGAGGATTTTATCAGTTCACCTTACAACTTCTCCTTGTATATCATCGGTTCCAAAAGTCTATGGTTCTAATCCAACCAATCATTCCAACCCGAAACGACTCACTTAATGCAATCACAATGCTTACTGTCACACTAAGTGACCAATACTAAGAGCATCAACTCCTCCTAACGGTTGCCCACTTAGAAAATCCTTCACTACCCCAAACGATCGTCACATCAAAGTAGTCCAAGTATACACACGTAATGTGTAGGTTCACCAATGGCCAGGTGTAATTATGAACGTATTGTACATGATCATTTTGCTACTCTCGACGTGATTCCGGTTCCTAGTACTCCATTAACCTCGAAACATCAAATCTTATGTGCCTAGTGGTGCAACTCTCTCTGTCTCTCTCAATCACTTAAATAACACTAGTTTGAGTCTAGGCATTCAAAATTAACACCTAATTCTCTCAAACTTAAGCTCTGATACCAACTTGTAACACCCTCAAATTTGGTAAGAGCAACTAATTTAAATTTTCATCAATACATCACGAGAAGGATAAAAATCCACTTTGTTATAAACATAACGTCCTATAATTAATCTCAACAACTAGAAACTCCAATAATATTCAAGAACTAAAATGGAGTAGGGTGCTACATAACCCCAATACAAGTCGCTCTTCACAAAACCTACGTGGAAGACTGTTAGCTCCATCTGCCAAGTTTAGAAGTGTTGAAAAATAGGCTAAGTATAGAAACTTCTGGTGTCTGCTCAAGATCGTCCAAATCACCACAGAGGATACAAAGCTCAGATGTTACTCCGCAGAAGACGTACCTGAGGTCAAACCTGATGATGATACTCAGATCACAGAGCCTCTGTGATCACTCACAGAGGCTCTGTGAAGGCTAACCTCTGGAGGTCAGTGTTGGAGTTATTCGCAAAGATGGTTCTAGACAAAACCACGTGCAGTTCACGTGATGCCTGCTATATGAAGATTTCGAAGATCGTTAATGGGTGTCCCACGATGTTTTACTTTCCATGTGGCATTCCTTTTATGGATTGTCAGATTTTGTCTTGTACTATTGTGTGCTCCCCTTCCTATATGAAGGGAGCACCTCCTGTTTTACAAAAAGCGAGCACACACAAGAAAGAAAGCAGTCTGTATAATCCTTGAGCATATTAGAACACACTTATGCATGTTCTTGGTGTTCTTGAGCAAGTTAATGAAGCATATGACTTAATGAAAACGTTGTTACTTATTGTGCTTTTCATACTATATGCTTGTGTGTTTACTACCTCTACAAACTTATCTTCACTACATATTGACACACTTCCGCACTCATATTTTTCATTTTACCACGTAGTGAGATAGTTAAACGAGTTTAGAACATAAATCCGGGATCAACAAAGACGTCGCAATCATGAGCACACAACTAGCACTTCTCTCTTCATAGTGCCACAAGAACTATTTCCAAACGAAGCCTGTTACACATGCCGACAAATAAAAAGGTTAGGCTAACGCCTAATTCAATTCAAATCATGATCTTTCAAAATTATTTACTTTAAATATGGAAGCGACTCGTTTTCCAAAAACATGCATCTTTAAAGACAACACTCCAATTCAAAACATTCTTTATAAACTAATGCAACCCAAAACTCACTCAAAACGTGAATATAATCGACTCCCAATTTAAGATACATGGATAAAGCACTGCATCCTAAAACACCCAAGCCGAGTGGGGCAAGATACACAACCCCTAAGTCATTTTCTAAACCCACATATGCAATAAGTCCGAAAACATGGAAACTAGGCCCAATACTTACGCGACCATAAAATGAAAGGAAACCAAGTATCAAACACATGGGGGTGACATACATCATTCAAACCTTAACATACATGGAGAAAGATCCAATATTAAGGCCCTCATCCACTGTCGACCACATAAAACCAATGATAATAAAGTAAGACATCAACATATAAGATACAGTTGGCCGACGACGGGGAGACCTGTATTGAGAGTGGAGGAACACAAAGGTATGCCACTCTTGCAACATTAATCGTATGACACCTCACGACCCTAAAAGCCCAAGTGTCGCTACGACTTCTTAACAAGTTACACCTTAAGAGACGGTTGACCATGATGAACATTACAAAGAACTCCATCCGGAAGTCCCGACACATTTAAAGACTACCTCCCAGGCATTACTTCAAGCGGCGGAGATCCTAGTGCCTACCTCCCAGGTAGCACCTCCAGACTCAACCCTCTAATGCCTACTTGTAAAGTTTCTGGTCGTAAAACATGGGTATCGGAGTTCAACCCCACAAATACCCCATTGACCATTCAAAACAGACTGACTTGCGTGCCTATGGATCCAATGCAACACAGTCTAACATCACATGACTACACAGGAATGACCAATGCCCTCGAGCATGTAATAAACATCAATATGCAACACGATGCATTAGTATGTAAACCATAACCAGGTTCTACACTGAACCAGTAAAACCGGACAAGTGTCCTCAAGATTCTTTTAAGTCAACACCGAGCTAAAACACTCAAAACCCTTTTTTAACCAACGATTAACTATCCCACAATTAAATAACGCAATCGACTCACGTCATGCAAGCACACTCCAAAATATGTGTGTAGACTCCAACACAGTTTAGATTGGGACAAATGGTTTTCCAAATGGATTTATACTCTTGGTTCTTTCAAAACATCCCATGACACAAAAATCAAACCTTATACCCAAACAAACACTAAAAGTGTATTTTCACCAAACGATTTCCATTTATGCAATAAGTCGTCTAAACACTTTAAAATGACTTATTTATCAAGATACCCAAAAATCCCAAACGTGGGTGTTTTGCAAAGTTTATAAAGTTAAATACTTCAATTAATCAACTCACCAAATGTCCCAACAAATGTTAATATCATGCAAAACATATAAACGCTTTAAAATGAACATTTTGGCATGTACAACGTTTTCACAAATCAACTTGAACTCACGTTGCTAGATTTAGGCTAAATCTAGATTTTTCCCCAACTTGAGCTCCTTGAAGAAACTTGAATCCACAAACAAAACCTTCCAAAAACCTATATTCACAAGTTTCCAACCATGAATATACTCATTCAACCATTAAGAATCAGTCCCCAAACATTTTACATTAAAATCCGCAACTTGACAAAAACCCTAATTTTGACCTAAATTCTCCAAACCATCAAACCCGAAATTTGTGAAACCAAACACTAGGAAATCATCAAGAGAGAATTTATATCTTATAATAAGGTTTAGAAATGGGAAGGATACACTTACCACTTAGGTTTTGATGAAAACCTAGAAAACTCTAAAATGGAGCATGAGGTTGAAGATGAAGATGGAGCCTCTTGATCCTAGCTTCCAATCCTTGTTGGATGATGGAGAAACACTTTGAACGCGTTAGATTTGGTGTCTTGGATGCATAAAATCTGAAGTTAGGGTTTGAGGGTCGATTTTTAGACAGAAGAGGGTGAAAGGGGTTTTAAGAATGAGAAGAGGTTGCTCAAAATCGGGTTTTAAAGTGACCAGGAGGCGTAGGCGATTGTGCCCAGAGAACTCTATCCAGGTCACTCTCACTTGGAGTGTACCATTGTGGTACCACCCCCCGCGACAGTGACAATTTTCACTGTCGCGGACACTATCGCCCCGCCTCCCCCGAGCTCCGAAATTTGACGTTTTCAACATCAAGACCCTAGACACTCTTAGGGACTTAGATAATGTTTTCCCAACATGAATTCCACCATTTACAAGTTGTAGAAACGTCCGGGTGACCTTTACCTACCGAAAATTACGGGTGTTACACTTTACGCATTCTTTTTGTTCTTTACTTAAAACTTTTATTGCTTCGCAAAGTAGTTTTGGATATCTTCTTACTTTTATCACTAGATAACTTGTTTTTTCTTGTTCTTTCTTTCCTTCTTTCTTCAATCTTCTTCTCTTTGGTACTGGAGTTTCAAAATCGTCATCTTCATCAATGACTTTTGTAACTTTTGCTTTCTTCCATTGTCTTTTTCTTTGGTACTGGACTTTGGTTCTTTATTTGTTTATAAACATTTGTTAATATAATTAATGAAACAACATTTTAATATAAATTGTTATCATTATTTATTATGGTTTACATACATAAAACAATTTGCTTTGTTTGCTCTTCTTGATTTTGTTTCTTGCTCACAAGCTTTATTCTTGTTTTTGTTGTCTTTGACCCTGTCTAACAAATTTTTATATGTAATGAATCAATGAAATTTATAAATTACTAAACCATATGTTTGTATTTTTACCTTCTTCAGGGTGATTGGTTTGAGCTGTAACTTGATGTGTTGTTGTCATTGTTGGTTCTTCATCACCTGTTAATATGCAACATATTCATATATGTAGCCTCCACATATTATAAATAAAAAATGAATGAACAAACATTCAACACATTCATATATGAACTATCGCGTATTCAACACATTCATATATGAACATTCATATATGAACTATCGAATATTCAACATTCATATATGAATGTTCCCATCTAAAAGACCCTAGATCTGCTAAAAAGTATCAAAATAAACGAAGAAAGATTCAACAAATTCATATATGAACTATCCAATATTCAACATTCATATATGAACTATCGAATATTCAACATTCATATATGGATGTTGCCATCTCAAAACCCTAGATCTGCTAAAAAGTATTAAAATAAACAAAGAAACATTCAACAAATTCATATATGAATTATCCAATACTCAATATTCATATATGAACTATCGAATATTCAACATTCATATATGGATGTTGTCATCTCAAAATCCTAGATCTGCTAAAAAGTACCAAAATAACCGAAGAAACATTCAACAAATTTATATATGAACTATCCAATAATCAATATTCATATATGAACAATCGAATATTCATATATGAACAATCGAATATTCAACATTCATATATGGATGTTGTCATCTCAAAACCCTAGATCTGCTAAAAGGTACCAAAATAACCGAAGAAACATTCACAAATTCATATATGAACTTTCCAATATTCAACATTCATATGAACTATCGAATATTCAACATTCATATATGAATGTTGTCATCTCAAAAACCCATATTCAACAAATATCACGAATTCAATTATGAACGAATATACCTGTAGTATTTTGTGTCTTCTTCTTCCTATTTATTTTTAGTTTTGGTAAGCCAACGGCGTTTTTCGCTGTAATCAAAAAACAAGACAACATTTGTGAACTTTGTTTAAACCCTAAAGTTTCTCTAAATGATTTCATCATCTCCTTAAACATAGATTCACTGTATATAACGATATTTTATGATAATCATTCAAACACTTTACAAAAAATATGTATAAATACCGTCTTTAACGATAGTTATCAATGTTTCATCTTCATTCATCTGATTTTCTTTGTTTGCTAGACTTTTGGATGGTTCTTCTTGAATATTTGCAGGATGCTTTCGTGTTTTCGCCATTAGTTTAGGTTTAAGATGAAGCATCTATGAATATTGTGATGTTTTTGGTGATGAATGAGAGATTTCGAGAGTATAATCTGGATAATTTCAACGTTTTTTGATGAAATAGCGTGATCAGTAGTCTGTGTAGTGTTATGATTCAGTTTCCGCCTATTTTGATTTACATGTACGTATTACCAAATTACCCTTTAACTGTCATATTTTTCTTATTGTGCGACCAAAATTATCCCGTGCTACACATTTAACCCCTCAAATAATGATCATTGATCATTTAAACCAAAGACCATGATCACTTCTTTATTTCTCATATATTTACTATTACTCAAATGAACTCTCCCTATATATATATATATATATATATATATATATATATATATATATATATATAAGTCGGTTCAAACGAGAAGGAATATAAACCATATAATTCATTAAATAAAAAAATACCATAATAAAAATTTGGAAAATGATTTCAAAAATTAGGATAATTATCATTTTAAATTAAATAAATCCTTAAAAATGTCATTATATTTTTTAGATTTAGTTATTCATAGTTGAATAATTATCATTCTCTCTCTCTCTCTCTCTATATATATATATATATATATATATATATATATATATAATTGATGAAAATTTCATTATATTGTTTTAGAGTTTTTCAATTTTTCAATTTTACTTAATTCATAATTTTTTTTTATCAACTTATATATATATATATATATAAATATTTTCTAGATACACTTATATAAAAAAATCATAATTTTCATCAAATATCACATGTGTTATCATCCATCAATATTCATACGTGGTAATTGTAGATATTTTTATTAATTATATGTGATTAGGTATATTTATATTTATAGATCTTTTTGTCGTGTAAATATTATCATATGTGATAATATGTCACTTATATTCAGATGTATATTATCATGTCATATGTACAAAAATTCAAATTATGGATCATATATGATATGTAATGAATCATATGTTAAACGAATCTAATCACATGTGATTCAAGACATAGATCCAAAAAATAGAGAAAAATGTTAAAAAAAGATAATGAATTGATTGTGGATATCACATGTGATATTTGATGAAAATTGTGAAATTTTTTTATCAAAATTTTATCTAGAGAAAAAATTACACAAACTTGATAAAAGAAATAATTAATTAATTAAAAATAAAAATAAATAAATCTAAAAGATATTATGTGATTTTTAAGGACTTGTCCAATTTAAAATGATAATTATCCTAATTTTTAAAATTATTTTTTATTTTTATTTATGATATTTTTTAATTAATGGATTATGTGGCGGATAATTCTTCGCGCCTTCTTGCAAATTAGTTTCATTCTCGCATTATTATCCTTCTCTCTCAATATATATATATATAGGGTCAGGTTCAGGGGAAAACCTCAAAAAAACGGAAAACTGAGGAACACCCTGGTAGCTTTTTATCTTGACAGTATGCACTTGTGCATACAAGTAATTTGTAACATACACAGGTGCATATGCACCAGGTGCATAAAAACAAAAAAAAATGAATTTACTTGTGCATACCGTCCAAATGAAAGGCTACCAGAGTGTTCCTTAATTTTCCATTTTTTGAGATTTTCCCCTAAACTTTCCTCTTTCTCTCTCTTTCTCTCTCTTTCTGTCTCTCTCTCTCTCTGTGTGTGTGTGTGTGTGTGTGTGTGTGTGTGTGTGAGTATATATATATATATAGGGGGCATTCAAGGGAGAACTCGGTTGTTTGTGATAACTGCGAGATCCAATGTGAGCCACATATTAAGGGATAAATTAGGAAATTATTAATTTTGTAATTTTATTTCAAATTTAAATTTTAGGCATTTTAGGTATTTTAAAAATATTATCTCTCCTCTCTTCTCTATCCTCTCTCATCTCTCCGACCTCCCTCCGGGATATTGTGATACCACCGGCCTCCTATGATACTAAGATGCACTGTGATATCAATCCAAACCCTAAACATCAAAATCAAACACACAATGATACTGATTATGATAAACCCAAACCCTAAAATCAAAATCAAACCCACAACGATACACATTGTGATACCCGTCATACTTTTATATGATACACACAAGCCCTAAAAATCAAAATCAAACCCACAATGATACATATTGTAACACCCTCAAATTTGATAAGAGCAACTAATTTAAATTTTCTATATGATATCAAGTAAAGGGTAAAACTTCTTCCTACAAATCAAAACTTGATATACCTCCAATTAAAATCATATAATCAACCTCAACAATTATCAACTCCAATATTATACAAAGACTAAACCGAAGTCGGGTGCTACTTAACCCCAATACAAGTTGCTCTTCACAAAACCGATGCGGAAGACTTCACCAAGTCACTCACTTCTTGAGCACATAACTAGCACTTCTCTCTTCACAGTGTCACTAGAACTATCCCAAATGAAGCTTGTTGCACATGCCGACAAATAAAAAGGGTTAGGCTAACGCCTAGTGATTTCAAAAGTTTACATGAATAAATATATCTTTAAAATGAATAAACTCCACTTAAAATCATAATCTTTCAAATATTTTACTTTAAACTTGGAGACGACTCTTTTCCAATATCATGTTTCTTCAAAGATGAGCACTTCATTACAAAGCATTCTTCCTAAAATGATGCAACCCAACACTCACACGCAACAAGAATGGGAATTGACTCCCAATTAACGTGAATAAAACGTTGTATCCCAAAACACCCAAGCACGGGTGGGGTAAAATGCTCAACCCATAAATCAAGGTTAATAACCCACATATACAATACGTCACCGAAAACACAGATACTAGGCCCAATAGTTACGTGACCATAAAATGGAAGGAATCCAAATATAAAAACGTGGGAATGACTTATTGCATTCAAACCTTAATATACGTGGAGGGAATCCAATAGTAAGGTCATCATTTACAGTCAACCACACAAGCCAAACGATAATAAAGTAAGGCTTTAATAATTACAATGTTATTGACCGACGATGGGGGAGACCCGTATCCGTTAAGAGTGGAGGAACACAAAAGTATGTCACTTTTGCAACGTTAATCGCATGACACCTCACGACATAAAAGCCCAAGTGTCCCTACGACTTCTTAACAAGTTTCACTTCAAGAGTCAGTTGACCTTGGTGAACATTACAATGAATTCCACCCCAAATGCCCGACACACTTAAATACTACCTCCGAGGCATTACTTCAAGCGGCGGAGGTCTTAGTGACTACCTCCCCGGTAGCACTTCAATACTCAACCCTCCTAGTCCCTACTTGAAAAGTTTTCGGTCGTAAAACGTGAGTCCCGGAGTCCAACCCCGCAATACCCAATTGACCATCAAAATCAGACTGACTTACGTGCCTATGTATCCAATGCAACACAGTCTAACATTACAAGACTACACAGGAATGATCAACGCACTCGAGCATGTAATTAACATCAATATGCAACAAGGTGCATTAGTATGTAAATCATTACTTGGCTCTACATTGAGCCATTAAAATCGTACAATTGTCTCCAAGACTCTTTTAAGTCAACACCGAGCTAAAGTGCTCCTAACCCCTTTTTGACCAACAAATAACGGTCCTCAAATAATAAAACGCAATTGACTCGCGTCATGCAAACACACGCTCCAAAATATATGAATAAACTCCAACAAAGTTTAGATTGGCACAGATTACTTTCCAAATGAATCATACCATTTATTCCTTCAAAAACGTCCCAAAACACAAAGTTAAGCATTTCTCCAAAACAAACGTTAAAAGTGATTTTTAACCAAATAATCTCCATTTATGCAATAAATCATCAAAACCCTTTCATTTATGACTTATTTATCAAAATGCCTAAAAGTCCCAAATATGGTGTTTCACAAGATTTATAGAATCTTATTTGTTCAAATAAAAATACTCATCAAAGATTTCAACATTTTATAATAATCATGTAAAACACATAAATACTCTAAAATAGACACTTTTGGCATGTACATCGTTTTCACAAATCAACTTGAACTCACCTTGCTAAATTTAGGCTAAATCTAGGTTTTACCCCAAAATGTGAGCCTCCTTTGATGAAGGTTTGAAACCTCCAAACAATCTCTCTAGATCTTAGATCCAACACCTCCACAAGGTTTCCTTCACCACAAACTTACCAAAATTACACCAAGGTCGAATGATGTGAGGAAGAGGATGAAAAAAATAAAACCCTAGTTTCCTAAAAGAGGATGAGGAGGTTACCTTGACCAAAGATACTTTGATCCACCCAATATCTTCAATCCTCTTCTCTTTCTACTCAGAAAGCTCTAAAAGTCGAGTCTCTAGGTCCAAGAATCGCCCAAATCGGACCTAGGGTGCCAAAGATATCACCAAATGAAGAATGACCCCTAATCCTCGACCTAAATCGACCAGACCACTCCCCGCGGTTTGGACCGCGGGTTGAGGTCGTGTGGCAGCCCGCGCGTGCCCCTTGTGTCGACCACAACGACTTGAGTGGCTTGTGCCGCGATTCTGGGCCGCGCACCAGGCCACGGGGCCACCTTTTTTCTGTTTCCCCTCCGTTTTCGCGGCCGATTCGATCCTCGATGGCTTCACTACAATGGGAAAGTAAAACCTTACTAAATCTCCATTTAATATGGTCATACGGTCACGATAATATGGGGTAAGGGTTTCCAATATCATGGGTGTTACAATCCTCCCAACCTTAAAGATGTTTCGTTCTCGAAATCTGACACCGACCAAACACCCAACGTCGTTTTTACAGGATTGATTGGTTCTCTATCCAAAAGGGATGCCTCAAAAATACCTTACCTCATATACGGAACCGATTACATCCCATTCAAGGTTGTAGATGTATTTATCATAACGTGCCATCACAAACTCGATTCCAAGGATCGATGTATCTTACCGATGTCGGGGTGAACATCGAGTCCTTAATAAATCATTTTTCTTAACATTAAGGTCTCGACTACCTCCCAACCTTAGGTTGCACTTAACACCTCATGTGTAGCTTACGATCCTAACTAACCACTTCCATCAAGGACACCCTAAGGTCTTTATCTTTTCTTTCTCCGCCGGGGCCACATGCCCCACCAGTCCCAACTTCTCCATCAATTAACGGGTGTACTCTCTCATCATCAAGTTTCCTTTCTTGAGAGACTGAAACTCTTCTTCGATACGATCCAAGGATCTCTCTCATTTCAGTATTCGTCCAGAATTTTCTTCTTAAACCCGGCCCAAGACAGTTGAGCCAAAACAGTAGGGGAGAGTGTGGAATTCGTGACATTCCACTATGTGAGTGTCGTATCTCGCAACATTTGGGAACCGAATCTCACTCTCTGATCTTCCTTGCAGTCAGATGAGTCAAAGACCTGTTTGATCCCTTGAATCAACTTCATTCAAGCAACAGGTTCTTCAGAGCAGGAGAACTCCGGTGGCTTGAAACATAGTAAGGACTTATACGACCAAGCTCTCTTGCCTTGCCTCACCTCAGTAATTATTGGTTCCTCAGTTCGGTTCACATGGCCCATACCACCGGATCCAATTACTTCAATGTTCTCCGTAACCGTCGCATTCCTTTGGTTACTCATATCCCGATCCTCAAACATCTTCAGAAGAGACTCTTGATATTTCTCCATTGCTTCATTCATCATCTGCATCAGATTGGACATCATATCAGATTGGGGAGTTACCTCCCGAACAACCGGGTTTGACGAAGCCAGGTCCACCCGTGGAACGATCTCAGGCCCTCCGCCTATCAATGGTTGATCAGCCGTGGAAGCGGTCGCCTCTCCACCATCCACACGTGTACGCGTTCTACCGCGCGTACTAACCATCTTTGATCTGCCACACATGACAAGGAGAGTAGTAAAAGAGAGATTAACATAATTAAGCACGAAGGGAAACGTACTACTACATTTACCAATTGTCATAACAACAGTAAACCAAGCACACTCACGTAAAACATCCTCATAATAACGTTAGCTAAGTAAAATTATGAACATATGATACGTAAGGGTTCCCGTTACCGTCACCACAACGCTTGATTAACATAATTTTCGTTGACTCTGCGACTAACCCATCTAATAATTTCTACCCAATCTCACAAATCATTTCTTAATAATCTTAGCTTTAGTCTAGACATCTTGCATTCATGCCTAGTTCACTTAAAATAGAGCTCTGATACCAACTTGTAACACCCTAAAATTTAGAGTAAATTTAAAATTTGAAATTTCGGCAATATGATGAATATAAATGGAGTAAACCACCCGAAACGGGTAAATGTGCAAAAGCGTGTACAAAAACCTGTGCATGAATAATATAATTGACAACAATCTAATCTAAACATTTTACATCTAGATTATATTAGTTGTCAATCTAAAATCCCAAAAGAATATAACTTTGCACACCTCGACTCCAAAGTATCTATCTCCCAAAAATTGCCTCAAAACGTTCCCACACTCTTCCCTCAAACCTTGGGCGACCCACCGCTATGGGAACCTGTTATACACGTCATTTGAGAAAAAGTGTTAGGCTTAACGCCTAGTGAGAACATACAGTTTATATAAATTATTTGGAAATAAATTAAATACGACAATAAGTAACCTTTCAAAGAATAACCACATATTGACCTTACGGTCCAAAATATATCTTATGATGACGGGGGAGACCCGGTTTTCCAAGGATTGTGGCGGAACACAAAAGTAGATCACTTTCCAAGTTATTGAGCTCACCATACTAGGATCAAGGCCACGAGCTCGCCGACTTGTACTCAGATATGGGGGAGGGCACCCAATGATCCTAATCATGCTTATTCGCTAGGATTTACATTTACGACCCACGACTAGTATCCGGTCCCACATAACTGTACCAAGTTGCCACCCTAGGGTCCAATGTCTCAACTAGCTACAAACGGGATTAACCCAAAAGTTAAGTCGATTCTATACCTATGGATCCATTAGTAATAGTCTATACTTGTCACAATTACATTTGTGACCAACTATAATCAAACATATAGTTCTTAGTACCAAAATTTCCCAAAAATGCATTTCTTTGTATGTATAACATCAAGTAAAACTCAATCCATTCAATAGCCACATAATGACCATTTTCCATTTTCTAACATAGACTTTTTTCAAAGTACTCTTCTCAAAATCATATCATTTTAAGTTGGTCATTGCCCAAACAACAATAACCCATTTATTTCTTCACAATGATTCATTTTACCAAGTAATCTCCTCCAAGTTATGAAAATCATAAGTATGACAAACTAAGTTTCTTCAAGCAACCCACCATAAATATTCATATGGAATCACATATTACATCACATATGGTAAAACTCTTTATTTTAGTAGAAATGATGAAAACTCTAAAAATCTCCAAAACCCTAGTTTAGGTCAAAACTTTTCAACAAGAGAATATAAGTAGGGAGATGATTAGGGGTTCAAAAATGTTATTTTAACATGTATAAAGTTTCTAAAAAGTAAGGATGAACTCACAATATGGGTTTTGTAGAAAACCCTAGAAATCCAAATATTCTTGAAGAAGGAGATAGAGGCTATGGATTTAATGAGATCCTAGACCTGATCTTAGGTTGATAATGAAAGCCTTGAGGAAGCTGGTGGTTGAGCCTCTTTAAGATGAATCAAAAGCGTACCCTAACCTAGTGTTCTTGTTGAGAGAATTAATGGAGAAGATAATATGAATTTATGAACAAAAGCTCTCAAAATCGGGTCTTAAGGGTACCCAGTCATCCGCGGACGATAGTGACACCGCGATTGTGCCATGGCACTATACCCGGGCACAATCGCCAAAGTTGTGTCGTAGCCTCCTAAGCTCGAACGATTGTGACAGGGCGATAGTGCCCATGTCACTCTCGCGTGTCACTCTCACAAATAGTGTACCGAGAGCTGAGCTAGGCTCGCGACTTTGCCCTGCGACCTTGCCATTGGCATTGTCGCCCAGGAGGTAGCGCCAGTGAAAAAATTACCGAAATATCCCCGAACCATTCGTGACCCGATACAAAACCAAGATAATTCAATTCTTATCTAATAAAACAAGATTAAAAGTCAAGAAAGGGTACAGAGACAAATTTTATTAACAAGAAACTTCGGGGTGTTACAACCGACCAAACACCCAACGTCGTATTTACGGGATTGATTGGTTCTCTATCCAAAAGGGATGCCTCAACAATACTTTGCCTCATATACGGAACCGATTACATCCATTCAAGGTTGTCACTGTATTTCTCATAACGAGTCGTCACAAACTCGATTCCAAGGTTCGATGTATCTTATCGATGACGGGGTGAACATCGAGTCCTTAATAAATCATTTTCCTTAACATTAAGGTCTCGGCTACCTCCCAACCTTAGGTTGAACTTAACACCTCATGAGTAGCTTACGATCCTAACTAACCACTTCCATCAAGGAAACCCTAAGGCGAACTTTACCTTTAAATACTTCTAATCTCCATTTATGGAATTACGTTATATTCTTTCCTTGCCTCCAAGAATACAAAAATCTTTGCAGAAGGGATCTAACCATCGCTTGCCCATACTTCTTTCAATTTCGAGTACTCGCAACCATGTTATCCTTACCTGAGTGGTGAAGGAATCTGTATAAACTTATTGAGTTGGTCACCCATTGTTGTTACAGAAACGGTACTTCCAATTCCGACACATCAAGGTCTCCTCAATAATCGATTTGTACTTAAAGTCTCCCTCGGCATTCTCACCAAATTTCTCCAATAATCATCCCCACCAAAGATTTATCGTCCTTTCCCTGACGAAATTCCTGACACTAGTTTGGTCTGGTCTAACCCACAATAAATTCGTGCCCCCAATGTGTGTCCCACAATCATTGCAAATCAAACAAGATGACAACTAATTCAATCAATTTCAATTATATTAATTCTCCAATTCGATTACAAAGAAGCTCTCAATATTTTCTCTCACTAAACTATGATACACGCATAACCTCTCTTAACCTAATGATTCTACAAATGAAAATCTATTTATACTAAGAATACACTTACAACACTAAACACTCACAATACTGAAATTTGACTTTTCTTTATTACAAAGACTTTGACTTAGGATGATAGTTGACTTGAGCACTTGACTTGACTTTTATCTTCAATCTCTATGATCTTGTATCCAACATATATTTGTGCATTAACAATCTCCCCCTTTGGATTCAAGATCATCTTCAAAAAGATAAACAATACAATCTCCCTCTTTATAGATTTCTTTCACTAATTTAATCTTCCCCTTTCGGATTAACAAAAGTTAACTTTCAGCATCATAGAACAATCTCCCCTTTTGTCTAAGCAACCTTCTAACTTACAGTAATCTTCCCAAAGTCTGTGAGTGTGTTCTTCAATAATCTATAACAATCTCCCTCAAAGGTTGTAGAAACCTCTTTCAGACTCCAGAAAGAAATTATATTCAGATTTAGCTCTCTTTTCTTCAGCAAATCAACTTCAAAGAAAATTTCAGTAACTTTCAACGAACATTCTGAATTCTTTAAACTTTTTCTTCCAATTCTGTACAATCTCTTCATAACTTTCATTCTTTGACAGAATATTGCAATAAACTTTCTCCAAATCATCTTTCTTGAAACAATTTCTCTTAAATTCCTTTCAGTTTCTTGATCAACTCCAAAACTGTTCTTCAACAAACATTTCTTGAAATTAACTTTTCCATTTCTTGAGTCTCTCCCCCTTTTTGATAATGTAGCACAAAAATCATCAAAAGTTCACCAAGAAATGTTAATAATCTTTTCTGACCAATGATCTGTATCACATGAGCCTCTGATCATCCGTCAATTCATAAAGTATTGTTGGTCCCGGAGGTGCTTAACAAGTTTGTAGAAGGGGGGGGGGGTTGAATACAAACACAAAATTTAAAGTTTAATAAATTGTTTATTGATAAATCAAACACAATTTACAAGTCTGTTGTGGAATAAGATTAAGTAGAACTCAATCTAAACAAACTTAAGAAAACACAAAGATAGTTGCACAAGAATATAGAGAATGGGGATTGGAGAATATAGAAAACAAAGGTTTCTATAAGATAGAAAGATGAAGGCTAGAGGTGAGCACTCTCTTCAAATGAAGAGGTAATCTTTCTATTTATACCTTATGCATTAAATGCATGGCAGGGCAATTTACACGTGTCCTTCATTGATTGGCTGAGAGAGTCTGACTTTGGGAGACATGCTTTCGGCCGTTTCATGAAAAGTGTAGTTGACAGAGTTGTTGTACGAATTATGGCAGAGACATGTCCGTTCTGATACATCGTACTGGTTGTGCAAGGTAAAACAAAAGAGACTTGAGTCATAAGCTAAATGATCATTGATCGCTGAATATCTCTTCCTTCAGAGATATAAAGAAGTTCAGCTATCGCTGAAGCTTTTTCTTAGGTTTCTTAGCGTATGAGTAGAGTCGTCTTTGCTTCACTGATATCCGCATCAGGTCACTAGTAGACTTGTCTTTGTTCAGCAGCTTCGTCTTTGATTCATCTATGAACATTTGTTGACGCGAAACTTGTCTTCAGGGATTACGTTAAATGTTTACATCAGAAACTATCAGCGATAACTGAACAGACTCAGTCTAATCGCTGATAGTGAAACACTAATACATATAAATGTTTACAAGAAAGACTATCAACGATAACTGAACAGACTCAGTCTGATCACTGATGGTGAAACACTAATACATATTATAACGTAATTTTCACTAACTATAGAAGAGGGTTGTTATCAAATCACTGAGAGAGTTTGGATCAACATTCTCCCCCTATTTGATAATGATAAAGTAACTGAAGAAAATTACTTTATAGTTCAAAATAAGGAATAATCAGGACTCATAACATACATGTCCCAATTACTATTTTGAGGGATCTTTTACAGTACTGATAGGGTTAAGTACATCACTGAAATTTTCATTAATTTAGAGATAGGATTACAAGATATGAAAATTACAAGTACAAGTGAGGAACTAACTACTGTAAGTTTAACTAATAGATTACAAGAAATAGGAAACTAATCTATCAGCTATCTAAAGAAGACTTAGGAGGATTGATCATATACTCAGGTATTTCTTCCCCTCTTTGCCTTCGTTCAGAAGATTCTTGACAAATGATTGCTTTGATTTGCTCAGCAGCAGAAGAGAAGTCACACCATAAGCACAAGAGATCCTTGAGATGACTGAGGGGATAGATAGGAATTTCAGATACTCTTTGGAATCTGAGTTGTTCCTCATCATCTCTGAAGAAGATTCCAAAAGGTTATTTGAGTACTTGTCATGCAATATATGGACCACCAGGAGGCAGGGATAGATCAAGTACTGAGAGATCAGGAGGAGGACCGAACAGATCTTCTCTTGAGAACTTTATGGAGGTTTCGTTTGTTATCACAGTGACATTTTCAGAAGAGGAGGAGACAGACTTTCTTTTTAGTTGCCTTGGCTTGGAAGGAAGAGTAGATGGCACCTTTAGGATGGCAGCGACTCTGTTGATGAGAGCATTATTTATCCCTTCAACATAGCCTCTGTAGATTGACTTGGATTTCTTCAGCGCATCTTTGAACTCTAGCCATTCCATGTAACCGTAGCTTTCCAGCTTTGAAACGAACATAGCCTTACAACTTCCATCCTCTCTGGTTATCTCTATTGTGATAGAAGTTTGGTCCTTCTTCTTTCTCCCTGAGATGACAACGAATACGATCTTCATTGGATCAGAGCGATAGTCGATTTTATGTTTGCACCATTTGACTGAGTTATCGCTGACCGCTAGTTCTTTTGAGCGCTCCTCTTCAATTTCTTTTAATAGAGCAGCCTGGACTTCCCCTGGTTTCTTTTTCAGCTTCTTGTCTTTGACTAGAGAGGACTGAACCTTGAGAGCTAGAGAGGCATCTCTATGATAATAGGCAATCATTTTCTCAGCCCTGACAGATTCTTCAATTTCAGCTTCAGTCAGGAAGTCTAGTTCTGTAGAAGTTGTTTGAAGAGGGACCTTCAGCCGTTGACTCTCTATATGAGAGATCATCTCTGTTCTTTTCTTCATCTCTTCTTCTGACCAGTGAGATGGTCTTGAGGGCCTTCCTGGATGGTGCATGGCTTCTTCTTCTTCATCTTCTTCATCAGCTGTAGAAGTTGGTATTATTGACTCATCAGCTATAGAAGCTGGGATTATTTGTAGTTCCTTACCTTTAAGCAGGGGAGAGAACTGTCTGGTCAGAAATAGATAAAAAAGGAGTTAGTGTTTGTTTGGGAAGAAGAGAGATAAAGGCTAGAAAGAGATAGAGGGTTTATAGAAAGATACAGGGACAAGTGCGAGGCATACCTGAGAAGGATTCTCCTAAGATAGTGAAACGTTAGTCAGGCTTCCCTCAGCAGCAGCACCCTTAGATCTGCTTTGGGAAGGGGCTCCTGAAGATGTTTCTTTACTCCCCCCTGTTGTGACAGCATCTTTCGAAGCTATCACTGATGATGTGGCAGCTGCAGAAAACCATAAAGATTGGTCTTCTTCATCGTCATCATCATCATCTTCTGGATGTTGCTCTTCATCTTGATCTTCATAAAGATCAAGATCTTCATTTTATTCATCCTCCTCCTCTTCTTCTTCTTGTATTAAGCCTTCGAAAGAAGATGGAAGGGCTTTGTCTGCAACCTTCTCCCCCTCAACATGAGAGGGAGGATCTTCCGGGAGAACCTCAGCAGCAGCTTCCTCTTTTTTTTCTTCAGAAACTTTCTCCCTCTCGTTGTCATTATCAGCGAGGGAGAGGATTTTAGGTGGAGAGGAAGGTTGTGCAGTGGTGAACTTGCGGACTTCAGCCTCCAGACTTTCTAAGCGTCCTTCAATCACAGGGATGTCTAAAGTAGCTTGATGAATGAATTCAACAGCTATGTTCAGTGAGGTGCGATCAGCCTCTGTGAAGGAAGGAAAAGTAGTCGGAGCTAGTGCATTCATCTTATCAAGGACTTGCTGTAGAAGAGTTGTGCAGGAATCGATCTTTGTAGATAACCCCTGGACATTGTTGTTTAGAGAATCGAAGCATCCCTGAAGAAGTTGAGTATCCTCCTTTACTTTGAAGAGCTCCTCCTGAAGAGCTGAGATTTGTGAGGCTTCATCTTTGGTAGAGCAGGTAGCTGTCAATTGCTTCAGCTCTTCACCAGCAGTATTGACGGCGCTGGTGGTTTGGTTGATGGAGGTGGTGAGAGAATCCACCTTAACACCTAAACTGTTGACATGAGAGTCAACAGTCGCCATATTAGGACCTGAAAGAAAAGTTAGCTTCTAAGTAACAGGCTTATATGAAGAGATGGGAGTTCTATTGGCGGATTTAGGTATATCTGATGGTTCAAACATCTTGAAAAATTGCATGTTTCTTTCAAAGTGTTAGTGTATTATTGTATACAAGATTTAATAGGAAAAGTCAAGTAAAGTAAAGTCAACAAAGTCAATGTTTAGTTTAGTCAATATGAGATTACTTAGTCATTAAGCTTGTGGTTTTAATCCTTGGTATAAATACCATGTTGCCTTGTAAATCATTAGGCTAGTGGATTGTACTCAAGATTGTTAGATATATGACATGAACGTTTTTCTCTCTACTCTCTCTCTAGAATCTTGACATTGTTATATCTTGTTTAGAGATTGATTGCTTGAATTGATTGGGAATTACATTTTCAATTGGTATCAGAGCACATCAAACAAATTCAGAAAGATTTCTTCACCAAATCAGATTCAGATTCTTGAAAATTTCAAGAAAATTGTTATTTTCGAAAATGTTACTGTTTGATCTTGATTTTTCATGTTTTTGTACGATTAAATCAAGAAATTGATTTGATTGTATACGTTTTATCATAAGGATCAACATTTGTTCAAATCACAATGTCAAATTCCAAGTCTAGATCAATCATTTTGATCAAATTGTTGATTTTTTGAAAAGTTGAAAACGAGCACTGTTTCTTGATTCAAATCGTTGATTTTTATGTTTTTAATGGAAATCGTGTTGATGGAAAAGTGTTATAATATGTTTTTCGAGCACACAGATGCATTTTGAGAATCAATTGCAGGTTTGAGAACGATTTGGAGTGATTTCGTGAACATATCTGTCAAAACGCGCAAGATCCAGAAAACGCGCAAGTTCATCGTTAGAACGCGCAAGCTTCATCGTTAGAACGCGCAAGTTGTTAAAACGCACAAGTCGCTAAAACGCGCAAGTTGAAGATTTGGTCTCAAACGCGCTAGTCAAAGTTAGCGAGTTTCTAAAACGCGCTAGTCGAAGTTAGCGACTTTCTAAAACGCGCTAGTCGAAGTTAGCGAGTTTCTAAAACGCGCAAGTCAAAGTCAGCGAGTTCCGTACATCTGCGAGTTTGTCTGCGAGTTCATCTGCGAGTTTGTCTACAAGTTATCATCTGCGAGTTTGCTAAACGCGCACGGTTCAGCTAGCGAGTTTTCTCGAAACAGTGTTTAGCGTGTTTAGTGATCTGCGAGTACAGTGACCTACGAGTTTCAAGACTTAGATTTTTTTTTCTGAAAATTAATTTTTTTTTGTGTGTGATCCAAGTTTGACTTTTTAGTCAACATTTCTGATTTGTTTGGGAACGATCATTTTTTTTCAAGCATTTCTTTCTAGAGAAAAATATCCCATACCCCCGCAAGGGCGTTGCCCCTTGACCCCATCCGCTAACCGGGTAGCGGAACCCCCGTGCTAAGTCTGCGGAGGGGGACATATTTTGATAGTGGTCATAATTTTCTGATTTTTGACGAACATTTTTTTTTGCTAATCTGTCAATATGCCTGTTACAGATGAGAGAGGAAATACCATTTTATCTGCAAGAGATATGGCTGTTTTGTACATGCCAGAAATACCAAAGATGGAAGCTGAATTAGACAAGCTGAAAAATCAGAATTCAAAGCTTCTAAATCAAATTCAGGAGTTGAAATTTAAATTGTCAAATTCTGATAAAACTCCTGTTTGTACAAAAGGTACTGATCATGCTAAATCCGATTGTGCAGGTATCATCAGTGCAAAAGAGAATGACATAAGAGAGAAAGAGAAAGAGATTAAAGAGAAATAGAACATCATTGATTTAAAATAAAATACAATTGTTACATGTGAGAAAGAATTAAAGTTAAAAGAGAGAAAAATTGTAAAACTTCAAAGCCAACTGAAGACGACTGAACAGAAATCATCAGATTTGCAAGATGAATCAGTCAAGCTTCAACAGAAGTTTAAGGCTTTTGAAGATAAGATATATGCTTTGGAGAAGAAGAATGCTGAACTGTCAAAAAGCATCCAAGCAGATAAGGAAAATTCAAATTTGGAGAAATCTTATACTCAAAAGATGTCTGAACTTTCCAAGAAAGCTAATCAAGAGAAGAAGGATTTAGAGCTTAGATGCCTTAAACTTTCAAAGCAAGTATCCGACTTTGAAAATATTTTGATAACTGAACGGGATACTTTTGCTAAGGAAAGAAAAGTTCTTGAAGATAAAAACACTGAACTTCCTAAGCAGATTTCTACTTTACAAGACTTGCTTGAAAAAGAAAGAAATATTTTCAAAGAAAAGAAGCAGTCTTTTGAGCAAGAAAAGAAATTATTTGAAAAGAAAAATGCTGGGATTTTCAAAGATATTTCTGAGAAAAACAAGAACTTGGAAACAGATTTTGAACAAGAACGTTCATATTTTGAATCTGAAATATCTAAGCTCACATCCAAATTATCTGTTCTATCATCAGATATTCTTAAAGAACAGATGGCTAGATCTGATTTGAAAATAAAGTGTGACACACTTACTTCTGAAAGAAACATTTTAGCTGCAAAGATGAAAGACTTAGAAGCTGCAAACGTCAATTTATCAGACAAGATTTCAGCTGATGTGATTAATCAATCACCTGTTGATCTTTCAACAGAATAAGTATGTTCTTTCAAAACAACTTCAAGTTCTATCCATGACAAAAATGTTTTGAAAAACAAAAGTGTCAAACCAATCATTGTCAAATCAAGTCAGATCAAACCATCAAATTTATTTTATGACAAATCTGTTGATGGTTCAGCGAGCTATTATGTAAAATCTATTGGAAAGAATTCTAAGAAAAATCAGATGGTCTGGAGAGTTAAAGATTCTTCTGAAGAGAAAAAGAAGGACAAAGCATTCAAATCCACATCAAATGCTAAAAAGAACAGTGTGCATAAAGGTAAATCTTTTGGTAATTCTGATATATATTACTCGACTAATCAACTGATCAGGATTGCTCAAAGTAAGATCTGTTGTTCTTACTGTGGAGAGAATGACTTCGTTCAAAAAGAATCTGCTCACAACTGGTACGGTTCTTATAGAATAACTTCTCAGAATTCTGGTTTTAAAAGATATACATCTAATGAGAAGTGGATTCCTAAATCTAACATACCAGGACCCAAATACTAGTGGGTACCAAAACCTGTTAAATCTGTTTCGCAGGTACTACAGGTATAGGGAGAGCAAGATGTTTGACTTCTGAGTAAATCAACTTAAGACTCGGATTTCAAAGTCAACGAACAATGGCTTTTGAACAAAACAGTTCAAAACCCGAATTTTAATGTAAAGACTGTGGCTTCTGATCACATGACAGATCAGGACCCGTTCTTTAATGTTAAGACATGGATATTTTGTAAATATCCAGGGGGAGCTTATCTGACCTAAATCATTCTATAATGATTTGAGGGGGAGCTTAAAAGGTAAGTATCTTCTGATCTAGATCTCTGATTGTTTGAAAGAGGAACAACTTTCAAGCATGAAAAACGTTTTCTGAAATGTTCAAACCACTTCTATATTCTCAAAAGATTTCATGAATTAAGAAGTGTGATTTTAAATGTTTTTTCATTATTGAGCTTTAATGTTTAACTGACCGTGTGTTTCCTAAGATCAATACTCGCGTATTATCTTGTCTATATACTGTAAAGTATTCACATACATCGATTCAGTACTTCATTTTAATCTGTTATTACCATGTCTCTAAACGAACCTATTTCTCGATGGTCATACCCCCGTTTGCTTTCAAGTGTTGTTGAGCATCTTTCATCATTTCAATATTTGTGCGTTCATTGCAAAATTGTTTATATTTGTTCATATAAACAAAATATCCAATTCTTTGATACCCTAAACCATCTTATTTGATCTGATTGATACATTGTCAGATTCTCAAAACAATTCTGTTGATTTCATTTCATTCTTCAATATCCTTGTTTTGAGAAATCTTCAAAGTTCAATTGCTCAAATCTCATCAGCATACATTTTGACAATGTCATCATACATTTTTGAGCTTAACTGCTAAAGTTAAATTGTTGAGCAACTATTCTTTTTAGGACTTACATGGGATTCATGTGTGAGCTTATAAGAACTTCCATGGATTCACGTAAAACAATGTTTCCTACCCAGGAAGTTATCCTTGAGTGATTGAGGGGTGAGGGGTCATAAATCAAAGAGTGGGGGAGATAACTCTAAGATTCTTCAACGACTTCAGAAACAACTTCAAAGTTCAAGACTGTCAGAGACAAAAGATTGAAGAATCAAGTGCTGAAGACTTATGTCAAATTTTTATTAAATCTTGAATACAAAGGGGGAGATTGTTAGTGTATTATTGTATACAAGATTTAATAGGAAAAGTCAAGTAAAGTAAAGTCAACAAAGTCAATGTTTAGTTTAGTCAATATGAGATTACTTAGTCATTAAGCTTGTGGTTTTAATCCTTGGTATAAATACCATGTTGCCTTGTAAATCATTAGGCTAGTGGATTGTACTCAAGATTGTTAGATATATGACATGAACGTTTTTCTCTGTACTCTCTCTCTAGAATCTTGACACTGTTATATCTTGTTTAGAGATTGATTGCTTGAATTGATTGGGAATTACATTTTCACAAAGGTTTGAGCATCAGGTCCTAGAAATGCAACGTGAGGTTGCTGCACGAGAGAAGGAGGGTCAGAGACCAAAGAAATAGAGGGATTAGAGACGGGGATAGAAGAAGTTGGGAGTTGGGTAGTTACCTCAGTTGGGACTGAGATGGGTGGTTGCGTCACTGATGATGTGACAGCGACCGAGATCTCTGGCACGGTTCATGATGTGATAGTTGAGGATGTCGAGGAGAGACCCACGAAATCATCCAAGGAAGTTTGTCGAGAAACTACCTCAGGTATTGAACTAGGGGTAATGGTCTCCTTAGTCAATTTGGCCTTCTTTGAAGTACCAGAAAGACTAGTGGATGGTCGTTTAGAAGTGGTTATAGCGGCAGGGTTAGCTGGAGAAGGAACCTCCGGCGCGGCCGCTGAAGATGAAGAATAGAGAGAGAGGCGAGAGCGTAGAGTAGAGATACTTACCTCGTTGTCGAGCGGTTTGACCTCCAATGAACGCTGACCCACTTTGGCGAAGGAGCCATCAGGAGTAGTGGGGTAAGAGTTGGCGTAGAGAAACTTCAGATATGCACAGATGAACCGTACATATGGGATCTTGGGATCCCTCGCCGTCTTCTCTATCTTTGACTTGAGATCGTCAAAGATAGCGGTGGCAAAGTTGAAGTTCTTTCCAGCAATGACTGAGTAAGCCATTTGGACTTGAACTTTGCTTGCCTGATCAAGTGAACCACTTTTCCCACTCATACACTGAATGAAGTGAGAAAAGATGAAATTCAGTTGAGAAGGCATGTTTGCCTTCTTGATGAGAGTCAGCTTCTTGTTGGGGATTGTGGAGCGGGGCTTGTTGTCCCAACAGTATTCCATATCATCTAGAAACTGGATGAGTTCAACATCAGTTGGCAGAGCATCAAATCCACTCATGGGTTTGTCAGGAAATCTGAGTGCCTTCCTCATGCTGAAAGTTGTCATCATGCCTGATCCTAAGTCAGTGCTGAAGGAGATAGCAGGAACCTGGTCACCTTTCTTGTTGGTGATAGAGGTCTCTTCAGCAGTAAACCAAAACTGTTGGAGAAGGGTTTTGGATAGTTTGGGATCAACAGTGAGGGCATAAGCAATATAGGATTGCTTTAGAAACCTGGCAGCTTCCACAAGGTGTGGGTATTTGATACCGTCGAAGTCCAAACGTCCAAGATGGTTGTTCTTGGGGACTTCAGAGTCAGAGAGAGCAAACTTGACTGTCTTTGAAGCAACGAGGCCTGATTGTGCCATTTCTGAATAAGGAAAGAAATGAGAATAGAAGGAAAGGATTAGAGTCTAAAAATAGAGAAGTTTTTACCAGTTTCTATTTGGAGAAAGAAACGTAGAAAAAACCAAAATATTTGAAGATTAAAACAGTGTTCTTAGTTGAAGAAGTAAGAACAATAAGAAAACCAAAGGTTTTGAAAGAATAAAATCAAAAAGAATGATTTTAGTGAATAGAAATCTTATAAAAATCCATAATGATGGATCATAAATAGGATTTAGTAACAAGATTTTAATAGAAAGAAGATCAAAATAACCTGTTAATCCTTAAGGAAGAAGATGCAAATGTTTTGAAAGAGGTTCTTGCAAATGCTTAAGAGAGTTCTTGTTCAATAAGATTTTCAGAAAGCGTAAAAGATAAGAATGAAAAGAAACATTCCTTTTATACGTATAGAGAGAGAGAGAGAGAGAGAGGCGGGAAAACAAATGTTCATCATGAGATGGACACGTCCCATGAAGTTGATTGGATAGAAGGGCAATGGACGAACGTGTCAGAAAAAAGGCATGTCGTGGATTGTCGGTTCAAATGACGTCATGAGGAGAGAGAAAACGTTTCATTTGTCCTTTTTTGAAATTATCTCTGAAGGAAAGTCAGAGATAGGTTTTTCTTTGAAAGAATCCCTGATAAAAATTCAGAGATTGATTTTTATTTCAGAAAGATCACTGAAGACAAATGTCAGTGATAGATTTTATTTCTCAAAAAGCTTTTAATCATTTGAAGAAAACTTCAGTGATCAAAGTTTTATTTTAAAACGTCTTACTGAATGAAGATTCAGTGATTGAGAGTAAGAGAACATACCTGAGATTCAGAAATTTATTCAGAGATTGAGTGATAAAGGGGAACTTATAATCACTGACATAATGCATGAACGATGAAAAGTTACTCTTCAAGATCAAGCATTCCAAGCTCATTGATGAGAAAGTTGAACCTTGTCTCATCAAGAGGTTTGGTAAACAAATCAGCTAGCTGATAGTCAGTGGGGGATAAAGTGAAGTTCAATATCATCATTCATCACATGATCTCTGATAAAATGATATCTGATCTCTATGTGTTTCGTCTTTGAATGAAGCACTGGATTGTTTGCTATAGCGATAGCACTAGTGCTGTCACAATAGATTGGAATCTTTGATAGCTGAAGGTCATAGTCTAATAGTTGATTTCTCATCCATAAGACCTTAGCACAACAGCTTCCAGCAGCTACATATTCAGCTTCAGCTGTGGAAGTGGACACTGAATTTTGCTTTTTGCTTATCCAGCTTACCAGTTTTCCTCCTAGGAGTTGACATCCACCAGTGGTGCTCTTTCTATCGAGTTTACAACCTGCAAAATCACTATCGGAATATCCAGTTAGATCGAACCCTGAGTCTTTGGGATACGAAAGACCGAGGTTAGGAGTCCCTTTGAGATATCTGAAAATTCGCTTAACAGCGATCAGATGGGATTCCTTTGGTTCAGATTGATAGCGTGCACATAAACAAGTAGAGTACATGATGTTAGGTCGGCTCGCTGTAAGATACAGCAGGGAGCCTATCATTCCTCTATAGGCAGTGACATTAACAGGTTTCCAGATGGATCTTTGTTAAGTGTTAGAGGAGGTGCCATAGGAGTCTTCATCGCTGAAGTTTGTGTTAAATCAAACTTCTTCAGCATGTCTTTAACATACTTAGTACCTTTGTCAGATTGTTTGATCTGAAGGCCATGAAAATATGTCAGCTCACCCATCATACTCATTTTGTATTCTTTCTTCATTCTTTCAGTGAAGCGAGTACATAGAGATGGGTTAGTAGAACCAAATATGATGTCATCGACATATATTTGTACAAGAATAATATGACCTTTTATCTTTCTGAAAAATAATGTATTATGAATTTTGCCACGTTCAAAATTTTCAGACATAAGAAAAGATGAGAGAGTGTCATACCAAGCACGAGGGGCTTGTTTTAGACCATAGAGAGCGTTATCCAATTTATAAACATAATTTGGATACTTAGGGTCATAGAACCCTGGAGGTTATTCTACATAGACTTCTTCATTCAACTTTCCATTGAGGAATGCTGATTTTACAACCATTTGATACACAATGAAGTCTTTGTAAACTGCATAATCTAGGAAGAGTTGAATTGCTTCGAGTCTAGCCACAGGGGCAAAGGTTTCATCATAGTTTATGCCTTCCTCTTGTTTGTATCCCTGAGCAACAAGTCGAGCCTTGTTGCGGGTTACAGTTCCATGTTCATCTAACTTGTTTCTAAACACCCATTTGGTGCCTATAACAGTTTTATCAGATGGTCTAGGAACGAGATTTCAAACTTTGTTGCGAGAGAACTCAGTCAGCTCTTCTTGCATAGCACTGACGCAGTTTGGATCTCTGAGTGCATCATCAGTCTTCTTTGGCTCTATTAAAAAAATAAAGTTGACAAAGAGACATATATTACCTGAACTTCGTCGTGTCTGAATACCTGTATCGAGATCACCAAGAATTTGATCTATAGGGTGATCTCTGGTCCATCGCTGAGCAGGAGCATGATCGCTCATTTCAGAGGTTGGATCAACAATGGGAATATTCACTGATGAAGAAGTTTGAGGTTCATCAGTGATTAGCTGTTGAGTGTCAGATAAACCATTGTTTTCTGAGAGGTGTTCAGACGAAGATGTATCTTATGGAAGTAAGGTCTTTAGAGGCTCTGCTGAGATCCATGAGTTGGATTCAACGTTAGGAGGGATGATGTTTGGATCATCATCAGCAGTTGTAGGATTTATGTGCTGATGGCTTGAGAAGAAAGGTTCTGTTTCTCTGTAATGAGAAAACATCCAAGCATTTAACTCTTCATTGTCAGCGATTGGTTTAGAGTTCGCTGAGCGAGTTTCATCAAAAGTGACATGAATTGTTTCTTCCACAAATTGTCTTCTCTTGTTGAAAACTCTGTAGGCTTTGGAGATGGAGGAATATCCTAGAAATATTCCATCATCAGCTTTTGGGTCGAACTTTCCAAGCTGATCTTTGTTGTTTAAAATAAAGTACAAACAACCAAAGATATGAAAAAAGTTGATAGAAGGCTTTCTTCCATGAAAAAGTTCATAAGCTGTCTTTCCAAATCGATTTACTATCAGCGATCTGTTTTGAGAAAAACATGCAGTGTTTACAGCTTCAGCCCAAAATTGAGTAGGGAGTTGAGAATTGCTGAGCATTGATCTAGCAGCTTCAATGATCATTATGTTTCTTCTTTCAGCGACTCCGTTTTGCTGAGGTGTTCTTACTGAAGAGAAGTTATGAGAGATTCCCTTGTTCTCAAAGAAATTGTTCAGAGAACTGTTTTTGAATTCAGTTCCATGATCACTTCTTATTGAACGAACAGTGAGATTATTCAGCACTTCCATCTTTTTAACAAAAGATATTAGTTCTTCTGGAGTATCACTCTTGCAGCGAAGAAAGATAACCCAGGTGTAGCGAGAGTATTCATCTACAATGACAAGCGTATATTTCTTTCCAGCTATTGATTGGATGTTGACAAGGCCAAACAAATCCATATTCAAGAGTTGAAGAGGACTTGTCATTGAGGAAACTTGTTTCGACTTGAAACTAGCTTTTGTCTGTTTTCCTCTTTCACATGCTGAGCATAGAGATTCTTTAGCATATGAGTGCTGAGGAAGACCAGAAACCAGTTCCTTAGAAAAGAGAGAATTCAGGGTTTTGAAATTTAGATGAGAGAGCCTTTTGTGCCATAGTCAGTTGACATCAGAAGAGGCTTTAGAGAGAAAACATACGTTTTCAGTGGTAGTAGAGTTCATATCTATTACATAGACATTTTCTTTACGATAACCACTAAGAGCAAGTTTTCCTTTTTCATTCACCACTGAACATGCTTTCTTGGAAAAGCGAACTTCATAGTCTTTATCACATAGCTGACTGATGCTCAGAAGGTTGTGCTTCAGTCCATCTACATAAGCGACTCTTCTGAAGGTAGTTGTCCCATTGATGAGGACACAAAACCCTCAGGTATATCCTTTTCCATTTCCACCAAAGGTCACAGAGGGACCTTTCTCTTCGTTGTATTCAGTGAGCAGGTCTTTTTGTCCTGTCATATGACGAGAGCATCCACTATCGAGATACCAGATACCCTTTGAACCCTGCAAACATAAGGAAGATTAAGCTTTGTTTGGTACCCACTTTTCAATGGGTCCTTTAGGGTTAGTGGAGATGGAAGGTTCAGTAATCTTCACAGCAGATGAAGATTCAGCTTCAGTGGTAATCTTCACTTTGGTTAATTTCATAACCTTAGTGGTATTCTTCACCTTGGTAGATTTTTCAGCTTTGATGACCTTCTCAGCCTTGGAGGCATTCATCTTCACTTTAGTTGTTTTATCAGCTTTAGTGGTAGTTGGACATTTGCTTGCAATATGGTCAGTAAATCCACAATGATAGCATTTTCTATATTTGAAAGTGGTTTTAGGACCAGAAGTATAAGGTTTTGAGAATTTAAGATGAGCGGGTCCAACTCCAAGAATGCTTTTCTCATGAGATCTAGGAGGAATTTTTATTTCTTCAGATCTCTTAGGCTTAAGATCAATCTTTAGCTTTGGAGGACAGAGATCAAAGATTTCTATCACGGAGCTAGACGTTTGATTCGCTGAAGGTTTAGAAGGAACTTTCAGTTTTGCTTTCTTGGTAGCCTTCTGAGGATGGAGAATGGATTTTCCTTTATCCGCAGACTTAGAGCCTTTGGATTTTTCCTCAGGGATAGGATTAGAAGAAGAAGGATAAAACTGATTATAAGAAGTGTCAGAGATATAAGTGACAAACGTTCCAAACTTAAGCATGGAACAGTCTTCTTTAGGCTCATCCTGTGGTTTCCAAAAACCAAGACCGGTTTTATCACCGCCAGGAGTTTGAGCGGTTATTATCTCAATGATCTTTGTTGAGGAATTGCACCATTTTTCAACAGTAACCTTTTCTGCTTTTAGAGCAGCGATGGCTTGTTCGCGTTCTATGTTGATGATTTTATTTACAACAACTTGATCTTTCAAACTTTCCTCTAAAAGAGTTAGTTCTCTGATCTTTTCATGGCATTTTTCCAGCTGTTCGGTTAAATCATTGTTTTTGCTTTCAACTAGAGATTTGCCGTTTAGAGCATTATAAAGATCAATCGTCAACACATAAACTGCGCGACTTCTCTCTGATTCAGGAAGAGAGGGATTAGTAGAGATAGATACCTGAGATGATATATAGCTCATAGAAGTTTCAGTTGGTTCTTCCACTTCTTCTTTAATCTCAGCCATGAGGCAAAGATTAGCGACTTCTTGTTCATCAGAACTTGATTCTTCTGATTCAGCCCAGTCATATTCTTCAGTGATGAGACCTTTACCTTTTCGCTTGTAGTTTTTCAACTTTTGATATTTCTCCTTCAACTTAAGGTATTTGTCATCGCTGGATCTTCTAGAGGTAGAAGGTTTGAAGACTTTCTTCGACCTGCACTCACTTGCAAATTGTCCAATCTTTTCACAGTTAAAGCAAGTAGCAGTAGCCTTATCAACAAGGGTTGATTTTGTCTTGTCAGTGAGGGAAAGAGGCTTATTTCTTCAAAAATTGTTCTTTCTTGCAAATCTCTTAAAAGAGTTTGTCAAGAGTGCTAAGGACTCATCAACCTCTGAAAGATCAGTGTCTGATAGATCCTCAGATTCAGAATCTAACTCAGTGATGGTGAGAGTAGATCGCTGAGATGGAATTATCTTTGAAGAGACTAAAGCAACAGGGGTGCTTTTGGAGTCTTTAGAATCTTTTATAAGATTCTTCTTTAAGAGATTTGATTGCTCATAGTTAAGCAATATTCCATACAAGGTGCTGAGAGAAAGATAATTTAAGTCTTTTGTCAGCTTGAGACATATTGAATAACAGTCCCAGCATTCAGGAAGACATTCTAAGAATTTTGTTAGGACCTTAGAATTAGAATAGGTCCTGCCAACGGTTCTTAGATCAATGATTAAGCAGTTAAACTGCTGATGAACATCAAAGAGAGATTCATTCTTACCAGCGATGAAACTTTCATACTGTCTTACCAAGTTAATATTTCGAGTCTCTTGGATTTTAGTGGTGCCTTCATATTGAACACATATGGTTTCCCACATTTCTTTAGAAGTTTTAAGATGCATGATGGAATGGAAAACTTCATCAGGCAGAGCCATTGAGATAATGGTCTTTGCCCTTGCATCGATACCAACCTTCTTTTTGTCTTCATCACTCCATTGTCTGATTTCCTTAGCAATATAGCGTTCAGGAATAAAAGGAGTGGTGGCAGTAGATGGAACGACTGCTATGATTTGGACAGGTTCATAGGGTCCGTTTGCTACGTACTCAGGTATAGTGGGATCTGCACCTTCAAGAAATAGCATCATTCAATTTTTCCAGAAAGAGAAGTTATCTCTGCTAAATCGAGGAGGTTTAGAAAGTGAACCATTATCATAGTAGTTTGTGTTTGTGTTAAGTGCCATATTAGAATAGCAAGGAAGAGAATAAAGCAAGATCTTGTTTATCAGATTAAACAGTCTGCTCTAATACCACTTGTTGGTCCCGGGGGTGCTTAACAAGTTTGTAGAAGGGGGGAGGGGTTGAATACAAACACATAATTTAAAGTTTAATAAATTGTTTATTGATAAATCAATCACAATTTACAAGTCTGTTGCGGAATAAGATTAAGTAGAACTCAATCTAAATAAACTTAAGAAAACACTAAGATGGTTGCACAAGAATATAGAGAATAGGGATTGGAGAATATAGAAAACAAAGGTTTCTATAAGATAGAAAGATGAAGGCTAGAGGTGAGCACTCTCTTCAGATGAAGAGGTAATCTTTCTATTTATACCCTATGCATTAAATGCATGGCAGGGCACTTTACATGTGTCCTTCATTGATTGGCTGAGAGAGTCTGACTTTGGGAGACATGCTTTCGGCCGTATCATGAACAGTGTAGTTGACAGAGTTGTTGTACGAATTGTGGCTGAGACATGTTCGTTCTGATACATAAGGTAAGACAAAAGAGACTTGAGGCATAAGTTAAATGATCATTGATCGCTGAATATCTCTTCCTTCAGAGATATAAAGAAGTTCAGCTATCGCTGAAGCTTTTCCTCAGGTTTCTTCGCGTATGAATAGAGTCGTCTTTGCTTCACTGATATCCGCATCAGGTCACTAGTAGACTTGTCTTTGTTCAGCAGCTTCGTCTTCGATTCAGCTATGAACATCTATTGACGTGAAACTGTTCTTCAGGGATTACGTTAAATGTTTACATCAGAAACTATCAGCGATAACTGAACAGACTTAGTCTGATCGCTGATGGTGAAATACTAATACATATTAAAACGTAATTTTCACTAAGTATAGAAGAGGGTCGTTATCAAATCACTGAGAGAGTTTGGATCAACAAGTATTCATCTGAATCTTTTCAAATTCAGACAAATATGAATGTAACACCTTAATCAACAAATGAATCAGTTAATAATGCCTGTCAGCAGCACAAAGCTAGTGAGCTTTTTGATGTTCAGTCCCCCAGGTCCTCCATTCAATCATCGAATAACACAAGTTTATTCTATGAACGTTTAGACAGAAAAACAAATTCTCTGTGTGTTCGTGCTTGTGTATGAAAGAATTAAGCATGATGATTGCTTTATCAATTAGGCTCAAAATGTGTAAACCATTGAGACAACAATAGTATTACACAGACTCAATAGTGCATGATCGAAGTGCAAAGGTGAGGCAGACTTCCTTCTTTTTCAATATCCAGATTTTCCAAATAAAAATCAGATAGATTATGTGTTGCATCCCCAAGAAAATTGAAACATCTCTTTGTTAAGAAAAAGATGAGTAGCTGGTGGGGTTAAGTCAAGAGTTGGCATGGGCTAGTTGCCTGTTTCAATGATGTTTACGAAGAATTGTGAAACAACAGTAATGTGGTTGCCCGACTCAGAAAAAGTTAGTGCAAAGTTTGATATTGTTTTACTCTGATATCTCACCCTCTTTCTTTTTAACATTGAGATCACTTCTAACAAAAATTTCTTTACATTTTATTCAGCACACATACCCACACTCAGATATTTTGACTCCTCGCCTCTCGATCACTCAAGAATAACTTCTTGGGTAGGAAACACTGGTTAATGTGAATCCATAGAAGTTCTGTTAAGATCACACAATTCCCATGTAATTGTCCTATAAGCAAAATGTTGCTCAAATGGTTTAACTTTTTCAATTAAAGCACATAATGAAATACATGTCAGATAAATGTATGCTCATGAATGTAATCATGAAGATTTGAGCATTTTAATCATGAAAGATGTTCCAAAAACAGGTATATTGAATAAATGAAATGAATACAAGAAACTTATTTGAAAATCTGATCTTGTATGATAAGATCAAATATGAATGATTTATCAATTAAGGTTTAGGTCATGAAAATTTGGACATTGTCTATACGAATCAAATATAGACATTCTTGAAAGAAACGTTTTGAACCAAATTGCGCTCAAATATCAATGAAGTTCAAACGGGGTGTCTTACCATCAAAAATTATGTTCAATTTTGAGACATGGTAAGAACTTAGTCAACAAATATACTAAACCGGTGTGTATGAATACTTTACAGTATATGGAAAATATAATTCACAAGTATTTATCTTTGGAAACACACGGTTTGTTTAGCAATGAAGCACATAATATGAAAAAAAATTAAAATCACACTTCTGTATTCATGAAATCTATTTAAGAATTAAGAATTGGTTTGAACATTTAAGAACATGTTTTCATTTATGAAAGTCGTCCTTCTTTCAAACATGTATGAGATTAAGGTTAGAATAATCCTTACGCTCTGCTTAAATCTCATAAAGTCAGCTCCAAAGTCATATTGGATATTATCATGTAAGCTACCCCTCAAAATCTGCATTTAGTCAAAAAGTCGTCAAAGTACGAAGTCTTATTGACAAAATTTATTGAAAAATAAAAGACATGAAAGCAGTAAAACATTTTAAGAACGAGTTATGATCAGATGTAATCAGAAATCAATTACTCCCCCTGAAATATTGTATTCACAATATTTAACAACAGGAAAAATATGTACTCACCCTTGAAGGTTGATCACCTCATTTATGCATCGGAGTATCATATCTTTTGATCATTGAAGAACAAGTCCTAAATTGTTTTGTTTAGAAGTCAAACTTCGTATCATTTAAGAACGGGTCTTGAACTGTGTTATCCAAGAGCCACTATTCATTGAAGTATGGGTTCTAAATTGTTGTATTCATAAGCCTAAGTTCTTTTACTCCCCCTTGACTTGGGGTGCCTGCAACACAGATGAATCTTTTGGCTTTGGTACCCACTGGTATTTGGTCCATGTATGTTAGTTGCGGTTCTATTAGGAGTAATACAATAAAAACCATACCAGTAATGATCATAAGCTTTATGAGCAAAATCATTTGCACGACAGTAAGAACAATAACTCTTCTTATGAGCTAACCTGAGTAATTGATTTCTCGAATAAACATGATCAAGTTTACCTTTTCTCACATTGTTCTTCCTGGCATGTGATGTATGCACAAATGATTTCTTACCATTCTTCTTATCATCCTTCTCATCAGAAGATGGTTTGACCTTCCATATCAACTTCTCTTCTCCATACCTTCTTCTTCTATATGTACCATAACCATCCACATTCCTATAATAGAAAATGTTAGTAGTACGAATCTAATCATATGAATTAACTGACCTCTTTGTAGAAATAGTTTTATCATGTGAACTTGACGCTGTCTCATCTCTAGGGGTTTTAAGAATGGAATATAGAGTCTTTTGCTCAGTCACAACCACCTTAGAGACAACTTCTTCAAGCTCTTTTATCTTGGAAGATAAACAGTTCCTTTCTATCGTGAGTAGATCAATTTTCTTCAGGAATTCAGACTTCGTATTTTGCTCTTTCATGGCACTTGTAGATAGTTCAGATAATGTCTGTGTAAGCTTCCTAATCTCTTACTCAAAAATCTTTCTTTCTTCATCAAAATCTTTCTCAACATTCTTACTCTGACCAGATATTTGTTTGAAAATTCCAACATTTTTCTATTCAATTACCTTCTTCTCTTTTGCAAATTTATCTCTTTCAATGATGATTACTTTCTCAAAATCAGTCACTTGTTGAGAAAGTTTTGCACATTTAAGTTCGACAACTTTCTTCTTTTCAAATATTTTTCTTGAAAATTCAGAGAATTTCTTTGCAAACATTTGCTTTTCACTTTCAAAACCTTTCTTCTCTTTTTCAAATACATCTCTGTCTTTGGAAATATTCTGTTCCAATTTTGAAATCTGCTTTTTCAGCTCTGCATTTTCACTTTCAAACTTAGAGATGTTCTTCTTTAGAATACCATTCTCAGTCTCCAATACTCTTTCTTTTGATGTCACCTTTGGCCCTAACATCATCTTTTCAAGTTGATCCCATAACTCCTTCCTTGTAGCATTGTAGCTATCTATTTTGACAGAAATTTCATTGGAAATTCCTTGCAGTATGAGAATTCTGGACAATCTGTCAGCTTTTTGCCTTTTCTTTTGTTCCTTAGAATATTCTTCTACCGGCAATGGATATTCTTCATCATCTATTCCTGTAGAAATAATCTTAGTTAGAGGTTTCATCACTCCTTTCAGAGACAATCTGATATATTTACCCAGATCATTTCAGGCAATGAAGTTCAGGAATCTATCTTTCTATTGTTCGTATTCTCCATTAAACAGGACTGGTGGCTTTACATCCGTACCGATTGCAAGAGCCTCTCTGGAAGTCATCTTTAACAATGCACTGTTTTGAACTGGTCGTCAAAATATTCAGAAATAAACTTGACTTCTGAAAGTCAAACTTGGTCAAATCTGAAAAACTCAGAAAATTCTATAAGTACAAAACTCGCAGAACAAAGAAGTCAACTTCGCCTGCGCATTCGAGGTTCGTGCACACTAAAGGATGCGTGAACAAGATTCGCGCAAATAGAGATGTGTGAGATCTGAGTTCGTGCACACTGATACGTGCGCGTTTCTACTTCGCGCAAACAACAACTTGCGAGTTCTTGAGAATGTTACTTCGCGCAATGCGGCTGCGCGTTCTACACTTAGAAAAATTTTCGACTATTAACTTCGCGCAAAATCAACTTCTCGCAGATGATCAACTTCGCGCAAGACAAAGTAATCATTCAACACAAACACACAAACAATGACTTACGAGTTTCTACTTCTCGCACAACAAGTCTTGTGTGTTCTTCATTCTTTTGTGAGTTTAACCTTTTGTGTGTTCTTCCTTATGATGTTTGTGTGTTCCTCAGATCTAGAGAGTTCTTCAACTTATCGTTCAAAAACTCAATTTTCAACTGAAATCGATCCAAATCTTCACGAATTCCTTTGAAAATTTTCAGATTCACTATAGCTCAACCCACGAACATATTACAAACAAGGAATTTCAATCTAAAACACCAAAGATTACAACTCGATTAAAACTCAGTTTATAACAAAATCGAACAAAAATCCAACTAAAATCAAAATTCACACCAATACGTTGTGAATTTGATAAAACAGTACAAACAAAAAGTCTTCTAGAAGAAAAACCGAATACAACGATACTAAATTCAGATAAAAAAACACCACTGTAGCTTGAAAATCAAATCTGCGACAGAATATTGAGAGTTCTTGAAAAATCGACCAAAAATCTTGAATTAGACCATGATTTCTGAATTTATGTATGCTCTGATACCAATTGTGTTCCCACAATCAGTGCAAATCAAACAAGATGACAACGAATTCAATCAATTTCAACTCTATTAATTCTCCAATTAGATTACAAAGAAGCTCTCGATATTTTCTCTCACTACACTATGATACACGCATAACCTCTCTTAACCTAATGATTCTACAAACGAAAATCTATTTATACTAAGAATACACTTACAACACTAAACACTCACAATACTGAACTTTGACTTTTCTTTATTACAAAGACTTTGACTTAGCATGAGAGTTGACTTGAGCACTTGACTTGACTTTTATCTTCAATCTCTATGATCTTGTATCCAACATATATTTGTGCACTAACACCCAAGTTGACAGTAGCTCAACATCTGTAGATAGTGGATCACCCCAAACTCCATGGTTACACAACTCCCATAATGCATTCAAGCATCGGTTGTCAATCAGCGAAAACCTCGTTGCTTCTAGGATTACCAATGATTTTTCCCTAATTTCCATCATCTAATTTCCTTAAGGTTACCACTTAAGTTACGAACGCACAAGATTCATCGGGAATGCACTAAAGCACCCAAACGGGCATTGTACTCATAATCGAGTATCGACACCTATCCTCAAAACGATTATACTACAAACGTGGGTATACCACCACACATTTCATTCCAGACTTGCATTGAAGAATTTAAGTTGACACCTATCATGGCACTAAAATTCAAACAAACGGATCACCATATATTTCTTATTCCCGAAGACTCACCCAGATGGCACACATGCGACCCTTATATGATATCGGGAATCAACTCATCAATTCCTATCCAACCAAAAACAAACAACCACCAATGCTTAACCCGCAGTTTTACCGGAACCGAAAGATCACCACTTAATTAACTGGGAGAATTTATAAATCTAATACCTCAATTATTTATGCGTGCACCGATTCACAAAACTGAAATCCCAAAATTCAAAACTAACCACCAGTCAGTCAGTCACCCGATGCTTCAATTCCCAAGGACTCCTCTAGTCCCTATTTACAACTTGCTCTACAGAAGGGTTTAACTATATATCCTCGATTGAGTTCAAGGTTTTTCAAACTAATATGCCAATTTGAGATTTTATAAAACTTATAAATGCAAAAGTTGTATAGTGATAAGTCGTATGAATAAAAATCCACTACCGTATACTTGGTAGGTGTAAAAGTAGTCACAAGCATCACACATATAAAAATAGTTTCGAAAACATTTGATCACTACTCACGCTAATTAGACCACTACGGTCTTAGCATACATCAGTTTATTTCTCAAACTTAGTAAAACGATATATGCATGCGATTTGATTCAAATGTGGATAAATTTTAAATCAATTTCAAACTCCAGGCTAGATGAATAAAATACTCTTGACCAAATATAGTGGCTACGAAGCCATGCATACTAGCAAATCGATATAATGTGTTTCGTGAAACAATAATGATAAAACCGAAGATCAAAAAATGCTCAATGCATCAGTTAAACACGAACCATCCTAGGTTTTTCATAAGATTACTTATACCAAAAGTTTAAATCGACTCAGCCACTAAGTAGTGTACAACAAAGTATACTTGTATAAAACTCAAAAGTGAAATCACACGACTTTGAAACTCCAAAATAGCATATGGGGTAACATTCACCAACAAAACTCTCATGAAATAAATTCTCAATAAGCCATAAACTGACACGCACAATGAATCTAATATGCGCATTTCAAAGTTCACTCATACGTCACAACACGTCTTAAGATAACACTTCATAAAACTCAACAAAGTTCGCACGAAATAAATTTCCAAGAAAACACAGACGCCAAAACATGGAAATAACTCTTCATCCAACACCTTATCACATGTAAAGGAGATCCAATGTTAAAGTCAGAGGTCACAGTTACTTTTCCATGGTCCTAAACAACATCAAAATACGGGCATCACAACACCAAAAAATAGTGTTGAACAACAACGAGAATATAGAGTGTCTCAACAAGGTTTGCAACCACATGCAATAAAATAAGTTTATGCATGTTTAAAATCATGGTTTAAAATCTTGTGTGTGCTAAACATTTTTCCAAGACTTTGTAATATCATCCACATGATGCTTTTGGAAACATGAGAGATAATTGATGCAATTCATTTAGAAATAAATTCCGTGCATGAATTGGATCGACACTCAACGTCTCAAAACCACGCTCCCCAATTTCTAGTCACACTATCGTCATCTGGATGCTCAACATCTTAAGACAATAATTCAAGGATTTCATAGGTTCACGTTACAATTTCTCCTCGAATAATGTTGATTTCAAAAGTCTATGGTTCTAATCCAAACAATCATTCCGACCCGAAACGGTCCATTTAATGCAATCAACATACTTACTGTCACTCCAAGTGAAGAATGCTAAAATCATCAACCTCTTCTAACGGCTACCCACTTAGAAACTCATTCACTACCCCAACGATCGTCATATCCCAGTAGTCCAAGTATACCCATGTAACTCATAGGTTCACCATAACACTGGGCAGGTGCCATTATGAACGTACAGTACACGACCATCCTTTCTACCATCAACGTGATTCCCGTTCCTAACGACGCCATCATCCTCAAAACATCCTATCTTAAAGTGTCTATTGGTGCAATTCCCTCTCTCAATCACTTAAAAGAACATTAGTTTGAGTCTAGGCATTCCAAATCAACACCCAATTCTCTCAAACTTAAGCTCTGATACCAACTTGTAACACCCTCAAATTTGATAGAATCAACTAATTTAAAATTTCGATATGACATCCAGTAAAGGGTAAAACTTCTTCATACAAATCAAAACTTGATATACCTCTAATTAACATTCTATAATTAACCTCAACAATTATCAACCCCAATATTATACAAAGACTAAACCGAAGTCGGGTGCTACTTAACCCCAATACAAGTTGTTCTTCACAAAACCGATGTGGAAGACTTCACCAAGTCACTCACTTCTCGAGCACATAACTAGCACTTCTCTCTTCACATTGTCACTAGAATTATCCCAAACGAAGCATGTTGCATATGCCGACAAAAAAAAATGGTTAGGCTAACGCCTAGTGAGTTCAAGAGTTTTATATGAATACATATATCTTTAAAAGTAATAAACTCCACTTAAAATCATAATATTTCAAATGATTTACTTTAAACTTGGAGACGACTCTTTTCCAATATCATGCTTTTTAAAAGATGAACACTTCATTACAAAGCATTCTTTCTAAAATGATGCAACCCAACACTCACGTACAACGAGAATGAGAATTGACTCCCAATTAACGTGAATAAAACGTTGTATCCCAAAATACCCAAGCAGGGGTGGGGCAAAATGCTCAACCCATAAATCATGGTTAATAACCCACATATACAATACGTCACCGATAACACGAACACTAGGCCCAATACTTACGCGACCATAAAATGGAAGGAATCCAACTATCAAAACGTGGGAATGACTTATTTCATTCAAACCTTAATATACGTGGAGGGAATCCAATATTAAAGTCATCATTTACAGTCAACCACACAAGCCAAACGATAATAAAATAAGGCATTAAAAATTACAATGTTATTGGCCGACGATGGGGGAGACCCGTATCCGTTGAGAGTGGAGGAACGAAAAGTATGCCACTCTTGCAACGTCAATTGCATGACACCTCACGACATAAAAGCCCAAGTGTTCTTATGTTGATCCAAACTCTCTCAGTGATTTGATAACGACCCTTTTCTGTACTTAGTGAAAATTACGTTTGATATGTATTAGTGTTTCACCATCAGTGATCAGACTGAGTCTGTTCAGTTATCGCTGATAGTCTTTCTTATAAACATTTAATATGTATTAGTGTTTCACTATCAGTGATCAAACTGAGTCTGTTCAGTTATTGCTGATAGTTCTGATGTAAACAGTAACGTAATCCCTGAAGACAAGTCTCGCGTCAACTGATGTTCATAGCTGAATCGAAGACAAAGCTGCTAAACAAAGAGAAGTCTACTAATGACCTGATGCGGATATCAGTGAAGCGAAGACAACTCTACTTATACGCGAAGGAACATAAGGAAAGCTTCAGCGATCGCTGAACTCATGATATCTCTGAAGAAAGAGATATTCAGCGATTGAATGATCACAAAGCTTATACCCCAAGTTTCCATTTGTCTTACCTTGCACAACTCAGTACGACGTGTTAGACAGGACATGCCTCTGCCATAATTCGTACAACAACTCTGTCAACTACACTGTTCATGATCCGGCCGAAAGCATGTCTCCCAAAGTCAGACTTACAAAGCCAATCAGTGAATGCCACGTGTAAAGTTCCCTGTCATGCATTTAATGCATAGGGTATAAATAGGAAGTTCACCCCTCCATCTGAGGGTGTGCTCAACCCATGAACTCCAAATAGAAACCTTTGTTTTCTATAATCCCCCATTCTCTGAAATTCTTGTGCAACCATCTTAGTGTTTCTTAAGTTTGTTTAGATTGAGTCTGTCTTAATCTATTCCGCAACAAACATGTAAATTGTGTTTGATTTATCAATAAACAATTTATTAAACTTTAAATTTCTGTGTTTGTATTCAACCCCCCTTCTACAAACTTATTAAGCACCTCCGGGACCAACAAGTGGTATCGAAGCTAAACTGGGTTAGCGCTATGCAAGAAGAGCTGACTGAGTTTACTCTTAACAAAGTTTGGAATCTCGTTCCTAGACCATCTGATAAGACTGTTATAGGCACCAAATGGGTGTTTAGAAACAAGTTAGATGAACATGGAACAGTAACCCGTAACAAGGCTCGACTTGTTGCTCAGGGATACAGACAAGAGGAAGGCATAGACTATGATGAAACCTTTGCCCCTGTGGCTAGGCTCGAAGCAATTCGACTATTCTTAGCTTATGTAGTTTATAAAGACTTCATTGTGTATCAAATGGATGTAAAATCAGTGTTCCTCAATGGAAAGCTGAATGAAGAAGTCTATGTAGAACAACCTCCAGGGTTCTATGACCCTAAGTATCCAAATTATGTTTATAAATTGGATAAGGCTCTCTATGGTCTAAAACTGCCCCTCGTGCTTGGTATGACACTCTCTCATCTTTTCTTATCTCTGAAAATTTTGAACGTGGCAAGATTGATAATACGTTATTTTTCAGAAAAATAAAAGTCGTATTATTCTTGTACAAATATATGTCGATGACATCATATTTGGTTCTACTAACCCATCTCTGTGTACTCGCTTCGCTGAAAGAATGAAGAAAGAATACAAAATGAGTATGATGGGTGAGCTGACATATTTTCTTGGTCTTCAGATTAAACAATCTGACAAAGGTACTTTTATCAGCCAAGGTAAGTATGTTAAAGACATGCTGAAGAAGTTTGATCTTACACAAACTTCAGCGATGAAAACTCCTATGGCACCTCCCCTGAAACTTAACAAAGATCCATCTGGAAAACCTGTTAATGTCACTGCCTATAGAGGAATGATAGGCTCCCTGCTGTATCTTACAGCGAGCCGACCTGACATCATGTATTCTACTTGTTTATGTGCACGCTATCAATCTAAACCCAAGGAATCCCATCTGATCGTTGTTAAGCGAATTTTCAGATATCTGAAAGGAACTCCTAACCTCGGTCTTTGGTATCCCAAAGACTGAGGGTTCGATCTCACTAGTTATTCTGATAGTGATTTTGTAGGTTGTAAACTTGACAGAAAGAGTACCACTGGTGGATGTCAACTCCTAGGAGGAAAATTGGTAAGCTGGACAAGCAAAAAGCAAAGTTCAGTGTCCACGTCCACAGCTGAAGCTGAATACGTAGCCGTTGGAAGCTGTTGTTCTCAGATCTTATGGATGAGAAATCAACTATTAGACTATGACCTTCAACTATCAAAGATTCCAATCTATTGCCACAGCACTAGTGCTATCGCTATAGCAAATAATCCAGTGCTACATTCAAAGACGAAACACATAGAGATCAGATATCATTTTATTAGAGATCATGTGATGAACGGTGATATTGAACTTCATTTCATCCCTTCTGACTATCAGCTTGCTGATCTATTCACCAAACCTCTTGACGAGACAAGGTTCAACTTTCTCATCAGTGAGCTTGGAATGCTGAATCTCGAAGAATAATTCTTCAGCGTTCATGCATTGTGTCAGTAATCATAAGTTCCCCTTCTATCACTCTGATAAACATTCTGACTCTCAGGTATGTTCTCTCCATCCATACAACTGAATTTTCATTCAGTTAAGATGTTTTCAAAATATAAACTTTAATCACTGAACTTTCTTCAAATGATTAAAAGCTTTTTGAAAAATAAATTTATCACTGATATTTCTAGTCAGTGATACTTCTTAAAAGAAAATTCATCCCTATCTTTACCATCAGGGATACTTTCAAAAAGAAAAATCTTTCGCTGACTTTTCTTCAGCGATAATTTCAAAACGGGCAAATGAATAGTCTCTCTCTTCTATGACGTCATTTGAACCGACAATCCACGACATGCCTTTTTCTGACACGTTCGTCCGTTGCCCTTCCAACCAATCAACTTCGTGGGACGTGTCCATGTCATGATGAACATTTGTTTTCCCGCCTCTCACACTCTGTCTCCTTCTCTCACACGTATAAAAAGAATGTTTTTCCATTCTTATCATTTTACGCTTTCTGGAAATACTTTCAAGGCAAGAAAACTCTCTCAAAAGAATTCTAGCATTCTCAAGCATTTGCATCATCTCCTTCAAGATCAACAGGTTATTCTTGATCTTCTTATTCTACTTCTAAATCTTTTTACATAATACTCCATTTATGGACTTCCATTATGGGTTTGTAAGATTCTTTTTCTTAAAATCATCTTTCTTTTTGATTTTATTCATTCACAACCATTTTCTTTTGATTATCTTCATTCAAAATCTTTGGTTTTTCTTCTTGTTCCTATATCTTATACTCCATTCTATGTTTCTTTCCTAAAATAGAAACTGGGAAAACCTTCTTTATTTTTAGACTAAAACTTTTCTTCTATTCTTCTATCTATTCATATTCAGAATGTCTCAATCTGCACTTGTCGCCTCTAAGAACGTCAAGTTCGCCATCGCTGATTCTGAGCTTCCCAAAAACAATCATCTTGCTCGCCTTGACTTTGATGGTGTCAAATACCAACATCTGGTGGAAGCTGCAAAATTTCTGAAGCAATCCTGCATTGCTTATGCTATCACTGTGGATCCCCCACCTTCCAAAGCTCTTCTCCAACAATTCTGGTTTACCGCTGAAGAGACATCTCTCACCAACAAAAAGGGTGAAGTAGTTCCTGCTATCTTCTTCAGCACTGAACTTGGAACAGCGATGATGACAACCTTAGGGCTGAGGAAAGCTCTGCGATTTCCCGACAAACCCAGGAATGGATTCGACGCCTTACCCACTGATGCTGAACTCATCCAATTCCTGGATGCTATGGAATACTCTTGGGAACCCAAGCCAAGAACGACAATACCAAACAAGAAGTTGACTCTGGTGAAGTAGGCGCTCATGCCTTCTCAGCTAAACTACATCTTCTCTCACTTCATTCAGTGTATGAGTGGGAAGAGTGGGTCACTGGACCAGGCCAGCAAGATTCAGGTCCAAATGACTTACTCAGTGATCGCCGGAAGAAATTTCGACTACGCAACAGCTATCTTTGACGATCTAAGGTCAAAGATAGAGAAGACCGAGAGGGATCCTAAGATTCCCTATGTACGCTTCATCTGTGTGTACCTGAAGTTTCTATACCCTGCTACTTACCCCACCAACGCTGATGCTTCTTTTCCCAAAGTGGGTCAGCGATCCCTGGAGGTCAAGTCGCTCCCTAACGAGGTAAGTATCTCTGAACTTCGCTCCCGACTCTCTCTCCTCACTTCTTCGGTTTCAGCGTCCACGCAAGAAGGTTCCTTCTTTTGCTATCCCTGCCACTACCCCTTCCAAACGACCATCAACTGGCTCCCTTGGTCCTTCGAAGAAGGCCAAGGTGATTAAGGAGAAAGCTACCTCTAGCTCTATACCTAAGGATGTTTATCAACAAACTTCCTTGGATGCATTCGTGGGTCTCTCCTCCACATCCTCAACAATACCCACATCAACCGTGCCAGTGACTATGGTCGCTGTCACATCAACAATGACACCACCCATCATCTCAGCTCCTCCACAGCCTGAGGTGATCACAACGGTAACTACTTCTATCCTTACTTCTATCCCCATCTCTCATCCTTCTATTTCTTTGGTCTCTGAAGCATCTTCTACTTTTTCACAACCACATCTTGGACCCATAGGACCTGAACATCATTCTTTTGAGGAATCTATGCAATTCTACAAAATATTTGATAATTCAGGTACACCTATAACCTTAAACACTTCTCCCAACTCACCATATAAGCCTGTTTCTCAAAAACTAACTTATATTTCAGGTCCTAGTTTGGCGATTGTTGACACCAATGTCAATAGTTTGAGTACAAAGGTGGAGTCTCTGATTGCCTCTCTCAACAATACCACCAGCGCTATTCATACAGCTGGCGAAGTACTGAAGACGCTGACAGCTACATGCTCCTCCAAAGCTGACATCTCTCAAATCGCTACTCTCCAAGAAGCGATTGTCAAAGTCAGGGAAGACTCACAGCAACAGTTTGTAGCCCTAGCTACAAAGGTTGATTCCTGTGAAGTTCTTCTTCAGCAAATCCTGACTCACCAGAAGACACCAGCTCCGACTCCTACTCCCTCATTCACAGATAACGATTGTACCTCACTAGACATTGTCGTGGAGTTCATTCATCAGGCTACGTCAGATCTTCCTACGATTGAAGCCCGTCTGGACAGTTTGGAGACTGAAGTTCAGGTGTTGGCCGCTGCAAAAGCTTCATCTCCTTCAAAAGATCTCTCCCTCAATGATAATGACAAAGATGGGGAGAAAGCAGCTGAAGAAAATACGGAGTTCGAAGTTGCTGCTGAGGTCCATCTGGAAACTCCCTCTCAGGTTGAGGGGGAGATAGCTGCTGAAAAAGCCCCTCCTACCATCGATGAGTTAATCGATGAAGAGGAATAGGAGGATGATGAAGATGAAGCCCTTGATCTTGAAGATCAAGAGGAAGAACCTCATCACGATGATGATGATGATGATGATGATGATGATGAAGAAGATCAATCTCTATGGTGTTCTTCAGCCATCACTTCATCAGTGATAGCTTCGAAAGAAGTTATCAAAGCAGGGGGGAGCCACGGAACATCTTCAGGAACCCCTTCCCAAAGCAAAGGTGCTACTGCTGAGGGAAGCCTGAAGATGACTTCACTATCTGAGGAGAATCCTTCTTAGGTATGCCTTTCCCTCGTTCCCTTATCCTTCTATAAAAATCCCACCCCTGTTTCTTTCTAAGCCTTTATCTCTCCTCTCTAAAAATAATCTAACCTTTTTCATTTTCTGAACAGACAGTTCTCTCCCCTTCTTAAGGGAAAAGAGCTCCAAATAATCCCAGCTGCTGAAGCTGATGACCAGATAATCCCAATCTCTGTAAGAGAGATTGATGAAGAGGATGAAGAAGATGAGTCCCTGCAACACCCACGGAGGCCTTCTAGACCATTTCATTGGTCAGAGGAAGAGATGAAGAAAAGAACAAAGATGATCTCTCATCTGGAGAGTCAACGGCTGAAGATCCCCTCTCAATCAACACATCTAGAGTTCCTGACTGAAGATGAAATTGAAGAATACGTCAGGGCTGCAAAGCTGATCGCTGACTGTCAAAGAGATGCCACTCTGGCTCTCAAAATTCAGTCTTCTCAAGTCAAAGACAAGAAACTGAAGAAGAAACCAGTTGAAGTCCAGGCTGCTCTATTAAAAGAAATTGAAGAGGAACGCTCTAAAGCTCTAGTGGTCAGCGATAACTCAGTTAATTGGTGCAAACATAAACTCGACTATCGATCTGACCCAATGAAGATTGTTTCAGTTGCTATCTCTGGAAGAAAGAAGAAGGACAAAGTTTCTGTCACTATGGAGATTACCAGAGAGGATGGAAGTTCCAAGACAATGTTTGTTTCAAAGATGGAAAGCCTTGGTTATATGGAATGGCTTGAGTCAAAGACGCACTGAAGAAATCAAAGTCAATCTACAGAGGCTATGTTGAAGGGATAAATGATGCTCTCATCAACAGAGTCTCTGTAATATTAAAAGTGTCGTCAGCTCTTCCTTCTAAGCGAAAGCAGATCAGAAGAAAGCCTGTCTCCTCCTCCTCTGAAAATGTCGCGGTGATCAGGAATGAAACCTCCATCAAATTTTCAAGAGAAGCTCTGTTCGGTCCTCCTCCTGATCTTTCGGTTCTGGATCTATCTCTGCCTCCTGGTGAACCATATGTTGCGGGACAAGTACTTGAAGAACCTTTTGGAATCTTCTTCAGAGATGACGAGGAACAACTCAGATTTCAAAGAATCTCTGAAATCCCTATCTGTCCCCTCGGCCTTCTCAAGGATCTCATGTGCTTATGGTGTGATCCCTCTCCTCCTGCTGAGCAAATCAAATTGATAATTAGCAAAGAATCTTTAGAGCGAAAGCAAAAAGGAGAAGATATACCTGAGTATTTGATCAATCCTCCTAAATCCTCTTTAGATAGTTGATAGATTAGTTTTCTTCTTGTAATCAATTAGCTTAAACTTACAGTAGTTAGTACATCCCTTGTAATTGTAATTTTCATACCTTGTAATTCTTTTCCTGGATTAATAAAAATTTCAGTGAAGTACTTAACTCTATCAGTACTGTAAAAGATCCCTCAAAATACTAATTGGGACATGTATGTTATGAGTCCTGATTATTCCATCATTTTGAATTATAAAGTAATTTTCTTCAGTTACTTTGTCATTATCAAATAGGGGGAGATTGTTGATCCAAACTCTCTCAGTGATTTGATAACGACCCTTTTCTGTACTTAGTGAAAATTACGTTTGATATGTATTAGTGTTTCACCATCAGCGATCAGACTGAGTCTGTTCAGTTATCGCTGATAGTCTTTCTTATAAACATTTAATATGTATTAGTGTTTCACTATCAGTGATCAAACTGAGTCTGTTCAGTTATCGCTGATAGTTCTGATGTAAACAGTAACGTAATCCCTGAAGACAAGTCTCACGTCAACTGATGTTCATAGCTGAATCGAAGACGAAGCTGCTGAACAAAGAGAAGTCTACTAATGACCTGATGCGGATATCAGTGAAGCAAAGATAACTCTACTTATACGCGAAGAAACATAAGGAAAGCTTCAGCGATCGCTGAACTCTTGATATCTCTGAAGAAAGAGATATTCAGCGATAGAATGATCACAAAGCTTATACCTCAAGTTTCCATTTGTCTTACCTTGCACAACTCAGTACGATGTGTCAGACAGGACATGCCTCTGCCATAATTCGTACAACAACTCTGTCAACTACACTTTCATGATCCGGCCGAAAGCATGTCTCCCAAAGTCAGACTTACAAAGCCAATCAGTGAATGCCACGTGTAAAGTGCCCTGCCATGCATTTAATGCATAGGGTATAAGTAGGAAGTTCACCCCTCCATCTTAGGGTGTGCTCAACCCTTGAACTCCAAATAGAAACATTTGTTTTCTATAATCCCCCATTCTCTGAAATTCTTGTGCAACCATCTTAGTGTTTCTTAAGTTTGTTTAGATTGAGTCTGTCTTAATCTATTCCGCAACAAACTTCTAAATTGTGTTTGATTTATCAATAAACAATTTATTAAACTTTAAATTTATGTGTTTGTATTCAACCCCCCCCCCCCCCTTCTACAAACTTGTTAAGCACCTCCGGGACTAACACCCTACGACTTCTTAACGAGTTTCACCTCAAAAGTCGGTTGACCTTGGTGAACATTACAATGAATTCCACCCCAAAGGCCCGACACACTTAAAGACTACCTCCAAGGCATTACTTCAAGCGGCGGAGGTCCTAGTGCCTACCTCCCCGGTAACACTTCCAGACTTCACCCTCCTAGTGCCTACTTGAAAAGTTTCCGGTCGTAAAATATGGGTCCTAGAGTCCAAAGCCCGCAATACCCAATTGACCACTAAAAACAGACTGACTTACATGCCTATGGATCCTAGAGGCCAGAAACTCATAATGACCGTATCTCGTTCGGAAAGACGTCTTCGGAATATCTTCTTTCTTCACACTCACTTGATGGTACCCGGACCGAAGATCAATCTTCGAGAAACATCCCACGCCTTGAAGTTGATCGAAGAGATCGTCGATACGAGGTAGAGGATACTTATTCTTCACCGTGACTTTGTTCAGCTCTCGGTAATCGATACACATTCGCATGGATCCATCCTTCTTCTTTACGAACAATACCGGTGCTCCCCAAGGTGACGAACTCGGTCGAATAAAGCCCTTCTCCAACAATTCCTGTAGTTGCGTCATCATCTCTTTCTTTTCCGTTGGTGCCAAACGATAAGGAGCACGGGCTATCGGAGCTGCTCCCGGGGTGAGGTCGATCTGAAACTTTACTTGCCGCTCCGGCGGTAATCCGGGTAAGTCTTCCGGAAATACGTCTGGATAATCTTGCACCACCTCCACATCCTTTACTGACTTCTTTTCTTTCTTCGCGTCCACCACGTAGGCCAAGTACGAGGGGTAACCCTTCGCTAGAAACTTTCGAGCCTTAAGAGATGAAATAATGGGATTATTCCTCTTTCCTTTCTCCCCATAAATGGTAGCCACACCATTTTTCGTCAATGTCACTTGGATCATCTTTTTGGAACAAAAGATGTCCACCTTATGCCTCACTAACCAATCCATACCTATGACCACATCGAACCCTCCTATAGCCATAGGTAGCAAATCTATTCCGAAATGATTCCCATCGATCTCTAGAGTGCAATTACAAAAACGGTCTCGAATAACTACTTGATCACCATTAGCTATTTCTACTACTAGTGTATCGTGAAGGACACTAACCGGAGTGGTGAATTGCTTACAGAAAACATCCGATACAAATGAACATGTAGCACCCGAATCAAACAAAACACGAGCAGGCAAGGAGTTTACTAGAACGTACCCGAAACAACATCAACGGTCTCCTTCGCCTCCTAGGTAGTCATTCTAAAAGCTCGGCTTGGCGCTCTCGACGGTTGCTCGACCTGTGCCGTCGATCCAAACGAATTTCCTCGGTTTCCGCCCACAAGCTTTGGGCAATCCTTCTTCATGTGCCCTGGTTCCCGACACTCAAAGCAAATTGGCCCTCGAATAGGGCAATCCAGAATAGCATGGCCCTTCTTGCCACACTTGGCATACTCAACCGGACCCGAGTGAGGTTTTGGGTCGCATGGGACAGAGTTCTTGGCCTTGCACTTGTGACACCACCGCCACTCACGACGATGATCACCCGCTCTACCGCTTACAAACGGTCTTGGTTGACGAACCGGCCCAAACGGCCCTTCCCACTTTCGTTTCTCACCAACTAACCTTCTCTCTTCCTTCTCAGCATTGATGTCGTCCTCAATTAACAAAGATTTTTCGATGACTTCTTGTAAAGTCAATCCCCTAGCATTCCTCACCGTCGTTCGCATCTCGGCCGTTAAACCTTGCTGGTAGGCCTTAATCTTCGACTTCTCATCGGGGACCAGATGTCCCACCAAATTCAGTTTCTCCAAAAAGAGTTTGGAGTATCCAACAATGGACAGAGTCCCCTTCTTCAGATCTCGGAAGTCCCGCTCCAGCTTATCCAACGAACGCTCACTACAATATTTATCCATGATCTTTTCTTTGAACACCGGACAAGTTAACTTAGCCAGAACTTCCGGAGTGAGGGCGGATTGAGTGAGGTTCCACCAAATCAGAGCCTCTCCCCAAAGTAACTGAGAAGCAAACTTGACCCGTTGAGAGTGATCACACTCACTTGACTCGAAGGTCATCTCTACCTCCTTGAGCCAATACATACAAGCCACCGGGTTATCTGAACCCGCAAACTCCTTAAGGTGGCACCCCAGAAACTCCTTGTAGGTGCACCCCTTGGTCTTCGTCTTGCTCCCATTATCCGTTGGTTCTTCAACAGATACTACAACTGGTCCACCCGACCCCATAACAATGTTTTCCGCCATTACTTCCGGTTGTCGGTTACTGGCGTCTCGATCTTCTAAGAGCTTCATGAAAAACTCTTGTTGTTGGGCCATGGCAGAGTTCATGGCCAACATCATGCTATCCCGAATCCGGGTCTCCATGGTTACTTCCTCAATGATGGCATTATTCGCATCAAGGTTCCGGCGCGGAATATGTTCAGGTCCTCTTCCCAAGATTATGGGTATGGGAGGTCCCTCGGCAGTTACGCCCACAGGAGGCCGATCAGCGGTAGACTCCACTTCCAAGTGGCCCTCTGGAGTATTTGGTAACCTACATCGAGTGTTTACCATCTCAATCTGCCATACACGTATGAGAAATAGATTGAGAAAAGACTAAACGAGTTGAACTCATTGTACGTACTAATACCTTCATCAATTATCACAATAATAGTAAACCAAGTATGCTCACGTAACAATGCATTCATAATAGCAGTAGCTAAGTGGAATTATGAACGAACCATACACAATAATTCTTGTCACCATTATCACAACTTTCAATTAAAGTAATTCCGAAATCCTAACGCTCTCCCCACCTAGGATTCCTACCCCAAGTGGACAGTGAAACCATAAAGTCTAAATCTTAAGTCTAGATATGCTAAAACAATACTAGTTCACTTAAACTAAAGCTCTGATACCAACTTGTAACACCCAAAAAATAGGGATAACAAAAATCCGAGAAAAAACGGACACGTGGTATAAAAAAATTGCCAAAGCAAGAGCCTCCCAAAAATGGGTAAATAATATAAACCTGTTTAATCACAATTGTAATTTCAACGGACAATAAATTAACAACCAATTAATCTAATTTCTACCCCTAGAAAAGTGATTACAAAAGGGTTGTCATCAATAGTTCCAAAAGTTCTTCTATCCAATGAATGCTAATTTGCAAGCGTTCCCAAGCTCTCATCCAAGCAACTATGCCAGCTTAGAACCGGCGCCTCTAGAACCTGAGATACACATCGACACCAAACAAGTGTTAGGCCAAAAAGCCTAGTGAGTTGAACAATAATAAACATGCATGAACAGTTACAATTCTTATCAGCAGTTAACCAGAGTTCAACATATGTGGAGTCAATAGGGGATACCCATAGCACCAATCAAGTTCCACCCAAAGAGACAATGTACCTTAGTGCCCACTTCTAAGAGTGACACCCAAAGTCCCGACACACCTGAGGACTACAACCATGGCATTACCCCGAATGGCGGAGGTCTAGGCACATACCATCACGGTGGCACCCAAGACTACATCCTCCTAGTGTCTACTGACTTGGTTCGTCCAACATAAATCATAGGAGGTCTTGGGGTATATTTTAACCAATACATTTCGATACCAACCATGGGTACAATGCTACCATCCTAACACATAAGTCCATCATAAGCCCCAAATGACAATCATGCTCATCAGTTCATATACATATATTACCCAAAAAGGATTCCAACTAGTAACCATCTCAATACCGAGACATATATATACATATATCATAACAAAGTACACATAATACATAATCAAGAGAAAAGCTCCAAATACTTGCATATTTAGAGTAAAACATGGCATTTCACACATAACCATATTTCCAACATTCCTTCATAAGAAATCCCAAGTACTTGAACATATAGAGATAAATAACAACAAATAGGAGAATATGATGTGTATCTAGTTTTGACAAAGGTTAGTAAACTCACAATCTAGGTTTTGAATCAAAACCTAGAAAATAGATGAAACCCTAGAAGTGGGTGGATGAACTTGGAGATGAGAAGTTCAGCTTCATGAACCCTAGGAATCTTCTTGGTAGGTAGCAAATGCAAGATCAACAACCCCAACAACCAAAATGGTTTGTAATAAATGAGGGTTAGTGTTTGAGGGGAAAGCGTTAGCTTTGAATGCTCCAAAATCGCCAAAGAGAAAGAAGGAGAAGTGAGAAATGAATTAAAAATCGGCTAGGGATCTCATTTAAGACCCAGTACCTGTTCGCGACCTTGCCCGGCGACAAGTGACATTGTCACAATCACGCGGAACCCCCCACTCTCGGTACACTTCCCGCGACCTTGACACCGCGATAGTGACAATGTCACAATCGTGTGTCACTGTCGCGCGGGCTCCCTGACTTACCGTACACCTATCGCGACAGTGACACCGCGAGAGTGACCATGTCACAATCGCGAGTCATTGTCGCACCAAGCTCCCAATAACCCGAAACTTGACCAATTTCGATAACGAGCGCGAGATTTGAACAAGTAAAGATGGTAACTCAATTTATATGACATTTCAATATAATAACGATCATAAAATTCACACAAAGGCTCATTTTCTCACATAGGCACAATTAATGCATTAAGGGAACAAATACTTACCTTGAGAACTTTCGGGTGTTACAATCCTCCCCACCTATTGGGATTTCGTCCCCGAAATCTCATCCTAAATTAAACAAGTGAGGGTAACGCTTCTTCATATCATCTTCGGACTCCCAAGTAATGTTAGCACCCCGATGGTGCTTCCATTGGACTTTAACCATGACTACATCTTTGTGCCTCAACTTTTTCACTTTTGACTCCAAGATCGCCTCCGGTTCCTCAACGCAATGATTTCCATTATCCACCCGAATTTCCGTCAAAGGAATAACGCTTTCCTCCTCGGCTAGACACTTTCGAAGGTAACACACGTGAAACGTAGGATGTATCCCATCCATTTCCGGTGGTGAATCCAACCGGTAGGCTTGTAAACCAACCTTATCCAAAATAACGAAAGGTCCAAGGAAACGGGGACTAAGCTTCCCACGCTTCCCAAAGCGAATTATCACCTTTCATGGAGATACTTTCAGCATGACACGGTCTTGAAACTCGACCGGTCTTCTTTTCTTGTCCGCTTAACTCTTTTGTCGGTCTTGCGCCTCCTTTAGCCTCTCACGAATCTCTTTCATCTTGTCGGCCGTCTCTTGAACAATTTCCGGTCCGGCGAATTGCTTCTCGCCCGCTTCTATCCAACAAACCGGGGTTCTGCACTTTCGTCCATACAAGGCCTCGAACGGTGCCATTCCAATACTAGAATGGTAACTGTTGTTGTATGCGAACTCTACCAAAGGTAGATGTGAATCCCAATTTCCCCCGAAATCTATTACACACGACCTCAACATATCCTCTAATGTTTGAATCGTCCTCTCGCTTTGCCCGTCTGTTTGAGGATGATACGTCGTGCTCAGATTTAGTCTAGTGCCCAATTCTTTCTGTAAGCTTGCCCAAAAATTCGAGGTGAAGCGACTATGCCGATCCGATACGATAGATTGCAGAACTCCGTGCCTCGATACCACCTCATCAATATAAATTTTGGCCAATTTCTCCATTGGCAAGGTCTCTCACATTGCAAGGAAATGCGCACTCTTGGTCAGTCGGTCAACGATTACCCAAATGGTGTCGTGCCCACACAAGGTCTTCGGTAGCTTCGTCACGAAATCCATAGTGATGTCCCATTTCCACTCGGGAATGGACAATGGTTGCAAACTTCCATACGGCCTTTGATGTTCTGCCTTGACCTGGAGGCACGTGACACACTTCTCCACATAGCTAGCCACATCTAGCTTCATCACCGGCCACCAATAATTTAACTTTAAGTCTCTATACATCTTGGTGCTACCGGGATGTATAGAATATTTCGACTTATGCGCTTCTTCAAGAAGTAACTCCCGATTTCCTCCCAACTTCGGTACCCAAATCCTTCCTTGAAAGAGCTTGATTCCATGAACGTCTTCTGTTAAGAGTTCCTTTTGCTTTGACATGACTTCGGCTTTTAGGTCCTCTTCTTTAAGTGCTCCCACTTGACTTGTCTTTATACTTTCCAACAAACTCGATACCACATCGATCCTTGTAAGGGACATTTTGACACCCCCATCATAACTCCTCCGGCTCAATGCATCTGCCACCACATGGGCCTTACCGGGATGATAGAGTAGGTCACAATCGTAATCCTTCAAAAGCTCGAGCCATCTCCTTTGCCGCATGTTGAGTTCCTTTTGATCGAAGATGTACTTGAGACTCTTGTGATCCATGAAAAGAGTACACTTCGTCCCATAGAAGTAGTACCACCACAACTTTAACGCGAAAACCACCGCCGCCAACTCCAAGTCATGAGTCGGATAGTTCTTCTCATGATCCTTTAATTGCCGCGACACGTAGGCTATTACTTTCACCCTTTGCATTAGTACGCATCCAAGCCCCATCTTGGAAGCGTCACTATACACCACAAAGTCCTCCGATCCTTCGGGTAAGGATAAGATCGGAGCTTCGCACAATTTCCTCTTGAGAGTTTGAAAGGCTTGTTCTTGTGCATCGGTCCAAACAAAATTGACGTTCTTCCTTCTGAGAGAAGTTAGTGGTGTAGATATCTTGTAAAAGTCTTGAATGAAACGCCGGTAGTAACCCGCCAAACCCAAGAAGCTTCGGATCTCTGTCGGACTCGTTGGAGGCTCCCAACTCATCATTGTCTCGATCTTTGCCGGGTCCAATTTTACTCCATCCTTTGATACCACATGCCCCAATAATTGCACCCTTGGAGCCAGAATTCGCACTTCGAGAATTTCGCAAACAATTTCTCCCTTCGTAGGACCTCTAATACTTCCCGTAAGTGTTTCCCATGCTCGGACTCATCCTTTGAATATATTAAAATATCGTCGATCAAGACGATCACGGATTTATCTAAGAATGGGCGACACACACGGTTCATTAAATCCATGAATATGGCCGGAGCGTTGGTTAAGCCGAAAGGCATCACCAGAAACTCATAATGATCGTATATCATTCGGAAAGCCGTCTTCGGAATATCTTCTTTCTTCACTCTCACTTGATGGTACCCGGACAGAAGATCAATCTTCGAGAAACATCCCGCGTCTTGAAGTTAATCAAAGAGATCGTCGATACGAGGTAGAGGATATTATTCTTCACCGTGACTTTGTTCAGCTTTTGGTAATCGATACACATTCGGATGGATCCATCCTTCTTCTTTACGAACAATACCGGTGCTCCCCAAGGTGACTAACTCGGTCGAATAAAACCCTTCTCCAACAACTCCTGTAGTTGTGTCATCATCTCTTTCATTTCCATTGGTGCCAAACGATAAGGAGCATGGGATATCGGAGCTGCTCCCGGGGTGAGGTCGATCTGAAACTCTACTTGCTGCTCCGGCGGTAATCCGGGTAAGTCTTCCGGAAAGACGTCCGGATAATCTTGCACCACCTCCATATCCTCTACTGACTTCTTTTCTTTCTTCGCGTCCACCACGTAGGCCAAGTACGAGGGGTAACCTTTCGCTAGAAACTTTCGAGCCTTAAGAGATGAAATAATGGGATTATTCCTCTTTCCTTTCTCCCCATAAATGGTAGCCACACCATTTTCCGTCAATGGCACTTGGATCATCTTTTTGGAGCAAAAGATGTCCGCCTTATGCCTCACTAACCATTCCATACCTATGACCACATCGAACCCTCCTATAGCCATAGGTAGCAAATCTATTCCGAAAGGATTCCCATCGATCTCTAGAGTTCAATTAAAAAACGGTCTCGAATAACTACTTGATCACCATTAGCTATTTCTACTACTAGTGCATCGGGAAGGACACTAACCGGAGTGGTGAATTGCTTACAGAAAACATCCGATACCAATGAACATGTAGCACCCGAATCAAACAAAACGCGAGCAGGCAAGGAGTTTACTAGGAACGTACACGAAACAACATCAACGGTCTCCTTCGCCTCCTCGGTAGTCAATCTGAAAGCTCGGCTTGGCACTCTCGACGGTTGCTCGACCTGCGCCGTCGATCCAAACGAATTTCCTCGGTTTCCTCCCACATGCTTTGGGCAATCCTTCTTCATGTGTCCTGGTTCCCGACACTCAAAGCAAACCGGCCCTCGAATAGGGCAATCCCGAATAGCATGGCCCTTCTTGCCACACTTGGCACACTCAACCGGACCCGAGTGAGGTTTTGGGTCGCATGGGCCAGAGTGCTTAGCCTTGCACTTGTGACACCACCGCCACTCACGACGATGATCACCCACTCTCCCGCTTACAAACGGTCTTGGTTGACGAACCGGCCCAGACGGCCCTTCCCACTTTCGTTTCTCACCAACTAACCTTCTCTCTTCCTTCTCAGCATTGATGTCGTCCTCAATTAACAAATATTCTTCGATGACTTCTTGTAAAGTCAATCCCTTAGCATTCCTCACCGCCGTTCGCACCTCGGCCGGTAAACCTTGCTGGTAGGCCTTAATCTTCGACTTCTCATCGGGGACCAGATGTCCCACCAAATTCAGTTTCTCCAAAAAGAGTTTGGAGTATCCAACAATGGACAGAGTCCCCTTCTTCAGATCTCGGAAGTCCCGCTCCAGCTTATCCAACGAACGCTCACTACAATATTTATCCATGATCTTTTCTTTGAACACCGGCCAAGTTAACTTAGCCAGAACTTCCGGAGTGAGGGCGGATCGAATGAGGTTCCACCAAATCAGAGCCTCTCCCCGAAGTAACTGAGAAGCAAACTTGACCCGTTGAGAGGGATCACACTCACTTGACTCGAAGGCCATCTCTACCTCCTTGAGCCAATACATACAAGCCACTGGGTTATCTGAACCCGCAAACTCCTTAGGGTGGCACCCTAGAAACTCCTTGTAGGTGCACCCCTTGGTCTTCGTCTTGCTCCCATTATCCGTTGGTTCTTCAACAGATACTACAACTGGTCCACCCGACCCCATAACAATGTTTTCCGCCATTATCTCCGGTTGTCGGTTACTGGTGTCTCGATCTTCTAAGAGCTTCATGAAAAACTCTTGTTGTTGGGCCATGGCAGAGTTCATGGCCAACATCATGCTATCCCGAATCCGGGTCTCCATGGTTACTTCCTCCATGATGGAATTATTCGCATTAAGGTTTCGGCGCGGAATATGTTCAGGTCCTCCTCCCAAGATTATGGGTATGGGAGGTCCCTCGGCAGTTACGCCCACAGGAGGCCGATCAGCGGTAGACTCCACTTCCAAGTGTCCCTCTGGAGTATTTGGTAACCTACTTCGAGTGTTTACCATCTCAATCTGCCATACATGTACGAGAAATAGATTGAGAAAAGACTAAACGAGTTAAACTCATTCTACGTACTAATACCTTCATCAATTATCACAATAATAGTAAACCAAGTATGCTCACGTAACAATGCATTCATAATAGCAGTAGCTAAGTGGAATTATGAACGAACCATACACAATAATTCTTGTCACCATTATCACAACTTTCAATTAAAGTAATTCCGAAATCCTAACGCTCTCCCCACCTAGGATTCCTACCCCAAGTGGACAGTGAAACCATAAAGTCTAAATCTTAAGTCTAGATATGCTAAAACAATACCTAGTTCACTTAAACTAAAGCTCTGATACCAACTTGTAACACCCTAAAAATAGGGATAACAAAAATCCGAGAAAAAACGGACACGTGGTATAAAAAAATTGCCAAAGCAAGAGCCTCCCAAAAATGGGTAAATAATATAAACCTGTTTAATCACAATTGTAATTTCAACGGACAATAAATTAACAACCAATTAATCTAATTTCTACCCATAGAAAAGTGATTACAAAAGGGTTGTCATCAATAGTTCCAAAAGTTCTTCTATCCAATGAATGCTAATTTGCAAGCGTTCCCAAGCTCTCATCCAAGCAACTATGCCAGCTTAGAACCGGCGCCTCTAGAACCTGAGATACACATCGACAGCAAACAAGTGTTAGGCCAAAAATCCTAGTGAGTTGAACAATAATAAACATGCATGAACAGTTACAATTCTTATCAGCAGTTAACCAGAGTTCAACATATGTGGAGTCAATAGGGGATACCCATAGCACCAATCAAGTTCCACCCAAAGAGACAATGTACCTTAGTGCCCACTTCTAAGAGTGACACCCAAAGTCCCGACACACCTGAGGACTACAACCATGGCATTACCCCGAATGGCGGAGGTCTAGGCACATACCATCACGGTGGCACCCAAGACTACATCCTCCTAGTGTCTACTGACTTGGTTCGTCCAACATAAATCATAGGAGGTCTTGGGGTATATTTTAACCAATACATTTCGATACCAACCATGGGTACAATGCTACCATCCTAACACATAAGTCCATCATAAGCCCCAAATGACAATCATGCTCATCAGTTCATATACATATATTACCCAAAAAGGATTCCAACTAGTAACCATCTCAATACCGAGACATATATATACATATATCATAACAAAGTACACATAATACATAATCAAGAGAAAAGCTCCAAATACTTGCATATTTAGAGTAAAACATGGCATTTCACACATAACCATATTTCCAACATTCCTTCATAAGAAATCCCAAGTACTTGAACATATAGAGATAAATAACAACAAATAGGAGAATATGATGTGTATCTAGTTTTGACAAAGGTTAGTAAACTCACAATCTAGGTTTTGAATCAAAACCTAGAAAATAGATGAAACCCTAGAAGTGGGTGGATGAACTTGGAGATGAGAAGTTCAGCTTCATGAACCCTAGGAATCTTCTTGGTAGGTAGAAAATGCAAGATCAACAACCCCAACAACCAAAATGGTTTGTAATAAATGAGGGTTAGTGTTTGAGGGGAAAGCGTTAGCTTTGAATGCTCCAAAATCGCCAAAGAGAAAGAAGGAGAAGTGAGAAATGAATTAAAAATCGGCTAGGGATCTCATTTAAGACCCAGTACCTGTTCGCGACCTTGCCCGGCGACAAGTGACATTGTCACTGTCACGTGTCACAATCACGCGGAACCCCCCACTCTCGGTACACTTCCCGCGACCTTGACACCGCGATAGTGACAATGTCACAATCGTGTATCACTGTCGCGCGGGATCCCTGACTTACCGTACACCTCCCGCGACAGTGACACCGCGAGAGTGACCATGGCACAATCGCGAGTCACTGTCGCACCAAGCTCCCAATAACCCGAAACTTGACCAATTTCGATAACGAGCGCGAGATTTGAACAAGTAAAGATGGTAACTCAATTTATATGACATTTCAATATAATAACGATCATAAAATTCACACAAAGGCTCATTTTGTCACATAGGCACAATTAATGCATTAAGGGAACAAATACTTACCTTGAGAATTTTCGGGTGTTACAATCCTCCCCACCTATTGGGATTTCGTCCCCGAAATCTCATCCTAAATTAAACAAGTGAGGGTAACGCTTCTTCATATCATCTTCGGACTCCCAAGTAATGTTAGCACCCCGATGGTGCTTCCATTGGACTTTAACCATGACTACATCTTTGTGCCTCACTGTACCTGTCCGCGACCTTGCCCGGCGACAGTGACAATGTCACAATCGAGTGTCCCTGTCGCGCGGGCTCCTTGACTTATGGTACACCTCCCGCGAGAGTGACACCGCGAGAGTGACCATGTCACAATCGCGAGTCACTGTCGCACCAAGCCCCCAATAACCCGAAACTTGACCAATTTCGATAACGAGCGCGAGATTTGAACAAGTAAAGATGGTAACTCAATTTATATGAATCCGACGGTTTAGATGTGGGTTGCAAGGGTTGCAACCTTTTTAAGGGTTGCAAAATATCCTTCCACTATATATATATATATATATATATATATATATATATAGCCTTAGGTTCATTTGACAAATGGTAAATATTTGAGAAATAGAGAAATAATCATATCCATTCCTATGGTCAAGATCGAATTTAACTGGTCAAAAATTGCGGCTTTGACTGGTCAAGAATTGTGACTTTGACTAGTCAAAAGTTGCGGCTATTCCAGAAATAGAAGAAGAGTTTCGTAATTTTTACAAAATACACGGGAGGAGTTCATATATGAACCTGTATGATTCACAAGTTCATATGTGAACCAGTGTAATTCACATATGAACTATTTTAACTGATTCATATATGAACCTTTGTTATTCATATATTAATTAATTAACTGATTCACATATGAACTAATTAACTGTAGGTTCATATGTGAATCAGTTGAACTAGTTAACAGATTCATATATGAACCTTTGTGATTCATATATGAAATAATTAACTGATTCTCATATGAACGAATTAACTAATTCACATATAAATGGTAGGAATCATCTTTGTTCATATATGAACTCGTCCCAAGCATTTTACAAAACTACCCCTCTATCTTCTATGGACAACGCAAGGAATTATCTGGTGTTTCACGGTCAAAGCCGCAAATGTTGACTAGATGAATGGTTAATATTACTTCTCTATTTCTCATACATTACCATTTCTCAAATGAACCTCTCCCTATATATATATATATATATATATATATATATATATATATAGGGTGCGTTTCTTTTGTAACCCAAGCAATTTGTACAAAATATGCAAACCAATCTTAGTCGTTCATCAAGTCTAATTAATATATGATTTTATTATGTTTCCTAATTTAAAATCATGATTATAATGAATAAACTTAACATTTCCTATTTTAAAATCATGATTATAATGAATAAACTTAACATTTTCCATATATATCACAATCATTATTAATGAATCATAATCATTATCCATATATATATATCTATTGTTTCCTAATATAGTGGTTTGCATAGTTTGTACAAATTGTTTGGATTGCAAAAGAAACGCACCCTATATATATATATATATATATATATATATATATATATATATATATATATATATATATATAAATAGGGGTGAGTTCAAATGAAAACTCATTTTTCATTGTGTACATGAGGACATATCTTAACCATTGATCAAAACTTAGAAAACTAATCAATGGTTAATATATAATAAGGTTAATTGGGATATGATTAAAGACAAAATTGTAATTTTGAATAAACGTCTACCTTCTTTGACTTTTTTTTTATTTTTAATTAAAAAAATTTACCCCCTTAAACTTTAAAATAATTTATCTTAAAAATTACTAATATTTTAATCAAACAAATTACATCAAAAAAACGTGAATTTCGTACTCTTCGATATGACATCCATCTCGAAATAGTTTTTTTTTTCGTTTTAACCGTTTTTTACGTGAAATTCTATATATGTGTTATATTCATAATGAATATGCATGCACGTCTTCGGGTGTCCACATTCAGTATGAATAACAAAAGTGAATGTTCATTCACTATTCATGATGAATAATACTGTATGCAGGATGAATAATATAATATTCAGAATTTTTTCGTTTTAACCGTTTTTTACGTGAAATTCTATATATGTGTTATATTCATTATGAATATGCATACACGTCCTCGGGTGTCCACATTCAATATGAATAACAAAGGTGAACGTTCATTCACTATTCATGATGAATAATACAGTATTCAGGATGAATAATACAATATTCAGGATGAATAATACACGAATCCATGATTCATTTATTATTTATCATGAATCGTGTATTATTCGCCCTGAATATTCTATTATTCATTCTGAATGATACATTATTCATGATGAATAATATATGAATGACCCGTGAAGGTGTAGACACATGGCGCACTCTCTTTTGTTTTCCCAATTCACAACCGAAATTTGGTATAATTCAGTATGAATAAAAATGTGAACATTCATTCATTATTCATGATGAATAATATAGTATTCAGGATGAATTACACAACATTCATGACGAATAATACACGAATTCATGAATCGTGAATTATTCACCCTGAATGTTGTATTATTCATCCTGAATGATACATTATTAATGATGAATAACACATGAATGATTTGTGGATATGTGGAGACGTGACACACTCTCTTTTGTTCCCCGATTCACAACAGAATTACTCGATAGGTTCTTCATTCGTCTTGATGGGTGTTAGGTTACGGTGCTGAAGAAACATCATGCCTTACGACATTGAAGAAAGTAGTGAAGAAGGTGATGTCGAGTTACATACTTATGGTGTCGAGGCGTTGTACAAACTTGAACGTACATAAATATTTATAATGAATATAACACATATATAACATTTCACATAAAAAACGGTTAAAACGACAAAAAAACTATATCGAGATGGATGCCATGTCGAAGAGCACGAAATTCTCGTTTTTTTTATAAAATTTGTTTGATTAAAATATTAATAATTTTTAAGATAATTTATTTTAAACTTTAATTGGGTAAAAAGTTTTTAATTAAAAATGAAAATAAAAAGTCAATTATGGTAGATGTGTATTTAAATTTTCTTCCAATTTTACCCCTAATCATTTTAAAATTAAAAACTCTATTTAATATGAGTTGTTGGATCAAAAGAGATCGAGTGACTGAGATTTGTCCTCACGTGCACAATGAAAAATGAGTTTTCATTTGAACTTTCCTCTCTCTCTCTCTCTCTCTCTCTATATATATATATATATAGTCGTGGGTGTTCGGGCTAGCATGCGAGTATTTCGACCAATTTCAAGGACCTTGAAAAACAACCAAAAAAATCCCTAATGGCTTTGTAGGACTAGAACCAATGACCTCTGAGGAGGATTCCCAAAGGTTGAAGCCTTTTTTTTATTAATGTATGTTGATGTAGATCCCAGAAACAATGCAATCAACAGTAATAATAATCAATCAACAAGAAGAATCAATCACAACTGTTGGTCATATGATTAGATTTATCAGTAAAGGGTTTAGGTTTACAAAGAGAATTTCTGATAAGCTAAAGTAAACCTTAATGACCACTCTTCTCTACTCTCCACCCTAAACTCACCTAAACAAACCATTAAATACTAGGGATAAAACCCTAAAGGGCCCAAGGCCCATTACAACCAAACTTAAGCCCAATAACAATAAAAGGCTTTTACAACGCATATAAATAAAACAATTAAACTCTATAAATGCGTTATACAACTTTCAACTCACTAGGACTTTCAGTCCTAACAATCTCCCCCTAAAGTTGAATAAGGCATTTATCATCTTGAAATCTTCAGGCTTTGATCTTCTTTCCCTCTTGAATCTTTGAAGAACTTTGGTGTTGCATGTCTTCATATCTTTCGAAGCTCCCCCTTGAATAACGCTCTTGGTCTTCATAGTTTCAACTTTGACACCAGATTCAATGTACAATAGCCTCGAGTGAATGCACTATTGAGCAGCTTTCAACTGTAGAAACTCAACTCATCGGATCGGCACACAAGAAATATAATGTGCGAGTTACGTGACATTCCACAGTGCAACTTCAGTTTAAACCAAAGAATTTATCTTTGAACCGCGAGTTGAATTGACTTTCAGCTTAAGAACTTGTTTCAATCAGCTCATTGGAGGAATCAACTTGTAGCAAACACCATATGATACGGGATAGAAGAAATTCAATCTTGAAATCCAATTGGTAAAAGAAATTATGTTACTCCCCCTCAGATTTTGGTAACTCCCCCTACACATAATATTATGTGTCTTTGAATTGTATGTCGTTCTCCCCCTCATGATGATTAGGAGAATCCTGAGCATCATGTAACTTCAAAGACTAATCGGATGAGTAGCAAAAGATCATATAAAGCGATTCAGTAACCAAGGGTAACAGCTAACACAGAAACACAATAGTAACTGTTATCACAACAATTAAAATTAATTGTGTGGCCTATTTCCAGAGTTGGCAATGGGGTATCTCTGATAGGACTTCCAGTTATCACTGAAGTAAAGTATTAAAAAATTACTTCTCAAACTGTTATGGCAATATCACAAAGATTCGTGCGTGTGTGAAAGAAGTATAAATTATATTGATTAGGCTCAAAGATTGATTCATCCTGGGACGCAGGTTAGAAATCAATAGACACAGTGAGATGAATATGAAGTTCGGAGACCGGAGCTGATGTCTTCCTTTTTCAATATCTAAGACCTCCGAGTGAGGAATAGATAGATTATGTGCTAAATCTCCGTGCATATATGAAACAAGTATCTTTTGAGAGATAATTGACTGGCTGGGTGGGGTGACACGAGTTATTGACACTGGGTCCATGTTTGTTTCAATATCCATCTCCAAAGAATGAGAATGAATAGATTATGTGGTAACCCGGATAACTGTGATCCCTAGTTTCAAGCAATCATGCACAACTCAATAACAATCAAAGATCAAAGATGAGACAGATTGAGTCATAAGCTTTGTCTTATTCATATATCTCACATGGAATGATTACAATAACTCAAATGAATGCGTAGACAAAATACTTAGACTGCATTACTTACAAAAACAAGACAAGACAAGGCTATATATATGATCAAACAAGACTTGACCTCTATACAAGCATACAAGATAAAAGTCAACTAAACAAAGTAAACTTACTTTACAAATTGACTCAAAACTATGATCTAACATTCTCCCCCTTTTTGTAAAGTAATCATTCTCTTTTAAGCTCCAACTTCAGCTCTTCTCCCTCTTGATTTCTTTAAAAAACTTAGCATTGCATAAACTTCAAAGCTCCTCTAGCTCCCCCTAGAAGGTAGCTCTTATACTTGGAGTTTCAACTATAATACCAGATCTGATGTAGACCATAACCTCGACTGAGTGCACATAAGGACAACTTTTGACTCTTGTAAACCCAACACATTCCGTATGCCCACAAGAATGATATGTGTTGAATATTGGAATGACAACCAAGTGCATCTTCAGTGTATAACATCTGATATGTCTTTGAACCTCGATTTGAAATAAAAATTCAGCTTAAGAATTTCATCTGATCAGTTTACGGGCGGTAGCATCAGGTAGCAACACTACAAGGCAAGGGTTAGAAGACTGATACATGTTCAACAACTGATGAAATACACTCATTTTCTGACTACTTTCCAGAATACTGAACAATCAAACCCATAACTCCTTTCTTCACAAATCAGCTGGATGATTATAAGCACTCAGGATTCTGAATCACAACTCAAGCGTCAGAACAATGATTGCAGTCGCTCACACTACTGAGTGATCAGTTCAGAAGAACGATAAAGTGCTCTCAACGGTATAACCACAAAATAAGCTCTCCAGACTGATGATTGCAGATGCTCAGACAGCTAACTCAATCCAATCAGAGACTAAATCCTCAAATCCAGAATCTGAAAATCTTGAAAAACATGAGCACTCGTGAAAGATTTGATCAGTTGCTAAAGATATGTGACCAACATATGATAGGAGTGATTTCACATATGCATTATGCGTCATGTTAGAGCATAAATATGTTGGATACAAGATCATAGAAGTCTGATGTTTGAAGTCAAAGCTGAAGTCAACTCTCAAGCATCAAAGTCAAAGTCTAGTGTAATAAAAGTCAATGTCAACATTGTATTTTGTGTTTTCTAGTTTGTGCGTGTATAGTGTTCTGCGTGTTTCTGTTGATTGTAGTAGTTTGCGTGTTTTGTTTCTGTAGTAGTTTGTGTGTTTCTTAGTTTGTATAAATAGGTTATGTTGTGCGTGAATCTTGAAAAACACATAAGATAGAGCATTGTGAGAGTTTCAGGGTTAGAGATAGAAAGTGTGTTGAGCATTCTTTGTAATTGAAAATTGATATTAATCAAAGTGTGATTTGATGGAATTATTTGTCATCGTTTGATTTACATTGTTATCTGGGATAACAATTGGTATAAGAGCAAGCTTAATTCAGAAAAACAAGGATCGAATTCGAGATTTCTTGGTCGACTTTGGACGAACTCGCAAGTTCCTGTTCAGGATCAATTTTCACAAATTAATGATGATTTGAATTTGTTTTTGGTATCTTTGTAATCGATTTAACATTTAGAACACATTTCGTTTGTATTACATAGGCTAATTCACACTTGTTAGGGTGAATTTTCTTGATTTGTTGGTTCGAAGCTTGATACGTACTGTTTCATAGACTGATTTTGTATTTTTAGTGTTTAATTTTGTAATTCTCTTGTTGTAATCTATTCGAAACATGCTCTAGAAGATTCGTGAAAAATTTCAGATCAATTGAACGTGATTTGAATCGAAATCAGAGGTAAAATCGAGTTTTTGGAACTGCAAGTCAAGAACTCGCTAGATCCAAAGAACTCGCAGATCAAAAACTCGAAAGGATCAAGAACACGCTAACTGAAGAACTCGCAAGTGTTTGAAGAACATGCAAAGGCTTGATTTGGTGGTTTAAGTCAAGAACTCGCAAACAGAGACGTGCGAGAAGTAGAAACCCGCACAACATTAGATCCAGTTTGTTTTCTGAATTTTGACGATCACAGTAAGCAGTGTTGATTAAGATGACTTCTAGAGACGCTCTCTCCATTGGTACAGATGTCAAGCCTCCTGTTCTATTCAAAGGAGAATATGAATAGTGGAAAGACCGCTTTCTTGATTTTGTTGCCCGGTACTCAAATGGAGAGAATATTATGTTATCAATCACAAAAGGACCAACGAAAATGCCTACTAACGAGATTCCTGATGAGGATAATGAATCAGATGGTGATGGTGTTCTGAAGACAAAGATTGTTGATAAAGATATGTCTCAACTTACTGAACAGCAAAAGAATTGACTCAAAGCTGACAAACAAGCCAGATCTCTACTTTTGCAAAGCGTAACTAATGAGATCTACATCAAAATAGACAGTTATAATGCAACTGCCAAATCAATGTGGGATCAGTTACAAATGATGATGATGGGCTCCAAGGTGGGAAATCAGATGAAAGTGGCTAATTGCATAAACAACTACGAGGAGTTTAAAGCCAAGGAAAATGAGAGTCTGGAGGAAACTTATGAGAGATTTGTGCTTTTATTGAATGAACTTTCAAAGAATAAAGTCACAAAGAAGCATATAGAAAACAACGTCAAGTTCCTAAGCATCTTACAGCCGGAATGGAAAAAGCACACCCGCTGAATGAAGCAAATGAAGGAATTGAGCGACATACCCCTTCACGAAGTTTATGAGACTTTGAGATAGAATGAGGGGGAGGTTGAAGAGAAAAGAGCTGAGAAGAAGAAAACTGAGAAAGTTTCTGACCCCATTGCCCTGGTAGCTGGAGAAAAGGAGAAAGAAAAGAAAGAGAAGAAAAAGAAGAAGAAGATAGTTATTTCCAGTTCTGATTCTGAGTCTGATTCGGATAGTCATGATGGTGAAAACCTCAAGCAAGCCATGCTTCTACTGACCCATGCCTTTCAAAAGAAATTATACAAGAAACCTGGTTCGAAATCACATAGGTATTCTTCTGGATCAAAGAACTACGAACACAAGAAAAGAGTTGAAGGTAGGAAATTCGAGGAGAAGAGATTTGGAGATAGAAAGCCCGAAGAAAAAAAAAAGATATGTGAATGAATATGGTAGTGCTGAGAAAAGGAGTGAAGAGCTGATAAAGTGCTACAATTACGGGAAGATTGGCCATTTGGCAAAGGATTGTCGAAAGCCAATTGTTAGAAATGTTGAATATTACAAGCAAAAGATGTTGCTTGCTACTCAAAAGGAAGCGGGGAAAGCCCTTATGGTGGAAGACGAATTTTGGCTAGACCATTCTGATGAAGAGGAGAAAGAAGAGACATCACACATGTGTTTGATAGGCAGAGAGGTGAAAGATGATGATTCTGAAGATGAGACATCTGATGAGGTAATGAACTTATCTAAATCTGATTTTATGATCAAAATGGAAGCCATGATGGTCGAACTTCAAGATCTTTAAAATAAGATGAAAAAGGAAAAGAGCAGAGTTGAAAAGAAAAATCAAAAGATCTTTGACCTTAACAAATCAGTTATTGGAAACAAAGATCTGATTGATTCTATTCGCAAATCTGTTTCTGATTTTAAACAAGAAAAAGATTGTTTTGAAAGTAAGATTTGAGATTTTGAATCTAAAATTTCTAAGTCTGTTTTAGAAAAGCAAGAAAGTGTTCTAAAAGGTTACAAATTGCAGGTAGAGAACAAGAACTTAGAGAAAAAGGTAAATGGTTTGGAAGCCAAATTATATGCACGAGGCCAAACAGATCAAACCATTTTTCTAAACACCCCAAATGAAGAAGCTGATGTTAGAGAGAAGTGGGGTCTCGGTTACGAAAACCCACACTATCTAAATAAAGCAATCAGAAAATAGCCTGCGTTATATAATTTTTGATTTTCTATGTGCGGATGCTAAATATCCTCATTTGAAACCCAAATTCGTTACCAAATCACCTGATGAGGTTAAGGCTAAAGAATATGAGAAAAGAAAGAATTTAAAGAAAATGCAACTAGCATTCTGTTATCAAAAGCTGAATGATAGTTATCTTTCTGAAAAACCAAAGGTTCTTTCAAATGATTATTTTGCTAGCTATTCTACTACTGAGATGGAGGCAAAACCTGTTAAAGCTAAGATTTATGTTCCTCCACTCATTCTAGAAAGCAAAATAATTGAGCTTGAAACAGTTTTAACTGATGAAAGAATTTTGGTTGATATTGAACAAAATGTATTTTCTACTGTTTTAAAGAACACAACTTTAAATGTTGAATCTCAAAAGTGTTCTAAATCTTCTAAAGCACCTCACACCTCTGAAGTTGATCTTGATGACTTATTTGTGTCTGCAAATGATTTTTTAAATTCTGATGAAGGGTGTGTAGATGAGATTGATATGTTTGACTTCAATGCTACACTTCCAGATCATTCTACTTTTGTTATAAATGGTCAAGCTTTACCTAGTGTGCATGAAGTTGGTGAATCATCAACTAAGGTTGGTGAATCAGTTTCTGTGAATGTTGATTACTATGCTAAAGGAAAGAAGCAAAAGAAACGGCGCTCACAGAAACATAACAACACTGGTAAGCTTACAAAAAGACAATCTCAGAAATCTGATTTTCCTAATAGATCTAAATCTTATGTTTCAGTAAAAAGGGAAAGATCTGAAGAACGAAAGGAATGGCGACCAAAAAGGAAGATCGATGAGAGTTCTGAATCATCTCCTGATATGGATTATAATAGATATACTAGTAGTTCTTCTGATGTAGTGGGTAGTATTGCTTCTGTTAGCTCCAAATCTTCATTTGTTAAAGTGTTGAAAATATCCAAGTCCTCCAGAGACAGACTTCAGAGAACAAAGATTTCAGAGGACGAAGACTTCAGAGGACATACCTGCCTCTGAAGTACACATCAGAGATGAACACCTTCAGCAGAAGACATCAGAGATGGCTTCATCAGAGGCTCTGAAGACTACATCAGAGCTCTGAAGACATTTTCTCTGAAGAAGGCGCTGGACACATTTTCCTGATGTATCAGAACAGATAACTAATCACTTAGTGATAAGTTTTACTTTATAGAGTAGGTAACTGTTCAAGTATGTCTTGAGCTTACCTTTTAGGTAAGACACTGTTCAAGCACACTTCTATTTGTCAGAATAGTACACTGTTCACTTTATGGTCCTATAAATAGGACCATCACTCCTTTGACAAAAGTGTGCTTTTTGATATCTTGTATAAGAAGAATCAACTGAATATATCTCACGAAGATCTTGTTCTTTCTACTTGCTTTATATATATGAACTGTGATATTTGAATCTGCTTTTGATATTAAACTATATTGCTTCCTGTTATCCCAGTTTAATCTAGTTGGTAAATAATCAATCAAGTAATCAAGCAACACAATAATAATCAAGAGATATATAAATCAGAGTAACATACCAATCCCTTGAATAAACAATGAAACCCTTGAGTGTTCTTGATACCCTTGAATACAGAGAAAACTTGCTACCTCACTATATGATTATGAAAGTAATTGTGAGGATTATGAAAGATTAACCCTAAAACTAAACTAATCAAAACAATAAATACCTAAGCCATATGGGCTTCCTAATGCTTAATGGGATTGGGCCCAATGGCTAATAAACTATTAATCTATTACAATTTAAACCCCAAACTTTAACTATCAAGTAAATACAATTTAGACCATTTAATCTTGAATACAATTATTTGATCCAACAATCTCCCCCTTTGGATTCAAGATTAAAAAAAAATTGGAATTGTCTTCGGGTCTTCACTTGTCTTCACTTTTCTTCAGATATGACGTTGATAGCTTCAAAACTTGATATCTTTAAATAGTCTTCAAATCTTCAAATCTTTGAAAATCTTCAGTAGTCTTCAGATTATATTCTCCCTTTTTGTATCTTCTCCCCATTTTTGATGAGTGGTGAGAATCATCATCATCAAAACTTTGCAAGACAATCTCCCCCTTTTCAAGACAATCTCCCCCATTGTGTATGATCACGTAAGCACAGTCTTCATGTAACGAGCCCTGTATGGAAATAAGAGCAGTCTTCCCAGATGGAAAGAGTGATTATTTCAATCTTTTCATATTCAAATAAAAATGTGGTAACCATTCGAATCTTTTCAAATTCAAACAGTTTAAGAAGTGTAACCCTGAATCAACAAATGACTCAGTTAGAATGCTGTCAATGACACAAAGTCACTGAGTAACACAAAGTTACTTTATAAGGAGCTGGTTTTGATGTTGGCTCCCCAGGTCTTCCATTCAATCATCGAATAACACATGGTTATCTATGAACGTTCTGACAGAAAACAAATTTTTGTGTGCTCGTGCATGTGTATGAAAAAATTAAGCATAGATGATTGCTTTTCAATAGAGGCTCAAAATATGTAAACTTATTGAGACAGCAACAAATTATACAAAGACTCAATGTGCATGATAAAGGGTTCGAAGGTGGGGCAACTTTCCATCTTTTTCAATATTAGTATCTTCCAAATGAAGAACCAATAGCGTATGTGATGCGTCCCCAGAAAATGTGAAACATTCTCTTTTTGAGAAAAGAATGAGTAGCTGGTGGGGTTGTATGCAAGATATGGCATGGGCTAGTTGCCTATTTCAATGATGGTCACCAAAGAATGTGAACCAATCAGTAGATGTGGCTACCCGGCTCAGAAAGTGGTTTGGTGCAGAGTTTAATATTCTTTGACTATGTTCTCTCACCCTCTTTCTTTTAATGCTCACTTCTAACCAGTCTCTCTTTTCCATTTTACCTCTTCACACACCATCACTCAATTCTTTTGACCCTTCTCCCCTCAATCACTCAGGATATACTTCCGGGGTAGGAAACACTGGTTATCGTGAATCCATGGAAATTCTGTTAAGTTCTCACACTGAATCCCATGTAATTTCCTAAAAGAACATGATGTTCAACAGGCTTTTTGTACATCTAAGCACAAATACCACTTGTTACATGAAGCATAAAAATTTTGGAGAAGTCAAAACAGTCGTGTTTGACGATGCAATTCTCCCCCTCAACCTAAAAGAGTTTGACAATTAAGCTCATATCATTTTATCATGAAGAATAATATTTTGGAGAATCAAAAAACGAATGTTCTTTATATGAACAATATATAAACATATTTTTAATGAACGCACATGAAATGACGTTTGATTCAATCAACAGTGAATACAAAGAACGTGAGTATTACCATAGAAAGATTTAACTTTTGATACATGGTAATAACAAAGTCAAATAGAATGTTCCGAACCGTTATGTGTATGAATACTTGACAAAGTATATTGACAAGATAAAACACAAGTATTTATCTTTTAAGAACACACGGTCAGATTAGCATTTAAGTATCCAAAAAATCTGTTACAAACACAGATATTCTCCCCCTTAACTGAAGATTTTTTTTTATCAGAAAATAAGGCACTGAAGTGCGCGTTCTAATCTGATGTGATTAGAAGTCATTCTTCGTTGAAGTACGGGTTCTAAGTTGATTTACTTAGAAGCCTTCTTTTTGACAATTAAGTCCGGGTTTTGAACTGTTTTGTTCAAAAGCCATTGTTCTTTCTCCCCCTTAAACTTTGGGTGCCTGCAACACAGATTTAGCTTTTGGTACCCACTAGTATTTGGGTCCTAATGGGTTAGTTGCAGTTCTAGTAGGAGAGATAAAATAAGAACCATACTAGTTATTTACATAATCTTTTCTTACAAAATCATTTGAGCCACAGTAGGAACAATTAATTTTCTTTTGTGCTAACCTGATCAGTTGATTAATAGTGTAGACCAGATCAAGTTTGCCAAAAGTTGTACCTTTCGAAGCATTGTTCCATTTTGCATTTGATGTATGCACAAATGATTTGTCTTTCTTCTTTTCCTCTGGAGATCCTTTAACTCTCCAGATCCAGTTACCTTTATCTTTCTCATCATCTCTTCTCCAGAAGCTTTTCTTCTGAGACTTAGTCTTCTTGAAGTTTCCTGAACCATCAACATTTTTGTCATAGAAAAGGTTAGAAGGACGAATCTGATTAGTAGATTTAGAAGTAAGACTATCATCACAGAAAGGATTATAGAAAACATTTGAAATATGTGAACTTGAAGCTGTTTTTAATGAACTATCTGAATCAGCTAGATCATCTCTCGGTGATTGAGCTATTGACTCTGGCGTCTTGTGCTCAGTCAGCTTCACCTTGAATACTATCTCTTCAAGTTCCTTTATCTTTGATGACAAACTGTTTCTTTCCTTTTCAATCAGATCAAACTTCTTATGCAACTCAGATTTTGCATTCTTCTCCTTCATGATGTTTGTTGACAATTCAGATAGCTTTCTTGTCAGCTTGTTGATCTCAGTCTCAAATATTTTCTTTTCTTCAGAAAAGTCTGTATTTATATCCTTCAGCTCAGCTTTCTTCTTTTTATTCTCAACCTTTTCTCTTTCAATAATGATAACCTTCTCAAAGTCTGAGACTTGTTGAGAAAGCTTAACACATCTAAGCTCTAATGATTTCTTTTCTTCGAAGGCTTTTCTGGAGAAATCAGAGAATTTCTTAGCAAAGTCTTTTCTTTCTTTCTCAATCTTCAGCATTTCATCTTGAGCTATTGTATTGTCTCTGTCTTGGGTTGCCTTTTCTTTTAGCTTATTAATCTCAACCTCAAGACTGAGAACTTTATCTTTCAGTTTATCTCTTTCAGCAAAGACTTGAGAATTTGACTTTATAAGCTCTTCAGATGTTTCTCTAGCAATGTTTGCTCTTCTTCTAAGCTCATCAAGCTCTCTTTGCATTAGTTCCTTCTTTGACCATGTTGAGCTAGATTCAGATCTTTTCAGCTTTGCTTGGAGGTCTAAGATCTCTTTTTCTTTAGACGCAATTACTCCTGCAAGTCAAATTATAGAATCAGAATCTTTTGAATTTTCTTTTAAAGCATTAATCTGAATAAGAAGAGATGAGTTCTGAATCTTTAGATTTTCAATCTCAGCTTCAAGAGGTAACATCTCGGATTTGAGCTTTGTAATCTCCCTTTCACAATCATCAGCCCTGTCTCTATTTCTTGACAACTGTCTAGCAAGATATTTAGTCTTTTCTTTTACTTCAGAAAGAGTCATGTTGTTAAAATCATGGCTATAACCTTCAGACATCGAGAGAAGCTGATTCGACATCCTAGTTGTACCACTTGTTAGTAATTAAACTTATCTGTACCAAGACAACCAACTAGATGAGATCGTTAGAATCAAGATAAAAACCACACTAAAAAATTTTCAGAAAAATAAATTTCCAAAAAATAATTAAGTGTAGAATTTGCACAGTATAAAACACAACGAAATAATACTGAAGAATGAAATTAGGAAAATTTTGATCAAGCACAAAACTTTTGTCCCCTTTGCTTTGACTGATATAGCCTAAGACCGATAGAATGCTTGAAGCTTCGACCGGTATTATCTTGTACCGGTATAAGGCTTCGATGGATATAGTCTTTGACCGGAATCAGGTTTCAACCGGTATAATGTAAGAACCGGTAAAATGAGTTCGACCGGGAAGGACTCTGTGTGAGTACCGGTCGAATGCTATGGACCGATAGAAGGAATTCGACCGGAAGTGGCTTAGGACCGGTAAAGTGATAAGACCGATGGTATGCTTTGACCGATAAAATGTGTTCGACCTATATGGTGTTCGACCGATAAAGGGTAAAGACCGATACAACTATTCGACCGATATGTTCTTATTACACAACCTAGAACTTCGATGAACAGCAACAATAATCAACACAAAAATCACTTTAACCCAGAAATTGAATGCAGAAATTACACCTTTGTGCCCAGAAACAAGTATCGATCAGTATTCAATCAAAATCAAAGATTAATTTCAACTTTCATGCATCGATTATGAAGAACACAGTGTCGATATTCATGCAAACCCAGAAAACACAAACTCACAAAATTCAATCACTTGCTAATTCTCAATGCAATTAATTAATCAGATACTTCTCAATTGAATAAAACTCACTTAATCAGATCAATCTTAATCATAAAAACTCACAGATTCATGAAATCAGATGAACACAGAAAAAAAAATTCGATGAACAGTGATTTTGCGATGAACAGTGATTTTCGTGAATAGTAAAAAAAAATTGATTCTTTGGGCTCTGATACCACTTGTTATCCCAGTTTAATCTAGTTGGTAAATAATCAATCAAGTAATCAAGCAACACAATAATAATCAAGAGATATATAAATTAGAGTAACATACCAATCCCTTGAATAAACAATGAAACCCTTGAGTGTTCTTGATACCCTTGAATACAGAGAAAACTTGCTACCTCACTATATGATTATGAAAGTAATTGTGAGGATTATGAAAGATTAACCCTAAAACTAAACTAATCAAAACAATAAATACCTAAGCCATATAGGCTTCCTAATGCTTAATGGGCTTGGGCCCAATGGCTAATAAACTATTAATCTATTACAACTTAAACCTCAAACTTTAACTATCAAGTAAATACAATTTAGACCATTTAATCTTGAATACAATTATTTGATCCAACACTTCCGCTGTTTATACTCTTTTTGTTTATATCATTATTGTTATAAGATTAAATCTGGGATCCAACAACTTCCAATAAACAAAACCTTGTAATTCCTTACAAGCGATATTCAATAAAGCAATTACTCCGATTATCTCAATCTACTACTATGTCATCTGATTATAGACGGAATGATTTTAATTCTCACCGATTTTCTGATGATTGGATTGGTACTTATCATGTTTGTTCTTATAAGCCATATGTTTCACAAGTTTTTCAAAAGTTCAGATGATCCATCTTTAAATGGATACCAAAATCTTATGCTAAACTGAAAGGACCCGTTTTTAAATGGGTACCTAAATCTGTTATTCCCTGATTTATCTTATGTAGACCCGTCATATGTGGTACTTGGATAGCGGGTGTTCTAAGCATATGACTGGGCAAAAGGATTTATTGTCGAATTATACAGAGAAATTCTGCGGAAATGTCAGATTCGGCAATGACCAATTTTCACCGATTCTCGGATACGGTGACGTGATACAAGAGAATGTAACGATAACGAAGGTGAGTTATGTAGAAGGATTAGGGCATAACCTATTCAGTATTGGACAGTTCTACGACAAAGGATTAGAGGTAAATTTCAAGGCTAAGAGTTGCTCGGTGCACACTGAAGATGGAAAAGAACTCTTGGTCGGCACTCGAAAGTCCAACCTCTACACGATAAATTTGTCAAAGGTCCAGACTGACAATCAGGTTTGCTTATTGAAAAAAGCCTCGATGCAGCAAAGTTGGCTTTGGCACCGAAGGTTGTCACACCTGAATTTTCGGTACATAAACAAATTGGTCAAAGGCAGATTGGTGAAAGGTCTTCCTGAGCTGAGATATGAAAAAAACATCTATGTGCAACATGTGAAAAGGGTAAAATGAAGAGGGCGGCTCACAAGCCAAAACCCGAACCAAGTAGAAGTTCTACACTTGAACTTTTACACATAGATCTATGTGGTCCGATGAGAACTCAAAGCATAGGAGGAAAGAAGTATGTTTTAGTAATAGTGGACGATTATTCGCGTTACACATGGGTAAAGTTTTTAAGAACAAAAGATGAGATGCCCAAAGTACTCATTAACTTTTTGAAGACTACCCAGGTGAACTTGCAAAAGACAGTAAAGCTTCTAAGGATAGATAACGGCACAGAGTTTAAGAACAAAATTGTTGAAGATTATCTCGAATCGATCGGGATAACACATCAATTCTCTGTTGCTCGAACGCCAGAACAGAATGGATTAGTCGAACGACACAATTGAACGCTAGTCCATGCCGCTTGCACTATGCTCAGCCAGTCGGATCTACCTCTATTTCTGTAGGCAGAAGTTGTCTCTACTGCATGTTATACGCAGAATCGCTCCATTATTCATAGACGGTTTGGTAAAACTCCTTATGCATTGATAAACAATCGTACACCTATCATTAAACACTTTCATATTATTGGATGCAGGTGCTTCGTATTGAATGATAGAGAGAACTTGAATAAGTTCGGACCAAGGCTAAAGAAGGAATCTTCATTGGATACTCCCAGACATCTGCTGCATATAGAATTTATATGAAGAGCTCAAAGATTATTATTGAAAGCGTCAATGTAACATTTAATGAGGATGTGGCTTCTGAACAACACAGTTCAGAACCCGTACTTACCGGAGATTTAGCTTCTGGATAATTCAGTCCAGAACCTGTATCTGATAAGACTAGTTTGGATAAAACCTCTACGTCTACATCTCATTTATCTGAATTAGATTTGTTGTTTGAATTATTTTATGATGAGTTTCTAGGATCTAAACTTCCTAAATTTGTTGTTGTTGACAGGTCTGACAATTCAACGACTAATCATCCAACCACTTCGGTCGTATCTACTGAACTAGTTCCCCTGGTTCAGGAAGAAACTCAGATTCAAACACGTACTCCTTCAGTTCAAGTTGCACCTGAAATTGTTGAACCAGAAGTTACTACTTCAGGTGGATGCACTGTGATGGATAATAAACAAACTGATCAACTTGTCCCAACTGAAACTTCTGTACAAGAGATTTCAACTACCCTCCCAAACAATGTTGAACAAGAAGAAGCTGATAGTAGATATTTAGATTATTTGTATGATCAATCTACATCGAATCCACTCCCTCACGAATACAAGTGGACCAAAGAGCACCCGATAAGCCAAATTATTGGAGATATATCAAAACTGGTGCAAACTAGGTCTGCAACATTAAACATGTGTATGTATGATTCCTTTCTGAGCAAGATAGATGCTACTCGAGTATCTGAAGCTCTAGCTGACTCGGATTGGGTTACTGCAATGCAAGAGGAGCTAAACTAGTTTGAAGCTTTGAAAGTCTGGAGACTTGTACCAAAACCTGAAGGTAAATCTATAATTGGTACAAAATGGGTGTTCAAAAACAAGAAGGATGAAGACGGTATCGTTATCAGAAATAAATCACGACTTGTCGCAAAAGGATATAGGCAAGAGGAAGGCATTGATTATGATGAGACTTACGCTCCAGTAGCGCGTATTCAAGCAATAAGGATGTTCCTTGCTTACGCAGCTCATAAAAACTTCACTGTCTACCAGATGAACGTAAAGATTGCCTTTCTGAATGGCATTCTTAAGGAGTAAGTATATGTCTCATAACCTGAAGGCTTTGTGAATCCAGATAAACCAGATCATGTCTACATCTTGGATAAAGCACTTTATAGTCTTAAACAAGCGCCTCGAGCCTGGTATGAGGTATTATCTAAGTTTTTGGTCAAGTCGGGCTTCACAAAAGGTAAAATTGATACTAATTTATTCATTAAAAAGGAAAAATCCGATATTATTCTTATTCAAATATATATGGATGACATTATATTTGGCTCTACAAATCCCAAATTCTGTAAGAATTTTTCAAACCTCATGGTGTCACGTTTTCAAATGAGTATGATGGTAGAGATGAACTTTTTTCTCGGATTACACGTTAAGCAATTTTCAACGGGGATTTTTATAAATCAAGCTAAGTACATTTTTGATATTCTTCGAAAATTCAAAATGGAAACTTGTAAACCAATTGGTACCCCGATGGCACCGGGAACTAAGATCGGCATGGATCCTTCGGGAAAACCTGTTGATGTTAGAACCTATAGAGGAATGATTGGTTCTTTAATGTATTTAACTTCAAGTAGGCCAGATATTATGTTCTCTACATGTTTATGTGCAAGATATCAGGCTAATCCAAAAGAATCACATATGTTTGCAATTAAGCGCATATTTAGATATCTGTGGTATCCTAAAGATACTGGTTTTGAATTGACGGCTTACTCAGATGCAGATCATGCTGGCTGTATATTATACAAGAAGAGCACATCGGGTCATATACAATTCCTTGGAGATAAACTCGTAAGTTGGGCATCAAAGAAACAACTTTGTGTTTCCACTTCAACTGCTGAGGAAGAGTATGTTGATGCTGCAAGCTGCTGCTCTCAGGTGTTGTGGATGAGGACGCAACTACGAGATTATGGCTTCAAATTCGACAAGATTCTGATTTATTGTGACTCTAAAAGCGCCATTGCAATATCAGCAAATCCTGTACAACATAGAAAGACAAAACACATAGATGTTAGATATCATTTTATCAACGACAATGTTGAAAAAGGTACAATAGAACTTTATTTTGTAAACACTAATTATCAGCTTACTGATTTGTTTACCAAGCCTCTCGACGAAAAGAGATTTAATTTTCTTATCTCAAAACTTGGTATGCTAAATCTTAAGACATAATCTGTGATTACCTATTAAAGTTTTTCTTATTGTTATTTTTCTTCATTTCTTTATATTTATTCTGAAAAGATATCTACAATGAAGGGTATTCGTGTTTTTCAGGGGGAGTGAGAGAAGATGATTAGATGATCAATATTCATTTGAGGGGGAGTTCATATGTTTTTCATTGATAAAGTTTTATGATGCATAAATGCAGGGGGAGTTAGAATATGAAAGATAAGGAGTAAGAATTATGACTTCTGATTACTTCAGATCAGAACTCGCACATTCAAAGTTTTACTGCTTTATGTCATTTTATTTTTCAATAAATGTTGTGAATAAAGTTGCTTTGACAAGACTTTGTGACTGATGCAGATTGAGAGGATGATTACACGATCATATCATTATGACTTTAAGCTAACTTCATGAGATTTAAGACGGGTCGAAGAGGCTTCATTCTATTCTTAATCTCATATATGGTTGAAAAAAGGACGACTTTCTGTCATAGAAAACATGTTTCTTAAATGTTCAAACCACTTCTGATTCTTAAACGATTTCATGAATATAGAGGTGTGATTTTAAATGTTTTCATTTTATTTGTGTTTCAATGATCAACAAACCGTGTGTTTCCAAAGATTAATACTTGTGTATTATCTTGTCTATATACTGTCAAGTATTCACACACATCGGTTTAATTTTTGTTGAATTCGTTCTTACCATGTCTCTAAATTGAAACAAATGTTTCAATGGTAAGACACCCCGATTGTTATTCAAAGTTTGAGCGTGATTTCATTTCTAAACGTTCTTTCAAGAATGTCTATATTCTTGATTCGTATAGACAATATCAATTTTTGTTGACCTAAGCCTTATTCGATAAATCATTTTGATATTGATCTTTATTATAAAATGTCAGATTTTCAAACAAGGTTCTTGTATTCATTTCATTCTTTCAATATCCTTGTTTGAAAAGTCTTCAATGTTTACAAATGCTCAAATCTTACATCTATGAGCATACATATATCTGACTTGTATTTCATATTTTATGCTTTAACTAATATAGTTAAACCAGTTGAGCAACATATTCTTTTAGGCAAATACATGGGTTCGTTGTGTAGGACTTACATGAAACTTCTATGGATTCACGTTAACCAGTGTTTCCTACCCAAGAAGTTAATCCTTAGTGATCGAGTGTGAGGAGTCAAAAAGAAATGAGTGTGGGTTGTGTGACGAGGTAAAAATGAACAAGAGAGTTTGGTTAGAAGTGAGCTCAATGATTAAAAGAAAGAGGGTGAGAGATCAGAGTAAAAGAATATCAAATTCTGCACCAACTACTTTCTGAGTCGGGCAGCTACATTGCTAGTGTTTCACAATTCTTCGTGAACATTATTGAAACAGGCAACTAGCCCATGCCAACTCTTGATTAAAACCCCCACCATCTACTCATTTTCTTCTTAAAAAGAGAATGTTTCATATTTTATGGGGACGCAACACATAATCTATCTGGTTTTCATTTGAAAAATATGGATAATGAAAAGAAGGAAGTCTGCCCCACCTTCGCACATCGATCATGCACAATTGAGTCTGTGTTTAATTATCGTTGTCTCAGTGGTTTACACAATGTTGAGTCTTATATAAAACAATCATCATGTGCTTAATTCTTTCTAACACATGCACGAACACACAATGAATTTGTTTCTTGTCATAACGTTCATAGAAATATCTTTGTGGTGTTTTGATGATTGAATGGAAGCCCTGGGGGAGTGAACATAAAAAAAACTCCTTTCCAATGTGTATTCGTTACACACAGTAACTTTGTGTTACTGGCAGGCATATTAACTGATTCATTTGTTGATTCTGGTGTTACATTCTAATTTGTCTGGATTTGAAAAGATCTTGATGAATATCTTATTTTGAATCGACGGAGAATCAAAGGCTATTGTGTTCAAAAGATCAGTGGTCAGAATAGATAAAGACATTTCTTGTTGAAAGTTTTGATGATCATTATGCTTTAATCATCAAAAAGGGGGAGAAGAAATCAAGAAATGTTGATTGAAAAAGTGAAGATAATTTTAGTTGTAGGGAGACAAAATTAAGAAATGTTTGTTTCAGATATGTTATAGATGGGGGAGAAGATCAAGAAATATTTGTGATCAAGAGTTATTTATTTGAAGTTTGACAAAGATTGAAAGTTCAAAAGTGCAAATTCAAAGATTTCTAAAGATGAGTTGAGTTTACTGAATTTTTTCTTTGAAGATTATTTACTAAATCAGTCTGAGAAAATTCTGAAGATAATTTCTTTCTGAAGACTGAAAGAGATTGAGATAACTTTGGGAAGATTGTTGAAGAGTATGACTATCATCATTTGGGGAGATTGTTTCTCATTGATTATGTGTATTTCTGAAGATGTTCTTAATTGACAAGAAATCATCAAAGGGGAGATTGTATCAACTAAGCTTAAAGAGAGAAGATTATTCTGTAAAATCTTTTGGAAATGATCTTGAATCTAAAGGGGGAGATTGTTAGAGCATAAATATGTTGGATACAAGATCATAGAAGTCTGATGTTTGAAGTCAAAGCTGAAGTCAACTCTCAAGCATCAAAGTCAAAGTCTAGTGTAATAAAAGTCAAAGTCAACATTGTATTTTGTGTTTTCTATTTTGTTCGTGTATAGTGTTCTGCGTGTTTCTGTTGATTGTAGTAGTTTGCGCGTTTTGTTTCTGTAGTAGTGTGCGTGTTTCTTAGTTTGTATAAATAGGTTGTGTTGTGCGTGAATCTTGAAAAACACATCAGATAGAGCATTGTGAGAGTTTCAGAGTTAGAGAGAGAAAGTGTGTTGAGCGTTCATTGTAATTGAAAATTGATATTAATCAAAGTGTGATTTGATGGAATTATTTGTCATCGTTTGATTTACATTGTTATCTGGGATAACACGTCAAAAGATCGGGAACAAGGCAAACTTGTAGTAAACAGGGTTCAGAACAGTCAAAATTCTCAAAAACATTAAAACTTTTCGCATAAAGGCAACAATTCGCAAATTACTATTCACAATTGAGCACAATTCGCATGATGGACATAGCCGAAAACTCCAGAATTCGCATAGGCTTGCATGCGAATTCTTACTTCTCGTAAGCACCTATGTGCGAATTCCTCGTATCTCGCATAACTCACATCTGCGAATTCCACACAATTCGCATAAGGTAGTATGCGAATTCTCAACATTTCGCATATGACTACCTGCGAATTCTTCACTTAGAAATCTCTTTGACCACAGGAATTTGTATCAACTTTTCGTACATCACTAGCATGCAAATTCTGCACATTTCGCAACACTCTGTTATGCGAAATCTATACTTAACAAATTTCATTTTCAAAGTCCATTGTGCGAATTCTGAAACATGCGAATTCTTCAAAAACTTCACCAAACGAATTCTTTCTCTGCGAGTTCTTCAAATTTCTGCGAGTTCTTCATGTAATCATGCGAATTCTGTGGATCTCGAAAGTGTTTTCAACTTTTCTTCGAATTATCCTTCTGTTCATCGAATTTTGAGATAATCTTTTGTACACAGGTTCGAAAATGACTTTATTGGACATTTGTAGTTGATGACTATGTCCAAATACGACTCTATAGCCCAATTCGATCTCAACCACAGTAATACGACTTTTTCGAACAAAACTTCTCAAAAATCGATCAATTAACTCGAATTTGATAAAATTACAGAAAGTAATGGATTCTATAATGATTATCTATAACCACAGAATCAATTAAGCATCAAGGTTCATTCAATTTAGCACCAAATTTACAAATTCGAATTTTTCACATATTGACTGTTCTTCAACCAATCTGATCTCGATCGTGAGTAGAAAAATCTCTGCGTTAGGCTCTGATACCAATTGTGATCCCAGGTTTCAAGCAATCATGCACAAATCAATAACAATCAAAGATCAAAGATGAGAGAGATTGAGTCATAAGCTTTGTCGTATTCATATGTCTCACATGGAATGATTACAATGACTCAAATGAATGTGTAGACAAAATACTTAGACTGAGTTACTTACAAAAACAAGACAAGACAAGGCTATATATAGGGTCAAACAAGCCTTGACCTCTATACAAGCATACAAGAAAAAAGTCAACTAAACAAAGTAAACTTACTTTACAAATTGACTCAAAACTATGATCTAACAATAACTGACTCGGTTTGGTAAGGACCAATAATTCTTTTAAGTCTTGTCACATCCTCACCATATTCTTTTCACTCCGAACTCATCTATCAATCTAGACCCCTCACTGATATCTATGAATGGGATGTGTTTCTTGGGTAGGTTCTTCCGGTTCTGGATTGACCATAGAAACATTAAAAGCCCTAACACTCCTTTAACTTGCCAAAATAGAACATTGAAGTACAAGTCAAAACATTGAAGTACGAGTCCTGAACTGAAGTGTTCAAAAGTCGATATGAAAATTTAAACAAACAACCATGGTACTCCCCCTCAAAAGCGGCATAACCCTTGATTATAGTCATGTGACATGAATAATATGAATTAAATCACATATGACATTCCTGCAAAACAGATTAGGAAGATTTTGGTTTTGGTATCTGTTAAAGCACAGTTTTATTGGATTCAAGATCATCATTATCTGAAGATGTAAATCTGAAGTCAAAGCTGGAAAAGTTGTCTCAACAAATAGTCTAGGGTCCTTTGTAATAATAGTCAAAGTTTATTTTTTGTATTTACATTATTTGTCCTTAGTCATTTAATTAGGTTAAGGTATTTATATTTGTGTTAATTAGGTTTTGTGTTAGAGTTGTTGGTGTGTGCGTCGTACAGAGAGACAGATTGAGAGAGACGGCGACGTCCAGAGAGATTTAGAGAGAAAGAGATTGATCGATTTCTTCATCAATACTTGTAATCATTCGATTCGTTTGAGAAATCAATACCAGGTTTGCATAATCGTATTGCTTAATTGTTTACTTGATTGAATCGTTAATCACAGGGACACACAGTATCCATGTTGTGATGGATCCTTGATGGTTAATTGCCTTGGCTTTGAAGCTATTAAACTGAGTAAGGGCAAAGTCACTCTTTCCACAGTAAGCTTAGCAGATCGTTTGCCGGCGCAGACTGATCAACTTTCCTATAGAATAGACATAAGTAGGTGAATAAGTCTTGGAAATAAATGACTTTGTATCAACTACAGGAGAATCATGAGACTTGTTTCCATCACAACATTCTGTAGTTGGTTTCTTTCTCCAAACCATCTTGACTTTTTGAAACACTTGATTATTTGAATCATCAACAAGAGAATTATAGAAAAGATTTGAAGGACGAATCCGATCTTTTGAAAATTCATTTGATTTGACAAACTTCTTCAAAGAATTAGATGTAGAAGGTGAACTTGAAGAATAGGGAGACTGAACTACAGTATCGGGACTGACTTGTTCAGATAAATCAACTTTTGGATTTATTTCTTCAAGTTTCTTGACTTTTGCAGATAAAACATTTCTTTCTTCTAGAATCAAGTCAAATTGTTTTTGTAAATCAGATTTTACCTTCTGTTCTTTCAAAATCTCTGTTGCTAATCCAGATAATTTTTCTTTGAAAGCTTATGAATCTCAGTTTCGAAAATCTTTCTTTCATTTTCAAAATCCTTTTCTATACTGTTGTGTTTATCATATATCTCTTTAAAAACCACAACATTCTTCTTTTCAAGCATTTCATTTTCACTGTCAAAACATTTTTGCTATTTCTCAAAAGAATCTCTCTCAATTATCAAAACATTTTCAAAATCAGAAATCTGTTTTGAAAGTTTCACATTTTAAGCCTAAAAAACCTTTCTTTCATCGAAAACTTACTTTGAAACCTCGAGAATCTTTCTTTCAAGATTCTTCCTTTCATTTGAGAAATCGACTTTTTCTTGTTCAAAAACAGCAAGCCTTTTCTTCAGGTCGAGATTTTCACTCTCCAACATGTTTCCTCTTTCTTCAAGCGCCAGGTTCTTCTCTTCTTTGGCTTCAAAATCTGTAACTTTTCGTTCAAGTTCAGATTTTTTCTTTGAATTTTCATGTAGATCCCTTTTCTTTATATTAGCTTCTCTTTCAAGATTTGAAATCTTTTGGTTAAGATGCTCTATTCCTACAGAATACGTCAAGTGTGTGTCCCTAAAATCAAGTTTCTAAATCACAAACAATCAGTCAAACAAAATGAATTAACTACCTGTTTGATTTCAATTCAAGAATCAAAGATTTACAAACTGTTTTTCACTTTCTCTCTCTAAACGTATCTTTCTCTCTCTATAATATCTCTCTACGTTCCAACAATTCCTCTAGTCATCTATCTATTAACAAAAACAAACACTATTTATACCAACTAAAAAAACAAGGAAACAAAACAAATACAAGTTAACTTTGACTTTTATTACAAAGGACTTTGACTTTCACTGAGAGTTGACTTTTCAGCTTTGACTTCTTGTATTTTGACTTCTAGTCTTCATGATCTTGTATCCAACATATTTCTGCTCTAACAGTCTCCCCCTTTGGATTCAAGATTATCTTTGAAATATTTAACAGTCCAGTCTTCTCTTCAAGCTCAAAAAGTACAATCTCCTTCTTTGAAACAAATTTCTTCAATAAGCACAAACATTGCAATCTTCTCTTTCTTTGATGTATTCTTCCCAAGTCTGTCTTTGAACAAAATTAACAATCTCCCCCAAATATGGTAGAAACGATCTTCAATAATCTCTCCAAAATTTCCACAAAACTCTTTCAGACTTTCGGAAAGAAATTATCTTCAGATTTAGCTCGAATCGCTTCAGTAGAATTATCTTTCAAAGAAAAATTTATCTAACATCTGCTTTCTTTCATAAACCTTTGAACTTTTCTCTTTTCAGCTTCATCTGTCATTTATCAAACGAACAATTCTTGAACACTTTCCAATATTTCTTGATCTTCTTTCCATATCAAACATTTCTTGATTCGATCTCCCCCTTTTTGATGATTAGAGCATATTGATCATCAAAACTTTTAACAAGAAATGTCTCTGGAATCTTTCCTGACCACTGATCATACTGAGCCTCTGATTACTTGTCGATCCAAAAATATATTCATCCGAATCTTTACAAATTCAGACAAAATAGAGTGTAACACCTGAATCAACAAATGAATCAGTTAAAATGCCTGTCAGTAACATGAAGTTACTATGTGTAACAAATACACATTGGAAAGGAGCTTTTGTTATGTTCACTCCGACAGGGCTTCCATCCAATCATCGAAACACCACAAAGGAAATTTCTATGAATGTTATGACATGAAAACAAATTCCTTATGTGTTCGTGCAAGTGTAGAAAGAATTAAGCATTTGATGATTTCTTACAAAAAAAAACTCAACATAGTGTAAACCACTGAGACAACAGTAGATAAACACAGACTCAATGTGCATGATTGAAGTGCGAAGGTGGGGCAGACTTTCTTCTTTTTCAATATCGAGATTTTCCAAATAAAAATCAGATAGATTTGTGGGGTTTTGTCAAGAGTTGGCATTGGCTAGTTGCCTATTTCAATAATGTTCACGAAGAATTGTGAATCATTAGTAATGTGGCTGCCCGGCTCAGAAAGTAGTTGGTGCAGAGTTTGATATTCTTTTACTCTGTTCTCACACCCTCTTTCTTTTTAATCATTAAGCTCACATCTAACCAAACTCTCTTTTCCATTTTACCTCAACGCACAACCCACACTCATTTCTTTTTGACTCCTCATACTCAATCATTAAGGATTAACTTCTTGGGTAGGAAACACTAGATAACGTGAATCCATAGAAGTTTCATTTAAGTCCTAGCACAAAGAAACCCGTATTTTCCTATAAAGCATAAGTTGCTCAATATGGTTTAACTAGAACAGTTAAAGCTCAAATACAAGTCAGATGTATATATGCTCATAATATGATTATGAAGATATGAGCATTTTTAAACATTGAAGTATTTTCAAACAAGTATATTGAAAGAATTAACATGAATACAAGAAACTTGATTGAAAATCTGACATTGTATGAAAATGATCAGAAATGAAATGATTTAGCAATTAAAGCTTATGGTCAAGAATAATGGATATTGTCTATATGAATCAAAATATAGACATTCTTGAAAAACGTTTAGAAATGAATTAACGCTCAAAATTCATAGAAGTACAAGCGGGGTGTCTTACCATCGAAAAATATGTTTCAAATTTGAGACATGGTAAGAACATTTTTGAACAAAAAATCAAACCGGTGTGTATGAATACTTGAAAGTATATAGAAAAGACAATACGCAAGTATTTATCTTTAGAAACACACGGTTTGTAATCATGTAAGCACAAGTAAATTTTGAAAAACATTTAAAATCACACTTCCAATTCATGAAATCTATTTAAGAATCGGGAAGTGGTTTGAACATTTACGAACATGTTTTTCTATGATTAAAAGTTGTCCTTCTTTCAACCATATATGAGATTAAGATAAGAAATTTAATCTTTTCGCTTCGTCTTAAATCTCATGAAGTCAGGCTTAAAGTCATAAAGATATGATCTTGATAGTTTCTCTCATTCTGCACAAGTCTCAAAGTCATGTCAAAGCAACTTTATTTACAAATTTATTCAAAATTAAAAGACATAAAGCAGTAAAACGATTAAAATACGAGTTCTGATCTGAAATAATTAGAAATCATAATTCTTTACTCCCCCTGAAATTATGCTTCAGAAAAATTATCAGTGTAAAATATAAGCATTAACTCCCCCTCAAATGTAGATCACCATAGCTATGAAAAGCATAACTTTCAGACAAATATGTACTCCCCCTTGAATGTTGATCTTCTCATATATGTATCTAGGAGTACAATATCATTCAACTTAAGAGTAAAGTCTTTTAATCATTGAAGTGCGGGTCTTGAACTGTTCTATTCAAGAGTTATTGTTTTCTTACTCCACTTTAATTTCAGATACCTGCATCACAGATTCCTCTTTTGGTTTTGGTACCCATTTATATTTGGACCCAAGAGTGTTAGCACATGATTTTGGCACCCATTTAAATTTGGGTCCGCTTTTCTTTTGAAAACTATATGAAAAACTAGAACAATAAGAGTATACATGATACGTCCCAAACCAAACATCAGAATATTTCCGAGAATCATAATCATTTCTATCATAAATGGAAAACTTTCTAGCAGACGGAGATAACTGGAATAATTGTTGTCTTGAATATTTCTTGTAAGAGAATACAATCTTTGGTTTAGAAATAGCAACATTCACAATCAAATCATCTTTACTAGTAGTATTCTTATTACAATCAGCACTAGAAAATGATTTAGCATTCTCGTCTATCTTCTGCTTTGGTAGCCATGCAGATTTAACTCCAAGCCTTTTCTTTTTCACATCTGAAATTTTTGAAACTTCAGAGTTAGAACGATGAGAATCAAACAAATGCTTCTTCTTTGACTTACCAATGGTGATCTGTTTCTGTGAATGCCCAGATTTCTTCTTCTTACCTTTGGCAACTTTGGTTTTCACAGGAACTGATTTATCAACTTTCGTTGATGTGTCACCTTTTCTTACACACTTGGTAATCCAAAAGAATTAACAACAAAAGATAAATGATCAGGAATTTTAGCATTAAAATCAAATTGAGCAATACATTCATCTAAATCACCATCAGAGTTTAAAAAATCAAACCCATCATTAAGTAAACTAGACATATCATCAGAATTTGAAGCCTTAGAAGAGTTAGAAAAATCAGAATTTTTCAACACAGTTAAGAACACATTTTGTTCTAAATCCATAAAAATTCTTTTTTCTGTCATAGTATTCTCAAGTTCATAAATTTTACTTTCTAACACGAGAGGAGGAACGTAAATTTTACCTTCAAAAGGCTTTGCCTCCAACTCTTTTGAAGAATAACTCTCAAAATAGTCATCTGAAAGAAATTTTGATTTATCAGAACTATAACTATTATTCAACTTCTCATAACGAAATGGAAGTTGAACTTTAGTTGTGGTCTTTCTTTTCTCGTTTTCCTTGGTTTCATCCTCTTTAGATAGTTTAGTCCACTCAACATGATGGTCAGGGTATCGTGATGCTAGTTTTAAAAATGTAAAATCATAAAGTGCAGGCACTTCAGATATACCCTTTTCAGGATAGTGTGGATTCTCATAACCGAGTCCCCAACACTCTTTGTTCTCCTTGGGTTTATTTAGATAAATGGTTTGTTCAGTTTGACCCAATGTGTATAACTTCTCTTCCAAAATATTTACTTTTTCAAGTAAAATTTTGTTTTCTTCTAAAAGCGAAGAATACATTTTAGTAAGCTCTTTTGAATCAAACTCACACAGTCGATATTGTGAAGTTGTTTCAGCTAACTCTTTAAGAATTATAGTCTTTTCTTTAGCGTTGGTATCAATATTTTTATGTAAAGTCTCAATCAATACTTTCTTCTCAGCAATATCCTCGCTAAGTTTCTATATTGATTGGTTTTTGTATTTGTTGATACCTCTTTCACGCTTAAGCTTTGACTCTAACTTTTGAAGTCTAATCATCATGACATTTATTTGATTTACAAAATCCGATTTAATCATATCACATACCTCTTCAATTACTTCTTCATCTGACCCAACTTCAGCTTCCAACTCTATCTTACCCATTAAGCACAGGTGTGTTGTCTCTTCCTTCTCTCCTATCTCATCTTCTTGGTCAGAATGATCAATCCAGAACTCATCCTCTGCCATTAATGCCTTTCCAGTCTCCTGTTGCTTGGCTAGAAGCATCTTGTTCTTGTAGTACTCGGAGTTTCTGACTTTGGGTTTTCGACAGTCCTTAGCAAAGTGTCCGAGTTTGCCATTAATTTGAACTATATGTTATTGTCTTTTCAAGATCTGAAATCCTACGCTTGAGCCAGTCATTGTCGTCCTGTAACCGGAATTTTTTTTTATAATCCATTGTTACTTGGAAAGCTTAAAGTCCAGGGACAGAACTTGACAAGAGATGAAACTTTAAAGTGCAAGGACCAAAAGTGACAACGAGTGAAACTTGAAAGTTTAGGGGTCACAAATGACAAACGGCCGAAACTATGAAGTACGGGGACTAAAAATGTAAAATTTAAAACTTCTAACGGACTTAACTAAAAACTAACGAAAAAGGGACTAAAAAAAATTAAACTTAACCAAACTAACAGGACTAACGGAGACTTAACGGAAAAGGACTAAAATGTAAGAAATTTAACGGTCACTTAACGAAAACACTATTCATCATCCCCTTCGTTGAGCCAACCTACAAAACTTCGAAACGGTTAATAATATTTAATGAAAAATGATCGTTAAAGCTCCCTGATCACTCCTTAACAAATTAAAAATCAAACGGTCGATCACAAACGAACCAACCGAAAATGTTTCGGAAAACGATCGAAAACTTAAAAACTCGGTGATAACCCTCATTTTTTGAGGGTTATTTGTTACTCTTTTCCGTCATTTTATTCACCTTTTTAGCCACTTTTGCTTCTATCTCTTTCCTTTGGTCTATAAAGTTTGCAAATATGATGAAAACACCAAAAGATGCGTTTTGTCAAAGAAAATCTCGTTTTTGTGGGACTGTGGGCACTGTCTGCCCTCCGAAGGCACCCGAGGATGCATACAGTATTTGCTGCATATTTGTATCGTATTCTGGGGCTATTGTAGTATTAAAGGTTGGATTATATCTGGAAATAAGATGGTGGATGCTAGCTGGAAGATTCCTCAATCATTGTACTCTTTTGTCTAGTGAGTAATAACCCTTTAACTTGTGGGTATTACCCATTGGGTAAAAGCCTAGCTTTTTAGTATAAATAGGTTGTTAAGTTCACCATTTAAAAACACCATCAACCTTCTCCAGCTCTATTAACTCTCTCTTTGGAAGAGTTTTGGAACTAAGAAAGTTGCTTTTAATTTTAAGCATTTAGTTTCTTGTATTTTCGTTTCTGCCCTCAGCTTCCCGCTGTGGGCACGTCTGTAGCTAACTTTTAATTTTATGCAAGTAGTATAACAAGTATTTCCTTTCTTCCTTTACGTCTTTTGTTACTTCCAAGTCTTTTATTATTCTTATGCTCTTTACTTTTATGCTCTTTATTTATATGCTTTTTATTATTATGCATTTTATTATTATGCATTTTATTATTATGTCTTTTATTATTATGCATTTTATTATGAACTAACCATCTTTTGGGTAAGGGTGTGAGCCAACTTGAGACTAGTAGGCAACACTTGGGTGTGGCCATCGTTACTAGCTCTTGAGCTTAGTCACTTAAGTCGAGACTTAAACTCAACGCTGATAAGCCGATCACTTTGAAGTGTTAATATTAAATCTAGACCTCGAGAGGGGCGGATTCAAAATACGGCTTAAGGGATGCACAAAGATTTGAGAGAGTCTTTGATAATCACGTAGAGATACGAGTTCTGCATGATTTATTACGGTTCACACGTCGGAGGAGATTTATATCACAAAGAGATTTTGGTGTAAATCTCCGCACCGGTAGAACTTGATTTTTTATCAACGTAATTAAATCGGTAAGATTAAGAGTTGGTAACGATGGACACTTTATGGGTATTTTGTAGGACCGGTCTTTAAAAATTCACTTTCGAGAGATCGGGATTTTTATAGACATTCCGTACTACAAAAGGCCTAACCACCTGTCACTACGTCCATCTCAAGAAAAGCTTACACCCGTACCCATTTCTTAATTATAAATTTTATTCCGTACTCTTAGCGTTAATCAACCACCAAACAAATATTTTTCTCACACTCGAAACTTGTGCAAGAAGTTCATGAAAATCTCTGTTTCTCAGTAAGTCAGTCCTTGTGGATACGATACTCGGTACTTGTACCATTATATTACTTGTAGCGATTCCAGTGAAAATATATACTTGTGCTCTCACTGGGTAATATTGTGCCCCCGTTGTGCAGTACACGATAATTAGCTACCAAGTTTTTGGCGTCGTTGCCGGGGACTGGCACGATTTTTATCCTGAGATCTTGATTTTCATTTGAGCCTGTGTCGCTTGTTTCATTTAAAAAAAACAATTTTTTCGTGTTGTATGCCACGGCTACAACACGGAGAACTCGTACCTCTTGATCTTGAAATTGAAAAGACTTTTAAAAGAAGAAGAAGTGGTAGAGGAAATCAGCAAAATCCAGTTTTAAATCGAACCATGGCAGATGAGGGAGCTAACCCTCCACCACCTCCGCTTGTGGAAACAACGATTAAAATTGTTGATGATAAAGAAAGGGGAATACGGGACTATGCAACACCCGAATTTGATCAACTCAAGTCGGGTATTCTTAGGCCCCAGATTACTGCGCAAAATTTTGAACCGAAACCAGTAATGTTCCAAATGATCCAAGCAATGGGTCAATTTGGAGGATTACCTTCGGAAAATCCGCACTCTCATTTAAAATCATTTTTAGAAATGACGGATCATTTTCTCATTACCGGAGTTTCCGCAGAAGCCTTACGGTTGACACTCTTCTCTTACACATTAAGAGATAGAGCCAAAGCCTGGCTAAATTCTCAGCCACCTCATTCAATTGATACTTGGACGAGTTTAGCTGAAAAGTTTTTGAAAAAATACTTTCCTCCCACCAGAAACGTGAAATTCAGAAATGAAATTTTAATGTTTAGACAAGAGGAAGATGAAACAGTATCGGATGCATGGGAGAGATTCAAAGATTTAATTCGAAAATGCCCTCATCATGGAATCCCTCACTGCATCCAATTAGAAACATTTTATAATGGCCTTTCTAATGCTGCTAAAATCATCCTCGATGCCACGGCTGGTGGAGCTTTTACTGCAAAAACATACAATGAGGGGTATGAGATTTTGGAAAAAGTCGCCAATAATAACACTGATTGGTCGAACCCTCGTGTTGTAATTCCTAAAACTGCATCAGGAGTTCGTGAGGTTGATGCCATCACCGCTTTAAATGCACAAATTGTAGCTTTGACTAATTTGGTTAAAAACAATTTGAACATTAATGGAGAGAAAGGTCATGTGGAGACAATAAATCAAGCTTTAATTGAAATGTGCAGTTGTTGCGGTGAAAATCATCCTTTCGAGTGTTGTCCCGGTAACCCTGTTTCGGTAAACTATGTTGGGAATCAGTCTAGAAATAGTCCGTTCTCCCAAACATACAACCCGAATTGGAGAAATCATCCGAACTTCTCTTGAACTGGAAATCAAGGACTTCAACCCCCTGGGGCAAGTCAAGTCCAAAACCGACCACCAAATCCCCCGGGATTTCATCAAGGCCCACCTCAGAATTGTCAACATGGCCAGTCATCGCAATCCCAGAATTACCAACATGGTCAGTCTTCACACTCACATGCACCTAGATAACAGAATGCTTTCGACGGTAATGGTTCAATCGAATCATTGCTTAAAGGTTTTATAAACCAAACCAATGCAATTCTGAGGGGTTTTGAAACCCAACTTGGACAGTTTGCTGTCGAGCTTAAGAACAGACCACAAGGGACTTTGCCTAGTGACACGGAAAATCCCAAGGGCATTCACAAGGAACACATCAAGGCCATAAGCATTAGAGAGATTGAAAACATAAGTGAGTCTAGCAAAATCGAGAAAACCTCTCCCATACCAGTTATGCAAGAAGACTCACATTTGTTTGATCCCTCGAACTTTCCAGACCTGTTCCAAGCCTCAAGTGAAGTGCCAAAACCAGAATCCGTGGCCCAAACTACAGGCCCAATTGTCCCAAGTTGTCCAGCACAGACTGTACCCACTCCAGAACCACTCATCTCATGCACTCCCGACAAGAACAAATCTGTCCCGGATTTGAGAGACTTACCTTTCCCTGAAAGATTAAAAACCAAAAATGTTGATGAACAATTCAAAAAGTTTTTAGATGTTTTCAAACAACTTCACATTAACATTCCTTTGGTAGAGGCCCTCGAGCAAATGCCAAATTATGTTAAATTTTTAAAAGATATTCTCAACAAGAAACGAAGGCTCGGAGAATTTGAAACTGTCGCCTTGACCAAAGAATGTAGTGCACTTCTTACTTGCAAAATCCCTCCGAAACTAAAAGACCCGGGGAGTTTTACCATCCCGTGTACGATCGGGGGACAAGAAGTAGGACATGCTCTATGTGATTTGGGAGCAAGTATAAACCTCATGCCTTTGTCGATTTTTAAGAAATTAGGGATTGGTGAAGTCAGACCCACCACAGTCACCTTACAGCTTGCAGATAGGTCTTTGGCCTATCCGAAGGGTAAAATTGAAGATATTTTGGTGAAAGTCGATAAATTCATTTTTCCGGCTGATTTTCTAGTGTTGGACTATGAGGCAGATAAGGATGTCCCCATCATTTTAGGAAGACCATTTTTGGCAACCGGTAGAACCTTGATAGATGTGCAAAAGGGTGAGTTGACTATGAGAGTAAACGGCCAACAAATCACTTTCAATGTTTTCAAATCCCTTAAGTTTAATGGTGAGATTGAAGATTGTTCCTACCTAAATGCCTTAGGTGATGATTTTGAGTTAGGTTTGATTGATTGCATTGGGGAAGATATTTCGGAAGAGGATTTGATAGAGGTTATAGATGCATTTGAGCAGTTGGACTTTAATGATAGACCAACCCAAGTTCCTTCTATAATCAAGGCTCCCGGTCTAGAATTAAAACCACTTCCTAATCACCTTAAATATGCTTATCTTATGGAAGAGGAAAAATTGCCTGTAATTATTTCTTCCAATTTAAGTTGTGAACAGGAAGTGAAACTGATTGAGTTATTGAAAACCCACAAGAAGGCCATAGGTTGGACAATAGCTGACATCAAAGGAATCAGTCCGTCCCTTTGCCAACATAAGATAATTTTGGAAGAAAATAGAGTTGGCAAGGTGCAACCTCAAAGGAGACTTAACCCAATCATGAAAGAAGTCGTTAAGAAAGAAATTTTAAAATGGCTAGATGCGGGTATTATTTACCCCATTTCAAGTAGTGGTTGGGTGAGTCCGGTACAATGTGTACCGAAGAAAGGTGGTACCACGATAATCACCAACGAGAAAAATGAGCTTCTCCCAACAAGGACCGTCACCGGGTGGAGAATTTGTATGGACCATAGACAGTTGAATCTAGCCACGAAAAAGGATCATTTTCCTTTGCCATTTATAGACCAAATGCTAGATAGATTGGCCGGAAAGGAATTTTATTGCTTTCTGGATGGTTATTTGGGGTACAATCAAATTCACATTGCACCCGAAGATCAAGAGAAGACCACCTTCACTTGTCCCTTCGGAACTTTTGCTTTTCGCCGAATGCCATTTGGTCTTTGCAATGCACCTGCAACGTTCCAACGTTGTATGATGTCTATTTTCTCGGACATGATTGAAGATTCCATGGAAGTGTTTATGGACGATTTCTCAGTTATCGGTACATCATTTGAAAACTGTCTTGAAAATTTGAAAAAGAGCTTGGAAAGATGTGAAACACACGATTTAATTTTAAATTGGGAAAAATGCCATTTTATGGTACAAGAAGGAATCGTGTTGGGTCACATGGTTTCTAAAAAAGGTTTAGAAGTTGATAAAGCAAAGCTTGAAGTAATAATGCAATTACCCGAACCAAGTTCGGTTAAAGGCATTAGAAGCTTCTTGGGGCATGCAGGGTTTTACAGACGTTTTATAAAAGATTTTTCAAAAATTGCAAAACCCCTTTGTAATTTATTGCATGTCGACCAAGCTTTCGATTTTACTCCAGAATGCACCCAAGCTTTTGAAACAATCAAAGCCGCCCTTGTTTCGGCACCCATTGTGATAGCCCCAGATTGGACCATGCCTTTTGAGGTAATGTGTGATGCAAGCGACTGGGTTGTGGGTGCCGTCTTAGGGCAAAGAAGAGATAAAATTTTCCACCCCATTTACTACGCAAGCAAAACTCTTATCGAAGCTCAAATAAATTATACCACAACCGAGAAAGAATTGCTTGCTGTAGTATTTGCCTTTGACCGTTTTCGATCCTATTTAATCGGGACAAAAGTCATCGTTCACACTGACCACTCCGCTATTAAATATCTCTTTAACAAAACCGATGCTAAGCCACGGCTTATTCGGTGGGTCCTTCTGTTACAAGAATTTGACCTTGAGATAGTTGATAGGAAAGGAGTGGATAATCAAGTGGTCGATCATCTTTCCAGGATTGAACATAACGTGTCAAGTGGTGGAAACCATGACATTAAGGAAGTTTTCCTAGACGAGCACATTTTAGCCATCCATCACCACTTTGAAAAAGATCTCCCATGGTATGCAGATATTGCAAACTATCTGGCAAGTGGAATCAGGCCATGCAACATGAGGGGACAACAATTCAAGAAATTCATACATGATTGCAAACAGTATTTTTGGGACGACCCATTTTTGTACAAACTAGGTGCAGATCAAGTTTTAAGAAAATGCGTCCCAAATTTCGAAATGAAAAATGTTTTGAATGATTGTCATTCTTCACCGTACGGAGGTCATTTCGGTGGTCAACGTACGACAGCAAAAATTCTTCAAAGTGGTTTCTTTTGGCCCACTTTATTTAAAGATGCATTTGAGTTCGTAAAAGGTTGTGACCAATGTCAAAGAGTAGGAAATTTGTCCCAATGAAATGAAATGCCCTTAAATAATATTTTAGAAGTCGAACTTTTTGATGTTTGGGGTATAGATTTCATGGGACCATTTCCTATGTCTTTTAACAATCAATACATTCTGGTGGCGGTTGATTACGTATCTAAATGGGTAGAAGCCATTGCGTGTCCTCGAAACGATGCTAAAATTGTGGTTAATTTTCTTCATAAAAATATTTTTGTACGATTTGGCACTCCCCGAGCTTTAATTAGTGATGAAGGGACACACTTCGTAAACAAAATGTTAAGCACAGTTTTGAGCAAGTATAATATCCAACACCGAGTGGCCACCGCATACCATCCTCAAACAAATGGTCTTGCGGAACTTTCAAATTGGGAAATAAAATCAGTTTTGGAAAAAGTCATAAAACCCGATAGAAAAGATTGGTCACTCAAGTTAGATGACGCACTTTGGGCATACAGAACAGCGTTTAAGACCCCTTTAGATATGTCCCCGTACAGATTGGTATTTGGGAAAGCGTGTCATCTACCTTTGGAACTCGAATACAAAGCTTTTTGGGCCATTAAAGAGTTGAATATGTGTGAAGATGCCGCGGGGAAAAAGCGAAAACTTCAATTAAATGAGTTAGAAGAGATAAGACACCATGCCTACGAAAATGCCAAAATTTATAAAGAAAAGACAAAACTCTGGCATGATCGTAGGATAAACCAAAGGATTTTTGAAAAAGGACAGCAAGTGCTCCTCTTTAACTCAAGATTGAAGTTGTTCCCTAGGAAACTGAAGTCGCATTGGTCAGGACCTTTTACCATTGTGGAGGTAGGAAGGTTTGGCACAATAGACTTGTTGAATCCGCAAGATAGCAGCACTTTCAAGGTTAATGGACATCGGGTTAAGCACTACCTCCCAGATGGGGTGCCCAAACCCAATGTACTTAACCCTTGAATTGGTTGGAAACAACCTTGTAAATAGTCTTATCTAATTTTAGTAGTTTTGTGTTTTTGTTATTGTGTATTTGCAGGAGTTGGTCGTGATTTTTGCAAAAATGCGCCCACGAAGAATTTGGGTGGGATTTTAAACAAAAGGAGGGTGATTTATCGCTTTCAAAATGAACCCTCTCATCTTCTCCATGGCACGCTCCAAGAAGTTGGTTCCTAACTCCTTCTCACAGATCACGTCACCTTCTGTCGGCCACCACCATACCATCCACCATCGCCGACGCTAGCTCCGCCATGCCACCACAGACGCAACCGTCCACCTCATTGAATATCGGATCATCAACTCTCGTCGTGCAAAACACCGCCGTTCATCAGTAGCAAGCACCGACGACAAAACGCACTCCTCCTCACCGGCAACATTCATTCATAGTTTTGATGAGTGTCACGACATTTCCCCTGGGTGTCTGTACCCCATAAGTTCGCCATGCTGCTCCACGCCCTACTTCTCATGTTTCAACCTCCGTTGACACAATAGTCTTTTGGTGTGGGATTCATCTTTTGCAAACTTTAACTCCTTTTGTTGTTTATTCTTACCGTAGGTATTGTGTTGAAAATCCGGAACTTGCGCTAACCATTTCCTTTTTGTACCTACTCATTGATGGATTTTCAATATAATTCTTAATGTTCTCTGTCATTTTCGGTATTATGCATCTTATCTTTCAGGTACACCTTTCATTGGAAATCATTGGGTTTGGACATTAAAAGGACGTAGGCCTTTATTGAATTTTGGCCGAAACACTTCCCCTTGTAACCAAACCTTTTGCTAATAAAATCATTTTTCTCTTCACCAATGAGGACATTGATGTGTTCTAAGTTTGGGGGGGTGGATATATAGTAGGATATTTTGTGATGTATTATGATCATTTCCAAAATTTTTGATCATAGAAAGAAAAACATACATATATATAATAAGTCTTCAAATAGGAAGACATGTGGAGCCCAATAAATTAGACACTTACATTTGGGGTTTCATGGCCCAAATTACTAAATGGGTCCCAATTTTGAAAGAAAAAAAAAAGAAAGAAAAAAAAAGAGAGAACAAAGCCCAAAAGCCCATTTTTAGTAGTTCACCATAAGTTTGGGGGAAGAGAGGAGTGAGAAATATATCATAGCCATATACACAAACCCGACTCAAGCCCTACCGATTAATTACAAATACGATGATTTCCACAATGAAAGTTTGTACCTCTTCAATAACATCATGGTGGATGCATCAATACCTTTGTAAGTTTTCTTCGTTTCTTCGTAACATTCTTTGTGATCCTTTTCTTCCGTCACTTGAGGACAAGTGACATCTCAAGTTTGGGGGTGTGATAACCCTCATTATTTGAGGGTTATTTGTTACTCTTTTCCGTCATTTTATTCACCTTTCTAGCCACTTTTGCTTCCATCTCTTTCCTTTGGTCTATAAAGTTTGCAAATATGATGAAAACACCAAAGGATGCGTTTTATCAAAGAAAATCTCGTTTTTGTCAGACTGTGGGCACTGTCTGCCCTCCGAGGGCACCCGAGGATGCATACAATATTTGTTGCGTATTTGTATCGTATTCTGGGGGTATTGCAATATTAAAGGCTGGATTATATCTGGAAATAAGATGGTGGATGCTAGCTGGAAGATTCCTCAATCATTGTACTCTTTTGTCTAGTGAGTAATAACCCTTTAACTTGTAGGTATTACCCATTGGGTAAAAGCCTAGTTTTTAGTATAAATAAGTTGTTAAGTTCACCATTTAAAAACACCATCAACCTTCTCCAGCTCTATTAACTCTCTCTTTGGAAGAGTTTTGGAACTAAGAAAGTTGCTTTTAATTTTAAGCATTTAGTTTCTTGTATTTTCGTTTCTGCCCTCAGCTTCCCGCTGTGGGCACGTCTGTAGCTAACTTTTAATTTTATGCAAGTAGTATAACAAGTATTTCTTTTCTTCCTTTACGTCTTTTGTTACTTCCAAGTCTTTTATTATTCTTATGCTCTTTACTTTTATGCTCTTTATTTATATGCTTTTTATTATTATGCATTTTATTATTATGCATTTTATTATTATGTCTTTTATTATTATGCATTTTATTATGAACTAACCATCTTTTGGGTAAGGGTGTGAGCCAACTTGAGACTAGTAGGCAGCACTTGGGTGTGGCCATCGTTACTAGCTCTTCAGCTTAGTCACTTAAGTCGAGACTTAAACTCAACGCTGATAAGCCGATCACTTTGAAGTGTTAATATTAAATCTAGACCTCGAGAGGGGCGGATTCGAAATACGGCTTAATGTCTGCACAAAGATTTGAGAGAGTATTTGATAATCACGTAGAGATACGAGTTCTGCATGATTTATTACGGTTCACACGTCGGAGGAGATTTATATCACAAAGAGATTTGGGTGTAAATCTCCGCACCGGTAGAACTTGATTTTTTATCAACGTAATTAAATCGGTAAGATTAAGAGTTGGTAACGATGGACACTTTATGGGTATTTTGTAGGACCGGTCTTTAAAAATTCACTTTTGAGAGATCGGGATTTTTATAGACATTCCGTACTACAAAAGGCCTAACCACTTGTCACTACGTCCATCTCAAGAAAAGCTTACACCCGTACCCATTTCTTAATTATAAATTTTATTCCGTACTCTTAGCGTTAATCAACCACCAAACAAATATTTTTCTCACACTCGAAACTTGTGCAAGAAGTTCATGAAAATCTCTGTTTCTCAGTAAGTCAGTCCCTGTGGATACGATACTCGGTACTTGTACCATTATATTACTTGTAGCGATTCCAGTGAAAGTATATACTTGTGCTCTCACTGGGTAATACTGTGCCCCCGTTGTGCAGTACACGATAATTAGCTACCACTCGGTATGAGTTAAAACTTTTCGATCAAAAACGATCGTTTATGTCCTCTTAAGATCCCTCAACTGATTAGAACTCGAAAAAATTTCTCAAACTCTCGAACGAAGCAACCGAAGATTTTTCGGAGATCGAACGAGAACTTAAAATTTCAACATGGGTTGAAATTTTTCGATAAAAAATGATCATTTAGGCTTCGTAAACAATCCTTAACGGTTTAAAATTGAAAAACTTACCGAACCAACCGAAAGGTTTTTCCGAAAGACTATCGAAAATCGATCGAAACTTGAACAAAATAAACCCGGATCGAATTTGTTTAAGAAACCGGATGAAGTGTTGTACTTCAAACCAAACTCTAAGCCGCCAAACAAAATTAATCCACCGACCCTTAAGATTGAGATAACCATCAACCAATTTAAAAACAAAAACAAAGTCACATATCACTAATTAGGGGTGTAAGCGGGTTGGGTTGGGCGGTTTGGGACATTTTTACAACCCAACCCAATTATGGCAGTTTGAAAAAATCCAACCCAACCCAACCCATTCAAAAGTATAACCCAACCCAACCCAACCCTTGCGGTTTATGGCGGGTTGGACGGTTTAGTGATTTACATAAAATTGTAGAATAAAATACGATAAATACTAATAAGAATAAACAAACGTTTAGCAAACCGTTCGGGGAGAATTTCGTTTTTATTCGTTTATTTAAGAATTGGTCAAACATGAATACATTTTTTGTTCGTTTATTTAAATGAACGAATATGAACAATGAGCTCGTTCGTTCATTTACGTTCGTTAATGTTTATTTATTTATGTTTGTTTACGTTTGTTTATATATATATATATATATATATATATATATATATATATATATATAATATTATATTAATCAAGGTTCTAAAAAACACGCCTTGGCGCCGCCATGGCGTTGAGGCATGGCCTTGCCGCTACATTTTACCCCTTGGTGTCGAGATAAGGCGCTGAGCTCGTTATGGCACGCCATGGCCCACCATGGCGCATTATGGCGTTACAAATTTGTGTATTTTCGATCATTCGAGTTTATGTACATCGAAATTCGATTAGAATTTACCCATTAGTATCGATTATAATTTAGAAATTCTTTTGTTTATTGTTTTATATGAATTTAAATTGTTAATAACTTGTTAATGATGTTGTTTTTTGTTCTTTGTGTTCGTTCATTTATGTTCGTCTGTTTACGTTCATTTATTATCTTAATGAACAAACGTAAATGAACATGAACAAACACATTCTCTTAACGAATGAACATGAACACAAAAAAAATTCGTTCTTTTATCGTTCGTGTTCATTCATTTGTTTGTTAAGTTTAATGAGCGAACACGAACAAACTTCCATTAGTTTGTTCGGTTAAGTAAAATGTATTTTATATATATATAATATTTTGGGCTATAAATTTGTCTAAATAGTCTAGTTGTTTTTTATTGTTGTATTATATATATATATATATGTGTGTGTATATATATATATATATATATATATAATTTTCTAAAAATAATATATTAACGGCGGGTTGGCGGGTTGGGCGGGTTGAAAAAAGCATAACCCAATTTCAACCCTCTTAATTTGCGGGTTGGCGGTTTGTCGGGTGGGCGGTTTGGCGGTTGGACGGGTTGGGTTTAATTGGGTTGTTAGCGGTTTTGGTTGGGCGGGTTTCGCGGGTTGACGATTATTTGTACACCCCTATCACTAATATTACTCCACCGATCCACTATTGAAGCAACCAACTAATAATTGTAGATCCCATAAACAATGCAATCAACAGTAATAAGAATCAATCACAATTGTTGGTCATATGATTAGATTTATCAGTAAAAGATTTAGTTTACAGAGAGAATTTTTGATAAGCTAGAGTAAACCTTAATGACCACTCTTCTCTACTCTCCATCCTAAACTCACCTAAACAAACCATTAAATACTAGAGATAAAACCCTAAAGGGCCCAAGGCCCATTACAACCAAACTTAAGTCCAATAACAATAAAAGGCTTTTACAACACATATAAATAAAACAATTAAACTCTATAAATGCGTTATACAACTTTCAACGCACTAGAACTTTCAGTCCTAACAGTTGATATATTTCAAAACATGATTAAATAAGGGGGTTGCTAAACATAGCCCCTCTATATGATTCATACCCGCTCCTATACATATACTCCCATCACAAACCATTTGCTCGGTCAAACCTCATTATTTCAAAATTTAATATTACAATTTATATCCTTATAATTACTTACTTAAATTACTTTGTGTTCCTTAATAATTTATTTTTCATTTTGCATCTTTATCATATTAACATACATATGCGTATAGAAGAGAATTCTTCGTTCAGTCCTCCACTTTAACGTATAAATTAAAATACGTTAAACAATATGTTTTTTTTTAACAAATTACACAATTATAATAGTTTCGTTAATGCCTTTAAACTGAGCCCGGAATTGAATATTTTTGGATTTAATCATATTACTATATATTATAAATACTAGGAAATTATATTTTATATCTTTATGGTTATTTTTTTAATTTATTTTATATCCTTTATTATTTAATTTTTCATTTTACATATTTATCTTATTACATAATCACACATTAACTTAAATACGTTAAAATATATCTTTTTTTACAAATTACATTATTATAATAGTTTCGTCAATACCTTCAAAATGAGCTCCAATGTTTAATATTTTTTTATTTAATCATATTATTAAATATTATAAATACCAAAAAGGTACATAAAAAATACAAATTATTTTCAATACTTACATTTTTACCGTTATAGTTATTTATTAAATTTATCTTATATATACCCTTACTGTTTCATTTTTTATTTTTCATTTTACAAATTACTATCATTATATCCCTTACATTGTATTTATTTAGTTAATCTTTTATATATCTTTTACTCTTTTATTTTGCATTTTACATCTTTATCATCTTAACACAAATAATCATATATTTAACTAAAATACTAAAAAAATGTGTGTTTTTGCACAAATGAGAACATTATAATCGTCTCGACAGTTTCATCGCTCGATTTAATTATATATGTATAATAAATAGATAATATTGAATAATTGACACACAAATACATATCTATACATATAATAAATAAGTAACGGAAGTGACACATGTCATCTTCTGGTGAGTCCATTTTTTCATTTTCTCGCCTAAACATGAACTTGGACGCATTTTACACTATAAGTTCATTTAGCAAATTCACATTCATTCCTTATTTAATCTTTCATTGATTCAATTTTTTTAATTTATACCTTACATTTAATATCCTTATAATTAGATATGTAGTTTACTTTTAATCCCTTACTTTTTTATTTTTCATTTTAGACTCTTATCATATAAACATAAATAATGTATATGAACTAAATTGCATTGAAAAAAACATTTTTATATTTTACAAATTATATCATTGTAATCGTTTCGTCAATACCTTCTAAATGAGTCCAACATTGAATATTTTTGGATTTAATTATATAATTAAATATCATAAATATATACGAATTAATATGTCGTGATTACTATGGAATTTGTCGAAATTAGTATGAGATAAAAGTTGAAAATGAGATTGCATATATGTTCGGAAATCCAGTTTAGAAATCAAAATTGTAATATGAATAACTTTTATTGAATTAAAATATATTATATTTTCTAAAAATAAAATAGAATATATTTTATCTCTGTTGTAGAACAATGAATATAGACAGAATAGAAAAGTTGTAAATTCTCATTAATCATAAACCCTTTATATAGGGATGGATTACAGGCAGATAACTAGATATTCTAGTTATAATCTAACTCTGATATATTTTATTTCTATCTCTATCTCTATCACTATCTCTATCTCTATCGTCATATCCTTTAGACGATGGCACACTTATCCTATAACACTCCCCCTTGTGCCGAGTCAAAGGAGTGATGGTGCAATATCGTTGCCTCGTTAAAACCTTGCATCAAAATAAAAACCCAATGGGAAAAAAACGAAGGAAAGAGTACAACGCACCTTGTGTATAGACTATTCCTTTAGTCTATTATTCCATCAGATTTGTACATCAATCATGGGAGTTATATAAACTGTTGCCTCACTAAAATCTTACACCAAGGAACAAAACCCATTGGGAAAAATAAAACCTTGGGTGAATGAAAGAGCACAACATACGAATATCAAATGTATAGTAGACTCCCCCTTTTGTCTACTACTCCCCCTGATGCGTACGTTAATCAAGGGAGTTTGGAAAGTCTCCGCATTCCAATGCTTTCCACATGTTTTTCAAATGTAGCCTTAGGCAACGATTTGGTAAACAAATCAGCCACATTCTCCTCTGATCTTACTTGATTCACTTGAATCTTAAGGAGAGTCTGTTGTTTCTAATTATAGAAAAACTTTGGCGAAATATGTTTTGTATTATCACCCTTCATATATCCTACTTTCATTTGTTCAATACAGACTGCATTATCTTCATATATGCATGTAGGATTTTTAGTGGTTGAACTTAAACCACTTGCTCCTCTAATATGTGTAATGACAGATCTTAGCCATATACACTCTCGAACCGCCTCATGTAAAGCAATAATTTCTGAATGGTTCGACGAGGTAGCTACAAGGGTTTTCTTGGTAGATTTCCAAGAAATCGTTGTGTTCCCAATTGTAAAAACATATCAAGTTTGGGAACGACCTTTGTGTGGGTCAGAGAGGTACCCGGCATCAGCAAATCCTACGAATATATCATTTGGGGTTTCACTGTAGGGGATATCACTTTCTTTGTTAATATCTTTAACAGGTATTGTAACACCCGGAAATTCTCAAGGTAAGTATTTATTTCATTTAAATGCATTAAGTGTACCTATGTGAGTATATGCGCCTTTGTATGCGTTTTATGATAGTTGATATGTTGAAATGTCGTATAATCTGACTTACCGTTCTTAATTGTTCAAATCTCGCGTTAGTTATCGAATCAAGTCAAAATTCGGGACGTTTGGGGTGTGGCGCGACAATGACAGACGACTATGACATGGTCACTATCGTCGTGTCAAGGTCGCGGGGAGTGTACCGTAAGGGGTGTGTGTGTGGCGACTATGACACGCGACAATGACACGGTCAATGTCGCCGTGTCAATGTCGCGACGGATGTACCGAGACCTCGGGTGTGTTCGCGGTTATGACACGCGACAATGCCCATGGGCATTGTCGCCGGGGCATTGTCGCCCGCGGGGGACCAGTCCTCTTTGACTTAAACCCTTCTCAACCCTCATTTATCATATTTTTCACATCCAAAAACGGGAGAGCTTCTCTTTGGGCGATTTTTGAGCCTTCCAAACACACACACATTTATTGCTAGGGTTTTGGGTTGTTGGGAGCATTAATTGATCATCAAGCTTCATCCAAGTGTCCCCATTGAAGTGTTTTTCAAGATTCTCAATTCTCACCTTCAAGTCTCATCTCCTCCAACCTCTAGGGTTTGGCACTTTTCTAGGTTTTGGTCCAAAAACCTAGATTGTGAGTTTACTAAACCTTTGTTAAAACTAGATACACATCATAATCTTCCATTTGCTATTTTATCTCTATGTGTTCAAGTATTTGGGATTTTTTGATGAAAATAGTTGGAAATATAGATATTGGTGATATGTTATGCCTTATGTTATGGGTGCCATCATGTGGGGTTTTTCTCATGGATACACAATGTGATTAACCTGATATGAAATGTACGCATGTATGGGTATTATGTTGGTTCTAGTTGGAATACCACTTTGATGACATATTTATATGCATGATGAATATAAGTGTCATTTGGGTCTTTTGTTGGACTGCATGAGGATAGGATGGTAATATTGTACCCGTACTTGGTATTGAAATATGTTGGGTTGAAATACACCTAAAGGACCTCCTATATGCGTTATGTGGACGAACCAAGTCAGTACACTAGGAGGATGTAGTCTTGGGCGCCACTGTGATGGTATGTGCCTAGATCTCCGCCATTAAGGGAATTTTATTAGCGATAGTCTTCGAGTGTGCTGGGCCTTTGGGGTGTTCCTTGTTAAGGGCATCAAGGTATATCGACTCTTGGGTGGGACTTGATTGGTGCTTTGGGTCTCCCTTAATGACTCCACATATATTGAACACTGGTTAACTGCTGATAAGAATTGTAACTGTTCATGCATGCTTATTATTGTTCAACTCACTAGGCTTTTTGGCCTAACACATGTTTGGTGTCGATGTGTATCTCAGGTTCTAGCGGAGCCGGTCCTAAGCAGGCTTAGATGCTTTGGGGTGAGAGCTTGGGGATTTTTGCACATGGACATATTATACGTCTGAAAGTGAACCGTTTGGGGTCTTAGATAACAACCCTTTTGTAATCTCTTTTCTAGTTGTAGAAATTAGATTAGTTGGTTGTTATTTATTGTCCGTTGAATTACAGTTGTAATTAAACAGGTAGTTTATACATTTCCCCATTTTTGGGAGGCTCTTGCTATGGCTATTTTTGCATACCTCGTGTCCGTTTTGTGGATTTTTGTTATCCCTATTTTTAGGGTGTTACAAGTTGGTATCAGAGCTTTAGTTTAAGTGAACTAGGTATTTTTTAGCATATCTAGACTTAAGCTTTAGACGTTATGACTTCACTATCCACTTGGGGTAGAAATCCTAGGTGGGGAGAGCGTTAGGATTACGGAATTACTTTAATTGAAAGTTGTGATGATGGTGACAAGAATTCTTGTGTATGGTTCATTCATATTTTCACTTAGCTACTGCTATTATGAATGCATTGTTACGTGAGCATACTTGGTTTACTATTATTATGATTATTGATGAAGGTAGTAGTACGTACAATGAGTTCAACTCACTTAGTCTTTTCTCAATCTATTTCTCGTACGTGCATGGCAGATTTAATGGTAAACACTCGAAGTAGGTTGCCGGACATGCCAGAGGGTCAACCAGAGGTGGAATCTGCAGTTATACGACCTCCTGTGGGTGTAACCTCCGATGACATTCCTGTACCCATAATCTTTGGAGGCGGACCTGAGCATATTCCGCGCCGGAACCTCAATACAGGTAACGCCATCATGGAAGAAGTTACCATGGAGACCCGGCTTCGGGATAGCATGATGTTGTCCATGAATGCGTCCTTGGCTCAACAACAGTTGGCCATGACTTCGGCCATGACCCAACAGCAAGAGTTTTTAATGAAACTCCTAGAGGATCGAGACGCTAGCCACCGACAACCTGAGACTATGGCTGAAAGCGTTATTGTGGGGTCGGGTGGACCAAATGTGGTAACGATTGAGGAACCATCCGCTGAAGGGATCCGGACGAAGACTAAGGGGTGAACTTACAAAGCTTTTCTGGGATGCCACCCTAAGGAGTTTGCGGGTTCAGATAACCCAGTTGCTTCCATGTATTGGCTCAAAGAGGTAGAGATGGCCTTTGAGTCAAGTGAGTGTGATCCCTCTCAACGGTTTAAGTTTGCTTCTCAGCTACTTCGGGGAGAGGCTTTGATTTGGTGGAATCTCACTCGATCAGTCCTCACTCCTGAAGTTCTGGCTAAGTTAACTTGGTCGGTGTTCAAGGAGAAGGTTATGGATAAGTATTGTAGTGAGCGTTCGATGGATAAGTTGGAGCGGGAGTTCCGAGATCTGAAGAAAGGGAATCTGCCTATTGTTGGCTACTCCAAACTCTTCTTGGAGAAACTAAACTTGGTGGGACATCTGGTCCCCGATGAAAGGTCAAAGATTAAGGCCTATCATCAAGGGTTACCGGCCGAGATGCGAACGACGGTAAGGAATGCTAAGTGTTCGACTCTTCAAGAGGTTATCGAGGATTCCTTACTCGTTGAGGACGACATCAATGCCGAAAGGGATGAGAAGAAACATGTTGGTGAGAAACGGAAGTGGGAGGGGCCATCTGGGCCCGTTCGTCAATCAAGACCCTTTGTAAGCGGTAGAGCGGGTGATCACCGCCGTGAAGATCGGTGGTGCCACAAGTGCAGGTCAAAGCACTCGGGGTCGTGCGCTACAAGGACTCACTCCGGTCCAGCCGGGTGTAACAAGTGTGGTAAGAAAAACCACACAACTCAAGAGTGTTCCCTCCGTGGGTCAGTATGTTATGAATGCGGAGAACCGGGGCATATGAGGCGAGAGTGCCCAAGGCTAGTTAGAGTAGGTGGTGGAAATTATGTGGGTTCGAAGGCTAGGGTCGAGCAACCATCAAGGTCACCGAGTCGAGCTTTCCGGATGACTACCGAGGAGGCAAAAGAGACCGCGGATGTTGTTTCGGGTACGTTCCTAGTAAACTCTATGCCAGCTCGTGTTTTGTTTGATTCGGGTGCTACGTGTTCTTTTGTGTCGGATACCTTCTGTAAGCGATTCACTATTCCTATTAGTGTCCTTCCCGATGCATTAGTAGTAGAAGTAGCTAATGGGGATCAAGTGATCATTCGTGATCGTTTTTGTGATTGCACTCTAGAGATAGATGGGAGTTCTTTTGGAGTGGATTTATTACCTATGCCTATCGGAGGATTTGATGTAGTCATAGGTATGGATTGGTTAGTAAGACATAAGGCGGATATCTTTTGCTCTAAGAAGATGATCCAAGTGCCAGCGCCGGGAAATGGTGTTGTTACCATTTATGGAGAGAGAGGAAGGAGGAATAACCCCATTATTTCATCTCTCAAGGCTCGCAAGTTCCTAGCGAAGGGTTAGCCTTCGTACTTGGCCTACGTTGTGGATGCGAAGAAAGAAAAGAAGTCGGTAGAAGATGTAGAGGTGGTGCAAGATTTTCCGGATGTTGGATCATAAATTGTATTCAAGATTAAAGTTAAAGTTAAGGGTTTAAATTGCAATTGTGTTAAAGTTAGTTAGAGGGTCTAATGTGTAATAAGTTGATAGTTTTATTATTAGTTGGTCCCAAGCCCATTAGGCCTTAAACGCCTAAGTATTTATAGGATTTAATTATTAGGTTTTAGGGTTAATCCTCTCATTATTCTTAATCATAATTATTGTTTAGAGAGAGGTAGTCGTATTGTAATCCTACATTCAAGGTATCAAGAACACACAAGGTTTTCATTGATTATTCAAGGGATTGGTATGTTATTCTAATCTTTATATCTCTTGATCTATATTGTGTTTGTGTGTTAATTATCAACTAGATTAAACTGGGTTAACAATTGGTATCAGAGCCAAAAGAATCAAGTGTTTAGGATTAAATCTGTGCTTATCGATTAATACTGTGTTCTATACTGTTCATCGATATCCAATTGTGTGAAGATCGAATGCATGAATTAATGTGTTTTTATGCTTGAAATTGATATGATTAGATGAGTTTTATGCTATTAGACACTATCTGATTGGTTAATTGCATTGAAAATCATCAAGTGATTGAATTTTTGAATTTTTTGGTTTTCTGGGTTCGACTTCATCAAGAACTTTCGACCACTATGTTGTCAAAATTGAAGCACAAAAGTTGGTTTTTATTCATTGATTTTGATTGTGATTCGATCGATATATGTTTATAGACTCAAAAAGTTTGATATTTGCATTCAATTTCTGTGTTCGTTAAATTTCTGGGCTGTTAATTGAGTTTCTGGGTCGAGACCATCAAGAACATATCGGTCGACCATAGAATATCGGTCCATATACTTTATCGGTCCATATCGATACCGGGCCTCACATTAGTCCGGTCGCCCGGTACACACACAGTCCACCCCGGTCGAATACAATTTACCGATCAACCCACTCACAATTATTATCGGTCGAACGCTTTATCGGTCGAAGACCAATACCGGTCGAAGACCAATACCGGTCGAAGATCAATTACCGGTCGACTCTCTTGTCCGGTCGACTCTCTTGTCCGGTCGACAAGATACCGGTCGAAGCATCGGTCGTGCAAAATACCGATCGAACGTGTTACCGATCGAACAACATCCCGATCGAAGCAAGATACCGGTCAACAGTGTTTGCGCCAGTGCCTTCTCGCGAAAATTGCACTTTGCGCCACCCAAGGTTCGCGCACACAAGACTTTGTGCGACCCACATATCATGAAAACCTCTGTTTGCGCCACCCGTAGCTCACGCAAATTCCTACTTTGAGCCTTCCACTGCTCGCGAGAACCTCTACTTTGCGCCAACCATGTCTTGCGTAAATCTGTACTTTGCGCGACCTGTCTTTCGCGCGAACTGACCTTAGCATATATCTGATTTTTCCAAATAGTTTTTCTGTGATTATTTTTTCTCTCTATGTTTTATACTGTATGCGAGGACTGCATTTGATTATTTTTGAAAATTTATTTTTTCTGAAAAAATTTTAGTGTAGTTTTTATTCAACTCTTGATTCTAACGATCTCATCTAGTTGGTTGTCTTGATACAAATAAGTTTGATTACTAACCATACAGCTAAGATGTCGAACCAGCTTCTCTCAATGGGCTCTCAGTCCAAGCCTCCTGTCCTCATGGCTGATGAATATCAGCAATGGAAGAAGAGAATGATCCAATTTCTGAATCACAAGAACAGAGACTACATGGAGTCAATCATCAATGGCCCAGTAAATCCAATGATCACAGTACAGGGTCAAGCAGAAACTGAAACATCTCCAGAAATTCCTGATAGATTTTTCCCTAAACCATATCGGTACTTCACTGAAAAGCAGAAAGAACAGTACAAGACAGATGAAGAGGCTCTTATTTATCTGACCATGGAAATTCCGAATGACATCTACAACCGAGTAGACAGTCGGAACTCTGCAAAAGAAGTCTGGGATGAACTATCAAGGCAATTTGAAGGAAGTGAAGCCTCCATCCAAGCTAAGCAGAATCTCTGCATAAATGCATACGAGGGATTTCACGCAAAAGAAGGAGAGCCGTTGCTAGAGACCTAAAACAGATACAACATCATTCTCAATGACTTACGGAGGAACAATATCTCTAAATCAGCTTCAAAGATAAATTACAAGTTCATCAAGAACCTGAATCCTGAATGGAAGAACTTTGCCATCAACCTTCAGATGTCAAAGAATATGGCTCAAGAAAATGTCACTAATATCTTCTCGACTCTTTCTCAGCATGAGGATGAGGTGAGAACGATTAATAATGAGTCCAATAATCTGAAGGAGTCTGTGGCTCTCATTGCTGGCAAAGGAAAGACTTCAGTTCCAATATCCTCTGGAAGGTCAAAGAAAAAGATGTCTAAAGCTCTGGTTACTGAGGTTACTGAGTCCGAATCTGATACAAGTGATGAAGAACTGGAGATTGATTCTGATCCAGACATTCAGAAGTTTTCTAAGGACTTAGCTCTAATCACTCGACGATTCAAAAAGAGCTTTGGCAAGAAGAAATTCTACTCAAAGCCAAAGTATGACGGATACAAGAAAGAGAAGTCTGAGATGCGATACAAGTCAAGGCATGGAAGGAGAGAAGAAGGCCGAGATAACAGGAAGGAAGATAGAAGAGAAGGAAAGAGAGAGGAAAAGCGTGAAGAAAGAAAGGATCAACCAGGAAGATGCTACAACTGTGGCAAATTTGGGCATTTCTCAAGAGACTGCAAGTTCAAGAAGGTAAATAACTCAGAGTATTATGCAAGGAAGTCACTCATTGCCAAGAAAGCTGAAGAAGGAAAAGTGCTGATGGCTGAAGAAGAAAACTGGTTGTACCAAAGTTCCGATGACGAGGAGCAAGCACACTTCACCCAAGTATCTTATATGGCAAAGCTGGATGGTGACGATGAAGATTCTCAGGCACAATCCGAAGATGCAAACTCTGAGGTAAGTGATAATTCTGAACTTATTGAATCTTTAATGGCCCAAATACATAGTATGAAAGATGAATTTTCTTTACTGAAAGTTAAACTTAGCTCTGCACAGCAATCTCTCTTAAGTTTTCGTGATGAAAATGCTTTGTTAAAAGTTGTTGTGGAAGAAAAAGAAAAAGAAAAAGAAAAGGATGGTTTAAAAGCTAAAAAAGAGTCTTTAAAAAGAAAAATATCTGGTTTAGAAACAGATCTTGTGAATCTTAATGCTGAAAAGGGTGAGTTTAAAATCAAATTTGAAGTTTGTCATCAAGAAAGAAATGAAGCTTTCACCAAAATCAAGCAATTGGAGGATATTAATATGAAATGAGGTCAGACTGAGCAGACATTAAATCTGTTGACCAATAAACTCCAAGACGAAAGGTTTTATAAACTTAAACCAGGTTTGGGTGTGCCAACTAATGAAATTTTGAAAAAGGCACCGGAGCACTTATATAATTTTGATAAATTCGGCTCCGCAATCAGACCCATTCCTAACATTCGTGCAACCTTTGTTGAAGCAAGTACTTCTAAACCTTTTACAGAGACCAAAGATCGAGAAGAAATAGGGAAGAACAAGTCTTGTGAAACTGATTCTCAAAATACTTTTAAAACCGTTGGTTTTAAATACAGTGATTTGAACAAAAGCTATGAAACTCGAAAGATCGAATTAACTGAGTTTGATTCACTGTTTACCACATCTTCAAAAGAATTAGTCAGCAATGACACAATTCCACCTGAGACTGCATGCAAATATGATGAGTATGAATCGAATGTTGATCCATCTACTATACCATCAGTCTCAAATCCCATTGCTTCTAAACCTTTACTTGTTGAAGAGGTTGAAGAAGAAACTGTCATCACGAATGAATCTTGTGTTAAAAATGATAAAACGGAGTTTATTGAGTCCATGACTGAAGAGATATTTTCTGAAATGATGAATGCTTCAGACTCTGATCATGTTTCTGATTTAAAGGAGTCAAATTATGTAAATGATCATACATCTGAATTGATGAAGCAAATTGATATGTTGCAACAGTCTCTTGATGAGGTTGAAGATGAAAACTTTGATCTTAAGTTTAAACTTGAAAATTCTTTGAAAGAAAATCAAGAGCTTTGCACAGAGATCAATGATTTGAAAATTACTTTGTTTAAAAAAGCTTCACATGATAAACAGATGTTCAATGATCCAAGCTGGAAGGTAAGAACTAATCCAGAATTTGATGCTCCTGCAAAACCTTCAGTTGTTTACTCTGATTGTCCTGAATATCCACCGAGTATTTTTGAGAAGGGTGAGACTTCAAATAGCTCTAGAAAAGAACCACCCTCTAAGATAGAGACTAACAAGGTTCCTGTTTCTGTTTTAGATATAAAAGGAAATGGAGTTGGGAGGAGTAAGAAGAATAAAGATAATAGTTTGAATAAGAATGATAGGTTATCTAGTGAAACTTTTGCTTCAAATAGTTGTACTTCAGACAGTGTTATTTTGAAAAGTAATTCTTTTGATGAACATGAATGTAAGATTTATTCCGATAAATCTAAGTTTATGAATTTTTCTCGAAAGAACCTATATTGCAAACACTGATGGGATAACTCATTCAAATACTACTCCCCTCCAAAGTCCAAACAGAATAAGAGAAAAGCTAAAATGAACCTTAAGTCTAATTCTAATTCTGATTCTTCCACACAACCCAAAGTGTTTCGAGCTAAGGTTGCCAATCCTAAATCTAAGAAGCATTTTCAGGAATTAAATGTTAAGATGGTTTGGAAATGGGCTCCAAAACCCCGTTATGAATGGCGTGTGAAAGTTAAACCAGCTGATATTCCTGAATTGCGTGAAGCTAACCGCGAAGGACCCATCTTGATATGGGTACCTAAGCAAAACTAATTGTCTCTTTTGCAGGCCTGTCGGCTGTGGGTGATAGATTCCGGATGCTCACGCCACATGACAGGATTCAAGCACCTCTTGCATAACTATGTGGGAAAAAAAATCTCCAGTTGAGGGGGAGCTTAATAGAAAAAGAGCTTAATCGTCTATAAGCTTAATTGAAAAACTCCTTAAGAGCATAAATTGTCAAACTCTTATTAGTTTGAGGGGGAGAATCGTATTGTCAAACATCTTCTGTTTTGACTTCTCCAAAATTTTATTCTTCATGTACTTGTATTCCTTTGTGCTTTCATGTACAAAAGCTTGTTGAACAGCATGTTCTTTTAGGAAAATACAAGGGATTCAGTGTGTGAGCTTAACAGAACTTCCATGGATTCACGATAACCAGTGTTTCCTACCCAGGAAGTATTCCCTGAGTGATTGAGGGAGAAGGGTCAAAAGAATTGAGTGATGGTGTGTGAAGAGGTAAAATGTAAAAGAGAGATTGGTTAGAAGGGATCATTAAAAGAGAGAGGGTGAGAGAACAGAGTAAAAGAATATTAGACTCTGCACCAAACTTCTTTCTGAGTCGGGCAGCCACATAATCTGATTGGTTCACATTCTTTGGTGACCATCATTGAAAAAGGCAACTAGCCCATGCCATCTCTTGCATACAACCCCACTAGCTACTCATTCTTTTCTCAAAAAGAGAATGTTTCACATTTTCTGGGGAAGCAGCACATATGCTATTGGTTCTTCACTTGGAAGATACTAATATTGAAAAAGAAGGAAAGTTGCCCCACCTTCGAACCCTTTCTCATGCACATTGAGACTATGTATAATTTGTTGTTGTCTCAACAAGTTTACATACTTTGAGCCCATAATGAAAAGCAATCATCTATGCTAAATTCTTTCATACACATGCACGAGCACACAAAAATTTGTTTTCTGTCAGAACATTCATAGATAATCATGTGTTATTCGATGATTGAATGGAAGTCCTGGGGAGCCAACATCAAACCAGCTCCTTATATAGTAACTTTGTGTTACTCAATAACTTTGTGTTACTGACAGACATCTTAACTGAGTCATTTTTTGATTCAGGGTTACCACATTTTTATTTTATTTGAATCTGAAAAGATTGAAATAATCACTTTCTCCATTTGGAGAGACTGCTCTTATTTCCACACAGGGATTCGTACATGAAGACAGTGTTTAATTGAAGTTTATAATGACAAGGGGGAGATTGTTCTGATATGTTTTGATGATGATGATTCTCACCACTCATCAAAAAGGGGGAGAATATACAAAGGGGGAGAATAATCAACAAGGGAGAATACAAGAAAGAACTTTTGAAGTCTTGAAGTAAAGATTGCTGAAGTTTTCAAAGATGTCAAAGTGTCGGAATTTATTTGATCTATTAAAAGCCTGGCTGAAGATGATCGTCAGAAGGACACTTCAAGTAAGAGAAAGATGAAGACTGAAAGCTACAAGTTTTTGAAACGTTATATCAGATACAGTTTTCAAATGTCATATCTGAAGATATATGAAGTTTTCAAGAGAAAAGTGAAGACCCATGAAGACCCGAAGACTATTGCCAAATTTTTTTAATCTTGAATCCAAAGGGGGAGATTGTTGGATCATAAATTGTATTCAAGATTAAAGTTAAAGTTAAGGTTTAAATTGCAATTGTGTTAAAGTTAGTTAGAGGGTCTAATGTGTAATAAATTGATAGTGTTATTATTAGTTGGGCCCAATCCCATTAGGCCTTAAACGCCTAAGTATTTATAGGATTTAATTATTAGGTTTTAGGGTTAATCCTCTCATTATTCTTAATCATAATTATTGTTTAGAGAGAGGTAGCTTTATTGTAATCCTACATTCAAGGTATCAAGAACACACAAGGTTTTCATTGATTATTCAAGGGATTGGTATGTTATTCTAATCTTTATATCTCTTGATCTATATTTTGTTTGTGTGTTAATTATCAACTAGATTAAACTGGGTTAACACCGGACGTCTTTCCGGAAGATTTACCCGGATTACAGCCGGAGCGGCAAGTGGAATTTCAGATTGACCTCACACTGGGAGCGGCTCCGATAGCTCGTGCTCCATATCGTTTGGCACCGACAGAAATGAAAGGGATGATGACGCAACTTCAAGAGTTGCTGGAGAAGGGCTTCATTCGACCGAGTTCGTCGCCTTAGGGAGCACCGGTACTGTTCGTGAAGAAGAAGGATGGATCTATGCGGATGTGCATAGATTATCGGGAGTTAAACAAAGTCACGGTGAAGAACAAGTATCCCTTACCTCGCATCGACAACCTTTTTGATCAACTACAAGGCGTGGGATGTTTCTCGAAGATTGATCTTCGATCCGGTTATCATCAAGTGAGAGTGAAGAACGAAAACATTCCGAAGACGGCTTTCTGGACGAGATACGGTCATTATGAGTTTTTGGTGATGCCTTTCGGCTTAACCAACGCTCCGGCCGTATTCATGGACCTAATGAACTGTGTATGTCGCCCATTCTTGGATAAATCCATGATCGTCTTCATCGACGATATTTTAATATATTCAAAGGATGAGTTCGAGCATGGAAAACACTTACGAGAAGTATTAGAAGTTCTAAGGAGGGAGAAACTGTTCGCGAAATTCTCGAAGTGCGAATTATGGCTTCAAGAGGTGCAATTCTTGGGGCATGTGGTATCAAAGGACGGCGTAAAGGTGGATCCGGCAAAGATCGATGCAATGATGAGTTGAGAGCTTCCAACAAGTCCGACGGAGATTCGAAACTTCTTAGGTTTGGCGGGTTACTACCGGCGTTTCATCCAAGACTTTTCCAAGATAGCTACACCGCTCACTTCTCTTACAAGGAAGAATGTCAAGTTTCTTTGGACCGATGCACAAGAGCAAGCGTTTCAAATGCTCAAGAGGAATTTGTGCGAAGCTCCGATCGTGTCCTTACCCGCAGGATCGGAAGACTTTGTCGTGTTTAGTGATGCTTCCAAGATGGGGCTTGGGTGTGTCCTAATGCAAAGGGGGAAGGTAATAGCCTACGCGTCGCGACAATTAAAGGATCATGAGAAGAATTATCCGACTCATGACTTGGAATTGGCGGCGGTAGTGTTTGCTTTAAAGTTGTGGCGACATTACTTGTATGGGATGAAGTGTACTCTCTTTACCGATCACAAGAGTCTCAAATACCACTTTGATCAAAAGGAACTCAACATGCGACAAAGAAGATGGCTTGAGCTCTTGAAAGATTATGATTGTGATTTACTCTATCATCCTGGTAAGGCCAACGTGGTGGCGGATGCGTTGAGCCAGAGAAGCCATGATGGTGGTGTTAGATTGTCCCTTACAAGAATCGACGTGGTATCAAGTTTGATGGAAAGCATCAAGTCGTGGCAAGTGGAAGCGCTCAAAGAGCAAAATCTCAAGTCCGAGGTCATGGTGAAGTAAAGGGAACTTTTGACGGAAGATAGCCGCGGGATTAAACTCTTTCAAGGTCGTATTTGGGTGCCGAAGTTGGGTGGAAATCGAGAGCTACTTCTAGAAGACACGCATAAGTCGAAGTATTCTATACATCCCGGTAGTACCAAGATGTATAGAGACTTAAAATTAAATTATTGGTGGTCGGTGATGAAGTTGGATGTGGCTAATTACGTGGAGAGGTGTGTCACGTGCCTTCAAGTCAAGGCGGAGCATCAAAGGCCGTATGGAAGTTTGCAACCGTTGTCCATTCCCGAGTGGAAATGGGACAACATCACCATGGATTTTGTGACGAAGCTACCAAAGACCTTACGTGGTCATGATACAATTTGGGTGATCGTGGATCGGTTGACCAAGAGCGCGCACTTTCTTGCGATGCGGGAGTCCTTGCCGATGGAGAAATTGGCTAAATTGTACATCGACGAGGTGGTGTCAAGGCACGGAGTTCCGCAATCTGTAGTATCGGATCGGGATAGTCGTTTCACTTCGAACTTTTGGACTAGTTTGCAAAAGGAGTTGGGCACTAGACTGAATCTGAGCACGGCATATCATCCTCAAACGGATGGTCAAAGCGAGAGGATGATCCAGACGCTAGAAGATATATTGAGATCGTGTGTGATAGACTTCGGGGGAAGTTGGGACTCACACCTACCTTTGGTAGAGTTCGCGTACAACAACAGTTACCATTCTAGTATCGGAATGGCACCGTTCGAGGCTTTGTATGGACGGAAGTGTAGGACCCCAGTTTGTGGGCTAGAAGCGGGCGAAAAGCAATTCGCCGGGCCGGAAATAGTGCAAGAGACGGCGGACAAGGTGAAAGAAATTCAAGAAAGACTAAAGGCGGCGCAAGACCGACAAAAGAGCTATGCGGACAAGAAGAGGAGACCGGTTGAGTTTCAAGTGGGTGACTGGTTCATGTTGAAGGTGTCTCCGTGGAAGGGGATCATACATTTCGGGAAGCGTGGGAAGCTTAGTCCTCGTTTCCTTGGACCATTCGTTATTTTGGAAAAGATTGGTTTGCAAGCCTATCGGTTAGATTTACCGTTGGAAATGGATGGGATACATCCTACATTCAACGTGTGTTATCTTCGGAAGTGTCTAGCCGAAGAAGAAAGCGTGATTCCTTTATCGGAAATTCAAGTGGACAATGGGAATCGTTGTGTGGAAGAACCGGAGTCGATTTTGGAATCGAAAGTGAAGAAGTTGAGGCATAAGGACGTAGTCATGGTTAAAATTCAATGGAAGCATCATCGGGGTGCTAACATTACTTGGGAGTCCGAAGATGATATGAAGAAGCGTTATCCTCACTTGTTTGCCTAGGGTAAGATTTTGGGGACGAAATCCCATTTAGGTGGAGAGGATTGTAACACCCGGAAATTCTCAAGGTAAGTATTTATTTCCTTTAAATGCATTAAGTGTACCTATGTGAGTATATGCGACTTTGTATGCGTTTTATGATAGTTGATATGTTGAAATGTCGTATAATCTGACTTACCGTTCTTAATTGTTCAAATCTCGCGTTAGTTATCGAATCAGGTCAAAATTCGGGACGTTCGGGGTGTGGCGCGACAATGACAGGCGACTATGACATGGTCACTATCGCCGTGTCAAGGTCGCGGGGAGTGTACCGAGACCTCGGGGGTGTTTGCGGTTATGACAAGCGACAATGCCCATGGGCATTATCGCCCGCGGGGGACCAGTCCTCTTTGACTTAAACCCTTCTCAACCCTCATTTATCATATTTTTCACATCCAAAAACGGGAGAGCTTCTCTTTGGGCGATTTTTGAGCCTTCCAAACACGCACACATTTATTGCTAGGGTTTTGGGTTGTTGGGAGCATTAAGTGATCATCAAGCTTCATCCAAGTGTCCCCATTGAAGTGTTTTTCAAGATTCTCCATTCTCACCTTCAAGTCTCATCTCCTCCAACTTCTAGGGTTTGGCACTTTTCTAGGTTTTGGTCCAAAAACCTAGATTGTGAGTTTACTAAACCTTTGTTAAAACTAGATACACATCATAATCTTCCATTTGCTACTTTATCTCTATGTGTTCAAGTATTTGGGGTTTCTTGATGAAAATAGTTGGAAATATAGATATTGGTGATATGTTATGCCTTATGTTATGGGTGCCATCATTTGGGGTTTTTCTCATGGATACACAATGTGATTAACCTGATATGAAATGTACGCATGTATGGGTATTATGATGGTTCTAGTTGGAATACCACTTTGATGACATATTTATATGCATGATGAATATAAGTGTCATTTGGGTCTTTTGTTGGACTGCATGAGGATAGGATGGTAATATTGTACCCGTAGTTGGTATTGAAATATGTTGGGTTGAAATACACCTAAAGGACCTCCTATATGCGTTATGTGGACGAACCAAGTCAGTACACTAGGAGGATGTAGTCTTGGGCGCCACTGTGATGGTATGTGCCTAGACCTTCGCCATTCAGGGAATTTTCTTAGCGATAGTCTTCGGGTGTGCCAGGCCTTTGGGGTGTTCCTTGTTAAGGGCATCAAGGTATATCGACTCTTGGGTGGGACTTCATTGGTGCTTTGGGTCTCCCCTAATGACTCCACATATATTGAACACTGGTTAACTGCTGATAAGAATTGTAACTGTTCATGCATGCTTATTATTGTTCAACTCACTAGGCTTTTTGGCCTAACACTTGTTTGGTGTCGATGTGTATCTCAGGTTCTAGCGGCGCCGGTCCTAAGCAGGCTTAGTTGCTTTAGGGTGAGAGCTTGGGGGTTTTTGCACATGGACATATTATACTTCTAAAAGTGAACCGTTTGGGTTCTTAGATAACAACCCTTTTGTAATCTCTTTTCTAGTTTTAGAAAGTAGATTAGTTCGTTGTTATTTATTGTCCGTTGAATTACAGTTGTAATTAAACAGGTAGTTTATACATTTCCCCATTTTTGGGTGGCTCTTGCTATGGCTATTTTTGCATACCTCGTGTCCGTTTTGCGGATTTTTGTTATCCCTATTTTTAGGGTGTTACAGGTATTGTAACCCCTTTTTCTCTTTGTAAGGAAAGAATAAGCCCATGTCGATGGTTCCTTTTAGGTATTGAAATATATTTTTGATACCATTCCAATGACGTTGCGTTGGCTCCGAGCTAAATCTAGCTAACAAGTTCACTGAGAATGCAATATCAGGTCGAGTACATTGGGCTAAGTACAATAATGCGCCTATTGCACTTAGATAGGGAATTTCAGCTCCCAACACTTATTCATCATCATCCTTTGGACGAAATGGATCTTTCATAATATCCAAACTTCGACATATCATGGGAGTGCTAGCCGGATGTGCTTTATCCATATTAAATCGCCTGAGCATTTTCTGGATATAAGCAGATTGGTGGATTAGAATTCCACAAGCTCGGTGTTCTAGTTCTATACCTAGACAAAACCGAGTTTTCCCAAGATCTTTCATCTCAAATTCAGATTTCAAATAGCTTGCAGTATCTCTTATTTCTTCAACATACACAGCTATGATCAACATACACAGCTATGATTGAAAATCCAGAACTTGTCTTCTTTATAAAAACGCAGGGGCACAGTTCATCGTTCTTATATCCCTTTCCTATCAAGTATTCACTCAGACGGTTATACCACATCCGTCTGCATTGTTTTAATCCATAGAGTGAACGCCTTAGTTTAATTGCAAACGCACTTCGTGGTTTACTCGAATCAGGTAGTGGAAGGCCATTTGGCACTTTCATGTATATCTCTGAATCCAGATCCCCATAGAGATATGCAGTAACCACATCCATAAGATGCATTTCTAGTCCTTCGGAAACTACTAGGCTAATTAGATAGCGGAACGTTATTACGTCCATTACAGGGGAGTATGTCTCCTTATAGTCAATCCCAGGGCGTTGTGAGAAACCTTGCGCTACAAGACGAGCCTTATATCTTATGACTTCATTTTTCTCATTACGCTTTCTGACAAAGACCCATTTATGTCCTACAGGATTTACACTTGGTGGGGTTAGCACTACCGGACCAAATACATGTCTCTTTGCCAAAGAATCTAGTTCTACCTGGATTGCTTCTTTTAGGCCAGTCTGCTCTTTGTTGACATTCTTCAACTGAGCGTGGTTCGATGTCATCGTGCTCTATTATCTCATGAGCAACAATATATGCAAATATATCATCAATGAGTATGGATGATCTTTCCATCAACTCGTATGCATTCTCATAATTCATTAAGATTTATTTGTTCTCTGGAATCAATATTGACTTCGGAGTGTCCTCCAGTAATGATTCATGGACATAGCTGTAATCAGAGACAATCTCATGAGAAGGGTTTTTCAGTATTGATGATAAGTGGATCAGATTGTGCCTTACTCTCCCTTTTCTTTCTTGGATGAGTATCTATCGAACCAAGTGGCCTCCCCCTTTTCCTTTTGGGAGCCACGACCTCAACCACACTTCCACAGTGTGTGGTTGCAACACTCTTTCCGATGGTGTTGTGCCCCTGTTTGGGGACTTCTAACCTTGCGGGTACATTTACAGCCGGTATGTGTGATCTTGTCACTTTTGCAATATTAGTGAACGCATCAGGTATCGAGTCTGCTACGTTTTGAAGATCTAGTGTTCGTTTGACTTCACTTTCACATTGTGAAGTGCGGGGATGAAAATGAGACAGGGTGGGAACATTCCATGACAATTCCTGTCGTTCCCTTGGAAAATCCTTTTTCCTATCTCCCCCTAACGACGGGAAGACTGTCTCATCAAAGTGATAATCCGCAAATCTTGCGGTAAATAGATCACCCGTCAAGGGTTCTATATAGCGGATAATTGTTGGAGATTCATATCCAACATATATACTTAATCGTCTTTGAGGACCCATTTTGGTGCGCTGTAGGGGCGCAATTGGCACATATACTGCACAACCAAATATGCGTAAATGTGAAATATCAGGCTCATATCCAGTTACCAACTGCTACGCAGAAAATGGTTGGCTAGTAGTGGGTCTAAAACGAATAAGTAAAGTTGCATGTAATATTGCATAACCCCATGCAAAAGTGGGTAAATTGGTGCGCATAACCAATGCCCTGGCTATCATCTGTATCCTTTTGAAGGTAGCTTCTGCGAGACCATTTTGTGTATGCACATGGGGTACAGGATTCTCTACATCGATCTCAATAGACATGCAATAATCATCAAATGCTTGTGATGTAAATTCTCCAGCATTATCAAGTCGTATAGACTTGATAGGATAATCAGGGTGGTGAGCCCTCAGACGTATAATTTGTTCTAGGAGTTTTGCAAATGCAGCGTTTCGTGTGGACAATAGTGCGACATGCGTCCATCGTGTCGAAGCATCAACCAGAACCATAAAATACTTGAATGGCCCGCACTCTGGATGTATAGGTCCACAAATATCACCTTGTATACGTTGTAAGAATGGAATGTTTTGCTTTATGTCTTTAGCATAGAATGGTCTCGATCCTGTTTTAGCTAAGGAACATTCTTTGCAAAAGCTAGGGTTATTCAAGGAGGCATATTGTGATGATGTTGTTGCTTCTTGTGCTTCAGAAGTCAACGATTGCAATTTCGTTGATTCAGGTAATTGCTTCATCTTGCCTTTCATTCGAAAGAAAGGGTGTCCATGTGTGTTTTTCAACACACGTATCATCATATCACGACCATGGTGCCCCAGGCGGTCATGCCAAAGCTTGTATATGTCACTATTCCAAATTCCATTATTGATGACATAATATGATTCAATAACCCGAATTGTGGTAAGATATAACCCACTATTTTGACATATTAATTTCTCTAATATAAGTTTCCTTCCGTATTCATTAGAGGTGATATACATATATTCATTTCCATTCTCACTGTGTGTTTCAATATGATAGTCGTTCGAGCATATGTCTTTGAAACTTAACAAGGTTCGTTTAGCTTTAGGGGCATAGAATGCTTCTGTGATTGTCATTTTAGTGCCATTAGGTAACAAGAAAATGGCAGTTCCTCGACCAAGTATTAAGTTGGATGATCCAATCATTGTGGACATTGAGGATTTATAATCACTTATTTCAGTGAATGGTAATATGTTTCTTAGTATTGTGTGGGTAGTCCCACAGTCAACTAAGCACTCCAGTTCTCCTCGATACATCCCTACAAGGAACGGAGAATATTTAATTGCTTTGACGTATTCCTTTACATCAGTGGTTTAGATAGACACAAAATAAATTTTATTTAATCATCAATTCAAACAATAAATTAAGTTCGCAAAATAATAATAATAATAAACAAATAGTGTCTCAATAACTATGAATGAAAAAGGTGGGAAAATTAGTCAAAATCTGGGAGCTCTAGCGGTGAATTATTGCTTTTGTTATTGGTGAAATCTGCAACTGTTAAGTTGACTTCTGGGGGATCACTTGTTTCTTCAAGGTAGTGAGATTCCTTTTTTTGGATTCCCTATATCTCTTGTAGGTGGCGGCTATGTTTTCGCTTTCTCGACAGTTCTTATATACCAGTGCCCAATGATGCCACATCTATAGCAAGGCTCATTTCCTTCTCTTACTCTTTTGGCAGAATCGACCATTGGTGCTTTTCCTTTAGAGTGACCTTGATTACTTGGTCCAGCAGTTGCATCTCTGTGCCATGAATTGGAAAATCCACCACGACTATTGTCGCGCCCCTGTCCACGGCCACGACCATGGCCCTGCATATGACCCTGTCCACGACCACGTCCACGTGATGAATAGTTTCCACGTGTGTGTGATTCAGTATTTTTAACTCCCCGTCCTTTGGAGTTCTTTCCACCTCTAACGCTTGCATGATTGGATTCAGGAATTTTCTTTGTCCCGACAGGTCTAGCGTTGTTATTCAAAAGAACCTCATTGTGTCTTTCAGCCACTTGCAGTAGGTTGATAAGTTTGTTAAAGGTTGTGATTCTTTTACTATCATACTCCAATCGATATCGATTCATTAGTATGATTGCTGATGTAGGGAAAGTGGAAAGTGTTTTCTGAATCATGTCATCTTCTGTGAGTTCTATTCCACAAAAGTTTAAATGTGCTTTGAGACGCAACATTTCTTTGTTGAAATCATTTACCTTTTTGTAATCGAGTAGGCGGATTTCATTCCACTGTACGATTAGTTCAGGAAGTAAAGAGTCATGAATATTCCCGAATCTTCCTTTCAGTGCATCCCACAGTTCTTTGAGGGTTTTCAGTTTAAGGTACTCCCATCGAAGACTGGGATCGATGTGTCGTCTCAATAACATTAAGGCATTTGCTTGTACCTTTTCTGACTGTTTGTTTTTAGGGTCAGTAGGGGGGTTGATTGTGTAGCTATAGTCCTTGCCAATGAAGGTGGTTTCTACATCGGATACCCATCTGTGGTATTCAAGTCCTTCTGAATCCAGGATATCAAATTCGAGGTGAGTTGGTTCAGCCATCTACATAAACAAGAGATAAGGTATTCTTATTTTATGAGGAAAAAAAACGATGCACATGAAATTTCATTATCATGGCAATATAAGATTGTATTTCAAACATTTCTTTTGCTGAAAATGTTATCTTAGTATCTCAATATTCAAAAATAAATCGCAAAAACAGTTTTGGATTTCCAGGTAAGGAGGGGAATCACGTGGATTACTTAAATCCCTACAAACCTTTAGGGTTATTTACACCCGTTTTGACAAAATCTTTTAATGCAATGCGATTACTTTCGTTTATGAAATACGTGAATAACTTTTGTGAAATGTTTGGAGTTTTAGAAAACATTATTTTTCTTTTAAAAACGTTTGGAAAAAAACTTGTTTTAAAAGTTTTATTCAAAAAACGGTTGGATTTTGATAAGCATATCAAAATTTTAAAATATCATTAGTTATCAAATAATTTTTTTTTTAAATCGTTTGCATTTATCATAACATAATAAAAGCAATAAAAAAACAAACACAACAATTGATAATATATGATTTTGCCCCCCCCCCCCCCCCTAAAGTGGTGTTGTGAGACAACCACCACGGTCAGTCTAAGGACATCTTGAAGCTTCCACCGACTTCGCCATTTTGCTGAATTCCAAAGACTCCGTCTTGATTTCTTGGAACTCCGTCTTCGGATGATTACATTTTTAAATAGGAAATTAACAATATCTATTCTATTTACAATTGTCCCTATCTAAAAAAATAAAATTACAACCCTTTGCAATTAATACGTTTTAATTTTCCCAAAAAAAAATAAAATCAACCAAACAAACCACAAGTCTTTTGGGGTAAACCATATATTATTCTCATATTTAATATTTGATTTATAGCAAAATTATATATATGAAATCATATTCATGTAACAAATATTCACAAAACGTAGCAGATAAGAAAAACGTGAATAACTATGTGGACAAACAATTCCAAAACTCATAACATATTTAAACAACAAAGATTTAACGTATTAAAAAAATACATGCATAAGATATGACAATAACACTGGCACTATTAAAATTCAATAATATATTCATTTAAACTTAAGGGGTTGGATTTGCCAACCCTAAAAACTTGCTTTTAAATAAAACGAAAAAAAAAATGTATTTCATAGGATTTGACATGGATATATTACCAGGAGAATAGAGTCTATCCAAATTTGATTTATTATTAATTTCCTTTTAGAAGAAAAAACTAATGAAATTTTAATGTATATCTTTTTCTTTTTCTAGATGCATTCCAATGAACATGAAAAAGATGATCAAGTTTGCTACAATGATTTTTCTACAGGTTTATTTCACATTTTTTTTCTATCAAAAATCAATGGATTTCAAAACTGAGCGTATTTCGTCAAACTAACAAGTCTATTTAAAAATACAAACAGACAACATTGATTTGTGTAGAGGGTTTAGGGATATAATGATGTGAATTTATTTGAGACTATAAAAAGCATCTGGAAAAACAAGGCATGCATATATAGCAATTTGATATTAGAGATACTCTTCTATAAAACAAGGTAATTTGCAGAAAAAAAAATAATTTTTTTTAAGATCAAATCAACTGTTTTTATATAATTGGTTTCAGTATATGAATTCCCAAAAAAAGTATATCACGTGGGTTATGGTAATATAATGCTCATGGATTTGAATTAATGTAGTTGTGAAACATAAAGCATATAATAGAACAAGAAAAAATTAATGGAGAGAGAGAGAGGACTGAGTGAGAGAGAGAGGGGGGTACGAGAGAGAGTAAGGGAGTTTGCTAGGATAGATGCGGGGCAACGAAACTCGATCAAGTATAACAAATCACTTCAAAATCGATGGAACAATGAAAATAAGAATCTAAATGAAGTATCGTTTCTGTTCTTCAATTTTCCAAAAAACTGGGAAGTTAGCCAACTTTGGAAAACCTTCAAGAGATATGGAGCTCTTTCGGACATCTATATGGCGAGAAAGCGGATGAAAAATGGAGAGAAATTTGGATTCGTTCGGTTCAAGTTTGTTGATAATGAAAAGTCTATGGAAAGAAAATTGAACGGAATTTGGATTGGAACTTACAGATTGAGAGTCTACTTGGCCAACAAGCAAGGAAGTGAACGGAAAGAAATGGTTTTTAACTTTAGGGAGTCTTCCTTGACAACGAGACAGGGTAGAGTACTTCATCAAACAATGGCAAACAATTTATCCTTCGCAGAAATTGTAAGACGTGGGAACCCAGCAACTAAAGAAAACTGTGAACAAAGTCTGGTGATCATGGGAACCTGGGAGGCAGATGACAGATCTATGCATTACTTGCAAAAGTGTGCAGTAGGAACCCTTAATTCCATGGACAACTTAGAGGCGATCAAATCTTTATGCAAATCGGAAAGTTTTGAAGGAAGCGAAGTCAAGCTCTTGGGAGGAAATAATGTATTGATAAGGTTCGAGTCTAAGGCATCGATGGAAAATACGATAAACAACAAAGTACACGGGCTACATCACTGGGTTAAGGATTTGAGGAAGTGGTCGGTGGGATTCAGACCTGCGAACAGATTGTTGTGGCTTAGAATTAAAGGTGTACCTTTACATGTTTGGAAGGAGGAGACGTTCACGGATATTGCAAGCAAATGGGGTAACGTTTTGAAAACAAAAAATTGTAATTTGGAGGATTACTCTAATTTGATGTGGGGTAAAGTTCTCATTAGTTCGGGCGAGGTATCAAGAATCTGCGAAATCAAAAGTATAAAGGTGGGAAGCTTATTTTACACGATAAAAATTGAGGAAGAGGATAATAGTTTGTTAGAGGTTCAAATAGAGGAAGAGGTGACGGAAACATCGTAGGACAGAGAGGAAGACGGTGATGATACCTATATCCCGTCAGATTGGTCGGAGAGAACAGGCAACAACGATGAAGATTGGATGGTGGAGGAAAGCGTTTTTGATAATGGTAACGGTGATCTAAATAATAGTGGTCACAACAAAGAAACGGATAAAGATATCAAGGGACAAGAAGATCGAATGAAGGAATGTAAATCGCAAAACCAGAGAGGAAAAACGCCACAGGATCTGGCAACGGAAAAAAAGTCGGCAGCTGCCGGAATCCTGTTGGAGTCATCGGCGATCCGTAAGGAAGCTGAAGGGGCAGTTTCTTTAGACCCAATCGGTAATTCCTCGCAATCCAAAGAACCTGTGAAGAGTCCCGAGAAGAATTCGCCGACCAAATTGTTGGGAAAAAACAAAATAGGAGCTATGCCTGACGCGGTCATCCAGGATAATAATTCGTTGGAGCATTTAATCGAACTTGGACCGGATAATTTAAATGAACATGGGCCACCAATCGGGATTGAATTAAATATAGAGCATTGGGCTGGCCCATCTCGTTTAGATAGTTCAACTGGGCATGGAATAAAAAACAATTCTGAAAATGTTGGGCCACCACTTGAAGGACACAGCCAACAGACCAGAACAAAAAATCCCGATCACACAAAGGAACGCCAATTCGCACAGTTTCAGGAGGAGCTATTTGCGTCGACAGCTAAGGAAAAAAATGTCGGGTTAAGTCAATAAAAGGAAGTGATCAGAAGGCTACAACCACTATCGGAGATAAATTGAAAGCAAGGAGGGGCGACAATTTTCGTTTCGGGAGAGGTAAGGTTAGTTTCCATTTTCTGAAACAAATGGCGAGAGCCAGCCACCAGCCGAGAGGGGTTCAGAAAAACTCAGTACGGCAGGGGGAGTCCAGTAAGTCAGAAAGATTAAAATCAAAAATGGTCGGGGGTCTCTCATCCTTAACTCAAGTAGTGCTATCAAACGAGCTCAAAAGTTTGGACAGTTTAAAGGGACTGGAGGAATTTGGGAACAAGATAGGAGTCTCATGGGATTTGAGGAATGACCAACACTCGAAAGAGGATCTCATCAGGCAGTAAATTTTCGGATCAGGTAAGTGTCGTTTCTGTCGTGTATTTAATGAAGATTATATCCTTGAATATAAGAGGTTTGGGATCAAAGTCTAAAAGAGAATGGGTAAAAGAAATCTGTAAAAAAGAATGCCCCTGTATGATTGGGATTCAGGAATCTAAATTAAAGCCGATAAATGCTTAGTATATCGCAAACGTGTGGGGAAACAACGACGAAGATTTTGCTCAGTCAGCAGCTTCTGGGAAATCAGGAGGGTTGCTAACTATTTGGAACCGGAAATCTTTTCATTGTGATTTCATCATAGAAGATGAAAATTTTTTAGCCGTGGTGGGGAAATGGGATAATTCGAAGGGGCTTGTGGGTTGTGTAAATATATATGGCCCCAACGATCAAAAAGAAAGAGCAGAACTTTAGGGTAAACTCGAGTGTCTTTGTGAAAAGGGTGAAGTAAGTTGGGTCTTTTTTGGAGATTTTAATGAGGTCTGTAATCCGCAAGAACGATTGAACTCGGCAACTAAGCTTAAAGGCACAGAAGAGTTCAATAATTTTATTAGGAGGTGTAATCTTTCAGAAGTTCCGTTGGGTGGGAAGAAGTTCACAAGAGTGAGTGATGATGGAAAAAAGTTCAGCAAACTAGATAGGTTTTTGATCACAAACGAGTTCGGTTCCTTATGGAAAATCTTGGGGGTGAAACCTTTAGAAAGGAAATGGTCGGATCATTGGCCGATCATGCTTAGCGACAATCGGGTTGATTTTGGACCAAAATTTTTTGATGCGTGGTTGAAAGATGAAAGTATCGTGGAAGTGGTAAATGGAGCTTGGAGCAAGGACGTGACTTCGAAAAGGTCGGATTGTAGATTCCGAGACAAGCTCAAGAACGTCAAATCCGCCCTAAAAGATTGGAGTAAGGCGAAATGGGACGACGTGAATAGGGAATTGGATCTCAAAAAGGAGGAGGTAAGGAAATGGGAAGAAGAAGCTGATTCAAACGGCTTGGAGGAACTTGATAGGATGCGGTGGATAGAGGCACGGAAGGCTTGGCTAGCTTTAGAAGAAAAATGCTCGGATTTGGCCAAACAAAAAGCAAAGATAAAATGGATTAAAGAGGGAGACGAAAACTCGAAACTCTTCCACGCGGCAATAAAAAATATAGAAAGGAGGAATAATATTCGTGGTCTAAACATTGACGCAGAATGGTCGGAGGATCCGAAAAAAATAATGGACTTTACGTATGGCTTCTTCAAGGAAAAATACTCTAGTCAAAGAAGTTGTGGGCCAAAGCTAAGGATGGATCGAATTAAGAAATTGTCAATGGGGGAAGCCACCAACCTTGATAAGAGAGCATCGGAAGAAGAGGTGTTCAATGCGGTAAAGGAATGCGGAAACAACAAATCACTGGGTCCAGACGGGTTTACAATCGACTTTATAAAGAGTTTTTGGGGGGTGATAAAAGAAGACTTGATGGCGGCTATTGATTGGTTTTTGGAGAAGAAAGAAATGAGTGAGGGTTGTAATTCCTCGTTCCTGACTTTGATCCCGAAAATTGCTGACCCAATTGGGTTAAACGATTTTAGACCAATTAGCCTAATTGGTATCTTCTACAAAATTGTTTCAAAAGTGTTGGCGGAAAGGTTGAAATTGGTAATGGCTAAACTTATAAGTATGGAGCAAAGTGCGTTTTTAAAAGGGAGATCCATTCTCGATGGAGTTCTTATAGCAAACGAAATGGTGGCATCTTTAAAAAAAGTGAAGAAGAAAGGCTTGATTTTCAAAGTCGACTTTGAGAAGGCGTTTGACTCGGTCGAATGGCCATTTCTTCTAGAGGTAATGAAAGAAATGGGTTTCGGGGATAAGTGGCGGAACTGGATAGAAGCATGTTTAAAATCCTCCACGATCTCGGTGTTGATAAACGGGGCACCGACAAGAGAATTCCATATGAAGAAAGGCTTAAGGCAAGGGGATCCGCTTGCTCCATTCCTTTTTTTTAATGGTAGCCGAGACTTTACACCTCATGATGGAAGAAGCCGTGGAAAAAGGGTTGTTTGAAGGAATTAAAATGGGTCGAGATAAGGTACCAATATCCCACCTCCAATATGCGGACGACGCTATCTTCTTCGGCGAGTGGAAATTATCGAACATAAAAAATCTTATGAAGGTTCTCAAATGTTTCCATTTGGTGTCGGGTCTAAAGATTAATTTGAGCAAGTGTAAGCTTTATGGAGTTGGTGTCTCGGAGGGAGAAATCCATTCTTGGGCAAGATCGTTGGGTTGTGGATGTGATTCTCTTCCTTTCACGTACCTTGGCCTACCTGTCGGGGCTTCAATGAGGAGAATAGAACATTGGAAGCCGGTAATTGAAAAGGTCAAAAACAAATTAGCATCGTGGAAAGCAAAAGCGATATCATTTGGAGGAAGATGGACATTGGTAAGATCGGTTCTTGGTAGTATTTCGTTATACTATTTTTCGTTGTTTCGCGCTCCGCAAGGTGTGTTAAAAATCCTTGAGAGTGTGAGATGTCATTTCTTTTGGGGGTGGGATGGGGGTAGGGGGGGAGGTGAGGACATTTATAAAAAAAATGCTTAGCTTGGGTCAAGTGGGAAAGGACCTTAGGAAGCTTCAAGAGGGGAGGGCTCAACATAGGTAGCCTAAAAGACGCAAATTGGGGGCTTCTTGGGAAATGGTGGTGGCGATTCCATGTCGAAAAGGATACATTATGGGTTAAGGTAATAAGGAGCCTTTACGGGGGGAGGGAGGTTTGTTAGAGGATTCTCAAAGGACTTTGGGTGGAAATTTTGTGTGGAGGAATATTTTGAGAGTTGGGGAGGAGTTAGACAAGGAAGGGTTGCAATTCTCGGTCTCGTTTGGTAAGCAAGTGGGAGATGGGTCGGAAACGCGTTTTTGGGAGGATAGATGGATATCAAACTGTAGATTAAAAGATGACTTTCAACGCCTTTTTCAACTAGAAACCTCCAAGAGTGTTATGGTCAAGGATAGAGGGGAGTGGTTAGGGGAAGATTAGGTGTGGAATTGGGGGTGGAGGAGGGAGCCGAGGGGAAGGGAGATAGGTGAGTTAGGAAATTTAGTTAATGTGATTAGTGAAAACGCCCCTAAGAAGGAGGTCAAGGATCGTGTCTCATGGAGCTTGGATACGCAATGAGGGTTCACGGTCAAGAATCTTCGGAATATTTTAGAAGATAATCGGGTTATGATGGGGGGTAATATAGAGGAAACTAAGTGGATCAAGGCCATTCCAAACAAAATATGTGTTTTCATTTGGAGGGCGAGGCTTGGGAGAATTCCAACGAGATCGGTATTGGATAGCATGGGAATAGACTTGGATTCTACTCTTTGCCCAAGATGTGGTAGTGAAATAGAAACGGTAGATCATGCTTTAATTAGTTGTGAAGACGTAAAGAAAGTGTGGATTGGAATAATTTGGTATTCGGGAAAGTTCGAGGCTCGATCGTTGACCACTTCTTCGAATTCCAAGTTAAAACGTTCGAGTGGAATGGAAGGAGGGATCGAGAGTTGGCAATCGATTGGTCTACATGGCTTTCAAATCCAGGCCTAACGTAGACGCAGTTGTTTACTGATCGTGAACGGTCAGTTTTTTGCTCGGACAGCGGATCAACAAAGGTTTCTCCTCTACTTCGGTCAGGCGGTCGCGCGATGTTTCACCTCTTGTTTTGCTGCTGTGCCGTTAGCGACTGTTTGCTTCTCGCAAACTGCGCTGTCGCAACTCCATGTTTCGTCTTTTGGCTTCCGCTACTGTTTCGATCTTTGTTTCGTCTTGTGGTTTTGTTATCTTCGGTCTGTTCTCTTTGCTGCTACAACTTTGCGGCTCACTTTGAACATTTGTATCTCTTGTACCTCCGGTAATGTTTGGTTGAAATAAAATTATGCTGCTTCAAAAAAAAATGTAGTTGTGAAAAAGTAGCAAAAAAAATCAACAACGAGAGTTATGCACATAGATAATAGAACTTTGAGAAACATAACAGAAAATTACCATATAGTCGATTTAATCATGAACCGTAAATAAGAATCTTATGCAACAAGAGTACTTACTTGACTCGTGATGAACAAAACTTTCAGTGGCGGCAAACTGATTCAATTGACCGAGCTACGTGCTGATAACGTGTTGTAGAACAATGAATATAGACATAATAGAAAAGCTGTAAATTCTCATTAATCCTAAACCCTTTATATAGGGATGGATTACAGGCAGATAACTAGATATTCTAGTTCTAATCTAACTCTGATATATTTTATTTCTATCTCTATCACTATCTCTATCTCTATCGTCATATCTTTTAGACGATGACACACTTATCCTATAACAATCTCACAAATTTTAATAATTGATTTTCAAAATCAATTATTAATACAAAATTTTCACTAATTTTGGAAATACAAATTGAAAAGTAAGCAAGGTTTTAAAATATTAATTATAGATAATGATGGTATAATTAGCAATAGAACAAATAATATTGTATATAAAGAAGTATTTGGTAATTTATGATATGTGGTTCTTATGATACATGGTACTTATTTTTAAATTACCCCGTGTAATACACGGGTTCAAACCTAGTAACAAATAAACAAATTTTGCTTACAAAAGATAAAAATATGTTTACATACCAATACTCATATTTGTTGCCTTCACTCAACCAAGATATATGCACACACACACACACACACAAAATGACGTTTCGTTTAGAAACCATCTAATTCTAACAAACTATACAAACCTTAATCAATGCCTATATTGGGAAACAATAGAGATATTTATGGAGATTCATTAATTATGACTGAGATATATATGGAATATGACAAAGTTCATTCATTATGATCATACCTTAGATTAGAAATCAAAATGGAATCAAATTTTTATTAGACTACATGGACGACTACGATTGGGTTGAATGGTTTGTTAGAATTGGTTGATTTGTAATAGGGGTGCTCACGGGTTGGGTTGATCGGGTTGAAAGCATTTCAACAACCCAACCCAATGTTGGCGATTTGAGAATTTTTAACCCAACCCAACTAACTCAACCCAACCCAAACAAAAGTGCAACCTAACCCAACCCAACCTGTTCGGGTTGGTCGGGTTGTGTTTAAACAAAGTAAAAACACAATTGAAAACATAAAATAAGAAAAAATTTCCTTTGAAATACGATCCATCATTCAAAAGAATATACGAGTTAATCAAATATTTAGGTATTATATATAACCTTCCAATAATGTCCTTTTATGAGTTTCATTGATCGTTATTGCCGAGTTGTTTTTGGTAACTTATACATATTAAAGAGAAATACAAATAATTTTAAAGAGGTCGCTAAAACGTTTATAAGGTTATCGGGTTGGTCGGGTTACTTTGAGCCTAACCCAATATCAACCCAATAGATTCGGGTTGTCCAGGTTTTATATCGATTATATGTCGGGTTAACTTGGGTTTATTTTCTTCCGGATTTTTCGGGTTGGGTTAATTGGGTTCGTCGGTTTTTATAGCACCCCTAATTTGTAAATGAAACGTCCCTACACATACATACATATTTATATAATTATATATTGATTAGTTTTACACATTTATATGTATAACTTAATCCAATTCTTCTGTTGCTATTGAGTTTACGTCACATATGAACAACATATAATTGGAGAATGAGAAATTAGCAAAAAATAAAGAAAATAATGCACTAAAAATGACCAAAAAAACTGAGAATAGTACTCGAACTAATATAAATAAAAATTTATATTGTATACATATATATAAAAGTATTATCAAAATTATTTAATAATTAAAATATTAATCATAAAGATTATTTTTAATATGTTTTAACATTAAAAATATAATTAAATTTATAGTACTAAATTATACATATTTTATTTAATATATTATTAATTAGTTAATATAATTAAGGTATAAAATAGAAAATAGAAAAATAAAGGGAGTAGTAGAGAAATATCAAAGGGATTAAAAATAATAAATCAAAAAAATACATACGAGTTAAAATGAAAATTATGAAAATGGTTAAAATGAAAATAAAATTGCATTCTTTTTTGTGCCTCTTTTTTATTTAGGGTGTTGTTATCCCTATTCCCTCCTCACTAACAAAATGTCCATACCCCCTCTATCTCACTCACATACTCCGTCTTACCTCACTCACATACCTCTTATAAGAGGGAGTTTGGATAGAATTCACCTTATTTTTGTAACAACCCAAACTCATGACATAAGAAATAAACATCTTTATTAAACAGCGACGCCAAACGGCTCAATACAACGTCTAAAAAAAATTTAGGTTCTTCGGAAGGACAACCTATCACACACAACTGAGAATACAAGGGATTAAACTAAAACGAAGGTCTTCTAACCCAGCTCCAGCTCACACATTCTCCTTACTCTTGCCCGATCCTCCTACCTTACGCTTACTTGAAAAGGTTTTTATTTTGAAAATAACGAGGGTTAGACCGGAAGGTCTAGTGAGTCCCCTCTAACAACAGTTCAACAACAAAAAAAAATAGAAAAGATTTATAATAACATAAACTAATTCAGTTAATAGCAATTCAACGCTTGCAACCATGCTTCTCGCACACACTATCGTTACCTGAAAGTGACAGCGTGTCTGACTCATATTGCCTTAACTGGGACACACCTCCATTGGCATAAATGGGACACACCCCCCGATATGAGTTCAGGCGGGACACACCCCCAACCAAATCAGATTTATGAAACATTATATAAATAAATCACGCTACTGACCAACACTACCGTTAAAGACGGCGTGTCTGACTTGCACTGCCTTATTTTGGGACACACTCCCCAATGGCATAAACGGGCCACACTCCCTGGTACGAGCAGGCGGGCCACACTCCCCGACTTAGATCATAACTTCCGCAATAAATGTATGTATACATTTCCTCATAACATGAATAATAAGAGTGCAAACACATTTTAACATAACTCGCAGTTATACGATACTCGCATTTAAACATTTCTTGCATTTATAAAACAAATCTCACATATAAAATATTATGTCAAAGTCTACAAAGACGGTTTAGAAAACTCACCTGATGTCCTTGCTTAAGCCCTCGCGTTTACCTCTACAGTCGGAAACGAATCCTATACGAAAACGACGTAAACCGGTAAACCCTTCGATACTCTCTATTTTAAAAACGACAACTTCCCTTATAGCATACTAATTCTCACGAAGAATATTAGACGATTGATCCAACTCGGTCAAAGCTTAAAGTTCACTCGTTCCATCGGAAAAATAATGTTAAACTCTCGAAATTAACCCAAAATTAATAACTAACAATAATTAATTTATTAATGGGGCGTTCGGCCCACAATGATTTAAATTGGAGAAAGGAATTCTCGGCCCACTCATTAAATTTAATACGCCATTAAGGCGTGGCAGCCTTGATTTCGTGCACGGGGTCATGAGAACCCCGTCTGAAGTCCTTCTCAAACACGCCCGGTATCAAAAAGGTTGACCGGAGTCAAGCCTTTGCCCGGTGACAACCACTAGCTTGACCGGTGCCATGAGGCTGGGTCGCTCGGACGAGTACAACCGGGATCACCCGACTGCCCGACCGGTGCCACACAGGTTGGTGCCCGGTGCGATTTCCTTCCTGATACATGATCGAACGGCGGTCGACTAAAAATTTGACGTCGCCGTCTCCCATGTCCAAAATGATGTCGATTCGCGAACCCAAACCCATTTACTAAGACCAAGATTATCAACAAAATATAACCAATCAAATTTTGAACCCAATCTCATTAAGAGATTAAGAACTCTGGATGAAATTCCTATCAGCAGTTCAAGATAACCTCCAAGGATTTCTAATCCATTCAACATAAATGATAATCAAATTCCCCACATCATGAAGACAAAGATAAAGGTACAACTCACCTCAAGGAAAGGTTGCAGGTTGAGAATCAAAAATAAAACTTCCTTGTCTTCTTCTCCAAGTGTTTTCCCAACCATACTCTCCTTCTCTCCAACTTTTCAGTCGTCACCACCTATTGAGGAGAGAACATGAGATTTTAGGGTAAAAACCCCTTTTCCATCAAATTTTACTTTAGCCCCTCCAACCTTCTCTTGGTGCCAAACTCCCACCCAAAACTCCAAATTAATAATAATTATTATAATTATTTTTTTAACACGGTTATTACATCATCCCCTCCTCAATAGGATTCCGTCCCCGAAATCCCATCGTCGATCAATCTGAGATATAGGTATCTTATATTCTCTTCTATCTTCCACGTTGCCTCTTGGTCGCTATGAACTGTCATTGCACCTTTTCAAGGCGAATCCCCTAAATCCGAAATTTCTTGATTTTTGTGATCCAAGATGGCTACCGGTTCCTCTATAAAGCTTAGCGTTTCGCCCACGCCAATATCACCCAACGGTACTAGCACCTCGATTTCCGCCGAACACTTCTTCAGATTTGCACGTGAGACGTAGGGAAACCCCTCGCCATTCCACGGTTAAATTTAGTTTGCACACTACTTCTTCAACACACTCCACAATAACAAACGATTCAATGAACCCCGGTTTCAACTTCCCTTCTTCCCGAAACGGACCACCTCTTTCCAAGGCTAGACTGGTAATCTTTATCTTGTCCCCACTTGAGACTATTGCCTCATACTTTTCAATCCAGACCGCTTAATTCCACCCAAATGCCAAGCCATTCCGATCAAATATATATTCGTACGTAACCATCGGATTTTACACTCGCTTACCACAACCTCTTTAACGAAAACTTTTTATCGGAGACAACACCGCGACATCATACGACACCAACTAAAATAATCACTCAACTCGCCAACTTAACATATAGATTACCTTAGATAATCCCAAGAACTCCCAACTATGAGTTCCTCCACCCAGTAAACTGCTTTGCAAAGTAACCTCCATTGATACGTCATACATCAAACATAGAAGCACTTCCTTTCTCACACCATGATAATCTCAATTCATCGGTACTCCCCAACTCGTATATGTCAAATATACATCGCCCCAAATTCATCACTTTAACTCCTCACACAATAGAAGAAAACTTTCACAATTTGATACCTTCGCAGACGACCAACTCCATCTGACCATATACGCAATAAACCCAAGCTTCACTCGCTCAACACTGAGTGTTCATGCTCACACTAACTGTTCCAAATAGATAAACACTGGACAACCGAATCACTTGGAGTCCCTTCCACGCAGAACCAAGTCTGACATTATGGTCCTTCACCTTGAGCATCATAACCAACCACCTCTTTCCTTCCTCTTCGAAGACCTCAAACCCACATCTAAAGACCGTCTTACTGATTAGTGGTGCGAGCTCTAAGACAACCGCACGATTTTGATTATGCCACCCTCAAACCGCAACATACGCCAGAATCTCTTCCTCACACCCATGCTAGGTTTACAAACTAACTAATGGCCCACCTAAAACATAATTCCGCATTTGGATACCTTACCAAATTCTTACTCGCAGATCACTCACCTTCACGCTACCAATACTCCGATACCAAACCAACACCCACACATCCCATCCACATACTTGTCATTTATAAACCATTCCCCACAGATATTCAAATCACTACACAATATCGCAAACTTAAACATTCGACATTCCCTTCAATGATTTAGCAGAATAAGATAAACTTGCTCAAATCATTCTTCGATACTCTAGAACCCAAGGTTTCTCTTTAGGTAGCCACCAACTATCACTCAAACATTTTGTCCTCATACAAGCAACACCCTAACACCAACCAACACACACACATCTCAACAATATACTTGCCACTTTTGAATAGCTCCCCAGAATTTTCGAACAAATATTCACACCTACGCTCACTTAATATATCCACACCAACCCACTACTAAACCTCGCAGAAACCCTTACCACATCAATGACTTACATATCTACTTGGACATGATATAGCACTAACTTATTCGTACTCACAACACTCTACCACAACATCGCTCTACAGATAAGATCTTCACTAACACTTGTACACAGACAAATTACTACTCTTTATCCACCCACGACTCGAACGACACACCTATACTCTCCAAACCCTTTCCTCACTCTAAATTACAACTTTTCTCCGGACCTAAGGAGTTCATAGCCTTCATGCATGACAACACCACTAGTTTAAAACTTTCGACATGATTCAAAATTTAGCAAGTACAACAATGCATTATAAGCTTGAGCGTATACAACACTATTCCGGCATAACCGGTTCACCATGCACAACGGTCTCGATGACCGTTCTCACTCGACCCCACGATGAAATGAACCTTATCCAACCAAAATCGGTGTCTGCTCGTTTGAAAATATTTGCGAAGGAATTTTACTCAAGCAATTCTTAAATTTATGATAAAATTATTTATACTGAACGAGTCAGCCGACCTCCACCCTTGCTGGCATGACGAAAATGTCTATACCAGTTTTTTTTTCTTATAAAACCACCTGTTAAATGTTATTATGCTTTCCATAAAAGTTAACTCATTTAAAAAAATGAAATAGTTATCAAGTTCAAGTTTAACACCCCATGCAATAACCTTCCCCAGCACACGTTTACACGCGCCATTACATTTTCAAAGCTAATGTCTCGCAAAGCATTTACACCAGCCAAAATATCTAGCATGAAAAAAAAACACCAACAATTTGTTAAAAGCATAATGCATGAGACTCACTTTACATTGAAGGCTATTCACTCTAACCAGGTCAACGGTTTGCACTCACCCTAATTAACACAGACTCCCTACTTCCGACCAACCAGACAGGATTCTCACATTGCCACAACTTCCGACATCAATGCTTCCCCATCATCCTGGTATGTCCTACTACCAGATACCACAGCGACTAAAGATTTGCAGATCATGCGTCCTCCCTTTGCCCCAAACAACTTACCAACAATAGCTCATTCCATCCGGTCTCCATTCCATTTTATCAGACAACACTAATATTGTATCTCAAACACCCTTCAAATATCTACAGATTCAATAGCTTCATTTCTATCCTTAAATTCCTGGATTAACACTCTCCTGATTCGCACTGATCGGCCTAACGAACGACCAAACTGGAGACTCCCCTGAAGCAAAGAACTCACCTCTGATCGATATTTTTCCCCTTTTAAAAACTCAAAAGTCTCTCCCACAAGACGAAAATATCTACACCCCGCACGATACTCATCCCACCGGTATTAACCTTAAAACCTTAAACGAGCTCACTCAGCACTCCAGACCCACGTAATCACCTCAATGATAGAACTCACTACCTAGAACCACACCCGTTGTTTAACTTAACATTAGTTATCGAGTATACTCATGCACCTGTAAATTCATATTGGCATTGGATAGATGCAATTCTGAATTTACCTTACATGGGAGTCCTCACTATCGTTGTCATAACTCTAGATGACCCAGCTCTTGTTTAAAGGCTTCCTAAATTCTCAATTGTATCCCACTACTTCACAGTTTAAGTTTAGGCCCATCCGGTCACCTAAATCCCTTAAACTATGACTCTGATACCAATTGTAACAACCCAAACTTATGACAAAAGAAATAAACAACTTTATTAAACAGCGATGCCAAACGGCTCAATACAATGTCTAAAAAAATTTAGGTTCTTCGGAAGGACAACCTATCACACACAACTGAGAATACAAGGGATTAAACTAAAACGAAGGTCTTCTAACCCAACTCCAGCTCACACATTCTCCTTACTCTTGCCCGATCCTCCTACCTTACGCTTACCTGAAAAGGTTTTTATTTTGAAAATAGCGAGAGTTAGACCGAAAGGTCTAGTGAGTCCCCTCTAACAACAATTCAACAACATAAAATATAGAAAAGATTTATAATAACATAAACCAATTCAGTTAATAGAAATTCAACACTTGCAACCATGCTTCTCGCACACACTATCGTTACCTGAAAGTGACAGCTTGTCTGACTCATATTGCCTTAATTGGGACACACCCCATTGGCATAAACGGGACACCCCCCCCGGTATGAGTTCAGGCGGGACACACCCCAACCAAATCAGATTTATGAAGCATTATATAAATAAATCACGCTACTGACCAACACTACCGTTAAAGACGGCGTGTCTGACTCGCACTGCCTTATTTTGGGACACACTCCCCAATGGCATAAACGGGCCACACTCCCCGGTACGAGCAGGCGGGCCACACTCCCCGACTTAGGTCATAACTTCCGCAATAAATGTATGTATACATTTCCTCATAACATGAATAATAAGAGTGCAAACGCATTTTAACATAACTCGCAGTTATACGATACTCGCATTTAAACATTTATTGCATTTATAAAACAAATCTCGCATATAAATATTCTGTCAAAGTCTACAAAGACGGTTTAGAAAACTCACCTGATGTCCTTGCTTAAGCCCTCGCGTTTACCTCTACAGTTGGAAACGAATCCTATACGAAAACGACGTAAACCGGTAAACCCTTCGATACTCTCTATTTTAAAAACGACAACTTCCCTTATAGCGTTATTAGACGATTGATCTAACTCGGTCCAAGCTTAAAGTTCAGTCGGTACATCGGAAAAATAATGTTAAACTCTCGAAATTAACCCAACATTAATAACTAACAATAATTAATTTATTAATGGGGCGTTCGGCCCACAATGATTTAAATTCGAGAAAGGAATTCTCGGCCCACTCATTAAATTTAATACGCCATTAAGGCGTGGCAGCCTTGATCTCGTGCACGGGGTCATTGTAACACCCCGATTTTTCGTATTGTAATCTTGGTATTCTTTGTGTTTAGCTCTTGTCGTTAGCACCGCGTTTGGTATCAAGTTGAGTATTTGAATTTTGGTGGTTTGGACAAACCATAGTGAACTACGCGAGTTACACCGCGGCTTGCAAGCCGCGGCACAACCCGCTAAACTCACTGTTGGGTTTCCATTTCAAGTAAGCGGGCGAGTCATGCCGCGACTTGAGGTCGCGGCATAACCCGCGAAACTCCCTGACCGTATTAAGTGATTTTTTCAGCCTAAATATCTTGGAAAAACAAAATATCTCTTTTGTTATCTTTCTCCTCAAGTCTCTCTCTCTCTCTCTCTCTCTTTCATTTAAGGTTCCTTCAAGCTACCATTTATTGCTAGTTTAAGTGTTTCAAGCTAGGGTTCGGTATTGAAAGCTTCATCTTCTCCCTGAGGTCGATATCTGGTTTTTTCGGGTTTTCTTTTAAAACCTATTTGGTGAGTTCCTACTATCATTTTCTAAACTTTATACATGTCAAAGGTTACATTTTGAACTCCTATATATCTCCATGGTTTTGGATTTAAGTTTACTACATTTTTGGACATAACTTGAGTTTTGGGAGATTTTAGGGTTCCCTATCATTTTCAACTAAAATGATGGGTTCCATCTTATTTGAAGTAAAAGAGAGTTTTACTTGCACATTTATGTGAACACTTGAAAGAATGTTTATAAGTTCATTTTTATGATTTTCATTTTTACCAGAAGTTAAACTTGAGAATGCATTTTGTTTATAAATGTTATTTTGAACCATATGACTATCTATGGTTGGTCACAAACGAAATTGTGACAAGTCTAGACTATTACTAGTGGATCCCTAGGTATTGAGTCGGCTTATATTTTTGGGATGTCTATTCCCCTTTTTGTAGCTATGGATGCATTTGATCCTCGGGGACCATTTGGTACGATTATGTGAGATCGGTTACTAGCCATGGGTCATAATGTAGTCCTAGTGAACGAGTATGACTTGGTTTCCTCGAGGGCCCTCCCTCACATCTTAGTACGGACCTTTGTTGTCCGTGGCCATGGATTCCAAGTATTTAGCTCACAACTCGGATTGTGGCCTACTTTTGTGTTCCGCCACAATCCTTGGTAAATCGGGTATCCCCCGTCATCACAAGATGAATTTTCGGACCGAATGGTCCTTATGTGACAAAGATTTCAATTGTAAACTAAACCTTATTGAAAAGATTTCCTTATGATGCAATTGTTTATATTTCTTGAAATTATAAACTTTATGTTCTCACTAGGCTTTAAGCCTAACACTTTTTTCAAATGATATGTATAACAGGTTCCTTAGCGGTGGGTTGCCATGGTCGTGAGTAACGAGCATGGTCTTAGAGGCATTTTTGAGATGACTAGTATTGGATGTTGGGCAATTGTTTAAGTCCCATCTTTTGGTGATTTTGGGTTGACAACCGATGTAATCTAGATAGTCATGTTTAGATTAGTTTGTTGTTGAATTCCATATCCATTCGCAGGTTTTGTAAAGGCTCAGTACTTTACCCCTTTTTGGGAGGTTTATACCAAATCCAAATGTCATATTGCCTAATTTTCCGAATTTTAAATTAATCTAATTTTTAGGGTGTTACAGTCATGAGAACCCCGCTCGGAGTCCTTCTCAAACACGCCCGGTGTCAAAAAGGCTGACCGGAGTCAAGCCTTTGCCCGGTGCCAACCACTAGCTTGACCGGTGACAAGAGGTTGGGTTGCTCGGACGAGTATGACCGGGATCACCCGACTGCCGACCGGTGCCACACAGGTTGGTGCCCGGTGCGATTTCCTTCCTGATACACGATCGAACGGTGGTCGACTAAAAATTTGACGTCGCCGTCTCCCATGTCCAAAATGATGTCGATTCGCGAACCCAAACCCATTTACTAAGACCAAGATTATCAACCAAATATAACCAATCAAATTTTGAACCCAATCTCATTAAGAGATTTAAGAACTCTGGATGAAATTCCTATCAGCAGTTCAAGATAACCTCCAAGGATTTCTAATCCATTCAACATAAATGATAATCAAATTCCCCACATCATGAAGACAAAGATAAAGGTACAACTCACCTCAAGGAAATGTTGCATGTTGAGAATCAAAAATAAAACTTCCTTGTCTTCTTCTCCAAGTGTTTTCCCAACCATACTCTCCTTCTCTCCAACTTTTCAGCCGTCACCACCTATTGAGGAGAGAACATAAGATTTTAGGGTAAAAACCCCTTTTCCATCAAATTTTACTTTAGCCCCTCCAACCTTCTCTTGGTGCCAAACTCCCACCCAAAAGTCCATTTTAATAATAAATTTTTTTTAACACGGTTATTACAATTTTATTATAGAAGGGGGTATGAAAAAAATATAGGTTTTTATAGGAGGGGGTATAAATAGAAATGCCTACTCGAATCTCTCGTGTGGGTTCTGTCAGAATGGGCCTGATTCTCATAATCATCTCTTCTTTGATTGTTATTTTCTTAAGCAGGTTTGGTTTGGTCTCAAGCCAAAGCTAAACCTCCCTCATGTCCCGGACAACTAGACGGACATTATCAGACTTCTCCAGCCGGCCACCAAAGGCAAGACCATTTGGTCGATTATTCGCAGATTAGTGTTGGCTGGGACTGTCTACCACTTATGGAATGAAAGGAATAATCGTATCTTCAAAAATAAGAGAAGATCGCATTATACGGTGGTTAAGACTATTTCTGATGATGTCCGGTCTAGGCTTCTGAGCTTAACTTTGTAGCCGTCCCCTAATGTTGTGCATGCTAGACATGTCTGGAACCTCCCCTAGTGATTGGTTTTCTCTCTTCTCTTCCTTTTTTCTCTTATGTTCTCCTCCCTTGTTTCTTTGAGCTTTGCTCCTTTCTGGTGGTTGTTTCGGTTTAGCTTCCACCCGAGTGCTGCCTTGGTTTTATGTTTTCATAAAAAATTTAAAAAAATGTCCTTTTTTTTTCTTGATCGGAGGGGTCGCCCCCCTCTGTATCAAAAAAAAAAAAATAGAAATTCCTTAAATAAAACTATGTTACCTTTTTCTTTACTTTGTCAATTTCTTCGCATCAAATAATTAAAACTTTTTACGTTCTAATATTTTTAGTGTCATACGAATGAAATATCTGATTCAAAATATATTAATCAATGTTGATTTTTTTATTAATAAAATCCGATTTGTAGGATACAAAAAACAATTAAGTGTTCTAATAAATTGTTGTATAGAATCAAACAATTGTACGTCATATATGAAATCACTGCAATAAGTTTACAGTATGTTTTTGTATGTTTTAATAAAAATATAAGAGTACTTTTAAAATTACGGTCCTATTAATTCTTTAATTTTGTATTACATTATTTTAAAAAATTGTCTTGTAAAAACATGTATCCCATAAAAGGAAAAAAAAAAGTGTCATATAAAAAAATTAATATGACATTTTATTTTAAAATATTTTTAAAAAACTTGTTAAAACACTCACAAATGTTTAAACTTATTGCAACGTTTTTACAAAGTACGTACAATTGTTTTGATTTCTTATACTTATGCACGTTTGTTAGTAGTTTAATGGGCTTAATGATATTCACAACTTATTCGGTTAGCTATAAATGACTGTTAGTGTTTGGTAGTGAATTAATAATATAAACGATGTCATATTCAGTAAGTTTCTTGGGGAAACATTATACAAAAAACCAAACTTTTCCAATCTTGTCACTCCCAGTTAAAAAACACGTTTTTTCCTTTTACGAAAAAAATCTTTCCAAACAAAAACCTTCCCGATACAAACAACTTTATGGAAAATCAACCAAACGACCCCTTAAGGCATTGTTTAACAAAAAAAAACTAGTTTTTTTTTTTACATGTTTGGATGACCATAAACTAGTTTATAAACTAGCTTATAGAAAAACTACTCATAGTAACGTTTTGAAAAGCTACTCATAATAGTGTTTTGAAAAGCTAACTGATAACTTATCAGCTAGTTTGTCAAACATAGCGTAAGTCCAATAAAATATATTACTATAACACTTATACATTTATGACGTCATATACAATTAATTTTGTCTTAGTAATTGACCTAATTCATATTGATTTTATCTTCTTCGTAGATTTGAAAGCGGTTAATAACAAAATAAATGGATTTAAAAACAAGTATTTGAAATTAAGTCGGTGGGATGAGTAGTTGAAATTACAAATTTCAAGAAATCCTTGTTCGAATAATTCCAACGATCTCTGGATCTCCAGGCATGGATCTCATCTTATGTTGGAATATGTATATATACATATATATGTGTACGTATATATGTGAAAAGTCCTTATGTAGAGCTGTTGAACGCAATTAAAGCTAGATAACTTTTTTTATTAAATTAATTATTTATTTAAGTTTCTATAGTTTATTTTCTAAGGCATATTATTTATTTATTTATTTATCACCAAGTTGTATCATGTATGATTCGATATTGCAGTTGGAGGTGTGTTCATTTGATATAATTATAACCGATTCATCATAATTGGATATCTATTTATAATTGGATTGGAATGCATCTAAATTTTCAACATCAATCATTGGGGTTATGGCGCACTCGTAAAGTCTTTAGGGATGTCTACTCAGGGTTCAAACCCAAACGCTGCCAAAACCCTTGTGGTCATGGAGATTCACCTGCGATGACTCATTCATCGCAAAGCCATTCGTGGTTGTCCGGGGATTAGTCGGTACGTGTAAGCTGACTCGAAAAAAAAAATCAACATCTAAATTGGATATGTCGGTTATTTGATGACAGTGTAAAAGTCAATAGAATGGAAGTGATCCAATCCAATGGCCATCTGATTACCGATTCAATTATCATTCAATTACCTTCTAATTAATAAATGTATGTAATTAATAATATATTAAAATATTGTTTTTAATGTATGTAGTGTTTTATAAGAAATTAAGAAAATATATGAATAATTGGTTAAAATGTTGGATTAATTGGCAAAAAATTGGATAAAAATATTGGATGAATCCAATCCGTTCCAATGGATAATCAATAATAATATCAGAGGGATGAAACTGATCCAATACCAACCAATCATTACTAAATTGCTTGTCCAATGTGAATTAGATTGGATGACAAAATCCAACATCTAAGACTGTAAACGAACTGAATGAACACGAACGGAGGCTTGTTTGTGTTTGTTCATTTAACTTAACCGGACAAACGAACGAACACGAATGGTAAACAAACGAATATTTTTCATGTTCGTTCGTTAAGAAAATGTGTTTGTTTGTGTTCGCTTATTAAAATGCTAAACGAACATAAACGACGAACACAAGTGAACAAAAAATAATCATCATTAATCATCATTTCATTCCTAAAAATAACAAAATAAAATGAAAAACCAAGTAAATTTAGGAGCGATAAAAAAGAAATTCTAGAAATTTAATTTAATTAATGATTTTATATATTAATGTCATAATATATATATATATATATATGAGAGATCAATTGGAAACCAACATTAGACTGAAAACTTTGGAAACCAATATTGACCAATCAATAAATTTCCCTTTTTACTTTTTATTTTAATTGATAAGGGTATTTAATATTTTATCTAATTTCGTAATATATATGGTAATTATTATTATTATTATTATTATTATATTAATTATTTAATTTGAATGCATTTTATATATGGTAATAATTGATGCTATATTAATTTAAAGTATACACTTTTGGATTTCAATTTCAATTTCTTTTTAATTTAAAATATTCATTTTTTAATTCCTATTAATTTAAACTATTTTCTTTGATTCCGATTTCAGTTTCATATTAATTTGAATAATTAAGGTAAACTATTTATTTATTTATTTGATTTCCTTTTCATCAAATTTTGGAAAAAAGTTATTTTTATAGAAAATTCAAATATTTAATTATATTTAAAATCAATATTTGTTTTCATCGAATTGAAATATTTTTAAAATATATTCTTTTCATTCTTTGTTATATATTTGTATGGTTTTTTTAATTAGAGTGTAAAATATTAACCATACGGAGCAATGAAGGGTAACATGTTTGATGGTGTTTCGGCTAACGAAATTCATGTTCGAGATCTACTCGACAACAATGAAACGTTTTTATCGTATTTTATTCGTCCGGTTGATGAAATTCCTAGTAATGATTCTGATAAGATTCCCAATAGATGAAACATGTGTTGGATGAAACAATGTTGAAACTCATGAACCAATACGTGTTTCATCCAATACGTGTTGAAACTCATGAACCAATAGATGAAACACGTTTACACATGATGAATTTGTTATAGATGAAACAATGTTGGAACGTGTTTCATCAAATACGTGTTTGATGAAACAATGTTGAAACTCATAAACCAATTTGATGAAAAAATAGTTTTCTCTTAATTATTCGAAACGGAGAAATCCATAATTATATTTCTTTATAACATTTAATTAATTCTCAATCTAATAAAAAAAAGTTGATAATTTGTTCATACTTAAAATTATTTCAATATTGATAAAAAAAAATGCATAAGAGATAAAGTCGTAAATATTAATGATAAAAAAAATTAATTTTTGATTAAAAGCAAAAGTTTCCTTATTTAACGGATTTCATCTTATTACCAAAATTGAAACAAAAAAGCAAAAGACACTTTTGCTCTTTTAGCCTATTATTATTAATTTTCATTAATAAATTAATTCATTTATTACCATATTTAAGTCAAATGAATCTTGATCATTGATTACTAAAATCAATGGTATCTAGATGGTTTCCAATCTAATGTAGGTTTCCAATTGAAACCACATCTATATAAATATATTTATATATATAAACAATGTAAACGAACACTAACGAACATGTAACACCCCAAATTTTCTACAAACGGTTGGTGAACGGATGGAAAACGGTTGGTTGACGATCGAGGAACGGTCGATAAAACGGTCGGTGGACGGCCGGGAAAACGGACAGTGAATGGTCGGGAAAGAGGTCGGTGAACGGCCGATAAAACGTTCGAAGAACAGTCGGTGAACGGCCGAGAAAGCAGTTGGTGAACGGTCGGAAAAGCGGTCGAAAAACGACGGGGAAAACGGTCGAGGAACGCCCGGGCAAGCGGTCAGTACACTTTAGGCGATGGTGCCTGCGATAGTGACATATGGAACTATGGCATGTCACTATCGCATAATAGGGTTTGGCCTCAGTACATATGGGGCGATTGTGCCAGTGATGGTGCCCTATGGCACAATAACATAACACTATCGCATGAGAGGTCTAGTGAATAAAAATCCAATTTTTGAGTCTTTTCTTCATTTCCTCATATCTTCTTCACTATAACTCCGATTGAGGCGATTCATTTTGCCATGCTCTCCATTTTTGAAGCTTTTCAAGGCTAGATCAATAGAGTTGAAGCTTATTTAAGGATTATAGAGTATTTGTGAAAGGTAACCTCTCCATCTTCCTCTATAAGTTAGGGTTTTGAGCATTCTTCATCTCCTCTCCTTTTCCTCCATCCATGTCTTAGATTTGTGGTTCCTTAAGGTAGACAAGATGTTTGGGAGCATTTTGGAGGATAACCAACTTAGATGTTTCAAGGTTTGAGCCTAGATCTTGCAAGTTTGAAAAGTAAGCCTATTGAGCTTTTTGAGATCTATGTTTGAGTTTTTGTGGATTTGAAGCTTAGGTTAATGTTTGATGTCTCTTTGATTTGGTTATTAGTCATGAGAAGTTTCCTTCGTGGAATTTGCTCTGGATCTAAAATATTCACCACATGGAAGCTAGAGATGGATTGCAAAACTAGGTTTAACTTAACCTAGCAAGGTGAGTTGAAAATGCTTTATGAAAACTATGTATATGCCGAAAATGTCCATTTTGAACTATTACGTGTTTTCTTGATGTTTATCAAATATGTGCGTCATTTGGTAAGTTTTACATATTTGGTGCATTTGATTTTATTAATATTGTGAAATACCCGTATTTGGGATTTTTGGGTGTCTTGATGAATAAATCAAGAACGTGAATTATTTCGATGATTTATCTTATAAATGAGAGTTTTAGTACCAATGCATTTTTGATTATTTGGCTTGGAAAATGCATGTTGTTGGGTATGTGATAATTTGAAATACAAATAATATGATTTCACCTGGAAAATAAATTGTCCCATCCAATTGTGGGTTTTGAGTTAATCATGTATTTGGGACATGTATTTGCTTAAACATCGGTTAAATGCGTTTTATTGATTTTAATGTGATAGTCAAATTGAGTTGTTGAGTTTTTGGCTCGGTTTTGACTCAGATGAGTATTAAGGGACATTTGTCCGATTGTTCTATGTCGAGATTTGGAATTATATGCAGATATAACATACTTTTGTAAATTACATGTTCTGGTTTCATTGGTCGTTCATTTGGAGTCATGTAATTTTGACTGTGATGCATTAGATCTATAGGCATAAGAGTCAGTCGTGTTTGGTAAGTGATGAGTCTTGATATTCTCACTTTGTGACCCATGCTCGAGAAGGCATTGTGGTCGTCTCGGTAGTGTGGAGGTGAACCCTTATGAGTCGGACTCTGGAACCACAAGTATTGTAGGTTTGATACTTTAACTCTTATGCATGATGTTTAGATGCTTTGTGTTATCAAGTAAGATGTTTTGGATCCTATATTGAAAGCTAGTGAGTAGACACTAAAGGTCGAATGAAAACCTTTAGGTGGAACTTTACTAGAGAGTGAATAGGCACTAAGATCGGGTATTCTTGAGGTGAAGCCTTATGAGGCGTGTGCACTAAAGGTATTGTGTCCTTGAGGTGACGCCCGATGTGTGGTGTGCACTAAAGTCAATGATCTGAGGTGTAGTTCGATAACCTAGATATGTGGCATACTTTTGTGTTCTCGCCATGTTCAATGGAAACGGGTATTCCCCGTCATCGAAATGTGTTGTTTTGGGTATTGAGTATTATCAATGTTTTTGGTGGCGTTTTGAGTATGGGTCGTTATCCATGATTTGTGTTTTTTTTTATTATTGAGCTTTACCATATTTTGGATGATTTGGATAATAAAGTTTTATCTATGTTTTCAGTATTTGGATATTGAACTTCATTCAAGTTTTGGAGTGAGTGTTGGGTTTTGAATTCATATTGAGTGGGTGTTTTGATTTAATGTTTTATCATAAAAATAGTGGTTTTGGAAAGATATTGCTTTTACGATAAATGCATTTCATAATGAGAAGTTATGTTTTAAATAAGTAGTGTTTCGGTTTTACCATTTTATAAGTATGATGAAAATTGCTTGAACTTACTTGGCGTTAAGCCTAACCTTTTTATTTGTCGGCATGAGCATCAGGTCCGTGTTGGGGGGAATGGTACTAGCGACACCGTGAAGAGTTGAGTGATAGTTATATGTACGAGAATGATGTAGCTATTGGGTGGTGTCTTCCACACATTTCGAGATATCGGTCGTTAATGGGTTTTAGTATACCCGACCTATATCTAGTCTTTGTATAAGACTTGGTTTATTATTTGTTGAGGCTAAATCTAGAATTCTATTTGAGGTAATTCAAGTATTGATTTGTAGAAAGGGATTTTTATCCTTTATTTGATGTATCAATGAAAATTTTAAACTAGTTGCTATTTTCAAAATTGAGGGTGTAACAAGCTGGTATCAGGATATAAGTTTGAGATATTTAGGTATTGATCTAGGATACCTAGCAAGGTGAGTTGAAATTGCTTTATGAAAAATATGTACATGCCAAAAATGTCCATTTTGAACTATTAATGTGTTTTCTTGATGTTTATCAAATATGTGCGTCATTTGGTAAGCTTTGCGTATTTGGTGCATTTGATTTTATTAATATTGTGAAATAACCGTATTTGGGATTTTTGGGTGTCTTGATGAATAAATCAAGAATGTGAATTATTTCGATGATTTATCTTATAAATGAGAGTTTTAGTACCAATGCATTTTTTATTATTTGGCTTGGAAAATGCATGTTGTTGTGTATGCGATAATTTGAAATTCAAAAAATATGATTTCACCTGGAAAAATAAATTGTTCCATCCAATGGTGGGTTTTGAGTTAATCATGTATTTGGGACATGTATTTCTTAAACGTCGGTTAAATGCATTTTATTGATTTTAATGTGATAGTCAAATTGAGTTGTTGAGTTTTTGGCTCGGTTTTGACTCAGATGAGTATTAAGGGACATTTGTCCGGTTGTTCTATGTCGAGATTTGGAATTATATGTAGATATGACATGCTTTTGTTAATTACATGTTTTGGTTTCATTGGTCGTTCATTTGGAGGCATGTAATTTAGACTGCGATGCATTGGATCTATAGGCATAAGAGTCAGTCGTGTTTGGTAAGTGATGAGTCTTGATATTCTCACTTTGTGACCCATGCTCGAGAAGGCATTGTGGACGTCTTGGTAGTGTGGAGGTGAACCCTTATGAGTCAGACTCTAGAACCACAAGTATTGTGGTTTTGATAAGTATGATGAAAATTGATTGAACTTACTAGGCGTTAAGCCTAACCTTTTTATTTGTCGGCATGAGCATCAGGTCCGTGTTGGGGGAATGGTACTAGCGACACCGTGAAGAGTTGAGTGATAGTTAGATGTAAGAAAAGGATGTAGCTATTGGGTGGTGTCTTCCACACATTTCGAGATATCCGTCGTTAATGGGTTTTAGTATACCCGACCTATATTTAGTCTTTATATAAGACTTGGTTTATTATTTGTTGAGGCTAAATCTAGAATTCTATTAGAATTATATTTGAGGTAATTCAAGTATTGATTTGTAGAAAGAGATTTTTATCCTTTATTTGATGTATCATTGAAAAATTTTAAACTAGTTGCTCTTTCCAAATTTGAGGGTGTACCAAGTTGGTTTGAGAGATTTAGGTATTCATCTAGGATACCTAGACTCAAACTAGCGTTTTTCCTAAGTAAATGAAAGTGAGAATGCATGATTAGGCGCTTTAAGATAAGATATTTTGATGTCGATAGAGACACTAACATCAAGAATCATGACGATGGTAGCAAGGATCCTCATGTATGGTACTTTCATAATTGCATCTGACCAGTGTTATTGTGAATTTATTGTTACATGTGTGTGCTTGAATCGCCTTAATGTGATGACCGATGAGGGATAGTGAGTGTTTTCTTTAGTTATAGAGTATTAACGCGTTGACGGTTGGTAGCGTTGTCATTTTATGTGATCGTTAAGTATGGTGATCATGTTAAGCCAACCATTGGGGGTCATAGGTATTGGTTAAGTTTCAACCATAGGCTTGTTGAATCATCACTTGTTTTGGGAAGAATTTGTAAGATTAATCGGTTTAGTTGTCGATTACCGCCTTAAGGTATTTTGGCATTCGATGTCGGTAGTGTGACTAGGGGACTTGGTGAGCTTGGTTCTAAGACTTTGAGTCTCCACCAAATTCATGCTCGAAATTTATTTCTAAAATAAACTGCAATAAATGATCTCATACTTTGCCAAATCATCATGCGAGGTCATGTTACGGAATTTTGGAAAATGTTTTGGCACGCACAAGAGTATAACCCATGATTTAAAAATGCATGAACTGATTTATTGCATGTGATTGCAAACTTTGTTGGGATTTTATCTCATGTTGTCTTAGTGACTAAAGAGTGAAATTTCAAAAGAGCATAACCTTGGTTTATTTCGTGAGTTTGTATTTATTGAGAAATTTTATGATATTTTAAAGATGACTTTGTCGTATGCAATTTTATCATAATTGCAAGTGAGAATTTTGACATCATTCAGTTGTATGGACGTCCCTTGAGTTTTATTTTATGTTGTTTTGTGGCACATGGATGAAACTTTGAAATGCGTAGGCTTGATTTATTGCATGTGCTAGTTTGTAGTTTTATTGAGAATTTTATTACATGCGAATTTTGTTGGATATCATGTAGTTTCTATTTTGAGTTTTGTTCTAGTATATTTCGTTGCACACTATTTAGCGCATGAATTGATTTATACTAATGGCGTGAGTTGGTTTATGAGGGGACTATGATAATTCATATTAATTATTTGTTTTGTGCATTTTCTTTTGTTGTTACCGCTGTTACTGGTCTACACAAATGCATTATATTGATTTTCTTGATATGTATGACATTAAAGCCACTATTTTAGAACAAAGAGCATATTGATTATTTGGCTTTAAGTTTGAAATCGACCTAAATTATTTCACGTTTCAACCAAATCGCATGCATATATCGTTTTAACTTTTGATTAATAAACTAATGCATGCGGGCCTTGTTGGGTAAATTTACTCTATGTCGTTTTATGGTTAAAAGAGAGAATCTTTGGAGCTTGATGACGTGTAACTCCTCTTTTGAAGTTTCATACAAACATTTTGTTGCACACTACATGGCATGAGTAGATGCATGTTAGGACCATAGCGGTTCATTTGAAAAGTTTGTTGACCATATTTTTGTTGTTTTCATTGTTGGTTTCATTAATGATTAGGTAGTTTTCAAGATGGTTTTATATGTGGGGGCATTTGTGACCACTTTGCACGACTACCTAATAAATTGTAGTAAATTTTATGCGCATGTATAGTTGATATAAAGGTTTTGTGCTCGAAAAATATTATAAAATTGTAAGTTGACATATCTGTAAGTCTTATACTTGAAAAACCTTGAACTTACTAGAACCATAGATATAAACCCTTTTGTGAAGGGTGAGGGTTAGAGATCCTTGAAAGTGGAAATGTCGAATAGTCTGATTAGTAGTAGTATGGTAATTTGAGTGCTTTAGTTTGAAAATCCGATGTACTTTTAAATTTTGAAGTATTAGACTCGTGGGATTTTTGATTACTTTAGTAGTGAGCCTTATGTTTCGAAAATTCTTGGGTTAGAGGTTTGGACGATCATTTGCATCTGAGTTATGTGGAACTCTTGGGATGCCATGTTAATATCTGTTGTTTAAAGATGGTGGGCTCGGTGAGTGAGTTTTGTGAGTGAAATATATGTTGTGCAATCGTCGAGTTTAAGAATAATCGACTCCTTATACAGTCTATTAGTACATTATGGGATGTAATGTCAAGCCAATGGAAAGAATGGTTGAATTAGAAACTTTGTAAATTCTTTGTGGTTGTCGTGTCATGTGACAGTTTGGAGTACGAATTCAGAGCGTGTTGACCTGGACGAAGCTAGTTATTAGGAAATTTCGTCAAGAAAAGACGATTATTATTTTATGGTATTATTTATTGGAAAATTTGGTGAGGATGTCGAGATAGACCTTAAGTGGATATCTATTATTGAGGAGACTTTGATTTGTCGATGTTAAATTATCGACATGATAGTGAGTACTCTGATTCGAAGGGAGTGGGTCTGATTGAAATCGAATAAGTTGTTACGAAAGACATCAAAATGTGGAATGCAAAGGTGAAGAGTATCACAACTTGATAGAGGTTGTTTCGGAAATTTAAGAGTGAATTCATTTTGGACAATAGTGGTGAAATTGAGTAGTTGAAGTCATGAGCTTCTATTGAGGTACTATTGGTCACCTAAGGTTGGGATACAACCAAAGTCATATGGTTAGAACTGAATCTAGCAAGGCTTGATATTCACTCTAGTACGAGCGTAACGTATCGAAGTGGGGGTTGGATGTGAGAGTCAACATGAAAATCGACAGGAAGTTAACGAATTTAAGTTTGAAGTTGAATTAGGAGGGAGGCATTTCCTTGGAAAGAGAGATGGTCGTCTTGTGAAGGTGGCTTTATTTGAGGTTTGTATCATTGGATTGTTACCCTCTTCAGGATGGGTAGATGACAAGTCCTTTGTAGGACTTGTGCTCCGTGTTGCATGGTGTTTTTGGACCGACCCATGTCACTCACACAGTTTGAGTGTCATGTGGGAAATTGAATTTGATGACATCAATGTTCAATGGAATTCTAATGTCAAGGTTTAACTATTTCAAGAAAGAACCGAACTATGTCGGGAACCGAGGAAATCTGATAAATGTTGAGTGCGATACTCATATGTTTTGTATAAGAACTATATTTTGAGGACGGAATCTATTTTAAGGTTGGGAGGATTGTAACACCCCAAATTTTCTACAAACGGTCGGTGAACAGCCGGGAAAACGATCAGTAGACGGCCGATAAAACGGTCAAGGAAGGGCCAATAAAACAGTCGAGGAATGGCCAGGAAACGGTCCGTGAACGACCGAGAAAACGGTCGAGGAATTTCCGGGAAAACCTTCGGTGAACGACCGAGAAAGCGGTTGGTGTACGGTCGGGAAAATGGTCGAGGAACGACCAGGCAAGCGTCAGTACACTTTGGGTGATAGTACCGTGATAATGACATATGGCACTATGGAATGTCACTATCACACATTGTGGTTTGGCCACGGTACATCTGGGGAGATTGTGTGGCATAATAGCATGGCACTATCGCTTGAGAGGTCCAGTGCGTAAAAATCCGATTTTTGAGTTTTTTCTTCATTTCCTCATATCTTCTTCACCATATCTCCGATTGAGGCGATTCATTTTGCCATTTTCTATATTTTTGGATATTTTCAAGGCTAGATCAAGATATTTGAAGCTTATTGAAGGATTCTAGAGTATTTGTGAAAGGTAACCTCTCCATCTCCTTCGTCTATAAGTTTTGGTTTTGAGCATTCTTCAACTCCTCTCATTTTCCTCCATCCATGTCTTAGATTTGTGGTTCCTTAAGGTGGAGAAGATGTTTGGGAGCATTTTGGAGGAGAACCAACTTAGATGTTTCAAGGTTTGAGCCTAGATTTTGCAAGTTTGAAAAGGTAAGCCTTTTGAGCTTTTTGAGATCTATGTTTGGGGTTATATGGATTTGAAGCTTTGGTTAATGTTTAATGTCTTCTTGATTTGGTTATTAGGCATGAGAAGTTTCCTTGGTGGATTTTCTTATGGATCTAAAATATTCACCACTTGGAAGCTAGAGATGGATTTGCAAAGCTAGATTTAACTTAACACAACAATGTGAGTTGAAATTGCTTTATGAAAACTATGTACATGCCAAAAATGTCCATTTTGAACTATTAATGTGTTTTCCTGATGTTTATCAAATATGTGGGTCATTTGGTGAGTTTTGCATATTTGGTGCATTTGATCTCATTAATATTGTGAAATACCTGTATTTGGGATTTTTGGGTGTCTTGATAAATAAATCATGAGTGTGAGTTATTTTGATGATTTATCTTATAAATGAGACTTTTAATGATAATGCATTTTTGAGTATTTGGCTTGGAAAATGCATACTGTTGGGTATGTGATATTTTGAAATTCAAATAATATGATTTCACATGGAAAAATAAATTGTCCCATCCACTGATGGGTTTTGAGTTAATCATGTATTTGCATAAACATCGGTTAAATGGGTTTTATTGATTTTAATGACTTTTATGGGATAGTCAAATTGAGTTATTGAGTTTTTGGCTCGGTTTTGACTCAGATTAGTATTGGGGGACATTTGTTCGGTTTGCTCTATGTCGATATTTTGGAATTATATGCAGATATGACATACTTTTGTAAATTACATGTTTTGATTTCATTAGTCATTTATTTGGAGTCATGTTGTTGAGCCTAAATGTTGTATTCAAGATTAAAACGGTTTAAAGTGTAATGTTTATAAAGTTGTGTTGTAAAAGTCAATATGTTTGACTTTCCTTTATTAACTGTTGTTGTAAAGTCAACTATGTTGACTTGGTATAAAAGCCTTTGTTGTCCTTTGTAATCTTGTAACTCTAACTAGCTGTGTACATTTTGAGAGAGTGAGATTTGTATGTAGAGAGAGAAAGTCTATGAGCATATATAGAGAGAGAATTCAATGTAAATCTTTACATAACAATATCAATGACTTGTGATTAGATCTTTGTTTGTTATCTGATTGGACTTGAAACTGGAACAATAATTGGTATCAGAGCAGATCAAATAAATTCAGAAATGGTTGATTTTTGACTCAAATTAGAAGAACTCGCAGATCGGCTGTGGTGAAATCAATTTTGTGATTTTGAGTTGTTTTATCAATTTTTGTTTGAATTGTAATAGCATAGTGTTATATAACAATGTTTGCTTAGATCAATTTGTCTAATTCGTATCAGATTAGTTCAATTTTTTATTTTTGTATGTTTGGTTCGAAAGTTCATACGCACTGTGTTCAGATTGAAAATGGTGATCTAGTGGTTTTTGATCGAAAAGTTGTACTAAGGAAGTGTTCAGATTGAAATCGTGAACAAATTCCCAAAGTTTGGTGTTAATTGGATGAAAATTGAAAGAGTTATGAATAATTATTGAAGTTTGAGTTCAGTTTTCGCAAGATCTCGAGAATCCACAAGTTCATACAAAGAACTCGCAATATTTAAGTTGTTTGGTGTTTTTGAATTTGACAAGGATAGAACTCGCAGAGGCTTGGTTGCGAGAAGTGAAGAATCCGCAAAGCACTATCTACAAATAGTTGGAATTCGCAAGTCTCTATGTACAAAAAGTAAAGAACTCGCAAAGCATTGAATATGTGTATGTTAAGTCAAGAACTCGCAAGACTTATTTCTTGAAGTTTGCGTGTGTTTGAAAAAAATTAAGGACATAACTCCCAGACCTAAGTCTACCAGAAGTCAAGAACTCGCAGACCTAAGTCTATGAAAAGTTGGAATCCGTAGAGTTTGTTGTGCGAAAAGTATAGAATCCGCACAATATTGATTGCGACAAGTGTTCAATCCGCATAACACATCTTGCGACAATTGATCAACTTGCAGACTACACCTTACGACAATCATCAATCTGCAAGCCGAAGCCTACGAAAAGTGCACAATCCGCACGTCATTGTTTGCGAGTAGTGGGAATTCGTACATAGTTGTGTACGAAAAGTTGGTTGCTTTGTTTGAGACTATGTATAGAACTCGCAAGACTCGTTCCTTCAGCCTGAAAATTCTACACTTAGGTGGCGTTTGGTTCGCAGAATATTTTTGGATGGAATGGAATATGTCAAAGGAATTTGATTTTGAAGGAATTGGAATGGAATGTTGTCAGGTTTGACCACCTGCTTGGTTGACAGAATTGGAATAGAATCTGTTAAAAGAATTGGAATCTGTCTGTTTGGTTCACAGGATGTAGCTTTGGAATGGGAATGAAATGTTGATAAATGACCAAAATACCCTTTTTGATAGTTTTAATTTTTTAAACAAAAAATGCTTTAATAAAATAGCCATTAAAAATACTTTATTTGTAACGGTGGTTCAGATTGGTGGTGGTCGGTGGTGGTTTAGAACAGTGGTTCAGATCGGTGGTGGTTGGCGGTGGTTCAGAACGGCGGTTGGCGGTGATGGTTCAGAACGGTGGTGGTTCAGAACTGTGGTGGTTCAGAACGGCGGTGGTTCAGATCGGTGGTGGTCAATGGTGGTTCAGATAGGCGGTAGTCGGTGGTGGTCGGTGGTGGTCAGTGGTGGTTCAGATCAATGGTGGTCGGTGGTGGTTCAGATCAGTGGTGGTTCAGATCAGTGGTGGTCGGCGGTGGTCGACGGTGGTTCAGAACGGCAGCGGTCGGTGGTCAATGGTGGTTGGCGGTGGTTTAGGTCGGCGATGTTTCAGAACGGCGGTGGTCGGCGGTAGTTTAGAGAAGGAAGCGATGGAGGCATGGTTTAATCATATAGGTTTTAGGTGATTAGGTTATATTGGATTGAGGGCATATGTGGTATTATGAAAAAAAAAAGAATTTTATTCCATCAAAATACCTTATAGTTGCTAAGGAATGTTCAATTCCCTCATTTGTGGAATTTGATGAAATGTAGACATTCCCTCCATGAAAAAGAATGAACCGAACAAAGGAATGAAATTTGGTCAATGGAATTCAACATTCCAATTCCATCAGATTCCTTCGAAATCTGCGAACCAAACGCCACCTTAGAATTTTTCTGAGAATTTTTACCGTTGACCAAGTTTGACTTTTTAGTCAAAGTTTTCTGATTTCTTTGTTAACGATCATTTCAAGTTCATACTTTTACAGATTCTAATAATGTCAAAAGACTTGTTGAGCATGGGTTCTCAGTCAAAGCCCCTAGTCCTGTCTATTGGAGAATGTCCTCATTGGAAAAAGAGAATGATTCAATTTCTGAATAATAAGGACAACGATTTAATGGAATCTATTATGAATGGTCCTGTTAATCCTCTGATTACAATACCTGGTCAGGCGGTACAGCTACATCTCCAGAGATACCTGAAAGATATATCCCGAAACCCTATGAGTACTTCAGTGAAGCTGAAAGAGCACTGGCTAAGATTGATGAGAAAACTCTTATCTTACTGACCATGGCCATCCCGAATGATCTGTACAACAGAGTGGATAATAGGGATTCAGCTAAATCCATGTGGGATGAGTTGGAGAGACAACTTCAGGGTACAAATAGATCAATCAAGGAAAAGCTGAACCAGAGCATAAATGCCTATGAGGTATTTAAGGCCAAAGAAGGAGAATCTTTGACAGACACATACAACAGGTTTAATGTGATTCTGAATGATTTGAGAATAAATGGGCTGAACAAGTCAATGTCTGAGATCAACTACAAGTTTGTCAAGAACCTGAATCTGGAATGGGATAGTTATTCTATCAACCTTCTGATGACAAAGAACATGGATCAGGAAGATATTAATGATCCCTTTGTGAGTCTAATTCAACATGAAGACAAAGTTAAGCAGATAAGTCCTGAGAAAAAGATGGTTTCTGAGTCACTAGCACTGTTGGCATAAAAGAATGTTGTAAAGCCTAGTTCTTCCAAATCAAAGCAGTCCAAGGTATAATACTTGACAGAATTACCTGAGATTGTTAAGGATTCATCTACAGAAGAAGAGGATGAAGATTCAGATGAGGATGTAAAGATGTTTTCTGAGAATCTGGCTCTTTTGACCAAACAGTTCAACAAAAGGTTTGGAAAGAAAAAAGTATTATTCCAAGAGCAAACCTGATCTTTACAAAGAAGAAAAGTCTGATAAGTACAAGAATAAGTTTGAGAAAAAGAAGAGTTATGAGAAGAAGGATGAGAAAAAGAGACTAGATGTTCAGAATGTCAGATGCTTCAATTGTGGGAAGCCAAGGCATTTCTCGAAAGAATGTCGGTTCAAAAAGGTGAAGAATTCTGAGTACTATGCTAGGAAGTCTCTGTTGGTGAAAAAGCAGGAAGAAGGAAAGGCACTCATTGTTGAGGAAGATAATTGGCTTGATGAGACTTCTAATGAGGAAGAAGCTCATTTTACTGAAGTGCACTACAACTTTATGTCCAAGCTAGATGAGGAGCCTATAATCACAGAGGAAACAAACTCATAATCAAAATCAGAGGTAAGTCACAACTCTGACAATTCTAATGAAGTTCAAAGTTTAATTTCTCAAATTGCTTTTATGAAAAAGGAGTTTAGAATTTTGAAAGATAAGTTGAATCATGAACGACAATCAATGATGAATTTCATAGATGAAAACGCATTATTGAAAGTTGTGATTGAGGACAAGGAAAATGAGAAAAATTTGTTGAAAAAGGAAAAAGCAGATTTAAATGCCAAAATCTCAGAACTTCAAAAGGATTTAGTCAATATGAATTCTGAAAAAGGTGAATATAAAATTATGTTTGAAGTTTGTTACGAAGAAAGAAATGTTGCTTATTGCCAAATTAAGCAACTTGAGGACTTAAATTTTAAAAGAGGTCAGACTTAACAGACTTTGAATCTTTTGACCAATAAACTCAAAGATGTTAGATTTTACAATCCTAAGATGGGTTTGGGTTTATCGAAAAACAAAATTTTGAAAGGTGCTCCGGAAAACCTTTACAATTTTGATAAAATGGGGCCAAATTCACAAAAGATTCCAGATATCCAAGAAACATTTGTTAAAGCTGGAACTCCGATATTTGAAACTTCTGAAAAAGGAAAAGAAAATGTAGATGAAGATATATCTAATGATAGTGTTGATTCACATAATTCAAGTTTTAAATGGGATTTCAATACAATGATTTAAACACAAGCTATAAGAGCAGAAAGCTTGAGTTTGTGGAGTTTGAATCATTATTTTCCACACCAAATTCATATGTTGAATCAGTGACTGAGGATAAGGATAACACTGAAAACAAATGTCAGTATGATGACTTTGAGTCTGATTCTGATAATTGTATTCAGAATATTAAATCTGAATCTATTGCTTCTGATTCTGATAAGAAGTGTAAGATAGAAGTTTCTGCTACTTTTGAGGAATCTGAAAAAAAAAATCTGAATTCATCAATAAAATGTCTGAAGAAAATTTTAATGAATTGATGAATGCTTCATATTCTGAGCCTGATTTTCATAAATCAGAGTCAAACTCTGAGACTGACAAAATTTCTGATTTACAAAATGAACTCTCCAATTTGCAAAAACTTCTTGAAGAAGTTGAAGATGAAAAGTTTGATCTTCAATTTGAACTTGAAAAGTCTTTAAATGAAAACCAAGAGCATTGTAAAAAGATTTCTGACTTAGAGAGTTTGAATTTTAAAAGAAGTTTAAATGATCATAAATGTTTTGAAAGTCAAAAATGGAATGTCCATTCCAATCCAGAGTTTGTCTCTTTAGCAAAACCCTCGGTTATTTCTATTGACAAGATTGAAAAGCAACAAAGCATTTTTGAAGTCGGAGAAACTTCAGGCACTAAAAATGTTAATTCATCTTCTAAGATTTCTACTAACTCTAATTCTTGCGGTGTTTCAAATGTGAATGGCAAGAAAGGTGGAAGTGGAAGAGATAGTGTTCTAAACAGAAGGGCATACAAAATGTTTCAAAATCTTGTACTTCTGTTAAGAATATTATGAATGTAAAAGCAAACAATGATAGCTGTATTTCGTTTGATGCTAATTAATGTCAATTTTGTTTGAATAAATGTAATTCTTTGGATAAATCAAAGGTATTGACATTAGCTCAAAAGAATCTTAAATGCAATCATTGTGGGCGAAATTCATCCTCTTTCAACTCCGCTCTTTCAAAGAAAAAGAATGTTAAAAGGTTTTCTCAAGACAGATCATTTTCCAAGGACTCAACTCAACACATTCATGTTTTCAAAGAAAAAATCTTTCAAAGTTGTTGATGTTAAATGTGTTTCGAAATGGTTACCCAAGCCCAGATATGAATGTAGAATCAAGGGATCGGTTCTGATATTATGAAATTGAAATATACTAACCAGAATGGACCCATTTGGATATGGGTACCTAAAGCGAAGTAATTGTTCTTTTGAAGGACTGTCATATGTGGTTCATTGACTCCTGATGGTCAAGACAAATTACAGGGTTAAAGCACTTACTGCATAACTATGTGGAACATCCTTCTGGAATAGTTGGCTTCGGGAATAATTCAGTCAAAGGTTTTGTCAAAGGTTAAGGAATGCTAACAAATGGAACCATCACCATCCAGAAAGTACTGTATGTTGAAGGATTAGATCATAATCTTTTCAGCACCAGTCAATTTTGTGACAAACATTTCCAAGTTAGGTTCAATATCACAAGTTGTTCATTTGATAATAAAGATGGTAATGAGATCTTCAAAGCAAAGAGAGTTGGTAATCTATATGTTGTCCATTTTCCTACTCTGTCAGCATCAAGACCAGTATGCTTACATTCAAAAGCATCAAAAGAAGACAGTTGGATTTGGCACAGAAGATTATCACAACAAAATTTCAAAGCCATCAACAAGCTAGCAAGCAAAGGTTTGGTAAGAGGTCCTCCAAAGATGAGATTTATGAAGGATTCCTTGTGCTCAGCATGCGAAATGGGAAAGATGAAGCGTAGTTCCCACAAAGCAAAAGTGGAATCCTCTTGCAAATCACCCTTAGAGATGATTCATATGGATCTTTGTGGACCTATGAGAATTCAAACAATCAGTGGCAAAAATTATATTTTAGTCATGATTGATGAATACTCCAGATATACATGGCTTGAATTCCTTAGAGCTAAATCAAATGCATCAGAGTTGATTATTGCATTTATCAAGAAAATTCAAGTTCTTCTGCAACTTCCTGATCAGAAAGTTAGGAGTGATAACGATACTGAATTAAAAAATGAGACCCTTAAGAACTTTCTACAATCTGTTGGCATATCTCATAACTTTTCAGTGGCGCGTACTCCTCAACAAAATGGAGTTGTAGAACGAAAGAATCGAACTTTTGTAGAAGCAGCAAGAACCATGCTAGCATATTCAGGACTTCCATTGTATCTATGGGCTGAAGCGGTTGCTATTGCTTGCTTTACGCAAAACAGAACAATCATCACAAAGAGTTTGAATAAAACAACTTATGAGATTATTAATCATCGAAAACCTAATGTCAAATTCTTTCGTGTTTTTGGATGTAGGTGTTTCATACTTAACAACCGTGACAATCTTGGAAAATTCAACAAGAAAACTGATGAAGGATATTTTCTTGGATATTCTTTAACGTCAAAAGCTTATCAGATATACAATAAGAGAACCAAGACTGTCATGGAAAGCATAAACGTAACTTTTGATGAAATCCTGACAATGACTTCTGGACAAAGTAGTTCATGACTGAGACTTAAAGAAAAAGCTTCTACTCAATCTAGAGTGGAACCTGCATTGAAACAGACTAATAATTCTGATTCTAATGCTAATTGATTTAGATTTATTGTTTATTGATGCATTTATGGATATTTACACAGATTTTGACAAATCTAACATATCTATAAATCCTCCCGTGGTGGTCCCTGATACAAGTGTTAACATTTCTGGACCATCTGAAGCTATTTCTACTCCTTCTACTTCTAATAGTCCAAATGACTCTGATCAAACTAATTTAGTTTTTGTGTCTACAGTTCAAAACTCTGAAGCTGAAGTTCCAAGTGATGAATCAGTCATGCCAGAGTTGCCATCATCGGAGTTACCTCCTAAAGTAGTTCACATAGTGAATTCTGAAATAATACCTGCAATAATGGATGCTTATGATGACCAAAACAATTGAATTGATGTACAACCCCTACCAAGTACACATCGGTGGACTCGTGATCATCCCCTACACAATATCATTGGTGACATTGATAGTGGCGTAAAGACGAGTTCAACATCTGCAAATTTTTGCCTGTATTCAAGTTTTCTTAACACTATAGAGCCTAAGAAAGTCTCTGAAGCTTTACGAGATCCTGATTGGATTTTAGCTATGGAAGACGAGCTTTTACAATTCGAGAGAAACAAAGTTTGGTGGCTTATTCCAAGACCTAAGGACAAATCGATAATCGAAACGAAATGGGTATTCAGAAATAAGAAATACGAATCTAGAGTTGTAGTCATAAACAAAGCTAGAATAGTAGCTAACGGTTATTGTCAACAAGAAGGTATAGACTATGACGAGACCTTTGCTCCAGTAGCTAGGATCGAAGCCATTCGAATTTTCTTGGCCTATGCAGCCCATAAGAACTTCAAAGTTTATCAGATAGATGTCTGCTTTTCTGAATGGGATATTACACGAAGAGGTATATGTTGGCCAATCGGAAGGTTTTGTTGATCCACAGTTTCCATATCATGTCTATGTTATTGACAAGGCGTTATACGGTTTGAAACAAGCACCGAGAGCATGGTATGACACTCTAACTGAAATCCTTTTAGCTTCAGGTTTCAAGAAAGATACAATCGATACAACCTTATTTCTGAAAAAGCATGGTGATGACTTAATCTTGATACAGATTTACGTTGATGAAATTATTTTCGGATCTACAAATCCTAAATTCTGCAAGAACTTTTAAAAAATAATGGAAACTAGATTTGAGATGAGTATGATGGGTGAGTTAAACTTTTTCCTTGGTCTCCAAGTGAAACAATCACCTGAAGGAATATTTATTAATCAGTCTAAGTACATAAAAATTATTTTGAAAAAGTTTAACATGGTTGAAAGTTCTTCAATGAAAACTCCGATGGCGACTGGAACGCTTTTGGACGCAGATTTATCTGGTAAGTCTGTTGACCAAAAGAACTACAGAAACATCATATGATCTTTGCTTTATCTAACAGCCAGTAGACCCGATATAATGTTTGGGACGTGCTTCTGTGCAAGGTATCAGTCTAATCCAAAAGAGTCACACCTTGCGGCTGTCAAAAGAATTCTTAGGTATCTTAAAGGCACTCCAGAGTTAGGCCATTGGTATCCAAAGGATTTAGGCTTTAATTTAACTGTGTTTCCAGATGCTGACCATGTAAGTTGTAAGTTAGACCGGAAGAGCACTTCTAGATCGTTTTAGTTTTTAGGTGACAAATTGGTTAGCTGGACATCGAAGAAACAAAGTTGTGTCTCAACTTCAACAACAAAAGCGGAATACATTGTTGCGGCGAGTTGTTGTTCACAAGTTTTGTGGATGATGACGCAATTACAGGACTTCGGCTACACATACAACAAAGTGCCTATCTACTGCGATTCAAAAAGCGCCATTGCGATAACTGTTAATCCAATACAACATTCAAATACAAAACTTATCGATGTTTGCTACCATTTCATAAAAGACCATGTGGAGAAAGGATCTATCGATATGCATTTCGTACAGACTGACTACCAACTTTCAGACCTTTTCACCAAGCCGTTGGATGAAAAGAGGTTCAAATTCCTGATCAGCAAGTTTGGTATGTTAAATATATCTATATGAGTTTGTGTCATTTTCTTGCATGAGTCTAGGAGGAGTTCATGATCTTTATGCTTAATCCGAGGGGGAGTTCATGAATTTGATTACATTCTTATTACTGACGAATGAGGAATCATCCTAGATGATTACCAAAAATCTTTTATCTTTTGCATGTGATTGTTATTTTTAGGGGGAGTCATTGTTGTCACTGGAGAATATGTGACAATGGCTTATAAATACATAATTTCAGAACCCGTACTTCAAAGATTTTGATCTTTGCTGAATAAACTAAATGATAAATTTTTCAGAGAGAGTATTTCTACTTTTTAAAGAGGGAGATAATTTTTTCTTTGCATGATAATTCAAGAGGGAGATCAATGATTTTCATATTCTTTTTATACAATTTTTAAGGGGGAGATTAGAATGAGTTTTTGATATTGCTGATAATATTTTGACTTTTTGCAGATATCAAGGGGCAGAATATCTGATGTTTGTCAAAAAGGGATCTAATAATTCAGGGGAGAGTTAAGAATTCTACGATGCATGTAAGTAATTCTGATTATTAATCTCTACATGTTTGAAAGAAGAACAACTTTCAGATATGAAAAATGTTTTCTAAATGTTCAAACTACTACTTGTTCACAAATGGTTTTATGAATTTAGAAGTGTGCTTTTAAACGTTTTTCTGATGAAAGATTGGCTTACATCATTTTCTGAATGTGTGTTTCTAAAAGATAAATACTTGTGCGTTATCTTGTTTATATATTTTCAAGTATTCTTACACACGGGTACAACTTCATTTGACTTTGATATTATCATGTCTCTAAAAGATTCATAATTCGATGGTAATACCCTCGTTTGATTTCAATGCTTGTGAGTATAAATGGTCATTTCTATTTTGAGCGTTAATTGTTAAATTGTTTATATTTGTTAACAGAAACATACATCACGTTCTTTGATACCCGTTCATATTTCATGCTATATGATCTGATTGATGCATTGTCAGATTCTCAAAACAAATCTATTGTTTACATTTCATTCATTCCATTTCTTTGTTTTGAGAGATCTTCAACGTTCAAATGCTCAAATTTCATTCATATTCTTGAGCATACATTCATGTGACAATGTTATCACATTTGTGCTTTATTTGTATAAGTTAATTGTTGAGCAACATCATTTTATAGGATAAAATTTCATAGGATTCGTGTGTGAGCTTAACAGATTTACATGGAATCACATTAACCTGTGTTTTTTACCCCGGAAGTTATCCTAGAGTGATTGAGGGGTGAGGGGTCATAAATCAAAGAGTGGGGGAGATAACTCAATGGGATGAGTTTATCCTCGGTGTGATGAGGTAAAATGAAAAAAGAGAGTTTGGTTAGAAGTGAGCTTAAATGTTTAAAAGAAAGAGGGTGTGAGAACATAGTTAAAAGAATAACAAAACTCTGCACCAAATCTTTTATGAGCCGGACAACCACATCTACTGTTGGTTCACATTCTTTGTTAACCATCATTGAAATAGGCAGTGAACCCATGCCAACTCTTGCATTAACCCCACCAACCACTCGTTTCTTTCTTAAGAAAGAAATGTTTCATTTTCTTTGGGGACACAACATAACTGCTATCTTGTCTTCATTTGGAAGATGTAGATATTGAAAAGAATGAAAGTTGCCCCACCTTTGCACCTCATTCATGCACATAGAGTTCGTGTAATACTTGTTGCTGTCACAACAGTTTACACATTTTGAGCCTGAAAAAGCCTAAGTAGCTTTAGTCATTCTACATTTGCACGAGCAAACAAGGAATAAGTTTTCTTGCCATAACATTCATAGAAAATTCCTTTGTGGTCTTTTCAATGATTGAATGGAAGCCTTGGGGGAGTGAACATTAAAAAGCTCATTTCCAATGTACATCTGTTGTACTAAGTGGCTTCGTGCTACTTACAGGCATAATAACTATATCATATGTTGATTCAGGGCTACAATTCCTATTTTGTCTGAATTTGAAAAGATTCGGATAAATACATTTTATGAATTGATGGATTTCAGATCAAAAGGGCGGAGATTGCAATTTTGTGATAAAGGGGAAGATTGTTTTCAAAGACGGTGATGACTTGAAATATGTTTTGATAATTTTGCTACTCACAATTCATCAAAAAGGGGGAGATGTAATGAATTTCAAGTCAGATGAAAGTTGTGAAAAGAAGCTGATGAAAGTTTTGAAGATAATCTAAAGGTTTTTCAAGTCAGAGATTCATTTCAAGATTTTATAAGAAAGAGGGAGATAATCTGAATCTTCCATATCAGAGAAGTTTGAAGATATTTTGTTTGTGAAGAAGAATTTTTGGGGAGATTGTGTTTAAAAGAAGAAATAGCAGCTTTGTTGAAAGAGATATAAAGAGATATTTATTCAAAGTAAAGTTGTTTGTCAAAGATGAAGACAAAGAGAAAGTGTTCAGAGTTCGAGAAAGTTTGTTCGTATGATGAAGATGTCAAAGTTTCAAGAATCTAAAAGCTACAAAGTTAAAGAATTTTCAAGAGAAGAGAGAGTTGAAGATTCATGTCAAAAAAAATTTAATCTTGAATCCAAAGGGGGAGATTGTTGAGCCTAATTGTTGTATTCAAGATTAAAGGGGTTTAAAGTGTAATGTTTGTAAAGTTGTGTTGTAAAAGTCAAGATGTTTGACTTTCCTGTATCAACATGTTGTTGTAAATCCAACTATGTTGACTTGGAATAAAAGCCTTTGTTGTCCTTTATAATCTTGTAACTCTAACTAGCCGTGTACATTTTGAGAGAGTGAGATTTGTATCTAGAGAGAGAAAGTCTATGAGCATATAGAGAGAGAATTCTTTGTAAATCCTTACATATCAATATAAATGACTTGTGATTAGATTTGTGTTTGTTATCTGATTGGACTTGAAACCGGAACAACACATGTAATTTAGATTGTGATTCATTGGATCCATAGGCATAAGAATCAGTTGTGTTCAAAATATCGTACAACCCACACAAACCTCCTGTACCACATCAAACCATGCGATTTAGAATTTTCACAATATGATTTGGGCTTTGTATTTTTTTTATATCATACTATGCGGATTTATTTAAAGTTTTAAATTACTCAAATTGCGGTTTAAACCGCACTACACATTCATATTAATAGTTGACGTCATAATATACCAAACTTCTACTTTTCTACGATTTTAATATAATTTTTAACTAATAATTAAATATTGTATTAGTATATGTATTAAACTGAAATTCGTATATTTAATAATGCCTCTTAAAGATGCTTACAATTCAATTTTGTATTTAACCATGTTATTTATAAGAATCTTTTGTAAATCACGATAATGGGTGATTGAGTTGTTTCAATATATATATATATATATATATATATATATGTGTGTGTGTGTGTGAGAGAGAGAAAATTACAACGAGATATACATAGAGGATATCCTAAATACATGGGATAATTACATACAAATCTGTAGTGGATTTTTAAATACTTTATCCCTTATCAACCCCCCCCCCCCCCCCAACCCCTTCAAGCACCTTCAAGCACAACAAAGGTTTAAGACCAACGCGTAGCTTGGATCGTAGAAACTCTAAAAACGGTCGTGCTAGACTCTTGGTAAAAATATCAACTAGCTGAAGATGAGAAGGAACAAATTGTGTAGTGACCTTTCCTGCCGAGACAAGTTCTCGAACAAAGTGATAGTCGATATCAATGTGGTTGGTCCTCTTATGTGCAATTGGGCTTTGACTGAGAAATAGTGTACTTCTATTATCACATAGCAGTAGAGGGAGACCTATAGGCAGTGCTTGTAGCTCACTAAGCAAGTGAGTAATCCAAATGAGTTCGGCAACGGTACTAGGAAGGGCCCGATATTCAGATTCACAACTCGAACGTAATACCTTAGGTTGTTTCTTGGCACTTCATGCGACGAAGTTACCGCCTAAGAAGATAGTGTACCCATACGTCGATCGTCGATTATCAGTGCATTATCCCCAGTCTACGTCTAAGTAACCAATAAGTGTGGGATCATTACGCTGAGTAAAATGAAGGCCAAAGTTTATCGTTCCTTTAACATAATGAATGATGTGTTTGACGACAAGAAAGTGATCATCAGTGGGAGATTAGAGGAATTGGCTAACGTGATTAACAGCATATGATAAGTCAGGAGGGGTGATCGTGAGGTACAGTAGTGCTCCCACAAGTTATTGCTAGAGGGTTGGATCATGAAATGTTTTACCATCTTTTGTTAGGGATTGCCAGGCAGCTAACGGAGTGACAACATGTTTAGATTCCAGAAGGTTAGCTCGAGAGAGGATATCAGTCGCATATTTTGTTTGGCCCAAGAAGAGACCATTATTAGTATGTGTCACCTCAAGGGCCAAGAAAATAATTTAAACGACCTAGGTCCTTGATAGCAAACTCCTTGTGTGCCCGAGATATAAATCGTCTGATCAAAGAGGGGTCATTGTTGGTAAGTATGATATCGTCGACATGTACGAGGAGATATATGATAGAAGATCCACATTGGTAATAGAATAAAGATGGGTCTGCTTGACTACAGTGAAAACCCAATGTGAGAAGGAAATTGTTGAACCGCTGAAATCAGGCGCATGGGGCTTGCTTTAGTCCATATAGTGACTTTTTGAGGAGACATACATGATTTAGAAAATGTGGATCAATGAACCCCGACGGTTGATCCATGAATATCGTTTCAGTTAGAAATCATGAAGGAAGGCATTTTTTACATCTAATTGATGAAGGCCCCAATTTCGTTGGACAACAAATGCAAGAATATACAAACTATCACTCCTTTGACTACCGGACTGAAAGTATGAGAGAAATCAAGTCCCGAAAGTTGAGTAAATCTTTGGGTAATGATACGAGCCTTGTGCCGTTCAATAGTGTCGTCGAGTGATACTTCGTCTGAAAAACCCATTTTAACGCAACTATGTTTGCATGGCGAGGACGTGTAACAAGCTCCCATGTTTTTTTGGCATGGAGAGCATCAATTTCCTCATGCATAGAAGCTACCCATTTTGGATGTTTAGATGTCGATTTAAACCCTTTTGGTTCAGAGGAAGCAACAAGAGCCGAGAGTAACGCAGTGGCCGCAATATTCAGATCATACTTGGTCTTGAAAATTCCTACTCTGGCTCGTGTTGTCATAGGGTGAGTAAGCTTAGAAGGTTGTGTTGGGAGACATGGTGTAATGATGTAGGAGTGGGTGTTGATGCTACAAGGGTAGGAGTTGATGTTGCAGGATCAGTACGTAACACTGCATGGTTAGGCTGACATGTTATTGGGGGTTCCATGTCCAGGACAGAAGTGTTGCACATGGTGCATGGGCTGGAGCATGCATCTGCTATGACAGATGACTGGAGGTTAAAACCAAATGTCATCGGCGCACTTAACTTGTTCAAAGTCATGAGATAGATTAAGGAGGACACATTTATCCTACTCTTTAGAGGTAGTAGGATCATAACACCGAAAACCCTTATAAGTGTTGTTGTAACCCATGAAGATGCATGGTTTGCTTCGTGGTACAAGTTTTGTTGGTGCATAATCATGCATATATGGAAAAAACCTGGCACTCAAATGTCTTGAACATGCCATAGTTGGGAGTGACATTGTAGATATAAAGAGGTGTGAAAATTGTGTATGAAACTATTGAGAAAAACACTATAAATAGTTACAAGACAATTTACAAGAATGGAAATAAATAATTACAGAATGAATTAAGGAATGAGATTAATATGATCGATTGATGATTGAGCTTGATTATCTCTAAGATATATGCTATTTCTTATCATGACCCCTTAAGATGGACGACCGAAGGGAAAGTCCGATCTTGGCTAGAAGCATCTTTAAACGACTTCGTGGTAACGGGTTGGTTAAGGCGTCCACCAGTTGATCATCATTAGCCACATTGACCACTCGTAGAATGTCGGTTTGTACTCGTTCACGAATGAAGTGATAATCAACACCAAGATGTTTCATACATGATTGAAAAACCGGATTGGCACTAAGTTTTGTGGCTCCAAGATTGTCACAATAGATAACCGGTATATTTGAACAAGGAATGTGTAATTCACCCATAAGATGGTTGACCCAGGCAATTTCTATTGCAGTTTGGGCTACACATCTATATTCAGCCTCCGTGGATGACCTCAATACCGAGTTTTGCTTATTCGAGCTCCACGATATGGGGTTTTTACCAAGGTAAACAATATGACCACCGGTGGAGACGAAATCATCTCGATCACCTGACCAATCGGCATCGGAGAAGGCATGAAGATGAAGCGAAGAATTATAGTATATGTTGAGACCGAGATCAATTGTGCCTTGAAGGTATCGAAGTAGACGTTTCAAGGCCTGAAAATGCACTGTAGTTGGTTTATGCATGAACTGTGAGAGTTTGTTCAAGGCAAATGCAACATCAATTCGAGTAAGAGATAAATATTGGAGACCACCGACGAGAGTTCGATATTCCGTTGGATTATCAAGAGTGGTGCCTGCACCAAGGGTGAGCTTGACGTTGAGGTCAAGAAGTGAAGAGACCGGTTTGCAACCAGTCATCTTTGCACGATCAAGAAGTTCGGCGATGTATTTTCGTTGAGATAAGAATAATCCATAGGATCACCTTTGAACTTCGACACCTAAGAAATAATCAAGGTCGCCGAGATCTTTGAGGGAGAGCCTGTTCGCAAGGTTAGCGATGAAGTTGGATACGGTTGTCGTACATGATCCTGTAACAATTATGTCATCAACATACACAAGTACATAAATAGAGGGTTAGTGCCTTTTGTAAATAACAGGGAAATATCCATGACCGAGTTTGTGAGACCAACTTCGAGAAGATAGGATCTAAGTTTGGTGTACCAAGCATGAGGTGCTTGTTTTAGACCATATATTGCTTTTTGAATCCGACAGACATGATGTGGTTCGTTCTTGTCAACAAAACCTTGGGGTTGAGCCATGTACACGTCTTCCTTGAGTGTGCCTTGAAGGAAGGCATCATTGATATCGAGTTGCCGCAATGGCCATCCATTAGTGGTGGCAAGAGTGAGGATTAGACGTACAGTTGAAGGTTTAATGACCAGGCTAAACGTTTCTGTGTAATAAAGATCGGGTCGTTGATGAAACCCTTTAGCAACGAGACGGGCTTTTAATCGTTCCACCGTTCTTTCTTTGGTATATTTTACCCGAAAGACCCATTTGCAACCTACCAGATTTTGAGCCGATAAGGGAGGGACCAACTCCCATGTGTCATTGTTGATAAGAGCGTTATATTGGGTGGACATAGCTTCTTTCCATGCTGAATCTGATAAGGCTTGTTTGATCGTTTTTGGCTCAGTCGGGTGCAGCTGAGCATTGAGATTCAGTTTGTTGATTGGCTTAAAAATGTTGTTTTTAGCTCTTGTGGTGATGGTGCTGGTTGGATAAGGTGGCGAAGGGGGGCGGTGTTGGTTGGTGAGACTAGGTGAGAGGTTCGGACATTAGGGTTGTTGGTGGTGTAGTGGTTTCGGGATATAGAAATAGGTGAGGATGGTGTGGCAGGCGATAATGGTGGTTGTAGGTGGGTGGCGGGTATGGTAGCGACCGCAAAGAAGCACCATTCCTCGAGAGTTTCATTCATCATGGGTTTAGTAGAATGGGATTGGGAAAACGGGTAAGTGTCCTCCATAAACCTTACGTGTCGGGATGAATACAGACGATGTGTGTTAGGAATTTAAGATTTTTTCAAGTATGGTTAATGCTGCTAGTATATCATGATTACTACTGCTAGTAGATTTAATACTGCTTGAAAAGTTAGTGCTGCTACTTAAATAGTTAGTACTGCTTGGAGAGTTAGTACTGCTAGTAGTTAGTACTGCTAAGGGATTACTACTGCCAACATGATTAATACTGCTGAGGAGTTTAATGCTGCTGAAAATGGTTAATACTTCTGAAGAAGGTTAGTGCTGCTTATGAGATAAAGACTCAGTATGGAATGAAGACAACTGTATAGAAGTCTTACTAAAGTAAAGGAGATAATTATGGAATGAAGATCAATTGTATTTTCATAATTATCTTGTAATATGTCTTGTATAAATAGTATAGAAGTCTTTGATAGAATTAATTTTTGATTGATAAGTTTTTAGAGAGGAAAATTAACCTCAAGGTTTATAATCCTAGTTCTAGAGAAGTAGAATTCGTCTTGGTGAGCCTGTTCATCAAGATTGAGGTTTTGTGTGAAAACTTGTAACTTTAATCATTCAATAAAGTTTACAAGTTGTGATTTCTATTTTACTGTTCCATTGATAGTTGAATATTAAAGTGTTTTTCCGCAACTTCTTTAATATTATTTCTGAGTGTTATTATTCTTGTTAAGAATTAGATCCTGACAAGTGGTATCAGAGCAAGTATTCTCATAAACCTTCATTCATCATGGACAACACAGGTGAATCAAACAGTACTTTTGTCTCAAAGGTTCCCATGCTCAAACATAATGAGTTTGACATGTGGAAAATTCGAATCAAGCAGTACATCCTCCTTACAGACTGTTCTAAGTGGGACATTGTTGAGAATGGTCCCTCTACTGAAGGTAAAATTGGACAAGATGGCAGAAGACCACCTCCAAAAACAGATGGTAAGAAGAAAGTCAGACAGTTGGAGATGAAAGCCTTAAGCACCCTACTTTTGGCCATTCCTAATGAGTATCAACATCAGTTTCAACACTGCACAGATGCTCAGATTCTATGGAATGCTTTAAAGAAGAGATTAGCTGGCACCAAGAGCACTAAGAGGAATCAAAGGGATATTCTCAAGCAGCAATATGAAAATTTTACATCTTCAAAGAATGAGTCTATGACTCAAACTTTTGACAGATTCAATAAGTTGATTGGTGAGTTAGCCACAGTTGGAGTCCAGATGGAACAAGATGATGTCAACCGAAAGTTCCTCAGATCTCTTGGAGATGAATGGACCATGTACACTGTTTCATTCAGACATAATGACTTATTAGAAGAAAAGGAACTGGATGATCTGTACAATGATCTAAGAGCGTTTGAATCTGAGGTGGAAGCAAAGAAGAAGCCTACTGGATATGTTCATAATGCTGCACTATTATCAGCATCAACTGATTCTACTGCTAACCCTGAATCAGTTAATGTTGCTAATGGAGTAAATCAAGAAAAAGGCAATGAATCTGTTTTTGAAGCCTTTCTTTCCAGCCATGGTAATTCCTCTTTAATCAATGATGACTTGGAACAGCTTCATCCTGATGATCTTGAAGAGATGGACATTAAATGGCAGATGGCCATGCTTTCTATGAGGGTGAAGAAGTTCATTAAGAAAACTGGGAGGAACAACTTCTCTCAAAAAAGAGAAGATGGAGCAGGCTTTAATAAGTCAAAGGTGGAATGCTATAAGTGTCATATGAAGGGACATTTTGCCAGGGAATGCAAAAGTGGAGTGTCTCACAACCACCACCAACAAGAACAGACTGGAAACTTCAACCATAACAGAAACTCTGCTCAAGCTCTTGTTTCTCAACAAGGAATGGGGTTTGACTGGAGTGATCAAGCAGAAGAGGCCATTCAAAATCAAGCTCTCATGGCAGAGGTATCTGATCTCCCAACTGAAGTACTTTCTAATCTCTGTTCTCAAACTTGCATAAACACTGTTAAAAGGTACAGGGATCACAACCAGAATATGAGTGATGACCTTAAGAGGTTAGAAAAGGATAGAAAAGACTATGTGAGAATTGTTGAGAGGTTTGAGGAACAAATCAAAGGTTTCCAAGCCAATGAACTTCAACACACATATGATACAAACTACTGGAAGTGGGAGAAGAATGATCTAGAAATCCAACTGACAAAGTCCAATGAGGAGAATGAAAAGTTGAGAGGAGAACTAGACAAGGTTAAGCTAGATGTGGAAAAGTTTTCTTATGCCTCTAAAGCCATGGATTCAATTCTAAAGGTCCAAATCCATGATAAGCTTAAACCAGGAATTGGGTACAATACCACACCACCACCATACAACAACAACTACATCCCTCCTAAATCAGACTTGCTAGAGACCAAGGATAGAAAGGACTTGCATGTGGGAGCCACTAAGATAGATCCTTTAGATGAAGTAGTTGTTAAGGACAAGACTGAGAAAGAAGCTGGAAAGGGTAAGGATAATAATGTGAATGTTGTGATTCCCTTAGAAAATAACATTCTTACCAATGAGGGTGGTGGAAGGGATTGGGTCAAATCTGATGGTGTAGAGAAGACTGAGGGAAAGTCCAAAAAGGTTCATTACAAGCAGACTACAGTTGTGAATCATGTTCCCTACAAACAATGTGCATGTAATAGGTCTGAGCCTCTAAAACATGATAAAAGGAGGGGCAATTAAAGAAATTGGAATAATCAGTGGGCTTAGAAACAAGGAGTTGATCTGAGTAGAATCATCAGACCAAAACCTTGTTTCATATGTGGCAAATTGAATCATCTTGCTAAGCACTGTTATTTTAATCCTATGAACCAAAGGATAAATTTTCAAAGATCTGTGCAAAAACCCTTTGGTTATAGGAAGAATGAAAAAAACCATGTGGCTAAGAAAACTATTAAATCTAAAAGCCACATGAAGAAAAAGACTGTAAGAGAGAATGTCACGATGTGGATTCCCAAAAGCACTAAAACTGTTAGTACTGCTACCACAAATAGTGCTACTGACAAAGATAGTGCTGCCAGAAGCAATACTACTGCTACCAATGTTAGTACTGCTGAGAGTATTAGTACTTCTAAAACTAACATTGTTAGTACCTCTTCAAATGTTAATACTGCTAACTCTGTTAGTGCTTCTAACAAAGTTAGTACTGCTAAACCTGTTAGTGCTGCTAACTCTGTTAGTACTTCTAAAATTAATACTGCTTCTAGTGTTTGTGCTGCTAGATCTATCATCTTGACAAAGTACTCCAGTAAAGAGTGCTCTGATTTTAAAAATCTCATCAAAAAGGAATGTAAATACTTTGATGAGAAAGGGAGGCCCAAGACCACTTTGGCTTGGGTTCCCAGTCAATACTAATTGATTTATCTAATGTGCAGGGCAACCAGCAGCTCAAGGGAAAGAGCATTTGGCATATTGATAGTGGTTGCTCTAGGCACATGACAGGGAACATGGATTGCCTCAAGAATTTCAAGAAAATTGATGGAGGACATGTTGCCTTTGGTAATAATCCAGATGGAGGTAAGATTAGTGGTAAGGGTGATGTAACAAAAGGTAAGATGACCTTTGAGGATGTTTTCTATGTTGAGTAGTTAAGGTACAACCTGTTAAGTGTATCACAGGTTTGTGACAAAAAGCATAGTATATTATTCACTGATTCAGAATGCATTATCCTTACTCTTGGATTCAAGGTAGTTGATGAAAAGATGATACTACTAAGAACTCCCAGAAAGGATAATGTCTATTGTTTGGATATGGAAAATGTTTCAACTGATTCATCCCTAAACTATCTTGTTTCAAAAGCTTCTTTGGATGAATCATCACTTTGGCACAGAAGGATGTGTCACATGAACTTTAAAACAATGAATAAACTTGTTAAAAACAACCTTGTAAGAGGTTTGCCTTCAAAAGTCTTTTCATGTGATGATCATTGTGTTGCTTGTCTCAAAGGCAAACAACACAAAACTTCTCATAAGTCCAAAGAGTTGAACACAATTTCTTCTTCTCTTCAGTTGTTGCATATGGATCTGTTTGGTCCTACAAATGTTATGAGTATAGGTAAGAAATCATACTGCTTAGTGATTGTTGATGATTACTCTAGATTTACTTGGGTATATTTTCTAAGGACTAAGTATGAGACAAGTGGACTGATCAAATCCTTTATTCTAAGAATTGAAAACCAAACAAATCAAAAGTTAAAAGTCATTAGGTCAGACAATGGTACTGAATTTAAAAATCTTGACCTAAACACCTTTTGTGAGGAAAAAGGAATTGAGAGGCAATACAGTGCTCCTAGGACTCCACAACAAAATGGTGTTGCTGAGAGAAGGAATAGGACACTGATTGAAGCTGCTAGATCTCTGTTAGCTGATTCAAAACTTACAATTACTTTCTGGGCTGAAGCAGTTAATACTGCTTGCTATGTCCAAAACAAAGTTCTAGTAGTCAAGCCTAAAAACAAGACACCATATGAGCTTTTAAATAAAAGAAAACCATTTATTGGATTTTTCAAACCTTTTAGGTGTCCTTGTACCATTCTCAATACCAAAACTCACTTAGGAAAGTTTGATAGAAAAGCAGATGATGGTTTTCTTGTTGGTTACTCATCTCAGAGTAAGGCCTACATAGTATATAATTCTTCTTCTAGAACAATTGAGGAAAGTGACAATGTCAAATGCAATGAGAACACACCAAATCCTATTGGTTCAGGTCCTCAGTGGTTATTTGACATTGATTCACTAACTAACTCTTTGGGTTTCAGTAGTGATGATCATGTAGGATCAGGAAGTAGAGGATCAGAGGAAGAACAAGTACAACATATTATTCCTCAGTCTGTGATCTTTCCATTACCTACAATGGACCCTGTTGACATCTGTGAAAAGGAGACTGTTGTTGAACCAATTCAGAGTGAAAAAGAAAGAAGAGATGAGGAGAATTCAAAGCATGAAGAGCCAGAAGCAGCTGATGTGATTCCCTCAGCTGACTTAAATGATTCCAATTTAGATGTGGGAATTAATGAAGAACCTAGTCTTCAGACAAGAACTCAGAAGAATCATCCTCCTGAGCTGGTAATAGGAGATATCTCCTCTCTTATGATGACTAGGAATCAAAGCAGACTTCAAGATTTGCAGGATCAGCAGCATACAGTACTCTCTTGCTTTCTATCCCAGATTGAGCCTAAGAAGGCTTATGAAGCAATGGCATATTCAAGTTGGATAGAAGCCATGCAAGAATAGTTGCTACAGTTCAAATTGCAAGATGTTTGGGACTTGGTGGACCTTCCAAAAGGACATAGAGCAATTGGCACCAAGTGGATTTTCAGAAATAAAAAGGATGAGAGAGGAATAGTAATCAGGAACAATGCAAGGCTAGTGGCACAAGGGTACACTCAGGAAGAAGGCATAGACTATGAGGAAGTATTTGCTCCTGTTGCAAGGGTAGAGGCAATTAGGCTGTTTTTAGCCTATGCTTCATACATGAAGTTCAAGGTATATCAGATGGATGTGAATAGTGCCTTTATATATGGAACAATTGATGAAGAAGTATATGTCTGTCAGCCCCCTGGATTTGAGAATCCATCATATCCTGACAGAGTATACAAACTGAAGAAAGCTCTCTATGGTCTACATCAAGCCCCAAGAGCATGGTATGATACTCTGTCTACCTATCTATTGGAAAATGGGTTTGAAAGAGGAATAATTGACAAAACCCTTTTCATTAGAAGAAGTAAGAAGGACATCCTACTTGTTCAGATCTATGTGGATGACATCATCTTTGGATCCACAAAAGATCAGATGTGTAGAGACTTTGAAGAGTTGATGCACAAGAGCTTCAAAATGAGTTCAATGGGTGAACTTACTTTCTTCCTTGGGCTTCAAGTGAAACAGCAGAAAGATGGAATTTTCATAAGCCAATCAAAGTATGTGAAAGACATCCTTCATAAGTATGATTTATCAGACTCAAAGCCAGCCAGCACACCTATGGAAACACACAAACAGATCACTGCTGATCTTGAGGGGGAGGATGTTGATGTCCATCTTTATAGATCAATGATTGGATCTCTCATGTATCTCACAGCCTCAAGACCAGATATCATGTTTCCAGTGTGTGTGTGTGTGTGCCAGATTCCAATTCAAGCCAAAGCAGTCACATCTTCAAGCTGTTAACAGGATTTTCAGATACTTAAGAGGGCAACCTAGATTAGGTCTTTGGTATCCCTATGAATATACTTTTGACTTGATTGCATATTCAGACAGTGACTTGGGTGGTGCTAATATGGATAGAAAGTCTACTTCAGGGGGATGTCAGCTTTTGGGTGCAAGACTAGTATCTTGGCAGTGTAAGAAGCAAACCACAGTGTCCTTATCCACAACAAAAGCTGAGTACATTGCTGCTGCAAGTTGCTGCTCTCAGGTTCTATGGATTCAGAATCAAATGCTGGACTATTGGGTAACCTTTCTTCACACTCCAATCTTCATTGACAATAGCACTGCTATTAGCATTGTTAACAATCCAGTCAAGCACTCCAAAACAAAGCACATTGAAATCAGGTATCACTTTATTAGAGACTGCAATGAAAAGAAGCTTATTCAAGTTGCTAAAGTACATACTGATAACCAGTTTGCTGATCTATTCACTAAAGCTTTTGATGTGGGTAGATTCACTTTCTTGGTCACAAGTGTGGGCATGATCAACTTTGAATGAGCTCATGTTTAAAAAGTGATTGTATACCTGTTATTTGTTTATATTTGGGGCTACTAATCATCTTTATTAGGAAGTGTATTGCCTTGCTCAGACTAACTCAAGCTTCAATAGTGTAAGTATAGTTAATACTGCCAGTGCAAAGTTACTACTTCAGGTATCAGTTAATACTTTTAGTTCGTTAATACTGCTAGTGGTTAATACTGCTCTCAGTTAATACTGCTAGTTCGTTAATACTGCTAGTTAGTTAATACTGCTAGTGGTTAATACTACTCTCAGTTAATACTGCTAGTGGTCAATACTGCTCTCAGTTAATACTGCTAGTTAGTTAATAATGCTAGTTAGTTAATACTGCTAGATGGTTAATACTACTTATTTCCCGAATCATATAAATACCCTTTTTGCCCGCCTAAAAGCTCATAACGACTCTTTGAATACTGTTCATATTTTCTCTAACCTTTTTCTCTCAAGCAACCAGTGTGTTTTAGTCAAGACTTCTCAAGCTCGATGGCATCAATGGCGTTTATTGATGAACACAACGAGATCGCAATGCTTCAAAAGCCTAAGCAGGCTGCTGGATTTCATCAAATAGTCGATTTTCTCAAGTCCAGCCATATAGCTCATGCTCTTACAGTGTCACCATCAATCTACATAGAGCACCAGAAGCAATTTTGGGCCAATGCCACCGCTTTTACTGAAAATGGTGTGCAGGTTATCAAGACAAGGGTGTGTGACAAACCCTTGACAGTTTCTGAAGAGGTCATTCGCATCAGTCTACGACTAGACGATGCCTCAGGTATTACATCTATCTCTAATGATGATCTGTTTTCCAATCTTACAAGAATGGGGTATGGAGGCCCATTGGGTGTTTTCAAGTTCCCCAAAGCCAAATTTTCTCCCCAATGACGTTTTCTTGTTCATACCCTTATGCACTGTATTTCTAGAAAAACTACTGGATGGAGTGAGTTCAGTAGTACAATTGCTTATGCTTTGGTCTGCTTGTCCACTGCCAGAAAGTATAATTTCTCGCAAATGATTTTCAAAGACCTTGTGTCAAACTTGGACAATAAAAAGAGTTTCTATATGTATCCAAGATTTGTCCAGGTAGTTATCACCACTGAATTGACGGATATGCCTCAATTTGATGAGGTATATGTACCTAAAATCCCCAAGGGCAAGGTCTTTTCAAATATGAAGATTTCTACCATGGACTCGGAAGGAGTTGACACCCCATTGTTCTCTACAATGATGGTGGTGTCCCACAATCAAGAAGGTATGGCATCAGGGTCTGGGCCCTCACTAGACCATCCCACTGAGAGCCAATCCCAACCTTCAATCACTATATCAATCCCTCAGTCCCTTCTTCAAAAACCAACTTCACCCATCACCCATACTTACATAAGGAAAAAGGTAAAGAAGGCTCCTTCTCTTCTTGTACCTTCACCCACAAAGCCTTTAAGCCCTCTAATGGAGAATTATCCATTAGAGAATATCTATAGGAAAACCACAGGGGTGTCTCCCAACCCCAAGGAGGTGCTCACTAAGGAGATGCATGAGAATATGGGTGAGAAGGCTGCCACTACTCCTGCTAGCACAGAGGAGGTCAGTGGTAACATCAATAAGACCTTCCCCATGGCAACTTTGAATGAGCAATCATTCAAAGGTCCCAGGTGCCAAGAACCCAAAGGGGTAGCAGGTGCTTCTGTCAGGCAGAAGACCTCTACTACTAAAAGATCCAAGGATCCTTCTAGGGTGGTAAACACACCCAAAGGAGGTGAGGACAGATATAACTACCAATAATTGATGGATCCAATGGGAAACATTAATCTAGATGTCATCAAACAGGGAGCAGATATAGAGGAGATGAAATTGGTACTTCTGTCTCAACAAGTGCAGATTACCAAATTGAAAAAGCTGGTGATGAGGTTGGTACAGAAAAGAAGAAAAAGCAGTTTATCTTGAAGAAGAGGGGAGATGCTTTGAAAAAGGGGGAGAAACAGGATGAAAAGGAGAAGCTCAGTACTAGTGGTATGGAAGCTCAATTTGAGGGGGAGCAGAATAGGGAAACAGAAAACAAAGAAGCAGAAACTAGTAAAGAGGCAGAAATTGTTAAACAAGCAGCAGTAACTGAAAAAGCTCATGCAACAGTAACAGGGCTATCTGTTGAAGAATTAGAGATTGCAGAAACTTTGGTAAAAGCTAAGAATGACACTCCCAAGGCTGCTCAAAAGGCCAAGGGAGTGGTCATTAAAGAAGGAGGTCTTAAGCAGAAAAGCAAAGAAATCAGTGAGGCAGAATTGAAGAAGAAAGGAAAGGCTAAGATGGTTGAACCTGAACAACCTTTAAAGCAGCAGAAATAGATAGAGCTAGATGAAGAAGTGGCAAAACAGATTCAAGCAGAGATGGAAAAGGAGGAACAAATTCAATTAGAAAAGGACAGAGAGCTTGCACTGAATATGGCTAAAAAGCTCAATGAAGAATATCAAAAGAGTCTGAAAACTGCAACTGAGGCCAAGAAAAGTATAGTAAAAGCAACCAAGCACAGACTGCCTTCAAAGATTCAGAAAAGACAACCCTCTAAGACCTATCTGGCTAATCAAGAAAGGAGAAAGATGATAAACTTCCTGAAAGGAGCTCTTGGAGTTCCTGAAGGAATGTTTACCAACATGACCTATGGTAGGATAGAGGAGTTGTATTCAAAGGAGATGGCTAAGCTTCAAGGGGATTCTACTCAAAGGGAAGAAGCTGAAAGAAGGATGAAAGAGAGGCATGATCTCAACATCCAACAACCCTTCCCTGAGGAAACCACTCCTTCAAAGGAAAAGGATGAAGAAAATAAGGAAGAGTTTGTTGCTGTGGAAGTTAAATCTGCAAAGAGAGTGAAAACTCTAGCTTCCAAGAAACAGTCCAAAAAGCCAAGAATTGAAGAAGCAGAAAAGGAGGCAGAACCATATGTTGCAGATCATACAGAGCAAACAAGTCAAAGTGCACCACAACCAAATCAATCTGATGAGCATGTTGGTCTTTACATGACTTTAATAAAACCAGTACAGGTTGTTCCCATTTCTGTGAAGGCACCAGAAATCATCTTTTGGGATATTCTGAGGGACAACATAAAGGATTACTTCAGACTAAAAAGAGTTGGTGACTTGTTTGAAGTATATACAACTTGGGGCAAAGTGATCAGAAGTTGTTCCAGGGCTGACTTAGAAGAAATGCATAAGGTGGGAATAAAGCTATATGAGCCTGTTATGAAAGGAACTGAAGAAATTCTACTAAAAGTTGCTATGGAATACTTGTGTATGATGTTTGAACCAGAAAAAGTGATGTATAGGATCAAGGATTTGCATCATGAGTATGGGTTCAAAAGGATTGATCAGTGGATGCTATTTGAAAACTGTGGTGTCTACATGATCACAATAGATAACTGTTATCATGAGTATTTTCTAGTGGACAAAGTGTATGATCATAGCAAGGAGAAGCTGAAAGGAATGATGAAAGCCAAGCTAGTGTGTGCAAAAGGATCTGAAATGGCCAGAATTGTGATAAGAAGGACAATCAATCAAAGTCTGGGACTAGATCCAAATTTGGGCAACTAAGCTGAAATTTTGAAAGCATCTTGAAGACCATATCTGAAGAACTTGACTTCTCTTCCTAAAAGCCAAGTTAGGGGGAGATTGTTGGGAATTTAAGATTTGTTCAAGTATGGTTAATGCTGCTAGTATATCATGATTACTACTGCTAGTAGATTTAATACTGCTTGAAAAGTTAGTGTTGCTACTTAAATAGTTAGTACTGCTTTGAGAGTTAGTACTGCTAGTAGTTAGTACTGCTAAGGGATTACTACTGCCAACATGATTAATACTGTTGAGGAGTTTAATGCTGCTGAAAATGGTTAATACTTCTGAAGAAGGTTAGTGCTGCTTATGAGATGAAGACTCAGTATGGAATGAAGACAGCTGTATAGAAGTCTTGCTAAAGTAAAGGAGATAATTATGGAATGAAGATCAATTGTATTTTCATAATTATCTTGTAATATGTCTTGTATAAATAGTATAGAAGTCTTTGATAGAATTAACTTTTGATTGATAAGTTTTTAGAGAGAAAATTAACCTCAAGGTTTATAATCCTAGTTCTAGAGAAGTAGAATTCGTCTTGGTGAGCCTGTTCATCAAGATTGAGGTTTTGTGTGAAAACTTGTAACTTTAATCATTCAATAAAGTTTACAAGTTGTGATTTCTATTTTACTGTTCCATTGATAGTTGAATATTAAAGTGTTTTTCCACAACTTCTTTAATATTGTTTATGAGTGTTATTATTCTTGTTAAGAATTAGATCCTGACAATTGTGTGGTTGGATCAAGACATAGAAAATCATGTTGACTAAGTGAGTAGCCAAGAAAGACACAAGCGATTGATTTCGCAGCAAGTTTGTGTGGAGTGTATGGTCTTAGCCATGGATAACAGACACAACCGAAATTGTGAAGGTTTGTGTATTTTGGAGTTGTTCCAAATAGTTTTTTATACGGAGATTGGTTATTGAGGGTTGAGGTTGGCATTCGATTGATAAGGTAAGCAGATGTAAGAGTATCATAAGACCAATACTCTAACGGCATGGATGTGTGTGTGATGAGGGCTAAACTCGTCTCGACTATGTGTCGATTACGACGCTCCGCATACCCGTTGTGTTCAAGTGTGTGTGGTGGTGAGGTGAGGTGAGTGATCCCATGATGGGCAAGATAAGGAAAAAGTTTTGTATATTCACCACCGTTATCAGAGAAGAGGGTTTTGATTTTTGTATTGAAGTAGTTTTCCACCAAGGCCTTGAATTTGGGAAAGATGATGGCAGTATCAGATTTGTTTTTCATTGGATAAAGCCATACATATTTTGTGTAATGGTCTACAAAAATCACATAATACCTAAAGTTGTCAAAAGAATGATGGGGGAACACCAAACATCACTAAAAATAACTTCAAATGGAGAAGACGTGATAAGAGTAGATAAACCAAATGGGAGTTTGTGACTTTTATTAACTAAGCAAGCATTACAATGCGACACCGGAATATAAGAAACGGCTAAAATAGATAATAATTGTTTTAAAATTGATGCGGAAGGATGGCCAAGACGGTGGTGCCAATCAACATTCTTGGTGGTGTTGTAGACTTTAGGTGGGAAAGAAGAGGACTTTGGCCACTCATAAACTCTATCTTTGGTTGGACCTTGGAATAGAATCATCCCAATGCAAGGTGCCTTGACAGAGAAAGAGTAAGGTGAGAATTCAAAATTAACATTATTATCATGACAGAATTGACGAACTGAGATGATGTTTTTGTGCATGGAAGGAACACAAAGAATGTTAGATAATTTAAATGAGTGAGAGGAGGAGTGGAGAAGAGATGAACCGGTGTGTGAGATTGGAAGTGCAGATCCATCGCCAATTACAATTTCATCCATCCCATCGTAAGGTGAGTGAAGCGAGAGGTTGGCGATGTCGGTGGTGACATGGTGACTTGCTCCACTGTCTAGAAGCCATCCCGGTGTACCTTGAGAGGAAGCAACATTGTGGGTAGTAGTCGCATGAGCTTGGGGCCGGGTACGGTTGCCACGAGGTGGAAGGTGAATGCTAGGATGAAGTTGCTTAAATAATAGACAGTAAGCAAGAATATGACCTTTCTCATTGCACCATTGGCACTTCCCTTCAAATGGTTTGAAGTGTTTGGGTGGTTGATTAAGGGATTGTTTGTTGTGGGCGAGAAAGGATGGGTTACGATTATTGTTCCATCGGGTGTTTGTAGGGTTTGACGTGGCTGGAAATTCAACAGTGAAAAAGATCATACCCTATCAGAAGAGCTTCGATCTGTGATTTCCACATGAGGTAGGTTGTAGGAGTAAGTTTTTGAACGGAATGAACATTTACGACAACAAGTGGTTTGGTTGGATCGCTGGTGTTTGGAATAAAGAGATGGGAGTCCATGGAGATGATTCAGAAGACAACGGATTAGTGATGAGTGGGGAGGATCAGAAGCTCTGATACCATAAAAAGAGGTGTGAAAATTGTGTATGAGATTATTGAGAAAATCACTATAAATAGTTACAAGACAATTTACAAGAATGGAAATAAATAATTACAAAATGAATTAAGGAATGAGATTAATATGATTGATTGATGATTGAGCTTGATTTTGTCCAAGATATATGTTATTACTTATCAGTAGATGAGTTCATATGGAGACTTATCATGCAACAATGGTGATGGTAATTGCTTAATAATATACACCATTGATGAAAAATCATCTAACCAGAAATATGTCGGCGTGTGAGCATGAAACATCATAGATAATCCGGTCTCGGTGATATGACGATGTTTACGTTCCACTCTTCCATTCTGTTCAGGTGTGTACAGGCAAGAAATTCGGTTGAGAATTCCATAACGAGCAATGAAGGCCTTAACCCTTATGTTAATAAACTCCATTCCATCATCGCATTGAAATGTTTCTATGGTGCAAGAAAACTGATTTGAGACAACTGCATGAAATTTCACCAGATGGTCATAAAATTCTAATTTAGCATGTAACGGGTACAACCAAGTAAACGAGAAAAACTATCCACAAATATTACATAATAGCGAAAACCATTAGAAGTGCTATCAAGTGTTGATCCCTATAAATCACAATAAATTAAATGTAGTAACTTAGAAGCACGTTTTTCATTCAACGAAAAAGTTAAGCGTTTACTTTTCACCAATTAGCAAGATGAACAAAGGTTCGGTTTAGGCAACAATGAATGTTGATCCCTAAATATGGTGTTCTAGACTTGATATGTTTTTCACTACACACAGACTAATCAATAAGAGTGCGAAAGCGTTTTAGTATGTAGAGAAAGTAGAACATGCAAGGTAGTAGACACACAAACAAACAATGAACAGAAACGTAAGATGCAACAAGAAATTTACTGAAGAAACTTTTTCATTGATTTGCTCCAAGAACACCAAGAACACGCATTGGTATGTGCAAATATTCTCAGGGAAAATACAATCTCTATTTCAGAATAGTGTGTGCTCGCATGCATAAACCGAAGGTGGTGCTCCTATAATATATAAGAAGAATGCACCCCGTAGTACAAGACAAAGGCTGACATTCCATAAACGGAATGCCACCTGGAAAGGTAAACAATCGTGCGCCGTAGAAATGATCTGGATAATCTTCGTACAGCAGGCCTCACGTGTTCTACACGTGACCTTTTCTTGAACTATATACACAAAATCTTCGAACTGTCTCCAGAGGTTAGCCATCACAGAGGCTCTGTGAGTGATCACAGAGGCTCTGTGAGTGATCACAGAGGCTCTGTGATCTGAAGGTCATCATCAGGTTACGAGTCCTCTGGAAGAGAGTCGACAGAATCTTTTGAGCTTTGTCTTCTGTGGTGACTTGGTCGTTCTGAGCAGTCTTCAGCAGTTCCCATACTTAGCCTATTTTTCAATATTTCTATACATGAAAGTTGAAGCTAACAATCTCCCACTAAGTATTGAAAAATAAAAATTTGGAATGTTGAGTGTTTGGCTATGTTAGAAACTAAAAGAGGTGAAAGAAACTCAACCTCTGAAAACACAAATTTCATTCAAAAAAAATTGCCAGAAGGCAGTTACATTTAAGTTCGTGTATAGGAATGAAAAGCTATTCTATTACAAAGATTATTTCAGGAAATCATCTATCGGATTTGTGAAGCTTTCAGCTAGTGTCTTTTTCATCGATAGAATCAACTCCCGATACCTTATCTGCGCATCGATATCTTTGATCATTTTCTCTGCAGGCCCCTATTGTACAGTCTCTGAACCCCTCTTCCTCATAATCGTGTTCTTGATTTTCAGCAGAGTGTTGTTCGAATATTTGTGACTTTGATTCGTCCTGGACAACTTCTTTAGCCCATCATCGTCTCTGTAAACAAGCCCGAACTCAGGCTCTGTGATTAGAGAATTTGAAGGTACATCTTCGATTCCGGGGAATTGGTCATTTGGTTTAGTGATCGATAGCTTTTCGACTCCAAGTTGTAAAGCCACCTCGAAGTCCATTTTGCAATGATATCTGACATGTTCACGCATGACCTCCTTGATCCTGCCATTAGCAATCATGTACTACTTCCGTTTTTCAAGTCTCTGCTCTGTAAAGGCATGTATTTGAGGAAGATCATAGGCGCAGAGGTTCTTTAGATCTGCATCTGTTAATGTGTACTGACACCCATCTTTTCTCTTGACTAAGTACTTGGTGTACATTATGGACTTGTTGGAGAAGGAGTGCAGAGTGATCCTCATCACACTTTTAATGTCCTCTGTAGAAAACACCTCATCCTTTTCTTGGGCAGTTTGCTCGAAACGCCTTTTGATGTCTTCTTTGATCAAAGGATGTAGATTGGGTACCATGAAGACGGCCTCGAGCTCTGCGCTGTAGAGATAGGTGTAAATGTTCTCGTGAAAATTGAGTTCTTTCGGTGGAGGTCTTGGGATGGGAATCCTCATGGCATCCATCGATTGAACAATCTGTTTTACCCTGTCCTCTTGTTCTTTATGCTCTGAGGGTTTCGTCTTCTTTAGCTCAGAGGGTTTCTTCACAGGGATCTGTGGATGGGTCTCTGCTATTTCTGAGGCATTGACTGGATCAAGAGACTGATATCGAACTTTGGGGATCGATGCAGTGGGCATCAACTCAGGACTGGAAGGTTCTACGAATCTTGCAAGTCCTTCTGCAATTTCCTAAGAGCCAACACTCACCTTTCCCTTTTGAGGTCCTGCAGAGGTTGTGCCTTGGACAAATGGAGATTCCCTTTTTGATTTCTCAAAGGCACATGATTTGAGATCTTGATTTTTTTGTGCCCCTGAAGGTACGTTCTGTAATGGTAGGGCCTGGAGAGGAGTGGCAACAGCTACGAGTGCAGAGATCTTTGTTGTTGTGGCATTCCCCCTCATGATGTCCAGGGCCAGATGCATCTGGGTCCGGATCATCATGGTGTACCCTCTTCTGCGCTGCCTCTGCCTGGCAAGTCGCAGGTGCCTTCCTTTTTCTTCTGCAGAGGTGTGTGTCAGCATGTGTTGTGATTTTGGTCATCACATCCTCTGCAGCAAGTCCGAGTTTGTTCACCTCATAGTCGGACTTGAACTTTATCATGGCAACAATCTTCTTCAGATTCTCTGCCATAGACTTCCCCTCTTTAGAGATGTCAGAGCCGATAAGATTCAGAGTCCGCAGAAGCATCCTCCCCATTGTCTCTAGTTCTTCTTTTGTTGCTAGGCTTGACATATCTTTGGCAGATGTGGATGGTGGAGGAGCAGAGGTTTAGGTTTGATGCCAAATGGGGACCATGACACTGCGAATCATGTCCTTTATTTCCTCCTTGAGTTTAGACAGGTCATCCACTTCTGATTGAGTCACCTCTACTGCAAATTTGCCCATTTCCTCCATGCATATATCCCCAAGGGACTTAATGGCATCAGTTTGAATGTTTATCGATTCACCACAGTGCTTAAGATCTTCTTTTGTGGCAAAGGTCTCTGTTAGCTTTCTGATCTCGGCCGAGTGTTGCTCCGAGGTTCGTTGGAGAGCTTTCAGAACCTCTGTGTTGGCCCTCAGAGCCTCTGCAAGGGCATTGGAGTTCTGTGGATGTTCTGGAGAGAGAGAGCTTTTCAACTCATCAAGTTTTTGGATCACCATGTCAGCAAAGGCTTTAAACTCGCCCTTTGTGATGTAGGATTCTGAGGTAACCTCTGGAACAACACATGTTCCAGATTTGGCCAACGAGTCTTTGGCACCTTCAGAGCCTATAAGTATGTTGAGCTCTGGAGGATTTCCTTCCAATCCTCGATGTTCCACAAAGGAATCATCTATGGAAGTTCTGTCAATAGGTCTCTTGGGGGAGGGTTTAGAGGCTCCCTCAAGATTCCTATTGATTAAGTCCTGTGGTTGTTCTAGAACCACAGAAATATCGTGAACTCGCACCACCAACTCTGAAGTGGTTTGGGGGACACTCGTGTCTGTGACAGAGGCAACAAATGCCTCTGTGTGAGGAAGTGTCGTACCCTGGGGCAAATGGACACTTATGGCTACACCTTCACCCTTTTGAGAGGGTGGGGTGGATTTGGTTTCCCCAGCTATGAGTGGTACAGAGGATGAAGGAATATCCTATGTCCGGTCGGTATGGGCAAGGTTCAGACCGTGTCGTCCTGTTTCAATACTTTGCTGCACTAGAACTGCAGAAGTAGTGGTGTGGATTGCACTGGGAGTTTGGCTAGGATTTGTGCTCAAGGCATCATTTACTCGATTCTCCTCCTCCGATTTTATGTACTTTTCAGTTTCTTCATCACCAGAGCTAGAGAGCCCGGTAACATCCTCCATCTCTGTGACCCAGTTTATACTAGCAATTAATCACACAACACAGATTAAGAACACAATTTTATTAATCAACTCATGATATTACATTTAGTCACAGATCTCACACGTAATCACAAGTCTTACGTTTACTGTGTGTTCTTACCAAATCCTCTATTAAAATCTAATGTGTGCGCGTTCGTATCTACAGATTACAAAGGAACAAAAACTATTTATACTAAGTCAACTTACGTTGACTTTACAACCAAACACTCAAACTAACAAACTATTACAAAATAGACCCTCACTTTTAATCTTGAATACAATATCAATCTAACAATCTCCCCCTTTGGATTCAAGATTAAAAAAAATTTGACGATAATCTTCAGGTCTTCTTATCTCCACAAATATCTTCAGCAAATGATCTTTATCAGCTTTAAACTTTGAAATCTTTGATTTGTAGAAACTCTTTGAAAGCACTTTAACAAAATCTTCCCCTTTGGATTAGCATTTAGAATTTCTGAAAGATCAACCTTTTCTTCAATCTCTAACTTTCTTCAAAACTTTGAAACTTTCAACATACTTCGAAACTTTGACATTCTTCAACTTTGCAATGAATCTCTTTCTTTGTCTTTTCAACCATCTTCAATCTCCCCTTTTGTTTACAACAATATCATATCTCTTTACAACAATCTTTTCTTCAGCTTTCAACCTGACTTTGAAAATCATCTATCACTCTTTCTTAAACTCTGATTTATCTCTGCAATTTTGATATAAACTTTTCATCTGAACTTGAACTTTAATACATCTCCCCCTTTTTTGATGAATTGTGAGAATCAAAATCATCAAAACTCTTCAAGTGACCATTTTAGCACAGTCTTCATGATCTCTCCCTTTCATAAAATATGAACAATCTCCTCTTTGATGAATAATAATAAGCTTTCCCAGATAGAAAAATTATCAATCTCCCCCAATGAATGATATGAGAAAATCGTTCATCTGATCTGAATGAGTCGTAAATTCATGAATGTATTTATCTGAATCTTTTCAAATTCAAATGAATTAGGAATGGCAACCCTAAATCAACATATGAAATAGTTAGAAATGCATGTCAGTAGCACAAAGCTACTGTGTAAAACGAATGTAAAATTTAAGGAGCTTGTTTGATGTTGACTCCCCAGGACTTCCATTCAATCATTGAAAAACACAAGATATTTTCTATGAATGTTCTAACAGAAAACCAGATTTTCTGTGTGCTTGTGCTTGTGTATGAAAGAATTATCACAATGATTATGTTTCATAAAGCTCAAAGTATGTAAACCACTGAGACAGCAATGGTATACACAGACTCAATGTGCATGACGAAGGGACGAAGGTGGGGCAACTTTCCTTCTTTTTCAATATCAGTATCTTCCGAATGAGGAACCAATAGCGTATGTGCTGCTTCCCCAGAAAATGTGAAACATTCTCTTTTTGAGAAAAGAATGAGTAGCTGGTGGGGTTGTTTACAAGAGATGGCATGGGCTAGGTGCCTATTTCAATGTCGTTCACGAAGAATTGTGAAACAACAGTTTATGCGGCTTCCCGGCTCAGAAGGAAGTTTGGTGCAGAGTCTGATATTCTTTTACTCTGATCTCTCACCCTCTTTCTTTTAAACATTAAAGCTCACTTCTAACCAATCTCTCATTTCCATTTTACCTCTTCACACACCAACACTCAATCTTTTTACCCCTCTCCCCTCAATCACTCAGGGAATACTTCCTAGGTAGGAAACACTGGTTATCGTGAATCCATGGAAGTTCTTTTAAACTCACACACTGAATCTCAAGTATTTGTCCTAAAAAGAATATGTATCTCAATGATTTGCTTGACATTAAAGCACAAGAAATCATTTGTCAGTATATGTATGCTCATTAAAAATATGAATGAAATTTGAGCATTTGAAACATTTAAGATTTCTCAAAACTTTGTATGAATGAATAATCATGAAAGAATAGAAATGCTTTGAGAATTTGACAATGATTAAGATCAGATCAAATTATCATGAAGAAAAAGAATATTTTGGGAAATCAAAGATAAAAATTTTATATGAACAAAATATAAACATGTTATCAATGAAAGCACATAAAATAATGAAATGACGTTTGATTCAAACAACAGTGAATAGCAAACGGGAGTATTACCATAGAAAGATTTATCATTTGATACATGGTAATAACAAATTCAAGAAATGTACTGAACCGATGCGTGTATGAATACTTGACAAAGTATAAAGACATGATAATTACACAAGTATTTGTCATTAGAAACACATGGTCAGATAGGCATCAAAATATCAAAAATTACTTAAAATCACAATTCTCAATTCATAAAAACATTGTAAGAATAGGAAGTGGTTTGAAAATTTAAGAAACCATTTTTCACAAGTGAAAGTTGTCCATCTTTCAACAAGTGATAGAGTATAAGGATTAGAAATATATACCTGTAAATCAAAAATCCTGTACTCCCCCTGGAATGAATATATTCTTTTAAGTATCCATGACAAAAACATCAAATATCCTTTCTCTTTATACCTGTAAAAATTCAAACTTATCAGAAAAAATATAACAATGAATGTATAACCAACTATTATCTCCTCCCCCTAAAAGATATAGCATTTAACTTCCCCTCAAATCAAAAACTTCTAGAAAAGATGTTTTCATTTAAGCATCCATCAGAAGAAAAACATTTGAGTAAGGGTTCTGAACTAAGTATTCAGAAGCCATGATTACATATTCTCCGGTGAGAATAGTAATATTCATTTTTACCAATGAAGACCGGGTTCTGATCTCATGTAACCAAAAACCATAGTAACTTGAAACATTGAGAAACGAGTCTTGAACTGTTTTATCCAAGAGCCATAGTTCTTTGAAGCACGAGTTCTGAACTGATTTATTCAGAAGCCTTGGTTCTTTCTCCCGCTTAAACCTTGGGTGCCTGCAACACAGATTTAGCTTTTGGTATCCACTGGTATTTGAATCTAGATTTGTTAGTTGCAGTTCTTTTAGAGGAAATATAGTAAGAACCATACCAGCTATTTTCATAATTCTTGTTCACAAAATTATTTAAACCATAGTAGGAACAACTAATTTTCTTTTGAGCTAACCTGAACAATTCATTGACAGTGTAAACCAAATCAGGTTTGCCAAAAGTTTTACCTTTAGAAGCACCGTTCCTTTTAGCATTGGATACATGTTCAAATGATTTATGTTCCTTCTTCTCCTCCGAAGATCCTTTAACTCTCCAAAACCAATTCTCTTTATTTTTCTCATCTTTCTTTCTCCAGGTCATTTTCTTCTGAGACTTATCCTTCTTGATGTTACCTGAACCATCAACATTTTTGTCATAGAAAAGGTTAGAAGGACGGATCTGATCATTTGATTTAGAAGTATGACTATCAGTTGAATCAAATAAAGGATTAATAGAAACATTTGTGAAAATTGAACTTGTTGCTGATTTGAATGAGCATTCGGATGCAGCTAGATCATCTCTCGGTGATTGAGCAATTGATTCTGGCGTTTTGTGCTCAGTCAGTTTCACCTTGAACATGATCTCTTCAAGTTATTTTATCTTTGTGGACAAACAGTTTCTTTCCTTTGACAGTATATCAAACTTCTTATGCAACTCAGATTTTGCATTATTCTCCTTCTGAATGTTTGTTGACAACTCAGATAGTTTCTTGTTAAGCTTTGCAATCTCAGACTCAAATACTTTCCTTTCTTCTTCAAAATATTTTTCAACATTATTTCTCTGTCTAGAAATCTCCTTGAATATACCAACATTTTTCTGTTCAGCTTTCTTCTTCTCCTTTTCAAATTTATCTCTATCCATGATGATTACTTTCTCGAAGTCTGAAACTTGTTGAGAAAGTTTTATGCATTTAAGCTCCATGGATTTCTACTCTTCAAAATCTTTTCTGGAGAATTTAGAAAACTTCTTTGCAAACTCTTTTCTTTCTTTCTCACTCTTCTTTTCATCTTGAGAGATCTTTTCTTTCAACTCATTAATCTTCTTCTGGAACTCAGTATTATCTCTTTCAATTTCTTTTCTTTTCTTCTCGATCCTCTTCAACTCATCTTGGGCTTTTGAGTTGTCTCTGTCTTGGGTTGCTTTCTCCTTCATCATGTTAATCTCAACCTCCAGACTGAAGACTTTATCTTTTAAAGAATCTCTTTCAGCAAAGATTTGTGAATTTGTCTTTCTCAACCCTTCACAAGTTTCACTTGTAATGTTTGCTCTTCTTCTCAGTTCATCCAGCTCTCTTTGCATTATTTCTTTATTAGACCATGCAGAACTTGAATTAAGACTTTCAGGTCTTTTCAGTTTTGCTTGCAGATTTGAAATCTCCTTCTTTTTTGACTCAGTGATTCCTGCAAAATCAATTTTAGAGTTAGAGATACATTCAAAGCAAACAAAATCTTTCTTTAAAGATTTATCATCTTTCAATTTATTAATCTGTTCAATAAGAGATGAATTCTGAATCTTCAGATTCTTGATTTCAGCCTCCATAGTCGGAATCTCTGGCATATACGCTAAAGCACAATCTATGTTAGTTAGCACAAGATTTCCTTTTTCATCAGTATAAGGCATGATGATATCTGGAAAAAAAATACTAAAAATCAGAAACTTTAATCACACTAAGAAATATGTACCCCTAGACAGACTTAGCACGGGGGGTCATGCTACCCGGTTAGTGGGTGGGGTCAAGGGGCAACGCCCTTGCGGGGTCTGGGGGCAGGGCCCATAGAGAAAAAAAATTGATAATTAAATCTCATAAGGCAACTTGATATCAAAAAAAATATGCTAGAAATGATCTTTAATCAGAAAATCAGAAAAAGTACTTGAAATATATGCTAAGTACAGAATTCGTATGACACAATTCGCAAGGCACACACAGAAAATTCACAAGTATAGAATTCGTAAGGTACAATTCGCAAGACACTCACAAGCAAGAATTCGGATGAAAAGATACTAAAAAAGATATGAAATCTTGAACTTTTCGCAGAACAATGGTTTACGAATTCTGAGCTTTTCGTAGAACACTCAGTTGTGAATCCTGCACAATTCGTAAGTGTGTCTTGAGCGAATTCTTTGAATTCGTATCTCTCTTAGGTGTGAATTCCTCCGAATTCGTAAGTCTCACACTTGCGAATTCCTCCCTTAGTAAATTTTCTGCTCTGCGAATTCTTTCTTTAGGATCAACAAAAATAGGTATTCTGCGAATTCCTTGGCTCTGCGAGTTCTACTTGCGAGTTCTTCATGAAGTCTGCGAATTCTGTAGATCTCGAGTCGATTTTACAATTTTCAACAAAAATCCACCTAAAACTTGATGTTTGGCTCTGAAACTTTGTAGGAATGATCTTTATGCCATCGAACACAACCCTACGGAGTGAATTTCCCTGAAATTGACTTTTGAATTGGAAATCGATCACTGGCAGTCCGTGAAAAACAACATTCTGGAAATGTACAAATCGATCAAATTCTTGCAATCTGTTGATCAATTGATTAATCAACCAACACAAGAATTGTTTCACTTCATGGAACAAATATTGTGAACTCAATTTCACATTCAATTCATCACTCAATCACAATCTTGAATTTAGTATAACAGTGACTTTCTTAAAAAAATATCGATCTTTCTGAATTTTCTGATCTGTGCTCTGATACCAATTGTGACCCAGTTTATACTAGCAATTAATCACACAACACAGATTAAGAACACAAGTTTATTAATCAAATCATGATATTACATTTAGTAACAGATCTCATACGTAATCACAAGTCTTACGTTTACTGTGTGTTCTTACCAAATCCTCTATTGAAATCTAATGTGTGCGCGTTCGTATCTACAGATTACAAAGGAACAAAAACTATTTATACTAAGTCAACTTACGTTGACTTTACAACCAAACACTCAAACTAACAAACTATTACAAAATAGACCCTCACTTTTAATCTTGAATACAATATCAATCTAACAATTTCAACTTCCATTGTTTCCCCTAAGCCCACAAAATATAGCTTCTGCACTTCCTTAGCTATCTCTGCGGCCACATGAAGAGGACTAAAGGGTTTCTTCTCAGAGCTCTCTACTACATGAGCTTTTCTTTTTCTCCTCTGCAGAGGTTCTTCAGCCTCCTCTACAGGTTCTCCCACTTCCATTATAGTAACATGGTCAGAGGTTGCCGCCTTGGTTAGCTTTTTGGCCTTCTTCTTCTTGGGCTTAGCAACCTCTGAGGGTGATTTTGGAGACTCTTCCTCTTCGAATCTCTTCTTGGGATTTCTTTTCTTTTTCTCCTTGGTTTTCTCTCCCCCCACCCCAGTCTCGGGAACTACAACCTCAGTTTGCACTTGGGTTTCTTCTGCTACACCTACTTCTGTACCCTCATCTATCTCTCTCCCAAGGTATATGGCAATCTCTCCCACTTGGAATCCTACACGTGGGGGGGTTTCAGGACTTGGTGTAGGAGTCCTGTGCCTACGAATGTAAGTCCTAGCCCCTTCTTCACTACCCATGTATGCTAGGATGCGGGCTGGCAGAGGTCTTGCCTCGGGATAACCACTCTTCAGAACTGTTGGCTTGTGCAACTTCATGTCATACACTTTGATCATCTTAAATTCTATAGATAATTTCCCTTCTCCCACAAGATCATCCCCAGAAGGATAACAAAGAATTTGTTGAACACCAGATTCTTTGGCTCTGTGCCTCTTGCCTAGTCTACCTGTTTGGCAATGAAAACATTTCTGATCTCCCTGAAGATTAGGCCAGCATAGTCTAAGGGAAAGTCATAGTACATACCATACATGATGGCAAGTATGGTATGGCTGGATTGATCTGGGCTTCCAACTTTGCAGGTCGAGCAGCGGTTAAGGATTGAAAAAAGAACATTCCACAGAGGTGGAAGATTTTGGCGTCTGAATTCAGTTCTTTTGGTAATTGGTATTGCATACCCAATGAACTTGAGGAATTCCACAACTTCATCATCAGTTGGTTCATCTGAGAATCTTACTAGATTGAGTTGGGTCCTAGTTGGGAGTCCAAAAGCCTATGAGACTCTTCTCCTGTTTATGCCAAGGTCCAGTATTTTAGCAGTTGAGGGGTGAGTGGCATATCCCATGACACAATAGCCATATTTGTCTAGTTTCTCATGCCTAGCACTCAACCAGAATTGTTGAATGTAGGTTTCTGGTATATCAGTTCTTTTTAGGGTTATGCCTTTGGTGAGGATGTGGTTTTTCTGGATCTGGAGTAAAGGAGAAACTTCTTCAGGATAACCTTTGGGTTCCAAGATAACATAGTGATTGTTAGGTTTGAGGTTGAGTTGCCTGGAATGGTAGTCATGATGGGTGAAGGAGAGCATCCTGCTTGTCAATGGTTGTTCTTGTTCAACAGATACAGAATCGGCCTTTTTGGCCTCAGAGTGCATCGATTTGTTTGATGCAGAAGATCCCTTTGAGTTCTTGGATGAAGCAGAGTGGGATGCCATTAGAATAAAATGAACAAGAAGATGAAAATATTTTCTGCTAGAGAGTTCTTGAATAGAAGATTGAAGGTAAAAGGGAAAAGTGAAAAGTGAAAGGAAAGAAAGGATTTTATACTGAGAGAGATGAAAAGAATTAGTGGTAAATAATAAAAATTTGAAATCCGTAATGAGTACCAACGGATAAGGAGACATTTTAAAATGTGACGGTACAGATACGGACCAAAAAGATTTTGCCACGTCAGGATGGGCGGTGCACGATCGAGTACGTGTGCATCCCTCTATTCTCACGCGCGTGGCATTTACTATTCCCACATGACAGTGATTTTCAAAAAAATAACCCGCATTGAATGACCATATGTTAAAACTTTCAAGGGATGAAAAATGGTAGAAGCTCTGTGGGTTTAGAGCTTCGGAAGTCATGAGCAGGGTTCTGAATATCAAGAAGACCTAAACAATTTCGAAAGAACTATGAGGTGATCAACCATAAACCAAATTTCATGTTTAATGGATGAGAGACCCTTTTTGTGAGGTGCAAAGGCTCTGTGATAGGTCACAGAGGCTCTGTTGAGGACCTCAGAGGCTCTGGGATCAAAAATTTCTAAAATAGGAAAGATTTGAAGGTTGTGATCACTCAAAAGTTTTTGAAAAGATTTGAACAAGCAGAGAGAGACATATTTGAAGAATAATGTCGAGCTCCCCCTTGAATTGTCAGGGTTTCCTATCTTAGTTCCCCCTTGATATGTGCTTGGAGCTTTGTAAATAGGCATTTTGCAAGACACAGAGCAAGAGAGCCAAACAAACATTTGCAAGAAGGGAACTGTACAAACTTAAGGAAAACAGAAAAACAATGAAAGATAAATCGTATGTACAACAAAGGCTCTATGCAAGGGTACAGAGGCTCTGTGATTCAACTCATGTTGAACATACCAATCTTGCCAACAAGAAAAGTGAATATTTTCTCATCCAAAGCCTTCGTGAAAAGGTCAGAGATCGCAATGGCGCTTTTGGAGTCATAGAGGATGGGGATTTTCTCGATGTCAAATCCATAATCTTTGAGTTGGGTTCTCATCCACAGAACCTGTGACCAACAACTAGCGGTAGCAACGTATTCTGCTTCTGCCGTAGAGGTCGAGACACAGTTCTGTTTCTTAGAAGTCCAACTCACTAGTTTGCCTCCAAGGAATTGACAACTCCTAAAGGTACTTTTTCTGTCTAGCTTGCATCCTCCGTAATCTGAATTTGTATAAGCCACGAGATCAAAGCCAAAGTTATATGGATACCAGAGGCCAAGATTCTTGGTCCCTTTTAAGTATCGAAAGATCCTCTTGACAGCATGAAGATGAGATTCTTTGGGGTTAGCTTGAAATCTTGCACAGAGGCATGTGACAAACATTATATCGGGTCTGCTTCCAGTTAAGTACAACAGAGACCCTATCATACCTCTGTAGAGTTTACACTCCACATATTTTCCCTCTGGGTCTGCATAAAGCTTAGATCCAGTGGCCATAGGGGTTTTCATTGGTGAAGAGTCGGAGAGCTTGTATTTTTCAAGTATATCGGAGACATATTTTGATTGGTTTAAGAAAATGCCATCTTTGGTTTGTTTGACTTGCAATCCTAGGAAGAAGGTGAGTTCTCCCATCATGCTCATCTCAAACTCACTCTTCATCAATGACTCAAACTTTTTACAGTATGATTCATTTGTGGACCTAAAAATAATGTCGTCAACATAAATCTGCACAAGTAGAATCTCACCTTTTCTCTTCTTATAAAATAAGGTAGTATCAGTTGTACCTCTTTCGAAACCATTAGCAAGAAGGAAGTTTGAAAATCTGTCGTACCAGGCTCTGGGGGTTTGCTTGAGTCCGTACAGAGCCTTGTCCAAGAAGTACACGTGATTAGGGTACTTAGAGCTTTCAAACCCTGGTGGTTGTTGGACGTATACTTCTTCTTTAATCTGCCCATTTATGAAGGTTGGCTTTACATCCATCTGGAACACTTTAAAACCTCTGTGGACTACGAAGGCAAGAAATATTCTTATCACCTCGAGCCTTACCGCATGGGCAAAATTTTCTTCATAGTCGATCCTTTCTTCTTGGCAATATCCCTTGGCCACCAGTCTTGCTTTGTTCCTGATCACCACACCGTCCTTGTCCTTTTTGTTCCTGAAGACCCATTTGGTCCCTATTGCAGTTTTGCCTTTCGGCAGAGGCACTAGGGTCCATACTTCGTTCCTTTCAAACTGCAGAAGCTCCTCTTGCATGGCTTCTACCCAGTTTTGGTCTTCAAGAGCTTCAGAGATCTTTTTGGGCTCGATAATACTCACAAAATTTGTATAGTAACAAAAGTTTGTAGTATTGGATCGAGTCTGGACTTTGTCGGAGGGGTCACCTATGATTTGGCTTTGTGGGTGACTTCTAGTCCATTTTGTCATTCGTGGTAGGTGATCATTGGAACCTTCTGATATCACTTCTGGAGCATGTTCTGTCTCTTGATGTTGATTACCCTCTGTTGGAGAGAGATCATTTGTACTTGCCACAGGGCTTGATTGATCATTGTGAGTTGATATGTTGAGCTCTGTGGCGCCTTGTTCATAGTTCTCTGATTGTTCTGGTGTTGACCCTTCAGAGGTATCTTGAAGATGACCATGATCTTGATTGAGCTTAGAACCTTGTTCAGTGTTAGCCTATGAGTGCTCCCCCTCGACATTTGCACCTACAAAAGTAGTGGAAGAGGGTGAAGTATTGCTAGGACCAGTTAAAGATGTACCTGTTTGGTCTTCAGAGGCTTCAGCTCCAGAGGCTCTGTGGTAATCCTCAGAGGGTCCATCATCGTTGAACATCTCTTCAAACAGATGATGAAGATCATTTGCTCTAGATGAATCACCAGATTCTTTATCCTGAAGTTTGAGTCCTGAGCTGATTTGCTCAGAAGTCATCTGAAAAAAGTCATCAAAAGAAACATTAATACTTTCAAGTATATGTTTTGATTTGAGCACATAGACTCTGTATGCCTTGGAGCTTGATGAGTAACCAACGAATTTGGCTTCATCGGCTTTAGGGCTGAATTTCCCTATTTGCTCTATGTCGTTCAATACAAAGCATCTGCACCCGAAGACGTGAAAGTACTTGATATTTGGCTTCCTCTGGTTGAGCAGGTGGTGAGGGGTTTTTGCATATCTCTTCACTATCAAAGATCGATTTTGGGTAAAACATGCAGTTGAGATGGCTTCTGCCCAAAAGGAAATCGGGAGTCCTGAGGCAGTGAGCATAGTTCTTACGGCTTCCGCTAGTGTTTTGTTCTTGCGTTCAACAAATCCATTTTGTTGTGGAGTTCTTGTAGCAGAGAAGTTCTGTGAGATGCCCTCTGTCGTAAGATAGGCTTCGATGGTCGAGTTCTTGAACTCTGTGTCGTTGTCACTTCGAACTCTCTGAATCCTGCAATCATGAAGAACTTGTATTCTGTTAAGGAGATTGATTAGTACCTCAGGAACATCTGATTTATTTCGAACAAATTCCACCCAAGTATATCTAGAAAATTCATCTATGAGTACAAGGATGTACTTCTTGCCACCTAGACTCTGCACATATATAGGACCACAGAGGTCTACATGAAACATTTTCAGAGGTCTAGTGCAAGATATGTCTGATTTGGTCTTATGGGAAGCCCTTTTAAGTTTGCCCATTTCACATGCAGAGCATAGATGATCTCTGTCGAATCTAATACTTCGTAACCCACTTACCAGGTCCAATTTAATAAATTTGCTTAGAGTATGAAAGTTTAAATGACAAAACCTGTTATGCCAGAGCCAAGCTTCCTCATTCTTACTTGAGACCAGACAAAGTTTTTCATCTTTGTTGATCGTCTTGAAATCTATGAGATACAAGTCACCTCGTCTTTTGGCTCGCAGAAGTTCTGTGGTTGTGTTTTCTTTCAACAGAGAACAGTATTTCTTCTTAAACATCACATCTAGTCCATTATCACAGAGTTGGCTAACACTTAGCAGGTTGTGCTTAAGGCCATCCACATAAGCTACTCTGTTGACATTGATGTTTCCATTGGCAATGACTCCATAGCCTTTGATTTGACCGTTCTTGTTGTCTCCGAAGGTCACAGAACCACCTCCATGTTTTTCTTGATAAGAGGAGAGCAACCCTCTGTCGCCAGTCATGTGCCTTGAACACCCGGAGTCTAGGTACCAAATGGGCACATGTTGTTTCTTCTGCAGACAGATTAAGAAGATTTAGGTGCCCATTTCCAAATGGGTCCAGGCTTGTTAGGAGTCTTTAAAGATGCCTTAGCACCTTTGGGTTTGGTTTTATCCTCTTTAGCAGAGGTACCACTTTGTCCTTTCTCACCCTTGAATTTGGCATTCTTTGGTTTCGGGTGAGATGTAAGACATGAAGGCCTTGAGAAATGTTGATTAAGAGTATGCATAAGATCAAAACATTTGTAATGAGAGATTCCATAAGCAAACTTCTTAAACATTTCATTAAATTTGTCAAATGAGGGTACAAAGCAATTTTTACAACAACTCATTTTAGATTTGGGTTTCTTTTTACAGAAAACTTTGTCTGATCTAGGTTGAGTTTTGTCAAAAACTCCTCTTGGATGGCTCTCTGATTGTACTCTCCCTTGATGACCTCCCTTTCGAACATTCACTGCCACAGAAGAATTAATTTTATCAAATTTGGGTCATTTTGCCTTCTGTTGCCAAGTGAGCTTTTCTTGAAAAGGTTTTATGGGTCTTGGAGCTTTGGAAGCTTGAGAGATGATCTTTTCGATGTTTAATTTTTCAAGCTCAAGAGAAGTATTTGCTTGTAGACACATATCCAGAAAGTCAAGGCAGATGGGTATGCCTGTGGTTCTCCTTATAGGAGCGACTATTCTGTTAAGAATACCAGTGGAAGCTCATTTTCCTCTGGACCACAAGGGACTATCTCAAGTTCCACAGAACTTGTCTCAAAATCGACAGTGGAGGACTCAGACTCTGATTCGGAATCGGAGTCGAGAAAGTCTCTGTGAGTGAAAGTGTGACCTTCTGGACATGCATTGCTTTGTCTATTGGAGGTGTCCTTGGGAAAATTTAGATCTTTTGAAATGCATGGGATCACCATAGGAACACTTAGACAATTGAGAAGATCTTGCTCAAAGATTTCTCCAACTTCAGAGGCTACATCAGGATGACTGAGGAAGTGATTTTCATAGGTTTTTCTCAAGTCACTTTCCAAAAAAAATTTGAACAACTTTTCTTCCACAGAGGCCGGATGTAACACCCTCAAATTTGGTAAGAGCAACTAATTAAAATTTCAATATTACACCAAGTAAAAAGATAAATCTTCAAAATAAGACTTTCTATTCAACCTTAAACAAACATGAACTCTGGTCTTATACAAGGACTAGACCGAAGTCGGTGTTACTAAATCCCAACAATAAGCTGCTCTTCCCGAAACAAATGCGGAAGACTTCACTAAGATAATCACCTCTTGAGCACACGACTAGCACTCCTCTCTACACGGTGTCACTAGAGCTATTCCCAACCGGAACCTGTTGCACATGCCGACAAATAAAAAGGTTAGGCTAACGCCTAGTGAGTTCAAGAGTTTTCATCATGATTATAAAAACCATTAAACGGAAATAATGCAAATTAAATCATGATCCTTTCAAATGACTTGCTTTAAATGTGAGGACGACCCATTTCCAATATTATGCAATTTATAAATGAACGCCTCAACGCCAAACGTTATTTCGTGAAGTAATGCAACCCAACACTTACTCAAAACGAGAATAGAAATCAAACTCTCCATTTATGAAAATGCGGTTAAAACAATGTATCCCGAAACACCCAAAACACAGGTGGGGCATAATACTCAACCCATAAATCCCGGATAAAATCCAATATACACAACGCCAACGAAAACTTGAATAATAAAACTCAATACCCAAAAACAACACCTTTCGGTGATGGGGGATACCCGAATTCCATAGAATGTGGCGGGCACACAAAGTTAAGCCACGTATCAATGTTCTCGAGCTTCACATAAGACCATGGTTCCCCGTATCCGGCTCCTCTGAGCTACCACCGCAAGACCCCACGGATCCTAGTGTCTACTCGACCTCTAATGAGTGTCTCAACCAAAGTCACAAGTCCCCGTATCCGGCTCCTCTGAGCTACCACCGCAAGACTTAGCTCCATATACGGCTCCACAGAGCACCACCGCAAGCTTACATAATCAACCACATGACTTGGCCCACTTACTAGAATTCAAACGCGGACACTAAATTCCACGATGAGTAACCAGACTGGACGACAAACGGGCATCGAGTTCAACCACCCACGATCTCTACCTCGAGCCCTTCAATAAAGGTTACGCGGTTATCGAGTTCAACCACCCACGATCTGTACCTCGAGCTCCAGCTAGCCATAAATAATGTCCAGTCCCAAACGGGGATAAAGTCCCCAGTAACCAACTGACTCATATGCCTATAGATCCAATGCATTACAGTCTAAAACGTTACATGACTCAAAAGAATGAACTAACGCATTCAAAACATGTAACTCTCAAATAAGATGCAACTAAATACACCATACGTCCAAGGCTCCTTAACGAGCTACCAAAACTGAACAAATGTTCCAATGACTCATTTGAGTGTAAACCAAGCCCCAAAAGGCATAACGAACGTTTGGCTAAAATACGAGAGCCAATATGGTTACATAAACCAATATACATTTTCCCCAAAACTTTGTTCCCGAAATCACAATTGGCCTTCGGCCCAAAACCCAAAAAGGATTGTCATTTTCTAACATGTTCTCCAAAGTTGGAAATGACCCAAAACTAAATGACTTACAGCTTCGTACTTTTCAAATTATCTCATTTCATGAATGATGCATAAAACCCGGAAAACACTTAAAAGTGCATTTTTGACCAAATACCCATTTATGCAATAAACCACCAAAACATGTTCTTTTGTGACACATTTATCAACATATCCCAAAATCCCAAATGTGGTGTTTTACAAGATTTAATAAGCTAAACACTTCAAATAATCAAAAGTTACCAAATAACCCAACAGTTGATAATTTCATGTAAAACACATAAAGGCTTTAAAATAAACATTTTGTCATGTACAACGTTTTCACAAATCAACTTGAACTCACCTTGATAGATTTAGGCTAAATCTAGATTTTTCCCCCAACTAGAGCTCCTTTGAAGAACACTTGGATTCTCAAGACAAAACTTCCAAAACCTAAATCCATACATATTCAACCACAAATAAACATAATCAACCACAAAGGATCGTTTCCCAAACCATATACATGAATACCTCAACTAATACCGAAACCCTAACTTCCATAACCGAAGAGAATAGAATATTACCTTAACCCAAGCTTGAATCCACCAACCAAAACATTTCTAGTTCACCAAAATGGTTACAAATCTCCAATCTATGAAAGGAAGCACAAAGGGTGGATGAAACCCTATAAAACTTGGTGAAGAAGATGAAGTAGAAGAGATGAGGAGATTACCACCACAAAATACTCTTGTATACTCCAATAGACCTCCAATCTCTTGCTAGATCCTTGAAGAGCTCTCAAAAACGAAACCGTAGCACTTTGAATCACCCAAATCGGAGCTAGGATGAGAAAGATATGAAGAAAAGAAGTTTGGGGCTGAAAATCGGGTTTTAAGCTCGACCAGGTGCATTTCGCGACTTATGCCGCTAGTGCAAGTCGCGCATAAGTCGCGAGATGCACTGTTTCCCCCGGTTTTCTTCTTGTTTACTGTTTTGGCCATAACTTCTTCGTTATAGCTCCGTTTTCGCTCCGGAAAGAACCGTTGGACTCGTAATCGAATCATTCATCCATCTAGACTATAAAATCTAGGATTCAAGTCCAAGATTAAATATCTTATTTTTCCTTGATATATTGGTTTATGTATTAACTTGAAGTGATACCTTTCGAAAGTCGGGGTGTTACAATCCTCCCAACCTTGAAAGAGATTTTGTCCTCGAAATCTGGCATCGATCAAACACCCAACGTCTCCCTTAGCGAGGTCAATCGATTCTCTACCCAAAAGAAATGCCTACACGATATCTTGCTCTATGTATGAAACCGATCACAACTCAATTTCAAGGTCCGATGTATTTTACCGATGACGAGACGAACATCGAGTCCTTATCAACCACTTTCTTATCCTTAAGGTCTCGGTTGTCTCCCATCCTTGGGTTTCACATATCCCCTCAAGAATAGTTCCACCAAGGATGTTCCAAAGAGAACTCATCCCTTAGGCATTTTAACTCCGACCCATCAAGGTCCCCTCAATAGTCGATTTCTACTTAAGGTTTACCTCGACATTCTAAACCCAACTCCTCGATAACCCTTACTATAAAAGATTCATCGTCCCCTTCCTTGACGCTATTTCCTAACACTAGATAGTTTCGATCCAAACATAACATTCGATCCGTTCCTCAGTTGACACGGCACGACATTGGTGGACAACGAATTACCCCAACTACACGGTTACCCAATTCCCAGAGTGCGGTCAAGCACCGGTCGATAAATTAGTGAAACCTCGTTGATTACAGAATTACCAAAGATCGAATCCTACTTTCCATCATCTAATCTTCTCAAGGTTACCACTTAAATTGTTGACGCACCGATTTCATCGAAAGTACAATGAAGCATCCCAACGGTTATTATCCTCAAATCGAATGTCGACACTTATGTTCAAAACTTTTACACCTCAACCGCGGATATACCACCATAAATTTCCTTCCTTATTTTACACCGATGATTCAAAGTTGACACCTATCATGATACTAGATTCCGACAAACAAATCACCATAATTTCCTTATTCTTTAAGACTCACCCGGATGGTACACATCTGACCCATCGGCTCATATCCTACTGAAGTCAAGCAACCACCCAATGATTTATCCCATTTATGACCAAATACCCATTTATGCAATTAACCACCAAAACATGTTCTTTTGTGACACATTTATCAACATATCCCAAAATCCCAAATGTGGTGTTTTACAAGATTTAATAAGCTAAACACTTCAAATAATCAAAAGTTACCAAATAACCCAACAGTTGATAATTTCATGTAAAACACATAAATGCTTTAAAATAAACATTTTTCCATGTACAACGTTTTCACAAATCAACTTGAACTCACCTTGCTAGATTTAGGCTAAATCTAGATTTTTCCCCTAACTAGAGCTCCTTTGAAGAACACTTGGATTCTCAAGACAAAACTTCCAAAACCTAAATCCATACATATTCAACCACAAATAAACATAATCAACCACAAAGGATCGTTTCCCAAACCATATACATGAATACCTCAACTAATACTGAAACCCTAACTTCTATAACCGAAGAGAATAGAAGATTACCTTAACCCAAGCTTCAATCCACAAAACAAAACATTTCTAGTTCACCAAAATGGTTACAAATCTCCAATCTATGAAAGGAAGCACAAAGGGTGGATGAAACCCTAGAAAACTTGGTGAAGAAGATGAAGTGGGAGAGATGAGGAGCTTACCACCACAAAATACTCTTGTATACTCCAATAGACCTCCAATCTCTTGCTAGATCCTTGAAGAGCTCTCAAAAATGAAACTGTAGCACTTTGAATCACCCAAATCGGAGCTAGGATGAGAAAGATATGAAGAAAAGAAGTTTGGGGCTGAAAATCGGGTTTTAAGCTCGATCAGGTGCATTTCGCGACTTATGCCGCTAGTGTAAGTCGCGCGATGCACTGTTTCCCCCGGTTTTCTTCTTGTTCACTGTTTTGGCCATAACTTCTTCGTTATAGCTCCGTTTTCGCTCCGGAAAGAACTGTTGGACTCGTAATCGAATCCTTCATCCATCTAGACTATAAAATCTAAGATTCAAGTCCAAGATTAAATATCTTATTTTTCTTTGATATATCGGTTTCTGTATTAACTTGAAGTGATACCTTTCGAAAGTCGGGGTGTTACACCGGAACAAACTCTGGTGCATCAGAGGATAGTTCCTTTTCAGGAATCATCATGAACATAAAATCCATTTGAGTTTGTGTGTCTGGATGACCAAATCTGAAGACCCCTATCTGCCTTTGAGACAAATATTTCTTTGGAATAGATTTTCTCTTTGATGAGGGTGCAGATGGTAAATCATTGTTTTCATACCATACATTTTCCATCTGCAGAGGTTTCCTCATATGTGGTCCTTCAGAGGTTCTGTGCCTTTTGAATGTGGATAATAGGTTTGGAAGACTTGGTTTTAGAAATTGTCCAGGGCCGAAGATGTTTGCTAAAGATTTGTTTCTTTTATTTCCAGTATAGGGGTCTATGTCGTCGAACCCTATACCTCTTCTGCCAATCTGGGTATTAACCTTTTCATGAACTTTCTGAGCATCCTGGTATCTCTTAATTAGAAGATCTCTGTCGAGCAGATCTTGATGAAGTACTTCTCTTTCTTTTTTGGAAAAAAATTTCAAAGAAATAGTGTTTAGGCGATCACTCTCACTGTTCTTTAGCTCTTTGACCTTTTCTTTTAGAGCTTGATCAAGTTTGGAAATCTTTTCTTTTAAACCTTTCTTTTCAAAAATGTGCTCAAAAACAAGAGATTTTCTTTCAAGATAAAGCTTGTCTTTCTCATGGGTGAGAAGTTTTGTTTCTCTCTCAAAGAAAGCTAATTTCTTTTCTAGCTCTGAGCACGTGTTTTTATAGGCAAGAAACTCGTTATGTAGTTCAAGAAGTTTGTTTTTCGAGTCTATATTAGTTGAATCAGAAGTACATACCTCACTGTTGTTGTTAGAGGTGTGGACTTCAGCCATTCCACAGAAGAGTGCATTGTTATCCCCTTCATCAGAGGATTCATCGGTCACAAGGTTTTCTTGTTCTGCCATCAGAGATCTTTGAGTGTAGTATTCTGCTTTCTTTTTATAGAAAGCAGCATCTCTGTTAGGTTTCCCTTTGTTGGCAGTCGACCTGCACTCTATAGCAAAGTGACCTGGCTTCCCGCATTTGAAGCATCCTTCATTCTGTTGGGGGGCTTTGTCTGCACCTCTGTCGTCCATCTTCTGTCCACTTCTTATTTCTGCATGCCTCTGATCACCAAAATCTTCTCTCCCAAACTTTTTTACTTCACCATACCCTCTACCTCTGTCGTCTCTCTCCTATCGTCCTCTGTAATCTGGCTTTCTCTTAATACCCCTGTTGAATTGTCGGGTCATAAGAGCAAGCGTTTTGGCCAGAGCAGCCATATCAATCTCCTCCTCTGAGCTTTCTTCACTTTCACTCTCAGCCACTAACACCTTCTTCTTCTTCTTCTTCTGAGCATCCTCTGTCGCCTTCTCCTTCCCTTTGTCTTGACCCTCTGTGGCACTTCCTACTAACGCCAGAAGTCCGCCCACAATATTTGCCAATTTTGAGATTCGGTTCTCTTGGATAATCAATGTCCCAAAGAGGTCGGAGATAGACCATACATCAAGATCTAGGGTTGCTTGCATGGACATAGTCATATGAAGCCATTCGACATTCAGGTTCTAAAGAAATCTGACATTGTTCTCCTCAGAGGTTATGTGGATACCATACCTCTTGCACTTGTTGATCAAGGAGTTGTATCTATTGTAAGTGCTCTGAATGGATTCTCCTGGTAGAGCCTTAAATGCAAAGTATTCATTAATGCACAAGGCTCTGTTGTTCTTTAGGGTTTTGGCACCACCCTCAAGCTGTTTCGCAAGCTCCAACCATAGATCTTTTGATGTTTCACAGGAGTCAAGGGACTGAAAGATGTCGTTTGGAATGGCCATTATGAGCAGCCTTTTGGCTTTCTCTGCAAGTTCATGCAGGGCACTCTCTTGCTCAATCCACTCATTGATAGGTTTAGGATGATGATATTCCGGTATTTTTGGAGTGTTTGCAGTGGCAGGAACACGAGGGACAGTGGTCATTGAAATGTAAGGAGGATTGTGTAACACCCCCGAAATTCGTTTGGCCGTTTTGCGAAGATGTATAGAGGAAAAAGGAGGTTTCTGCATCTGTCTACACCCGTGCGCCCTCTTTCAGAGAAAACGCACGGGTCGTGCGTATGATCCAGCGGCGAGGCAGTGGTCTTGCGCACGGGCCGTACGCATTTCCTTCTTTGAGGGAGCACGACTTGTCAGGCTGCTTTTTGGGATTTGCCTTAAATATCTCATTTGTGAGATATTTCTTAAAATAACTCAAAATCTCAGTCTCTCTCTTCCTTTTCTCTCGTTTCTTCTTTCGATCTTCGAGTCTCGTTTGGTTGCTAGTTTGCGGTGTTTCTAGCAAGGGGTCGGTGTTTTAAGCTTCACCTCTACGTCGTGATCGTTATCTGGTTTTCCGGGTTTTATTCTAAAAACCTACTGGTGAGTTCCTACTACCATTTTACAAACTTTATACATGTCAAAACTCTTATTTGCGAAATCCGAAGTATTTCTACGGTATGATTTCATGTTCTCTACATTTTGATATAAATGAAGTTTTTGGTGATTTTTGAGGTTCCCGATCAGTTTTGACTAAAATGACTGTTTCCGACTTATTGAAGTAAAATGATGTTTTACTTGCACATTATGTGGATATGTGAAAAGAATGTTTAAGAACTCATTTTTAATGATTTTCATTCTTACCAGAAGTTGAACTGGAAATGACATTTTGTTTATAAAATGTGTTTATACCATATGTTTATTTATGGTTGGTCACATATGTTGTTGTGACGAGTCTGTACCATTACTAGCGGATCCCTAGGTTTTGAGTCGACTGTATTGTTGGGATGTCATATTCCCCATTTTGTAGCTACGGATGCATATGATCCTCGGGGGCAACTTGGTACGGTTATGTGAGGCCGGATACTAGCCATGGTTCATAGTGATCCTAGTGAAGGAGTATACATTGGTTTTGCTTGGGGGCTAGATCTCACGTTGTAGCACGGACCTTTGTGTTTGTATCCTTGGATTCCAATTGTTTAGCTCTTAACCCGGATTGGTGGTCTACTTTGTGTTACACCACAATCCTTGGTAAAATGGTTCTTTTGTCATCGTATGATGAGTTTTGGACCGAAGAGGCCCGGTTGTGGTGAAATGTTATCTTTTATAAATTAAACCTTTATGAAAAGATTTCCTTATGATACTTATGTTTATATTTCGGGAAGTTTATAAAAGAACTACTTGTGCATTAAATTGTGAGGTACTGGAAAGAAGGTTTATGGTCTCATTTTAATGGATTTCATTCTTATCAACAGTTAATTTGGAAATGCTTATTTGAAAGGATTCCCTTTGATACAAAAGTTTATATCTCTTGAAATTTATAAATTGTATGTTCTCACTAGGCTTTAAGCCTAACACTTTTTCTCAAATGATATGTATATCAGGTTTCCTTAGCGGTGGGTTGACAGGGTTTTGAGAGACGAGTTTGGTCTCGAGGCTTCTTGAGATGACTAGTATTGTAACTGGGCATTTGTTAAGTCTCATTCTTTTGGTGAATTATGGATTTTCATCTGATGTAATCTAGATAGATGTGTCTAGATTAGTTTGTTGATGAATTCTATATTTGTACAGGTTTTGTAAAGTCTTAAGGACTGATCCCCTTTATGGGAAGTTTATATCAATACAAGTGTCATGTTGCCATAATTCCAGGTTTTAACTTACTCTGATTTTTACAGTGTTACAAGTTGGTATCAGAGCTCTAGTTTAAGCGAACTAGGCATGAATGTAAGATGTCTAGACTTAGACTGAGTTTGATAGGCATTGATTGTGAGATTGGGTAGAACTTCTAAGATGGGACAGTCTTAGAGTCGACGGAAGTTATGTTCATCAGGCGTTGTGATGACGGTAACAAGAACCCTTATGTGTTATATGTTCATAATCTCACTTAGCTAATGTGATTATGAGGATATTTTACGTGAGCGTAATTGGTTTGCTAATGTTATGACAATTGGTAGACGTAGCGGTACGTTTCTTCCGTGCGTATTTTAGTTAAACTCTTCCTTACCCTTTCTCGTGCTTGTGTTTACCTGCTCTACCTTGGTATGTTGACCGTTAGAGTAGTGCGAAAGTTTCTAAGCGAGTAAGCTAAGGAATGATTGTTGTTTATAGCAATGTCTCTTTCGGATGATAGTAAGTGCGTAGAACGCATTAAGTTAATCATCTTGAGCCAGATTCGTTGGTGGAATAAGAACTATATCTTGTTAGATCGATTCTATTTCGAGGAGATTTGTAAGTTATTTAGTGGGATGGTTGCCCTATGATGCCTGAGGCATCCGGTTGATTATAGTACGTCGGGATGTTAGGAAGCATAGTATTAAGATGTAAGTGTCGACCGAATTCATGCATTAAATTTATTTCTAAAATAAGGTTGCATAAATTGCTTTTCATGATCGCCAACCATAAAGTAAATTACCTTATAACGTTTTGGCAAAAACATTTAGCACTCAGCATATTTTAAACTGTGAGCATAAGCATGCTTAAAATTGTTTTGTTGCACCTGATTACAATTTGTTATCAAAACTCTCTTTATTCACGCCTTGTGTTTAAATGCTATTTTTGGATGTCGTAATATCTGTGTTTTAGCGCTTTTTGAGTTAATGGGCAAGTATGGGGAATTTCGACCTTGACATTGGATCTCTTCCACGTATGTCAATGGTTTTAAAGAAAAAGTTATTTCCATGCTTTGAGTCGGAGTTTCTTGGAGATTTTAGTTTGTACGAGTTTTGTTGAATTTCATGGAGTTTTGTTTTACGGATTCTTTTGTCGCGTGCGTATATTTAGAGATGTGTGAGTTTAATTTCATTGTGTGCAAGTTATGAGTTCTTTGGGTGTCGTGTCGTGTCTCATCAAAATAATAATAATAATAATAATAATATCTTGTCAAAATGGTCGCCTTACCTTGTGTTGAAAAATGGAAATTTGGACACCACTTGATTTTAGCGTTAATGAGTTTTATGAAAATCCAGTTGGATTATGGTGCCTCATCTTACGACTTTTGTGTCGCGTAAATAATTTCAGGAACATATGCATATGCATCATTGTGTGCGTTAATTTCTGGGTTTTGTTAACCAATGTCAACCATCGTGTACTTTGTGCATTGGATTTAAGTATCACGTGGGGGTGAGTGATTGCATAAACGATTTATGTTATTTTTAAAACAGGACTTACGTTCTGATCGTATTTCCATCATTAACTCTTACTGTTAAAAATTTCCGCAAGGCATTTTAGCGAATTAGCGGTATTTTGGTCGTTGTAGTTTCTATTTTGGTCAAATGTATTTATCTTTGCAACGGAAAGCTTTAAACTCGATTTGAAATTTTATTTGCATCCCCGTTATCTTACCGCCCTTTGGGGAATAAATTGTTGCATATGGGGTGAGTTGAAAATTCTTTTGCTGCAACGTCTCTTGGTTATAGAGGGGAATTTTAAAGATAAAATCGTGATTTTCCCTTTGTAGTTGTACAAACAATTGTTGCACGTGTTGAAGTGCAAGAACCTATTTTCACGTTTATAGTGTAAATTGTTGCGTATGTTTTACTTGGTATTTCTCAAGGTGTGAGTATTTTGATAAGTTTTCGTATTCGGTAATTTGGATTATTTTAACATCATAAATTGCTCATGTCGAGCTTGAATATTTCAACAAGTAAATAGCGTGATTTACGTATTCTGGGTGATTTTGTACACGTAAAATCTATATTATGATTTATGCATCTTTGATGATTTTGTGCAAGCAAAGTTTATTTCATGACATATGCATCTTAGTATATTTGCATTCATAAACCTTTGGAAAATCTTTGGTCTCAATACGTGTTGATTTTTGAGAAATCATGTCCTTGTGGTGTGTGTTTTCATAAACATTGTTTAAAGACATTTCATTATTTGGGGAAACGTTAAATGTCGGTTAAATGTGTTTTAAGGTTTGCGAGGCTTTCGTTGGAAATTTACGTGAAGTGTTGGGCCTTTGGCTTGGGTTTTGACTAAATGAGTTGTGTGGACATTTGTCCGGATTTATAACCGCAATGAAAGATTTTAGTATGATGGAGTTTATTCGTGTTTTTGGTGATTTACATGTTTTTGGGTGCTTTGGTCATTCAATTGGAGTCATGTAATGTTTAGACAGTGTTGTAATGGTTTCATTGGCACGTAAGTCTGTCTGTTTAGTAAGGCCTGAGGTTTTGGGTTACACTTAGTGGCTGCTCGGGTTTGCTAGCGAGTAGACAATAGGTGGCACGAGCCACTGAGTTGGAACTCGTCTAGATTGGGTAGACACCCATGTCCGTAAGCCCTTGAGGTGGAACTCGACAGAGTATGGCTAGAGACAACGACGGTTTGAGGTTGTGATGTCTGGTATGGCATGGGAACTAAGATCGGGATACGTGGTGAAATCCAATAACATTACGGGTGGCCCCATTCATTTGTTCTCGCCACCCAAGATGGAAACGTTTAGACGTCATGCGAGGAAGTTGTATGGGCGGCCTACTTGCGTGTCCTTCTATTCTCTTTGTGTACGGGTCTCTCCGTCGTAGACCCGGGGTATATTAAACACTAATGTCATATTTTTACCAACTTTGGTTATGTGGAGTCGACGGTAAATGATGGCTTTAGTATTGGGTTCTCCCCACGTATATTAAGGTTTAAATAAAGTATGTTTTCCTGCGTATGGGTATTTAGTTTTCTTTCGTTTTGGTCGCGTGAGTATTGGACCTAATGTCCATGATTTCGGACGTACGGTATGCCTGGTGTTACTAATGTTTCATACTTCGAGTTAGTACAAGTTGTGTCAATTTATAAAGCATCGTTGAAATGAAGGATCCATCTTTGAAATTGCATAACTTTGAAAAGGAGTTGTTCCATGTTTTAAAATTCATTATTTGAAAGGTTCTATTTTAAAGAGAAGTTCATCAATTTAATTGCTTTTACTTATGTAAAACTCTTGAGCTCTCTAGGCGTTAAGCCTAATCCTTTTCATTTATCTTCATGTGCATCATTTTCCTGTTGGGGGTTCGGTTCTAGCAGTGCTTTGAGGAGTCGGGCCTTAGCCTTGAGCTAGAGTAAGTTGTTGGTGAAGTCTTCCACAGGTTGGAGATAGTGACTACGCATGGGTTTTAGTAGAGCCCTATAACACCCCCTGTTCGGCGTGGTTAAGAACGCGGCGATGTCACAGTTCAGGGGACATCAAAACAAAAATAAATCCACTGAGTAGACTTATAAAATTCAGAGCACGACTAAACCACATAAACACAAAATTACAAACCATCATATGAAAACTATAGCTAAGTTTACAGATATATTTAACATGGACATAAAAACAAAAGAACCAAAAAGCAGATTATCCGAAGATCTTTAAAAGAAAGCCCAAAATAGTTGTCTTCTTTTCTTTATATTCCCGTCCCCTGTCTAATCATCTAGTACCTGCCGTGCCAACAAAACACACCGGCTGAGCAACTTTGCCCAGTGAACGGATTAATAATAATAAAAGAAACGATAATCTAACGAGTGGAAGTGGAAAATGAAATAAATAACATTGATATTAGTAAATATCAAACAAATGTTAAATAAGTGTAGACCACCAAGGCCTATCTGATTCATCATTTAAAATATATAAAAAGAATGTATTTTTAAAAGAGTAAAAAACCGTAAAACCAATCAAACATCACAAAGATGTAACAAGGGTCACAAAGACCGGTGTGTATCACAAAGATACGTCATTCTCACGGGTTGATCAAACCACGTAAGTCCCATGGGGTAGCAGTGTGGGCACACTCACCATCTAACCCCTGTCGTGAATAATTCACGACCCGAGTCGTGCAACTAGGATCGATCCATTCGCCCTCGATAGCCGTTACTTGGCCAGACCCCATACATGTCCATTCTAAGTGAGGACGCCACGATTGTATAGCCACCGTGGAAGCATCCCGACCTTGGTGCCCCCAATGGTCAAGTATTCTATATATCGAAAACGGAATCATAGGTCTACAACACATGCGACCTCATGGAAACAAATTCAAAAATCCAATAAACCTTGAAGGTTTTAATTCAATTGTTTACCAATGATTCATGATTCGAAGCAAAGAAATATCATATAATCATAATCAAATATCTTTAAATAATAATGTCACATGATAACTCAAAACCAATAATTTTCAAAAGTTCAATTCAAGTTACCATTTCACTTATGTGATAGGTAATGCATGGTGTACCATACTCAAGGAATAGACACGTATATACAAATACGTATCCAAGTATCAAACAAAGAAAGAAACTCGTACCTTTATCGAATTGAGATACAACACGTAATTAATCGAGACCGATGACGAACTTTAACCCGTTCGATTTCCTATATAAACCACCAATTATTATTAACCGCACAACCTAAAACTCAAAGCTTATAATACTAGCTTAATCACAAATTTATATTCTCTTAGACATTAAACCGATCACTTGGTGTGTGGTTAAATATCTAGATATAAATATCACCATTTGATTCTAAACTTTACCCGTTTGTAATTTTGACAAAAATAAACATTCATATATATGTAAATGATTATAACTTTGCTATATCTAACCATAATCTACCAACCAACTTCAACTACCCAAACTTACCAACTTAAATAACTTAAAAAGAAATTTATACCTCTAAGAAGGGTTCGACGAGTAGATTCCAAATATGTAGTTATTTCTTCGATTTGATTCACGACATTGATAGAAAATCTAGAGAGAAGATTGAAAGATTTTTAGAGAGAGAGATGAATTTTAGAGAGAGAGACGGTGATGGATTGAAAAAGAAGAAGCCGATGTAATGTACTCTTATTTTTTTTAACTATATATATATATATATATATATATATATAATTAATTAATTAGTTTAGTTAATTGACGAGTTTAACCCCTCAACTATCTTTAGTTGCTATCTTTTTTATTTACGGTTCAATTCGGGTAAGAAATAATTATATGATTTTAAACCGAGTCTTACACGGGTATTACATTTCTCCCCCTCTAAAAAGAAGGTTTCGTCCCCGAAACTAAATTAGAGATATATATATTTCATACCTTAAAATAGATGTGGATATTGCTTCCTTATCGAGTCTTCTGTTTCCCACGTCGCTTCCCGATCTGTATGATTTTTCCACAATACCTTCACAAAAGGGACGGTTCTGCGCCGCAATCGTCTCTCTTCTCGATCTATGATCGCTTCCGGCTCTTCAACATAAGAGAGATATGGCTCAATTCGTTCTAGAGGATAGTCAATCACATGCAAAGGATGATAACGATATCCACGGAGCAACGATACATGGAAAACATCGTGAATGTGCGAAAGTTGCGGAGGTAATGCCAAGCGATATGCCACCTCGCCAACTCTCTCTACTATCTCAAAAGGTCCAATATATCGAGGACTCAGTTTACCCTTGAATCTGAACCTTCGAACACCTCGAAAAGGAGAAATTTTAACAAAAACATGCTCACTGGGCTGAAATTCTATTGACCGTCTATGCTTATCCGCATAACTCTTTTGTCGTGACTGAGCTTCTTTCATTTTCTGCCTAGCCAATTCAACTTTTTCCGTGGTTATTCGAACAAGATCAGGGCCTTCGATAGTTTTCTCGCCTACTTCATTCCAACACAAAGGAGTTCGGCATTTGCGTCCGTAAAGAGCTTCAAACGGAGCCATACCGATACTGGATTGGAAACTATTGTTGTAGGCAAATTCAATTAAACAAAGATACCCATCCCAGCTACCCGACCACTCAAGAACACAAGCTCGAAGCATATCTTCAAAAGTTTGGATTGTTCGTTCAGTTTGACCATCAGTATGAGGATGATAAGACGAACTCATGGTTAACTTTGTACCCCAGGCCTGGTGGAGACTCTTCCAGAACCTAGAGGTAAATATGGGATCTCTGTCAGAAGTAATTGAAACTGGAGTCCCATGTATTCGAACAATCTCTCTTTCAAACAATTCAGCTAACTTGTCAACTGAAAAGGTCTCTCGTATAGCCAGAAAATGTGCCGACTTCGTTAATCTGTCAACAATCACCCAGATAGCATTATGCTTACGTACAGTTCTTGGTAATCCTGTCACAAAGTTCATTGAGATGTGCTCCCATTTCCATACTGGAATCACTAAGGGTTGTAACAGACCGCTGGCTCGTTGATGCTCGATTTTCACTTTCTAGCAAGTCAAACATTTAGCAACATACTCGGCTATATCACGTTTCATACCGTTCCACCAAAAGTATTGCTTTAAGTCACGATACATCTTGGTAGATCCTGGATGATCGATACCAGATGGTACCCATGTCGTCTACCTAAAAATCTGATTTTGGATCATCTTTTGATTTTTCAAGGATAGCCCAAATCTCACCATCATGTTGTTGTGCTTCTTTGATTCTTGAAATCAATGTCGATTCAATCTTCAAACTGGATACAGATTCGACCCCAGTACGAGATACTAACTCAATACCCAATTTTTCCAATTCGGATATCAATTGAGATTGAGCAATCAAACTCGATATAGTACCAGAATGTTTGCGACTCAAGGCATATGCAATAACTCTACCATTCTGCATCAAAACACATCTGAGTCCAGTTTGAGAAGCGTCACTATAAATCTGAAAACCACCTGATCCTGACGGCAATACCAAAACTGGAGCTGAAATCAACCTCCGTTTCAGTTCTGCAAAACTCTGGTCTTGTTCTGGACCCCAATCAAATTTAACCCCCTTTCTAAGGAGTTTTGTCAACGGCAGTGCAATTCTAGAGAAATTTTCAACAAATCGCCTGTAATATCCTGCAAGTCCCAAGAAACTACAAACTTCGGAAATATTAGTTAGCCTTGGCCATTTAGCAACAACTTTAACTTTAGCAGGATCGACTTTAATACCTTCCGCCGATATAATGTGGCCCAGAAACTAACTTGTTGTAACCAGAATTCGCACTTCGAAAATTTAGCGTAAAGTTTCTTTTCTCGAAGTGTTTCCAGTGCCTTTCGAAGATGAGTTTCGTGATCTTTCGTTTTAGAAAAAATCAAAATATCATCAATGAAAATGATCACGAACTCGTCGAGATAATCTTTAAAGACACGGTTCATGAGATCCATAAAGACTGCAGGAGCATTAGTCAGTCCGAACGACATAACTACAAATTCATAATGACCGTAACGCGTTCGGAATGCAGTCCTTGGAATATGTTGCTCTCTTACTCGAAGCTGGTGATATCCAGATCTCAGATCGATCTTGGAAAAGTATGTGGCCCCTTGAAGTTGATCAAACAAATCGTCTATACGGGGCAAGGGATATTTATTCCGTACCGTTACTCGATTAAGTTCACGATAATCAATACATAATCGCATCGAGCCGTCCTTTTTCTTAACGAATAGGACCGGTGCTCCCCAAGGTGAAACATTGGGTCGGATATATCCCTTATCCAACAATTCCTGAACTTGATCCTTTACTTCCTTCATTTCAGTCGGAGCCATTCGGTAAGGAGCTTTTGAAATAGGACTAGCTCCCGGAACAAGTTCTATAGTAAATTCAACTTCTCTTTCCGATGGAACTCCGGGAAGTTCATCACGGAATACATCAAGGAACTCATTAACTACAGGGATATTTTCAAGTTTAGAAGGTACCTCGTCTGGATCTTGCAACGATGCGATATAACCTTCACAACCTTGCAAAGTAAACCAATTGGCTTTTAAAGATGATACAGTTGTAGTTCCTGCCTCCGGTTCTATCCCTTGATATATGAATTCAGGATGATCTTTATCGCCAAAGAAAATCTTCTTTGAATTACAATCGATCGTTGCCTGATGCTTAGACAACCAATCCATTCCAAGGATAATATCGAAATGCTTCATTTTCATCGGGAGTAACGTAACTTCTTGAATATGGTCGCCGATAGTTAGAGGACAATTTTTGAATTCTGTCATAACACACACTGAACCACCTACCGGAGTCGTAATGAGTATAGGAAACTCTGTTGGTGATTCAAATTGTTTAAGATGTTCCTCTAAATTCTCAGACATAACAGAATGTGAAGCACCAGTATCAAATAACACATATATAGATCTATTAATAAGAGAAGGAATTCCGAAAACCATACCAGCAGTTGACTTTTCACCGGATAATGCAAATACACGACCTCCGGCTGTTGATGGCTTCTGTTTTTCTTGAGATTTACTTAACTGATCAAACTTACAATCTTTGGCTAGATGACCTAGCTTACCACATAAATAATCTAGGACTACCCGTTCCTAAACCTACCCAATCCTCACAATCACAACTTAAAGAACTACAAGATCATAAACCTATAGCTCTGATACCATATCTGTAACACCCCCTATTCCGCGTGGTTAAGAACGGGGCGATGTCACAGTTCAGGGGACATCAAAACAAAAATAAATCCACTGAGTAGACTTATAAAATTCAGAGCACGACTAAACCACATAAACACGAAATTACAAACCATCATATGAAGACAACTATAGCTAAGTTTACAGATATATTTAACATGGACATAAAAACAAAAGAACCAAAAAGCAGATTATCCGAAGATCTTTAAAAGAAAGCCCAAAATAGTTGTCTTCTTTTCTTTATATTCTCGTCCCCTGTCTAATCATCTAGTACCTGCCGTGCCAACAAAACACACACAGCTGAGCAACTTTGCCCAGTGAACGGATTAATAATAATAAGAGAAACGATAATCTAACGAGTGGAAGTGGAAAATGAAATAAATAACATTGATATTAGTAAATATCAAACAAATGTTAAATAAGTGTAGACCACCAAGGCCTATCTGATTCATCATTTAAAATATATAAAAGAATGTATTTTTAAAAGAGTAAAAAACCGTAAAACCAATCAAACATCACAAAGATGTAACAAGGGTCACAAAGACCGGTGTGTATCACAAAGATACGTCATTCTCACGGGTTGATCAAACCACGTAAGTCCCATGGGGTAGCAGTGTGGGCACACTCACCATCTAACCCCTGTCGTGAATAATTCACGACCCGACTCGTGCAACTAGGATCGATCCATTCGCCCTCGATAGCCGTTACTTGGCCAGACCCCATACGTATCCATTCTAAGTGAGGACGCCACGATTGTATAGCCACCGTGGAAGCATCCCGACCTTGGTGCCCCCAATGGTCAAGTATTCTATATATCGAAAACGGAATCATAGGTCTACAACACATGCGACCTCATGGAAACAAATTCAAAAATCCAATAAACCTTGAAGGTTTTAATTCAATTGTTTACCAATGATTCATGATTCGAAGCAAAGAAATATCATATAATCATAATCAAATATCTTTAAATAATAATGTCACATGATAACTCAAAACTAATAATTTTCAAAAGTTCAATTCAAGTTACCATTTCACTTATGTGATAGGTAATGCATGGTGTACCATACTCAAGGAATAGACACGTATATATAAATACGTATCCAAGTATCAAACAAAGAAAGAAACCCGTACCTTTATCGAATTGAGATACAACACGTAATTAATAGAGACCGATGACGAACTTTAACCCGTTCGATTTCCTATATAAACCACCAATTATTATTAACCGCACAACCTAAAACTCAAAGCTTATAATACTAGCTTAATCACAAATTTATATTCTCTTAGACATTAAACCGATCACTTGGTGTGTGGTTAAATATCTAGATATAAATATCACCATTTGATTCTAAACTTTACCCGTTTGTAATTTTGACAAAAACAAACATTCCTATATATGTAAATGATTATAACTTTGCTATATCTAACCATAATCTACCAACTAACTTCAACTACCCAAACTTACCAACTTAAATAACTTAAAAAGAAATTTATACCTCTAAGAAGGGTTCGACGAGTAGATTCCGAATATGTAGTTATTTCTTCGATTTGATTCACGACATTGATAGAAAATCTAGAGAGAAGATTGAAAGATTTTTAGAGAGAGAGATGAATTTTAGAGAGAGAGACGGTGATGGATTGAAAAAGAAGAAGCCGATGTAATGTACTCTTATTTTTTTTAACTATATATATATATATATATATATATATATTTATATAATTAAGTAATTAGTTTAGTTAATTGACGAGTTTAACCCCTCAACTATCTTTAGTTGCTATCTTTTTTATTTACGGTTCAATTCGGGTAAGAAATAATTATATGATTTTAAACCGAGTCTTACACGGGTATTACACGTCCGTCCTTTATTGTCCGAATGTATAGATTGGTTGTTCGTATTGTGGTTAATCATTTTATTGTAGTTGTAGGCGAAGTAATTTTGATGTATTTAGAAAATTTAAATAATTTTCTATTTCCAGATTTGGGGTCGGATCGGAGTTGAGTGATAGCAGAATCTGTGTGAACTAATTGCCTGAAAGATGCATTGGTGCGCATTGTAAGTTTATCTGTAATCAATTTTAGGAGTGGATCAGTGAAATTTGAGGATTTTGGAAGATTAGCATCAACCGTTGGCTTTGGGTTCGGAACCGTCGAGTTTTGAAATAATTGTTCGGAGGAAATTGAGGTCACTAATTTCCTGGAGGTAGTAATTTTTACCCAAGGTTGGAAGACCACCGTAACCTTAAGTAAAGGTTACTTTGGAGAATTAAGTATTCGCGTGGTTAGGAGTGAAATGTGCCCAAGAAGGGAAGCTATACGGATGTCGGTATTAGGATCACGTAAATGATTCTGGTTCTTGAGTTAAGGGCAATCCTCTCTGCGAACAATGTTCCGTTGAGAAGAGTAGATTTCGAGGACGAAATCGTTCTAAGGTTGGGAGATTTGTAACACCCCGAATTTCGTTTGGCCGTTTTGCGAAGATGTATAGAGGAAAAAGGAGGTTTCTGCGTCTGTCTACCCGTGCTCCCTCCTTCAGAGAAAACGCACGGGTCGTGCGTATGATCCAGCGGCGAGGCAGTGGGCTTGCGCACGGGCCGTGCGCATTTCCTTCTTTGAGGGCGCACAACCTGTCAGGCTGCTTTTTGGGATTTGCCTTAAATATCTCATTTGTGAGATATTTCTTAAAATATCTCAAAATCTCAGTCTCTCTCTTCCTTTTCTCTCTTTTCTTCTTTCGATCTTCGAGTCTCGTTTGGTTGCTAGTTTGCGGTGTTTCTAGCAAGGGGTCGGTGTTTTAAGCTTCACCTCTACGTCGTGATCGTTATCTGGTTTTCCGGGTTTTATTCTAAAAACACTAGTACAAAAATGACTTTTTGTGACGGTTTTGAAAAATAGGTTTGTAACGGTTTGATAAAAAACCGTTACAAAAGGTCACATAAAAAATGATAGAATTGTTTTAGTAACAGTTTTAATAAAGAAACGTTACTATTACAAAAAAACATAGAAACATAAAGCAACGTTTTAGATAAAAACGTAATAAAAGGTTCCCTAACGTAACGGTTTCGTAAAACCGTTGCTTTATGTTGTGACGGTTTTTAAAAACTGTTGGCATATAAGACCTTTTAGTAACGGTTTTTATCTAATTCGTTGTTTTATGTCGTAACGGTTTTAAAAAAGCGTTACGGAAAACAAAAATATGTATAGCAACGCTTATTTAAAAACCGTTTCCAAAAGTCACCAAGTTCTATGGCAACGGTTTTGCAAAATTTGTGTCACCAAAAGTTAGTGTATGGCAAGGTTTTTGAAAAAAAACTACGTCATCATATGTCATGCTTTGGTAACGGCAATAAAACATTTACATCACAATATCTCAAGTTACATTGACGGTTTCTAATAATTAAGTCACAATATGTCATGTTATGGTGACGGTTTTGAGTATGTTACCATATGTCATTCTACGGTAACGATTTGAAAAATAAATGTCACCATATGTTATGCTATGGTGACGGTTTTAAAATATTATATGTCTCAGTGGTGATGGTTTCGTATAATAAATGTCATTATATATCATGATATGGTGACGGTTATAATAATGAACGTCCACGTAAGTCATGCTACGATGACGATTTTGTATAATAAATGTGACCATATGTAATGTTATGGTGATAATTTTAAATAATAAACATCAGTGTACGTCATCTTATAGTGACGATTTTGAACAATAGATGTCATCGTACATCATGTTACAATGATGATTATGAAAGATAAACGACAATGTACCTCATGCTACAGTGACAGTTTTGAAAAATAAACGTCATTGCATGTCATGCTACAATGACGGTTTCGAAAAAATTACGTCACCTGTTATGCTACGGTGACGGTTTAGAAAAATAAATGTCAATGTACGTCATGTTATGGTGACGGTTTTGAAACATAAACATTATCATATGTTATGCAAGGGTGACAATTTTGACAAAAAAAGAAATGAGTCACCCTATGTCATGCTATTGTGACGTTTTCAAATAATAAACATCGATGTATGTCATGTTAAAATGATGATTTTAAATAATGAACGTCATCGTATGTTATCCTATGGCGATGGGTTTGAAAAATAAACGTCGTCCTATGTCATTCTACAGTGACGGTCTTGAAATCTAAATGTTACCATATGTCATGTTATGATAACGGCGTTGAATGGAAAATGTCACAGTATGTTGATGTTACGGTGACAGTTTTGAATGATGAACGTCACCGTATATCATGTTACAGTGACAATATTGATAAAGTTATGTCACCGTACATCATAATGCAATGACAATTTTGATAAATTTATGTCACCGTATGTTAGGTTACGGTGATGCTTCTGAATAATAAATGTCACTATAAGTTATGCTAAGGTAACAATTTTGAATAATAAACATCACTATATGTCATATTACTGTGAAGGTTTTGAAAAATAAACTTCACCCTTTGTTATACTAGAGTGACAGTGTGGAAGGATAAAGTGAGTTTTGATTGATTAACATCACCGTATGTCATGTTATGGTGACGGTTTTGATAAATTTATGTCAACGTATGTCATGTAGCGATGAATTTGAGAAATTTACTCACGGTATCTAATGTTACGATGACGGTTTTGAATGATAAATGTCACCATATGTCATTTTATGGTGACAGTTTTGATAAAGTTACGTCACCGAATGTCATGAGTCAGTGACGGTTTTGAGAAATTTACCTCATCGTTTGTCATGATACAGTGATAGTTGAGGATTTAAAGACCCAATCCAAAAGTACATATAACCACAGGGGCGAAATTTGTAATTTACTCTATTCAATAATATAACAATATTTAAAAAAAACTTATAAAATCACAATATATCTCGTTAACATTTAAAAAAATAAATGGGTAATAAAATAGGATTTTCTATACCTTTTTATTTACAATGATGGGTATAATGACAAACGGTCAACTAACAATTAAACATGTATAAATTTCTTTAAAGAGTATCCATATATAGGGGAAATCATATCCATATAAACTTAAAGCTCAAACTATCAATTTTCACCTTACAGACTTAATTATTTATATAAATTAAGAGTAAACTCCAATTTTGGTCTTTAATGTTTGGTGATTTTTTTGAAAGATCGACCTGTGGTTTTATAATTCAAGTTTTGGTTCTCAAAGTTTGACTTTTGCTCTGATAGAAGGACCTGACCACTAATTTCCGTCGGCTGCCAAAGTAGTCAAACCTCGTTGACTTTCGTCGGAAATCCACCAGAATATTTTTTTTCTTTTTTAAAAAAAAATTATGTTTTTTCGGCGGATTTCCAACAGAATATATAACTTTTTTTTAATTATTTATTTTAGAGGAAATTAATTAAACATTTTCGGGGGATTTCCGACGGAAATTAATTAATTAATTTAATTAATTAAAATCCAGCGAAAATCAGTCGGAAATTTTTAATTAACTTATTTTTTACTTTTTCTCTGAAAAAAATAAACAATTTAAAAAAATTATATAAATCTGCCGGGAATCCGCCGGGAATCCGCCGGGAATCCGCCGGAAAATTTCAAAGTATATTTCCGACGAATTTATATTTTAAAAAAATAAAAAATATATAAATCAATCGGAAATATTTAATTAATTTTTTTACTTTTTCTTATAAAAAAATTTAATATATATATATATATATATATATATATATATATATATATATATATATATACATACCTGTCGGGCTTTAATTGATTCATTTGGGGTTTAATAGACCGGATGGGTTTTAATGGATCCAATTGGGCTTAATAGATCGGTTGGACTTTAATGAATCCATATGGGTGTTTATGGATCGTTGGGCTTTAATGGATCCATTTGGTTTTTAATGGATCCACTTGGGCTGTAATAGATTCAGTTGGGCTTTAATAGATCCACTTCCGCTATAATGGATCGATTAGGCTTTAATGGATCCATTTGAGCTTTAAGGGAATCATTTGGGCTTTAAGGGATCCATTTGGGCTTTAAGGGATCCATTTGGGCTTTAATGGATCAGTTAGTCTTTAATGAATCCACATGGGTGTTTATGAATCAGTTGGGCCTTAATAGGTCCACTTAGGCATTAATAGACCCATTTGGGTTGTAATGAATCCAATTGGAAGCTTTAATGGATCCACTTGCACTGTAATGGATCGGTTGGGCTTTAATGGATCCATTTGGGCTTTAATGGATCAATTAGGCTTTAATGGATCCACTTGGGCTTTAATGGATCGGTTAGGCTTTAATGAATCCGCATGGACGTTTATGGATCGGTTAGGCTTTAATGGATCCATTTGGGTTTTAATGGATCCACTTGGACTTTATAATTGATCCAGTTGGGCTTTAATGGATCGATTAGGCTTTAATGAATCCACATGGGCGTTTATGGATCGGTTGAGCTTTAATGGATCCATTTGGGTTTAAATGGATCCACTTGGGCTTTAATGGACCCATTTGGGTTGTAATGGATCCAGTTGGGCTTTAATGGATCCACTTGGGCTTTAAAGAATGCAATTGGGCTTTAATGGACCCATTTGGGCTTTAATGGATCTAGTTGAGCTTTATTGAATCAGTTGGGCTATAATGGATCAACTTGGGCTTTAATGGTTCCACTTGCACTGTAATGGATTCACTTGGGGTAAAAATGGAAGAAAATTTAAACACACCTACTATATTTGACTTTTTATTTATTTTTTTAATTAAAAACTTTTTACCCAATTAAAATTTAAAATAAATTATCTTAAAAATTATTAATATTTTAATCAAACAAATTACATCAAAAAAACGAGAATTTCATGCTCTTCGATATGACATCCATCTCGATATATTTTTTTTTTGTCGTTTTAACCGTTTTTTTAAAGTGAAATGCTATATATGTGTTATATTCATTATGAATATTTATGTACGTTCAAGTTTGTACAACGCCTCGACACCGTAAGTATATAACTCGACATCACCTTCTTCAACACTTTCTTCAACGTCGTAAGGCATAACGTTTCTTCAGCACCGTAACCCAACACCCATCAAGACGAATCAAGAACCTATCGAGTAATTCTGTTGTGAATCGGGGAACAAAAGAGAGCGCGTCACGTCTCCACATCTTCACAGGTCATTCATGTGTTATTCATCATGAATAATGTATCATTCAGGATGAATAATACAACATTCAGGGTGAATAATTCACAATTCGTGTATTATTCGTTATGAATGTTGTGTAATTCATCCTGAATACTATATTATTCATCATGAATAATGAATGAACATTCACATTTGTTATTCATACTGAATGTGGGACATCTGGGGATGCGCATACATATTCATAATGAATTAAACCAAATTTCGATTGTGAATTGGGGAACAAAAGAGAGTGCGCCATGTGTCTAAACCTTCACGGGTCATTCATATATTATTCATCATGAATAATGTATCATTCATGATGAATAATAGAACATTCAGGGTGAATAATACACGATTCATGATAAATAATACATGAATCATGGATTCGTGTATTATTCATCCTGAATATTGTATTATTCATCATGAATAGTGAATTAACATTCACCTTTGTTATTCATACTGAATGTGGACACCCGAGGACGTGCATGCATATTCATAATGAATACTGTATTATTTTGTCCTTAATCACTTCCTAATTAACCTTATTATGTATTAACCATTGATTAGTTTTCTAAGTTTTGATCAATGGTTAAGATTTGTCCTTATGTGCACAATGAAAGATGGGTTTTCATTTGAACCCACCTCTCTCTATATATATATATTTAGGTTCAAAGAAAAACCGTAAAAAAATAAAAACTGAGGAACACAAGTAATTTGTTACATGCACAATTGCATATGCACATATGTAACATACACAAGTGCATATGCACATGTGCATAAAAACCCAAAAACAGTTTTAATTACTTGTATACACATATACATACCGTTCAGATCAACGGTTATCAAAGAGTTCCTCAATTTTTTATATTTTTAGGTTTTCCCTTAACCTCCCTCTATAATATATATTAATATATATATATATATATATATATTATTTATTAATTATGAATACCAAATTAAAATTTTCTCGTTTTTTATATAATTAGTTTAATTAAAAATTTAATTGTAATTTAACTATTTTATATTTAAAAATAAAATAAATTTTATTCTAATATCGAACATTTTTGTTAATAAATACAATGATGGAGCATTATTTGGTTTTGAGTAAAAATCGTGTAATACCTTTTTACACGGTTTTTACTTAGAATAATGTAAAATGAATTTTTTTTACATGGTTTTAGGTAAAAAAATCGTGTAAAAAGGTCTTCGTATCTTTTTACATGGGTTTTCCTAGAATTAGAGGTGTGCAGAAAGTCAACCGATCGAATTTGAACTGACCAACAATGATCGGATATCCAATTTTAATTGGATCGGATCGGATCGAAAATTTCAACATACAATTCGGATCGATCGGTTCTTGGATGACAGTTCAGAACCGACCACAACAGACCGAACCGAACCGAAGTATCAACCGATGAAAAACCGACCAAACCGAACCGAAGTATCAACTGATAAAAACCGACCAATTACTAATTAATATAAAATCATATTGTTTATTTATATATTTATGGAATTATTTAATAATTTTAAAATTTTATGTTAGCCGATCACAGCCTCACACCACCAAAACAAAATATTTTCAAAATCAAAATTGACAAACAATTTGTAATTTAGCGGCGGCTAAAACTGAGAAAGAGAAACCCTAAAACTCTCAACTCTCGCCTCTCGACTATCGGTCTCCATAGGCCATCGCAGCAATCCAAGAGCACCCACCGCAACACCATTGCAACACCACCGTCGCAGCAGTAACACAGTCGCACCAGGCCAGGACCACCGCAAACTAGCCTTCACCCTTCACCATTGTCGCACAACAAAACTCTAACTAGCCTTTGCCCTTCATCCATTGTCGCACCTCCATTCAGGCATTCACGAGTTCATAGAGACAGTGAGAGAGGTACGTATTACATCCTTCATGAAATCACGCCATCGAGTGTGCAAAGCCCTAAATCCTTGAATCTTTTTGTTATGTCTTATAAGCTTCTCTCGTAATTTTGTTTAGCATAAAAATCTCAATCTGGTTTAGGTTTACTATAGTTGCAAATGGTTTGGGATGTGTTATTGGTTGCTTATAGTTTCACATTGATTTTATTTGGTATTGAATAGCAGGAATTAATACATTGAAAATTATAAACAATGGTTGTATAAGAAGGGAATTATTAGCGCCAAAGGATGCACTAAATACTCAATTTCTGTTGAAAACTAAGATGCTATTGTATACACAAACAATGTAGTGACTTTGCTTGTTACCCCTTGATAGTCTATTGCTAGAAATTGAGTATACGAGTTTTGTGTATACGAGTTTCTTATTACCTCTTGATAGTCTATTGCTAGATAAGACAACAATAGGGTATTCTCTCCTTTAGTTTGTTTATCATTAGATGACCATAGCTTGCCCTGTAGGTATACCACTACTTTGAGGTAATGGCTTGCTCTCAATTTATTTATTTTAGTTGTTTCAAAAATTCATACTAGATTTTGAAACAGCTTAAAGATTTATATGGTGCTTATGGTTTTGGGTTTTTGACTTGTTTTGTTGACGCATTTGGAGAAGTGTAAATCGGATAGAGAGATGATGTTTGGCAACCATTTACGTTACCAAAATCTATTTAAGGAGTTTTGTAATCAAAATTCTAAATTGATTGCAATTTTTTATGGTATCACAACCGGTTTATAAATAGATATTCTATAAAAATACCTGGTTTCATTTTATTTTTTAATTTCATATATATTTTCTTACAAATGCAAATGTAAGCAAACTGAGTAATATATTATTACTTCTCTTACAGGCTGCTTAAATGTAGGTGGCCAACTGAAGCCAAAACCAGGACAACCTGTCCAGGGGTTGGGTTGGGTATGCTAAAGTGGCGCTTTTCGTTGTGATTTTGAGCCATAGAAACTTCTTTATGAAATATTGAGCAACCATGGTTCACCACAACTGCTATTCTTGTAACTTTTATGTATGTATGACTATTGAGCCTCTTCTTGTTATGCTGCTATGATATTAATTGATGTAATATGTTGGAGTCACACATTGGCTATACACAAACGAACAAAAACATGTATGTTTGTAAAAACTCTCTCTTTATAAGGGCTCTTTTAGAAAGAGATTCAAAAGGATTTCATATATTATCACGTAATTGGTGATGAAATTGTTGTTTACATTTCGGGAAGAATTTTAACTGTACTCCAACAATGTTGTGTCATTTGCAGCATCTATGGTCAATGTGTTGATTTCGTCTCTGAATTTGTTGATTTTGTCCCTGAATTTGTTGATTTCGTCCCTGAATGTGTTGATTTCGTCTTTGAATTTGTTGATTTCGTCTATGAATTTGTTGATTTCTTGAAACTGATATGCCTTCAAATTTCTGGATTTTCTGTATTGGTTTTTGATATCTGATCAAACCAATATGCTTTTTTTCTTTGGTTTCTTGTTGATCATGTGTCCATAATTGGTACTCTTTTTGGGTGATGTTTGGGTTTGATTATGCAATGGCCTCAGGCCAAATTGCATTTGGTTTATGATTATGTTAAAGTAAATAGGATGATAAGATTTCCTTATAGCCTCTATAGGCATCCTGGATCCTGGTAGCAAAAGATAGTTTTGTTGTTGTATAGGTGGTTCTATAATCTCTGTTTGTGGATCATGAACAACTCTAGGAAGAGTAGGAGGACTGGAGGAGGACGAGTGATTCTTGGAGGTGATAGATGAGATGAAGGTTGTGGTTGTGATTGGGGATGATGTTGATTAATATATAAATTATGTATATATAATATATTAGTATTTGAGAAGAAGAAATATCTAAGGAAAAACATTAGCAGGTAGTGGTTACATTTACATTGAGTTTAGAGTTTGATATAAAAAGGCTCTTGATTGCAGAAAACCAAGTCCCTTTGTTTCCCATGTTCCTCTTAGCAGCATTACCTTTTTACCATGTAGCCCACCAGAAGACAATGATATAATTAATAACTAGTAAGGGAATCAATCATTCATTTTTGGTTATGGCAAAGAAAACATGTAAATAATATATATGTCCTCTAGCTTGGCTGTAAACAACATACACCAACAACAAAAGTATATATCTTGTGTAGGAGAAGTGAGACACATAAAGAAATACGAAGGGAAGAGGGGGAATTGGCAGGATAAAACAAGAATTTGTGTGTGTGTTTGTAAATGATTATAAAGAAAGATGTTAATAATTTGATATAAACAAGTGGTAAATTTGAGATCCAATCAAGCGAAGATAGGGTTAAGTTAGAAGGGTGAGGTTGAAATAAACAAATATACATATTCAAACATTTGACAGTTTACAAAACCTAGTAGATTCAGATTTCAGACTTCAACACCTCTTAAAAAACAAACGCCACCTTATTATGTCAGTTTCAGTTTGCTATGTTTCTGCCAACACCTCTGTTTCTTATAATTGTTGCTTATGGACTAGTTATTAGATTTTTAGCATGGTTCAATTATCGATTGCTACTTGTTACTGCTTTAACCAATGACTTTTACTTGATGTTTTACTTGTCGCTGGTTATTATTGTTGTTTGTGGGTTGGGTTGGGTGATGTTTAAAAAAATAAATTAAAGCGTTAGATATTTTTCAAACCGCACTAATTGGGTTGGGATAATGTCTTCAAACCCACCAACCCTTAATTCCGGCGATTGAATTCTAAACACAAAGAGGTTCTAGCAACTCAAGTTTATGTTTTATCTTTTTTAATCTATTTTTCTTTATGTTCATATGCATATTTCTTTTACCCTTTAAATCCTCCTGTCTTTTAATTTTGTAAAATATGGATTACTATTTTTGTTGAATGTCTTTTGTATATCTATGTTCTGTAAAATATGGACAACTATTTCATTTGAATGTCTTTTGTACATCTACATACTCTTTTCAAAGGCTTATTTATTTTATGAAGCTCTCTTGTGTTATGACATGATATCTTGTTAACGCTTTATTTCCTTTTTCTTGAACGTAGGACAATGTAGCTGAAGAGTTATATTCATGTAATTGTCCTCCATTTTATGGAATGGAACCCGACTCAACTCGATAAACCACACACAATTGTCTTTCTGATTTCAGGTTAGTTTACATCTTACATTTATAGTTTATAATATATTAAATATGTTGTATATTATAGATATATTTTTGTTATTCTGTCGTGCTGCTAGCAATTTTGATATATTTATGTGTGTGTATATATATATATGTATGTAGATTCAGGTTCACACGTGAACAGTAACTAAATAAGAGAATAAGAAAACGGTTGAATCACATGTGATTTTACACCAAAATCACGTATAAAATCACATGTGATTCATGCGACTTTATATATATATATCTTTGTTTTTGCTACAATTATGATTAATTTATGCAATCACGAACTAGGAGCACTAAACTAGGTACACAGTCCTGTATAGTATGGCTCACAATCTATATAACTTGTTAGTCAAAACTTTTGGGTGATTGACTTTATGCACATGTCATCTTTTTCCCTAGATTTTTGGTTTAATTTTATAACTATTAACTTCTTTATGTTAAAACTCTGTTAATTTTTTGGGATTATCTTCTTGCAGGTTCTACGAAGAACTTCAAATCATAATAGCGAGAAGCAAAAACGTACAAAGTGAAACAACATTTATTCAATTACTAACACGTTGGTGAAAAAGGATCAAAGCAAACGAGATAATAGCTTAGATAAGGAAAAAGTTGTTTCAGATATTTAGTACTTGTGTTATTGGTTTTCTCATTCTTTATTTATGTAATGTATGTTATTACTATAATGTTCTTATATGCAATGTTAATCTTATGATTTTTATTGAGTTTTTAAAATTTATTATTATATTTAATTTTAAATAATAAAAAACCGTAACCAAAAGTAGCTTATAGCGACATTTTTAAAATCTAACGTCACTGTATGACATTCTATGGTGACAATTTTGAAAAATAAACGTCACCTTGGTATATTCTACTGTGATTAGTTTGATAAATAACGTTATCGAATGTCATGCTATAATCATGACTTTGAAAAATAAACGTCATCGTATGTCATGCTTACGATGACGATTTTGAAAAATAAACGTAACCATATAGCATGCTACAGTGACAGTTTTAAAAAAAAATGTTACTATATGTTATGTTACGGTGATGATTTTGACAAATAAACATCATTGTATGCCATGCTATAGTGACGATTTTAAAATATAAATATCATCGTATGTCAGGCTACAGAGACGTTTTAGACAAATAAATGTCCCCGTATTTCAAACTAAAGTGACAATTTTGACAATTGAACGTTGCCATATGTCATTATATGATGATGATTTTTAAAATTAAATGTCACCGTATGTAATACTACGATAACAATTTTGAAAAATAAATGTCACCATATTTTAAGCTATGGTAACGATTTTGAAAAATAAACATCACCGTATGTCATACTACGATGATGGTTTTAAAAATAAATGTCAGCATATGTCATGTTATGTTGATGGTTTTGAAAAATAAGCATCACCACATGTCATGCTACATTGATGGTTTTGAAAAACAAATGTCACCGCATGTCATGTTATAGTGACGGTTTTCAAAAATAAACGTCATTGTATGTCATGCTACAGTGACGGTTTTCAAATGTAAACGTCATCATATGCCATACTACTGTGATGACTTTGAAATACAAATGTCACCATATGTCATGCCACAGTGACAATTTTCAAAAATAAGTGTCACCATATGTCTTGCTACGGTGACGATTTTCACATATAAACATCATCTATGTCATGTCGCGGTGACGGTGACGGTTTTAAAATACAAACGTGACTGTATGTCATTCTACAGTGACAATTTTGAAAAATAAACGTCATCGTATGTCATGTTGCGGTGACAGTTTTGAAATATAAATGTCACTGCATGTCATGTTACAATGACAATTTTGAAAAACAAACGTCATCGTATGTCATACTATGGTGAGAGTTTTAAAATATAAACGTCATCATATGTAATGCTACGGTGACGGTTTAAAAATAAACGTCACAAGATGTCAATCTATAATGACAGTTTAAGAAAAATAAATGTTACCTTATCTCATGCTATAGTGACGTTTTGAAAAATAAATGTCACTGTATGTCATTCTATGGTGACAATTTTTAAAAAGAAAATTCATCGTATGTCATTTTATGTTTACGGATTTGAAAAATAAATGTCACCATATGTCATGCTATAGTGACGGTTTTAGGAAAAAAAATTCTTTTTTTACACATCTAAGGTGACGGTTTTAGTCGGTGGTAACGGGTTTTAATGTGATTTGGTAACGTTTTCTAAACGTAACCAAAAGTATATCAAAAGTGACGGCAGAATAGGTAACGTTTTTAATGTTTATGAAAACCGTTACTGTATACCTACAGTAACGGTTTTTAACCGTCACAAATAACCATTTTTGTACTAGTGAAACCTACTGGTGAGTTCCTACTACCATTTTACAAACTTTATACATGTCAAAACTATTATTTGCGAAATTCGAAGTATTTCTACGGTATGATTTCATGTTCTCTACATTTTGATATAAATGAAGTTTTTGGTGATTTTCGGGGTTCCCGATCAGTTTTGACTAAAATGACTGTTTCCGCCTTATTGAAGTAAAATGATGTTTTACTTGCACATTATGTGGATATGTGAAAAGAATGTTTAAGAACTCATTTTTAATGATTTTCATTCTTACCAGAAGTTGAACTGGAAATGACATTTTGTTTATAAAATGTGTTTATACCATATGTTTATTTATGGTTGGTCACATATGTTGTTGTGACGAGTCTGTATCATTACTAGCGGATCCCTAGGTTTTAAGTCGACTGTATTGTTGGGATGTCATATTCCCCATTTTGTAGCTATGGATGCATATGATCCTCGGGGGAAACTTGGTACGGTTATGTGAGGTCGGATACTAGCCATGGTTCATAGTGATCCTAGTGAAGGGAGTATACATTGGTTTTGCTTGGGGGCTAGATCTCACGTTGTAGCACGGACCTTTGTGTTCGTATCTGTTAGCTCCAAAACATCTGTTAAAGTGTTGAAAATAACCGTCCTATTTCAGAGGACTTCAGAGAAAGAAGACTTCAGAGGACAAACCTGCCTCTGAAGTACTTATCAGATTGCAACTGAGGACTTCAGAGGACGAAGACTTCAGAGGACAAACCTGCCTCTGAAGTACTTATCAGTGCAACTCAGAAGACATCAGAGGATGAAGACCAGAGGACAAACCTGCCTCTGAAGTACTTATCAGAGATTGCAACTTACATCAGAGATAGCTTCATCAGAGGCTCTGAAGACAACGTCAGAGCTCTGAAGACATTCTCTCTGAATGCACAAGTTTTCTAATGAACAGAAGAACAGATGACACGTCACTTAGTGATAAGATTTACTTTCTAGAGTAGGTCACTGTTCAGCATGCTCTTTTTGTCATGCAAGTACACTGCTTACTTTATGGTCCTATAAATAGGACCATCACCTTATTGTTCAAACGTGCTCAAGAAGATATATATCTGATAATATAAGTTGAATATTTTATTCTAAGAATATCTTGTTTATCTTTATCTGCTTTATGAACTGTGATATTTGAATCTCCTTTGATATTAAACTGTATTGCTTCCGCTGTCATTACTCTTATTGTTTATATCATTGTTACGAGATTAGATCTGGGATCCAACAATTGGTATCAGAGCTTCCTTTGTTTCTAAACAAAGAAAGATCATATCTGCATACTCGGATAGATTTAAATCTCATTGATTCTAAACTTTCATTATCTGTGCATGTTCATATAAACCCAGTTTATTAAAGAATATCATATGCTCTAGATTTGATAGTAAATCTCAGTTCATTACAAAAAGCATCAGTTCTTCAAATCTTCATTTTTACAAATGGCAAACTCAAGCATAAGTGCCATTTATACAGCTGGGTCATTAACAAAACCTCCTACACTTTTAAGAGATGAATATCCCCAATGGAAAATAAGGATGGTAAATTTCCTAGAAGGTATGGACAGGGATCTTTTTAGATCTGTGAACATTGGACCTCACATTCCAATGGTGTTGGTGCCAAGAGTTCCTGCAACAGCAGATACTGCCGAAATACCTGCATATTATGAAAAGAAAACCACAAACTTCACTGATGAAGAAAATAATATGATGGATAATGACTCAAAAGCTGTTAGATTACTCATAATGGCCATTCCCAATGATATCTTTCAAGAACTTGATTCTTGTAAAACTGCAAAAGAGATATGGGATCAGTTGTTAAATCAACTTGAAGGTGGCCTACAAACCCAGAAAAATAGAAGAAATCTATGCATCAATGAATATCATGATTTTCATGCTCTACCAGAAGAAACATTACACCAAACTTACTCAAGATTCAACATTCTAATAAACAAATGCAGAAAGTTTGGAGTAATGAGAACAAAAGAGGAAAACAATGTTCTTTTTTTGAAAAGCTTGAATGAAGAATGGTCACAACTGTCCATGTCTATACAGGCTAATCAAGATCTTGAGTCATGGTCATTAACTGACATTTATGGTACTCTTGTTGCACATGAAAAAGAAGTTATGAAGCAAAAATCAAAAACCTCTTTGGGTGGACCCCTTGCGCTTGTTTCAAAACAAATATCAAAAGAAAACAACTGTGAAGAGTCACAAAAATGTTTGGAAACAAAAAGAAGATCCAAAAAGGTCTTGATGGCAGAAGAAACTCATTCAGATTCAGACTCAGATGAAGATATCAATGCCTTTGCCAAATCTCTTGCATTAATCACTCATCAATTTAACAAGAAATTTGGTAAGAAGGTATTTGAAGGAAAGAGAGAGAATGAAGAAAGAAGAAATCCGGAAAGAAGATTTCAACAAGAACCCAGATTCACTCCATATAGTGATCAAAAGGGTGCAAACTTCAATCATGATGATGCAACACAACAAACAAGACCACAACAACCATTCCAACCAAGGTATCCACAACCACAGAGATACTTCAAACCTCAAGAACAGAAGCCAGGGACAAGTACTGCCACTCTTCCAACAAATCAAAATGATGGAAGATGCTTCAGATGTGGAAAACCAGGCCACTTCTCTGCAAACTGCAGAGGAAAACTTGTCAAAGATCAAGATTACTACAAGAACAAATACAAATACAATGTAAAAGAAAGAGTTCTTGTAGCAGAAATGGAAGACTGGCTATCTGACTCGACAAGTGATGGTGAGGAAGAGCCTACCAATCTCTGTGGTATGGCTTTTTCAGATGGAAATCAAACTGATGAAGCATCCGAAGACAACTCTGAAAAGGTAAACTCTCTTTACACCTCTGACAGTGATCCTGAAATAGATGCTTTTAAACTAATTAATGAACTTCAGGATTTAGAGCAAAAATTTGTTGAAGAAAAACAGAAAAGAGAGCAAGCAACAAAAGAGCTCATCTTTTACAAAAGAGAAAAGAATCTTCTGGAATCAGAAAAGAAAGATATTTTTCTTGAAAAAACTAAACTTGAAGAAACCTTCAAGCAAAAAGAAAAATCATTTTCAGAAGAAATAAGATAAATAGAGAAAGTTTTAAAAGGAAAAGAAGAAGAAGTAAAGAAATCTGAGTATGAAAGGCTCAATTCTATTGCCTTAACCAAATTTTTTCAAAAGGAAAGAGAAATCTTACATCAATCTCTAGATAGAAAAAATCTTCAAATCAAAAGCTATGTTAATGCACAAAGTGTCTTTGACAAAATAAAATCACAAATGGACTCTCAAGGACTAGGATTCAATGAGTTGAATTCATTCAATGGATTGGAGAAAACTTCACTTTCTTCCACTTTCTGTATGGGAAAGGTCCAAAGATTTGAAAGTCCATCTCTGAATAATTTCAAAAGAATGAAAACATCAGAGGGATCAAAAGCAAGAGCTTTGAATTTCAAAAATACTACGTACTCTGAAGTAAAAGACATTCAAAAGTCTGTGTTACAGGTAAAAGAAGAAACTTCAGAAGTACTCTTTACAAAACCTCAAAGCTATGATCCCAAAGAAATTTTCAGATTTGATGCCTTCATCTCAAGTCAATCAGAGACATTTGAACCAAGTACCTCTGATACAAGTACTTCTGAAAATGAATCTCAGAGTTCACTTAATCCAAATGCTCCTCTGTATTCACCAAAGTCAGATGAAAACATCAGAACCACGTTTGAAGATGATGTTCAAAGGATATGGAAAGAAAATGTCATGGAGGACTTAAAAAGAAAAGAAAGCATGAAACGGATCATCAAAGTCTCTAGATCAAAAGAAATTAAAAAACCAGTAGAGGTAGATATCTCTATCAAATCTAAGAGAGACTTTCTTGACTCTGATTCAGAATCTGATTTAGAGATTGATGAACAGATTTTTTGTAAACCAGGGAATGTAATTCACAAAAAGATAGAAACTGTTGGCTCTGGTATTTTGAATGTTCCAATTTCAGTATTGAAAACCAAAACCAGAATACCAATAAGTCCTGATTTTGCAAATATGTGTTTACAAGCAAAAACATCTCTGGAACTTGAAAAAGAGTTGCAAGAAAAGGCAAAGAATAAAACAAACACTTCTGGCTCTTACACCTATAAAACAATAAAATTCTTTCCTGAACAAAAGGGCAAATGGACAAAAACTAATCATATTGATCCTGTCTGTGCAGTAAGCAGCAAAGAAAAGAAGATGTTTTTGAACAAGAAAAAGCAACTTGAAAAGAAGACTGTCTTTCAAGCAAAAAGAAAAGAAGTAGTTAGGGATAAATGTAATATTCCTAGTGCTAGTTTCAAAAGAAGTCAAAATGTAACAAATGCTTTTAATAAAGAGAAAAACTTTGATCCTACTTCTTCTTGTTCTATTAATTGTAACTGCATTTATCTCCTGATGAAACTGAAGAATCATTTTAAAGGATCACACTGCCTTTTGAATCAATCTCTGAAAAATATCTCAGAGACAAAATCTCAAAAGAAGACACGTAAAGGCAAGACATCAAAAGATGAGATGACAAAAAGTCATTCAAATCCACCAAAGTCTAACACAAAAGGACCCATAATGAGGTGGGTACCTAAGAAACTATAATCTGTCTTGCAGAAACAGTCAATGCTGATATGGTACCTAGATTCTGGATGTTCAAGGCATATGACTGGAGATAAAGAACTGCTATCCTCATTTAAAGCAAAATCTGGAGGAGCAGTTACTTTTGGAGACAACAAGCAAGGACAGATTAAAGGATATGGTGAGTTATCAAGAGGAAATGTTTCAGTATCAAAGGTTGCTTATGTGGATGGATTAAAACACAATCTGATAAGCATAAGTCAACTTTGTGATCATGGTTTTGATGTGAAATTTCAAAGAAAATATTGTTCACTTCTTCACTCAAAATCAGGTCAAGAAATGCTAAGAGCAGACAGAAAAGGTAACCTCTACAGAATGAACTTTACCAAAATCACAAACACTGATTCAGAGAAACTTTGTCTTGTATCTCTGAACAGTGAGGAAATCTGGCTCTGGCATAAAAAGTTTTCACATCTAAACTTTTCCTCACTTGATAAGTTAGTTAAACTTAATTTGGTTAAGGGATTACCATCTCTAAAGTTTAACAAAGATCATCTTTGTTCTGCTTGTGAGATGGGAAAAATGAAAAGATCTTCCCATAAAACCAAAAGTGAAAACAACTGTCCAAGACCTCTGCACATGCTACATGTGGACCTCTGTGGTCCTATCTCTGTACAGAGTCTAGCAGGTAAGAAATACATTCTGGTTCTGATTGATGAATTTTCCAGATACACATGGATAGAATTCATTAGAGCTAAATCTGATGTCCCTGACACATTAATAAGGTTGTTAAAAAGATTACAGGTTCTATTCAGCAGCAAAGTTCAGAAACTAAGAAGTGATAATGGAACAGAGTTCAAAAATGCCAAAATCAATTCTTATCTATCAGAAGAAGGCATTACCCCTAACTTCTCTGCAGCAAGAACTCCTCAACAAAATGGAGTAGTTGAAAGGAAAAACAGAACACTTGTTGAAGCTGCCAGAACAATGCTTGCTGAATCTGATCTTTCAACAAATTTTTGGGCAGAAGCAGTAGCAACAGCCTGCTTCACTCAGAATAGAGCTACAATTGTCAAGAGATTTCAGAAAACATCCTATGAACTCATTAACAATAGGAAACCTAATATTAAATATTTTCATGTTTTTGGATGCAGGTGTTATATTCTGAAAGATAGAGAATATCTTGGAAAGTTTGACAAGAAAGCTGATGAGGGCAAATTCATTGGATATTCATTAGCCTCAAAAGCTTTTAGAGTGTTCAATCTTAGAACAAGAACTATCCAAGAGAGCATCAATATCACTTTTGACGACAATAAAAGCTCTGAACAACAAGAAAGTTCATCACCAATCTTTGAATCATCAAGGGAATCTGAATTAAACAAAATATTTGAAGATTTCTTTGATGATGAAGATATCTCTGAAGTTATCTTCAGAGATAGACAGAGAGAGAATTCAGAAGAACCTCAAGAAACAGGTACAACCCTTTCAGGGTCCTCTGAACCAACACCTTCTGTTTCACCAAATGCAGATCAACAAAGTGAATCAGAAGATGATCAAGAAGTATCTGAAGCAACTCCAGAACCAAATGATGAACAAAAATCTGCATCTCCGGAACAAAACTCAGAGCCTCTGAACAGTACAACAGAGGCATCACCAACAGAGCCTCTGAACAATACAACAGAGGTGTCACCAACTGTCAGAGACTCTGAAGCTCAAACTCCACCCCAAATTTATGCTCCAATTACAAGATGGACAAAAGATCATCCAATTGATCAAATAATTGGATCCTCATCCGAAGGAGTTAAAACAAGATCTGCCACCATCAATGAATGCTTCTATGTAAACTTTTTGAGCATTATTGAACCAAAGAAGGTAAAAGAAGCTCTTGAAGATCCTCATTGGATTTTTGCAATGCAGGATGAACTTCAAGAGTTTGAAAAAAACAAAGTCTGGACCCTAGTTCCCCTTCCCAAAGGAAAATTTGCAATTGGAACGAAATGGGTTTTCAGAAACAAAAAGGATGAGGATGGAATAATAATCAGAAACAAAGCCAGGTTGGTTGCAAAAGGATATTGCCAGGAAGAAGGCATTGATTATGATGAAACCTTTGCACCTGTAGCTAGGCTAGAAGCAATCAGAATCTTCTTGGCCTATGCTGCACACAAAGGATTCAAAGTTTATCAAATGGATGTTAAATCTGCCTTTCTTCATGGTAAATTAAATGAAGAAGTTTATGTCCAGCAACCACCTGGATTTGAAAGTACAGAGTATCCTAATCATGTTTATTATTTGGATAAAGCTCTGTATGGACTTAAACAAGCTCCAAGAGCCTGGTATGAAACTCTGTCCACCTTTCTAACTCAAAATGGATTTGAAAAAGGCACAATTGATACTACCTTATTCATCAAAAGGTACAAGAATGAGATGCTTTTAGTACAAATTTATGTTGATGACATTATATTTGGCTCTACAAATCAAAAGTATTGTGACAAGTTCTCAGAGTTGATGAAGAGTGAATTTGAGATGAGCCTCATGGGAGAATTAACTTTCTTTCTGGGCTTACAAGTAAAACAAACTTCAGAAGGTACATTCATAAGTCAATCTAAGTATGTCTCTGAAATTTTGCAAAAATACAAACTCAATGATTCAACTTCGATGAGAACTCCTCTATCCACCGGAGTCAAACTTGACTCTGATCCTTCAGGAGAATCTGTGGATATAAAAACATACAGAGGTATGATAGGTTCACTATTATACTTAACTGCAAGTAGGCCTGACATAATGTTTGCAACATGTCTTTGTGCTAGATATCAAGCAAATCCAAAAGAATCTCATTTATCTGCTGTCAAAAGAATTTTCAGATACCTCAAAGGGTCACACTCATTAGGCCTCTGGTATCCAAAACTTTCTAGTTTTGATCTAACAGCTTACACTGATGCAGATCATGCCGGATGTAAGCTTGATAGAAAAAGTACCTCAGGATGCTGTCAGTTATTGGGCAATAAGCTGGTAAGTTGGTCATCCAAGAAGCAAAACTGTGTTTCAACTTCAACAGCAGAGGCAGAATATGTTGCTGCTGCTAGTTGCTGCTCACAAGTAATATGGATGAAAACTCAGCTCAGTGATTATGGCCAACAAATTGAAAGAATTCCAATTCTCTGTGATTCAAAAAGTGCCATAGCCATCTCTGCCAATCCAGTACAACACTCCAAAACCAAGCACATCGATGTAAGGTACCACTTTCTAAAAGATCATGTTGAAAAGGGAACAATAGAGATGTATTTTGTACCAACTGAACTACAACTTGCTGATATTTTCACAAAAGCTTTAGATGAACGAAGGTTCAATTTTTTAGTTAGCAAGTTGGGAATGTTGAATATGTCTACCTAACAAAAAATTGGTAAACTCAGTCTCTGATCAATTATCAGAAACTCTGAACCAAGTAGCATATGTCCACAAGAAAACTTCAGAGTCTCTGATCCTTTCAATCAGAACCTCTGGACTTTTTCACCAATGGTAAAAATCACTTGTTTTCTCCAAGCATGTGTCAAGGGGGAGAACATCAAAGACTTCTTTCTTTGGTCAAGGGGGAGACAAAGACCCTTTCAGCTTTTCAAGAGGAAGAAAAGTCTCCGATATTTATATCAGAGCCTCTGATCTTGTCTCTGATATTTATATCAGGGCCTCTGATCTTGTCTCTGATATTTATATCAGAGCCTCTGATCTTGTCTCTGATATTTATATCAGAGCCTCTGATCTTATCTCTGATATTTATAGCAGAGCCTCTGATCTTGTCTCTGATATTTATATCAGAGCCTCTGATCTTGTCTCTGATATTTATATCAGAGCCTCTGATCTTGTCTCTGATATTTATATCAGAGCCTCTGATCTTGTCTCTGATATTTATATCAGAGCCTCTGATCTTGTCTCTGATATTTATAGCAGAGCCTCTGATCTTGTCTCTGATATTTATATCAGAGCCTCTGATCTTGTCTCTGATATTTATATCAGAGCCTCTGATCTTGTCTCTGATATTTATATCAGAGCTTCTGATCTTGTCTCTGATATTTATATCAGAGCTTCTGATCTTTTCTCATTAAACGAATATTCCAGGAAATTCGTTTAAATAATAAATCTTTTTGGATAACCATTCGTTTCTTTTTAAAACCAACTGGCGGTTTTCTGACACAAAGCGACTCTCCCCTACATACCTAAACGTGTCACCTATTAATTAGGGGATGATGGAACGTCCTTTCTGACATTAGGACTCTCATTCGCCGTTTCCATAACCTCTCCCTCTACCCTTTGTCTATAAAAACCCTGTTTCCCTTTTTATTATCCTTTACGCTCTCAAAATCCAAAATCCCAAATCTCTCCTTCTAAGCTTTCATCTTTCTCAACCTGCAACAATGGCGGCTCATTCCCAAACTTCAGATAACTCAAGCAAACTTGTTCCAAGCTTGAATATGGTACAGTTCGATGTTCCAGTCAAAGGAAACAACTACTTTCTGGACGTCACCCCATCAAAATACGATGAACAGTTTCGCCCAATCCTCGACTTTTTCACCAACTGCGAACTCAATGATGTTCTAACCAAACATGCCTCAGATATTCCCCTTCGCTTTGTCCAACAATGGTGGTATTCAAGTGAATACGACGCTGAAAAGGAAGGACTGGTTGGGCACATTGACCTAGGAGAACAAAGCCTGACAATAAGAATAACCCCACAAACCCTGACTCGTCGATTCAACCTCCTCACGACAACTGATCTTCAAATATATGCTTTTGAGAAACTACCAAGTCAAGAAGTCCTTCTTCAGTTCCTCCACCACTTGGGCTACAACAAAGAAATAACACGCCTAAGTCAATTCAGACGTCAGTACCTGCCTCCCAAATGGAACTTTATGTTCAGTGTTCTCAACCGAACAATAACCTGCAAGATTGGAAGTCAGGATCAGACTCATCCAGCGATAATAGCCATAATGTATGCTCTCTTTTTCAACATAAGCATCAATATGGCTCACATTCTCTTCTGTGAGATGCTGACGGCGGTGGACAAGAAGAACAAGGACTTGGCCAAAGGAAAACAACCAATATCGGTACTGTTTCCTCGATTCATCTCTGTGGTCATTCAACGAGCAATGGAGAAATTCTCCATCACTGAGGAGGGCCCAATGACTCCTCTGTTTATGATGAACTCATTCAACGCAACAGAGGTTCCTCCTTATCCACATGACCGACGATTCCCACACACCATGATTGAGGTAATTCCTACTGACTCTCCTACCCATCTCCTACTTAGTCGTGTTGACCAATCATCAGAACCGATGATGGGATCCCCAACACACTTAGGTTCTGAGCCTGAGCCTGAATCAGAGAGTGATATCTCTGATACTGCTCAAAACATTAACAGAGCGCAACCAGAGGGTGGCTCTGAGAGAGTGAGGAAGAGAGAACATGAGAACCCTCCCTCTGACGAAGAGAATATCTCTGTCAGAGCAGAGGAAAGTGAGGAAGAGAGAATTCCAGAGGGTGAGTTTCTAAACTTAGAATCTGAGGGCGGTGAGGTAGAAAAAGATGTCCTTGACGACACAAATGAGAGAATCCAAAGCCCAAATCCCAGTGCAACCAAATTTACTGTCCAAGGTGGTCCAGCATCAATGGACATTGAAACAGAGGTGCACACCTCGAACCCTACCCATCCTAACCGCTCAGAGGCATCTGTTTCTGCCTCTGAAGCATGCACCAGAGGGGAAACCTCTGATACGGCTAAGTCCTCCCAAAAGGACTTAGACCAAGATAAAAATACTCAATCACCCCAGAGTATGTCACCTCTACCTACACATGATGCCTTTGTGGCTCAAACTAAGTTGGACCGTCCCTTAGAACGTAAGCATTGCCTGTCAGAAAAAGAATGGCACGACCTTCTTGCACAAGGAATCCTTAGCCTGGACAGCAAGGTTTCCAAACACATTCGGTTCTCATCATTAGATTCTGACTCTGATGATCAGAGACCAATCGGAACCATTATAGGGAAATCCTTGAAAAAGGGTCCCCAAGGATTAATGGGAAGTCCTTCCGGAGAAAACCTCAAACCACCTCCGAAAGAAGGCCCCTCTGAACTCGAGGGAAACTTAGAATCATGTGTTGATCCTAAGGTTACCCCCTCTGATTACGTTACCAAAGAAGAGTTCAGAATCTTTGGTGATGAAATCAGAGAATCTCTGAAGGAGATAAAACTTCAAATGGAGAAGACCTCAGAGGCCTCTGCCTCTAACTCTGAAGTTGAAAAGCTCACTTCAGAGGTCTCTGAGCTGCGCACGACGGTTCTCAATCAGAACGAAAAACTGGATGCTCTGGAAAGCTTGGTCATAAAAAATGACTCCGTATTGTCCAGGGAAATTCAGAACTCAAAAACAGAGCTCCTCCAGGCGATTCCACCTACCTCTGCCCCCACTCCAACAAATGCAGACTTTTCTCAATTCAAAGAGGAAGTCTTGCGTTCTTTGGCAGAGGTACTTGCAAAGATCCCTACCTCTACTGCTGCTCCTGCTACAGAGTTTATTACAAAGGCTGACCTGACCAACTTCTCCAAGAAGATCACCAGCAATGTAATGACTATATCCAGCAAGTTCGTCTCCAAGACCACTCAGCAGAACAAGAAAATTGAAGACCTTCTGAAGAATGTCAAATCTTCAGAGGGAGTATTGAAGAGAAAGGAACCAGAGGTCGCATGCTCTGAGGAAGCGCGGAAGAAGGCTAGGTATGAAGATTCTGATGACGAAGATGACCAATCTCAGGGGTCATCCGATCTTCAAAAGGGGGAGAAGACTCCTACTCCAAAACCTGTTGAAACACAAAAGGAGTCCACTCCCTCTGAATTAAACCAACACAAGGAGAAAGGAACAGAGAGACGTTCAACCTCCACCTCTGCTGAAGATATTCAGGCCACTCTAAAGTCGCCAGTACCTGTCATCTTTCTAGCCCCATCCACTTCAGGTGCTCCAATAGTTCCAATCACAGCTGAACAAATCACAGTTGCATCTCAAGAAACTATTGGAGCTCTGGACGAAGAAGAAGATGAACAGCTCGTAGACTTCTCAACATCAGAAGATGCATTCTCATCACCAGAAAGATCAACTTATGTGATGAGAGATGCTTACGAATCAGAATCTGAAAAAGAAGAAAAAACAGATTCTGGAAAAGAGATTGAAGAAGAAGTTGAAGTAGTTAATGTCGAAGAATATGTCTTCAAGAATGCTCAACCACATCATACTTCAACAACGTCAGAGCTAAGGGAATCACCAGAGATAGATGGCTACATCTCTGAACCCTCAAAAGAAGATCCTCCACAGACGAAGGAACCAGAAACCATGGTTGTTGATGAACAGGCTCCTTCAGAGAATCCTGTTCAGAAAACAAGCATCGGTCTTCCAGCAAAAGTGTTCAATAAACCTCCCACATTCCTCGAATCAAATCCCGAAGCTTCCATAGAAGACCACTTCAGATACATCTACTGTGAGTTCAACATGGCAGACACACTAGTCATTCCTCTGAATCCAAGAATCAGAGAGGACATGCCAGACTATGAGCGAAGATTTATCAGAGATAAAACCAAACCAAGAGCACAGGTCCTTTCTGATGATCCAATCATCAAAATCAACAAAATCTCAGAAAAGACCTTTGCTTACAACAAGATTATCTATAGGAATTATGTGGTAACTCGATCTGATCAGAAGATTTACGAGTTCAATGACAATGATCTCGTAAATCTAAATCCATATGATTTACCACATCTATATGCCTATTGCTCTGCCAGGTATGATCATGGAAGAAGGGAAATCAGGATGGGCATGGTTGAAGTCCGACGGGCAATGGAGGCCTATGTCAAACACCGAGCAAAACGTGACTTTCAAATAGCTCTGAACCTAGGGGAAGAGAAGCTGGAGGTAACTGAACCTGTGGAGTCATTTGACAAACTTAAAGAACAGAAGACTGGATCAATCGTTGCAGAACCTCTGGGTTTCGTCTTCAGAGTAAATCAAGAAAAGAAGATCTTTCTAGCTTCAGAAGTGTCGAAGTATTCTGATGAAACCTTGAGAGGTATAAAGAAATTGATCCATGCAAAAGAAGAAAGGCACAGAGCAGACTTACTGGCAAAGCTTGACTTAGAGATTGACTCGATGATCAACTTCAGAGCTCTGATCATGAAATTCCATAGAATCTGTTCAAGTGACAAATTGTAGTCTGTTTCTTTATTTTTTTTGATATTACTTTGTATTAAACTTCCAAATGTTTAAGGAGTAATACTTAAGAGGATGATTTTCTCCTCTATGCTTTCTAGATTAAAATTCAATTCTCTGTTATTTTTGTATCTTTTATTTTCGACACTTAGGGGGAGATTGTTAGCTCCAAATCATCTGTTAAAGTGTTGAAAATAACCGTCCTATTTCAGAGGACTTCAGAGAAAGAAGACTTCAGAGGACAAACCTGCCTCTGAAGTACTTATCAGATTGCAACTGAGGACTTCAGAGGACGAAGACTTCAGAGGACAAACCTGCCTCTGAAGTACTTATCAGTGCAACTCAGAAGACATCAGAGGATGAAGACCAGAGGACAAACCTGCCTCTGAAGTACTTATCAGAGATTGCAACTTACATCAGAGATAGCTTCATCAGAGGCTCTGAAGACAACGTCAGAGCTCTGAAGACATTCTCTCTGAATGCACAAGTTTTCTAATGAACAGAAGAACAGATGACACGTCACTTAGTGATAAGATTTACTTTCTAGAGTAGGTCACTGTTCAGCATGCTCTTTTTGTCATGCAAGTACACTGCTTACTTTATGGTCCTATAAATAGGACCATCACCTAATTGTTCAAACGTGCTCAAGAAGATATATATCTGATAATATAAGTTGAATATTTTATTCTAAGAATATCTTGTTTATCTTTATCTGCTTTATGAACTGTGATATTTGAATCTCCTTTGATATTAAACTGTATTGCTTCCGCTGTCATTACTCTTATTGTTTATATCATTGTTACGAGATTAGATCTGGGATCCAACAGTATCCTTGGATTCCAATTGTTTAGATCATAACTCGGATTGGTGGTCTACTTTGTGTTACACCACAATCCTTGGTAAAATGGTTCTTTTGTCATCGTATGATGAGTTTTGGACCGAAGAGGCCCGGTTGTGGCGAAATGTTATCTTTTATAAATTAAACCTTTATGAAAAGATTTCCTTATGACACTGATGTTTATATTTCGGGAAGTTTATAAAAGAACTACTTGTGCATTAAATTGTGAGGTACTGGAAAGAAGGTTTATGGTCTCATTTTAATGGATTTCATTCTTATCAACAGTTAATTTGGAAATGCTTATTTGAAAGGATTCCCTTTGATACAAAAGTTTATATCTCTTGAAATTTATAAACTGTATGTTTTCACTAGGCTTTAAGCCTAACACTTTTTCCCAAATTATATGTATATCAGGTTTCCCTTAGCGGTGGGTTGCCAGGGTTTTGAGAGACGGGTTTGGTCTCGAGGCTTCTTGAGATGACTAGTATTGTAACTGGGCATTTGTTAAGTCCCATTCTTTTGGTGAATTATGGATTGTCATCTGATGTAATCTAGATAGATGTGTCTAGATTAGTTTGTTGATGAATTCTATATCTGTACAGGTTTTGTAAAGTCTTAAGGATTGATCCCCTTTATGGGAAGTTTATATCAATACAAGTGTCATGTTGCCATAAATCCAGGTTTTAATTTACTCTGATTTTTACAGTGTTACAGATTGTGAAGAAACTCGACCAGTCTAGGATCCATACCTTCAAGGAAGTATACCATCCTGATTTTCCACTGAGGATATTCATCCCTCAGTAGAGTAGGAGGTTTTGATTGAGATCCTGTACTAAAATAGTTGACTGAGTTTGCCATTTTCAGATGGAGAGATTTAGAAAGAAAAACAGAGTATAGGATGAACTTATGAAAGGAATGAGAATATGCTCAACAATGATGAGTATTTGGTATGAGAAAGTTAACAACCAACAAATAAGCTTTGAATCTGTCTTTAGAGGATCAAACACACTTGCTTTTGAATCTATGTCAAACTGGTTGATATAGCTCCAGAAAACAGAGTATGTTTGTGAATGGAGATCAAGGTAAAGAACAAACTCAAACTACTACCTAGAAAGATGGAATCAGGTATAGAACATGATCCTTTGATATTAAGAATCAAAGTCTGCTCTGATACCAATTGTTGATCCCTAAATATGATATTCTAGACTTGATATGTTTTTCACTACACACAGACTAATCAATAAGAGTGCGGAAGCGTTTTATTATGTAGAGAAACTAGAACATGCAAGGTAGTAGACACACAAACAAACAATGAACAGAAACGTAAGATGCAACAAGAAATTTACTGAAGAAACTGTTTCATTGATTTGCTCCAAGAACACCAAGAACACGCACTGGTATGTGCAAATATTCTCAGGGAAAATACAATCTCTATTTCAGAATAGTGTGTGCTCGCATGCATAAACCGAAGGTGGTGCTCCTATAATATACAAGAAGGATGCAACCCGTAGTACAAGACAAAGGTTGACATTCCATAAACGGAATGCCACCTGGAAAGGTAAACAATCGTGCGTCGCGGAAATGATCTGGAGAATCTAAGTATAGCAGGCCTCACATGTTCTGCACGTGACCTTGTCTTGAAGTTTATACACAAAATCTTCGAACTGTCTCCAGAGGTTAGCCATCACAGAGGCTCTGTGAGTGATCACAGAGGCTCTGTGATCTGAAGGTCATCATCAGGTTACGAGTCCGCTGGCAGAGAGTCGACAGAATCTTCTGAGCTTTGTCTTCTGTGGTGACTTGGTCGTTCTGAGCAGTCTTCAGCAGTTCCCATACTTAGCCTATTTTTCAATACTTCTATACATGAAAGTTGGAGCTAACAATGAAGTAACAGATAAATCTTCCAAATTATTCAACAACTTAATAATACTAGAATTAACGTGGCCTAAATGAGAGTGCCATAACTCGAATGAGGCCTTCAAAACCGTAGAACGTAGAGAAGCAACAAAAGTCGGACGACCTTGCTCCAGGATATAAAGACCATTGTTGCACCTAGCTCGAGGCAGTATTTCCTTTATCTCCCGATTCTAAATAGTAAACTTTTTTTCAGAGAATCAAACATAATTGGCATTGTCAGTCGTAAGTTTACTTATAGAGATTACATTCTTGGTAATATGTGGTACTACCAATACGTCTAAGAGAGGAACTTTATCAGATAATTGACAATTATCGGTATGAGAAATAGAGAGAGGCATACCATTACACACAACGACGCGATCGGTGCCAGAGTAAGGTTTAAAGGTATCCACGGACGATGTACCTTGCGTCATATGAGCAGAAGCACCGGTATTGAGAAACCAAGCAGAGGTAGGTTTGGGGGAGATGTTGAAATTGGCAACGAAAACTTGAGTTAAGTTGGTAGTTGCCATTCCTGTGTTGTGAAAATAAGACTGATAGAAACGATTTTGACATTTATCGACGTAATGCCCTTCGTCATCGCACAGTTGGCACTTCATAACATAATTTCTACGACCTCGACCATGGCCCCGACTGCCACCACGGTTCGAGTAGCCACGACTTCATCTACTGCAATGATGAGTGGGATCTTGCTGATCGGTAAACGTTACTTATGTCGAAGATATATCCGTAATGGATTTTTGGAACAACTCAAAACTTTGAGCTTGATGAACAAGATCCCAAAATATCTGTTTGGGACTCAAAGCCATCTGAACATCCGATAAACTGCTAAATTGAGAGCCGAGACCGTGTAAGAACCAATGGGTTTTGTCAGATTCATCAACAGGTGGTCCAATCGCAATCGCAGCAAGTTAATCGCATAACAACTTGAATTTGCACTCATATTCGGCTACGGAGATGGAGCTTTTGTTGAGAACATGAAATTGTTCACGCAATTGATGGTCCTGGATTCTGAATTGTGGCTAAAGGCTGCTTCGAGAGCAAGCTAAACAACCTATGCAGATTTCGCGCCGATAACTTCGATCATAGATTCCTCGATAAGGGAAGAGAAAAGAAGGCTAATAAGTTGTTGATCCTTTGTGTACCAGACGGTATGAGCGGGATTAGGAGAAATTTTACCATTGTTATCAGTGATAGTAACGAGGGGAGGAATAAATGTGCCATCGAAAAAACCCAACAAGTTATGACTTGCAAGAATGGGTACGACCTGATTTCGCCATAACAGAATGTTGGATGAAGTGAGTTTAATGGTGAGCATATGAATGAGTGTGATGATAGGAATATCATCGACGACTGTCGAGGATGAGGGAGAAGCCATGAGAGCATCTCCAACAGCTATGCTTTAATTTTTCTAAAATAGAGTATAAAAAGTTAAAATCTCTAAAAAAACAACATCCAACTCCAACAGTTACTCTATTTTAGCATATCTATCATCAATTATATTATTAAAATATTCAATACACTTAATAAAATATTATTTCTCTCTAGTAAACATACAACTTCAATGTCTCCTATTGGTGAAAAAGAATTTAATATTATTTCTCTCTTAAATAGAAGTTTTAGAGGTTACTTCAAATTTGGAGATTCTTACCTTCTCTCTCTTCTTTTCTCTATTTTAGCATAGTTGTTGGAGCAAAAAAAAATGCTAAAATCTCACTTTTTTCTATTTTAACATAGCTGTTGGAGATGCTCTGAAGAGAAGAAAAGCGAAAACAAAAGGGAATGGTTGGTTTCCGATGAGTTAGGCTGATACCATATAAGAATCTTTTGTAAATCATCATAATAGGTGATTGAGTTGTTTCACTATAAATATGAGAAAATTACAACGAGATATACATAGAGGAGATCCGGAATACATGGGATAATCACATACAAATCTTTAGAGGATTTTTAACTATTTTATCCCTTATTATTTCCACCATACATTATGAATATTATTACGATGTTTTTGTGACATTTAATTAAATATTTTATGATTTTATGTTTAATGGTAATTTAAGTTACTATTGATGTTATAATACCATGGAATGTATATTATGATAGATTTACAATTGATACAACTTCAAATTTTGTTATGAATAATCCACGTTTTTATATTATACAAGAGTATTTATTTTGAATAAAGTATAGAGACTATGAAACTTTATATTACTACTTTACACACATCGTAATGCGCTCAAACTGCACCAAATTTTATGGTTTGAAACATTGACGGTATAATTCGTGGTTTTTCTCAAACTACACACAAAATTGGAGTTATGGATTTGACTTTAAACAACACCGCAAACAACCCTAATTGCAACATTGGTCAAGTTTAGAGTTGTTCATGGGTGGTACGACCCACTAGATCTGGCTCGTTCAACCCATTAGAAAAGCGGGCTTGGACAATCATTTTAGAAAATATGGGTGGACTTGGGCAGGACCGTTCAAGTTAACGGGTGAGATTGAGCAATGGAAAAATAAATTTGGACAGGCCTGTCCGGGCCGTTATATAATTATAATCAATTAATTTTTTATATAATTAATATTGTATTAAAAAAAGTTTAGAAGTGATTTTAGGTTGGGCTCCCTCTACTAAGTATCAACTACCTCCCAAATATATACTATATGTGATACGTCATATAGTATGTCTAGGATCTCTATCTTGAAATATTAGGTGGTTAAATATTTGTTGTTGAGAAATCCAAACATCGAAGGGTGATAATCTTTGTAGAGGAAAAGTCCATACTCCATATTTTATGAAAAATATTTTTTTTCTTATGTTATGTACATTAGTATATTCTACGCTTTTTTAGTAGGAAAAAATGTATGTATTTTAGATAATTTTACATAACTTACCATTTTATATGAGTTTTTTGAAATGTAAATTTTTAGGCCCGTTAGCCTGTTGGCAAGCCTGGCCCGCTTATAGGACGAGTATGAGCAAATTCTCAAGCCCGTAAAAACGGGCTTAGGTTTGCTATATTAGGCCCATTGAACAAGAAAAATATGTTCGGCCCGACGTATAACCCGTCCAAACCCGTAAACGATCACCTCTTGTCAAGTTGTATAACCAAATAACCAATTAATGGTAAATGGGTTTCCAAAACTTATTGGACCAGGTTTCAATTACATGGATTATGGATAGCCCAATTTTTAGAAATAAATGCTAAACATGTTTTTTTCTTTTTTTTTAATTAATAATTTGAAGAGGGGTGCAAAAAGTTCGATCTAGCCCAATAAAACTAAGTTGCCGTTTGTTTTTTAAGATGTTTAAAGTCTAAAATCTTATTTTAGTTATGATTAATAAGAGGTGGTGTATAAAAAGGCCTGAACGATTGAGACTTAAGAGCCATTAAGAGTTTTTTTTTTTTTTTAAATAACCCCTAAATAAGAAAACTGAAACCGAAACCAACTATATATGGTTTGGTTTACGATTGGACATTTCTGCAAATGGATATTCATCTAATTTGGTTAAAATTAGAACCAGATCATTTTCAAAAAATAAATGGAAGTGATGTTGTTTTTGGATTTATATATATCTATACTATCTTATAATGCATTTAAGCATAACTCTTAAATACAAGTCACAATGCACATGGTACTACCATTTTATGCATAGAAGTCCAAAAACTATGAATTACTACTCCTTATGCATAATATACAAGTTTATAATGCACTCATCAACATCTATACTATACTACCTTATAATAAAGCATAAGGTACTACCCTTTAAAGCTTAAAATTATAAAATCTCTTAATTACAAGCATATATGCATAATGTACAAGTGTTTTTAACATGATACCACCTCCACCACCCATTTTGGTAAGACTGGAAGTTTTCCTTTTCCACTGAAAAGTTTTTTCTTCTCCATTGATGATTATTCCTGCTTTTTCAAGACCTTGATTTTGACTTGATTATGCAAAGGCATACCCAAGAGGATTCAAATTTCAAACGACTTTTAAAGTTTCTCCCGCTATCGGTTTCACTCTGCATCTCTCTTGGTTCTTCAAATCGTATTCAACAGAATAGGGCAAGAAATTTGAATCCTCTTGCCGCTCAAATCCCATACTATTTTCTCTCCTCCCTTTCCTTTGCAAATCAGGTAGGTATTATTTTTTTATGTTGCTTTTCTACTATTTCTTCTTCCTTTTTATGCCCAGTATTTCTGGAAACTGAGTCGAACACGAAACATCTTGATTTATGGTATCTTGAAATTAATGGATCTGTATTTTATTAACTAAAATTTTGGTTTCAGGTGGCAATTGTTCCTGAGGTCACTTCAAAGACAAAATGTAGGGAAATCATGAAATTTCTTATCGAGTCATACTGGGCCTCACATTTGGGAAATTTGTTGCTAGCGTATGATGGAAAGAAAAGTGCATTTGCTGCAGGGGCTTTCCCTTTTGAATCCAAGGAGTTTGTTGTTAAAATCGCTGAGAACAATGGGTATAGTTTATTTTCCAATATCTCGGTGGTTAATTTTGGCTTGTTCAAAAACATTGTCTTATGTAATTGTTGTTATATATTGTAGGCGGGAGCGTGAATTTACGGTCACAATAAAATTTGTTACCAAAAAAGACCTTCACCATCTGAAGCAGTTCTTAAGTGGCAGACAGCGTGATTGTCCACAAGAGACCATCGAAGCTCTTGACGTGGTACTGAGATAGTCTGCTTCCCAAGGGTACAAATCTTTCTTCACATTTCAATAGTTTTTTATTTGTGTGAATACCTTGTACATTGCATGTGTTAGATTTCCTTTCAAGTTCTTAATGTGATGCTACCATATTTCATGAATTGCAGTCGCGAGATAGTTGGGAGATCGTACTTGTGAAATTCTTGTTTCAAGGAACATATGTCCTGAAACTGATACTTGAAATAGAATAATTTCGTTAATTTATTTTTCGTTGAGTCTTCGTTGCTTTGTTGGTCTTGGTATAGGAGGTGGGCATGTGTTTACATCATGGTTCATAAAGTTCTTTCCCACTCCAAACAGAAGGGCTTGGATGGTTGTTTTTTCAGTTTTCTAGACAGTTAAAACAATTATGGAGGCTTCACTTGCTTGGGTTTGTCCATCCTTCAATTCAACTAAGTAATTATGTAGGAATATATCGTCTTGTCTATCTTGTTTCTGGTTAGGTCTTTACATATATAGCCTCAAGCTCTTCCTGATTTGGAATTCTTCAGTTCTTGTAGGATTGTTTTTATTTCTTTGTTTCTGCAGTTGTAGTAACACGCTAGAGACTGAACTCTTGATTGCAGGGTAAGGTTGTTCTTAGGATGCTTTCTTTTCTGGGTTATCTTGTGTTGTTCTATGCTTTTCTATACAGGCTTTCTTCCTTTGCTATTTGGGCTAATTCTCTTTTTCTATCTGCAGAAACTTCATCTGGAACCATTTTATCGGGAATCGTTTCCAAACAATCAATCGAGTTGTGAATGTTTATATATGTGTTAGTTGGTTATTCATTTTATTTCATTCCATTAAGATGGTTTCTATGCTTTTGGAGAATCCATCAGTCAATCCTAATTCATTGAATCATCATAAATTGGTTAGTTTTTCATCGATTGATTTGAAGTTTCTCCGACTTTTTGTATGTTCGTTTTCTGATCAAATGAATGTGAAGTCCTCTTAAAGATGGTTATTTTTCTCTCTAAATGGTTACAGTTTGTGCACAATGTTTGGTATATATAGGTTACAGAAGAACTTCCTAATTTGTAATCTGTATTCTATCATCAGTATTATGTGCTTATCGAGCCCAGATTTCTTTTACCTGTAATTAATCTAGGACTTAATTGACTTGTAGCTCTAAACCATTATATAGAATAAGCTAATTCCTTGTTCATTTTTATGAAGACAAAGTGTTTATAAAAGTTCTCAAGAAATTTTTTTGAAACTTCTTTGGTTTTTGGTTATTGCTTAAGAGTATTTTTTTTTTCTTTATAGAAAAATGAGTTCTTGATGCATTTGATGATGTCTCTGGCAGATATATTATATCTTATGTTTATGTCTCTATCCTTAGCTCATCCCTTTCAGTTTGGAGGACGAAGGTAAAATTCATATCAATTGCTATTAAATTCAGTTCGAAATGCCCCTCTTGCTAATAAATTTTTCCCCAAAATATGTTTTGTAATGGAAGTAGAACTTTGTATGACATTTTCCTGGCCAGGTTGGAAAGGGTGGTAATCTGAAAGCATAAATCTTCTCTTTGTTGTCATTTTTGGCATTTTCCTTTTCATGATCCATCTCATTTAGTAGCACCTCCATTAGAGATCATGTCTGGGTGATTGTGGAAATCATTACATTCCCCACACACATTTTAACATTTTGTATTATATTTCATTATGTTAGTCTAGGCACCAAAGACCCAAGGATCGTGTTTAAGCAAGTTGATACCCTTGATTCATTTGTAAGTGCATCCGTCATATTTCTTTTTTATCATTGTATGGGACTTATTATTGAGTCATGGTTCTATGTGATTTCTGTCCTTGATCATTCACATAATGTATTGCAGAAGGTAAATGTAAATCTTGTGGAGCAAAATCAATGTCTCTTTCAGACTCCACTGGATGTTTGATTCTTCAATATTTTTGATGATCAAGTAGCATTGAAATCATTGATGGATCGTGCACTTAAGGCAGAATGTGGTTTGGCCGTTGTTCCTTTTAGTTTTAGTTTTTGCAGTTTGGCGGGATTAAGTAGTATATTCCACGTACCTGTTGGTTCCCAGGATAGTTACAGAGCTCGTGGATTGCTCGGGTCTTCGCTCGGTTCGCCCAGTAAAACGCAGACGTCTTCTATCGTGCAATGGGTCACAATGGGCTGCAATTGGGGCCGCTGATGTGGGTTTGCCTCTCGCAAACTTGCTTTGGTCTGTTATACTTTTTTGAGTTATTTATGCCCTGTGCAGTAGTGAACTGCTCTTTGTTTTTGGATGTTTGTTTTGTTCTTTTTGTTGGATGCCTTTGTTGATGTGTACTGGTTGATCCTTTTGGTGGGTTTAAAATATTTCGTTGTTTCAAAAAAAAATAAACCTCTTAATGTTCGTGCTTATTGATGAAAGCTACTGAAGTTTGGAAACAGAAAGGTTGTCCAACATCTTTTGTGGACTCAATGTTGCTTCTAATTTTTTACATTCCTGGTTGTTTTGATGTTGCTTTACAGTACATAAACCATGGGTACTCCTGGTTGGACAAGAGGGTGGCATGGTTTGATTTTCATCAATAAAGGTGGTTGTACCAATGAAGAGAGTTGTTTTTTATTGTTTTGGGATTTTTTTTCTTTCAATCCAACTCAATTGTTAACTGAACAAGTTGCCGATGTTTTGTCACAACTTCTGTTTGATGTACATGTATAAAAGCCACAAATACCTAATTTTGGTTGCACATTTTTAATAGTATTTATATCATTTGGTGAATTACATATGTGCGAAGTTTCACTTGAAACGGAATGCAGAGTGTCAATTAATATGCGGATAATCCCAAAAACCATTTAGAATTTCACTATCTCTTTATTTTTCGCAAATGCACTTCATTTCGGAAACAATTTATAAACCATGGATCAAAGCATTATATAAATAGATTTATAGTATTTCTTTGAATTTTATATTCAAAGATTTCCAATCTTTTACAATATCTCCATAACATATGTTTAGAATCAACCAAATATCTTGTTCCCACCGGGAAATTTACCTCAGAGCTGTAGACGAAGCCTACAGTCATAATTTAACCATGCAATTAATTCAGACAAAACCTGAGATCACCCATTTTTGGAAAAAATAAAATAAAAAAAATATCACCAGTTCCCTTGTTCTATTATATAAAGATTTAGATTTACCTCAGGATTGTGTTTGAAACCTACAATCTTCGCCCAGTCCTGGCTAATCCTGGTTTGCAATGAGATTAGTCAAAGAATGATGAATTCTAAACAAATCATGAAATTGTTAACTAATTTCTTGTTTACAATCATTTAGTTTCAAGGTGATTCTGTACCCTTAATCACCTTCCAAACCAAACTTTTTCAACTGTTTTCTAATCCAACTTATATACAATCAAAGAATCTCCAAGAGTTTTCTTCCCTCCCAAAAGTTTCACAATTTTTCAAACCATAATACACCAAGATCATGAAAACGGACGAATCCAAGATTCAACCATTTCCCGTCCTACGTACGGGTTCTTGGCGGGGGGCTTTCAGAATGTCGATCGTAGATATCGTCAAACGGGAGATCGAACTTCCCACCTCCTTCAACATCATCCATGAAAAACGTCTTCGATAACCGGTTCGATGCCCTCCAATCGAACCGTTGATCTTCTTCTTCGTCTTCTTCCTCCTCGAAGCTTCGGTTCGAAAAATTATCGTGGTGGCCGTCGTAATCGTTGTGGATGAATTTTGGAGGCTCAAGAAAGCTCGTCTGAGGTCCGACCGCTCGTGACCCGCCACCGCCCCCGCCGCCACCGTCGCCGCCCCTGGCCCACCAGTGGCTCCGACCCGTTTGGCCGATGCTGCCGGAATCGTGATGCTGTAGGACACTTCTGTGTAGTAACGGGGCGGAGGTAAAAGCTTCTAGATTAATTTACTTCTTAAATTATACATATAAAAGCACTTTCTTAAAACAGCCCGTTTTGATTTCTCCGCCGATTCTTCAAAATTAGTAAGTTGTTGACTTGCAAATAAGCAATGCAAACCCATTGAAATAAAATAGAGAGGAATGAAGAATAGAACGAAACAAAAAACATGATTTAGGGATAAACTAATGTGTCAGAATTGTGATTCACTCGCGCTGCATCGCGCGGGTACACCACTAGTATATATATATATATATATATATATATATATATATATATATATATATTTTAAATTAAAACACACCAAAAATTTGATCTTTTGAAACCATGTTGTTTTTAAGTTTATATTTTTAAAGAAAACATACTCAAGTGTGTACTCAATGATCAGTTTCACTTTCTTTTTTTCTTTTTTCTTTTTTCTTTTTTTTTAATGTAAGCTCAATCTAGTTTAATTCCAACCAAACACACCCTTAATTTGAAGCCCACTGGCAAGCCCAAGCTACAAAAAACGTATTAAAGTATAACAGGATTGAAATCAAATGTAAATAAAATCGACAACATATGGCATGGTACTCACTTCGATCTAGTTTGAAACCAATTAAATTGAATCAAGTCCCTTCTATTGCTATTGTATTATAAAACTAAGGTTTAAGGGGCAGTTTACTCAAACACTTACCTGGTAAACGTTTACCGATAAGAGTTAACACTCTAATTTACTTTACCGAGTACGATTGTAGTTCATAAAAACGGTATCATATGTAACAATTTAGCCGGTAAGTGTTTACCGGATAATAGTCGTCACCTCTTACTTGCCGGGTAAGACTCTCCATCCTTATCTATCCCTTTATCGGGTTAGACTCTCGACTTTTGTCATGTTCATCCATTAAAGTAAATGACCCAATAAGCACTTACCGGATAAGCGTGACCCTATATATTTATTTGGGAAAAGATTTGAGATAGCATTTTACTTGTTATAATTGCTTTCTTTATAAATTTATTAATAAATTAAGTAAAATTAGACATACATAAAGTAACTGATTTGTATATACTACTATAAGTATATAACTATAATTCTTTTTATTTAACTATGTAAAAGAATGTAAAATATGCTAAGTTGTCAATTCAATTCCCTAAGCGTGAGTTTGGTTTGCAGACTGAGTGAGACGGGACGGGACAAAAACTCATTGTCCCATGTTTGACATGACATAGGACAAGACAAAAATTCACTGTCCCACGTTTGGCGCGACGTGGGACAGGGACAAAGACTGGACAGGGTAGGACAAGATGGGACAAAAAAGGGTATTTTCTTGTTCCACCTATGGGACAAAAGTGAGACAGAAACTAAATATCACTATTCTACTGTCATTTGATATAGAATCCTAATATGGTATTAGTCTTAAGGGTCACCACTACTCATAGTCGCCACTACCAGCATTGGCGGCCACCGGTAGCCACCGCCAACCACCATCGGCCACCTCTACCTATTTCTCCACCATAACAACCTCTTCCACCACCTCCACAACCATCGACCATCGCCACCACCACTACCATCAACGACCACCTCCACTAACACCGATCACCACCACCCATGGCCACCACCACCATCGACGACCACCGGTAGCCACCACCAACCATCGTCGACCACTTCCACCTCTTCCACCACTACTACAACAACTTCCTCCACCACCGCCCATCGCCACCTCCACCGATCACCACCGCCTATTGCCGTCGCCACCACCAACGCTCACTGCCAACCACCGTCGCTCGTCGCCAACTACTGTCAGTGACCTCCGCCTCTTCCTCCATGTAACACCCTTAAATCTAGAAGAGTAACTAATTTAAAATTTTCCAATAATGCCTCAAGGGAAGATAAAATCTTTTACAACAACTCCATACTTGAAGTATTAATCTAGGTTTAACCATCAACAAAATAAATAATGTAACACCCTCAATTCTGGAAATAGCAACTAATTTAAAATTTTCTAAATACATCGATAAATGATTCATCTATAATCACAATTTAAGAGTTGACTTCAATAAACACAATTCAATCTCTATACACAATCTATAATAAGTACGGATGTTACTAAAACCCAATAACAGTCACTATCTCCAACTGCGGGATACTTCACCAAACTACTCACCCTCGAGTAAATCTAGTGCTCATCTCTTCATGGCACCGCTAGAACCAAACCCCAACAGGAACCTGATGCACATGCCGACAAATAAAAAGGTTAGGCTTAACGCCTAATGAGCTCAAGAGTTTTAACATGAATAAATATATCCTTAAAAGAAAGGAAATCAGTTTAAATCAAGATATTTCAAACTAATTTACTTTAGAAATAGAAACAGCTCATTTTCCCACACTATGCACCTTTAAAGACAACGATCCAATACAAACATTCTTTATAAGACGATGCAACCCAAAACTCACTCAAAACGTGTATATAAATCGACTCCCAAATTGTGAAACCGTGAATAACACTTCACCTCCCAAAACACCCAAAACACGGGTGGGGCATATCACTCAACCCATAAATCATGGTTAATAAATCCCATATACAATATGTCACCGAAAACATGGATACAAGACTCAGTACCCAAAACAACATCTTTCGGTGACGGGGGAGACCCGATTCCATTGAATGTGGCGGGCACACAAAGTTAAGCCACATATCTATGGTATAAGCGTATCTCCGAGGATATACAACCATTGACATCAACCCTATCCAAGTCTTTAGCCAAGGTAGACAATCAACCCTATCCAGGTCTTTAGTCGTTTGAACATCAACTCTATCCAAGTCTTTAGTTCAGGGTAGACATCAACCCTATCCAGGTCTTTAGTCATAATAGGCGTCAACCCTATCCAGGTATTTAGCCGTTTGAACATCAACTCTATTCAAGTCTTTAGTTCAGTGCCAACGTGGGTTCAACTCTATCCAAGTCTTTAGCCCCAAAGAATCACCAAGTTCAACCCTATCCAGATCTTTAACTTGGGATCTCACCATCCTTGTCACGCTTGATTATTTAGGACTTACATCGTATCACCAACGCCTATTTCCAAATTACAACTCGAGGACCTCATCTCGCATTTACATGATTAACCCGACCTCTATGCCTATGGATCCAATGCATTACGGTCAAAACGTTACATGACTCAAAAGAATGACAACGCACTCAAAACATGTAATTCCCAAATAAGGTGCAACTAAGTGCACCATACGACCAAGGCTCCTTAACAAGCTACCAAGATTGAACAACTGTTCCAAAGACTCATCTGAGGTTAATCCAAGTCCCAAGAAGGCATAATGAACGATTGGCTAAAATACGCGAGTCAGTAAGGTTACACAAACCAAAATACATCTTTTCCCAAAATCTTTGACTCTCATATTTCAATTGGCCTTCGGCCCAAAACCAAAAAGGTTTACAATTTTCAAAATATTCCCAAGGTCGGGAATGACCAAAACCAAAGGACTCACACATTCGTATTTTCAAACATTCCATTTCATGAATAATGCATAAAACCCAACAAACACTAAAGTGCATTTTTAACCAATATCTAATTATGCAATAAATCATCAAGACACCTTCATTTATGACACATTTATCAAAATGCCCAAAAATCCCAAAGATGTGGGTTATATAAGGTTATAAAGTTAACCATTTTCAAATAACCAAAACTTATCAGCAGTTAACCATTTAATGAAGAACACAAACACTTTAAAGTAACATTTTGGCATGTACACCGTTTTCACAATTCAACTTGAACTCACCTTGCTAGATGTAGGCTAACTCTAGATTTTACCCCGCTTAGAGCTCCTTTGAAGCAACTTGAATTTTCAAGGTCAAAACTTCCATAAACCTAGATCCAAACATTTTCAACCGTAAATAACCATATTCAACCATATAGAAACATTCCCCAAACATTTTACATCAAAACCTCAACTTATACCCAAAACCCTAATTTTGACCTAACTCCTCCAAAATCTTCCAAACCGAAAATGGAAAAACATAATACTTAGGAAATCATCAATGGAATACTTATATCATGTAACAAGGTTTAGAGATGGAGAAAGTAAACTTACCATATAGGTTTTGGTGAAAACCTATAAAACCCAAAAAAAAATGAGCTAGAGGTTGAAGATGAAGATGGAGATGGTGAATCCTTGACCAAAGCTTTCCATTTTACCACTTGATGGTGTTTCCTCTCCATAAAATACAAGTATTTGAGCCACAAATAAGTTAGGGTTTGAAGGGAGAAGAGAGAAAACGATTTGGGAGAGAATATGGAAAGTTTGGATGAGGGAAATGAGGAAATAGGCTGAAAGTTCGTCTTAACAGCGGCCTGATCCCCCTTGGCGACATTGACCATGTAACATTGCCCTGGGCAATGTCTCTGATCATAGTCGCTGGTGTGTACCAGCTCACAGTACATTCCATGCGATTGTGACAGTGAGACTTTGACTCGTCATAGTCGTCGGGCATTGTCGCGGAACCTCTCCGGAGCCCCAAAACTCGACTTTTTCACTGCCAATACTCCCGATACTGCAAGGGACTTTAAACAATACATTTCCCAACAAACGCCCACTGATTACAAGTCACAGAAATGTCCAGGTGACATTCACTTACTGAAAATTACGGGTGTTACAATCCTCCCAACCTTAAAGGAAATTTCGTCCTCGAAATCTAAATCTCTCTGAAGTGTTGCCCGCGGAATAGATTGCCTCTCCTTCACTTGCCAGGACTGCCACCATAATCTTATGTTGATCCTCACGATAAATGTCCCATTGGTCACATCACACTTATGTCCGAACGAACAGTCATTTTACTAATGTAGCTTTTAACCATGCGAATGCAGGTGTCTCCCAACCTTGGGTGACACATACTACCTCACGGGTAGCTTGTGATCTCTACATCTCACCGGCCAATTCACCTCAAATCCACATGATTTTGAAGCCAAAGTCAAAGATCAACACCAAGCTCCCATGAATCCTCCGATTCCTACTGATCCATCATTAATATTGATAAAGATGCCCTTCCAAGGCACACCAACGAGTCCTTCAGGTAACCGGTTAACACAGATCCGGCTATTACTCAACTCTGTTCCAACCCCAACCTCAAAACTTTCTCTTAGTAAGACCTTTATCACAACGGAAAACTTATACACATCGATGCTTAATCAACAACATCTAACCTTCTGCTAAGTTCCACCTCAGAGAGGTCAACATTCCCAAGACCCAACGGGGTACTTCCAAGCATTCCCAGATTCATGGACTTCAAGAAAACAAGTCGACGCCTAAAACCAAACGGTGATAACGAAAACGTAGGCATCCCGCCCGATATTTCATTCCGGAGGTATTGTCGCGTTAAAATTGACCCCTAACAGGGTACTAAGATTCTCAATCTTACATTTCTAACCAACGGACCACAATATTTCCCCTTGCTCATGCAAGCCCATCAAGACGATATACTAGCAATGAATAATATGATGTTTATCGGTCCATCGACCCGACAAATCCAATCCAACCTTACCTAGAATCATACAAAACCTCATCCCGTAGGTTTGCCAAAGCACAAAGATCACTCCTTAGTTAACTGGGAAGGCATGAATTTATTACATCCACTATTCATGCGTGAACCGCTTCATAAACCAAAATCTAAAATTTCCAAAGCTGACCACGAGCCGGGTCATCCGACGCTTCAATTCCCAAGGACTCCTTAGTTTCCTTAATTACAACTCCTTTCACGACAGGGGTTTAAATCTATAGGCCTAATGAGTTCAAGATTTTCAGCTAATATGCCAATTCAATCTTTTATACAACTGTTAAATGCACAAGCTTTATAACAATTAATCGTGCGGTAAAAATACACTATCGTTCATCCGATAGGTTTCAAAACTAGTTACCAACACTACGAATATAAAACCATTTCCAAAATCATTTGATCGGTACTTACGTCAATATGGTCAATAATAAAAGATGCGTAACAATTTACACTATATACATGAAAATAATTTTCTGCACCCCAACACGTACAATAAATGCTTGTACAACTCCAAAAGAGAACTTCACAATTTTAACCTTAAAATTCTTTCTTTTTAACCGCAAGACGTTGCGGTATAAAAATTTTCAATAAGTCCCATATGCCTCAGTTTATTCCCCGAAACTCGGTAAAACGATGGGAATGTAAGTGAATTTCAAATCGAGTTTAAAACTTTGAGTTGCACAGATAAAACACAATTGACCAAAATAGTAACTACAACGACATGAATATCGATAACTCATTTAATGCATTGCGGGAAATTTCTAACGGTAAAATCAGCAACTGAAACATGTTCTGAGCAAAAGTTCTATCTGAAACAATATAAATCCTTTATACTTTTACTCACACCAACAATATAATTTAATCCAAATACGAATAGTGTACAACTATTATCACTTGTATAAAGCCCAAGGATACATCGCATGATATTGAAACTTCTCCAAAATAATCATATGGGGGGACATCTATTAACAAAACCCACAAATTAACGCACGCAATAATGCATGTACACACGTTTCAAAATTTATCTACGCGACGCAAAAGTCATACGATAAGATACCATAAAACCCAACTGAATTTTCATAAAACTCGTTAACGCTTTAATCAAGCGGCGTCAAAATTTTCATTTCCCAACATAAAAGCACAAGACGACAACAAGTCTAAAATGTTAAAATTCTAAAACCACCACGTACAATAAAGTGACCCTTTTCAACAAAACTTTCATGAGACACGACGCCTAGTAAGCACGTAAATTTTCATGCAATAAAATTAAAACCCACGCGACTCAAAGTACACTCACGTGCCCAAAAACGTCGCAAAACAATGCCCATAAAATTCAACACGACTCGTACAGACTAAAATTCCCTAGAAAATTCAAACACTAAAATAGTGGAAGACAACTCTTCGTCTAAGGCCTCAACATACGTGGAGGAGATCCAATGTTAAGTTCATAAGTCGTAGTTACTTGTCTAAGACTCTACGCAACGTCAAAATACAAACATCACAATATTAAAAAAAAATAGCATTAGGGGGCACTGAGGATAAGCTAAGCCTCAACAAATCTTGCAACCACATGCAATAAAATAATTTTATGCATGCTTAATATCATGGTCCAAAAACTTGTGTGTGCTAAACATTTCAAGATTTCGTAATAATATCCACATGGTGATTTTTTTTACATTCACAGTTTTTTGGTGTGAAGTTTCATACTTTAAAGTTTGGTCTCACCGGTCTCACGGAAACTGTTTGGTCTCACGCGAACTTAAGTCTATATATATATATATATATATATATACATATATACATAGGGGCCTAATCAAATGAGAACTAGGTAGTTTGTGGTAACTGTGAGATCCAATATAAGTCACACATTTAGAATAATTAATATTAATTTTAAATAAATAGAAAATGATATTTTAGTAAATTTGTTTAATTCCTAAAATATAACCTAATTCCTAAATTTTCTTATTTCCTTTTACAAAAGGGTATCACAATGTGCTATCATGTATTTTTTATGTTGACAAAAGGGTATCATAGTGTACCATCATGTATTTTCGATATTTACAAAGTGTATCATAATGTGCATCACTTATTTTCGATGTTTTTCCGATCTTTACAAAGTGTATCATGGTGTGCTATCACGTATTTTTGATGTTTTTTCGATGTTTACAAAAGAGTATCATAATGTGATATCATGTATTTTCGATCTTTACACAATGTATCACAGTGTGCGTCACGTATTTTCGATGTTTATAAAGTGTATCACAGTGGGCATAATGTATTCATGGGAATAATATTTGCTAGAGAGAGGAGAGAGAAGAAGAGAGAAGAGAAGAGAAGAGAAAGGATCTCAAAAATACCTAAAATACCTTTATTTAAAATTTTTAATTAAAATTACCAAAATTATTGATTTCCTAATTTATCTTCTGATTTGTGATTAAGATTGGATCTCACGGTTACCATAGATAACTGAGTTCTCCCTTGAATGGCCTTATATATATATATATATATATATATATATATATATGTGTGTGTGTGTGTGTATGTATAAATGAATGAATATGTCCCTATGTTTGCTTTTTTGTGGTGTGGTGGTTTTAATGTTGAACAAAAGCATGATTTGTGGGGATGGGAAGCATCATATTCATGCCCTTTTTCATGGTTTTCACCAAAAGATGATAACGAGTATGAAATGTGATTATTGGTGGTAAAGCTAACTTCTCATCCTTCCATCTGTTAGGTTTGTTAGTCCTTTAAGGAGCTAATTACGGAAACCAAGAAATCTTGTCTTGTTCAATCTCTCCCCACCAACATTACCTTAGTTTTAATAAAAATTAATCACACAAAAAGCCCCACGTTGGTTCCATTTACAGCTTTTGCTTTTTGGAATCAATGGAACAGCTCGGCACATTTTTTGAAAAATAAAACAAACACAAGTACCCCCATTTTCTGCAAAATCTAGGACAAATAGATGATACCCCTCCTGATTGATTTGTGATCAAAAGAATCAACCTTGTTTCTTTTCTTTTCTCCTTTTTGTTTCTTCTTTTGGGGTTTTTAAAATATTTTCATTGGTGTATTCGAGTTGGGATTGTAGTTTTGGGTTTGAACACCATGTGTTTGTTGTTTTGTCTCTGAGAGTGACATTGATGAAACAAAGAGAGCTTGATCTGGGGTGATAACATTGTTGGTTTTTTTTTCTTTAAGATAGAGATTGATAGATAGATAAAAATATATGTTTAGATAGCGTTTGGGATAATGAGCAAAGTGCTGGTGGGCATTTTGAAGGCAGTGGAAGCAAAACTTAGGAAATCACAAGCATCTGCAAAGAAAAGGGCAATCAGCATTTTCACAACAATGTCTGTCGCCCACGTCGATGACGAGGCTAGCGATGCAGACGTTTGCCACACGGAGAAGATCTTCTCCAACGGTGACATCTATATCGGCCAGTGGGCTACAGACTACCCTCATGGCAACGGCAAGTACTTGTGGCCCGATGGGTGTATGTACCTTGGTGAATGGTATAAGGGCAAGATCCGTGGCAAAGGCAAATTCAGTTGGCCATCAGGTTCAACTTACGAGGGTCAATTCAAGAACGGGTACATGAACGGAGAGGGTACTTTTACAGGTTCTCTAAACGATACATACAGAGGTTCGTGGGTTATGAATAGAAAGCAAGGAAAAGGGACGCAAAGTTATGCGAATGGCGATCACTATGAAGGGGGATGGAGAAAGGGATTCCATGATGGGCAAGGGAGATACCATTGGAATAGTGGTCATCAATATATTGGGCAATGGAAGAAGGGGAAAATGAATGGGAATGGAACCATGATTTGGGCTAATGGGAATAGGTATGACGGGAGTTGGGAAGATGGATTACCGAAAGGAAATGGTACATTCCATTGGCAAGACGGGAGTTTCTACGCGGGTGTTTGGAGCAGGGATCAGAAAGAGCAAAGTGGGAAATTCTATCCTTCAACTTCACAAGATCCTCATGATGATTGGGATCCGAATCAGCTGTTTTCGGTTGAGATGGGTGAATGCCTGATCTGTGAGGGGGAAAACGTTACGATCTTTCCTTCAGATAAGACGTTTAGTTGGTCTAGTGGTGAAGGAAAAGCACCTAGGAAGAATTCCAGAGGTGACACGAGGGGTAGGAGAGTATCGGTCGATGGAAGGCTTAGCAACTGTGATACTCTAAGTTCGGATGGAAATTCCGGGAATGGGTTTTTAAGTGGATCAAGAAAGATCAAGATACAGCCCACAAAGAGGCAAGGTGTTACAATATGCAAAGGCCATAAGAATTATGAGCTTATGCTCAATCTACAGCTTGGTATAAGGTATTATATTGACCTCATGAATGATCAACTCAAAAACATTCTCTTCATGTTATGTAACTTGTGGGTGATTCTTCTAGTTTATTTGATTTAATATGGTAAAAATGTGTATATGTGGTTGTATGTGCTAAGTGTGTATTACTTGCTATTAATTAATGGTGCAATTCCAGACATTCTGTAGGAAGGCCTGCTCCAACTAAATCTCTTAAATTGAAGCCTACAGCTTTTGATGCCGAGCAAAAGTTATGGACCAAATTTCCTCCCGAGGGATCAAAACATACTCCACCTCACCAGTCGTGTGAGTTTAAATGGAAAGACTACTGCCCATTGGTTTTCAGGTTAGCTAGCCCTTTAACGTTGTTATATGAAAGTTTATTCTCACGGTATATTCAGAAACATTTTACTTTGCAGTCTTATTTCTGTTTGCTCACATTTTCAATGTTTAGCATATATGTTTTTCTCACACTTTTCACTAGCCCGGGGGTCTTCATGGAAACAACCACTCTACTCTCTCTCTCTCTTTTTTTTTTTTTTTTTTTTTGGGGGGGGGGGGGGGGGGGGGGGGGGATATATACTGGACTCGTTTGGTTTGGTTCTTATTTCTGTCTTTTTCTCGTAAGCAAATGGAAATCTGCCTCACTCCTTCACTGATGTACTTTTGAGATGGTTTCAGGACTCTTAGAAAATTATTTAACGTGGATACGGCTGATTACATGTTATCGATATGTGGAAATGATGCTCTTCGAGAGCTCTCCTCTCCTGGAAAAAGTGGAAGCTTCTTTTATTTGACCAATGATGACAAGTACATGATCAAGACAATGAAGAAATCAGAAGTTAAAGTGAGCCAATTTCAATTTCAAGATAAATCACATTTAAGTTTCATATTATTTGTTAGTAATTTAGATAAATGAATGCTACTTCAGGTTCTAAAAAGGATGCTTCCAGCATATTTCGAGCACGTTAAATCCTTTGAGAACACCCTTGTTACAAAATTCTTCGGACTACATTGCGTGAAGTTGAGTGGACCTATCCAAAAGAAGGTACGACTGAAAGTAAAACAAGAAGAATGCTATGAATTTGGAGATTTTGTTTCAACGGGTCAGTGATCAATGCCCTTCCTTGTATTTTTGGATTCATGAGCCAGGTTCGGTTTGTTATCATGGGGAATTTGCTCTGTACCGAAGTACCTATTCACAGACGTTTCGACTTGAAAGGGTCTTCTCATGGCCGAATAACAGATAAACCTGAATCAGAAATTGATGCAAACACCACTCTCAAGGACCTTGATCTCAAATTTATCTTCCGGTTGCAGAAAGATTGGTTTCAGGAGTTCTGCAGGTGAGTTTATTGCATCTTCCTCATTATCACATGTTTCATGATCTCAGTTCATTTTAAGAATATCTATGGAGGTATTACATACTATTAGAATATGTATATCTTTGTATATATATATATATATAAAATATATATTGATATACGAAGGTACAGATTCGTAAATATCTTAAATATGAGCACATAATACTCCCTCCGTCCCAAAATAAGTGTCTACAATGAAAAAGGCACACAGTTTTGGAAGAGTTTAATTATTACACTTTTAATGAACTAAATGACATTTTTATCCTAATAATGGAGGGAATAATTAATTTTTCCGTCTCATAGTTGAGGGTAGAATGGGAAAATAATTTATTTTTCCACGAGTGGACGCTTATTTTGAGACAAACTAAAATAGAAATGTGGACACTTATCCGGATGGAGTATTTACATACTAAAAATACGAAGATACACAAACTATAACTAAAAATACAAAGATACGCATATTCAAGTACATACTTCTTCACATAGACGCAAACAAACATGAAATGTTGAATTTAAGCTAAAGCGGTTCGTATTTGATGCAGTCAAGTGAACAAGGACTGTGACTTCCTTGAACAAGAGAGAATTATGGACTACAGTCTCTTGGTTGGTATTAGCTTTCAAGATATGGAAGCAACCGAGGGTAAAACACGCAGATCTTGCACACTTTCTCTGTCTCACACACACACACACACGCTTGTAGAACTTATTGAGCGAGAGGGTGCTATTATTTTGTGTTTCTATTTTCAGGGAATGCCGAACCTGATTGCATAAGAACAACTTCTAGTTTTTCTTCTACAGATGTGGATCTCAATCCTGCGCTGTAAGTTACAAACTTATCAGTTATGACAGTTTGACAAATATCATCTAAAACTCTTGGGGGTAAGTCTTAGAACAACCACAAAAACAATATATTTATCAAATTCAAAGGAAACCAACCCAAACGAACCTAATAAATCCCACATAGAGGAGGTCTGGTGAGTAGAATGTGCGTAGGCCTTACCTCCACCCAGTGAGTAGGTTGTTTCTTTGAAAACCGTGTCTTGTAAAAAGGATTTGGGAAAAAAATTATTTGCAGTATGTTGCATATCAACTTGTATAAGGCAAAATTTTCTTGTTTAAAACATCTTTTATCATATTTTCAATATTAATGATGTTTTCCATATAAAAAATAAACCAAGGAAATCCAGTATATCCTGCTCAAAAGCAGGGTCTGAAAGGGTGTGGGATGCACGCAGTCCTACCTCTACCTCAATGGGTAGAGCGGCTGTTTTCCTTGAAATTAAGCATTAATTTTCTAATTTATCAGGCTTACACTTGAAACAACTACCATTTTTGCAGGTGGGCTTCTGTACGGCTCGGCATTAACATGCCAGCACGGGTGGAATTCACGGTAAGAAGTCATGAGACTCAGCTAGTCGGAGAACCAACTGGGGAATTCTGTAACGTGATCCTCTTCTTCGGTATTATAGATATACTTCAAGATTATGACATAAGTAAGAAGCTTGAACATGCATATAAATCGTTCCAATACGATTCCACTTCCATCTCTGCTGTCGATCCCAGACTGTATTCTAAACGTTTTCGGGATTTTATATTTAGAGTTTTTGCAGATGACAGCTAAAAGTTACGCACTCTATTCGGCTCGTGTTTTCATGTTAAGAGCCGGTAGGCGTCAAATGTACAGGCGGCCGGTCAAGACTGTTGACCGTGCTTACCGGTAAATGTAACTTCAGTTGTAGATTAGATAGTGATTAGATGTTACTAACTAAAGATAGTAGATTATTCTATATCAAATGGTGTTTTTTTGAAGTATACAATATTTATATATGGAAAATATTCACACACTCCTTACCTCTTTGATGAAGTTTGAATTTTTGACCTTCTGGAAGACTAAACTCTATCGATAACTCGGATGCGATTGGGCCAATGATGCTTTGATTATATCAAAAAGTTTGGTGTTCATTAAGTCAAAGACTTTGGTGTGTTAGTTTAAATAACACATAATACGACGTAGTATTGCTAATTGTCTTATTTTATGAGTTAGAGTGGCTGGTTTATAAAGGGTGTAATGTTAGGCCATGAAGGCATTAGGTTACAACCACAAGGGTTGTGGCGTACTGGTCAAGGCCCTGGGGATGTGGTGGAATATCCCATTTACCCAGGGTTCGAATCCAGGCGTACACAACAATTGTGGCCACTAAGATTTAATCAGGGTTGATGTCTTACGGTCATAATTTGTCAAGGGATTAGTCTAGGCATAACCTAGGACACCCTTCTAAAAATAAAAACAAAAGGTTACAATGCACAAGTAATGTTATGGTGTTTTTTAGAGGTTGGCAAATCTTGGTATTGACCGATCTCTTAACCGTTATAACTTATAATTGTGCCACTATATAATTGGTTATGACATAACCGTCAACCGGTTTTGTTTCCTAATCCAAAATGTGTAACTGATATGAACCAGTGTAAACGGTCTTTTAACTTGTTCATTGGTTGATGTGTGGGTACCACGTGTTGCTTTTTTTAAAGAAGTTTGACTATAAACGGTTACTTTAACTTGTCCCTTAAGAGAAACCCATATGTTGGTTATAGCTGATCCCTCTTTAGTCAACCAAAGTGTGTTTATTCAGGCATACAGGCCCACCTCTAGTGGAATCTAACATAACATTCATTACACCCTTTGAGTAACAATGCACTTTTGTGTATTATACATATTTTGATTAATAAACGTATACTTGAAATGTTTTATAAAGACAAAATTGAGAACGAAAATTAAAAATAAACATTATCTTATAACGATTAATGAGCAAATACTATTTCATATTTTTCTGTAAAATTACAAGTGAAGTTGTCACTCAACTATTACGTATCATTGTGCTAGAGAATCATTTGGCAACAATATGTCAATTACAATTTAGCGATAACCATATCAACAAAAGACGAAGGAAAAAAGTTATGGTGAGAAGGACCATTGATTACTTTTAAACTCACCCCACCCATGAATCGTGCTTTAATTTATCGATCACATTTGAGTATGCATCAGCTGCTGTGTTTGATCGAGAAAACTTCAACAACTTGCTTCAAATAACAGCAGCAGTTGACTGTTGTAACCATGAGGCCCAAATACGTATGTGCAGAAACAAACCAAACTAAAATGCATAATAGGAGTAGCAGCAATCAGTGGCGGAACAAGAACCTTGAACGACTGGGGAACACATTTAATTAACATAATTAAGCTTAAATTAAAGTTTAAAAAAAAAAAGGTCCGATGTCATTCAAAATGAGAAGCAAATTACATTCTAAGATCGTTCATACGAGTTTTCATCTTCTGAATGTGATTCATTACATCTTCGTTTGTAACATTGGCAACTCCTTTTTCTTCTACAGCTGAACTTACACAAGAATTCAAAAAATCATCACAAATTCGATCGCGCAAGTCTGACTTCACAAGCTCTATTGTAGAAAAACATCTCTCAGTTGTTGCAGTTGCAACCGGTAAAATCAATGCTAGCTTCAATAATCGATAGACCAAAGGAAAAGTAAGATTTAGTCTTGTTTCCACCATCACTCTAGCAAGATCGGATATGCCTTTCAAATTGGCAAATCTCTCATCTTGTTGCACACTGTCAATGTAGAGGTAAAGTTCGGGCTCAAGAGTTACCCTTTCCACACAACTAAAATCATCCGGATATAACTCAGTCAACCTCAGTAGCTTTGATGGGTTGAAGTCACAAAATGAGTCACGTGGATTCAAAGCCGCCATACAAGTAAGCAATTCAGAACTAACATCACAAAATCTATCCTCGAACTCTTGAATTTGCATATCCACAACTTTGTTAAAACAATTAAACTCGTAATAATGCCGATAGGTGATATTGGTCTTTTGACTTGGTTTTTTGGGATTAACATATTCATCCTCCATGTTCAACATTTCTATATCATGTTTTTCACAAAAAGAAGAGGTCGTCTTCAAAAGTGAATAAAACCCATCAACTCTCAACTTTTGCAATAGTTGTTTGGTTGATTTCACCAATGAAATAGCATTCAAGATATCTTCATCTTTTCTTTGAAGAGCTTGTGATAATAAATCCGTAACCCCTAAAATGTGCAACATCAAGTGCAAGTAAAACACAAAATCAAATGATTGAAAATATACTTGAAGATCATATGCTTTACGTTGACTGAAAGGATTAGCGCCCGCCTCTTCTATATATGCAAGCACCTCAACGACAGACGAAAACAAATCAACCAAATACAAAAGTGTTTTGTAATAAGAACCCCAACGTGTATCTTCCGAATTTACATGAGAAAGCTCTTCTTTTAACCCACTTCCGGTTTCAATTTCACCACTACCGATGGCTTCTTGCACTTTTTCTTTTTGACTTTCTCGAATTGTATCTTTTGGTTTGCAAGAAGCACAAACCACATTCATCACAACATCTATCATGTCAAAGAACTTTCCAACATCAAGGTGTTCTTTTGCAACCGTTACAACAACTAACTGAAGTTGGTGAGCAAAACAATGAACATAATATGCTAAGTTGTTTTCTCCCATGATTAAAGTTTTCATACCATTGAACCCAACATGCATATTGCTTGCTCCGTTATAACTTTGACCTCTAACCTTTTTCACACTCAATCCATATTCAACAAGTAAAGATTCAATGGCGGATTTAAGAGATAAAGCATCTGTCTTTGTCATATGAACAAAACCTATAAATCTTTCCTTAACAGTCCCACATGTAACATATCGTAAAACCACAACCATTTGTTTCCTCTTAGGTATGGCATTAGACCCGTCAACTAACAAGGCAAAGACATCATCACCAATTTCTTCAAAAATGGCTTCCAGTACTTCTTGTGCAAAGCAATGAACAATATCTTTCTGAATACTTGGAACAATATCCCAAGAAAGATCATTCATATCAACTTCCATTGGCATGGAAGGAATAGAGGCAGGTTGAGGAATATCATGAGAGACATTTCCATTTGAAGATTCTCCACCAATACCACCACTATCGGGTTCAGATGTTGATACTTTCCTTTTCAGAAATCTTTTCATTTTTTCTAGGGAAATAATACAACAATTAGCAACTAATTATTGACCATTAACATTTTCCCAATTAACAAACCTTAACTTAAATTAACATTTTCCAATTAACAAACACTGACAATTAATAATCAATGATAAACAAATAAATTTTCAACAAACCCAACTTAAATAACATCTTCCCTATTAACAAACCCTAACATTTGATAATAAACAAAAAAACAAATAACAATAAACAAATAAATAACTAATTATTAACGAATAATAATAGATTTTGAAAATGCAAAAATACCTCAAATTGTCACCGGAGGAGGGACGTCAGCCGGATGGGCGTTGGGGCATGAGAGAGTGAGAGAGAGGTAAGTAACTTTACTTTCCCTTAGAGGAGCCTGCCTGCCTGCTGTAGCAACACAACAGGATAAGCATAGTGAGATATGGCACCAGAAGATAAAAATTATATAAGACTATGCATACATGTCATGTGTGTAAGGTTGTTTATAAAATCTCCTACTGTTAACATAGCTATTGACCAAACAAATAAGAAATTTTAATGATATTTGATATTCAAAATAAACCAGAAGACACATATATAGCTAAATTGTCTATTAACATCTCCACATTGGTTATTTCTAGTAAAGAATCGTAAATCAGTGTTTTGTGAATCACATCCATAACATAATCAAGGTACAATCCACCAGAGTGATCTAGGATTACAAAAATGAGCTAATTTCATCATCCTGAATTTTGTAAGATTAAACATTTCCTTCAAAGATATCAATTACTACCAATAAATCATCATTACTCAAAAAAAAACATAGGAGTTGAAAAAAAAAACTTCACATGGACTAAAATAATTGCAGATTCTTTTCAAGAATGGCATTTGAAAGCCAATTATACAGATAAAATGAAGGACTTGGTTTTGAAAACACCATGATGACTCAAAGACAACATATATGTTGACTTGGCACTTCAATTATATAACTTGTAATTAGAAGTGAAGCAAAGTGATAGAGAAATTTTGGCCAACTGAACATCAATTCCAATCTCATGCCATGCCACACTCCTTGACCTACTTCACAAACACATTTAACATTTTTGAACTATTTTCATAATAAGTACTGAGTATGGACAATAACACTTGATGCGCATTTTAAAGACAACACTCTGCCATATGTTAGAGTGAGTGCCATATCTGCACACAGAGTTGACTAAAGAATAGACAAAGAAAACAATGCAATCGAAATCGTATCACAGTTCGGATTCGCCAGTTGTATGCATAAAAAACAAGAATTTTCAACTTTCTATGATCATATAGGTATAATAACGTAGAACCAAAAACTGGATCACTAAACCCTAAAACAGAGATAGATAGTACAAGTCACTAAACCCTACCGGATTACAGGGGCGTGACTCAGGCGACCTGAGTCTGAGTGGCCGACGGCGTGAGCGGTGACCGGAACTCTGAGAGCGCGAGTGAGGGTGTGACGGACGGACTTCTGCCGTAACTTTGTGAAAATGGTGAGCTTGGTCCTGGATGTGCAATGTTTGTTAGGAGCTCAATCACAAATTAATACGCACAAACAACTTTATTTATATCGGACTTAGTGGGTGTTTGGATTGCTTATTTAAAACAACTTATGCTTATTTTGAAAAGTGTTTATCAATTTATGCCGTGTCAAACCGGGGTTTTTAAGAAAGTGTTTGGATTAGCTTATTGTGGTATCAAAACGTAATAAATTAATAAGTTGTTATTCAAAAGTGTTTGGGATTGCTTATACATATAAAATAGCCCAAAAAGTCATAAGCACTTTTCAAATAAGTTGATAAGTTAAAACCAAATGACTTATCAAAAAAAGTTTTTCAGCGGTTTGGCACCGCTATAAGCTCTTTTCATTTTTTTCCATTCAAACACTCAAAAGTGTTTATCTCTGATGTCAAATCGCAATAATCTAAAAAGCACCTCAAATAATCAATCCCAAACACCCCCTTAATAAAACCAACCAAATAGCCCCGTAAAAGATTATTGTAAAATATGAATGAAAAATCTAAGGTGCCGTTTGTTTTTTAAGAGATTTAAAGTCTAAAGTCTTATTTTAGTTATGATTAATAAGAGGTGGTGTGTAAAAATGTCTGAACGATTCAGACTTAAGAGTCATTAAGAGGTTTTTAAAAAAAAACAAACAACCCCTAATTTATAAATTCGTATCGTTAGGATTCTAACATGTAGTTTCCGTTTCTTTTTTTGCATTTATATTGTATTCTTGTTGGTAGGGGTGCTCAAAAACCCGATCAACCCGACCAACCCGATCAACCCAACCCAACCCAACCCAACGTGAAATAACTTAAACCGAAGCAACCCGATGTCTAATCGAGTTGTAAAATCTTCAAACCGTAGGTATTGGGTTGATATCGGGTTACTTTTATTTGAACCCAACCCAACCTGATGAACCCGATCCTTTTATTTTGTGGATTTTATATGATTATTAAGTCTCTATTAATATATAAATTAGACAATTACACTATTGTCTACCCTCTTCATTTACATATATTTTCAATTTATTATTCATCTCTATATAACTTCTTTGTGTATATGTTTAATAAATGTAAACACACACACACATATATATATATATATATATATATATATATATATATATATATATATATATATATCTGTGTGTGTGTGTGTGTGCAAACTAAAAAATTAACTAAATGTGATATATTTAAGATTTAAGAAGTATGGATAAGTTGTATCAAATGGTTGATGATGACACGACCAACCTCAAGGCTAAGAAAGCTAAAGCATCGGGGTTGGAGACGTCTAAAACGATTGTTGTTGATTAACATATTATCATTTGGTTTAGACATTTTTATATGTAATATCGTAATATTTTTGATGAACTTACATACTCTCATGAATTATCGGTCATTCGATTGTATTTCAAAGAAATGTTTCCTTTATATTTATATTTCTAAATTTGATTTCATCTTGTTTAAACACAACCCGATCAACCCGACGAACCCGATCAACCCGAACGGTTTGGGTTGGGTTGGGTTGTACTTTTGATTGGGTTGGGTTGGGTTGTAAAATTTTCAAACCGCCTATATTGGGTTGAGTTGTTAAAAAGCCTTCAACCCGATCAACCCAACCCGTGAGCACCCCTACTTGTTGGCTACTATTTGCTAGTCTTAGATTATCTTCTTTTGTCATTGTTTTTTGCTTCTCGCTCATAGTTTTGCACGTCGGGAGTATTTATAGAAAGATGTGCTCTATGTATATCTCAACTGTTGTTACGACATAAATTTTGTCAATTTACTTTTCCAACATTCAGCTGTGACATAATGTTTTATCCTTTTATGGCGAGAATGTGTCATCTTTAAACATAACGATAAAATATTGTGTATATCCTTATACAGTTAAACAATTTATTCTTGCTTTTTTAAACATCTGAAACAAATATATGAGAATGGTAGAAATTTCTAAAAAAATCCAAATTCAAACCATAACGACCTATTTATACGTTTGAAGAACCGAAAAATGGTAAAACAATAAAGCACGGTAAAAATTGCAAAAATGGAATAAACATTGGGCAAGAGAGAGCTCCACATGGCACATTGAATTTCAAATTCCGGTCTTTTAACAACTCTAACAAAAATTTATATACAATAAGGACCGACCGGTTTTAGCCGGTCTTTCTTGCCCGCCTCTATCACAAACTAGATAATAAATAAATAAAAATTGCAAATAGAAATAGAAGTTGTTCAACTAAGATGGTTTATAATAGTTATTGTTAGAAACAAAGTATATAATAATAATTATATACGGTAAATGACCTTACACACTCTCTCCAATATATCTCATTCACAGGTAGAGTCTGAAGAGGATGAAATGTATGCAAACTTGTCCTTTACCCAAGAAAAAAAAATAGGTAAAGAGTCTGGTGAGTGGAGAGGGTGGAATGTACACAACCTTGTCCTTTACCCCCACAGTCCGAAAAGAGTAGAATGTATACTACTAACATGACGTTTATCTCAAAAAGTAGAACAACTGTATTTGACAAAGTAGAGATTGAAACTGAAAGAGGGGTGTTAGTATTTGCTTAATTTAAGTCCTACCATAACTTCAAAGCCAAAGATAGAGCAGTTTTTGTACATGATCAGAGGTGATTGATAACTACAATGGTCAAACTGAAACACAAGAAGAAGCTTAAAAAGGAGTTGCTGCAAGTTTTTTAAAATCAACTTTCCAATCTATGATTTGCTTAGCAACCAGATGAAATTTTGATTGCAACATTATAATCTCTTCAGCCTTCACCTTCTTCTTCTTCACACTCGCCCCCAGTTTCTCTTGCAACTCCTGCATTTTCCCTTCTAGTTGATCGACTTCCTCGTCGATTTTGGACTTTTCAAGATTCTGCTTCTCAAATTCTTTCTCGGCTTGTTTCAACTTATCCTTGAGCTCACCAACTTCGGCTTTTCTAGACAGTAATTCATTCAAACGAGCTCGAACAGCACCCACATTAAACCCATGAGTCTCCAGCTCAACTAAAGTTTCCAAACTGTTCTCGATTATGTCGTCGGGATCATCCGGCTGTAGTTTTGAAGTTCTCTGGACCACATTCGCAAACGTCACCATGTGTCCGATGGCTAAACCCTCGCGATAATCCTCTTTGATTATCTTCAACAGAAGAAAATGTGGCTTTTGTGGCGGATTCTGGTATAACTCCTGAGATTCAATGGCGGCCCAGATTGGAGACCGCTTGATAAAAGGCCACTCTTGTTGGTATTCGTTGATTTCACAATTGCTTTGAATGGCTGGATTGGATGCATCACTTGGTTCATCAGGGTTGTCAACGTCGCTACTACGAGAACTTCCTAAGTATGCCAACAATAACCAAATATTAGATATCAAAGACCTAATACCATATGAATCCAAATTTGCATATATACGTTTAGTTTCTTCTTTCCAAAATGTTCGTATTCTAACACACGATATAGTTAAAAGGCCAAAATGCACCAAAACTTGCTTTAGTTCCTATTTAGTGTTATGATGGACTTTTTTCCCTCAATTTGTAACACTCGTTCAATTTTTCCTATTTTGTATCCACTTTGACAAGTAACCAGTAGATTTTAAGGCTATTGATGTATGGTAATTGTAGATTATGTAAACATCAAAATCCACTAATGTCACCCAGAGGTTGAAAACCCATTTATCAGGAGGGTACGAGATATGAAAACTTGAATGTTTGTTGGTAATTGAGGAAAATAATTCATGATTATATCCAATAGGAACTAAAGCAAACTTCGCTATATTTTTTATTCATTTTGCAGTAAATGTAATTGATGGTATATAGTACCTTGTAAATAACCCATAATTATTATATTTTGTACCTTGTAACAAACCCATTGGTATTTTAACCAGTGACTTTTTGGGTCTACCCCTCTTTCTTTTCTGTGTACCATCCTCAGCTTCACAAGTTTCCTGTTGGGTACAACAAACAAATCAAACCTTAATCCAAATTTGTCCAGAAAAAAAAATCCAAGTTTTAGTCATTTTGTTAATTTGTATCTAATCATCTGCAAAGTTGTCCAAAAAGTTGTTTAGATTTGAAAGCATGCGCCTTTTTTGACTTTTTTTTAAAGGACATGGAGTTTTCACAACAAGGCCTCAGTTCAAATCCGACCCTGCCCACCCTGTGATGGTCTTGGGACCAGTACAGTGGTACGCTCTCATAGGAAATGCAAACCCTTTTTGTGCAAGTTTAGGGTTCTATGATTTGTTTAGACATGGAACCACCTTTGAGAAGTAGACTGTAATTAGACGGTAAAACGGCATAGCATCATAGTTTGACTTTACCATACCACTAATAACCAAAAGGTAGTATATGTCCTACCAGCAAGGCGGCTGTCGTGTTTGAGACCGGTCATCACCCACGTGCTCTAGGGTAAATGCGATTTACCTCCCCTATGATCACCGTGGGACCAGTATGGTGGGGAGTTCCAGAGGGTTGCGTTTACCCTTGTACCAAAAGGTTCTCACTTAACTTTTGGTGCTAAAGTTGGAAAAGAATTTTTGCTTCTAGATTTCATAATTTTGTTAATTAGGATTGCCACACATCATTTCTATCTCTAATCTTGCAAAACTTTGAAATATTAAACTTTATAGGGAACAAAGTATGAAAACACATGGAAATGTAAATGCAAAAAAAACATATTAGGAGCTATTTGTCCGAAATTGCTCATTCATACAAACCTAGTGATGCCTTTTCTTTTTTGTCACATTTTTCACAAGATGAAATAATTTGTTTACAACAAATAGAAGCATGATGGTTCGAAAAGCAAATCACTCGGAATGCTAAAACTGCTTACCGTGATGGTCATTTGTTGCTCCAAGAGAAGTGAATCTTGATGTATAGCTTGCGATCCACCAGCTTCCATCACAGGCACCACACCTTCAGTGTTTTCCATGCTACCTGTATACCACAATCCACATGATATTAGTTTTCATTCATTTAGCAAGCATTTTGGTTCATTTTAGGGAATGGAAATGAGAAATGTCTTGGGAATGAGTTTCATTCCTCCCAATTTGATTTGGTTCGCCATGCTTTTTCATTAAGTTGAAGTAGTTAGTTCCTACTTGATGCAATCAAGTGGATAAGGACTTACTCATTTCTATTCTATTTCTATTCTATATAGGATTGTGTTGGATAACAGACAATTATTGGAGTACATATATTAATAATAATAACGTAAAAATAGACATATTTCATAACCACGTTTATTTCTCCCAAAAAAGGATAAGACATAGTAAATGACAAGTATAATGGCAACTGGTTCATCAAAATTCTCCTATATACACAAAATTGAGTATAACGACGTTATTTAACAAAGACCAATTGCCACAAACCCTAGTTCTCTTCTCTCTCACTCAACTTCCGAAATCTTCTTCTTCCGTTCGACGAAGAACAAATCACCACTATCGCACCAAAATCAACGACTCAAGGTTTAATGTAATTGATCTATAGGTTCGATTTTAAGACGAATTAAAATTTCAGTAGTTTCCTACTACTGTTTCGATGGAAGAATACGACATCAATCTACGAAATCGTTCTCGTTTCGATTGTTCAACGGCTTGTAATGTTAAATGACTTAGAATCATTGATGTAAACAGTATAAAAAACATGAATGATGAATCAAATTGGATATAACTCTTACCTCAAAACCGCAGTTTGATATTGAAGGAATTTCGCCCTTGATGTCCTGCTCCAATTCCTTAGCCTATAACTCTTTTCCTTTTTCTTTTGAATGCTTTCCACGCCATTATTAGAGCTTTGATATGAAATTATCAATGGACAGCTACTCATGATTTCTGCAACTACTATATAAATATGGCAATACTTTCGAATAAGGAGAAAATAGAGTAAACTACGATTTTCGTCCCTGTGGTTTGATGTTTCTAACGATTTTCGTCCCTGGTCTTTAAAAATTACTTTTTGGGTCTGTATGGTTTCCATTTTGATTCTATTTTCGTCCCTCCATCCAATTCCTTTAAATATCAAGGTTAACTCATCCAAAAAATTTACATATTTGGTCCTTGTAATATTCCAACTTTTACATTTTTATCTTTAAATTACATAGTTTACATTTTTTTTTACTTTTTACTTTTTCTTTCTTTGTTATATTTCATGAAGACATTTATTTTTCTATTAACTATATTATATATTTTCAAAATTGTTATAACTTTAATTATAAAAATAATCAAATAATTTCATTAAAATTATTGACAAATACATGACATTGTTTTTTAAAGGTTTAGGTTGAAATCTCGTAAATTTAATATTTTTTTATCTATTGGTTTATTTAAACTTTTTATTCATTTTAAATTACCATTATTGGAAAAAGTTTAATAAAATTAGAGAAATAAGTTAGTTTTATTTTATAACAACCCGGGTGCTATTTTATTAAATGCATTTTACTCCCATTATTCCATATTTTCATTTAAACTTTATTTTTCATTAATTAATCAAATTTGTTTGATATATAAATTAAACACACACGTACATATATATATATATATATATATATAAACACACACATACGCACAAAGGTTCTAAATAGCGTGAGACTTAAAGCTTGTGTCTGATATCACGTTAACTTTGTGGCACGCCATGACCCAATACGTGCTTTTTGTAACACCATATTGAATTTTTCTTATCCTTTTATTGCCTTTTTTTTGTTTTTAATATATAACCTAATCTGAAATGTTCAGTATCATTAACTCATTGATTAATTATAGAAAATAAAGGTTTATATGTATAACATTATAAACGATATACAAATTTGCCGCCACAAGTCATATATCATACTATTTAGAACCTTGATATATATATATATAGTCGTATTCAAACGAGAACAATACTTATTTAAAATAACACGAGAACTAACAAAATCATTAGTGATTTTACATTAACGCACAAAAAAGGACTTTGGTCGTGGCTTCAGGTCCGCGTGACTTTTTTGCACGTTAATGTAAAATCACTAATGAATTTATTAGTTTTCGTGTTCTTTTAAAAAGTTATTGTTCTTATTTGATCCTCCCTCCCTATCTCTCTCTCTCTCTCTCTCTCTATATATATATATATATATATATATGTGCGTGTGAGTATTTAATTTTGATTAATTAATAAAAAATAAATTTTAAATGAAAATATGGAATAATGGGAGTAAAGTGCAATTAATAAAATCAACAGCCGATTGTTATAACACAAAACTAATTTTTTCTCGAATTTTATAAACTTCTTCCAATAATGGTAATTTAAAATGAATTAAAAGTTTTAATAAACCAATAGATAAAAAATATTAATTTTACGATATTTCAACCTAACCTTTGGAAAAAAAAAATGTCATGTACTTGTCAATAATTTTAATAATTATTTGATTATTTTAATAATTAAAGTTATAATTATTTTGAAAATATATAATATAGTTAATAGAAAAATAAATTATTCATGAAATATAATAAAGAAAGAAGAGTAAAAAGTAGAAGTAAAAAGTAAAAAGTAAACTATGTAATTTAAGAATAAAAATGTAAAAGTTGGAATACTACAAGGACCAAATATAATTTTTTTTGGATGAGTTAACATTTATATTTAGAGGAATTGGATGGAGGGACGAAAATGGAAGTAAAATGGAAACCATAGGGATGAAAAAAGCAGTTTTAAAAGACTAGGGACGAAAATCATTAGAAACATCAAACCACAGGGACGAAAATCGTAGTTTACTCGAGAAAATATGTCTTTTGCTTAGAGCATCTCTGCAATGCAATTTCTCCTTTAGTCCTTTTTTTAGTAAATTACAAATTTAGTTCCTGTGATTTTATAAATGTTGTAACAAATTTCCTAAAAAGGTCCTTATGGTTTCATTATTGTTACAAATGAGGTCCTTTACCCTAACTTTATAAAGGACTATGCATATACCCGCGCGCGATACGGCACGAGTGTTAAACTTTCTTCTAAATTATGATTGAAAATTTAATACGATTATTTATAGAATGTTCTATACCACATAAATTATGGGTTATTTGCAAGTAAAATATTATCAACCAAATAAAAAAAAATGCCATCTTACATAGTTAACCATAATCAAGCAAGCGTTACAGCTTCAAGATGAACGAGAGCACATCATACCAATTACAATGTGTGTGTGTGCACGCATAATGAAAAGAAAAAAAAACATATAACTGGAAGAAACAAAAAAGGGAAAAGTAAAGGCTTCACTCACTCTTCAATGCCATTTCTTTACAATTGATTGAAGAAAATAGATTCAAATAATGGATGGTGAATTGGGAAGTTATGTTTTGCCAATAAGGAAAAACAAGATTTATTCCTACTAGATGCACGACAGAGAAATTTAGAAACATGGAATTTGAAATGTAAACAGTGAAAATACAAATGGTTGAAGCACCACCAAGATAATGATGTCAAATAGATAATGTTGGTCAAACCTCTTAATAACGTTTAGATGATGAAAGTGATATTACACTAACATGCATAGTATTGATACAAGGATGTGCATAAGCTGCCATGCTTAGGCCTTATGCAGTGATATTATGAGCTCCTACAAGTTCATAAAGGTGTATTATGAAAAGCTAAAACTTCCTAATATAATAATTGGTTTTGAGTTTCCACAACTAATTCATGTTTCTTTTCGTATGAATCTTGAAGAAAATAAATATCAACCACATGGATCAACAAATGTGGTGTTCCCAACACCCCCTCCCCCAAATAAAAAGAAGATAGAAAAGTAAAACCTAACCACTTTTCTAAATCAGTCAAGGCAAAAGAATCTGAATGCTTTCCCATTTACGATCTTATCTCGAATACATATACAAGGGAGGGTGTGTAGCATGTTTACTCTAGTTCTGTAAACTTGCAACCTTGAGAATAGAGTATAGAAAAGAGCATTTGTAATCCCATGTCCATTTGTGAGAGAGCACACATGTAAAGTATAAAAACCTCTCTTGCTAATTCACTAAATGAAAGCAGGTTATAGAAGAATGAAGAATTGAAATGAATGACATAAACAAAACCTTGATATCAGAGCACAAATGGTTAACACCATCGCTCATGACACTATTTCTCGGCTCTTCCATCCATGCTCTTCAACATCACAGCCTATTCCGTTACTCCATATTGGTTCACCAGTCAGATTAGCCTCTGCACATAATTCCCAGATACCTAAAGATGAAGAAAAGAAATTCAGAAGTGGTTCATCACAAGATGCTTAAAACCATATATATGTTGCAACATGTTCAATACCAGAGCAGACAACGCCCTGGCAGCAACTTGTTGGCTTATAAACCCCTGCATCTTGACTCCTTGAATTCAAAAAAAAAGATTATTAAGAAAATTGGTTAGATTCAAGAAGCGATGAAACTATAAAGGGAACACAAAGAGGCAAATAATATATATAAGGCGAAGGTACAAGTGTTTGATCTAACAGCAGAAAAAAAAGGTAGTAATAATAACTGATAACCTTTTAGAAGAGACAATCAGATCCCTACATTCAAGTCAAACTGTTGTGAATTCTTTTTCAGAAAGACCAATGACATCATGTTCCTAACACAAGAATACTATAAACGGCCATAAATTATTACTTCCTTTTTTTCTTAAAAGATGGTTATATTTGTTTTTGAAACTAATACAGCAAGGGTCGTACAAGTAACCAAGAATTCTACAAGAAAGATGAAAAATTCACCTGAAACCGGATTCTAATAACATCTAGGGGGAAGTAACTGTCCGAGATATAGCTCCTGAGATAGAACCGGCCGTCACATCTATAAACGCCCTTGTAAGTTGCTCCGACTCTTCCATCTCCCCAAATACCATCACATCTTAATAGTAAAACCTAAATAAAGAAAATATAAAATGGCAAACAGAATAAGCACAACTTGCAGTATATTTAAATCAAAACCAAAATTAATCACTCAATCAAAACCCTCACCACAAAACTCATATAGATATTATTATATGAACCATGGACATGAATCAAGATGGGATCCAGATTAGAAATTCAAGAATCATGAATCTGCTTTTTAAATTATTTAAAAACATTAAAAGGCCAACCCTCCTTACAAATCTAATCAGTAATTATAAAAATATAATCAAAATTCTCATTAAATTGCGAAAACTAAATCTCATATTGTTTCATTGCATCAATATTCAATCCTGATTATAATAAATTCATCCAACTAACATTGCATCTACTTATTTCCATAATTAGTAATAATAAAATAGGACCAACTTGCCATTTCAAGATGAATAACCTCAATACTCATAATGTAGCTCAAACAGAAACACAAGAATTAAAGAACAACCAAACCCACATCACAAATTTGATAAATTTCACAAATTTGATAAATTTCACAAATTTGTCAAATTTCACAAATTTGTCAAATGGGGTCTCAAGAAAATGGCTGAATTTTGATATAAACCTAAAAAGATCCCAAATAATTTTCCCCAAATTAAATACATTTGTCATTTCAGAACCGAAATGAAAAACCCAAATCGATGCAGAACCAAAACTTAAGAAGAAGAAGAAGGAGAAACCCAAATCGATGCAGAACCTGATATGAAATGAAACCGTGAAAGAAACTCAAATCAATGAAGCCCTGTAAAAAATAATCATGCTTAAATGTAGCTCAAACACAAACACAAGAATTAAAGAACAACCCAACCCACATCACAAATTTGATAAATTTCACAAATTTGATAAATTTCACAAATTTGAGAAATTTGCCAAACGGGGTCTGAAGAAAATGGCTGGATTTGAATATAAACCAACAAGAATTCCAAAAAATTCTAAAATGAATTACATAACAAATTTGAGAAATTTGTGAAAGTTAAGAAATTTGTCAAATGGGGTCTCAAGAAAGTGGATGGATTTGAATATAAACCTACAAGAACTCCAAAAATTCTGAAATGAATTACATAACAAATTTGAGAAATTTAAGAAATTTGTCAAATGAGGTCTCAAGATAATGGTTGGATTTGGATATAAACCTACAAGACTTCCAAAATTTCGGAAAGAAATTACATAACAAATTTGAGAAATTTAAGAAATTTGTCAAATGGGGTCTGAAGAAAATGGCTGAATTTTGATATAAACCTAAAAAGATCCCAAATAATTTTCCCCAGATTAAATACATTTGCCATTTCAGAACCGAAATGAAAAAACCCAAATCGATGCCAAACCAAAACTTAAGAAGAAGAAGAAGGAGAAACCCAAAGCGAAGCAGAACCAAAACTGAAGAAGAAGAAAAAACCCAAATGAATGCGTACCTGATATGAAATGAAACCGTGAAAGAAACCCAAATCAATGAAGCCCTGCAAAAATAATCGTGCTTAATCTAAATTCATAGAATCAGGTTTAATTACTGAAATCCCAAATAATTTTCCCCAAATTAAATACAATTGCCATTTCAGAACCGAAATGGAAAACCCAAATCGATGCAGAAACAAAACTTAAGAAGAAGAAGAAGAAACCTAAATCGATGCAGAACCAAAACTGAAGAAGGAAAAACCCAAATCTATGCGTACCTGATATGAAATGAAACCGTGAAAGAAACCCAAATCAATGAAGCCCTGCAAAAATAATCGTGGGGTAAGATAAATCAACGAGCTGTCGATGGTCATAAGAACACACCAAATGGGAGAACAAAAACATTGAAGTACCTTGGAAAAGCAGAGTGGCCGATTGCATCGTTGAGAGGTTCGTTTCATTGGTACTCTATAGCAATGCAAACGTGGGAGGAAGAGGGTCGTGCTAGGAGGACGTGGGAGGAAAAAGAACTACAAAACGGGGTTTCCAAAAACCAATTTTCCAAAAACCGTTTGAGAATTTTAATAAGTAGTATAGATATATTTGGTTTTTTTACTTTTTTTCTTATATCTTTTTAGAAAATAAATTATAATTATTATATTTTATATATATTTAGATACGGATTAACGACCCCACCGTTCCATTGCTCTAGGCAACAACCTCGCCATTTCTAATCATCTTCTTCGTGAACCGTCCCTTCTCTTAGATTTATCCCCTTCAATCCTACATGCTTTTCCGATGCAAGAATTCTTGTACTCAATTTTTCACACACGTAACTCCTTTCTTTTCTCCTTCAATTTCAAACGAATTTGGAACACCCCTCCCCCTCCCCCTCCCCATATGGAACTGAAGCCTTTACTTAGAACTCCAAGAACCGGAGTCGAAGAACATATGACTACTTGGATAACGAACCTTTATGGATTTTTAACGAAATTTTTATACAAATTCTGGTTTTTTTTGATAATTTGATAATTTTTAACGAATTTTTTATACTCATTTAACAAAATTGAGTTATAAATTACACATAAAATTCATGCTTTATGAGATCATTTAAGGGGGCGGACCCAAGAACGATTAACTCGTTTTTTGGCTCCAATAACTTGGCTCGAAAAAGTTATGCTCAAACGACTTGTCTCAAAATTTTAAATTGAGCTTCCGAACAAGCTGATTTGAACATTAGTGTTATGGAGTTTGACTTGTTTAAGTTAAGCAATCTTTGTTTTGTGTTTGTGGTCGAATCAAACTCGACATGAACGAGCTCAAGTAGCTCATTAAGAGTTTGAGCTCGAATAATTCATTAAAAGCTAGAATCGTGAACACCCCTACCATCACCAATTCTTATACCATTGTGGTGTTGATGAATACACACCAAATTTGGTTATCTTTAAGTACAAAACAGTTCTCAAGTTTCATATTTGTTTAATTTTAGTTCATTTGATTGTAAAAAATATTATAGTGAGGATGTACATTAAGTACAACGATAGCATATTATGTATATCCTTATATAAGGAAACAATTTTTTCTTTATTTAAAAATATGATTTTGAAAATAATTATACGAGCATATCATAATTATATAGTATGAACAATTATAAATGACATCGAATAAGCAAGATTCTATAAAATACATATGTATATTCCAATCTAAAAGTAACCCTAAACTCATCTGTCCCAACTCCCAAGTCCAAACTAGGGATGTTTGCAGTCCGGTTCGGACGGTTTAACCCCCTAAACCACAAACCAAACCATAAATGGCGGTTTAGAAAATTTTCAAATCGAGCAGTTTGGTAGCGAGTGACCAAACCGGTCAAACCGGACCACAAAAAGGCGGTTTGGTTTGACCGGTTTAGGTGGTTTGGGTCTTTTATGGGCTTTAAACTAAAAAAACGTAAACACTATATCCAAAATAAAATTTCTACCAATATAACATTATTAAGAAACAGTATACCGAATTATAAAAGAAACGTTTACATATTAAATTAAAAAAATATTGAGCAAGTTGAAAAAAAGTTAAACAAGTCCACCAAGAATGGTTGAATTTTGTACAAATATTGAGAAAGTCGAAGGACATTTGATTTTATATTTGAATTTTTAACGGATCTCATAACTTTTTCAATTTAGATAACGCAATCGTTGAGAAAATGAAAGCTAATGACATAATGTCTTTGACGAACTTTTTTTAGTTAAGCCATAAAAGTTGAGCTTACAAATGAAAACTAAATATGATTAATATATGCGTATTTTTGGCGGTCGGTTCGGTTCAAACTGCTCAAAAAAAGGGTTAAACCGCAGACCAGACCGGACCGAGCGGTTTGACAATTTTTCAGACCAGACCAGAAGACCGCTCAAACCGTCAAAAACGGTCTGGTTTAACTTGGTTCGACCTGTTAGAGCGGTCCAACGGTTTTTTTGAACACCCCTAGTTCAAACATTTAATTATTAGCCACTTTGAGCAGTTTTTGAAATTTATTGTTGATGTAAGGGTTCATTTTTGTAATTTATAGGAACTTGTCATTTTTCTCTATATCAAAGAACATTAAAAATGGTCCTAAAAGACTAATATTAATTCAATTTTAAGAGGTAAAGGTAAAGGTAAAGGTAAAATAAGACTAGTATTAATTCAGTTATATGCTATGTAATTAGGAGTTATTTTCGATTAAGATTGGTAGTAGACAAATAAATGGGGTAGTCGATGCTCTTGCTAATGTGGAAAAGTAAATGTCTTCCATTTAGTTATTTTTTTCTCTCTAAAATGAAACATTTTTATTATTAATATTAAATATTAATATTAATTAAAAATAGCAATGGTCTAATTATTAATTTTATAAAAAACGTTAATTATCAATTTATTTTCATCAGTAAATGAACATAAACGAACGCTAAACGAACATTAGTAAACGAACATTAACGAACATAAATAAACGAACGTTCACGAACATAAATGAACGAACGGGACCTTTGTTCATGTTCGTTCGTTTAACTAAACGAACAAAAAAAACTTGTTCATGTTCGTTCATTTATTAAATAAACGAACATAAACGAACTTCCCGCCTAACAGTTCACGAACGGTTCGCTGAACGTTCGGTTCGTTTACAGCCCTACCTAGTCCTCTGGATGCTCATTAATCTTTATTGCCATCTTCCCTTCAAAAAAATATTAGGTAAAATAAGATCTCATAATTCAACATTTTTCAAAAAAACAAATAACACCCACCTATAATAACATTATAAAAGGAATTTGACATATTTGTATAAAAATCAAAGTCTGACAACTTATTTATACGTTTTAAAAATGACAAAATAACAAAAATATGGTCAAAAGATTGCAAAATGTGGTTCAAGAAAATGATAACCCCTGAACCCCATTAATCAATGGAAGAGCATCATGTGATGCATTGATTTTTCAAATTTCCATCCTTGAACAGGACTAGGGGTGCTCAAAAAACCGAACAACCCGATCAACCCAACCCGACAAACCCGGAAAAAAATCAACCGAGGTAACCCGACATATAAGGAATTGGAAAGCATGATAAGTCCGTACTCCACATTCTAGCTTCATCCTTGGTAGAACAACCCGAATCTATTGGTTGATATTGGGTTAGCTCAAAGTAACCAGACTAACCCGATAAACATTTTAGCGACTTCTCTAAAATTATTTATATTTCCCTTTAATATGTATAAGTTACCAAAAACAACTATGCAATAACGACAATGGAACTCATAGGAGGACATTATTGGAAAGTTATATGTAATACCTAAATATTTGATGAACTCGTTACTCGTATATTCTTTTGAATGATGAATCGTATTTCAAAGTAAAAATTCCCTATTTTTATTTTTTCAATATTGTTTTTACTTTGTTTAAACATAACCCGACCAAACCGATGTTTGGGTTGGGTTGGGTTGAAAATTCTCAAACCGCCAACATTGGGTTGGGTTGTTGAAATGTCTTCAACCCGATCAACCCAACCCGTGAGCACCCCTAATAAGGACGGACCGTTATAATTGATTCCTATTTAACTAGTCAAAATTAATCGGTCCAGATCTAATTCTTATCCGATGGCCAATCTTTCTTCCCCACCTCGATTATGTACTATAAATGAAGGTTTGAAAACGAAAAAGAACATGTTCATATGAAATAGTTCACGATGAAAAGATTATGGCCTACTATGTCATGTTGATGGCCAAAAATCCTACTCGAGTGGTAACTCTTACCTGTAGGGGGGTTTGGTAAACAACTCCTTAGGATGATGGAGAAGATTGAGGTAGTCTGATGAGAATCATTTCTACATGCCATTTGAACCCTTCTCGATTAATTTATTTTCATACACGTCAAAATAAAACTAACTTTTTAACATTTTCAAATTGGCAAATCTTTCATCTTGTTGCACACCGTCAATATAGAGGTAAAGTTCAGGATCAAGAGTTACCCTTTCACACATACAAAATCATCTGGGGGTTGAAGTCACAAAATGAGTCACGTGGATTCAAAGCCGTCGTACAAGTAAGCAATTCGGAACTAACGTCACTAAATCTATCCTCAAACTCTTGAATCTGCATATCCACAACTTTGTTAAAACAATTAAACTCGTAATAATGTCGATAGGTGATATTGGTCTTTTGACTTGGTTTTTTGGGATAAACATATTCATCCTCCATGTTCTAACATCTCTATATCATGTCTTCAAAAGTGAATAAAACCCATCAACTCTGAACTTTTTGCAATAGTTAATTGGTTGATTTCATCAATGAAATAGCATTCAAGATATCTTCATCTTTTCTTTGAAGAGCTTGTGATAATAAATCCGTAACCCCCAAAATGTGCAACATCAAGTGCAAGTAAAACACAAACGACCTATTTATACGTTTGAAGAATGACAAAATGATAAAACAATAAAGCAAGGTAAAAATATGCAAAAAAATGGTACTAAAACATTGGAAGAGAGAGAGAGAGGGCCATATGGCACATCGAATTTCCCATTCTCGTCTTTCAACAAATCTAACAAAAAATTTATATGCAACAAGGACCGACCGATGTTAAACGGTTCCTATTTGACGCGTCAAAAAATAAACCGGTTCCGATCCTAAACCGGTAGCCCGTCTTTCTTGCTCGACTCTATCACAAACTAGATAATAAATAAAAAAAGATTACAAATAGAAATAGAAGTTGTTCAATTGAGATGGTTTACAATGACATCGTGTCAGTTCAGAAATAATAGTTATTGTTAGAAACAAAGTATATAATTTTTATACACGACAAAGGACCTCACACACCCTCTTCAATTTTGGTGAGTTTTGAACCTCCGATCTATCCTCACCTCCTAGGAGGTTGGGTTTTACCGGTGAATCTGTTTTAATTGCTCTTCTATTAACCTAAGGGCCTTATGTGCATTATTGTGCAATGTACGAACCGAACCAAACCAAACTAATCCAATATATCTCATTCACGGGTAGGGTCCGAAGAAGATGGAATGTACGCAGACTTGTCCTTTACCAAAAAAGAAAAAAAAAAGGTAGAGTCCGATTAGTGGAGAGGGTGGAATGTACACAACCTTGTCCTTTACCCCACAGTCTAAAAAGAGTAGAATGTATACTAACTGACATTTATCTCAAAAAGTAGAACAATTGCATTTGACACACAGTAGAGATTGAAACTGAAAGAGGGGGTGTTGGTATTTGCTTAATTTAAGTCCTACCATAACTTCAAAGCCAAAAAGATAGAGCAGTTTTTGTACATGATCAGAGGTGACTGATAACTACAATGGTCAAACTGAAACACTAGAAGAAGCTTAAAAAGGGGTTGCTGCAAGTTTTTTAAAATAAACTTTGCAATCCATGATTTGGTTAGCAACTAGATGAAAGTTTGATTGCAACATCATGATCTCTTCAGCCTTCACCTTCTTCTTCTTCACACTCTGCCCCAGTTTCTCTTGCAACTCCTGCATTTTCCCTTCTAGTTGATCGACTTCCTCATCGATTTTGGACTTTTCAAGATTCTGCTTCTCGAGTTCTTTCTCGACTTGTTTCAATTTATCCTTGAGCTCACCAACTTCGGCTTTTCTAGACAGTAATTCATTCAAACGAGCTCGAACAGCACCCACATTAAACCCATGAGTCTCCAGATCAACTAAAGTTTCCAAACTGTTTTCGATTATGTCGTCGGGATCATCCGGCTGTAGTTTTGAAGTTCTCTGAACCACATTCGCAAACGTCACCATGTGTCCAATGGCTACACCCTCGCGATGATCCTCTTTGATTCTCTTCAACAGAAGAAAATGTGGCTTTTGTGGCGGATTCTGGTATAACTCCTGAGATTCGATGGCGGCCCAGATTGGAGACCGCTTGATAAAAGGCCACTCTTGTTGGTATCCGGTGATTTCACGATTGCTTTGAATGGCTGGATTGGATGCATCACTTGGTTCATCAGGGTTGTCAACATCGCTACTACGGGAACTTCCTAAGTACGCCAACAAGAACCAAATATTAGATATCAAATAAAACAAGACGGTGTAAATCTCACACAGAGGAGGGGTCTGGTAGGTAGTATGTTCACCAAGACCTAATACCATATCAATCCAAATTTGCATAGATATGTTTAGTTTCTTCTTTCCAAAATGTTCGTATTCTAACACCCGATATAGTTAAAAGGCCAAAATGCACCAGAACTTGCTTTAGTTCCTATTTAGTGTCATGATGGACTTTTTTCCTCAATTTGTAACACACGTTAAATTTTTCCTTTTTTGTATCCATTTTGACAAGTAACAAGTAGATTTTACGGCTATTGATGACAAGTTGTTAAGTTATATGGTAATTGTAGATTATGTAAAAATGTCACATCAAAATCCACTAATGTCACCCAGGTTAAAAGCCCATTTATCAGGAGGGTACAAGATATGAAAAATTGAATGTTTGTCGGTAATTGAGGAAAATAATTCATGGTTATATCCAATAAAAACTAAGGCAAACTTCGTTACATTTTTTATTCATTTTGTGTTAAATGCAATTCAATGGTATATATAGTACCTTGTAAATAACCCAATTGTAATAAACCCATTGGTATTTTAACCAGTGACTTTTTCGGTCTACCCCTCTTTCGTTTATGTGTTCCGTCCTCAGCTTCACAAGTTTCCTGTTGGGTACAACAAACAAATCAAACCTTAATCCAAATTTGTCCAAAAAAAATCCAAGTTTTAGTCATTTTGTTAATCTGTATCTAATCATCTGCAAAGTTGTCCAAAAAGTTATTTATTTGAAAGCATACACCTTATTTGAAAGGAGATGGAGTTTTCACAATAAGGTCTCAGTTCAAATCCGACCCTGCCCACCCTGTGATGGCCTTGGGACCGGTACAGTGGGACGCTCTCAAGGGTAGTGCAAACCCTTTCTGCACAACTTTAGGGTTCTATGATTTGTTTAGACATGGAACCACCTTTGAGAAGTAAACTGTAATTAGACGGTAAAACGGCATAGCATCATAGTTTCACTTTACCATACCACTAATAACCAAAAGGTAGTATATGTCCTAGCAGAAAGGTGGCGGGCAATCAGTTGTGAGGGGAGACCGGTCATCACCCGCGTGCTCTAGGATAAATGCGATCACCCTCCCCTATGATCACCGTGGGACCAATATGGTGGGTTGCGTTTACCCCTTTTTTTATAACCAAAAGGTTCTCACTTAACTTTTGGTGCTAAAGTTGGAAAAGAAATTTGCTTCTAGATTTCATAATATTGTTAATTAGGATTGCCACACATAGTTTCTTTATCTAATCTTGCAAAATATGAAAATGTAGCTGCAAAAAAGACAACATATTAGGAGCTATTTGTCCAAAATGGCTCATTCATACAAACGTAGCGGGGCTTTTTCTTTTTTGTCACAATTTCACAAGAAGAATGGTTTGTTTCAACAAATAGAAGCATGATGGTTCGAAAAGCAAATCACTCGAAATGCTAAAACTGCTTACCGTGATGGTCATTTCTTGCTTCAAGAGAAGTGAATCTTGATGTATAGCTTCCATCACAGGCACCATAACTTCAGTATTTCCCATGCTGCTACCTGTATACCACAATCCACATCATATTAGTTTTCAGTCATTTAGCAAGCATTTTGGTTCGTTTTAGGGAATGGAAAAGAGAAATATTGGGGAAGAATTGGGAATGAGTTTCATTCCTCCCAATTTGATGTAGTCATTTCTATTCTATTTCTTTTCTATATACGATTGTGTTGAATAACAGAGAATTATGGACTACATATTTAATAAATAATAACGTAAAAATATTCTTTGCGTACATATTTCATAACCACGTTTATTTCTCCCAAAAACAAAATTGAGTATAACGACGTTATTTAACAAAGACCAATTGCCACAAACCCTAGTTCTCTTCTCTCTCACTCACCTTCCGAAATCTTCTTCTTCCGTTCGACGAAGAACAAATCACCACTATCGCACCAAAATCAACGAAACGAATCAAGGTTTAATGTAATAGATCTATAGGTTCGATTTTAAGACGGATTGAAGAATACGACGTCAATCTACGAAATCGTTTTCGTTTCGATTGTTCAATGGCTTGTAATGTTAAATCGCGATTTATCTCTGGTTTAAATGACTTGATGTAATCGATATCAAAAACATGAATGATGAATCAAATTGGATATAACTCTTACCTCAAAACCGCAGTTTGATATTGAAGAAATTTCACCCTGCTCCAGTTCCTTAGCCTATACCTCTTTTTATTTTCTTTTGAATGCTTTCCATTGCCATCATTAGAGTTCTGATATGCAATTATCAATGGAAAGATACTCATGATTTGTACAACTAAATATGGGAATACTTTCGTATAAGAAGAAAATTAGCGTCATCTTGGCCCCGACCCGGGAACCCGGTCCATCGGCCCCGAACGGGAATGGGGATTCCCCACTAAACCGGGGATGGGGATGGGGATGGGGACGGAGATCCCCGTTTGTCTCAAACCGGGGACGGGTATCGCACTCTCCGCCCCGCCCCGTCCCCGTTTTATATTTTAATTAATATTTGATATACTATTTATTTAAACTAAATTGGTAATTCATAATTTACCATTTCCTAACTAGGTTTATAATTTAAAATTGTTATTTTTTGGATGTTAGTATGTATTTTGGATATCAATCAAAATACAATTACTCAATATGGTTTTAAATCTTACTCGATATTTTTTGGTACGCTTGAAGTTAAGTTCTTTTTTTTTTTTCCGAATTCGGTTGAATTTCTTTTGGTTTTATGTTATTAATTATTATATGATGTTGTGATTTTTATACAAAATTAAATTTCTTTCGATTTTAGGTTTATTGGAAATATGTGATATTTAAACATGTGCGGTGTCTCATATATTTGATTTAAATAGCTTACATAAACGGAAAAAGAAAATCCCCGTTTCCCCGTTGGGGATCCCCGTTTCCCCGTTGGGGATCCCCGTTCCCCGTTGGGGATCCCCGTTCCCCGTTGGGGATGGGGATGTGATCATATTCCCCGACGGGGATGGGGATGAAGATGAGGGATTGGGGACAAGGATGGGGATTGAGGTCCCCGCCCCATTTCCATGCCTAAGCATCTCTGCAATTTCTCCTTTTTTTTAAGTAAATTACAAATTTTAGTCCCTGTGATTTTATAGAAATTACAAAGATGGTCCTTATACCTTTGAAACTATGACTAGGGTTGGTCTTCTTATGGTTTCATTTTCGTTATAGATGGGGTCCTTAACCCTAACTTTGTACCGGATATATTTTGTATTTTTACTTTTTTCTTATAATTTTAGAAAATAAATTATAATTTTATTATATTATATTTTTATATATACAGATCAACGACCTCATCGTTCCATTGCTCTAGGCAACGACCTTGTCGTTTCTAATCATCTTCTTCAGTGAACCTCCCCTCTCTTGGAGTCATCCCCTTCAATCGTACCCGTTTTTCCGATTCCATAATTCCCCATACTCGGTTTTTCACACACACAACTCCTTTCTTTCCTTCTTCAATTTCAAACAAATCTAGAACACCCCCCTCCCTATATGGTACTGATTTACTTAGAACTCTAGGAACCAGAGCAAGGTTTTAAATGGCGTGAGGCGTGGCGTGGCGGCGAGGCCAAGCCTCAAGCCTTAGGAGCCATGGCGAGGCCATGGCGTTTTCAAGGCGTGACTTATGGCATCATTTTTCTAATTCATATATATCATTATATAGAAAAACATATGTTTTGTAGTGTTACTCAATTAGTCAATAGTAATAAGCAATTTAAATTATGGTATATATTAAAAAACTTGCAAATAAGACATTAAAAACGTAAAGAAAAATCAAATTTTGCATTACGAAATTGTACATTAGGTCATGGCGTGCCACAAGCTTAACGTGACGTGAGACACAAGCCTTGGTGCCATGGCACGCCATGGCGGCTGTGCGGCGAGTTTTTTAGAACATTGAATCAGAGTCGATGAATATATCAATTTTGACTACTTGGATATAGAACATTTATCCAAGTGGATTTTTAACAAAAAAAAAATTGAAACAAATTATGGATTTTTTTTTTATAATTTAGTGATTGGGGTTGATTTGGTGTAGGGGTGTGCTTTGGTGTATATGTGCTCTGGTTTGTATGTTCTAGTGTTTGTCGTTGGGGAAATGAGAAGGGGTTTCACTGTAACACCTTGAATTTTCAATCCTATGAAAAACCCTCGTATCTCTCTATTCTTTGAGATAAGTCGTTTAAGAAGAAGAAAGAAAGGAAGAAAAGGGCTTATATTCTGGTCTGCAGGGCGCACGGCCCGTGCGCCGTTCCTCAGTAATTTGGCACGGGTCGTGCCTAGACACAGAATCATTGGCACGGGTCGTGCCCTTTTCTTCACAAAAGTGGCACGGGTCGTGCTTGGCATCAGAAGGAACAACACGGGTTAAATGAGATTTTCCCCAAAATTCATTTACTTCTCATTTCTATCTCCCATTTCTTCTCTCCCAAAACCCCCCAAACCCCAAAATCAAACCCTAACTCATTTTTGGGTGTCCTCCTCCTAAAATCAAGTAATCCTTCTTCATCTAGCAAGCTTGGAGGTTGGAACCATAATCTCCCCATCTTCATCTTCTCCACCTTTGTTTCTAGGGTTTCATCCAACTTTTTCACCATCTTGAAGATTAGAGGTTTGAGGTTTATTTTGGAAGATCTAGAAGAGTATTGTTGATGGGTTCAAACTTTGGTAAAAGTAATCTTCTCTTCTCTTCAACTATGGAAATTAGGTTTTTGGTATATATTGAGATCTTCAAGTATAATGTTTAGGGAATGACCTCTTGTGGTTAAATATGGGTATTTATGGTCGGAAATGTGTGGATCTAGGTTTTGGATGCTTGAGTTGAAGGGTTGGAATGGATGTCTTCGGAAAGCTTTGGGTGGGAGCTATGCTTGGAAGGTCAATGGTTGGGGATTGAAAACTAGGTTTAACTTAACCTAGCAAGGTAAGTTCAAGTGATTTGTGAAAACGGTGTACATGCCAAAATGTCTATTTTAAAGTGTTTACATGTTTTACGTGGAATTGTTAACTGCTAATCATCTAATAAGTTTTGGTTATTTGGAAGTATTCAGCTTTATAAACTTATAAAACACCCACAATTGGGATTTTGGGCATTTTGATAAATAAATCATATATTTTAGGTATTTAAATGATTTATCGTATGGAGCATATTTTTGGAGTATAAATGCATTCTATTGGGTGTCATGGGATGGTTTGAAAGAATAAAAGGTATAAACCCACTTTGGAAAATGGTTTGTCCCAATCTAAATCGTGTTGGAGTTATTTGTGTGAGTTGAAACATGGGTTGCATTATTACGGGTCGTTTACGTTTGATTTCATTGTATGATTTTCAGCGTTGGGTCTTTGGATTTGTTGAGCTTATGGCTTAGTTTGGATTTTGTTGGGTCTTGGGGACACTTGTCCGGTTTTGATAGCTCAACGTAGAGCGTTTGGTTCTGATTTGCATTTATTGCATCTTATTTGGAAATTACATGTTTTGAATGCTTTAGTTCATTCGTTTTGAGTCATGTAATGTTTCAGCCCTGTCTGCTATGGATCCATTAGCACTTTTGTTATTTTGGGCGATGTTGAGACGACTAGCCTCCTGCATCGCGGCACGTTAGGCATCGGTTTGGGTTATAAGTCATTCGTGCGGCACCTTAGGCATCGGTTTGGGTTGTAGCTCCTTCGTGCGGCACGTTTGGCATCGGTTGGGGTTGTAAGTCCTTCGTGTAGTATCTATGGGTGTATGCTGAAAGATGCTGAGCTCGATACTTTTGTTATTTGTCCAATGGTGGAACGCTAGTTAACCCCCATTGCGGCGCGGTTAGGCTTCTTGGGTATGGTGTAAGTCCTCCGTGCAAGTATCTATGGGTGTATTGTGAAAGATGTTGAGCCCGATACTTAATACCAGTTTAACGTAATGTGTGACTTACTCTGTGCACGTCACATTATGCGGAATCGGGTTTCCCCCGTCACCGAAAGGTGTTGTCTTTGGGCTGAGTCTTTTATATATTTGTTTTCGGTGACATTTTGCATACATGAAATTATTCCATGTTTTATGGGTTGAGTATTAATCCCCGCCCGTGTTTTGGGGTGTTTTGGAATATGAAGCGTTATTTACATTATTATAAATTGAGAGTCGATTTATATTCTCACATTGAGCAAGTTTTGGGTTAAATCTAAGTTTACGAAAGAACGATTTATATTGGGATCTCAATCTTTGAAAACAGTTGGTTTGGTTAACGATTAACTCAGTGTCTCTTTCGTTTAAAATGCATAATTATTGATAAACGAGTCGTTTTCATAAGTGAAGCACATCCTTGTGAGAGATTATGATTTTAACTGCACTCTTTCTTTTTAAACAATTAATTTACATATGTTGAAAACTCTTGATCTCACTAGGCGTTAAGCCTAACATTTTTATTTTGTCGGCATGTGCATCAGGTTCTGTTTTGGGTAAGTGTTAGCGACGCTTGGAAGAGACGAGTGTTTGTTGTAAGCTCGAGAAGTGTTTTGCTTGGTGAAGTCTTCCGCGTTGGTTTAGGGAAGAGCAACTTACATTTGGGTTAAGTGACATCCGAATTCGATTCAGTCCCTATATATAAGACTGTAGTTTTATAATTGTGGTGGTTAATTATAGAATTTTAAATTTGAGGTATATGGAGATTGATGTTTAAGTGGGAGTTTTATCTTTTAATTGATATTATATCGAGATTTTTTTAGTTGTTCTAACCAAATTTGAGGGTGTTACATTCGCTGACAGAAGATGTATTCTTCAGGTAACGAAAATAAAACCACGAACACTCTAGTCATACTTTTTTTAGACTTAGGCATCTTCGTAATTTTCATAAAATCACAAGGACAAAATTTGTAATTTACTCTTTTGAGTAAACTACAATTTTCGTCCTTGTGGTTTGTTGTTTATAACTATTTTCGTCCCTGGTCTTTAAAAATTGATTTTTTGGTCATTATGATTTTCATTTTGTTTCATTTTTCGTCCCTTGGACTAACATAGTTAAAAGAAGATGTTTAAATCAAGGGCATTATGGTATGTTAATTTTTTTCATTAAAAAAAGTAATATATATGTCTTCTTCCTCAACATCTTGTTCACTTCTCTCAGGTTGAATCCCTTGGAACCATCTTTTTCCCTTTCCTTCTCTTTAACAGCTTTGCAACAGACATTGAAAGGTTGGTAGGTTGAACAAAATCATAGGAGGAATCCCAAAAATCCCAAAATCTATTTGAAGTTGAATCACAAACCAATCGTAGAGGTTGAATCAAATTCACAAACCACATCGTTCATCATCAAACCCATTTGAAGTTAAATGAAAAACCTTGACCGATCTTCTCCAAATTTTAAACCAAAACCCAATTTTTGTTTGAATTGATTTTGAAGATTCATAGACCACATTGAAAAGGGAAGAGAGGAACAAAATGAAGATTGGCCCCTCATCAGGAGATTCATGGGTGCAAATCACTACAATTTTTGCAAAATTTGTAGCTTCCATGGAAGAATAAAGTCAAAAAAAGTGTACGAATCAGCAGCAAAGCTGTCTGGCTGCTCTAACAAACTTTCGACTTCCATTTACTAGAAATGATCTGAAAAATGAGAACCCCAAATGCATAACCATCACTATTTTGAGTGAACCTGTCGGTTGTGGCGTCCTCGGAAGTTAGATCTCAGGTGTTTGAAGAGGTGATCACGAGGGGTTGTATAAGGGGGACGGTAAAGGGAGATGGTTGTTTGAGGAAGAGAAGGGGGTTGGGGAGGGCCGGACATCGATATTGTAGGTTTGAGAAAGATGTATGGAAAAGGTGTGGCGGAAGGCCACTGGCATAGGTCTTGGAGGCCACCGGTGTTAGCCATCGCTGGAGATGGAGCTTATGATGGATGGCGTAGCTGAGAAAAGAGTCGATGATGGATGACAGGCTATATAAATATAATACTACTTTTTTAACTTTTTAAGAAAAATTAAATAACATAGTCAAAAGACCAATACACCCCTTGGTTAACGGCTGAAATTTAACGGAGTTAAGATTAGGGACAAAAAAGGAAACGAAATGGAAACCACAATGACCCAAAAAGCACCTTGTTAAAGACCAGGGACGAAAATCGTAGTTTACTCTACTCTTTTTGTCAGATGTCACAAGCTTGAAGCCACTAGCAAAAAGAAGTGACATATTGAAAGTTTGTCAGCCTCTTTCCAACCCAACAACAAATCCTTCATTTTACATTAATCCACTTTAATACAATAAGAACAGAGTCAGATAGTAAATTGTTTGATCTCAATTCAAAAAAATAATTTCAGGTTTAAAGGTGAATAATTTTTTTCAAAACAGAGCTCAAGATCGAATTTTTTTTTTTTTAATATTTGAGCTCGAGCTCAATACTCATTTAACAAAATTGAGTTATAAATTATACATAAAATTCATGCTTTATGAGATCATTTAAGGGGGCGGACCAAAGAATGATTAACTCGTTTCTTCGCTCCAGTAACTTGGCTCGAAAAAGTTAGTTACTCGAAAAAGTTATGCTCAAACGATTTGTCTCAAAAAATTTAATTGAGCTTCCGAACAAGCTGAGTTGAACATTGATGTTATGGAGTTTGACTTGTTAAGTTAAGCAATCTTTGTTTTGTATTTGTGATTGAATCAAACTCGACATGAACAAGCTCAAGTAGTTCATTAAGAGTTCGAGCTCGAATAATTCATTAAAAGCTAGAATATTGAACATCCACCATCACCGATTCTTATATTATTGTGGAATTCTTAAACTATTGTGGTGTTGACGAATACACACCAAATTTGGTTAATTTTAATTGCAAAACGGATCCTCAAGTTTGATATTTGTTCAATTTTAGTTCGTTTGATTGTAAAAAATATTATGGTGAGGATAGATTGTCATTAATCACAACGATAGCATATTACGTATATCCTCAGAAGCAAACGGTTCTTTCTTTATTTAAAAGCATGATTTTGAAAATAATTGTACGAGCATATCATAATTATATACTATATAGTATGAACAATTATAAATGTCATCGGATAAGCATGAATCTATAAAATACATACTTATATCTGAATCTAAAAGTAAGCATGAACTCACCTGTCCCAACTCCCGAGTCCAAACATTTAAATATTAGCGACTTTGAGCAATTTTTGAAACTTCATTGTTGATGTACGAGTTCGTTTTTGTAATTTATAGACTTGTCAATTTTCTCTATATCGAAGAACGTTGAAAATGGTCATAAAAGACTAATATTAGTTCAATTTTAAGAGGTAAAAGTAAAGGTAAAATAAAACTAATATTAATGTAGTTTTATGCTATGTAATTAGGAGTCCTTTTCAATTAGGGCTAGCAGTAGACAAGCAAATGGGATAGCCCCACGCTCTTGTCCAGCTATCTCGTCTCAACCCTTGTCTTGTTTCTTAATTTTAGTTTGCCTCAACATATTTCTCTTGTATGAACGTACTTCGCCTTTTGGATGCTCATTAATCCTTATTGGCATCTTCCTTTCAGGAAAAAGGTAAAATAAGAATTCAACATTTAAAAAAAATACAAATAACACCCACCTAATTCTGACAAATTTGTTTAAAAAATCAAACTCTGACAACTTATTTATACGTTTTAAGAATGACAAAAATAACAAAAAAATGTTCAAAAGATTGCAAAATGTGGTCCAATAAAATGATAACCTCGTTAATCAATGGAAGAGATTGTTTTTTCAAATTTCGATCCTTGAACCGCTCATCAAATAATCGGTTTAATAAAAAAAAATTGATAAGGACGGATTGTTATAATTGATTCCTATTTAATTAGTCAAAATTAATCGGCCCATATCTAATCCTTAACCGATTGCCAAACTTTCTTCCCCAACTCGATTGTGTACTATAAATGAAGGTTAGAAATCGAAAAAGAACATGTTCATGTGAAATAGTTCACGATGGAACATCTGATGGTTCACGTTTGGCAAACCGGATCAAATCTAAAACAATGCCGTTGTTTGTTGCTGTTAGAAATAGTTAGGACCATTTACCAAACGCTAATCAGGTAAGCGCTTATCGGGTCACTTATTTTATAGGTTAAGTATGGCAAGGACCGACATTCTAACCCGGTTGGGTGATGACTCTTACTCGATTAGTGTTTACCAAATAAAATTTTGGCCTATTATGTTATGTTGATGATCGAAAATCTTACTCGGTAAGATGAGAGTGGTAACTCTTACCTATAGGGGTTTGGTAAATAACTCCTTAGGACGATGGAGAAAATTGAGGTAGTCTGATGAGAATCATTTCTACATGTCATTTGAACCCTTCTCGATTAATTTCTTTTCACACACACATCAACATTAAACTACCCTTATAATATTTTCGATGCACTAAATTGGCTCAAAATTGATTCAAATAGCAAAAACCTTTTTAGATTGTATTATTATTTTTGTATTTGTTCCAATTGCTCTATATCTAGGGTGTGTTTGATACACAAACGGGACTGGATATGATAGAACCGACAAGAATAACGTAGACAGCTGAAAAATGGTTTTATGGTTTTAATTTAACAATGGTAGTTTAGTATCTGACTCCCGTCTCCATGATTTTTATTCCGCCTTTTCTGGTCCACTCAATCACGGCTTCTAGCAGTCTAATGTCGTACCAACCGTCAAAACAAGCTTTTATTTTAACATGTCTCGTGTACCAAACGCACCCCAACCATCCAATGTATAGATAGGTTCAACGTCCTTGGGGTCACGGCCCGATCGTAGAACACTTTTCAATAAGTGGAACGCATTAAGTCAGGTTGGGTAGTAAAGGCCGGAGAAGGACAATCACTCATTCTCAAAATCAGGGTTCTTAAGGCCAAAGAGTCGTACTAGTTTCTTTTGGAGCTCTATGAGAGTAACTAATACAAACTAATCGAGCATATTCCAGTTGAATGTATAGTCTGGGATATAAGCATATTTGTCCTCTACACAAAGAATAGGACAGTTGTTCTAACAAGTAAGATATTGGAATTAAAACAAGAGGTTAATAGATGCTTACCATAACTTCAAAAGCAAAGATAAAGCATTTTTTGTACATCAGTAGGTGGATCATACCTGCAACTAGAAGAACTTACAAAGGGGTTGCTGCAAGTTTTTCAAAATCAACTTTCAAATCAATGATTTGGTTAGCAACAAGATTCAAGTTTGATTGCAACATCATAAGCTCTTCATCCTTCACATTCTTCTTCTTCACAGTCTCCACCAGTTTCTCTTGCAGATCCTGCATTTTCGCTTCAAGTTGATCGACTTCGTCAGCGATTTTGGACTTTTCAAGATTCTGCTTCTCGACTTCTTTCTCGACTTCTTTCAACTTATCCTTGAGCTCACCTACTTCGGCTTTTCTAGACAGTAACTCATTCAAACGAGCACGAACAGCACCCACATCAAACCCATGGGTCTCCAAATCGGCTAAAGTTTCCAAACTGTTCTCGATTATGTCGTTGGGATCATCCAACTGTAGTTTTGAAGTTCTTTGTACCACATTCGCAAACGTCACCAAGTGAGCAATGGCTAAACCCTCACGATAATCCTCTTTGATCTTCTTCAACAGAGAAAAGTGAGGCTTTTGTTGAGGATTCTGATATAACTCCAGAGATTCAATGGTAGCCCAGATGGGAGAACGCTTGATGAAAGGCCACTCTTGTTGGTATTCAGTGATTTCACGATTGTTGACAACGGCTGGATTCAATGCATCACTTGGTTCATCACGGTGGTCAAGAGCGCTACAACGAGAACCTCCTAAATATGCCAACAAGAACCAAGATTAGATAAACCAAACTAACCCGGTATATCCCACCCAGAGATGGGGTCTGGGATGGGTAAGATGTTACCCGGCTTGTAGAACGTAAGATAGAGAGAAAAGCAATAACATACAAGTTAAGCAGGTGCAAGAAACGAATTAGCTTACGTGTGTTCTTCAAAACCGTCATTGGATGCAGCCCTTGATACCAGACGGATAGAGGTTGTTCGTCAAGTTCGGTAGTCATTTCATGAACAGCAGAAGAAACCCTCTTCCCCGATTCTTGATCGTCTGGATATATGCATTACATGCCACAAGATTTAACATTAAAGAGAGCTCCTACACTTTATGCTACTCTTTCCGTCCAAAAAAAAAACATATCTTTTAAATAGCCAAACGAGCCCATAATATTTCACGCAAAAGTAGGGTATAAAAGGGTTAAGATGCACACAGACCTGTCCTCTACCCCAAAAGGTAGAGCAAGTTTTTCCGTCAAGAACTCTGACTTGTGAAAAGGTAAAACCACAAAGACTAGTAAATAGTAAGAAATAGGTACATTGAAACATAGATATTTTTCCAAAATGATTGTATTCTAATACCCTATATAAACTAATGAAAACGAACTCCCTTTACCCTAGAGAGTAGAGTGGTTGTTTCCATGAAGACTAATACCCTATATAGTTAAATGTAATTGATGGTATATGGTACCTTGCCTGAGGTTAAGACTTTAACTCGTTTGACACATTGCAAACTTGCTAATAACAAAGTACAGTGGTTCTATTGTGCTTCTCAACTACATTTTTGTTTTTTTTAGATATTTGAAGTTATAAAAAAATAATTATTATTTTGTCCCGTACCTTGTAATAAACCATTTGGCATTTTAATCAGTGACCTTGGCGGTCTGCCCCTCTTTCTTTTCTGCGAGCTCTTACCGGCCTCTGCTTCACAAGTTTCCTGTTGGGAACAACAAACAAGTTAAACCTTCTAAAGTTTGTCCTGAAAAAAATCCATTTTTATATTTTATTTCGTCCCAAAAGAATCCTATTTCAAAATTAAACATTAAACAAGATTTGACCTTCCTAAACTAGTTTACTCTTATCAAATAAAGAGTCATTTTGTTAAATTCTTATTTAATCATCTGCAAAATTGTCCAAAAAGTTGTTTAGATTTGAACGCAGGTGCCTTTTTGAGCCCAATGGATTATAGACTTCAGGGTCCTGTTTTCTTTCATGGTCTGTTCCGAAATGGAACCACTTGGTGAAAATTAGACCGTAAAACAGTATGGCATCGTAGTTTCACTTTAACTTTTGGTGCTAAAATTGGAAGAGAACTTTGCATCTAGATTTCATATATTATACAAATGGAAATCTCAAACACCGTTTCTTTATCAAGCTATTACTTTTTCTAACCATTGTAGTTGGTTTCTTTATGCAAACAGACCATTGTTTGCAAAATATGGAAATGTAAATGCAAAAAAATACATTATTTGCCCAAAATTGAGCGTTCTTACAAATGTAGCGAGACTTTTTTCTTTTTCATCAAATTTTCGGCAAAATGATGGCCTGTTTGCAACAAAAGAAACAATTAACTCGTTCCTTTTTTCCACGTGTTAATCCGTTAGTGATAATTCTACTCATCAAAGTGCTAAAAATGCTTACCGTGATGGTCATTTCTTGCTCCAAGAGTAGTGAATCTTGATGTATAGCTTGTGATCCGCTAGCTTCCATCACAGACACCATAACTTCGGTATTTCCCTTGCTACCTGTATTCCATAATCCACATCATATTAGATTCAATTCATTTAGTTTATCCAAATCTCATATTAAAGAAAACAGTAACAATTATTGATCATAAACGGAGATGGGACCCACGTAACGGGGATAAAAAGAACGAAACCTAAGTTTTCCACACCTGCTGAAGATTGGGATCTTTTACCACGAGAGTTTCTAACAATTCTTTTGTTACTAATATATGTAAATGAACGGTCCAGTCCACCAACTGTATCCGCATGAGTTACCTGCATTCGTTAGGGGTGAAAACTTTGACTATCGACATCCGTTCATAACAACAATCGGGAAGATAAAACTTCAACTCACAGCTTTTTTTCGTGAACCACTCTTCTTTTTAGCAGAAATTTGAACAGTTGGGTTTTCTGGATCAGCCATTAAAGCTCCTTCAGAAGGTGTCTTTTCTGGATCAGCCATTAAAGCTCCTTTAGTAGGTGTCGTGAAGCCTAAATGATCATCCTCGTTGGACTTTGATGTTTGTTCAGCATTTGTAACGGCAGTTTCCTGCTCCGGTGTCTGCATGATGTTAAGAAACAAATAGTATTCAAATATGGAATCGGAAAACGGTTGACTTTTATAGTCAAACAAACTGTTACAAGATTGAATATAAAGATGAATTCAATAACCCACAAACCTTTTTGTTGTTGTTGAGATGAAACTATTTTTATTCTTGTGAATAATGAATTATATATCGATTTGTGGTGATTTCCACCTCAACTATTTAAGATTTTCTTGATTCTTACATTTTGAGCACAAGACATTGTTCAAAGTAACAACTCAGGTTTTCAAAGGCAAGAAAAAGATTTTCTTGCTTAAAATGAAACCATGTGGAACCGTGGAACCAGTGTTAAAAACCTCTAAAAATGTTAAACTGAACCCTCTAAAGATTGTACACAAACGGCCATTTGAGGAGATTGCGATCATCTTATATGTGATATGCATGATGGTAAGTCACTCACATTTCGAAGATCATTTATCAATAAATCGGTTCTTTTATAACATTTAATGAAAATGTAACCATGTAAGGATATCATAAAACATTCCCAAAATCAAATTATACAACTTCACCTCAACGATAGATTCAAGAACTCACTCAAATTTGTTCAAAACCACATATAGTTCAACACTCACTTTGTGTGAATGAAGATGTTTTACAACACTTGAATTTGGGATTGCTTATTTAAAGGGCTTTTTAGCTTATTCCGGTGTGGTACCGGAGATGAGCACTTTTTTAGTGTTTGGATGGAGAAAAAAATAAAAGTGCTTATAGCGGTGCCAAACAGGAGATGAACTCTTTTTTCCTAAGTTATTTGGTTCTAACTTATTAACTTATTTGAAACAACTTATGACTTTTTTTGGTTATTTAATATGTATAAGCAATCTCAAACACTCCTAAACAACAATTTATTAACTTATTAAGTTTTGGTACCACAATAAGCTAATCCAAACACTTTTTATAAACTCTTTTTGTCACCCCTTTTGTTGGAACATCCTTTGATCCACAGCCACTCCCACTCACACCCTTCCCACAAAAATCCCCACCTCATAAGTTGCTAAACACTTTGAAAGAAAAAACATAAGTTGTTTTAAATAAGCAATCCCAAACACCCCCAAAAGCGAGTGATACCAGCAATCAAAATCAAACATAAACCCTAATGCTCTTCACAAAATACCAAAAAAAAACGTATTCATATGATTACAAACAGATTGTAAAAAATTGGGGTTTTAAAATGGTAAAGCAAAACCCTAAAAAAAATTCCAGCAATCGAAAGCGAATATATACCTTCTTTGGTGGGACCTGCCAACGACCGTCAATCCAGTCAACGTGAAGTCGCAGTTGAGACCTTTCAAACTCAACTTCTTCAAAAGGACATTCAAACGAAACGACATACTTCCTAATTTCGCCATCGATGATCACCTTAGTTACCACACCGATCCACCACCCATCCAAATGATCAGCATCCACGACGTCAAATAGCTCAAAATCATCACCACCACCACCGTCCTCCGCCGCGGCTTCCACCTCCGCCACCTCATTATTCACATTGTTACGGCGAGGGTAACGAGGAGGTAAAGGTCTAATGAAGGAAGGATCTACGATCTCCGTTAAATGCTCAGACAAATTATCTTCTTGAAACAAGGAATCGTATTTAACATTGTACCCGATTTTCTTCCTGGTTTTGCTCTTGTGTTTGGAGCCCTTGCTCTTGGATTGATGAAGCTCTACTACATCGAGTATGGTGGCGACGTACCATGCACCGTGGAATCCGGCGTCGTCACTGCTTACTTCAACAACGGATCCTTTGGTAAGCTTGGCAACCACCATTAGAAGGTTTTGAAAATGAGGGTTTTTGGGATTGATTAGTGCATAATTTTGGCCCCCGAATTTTGGGTTTATACTTTATACTGTCAAGAATGAGGTTTGAACTTTGAAGCCTCAAATATTTAAGGTCATGAGATGATTTTTTTTTTTTTTTGGTGAGGGTTCTCTAAACTATGTCTATATATATATATATATATATATATATGAGTGAATTGTGGATTTGGTGCTTGTGGTTTAATGATTTCTTTGATCATGGTCCTCATTCTATGTTTATTGTGGATTTGGTTCTTGTGGTATTCAATTTATTTTGGTCACGGTCCTTCTGACTAACACTTTCATTAACTTTGTTAAATCAATGATCATTTTAGTCATTTTGCCAATTTTTTATCCTTTTTTGATAAGAAAAAATATAAACAATATTTTTATACACAATCACACATGCATACACACATGTATATATATATATATATAACGATATTAAAATAAATAAAATAAGACATTATTGTATGATTTAATTGTTTAATTTTTTTTAAATTAATTATATAAAATACGATTTAATTTTATTATTTTATTGTAATTGTGAAAAAAGATATTGTTTTATTGTTTTAATGTAATTAAAATTTTAATTTAAACAAATCAGATCATAAAACTATATCTTATTTATTTAGATCGAATAAAATAAAATATGGTTTTATGATTTGATTTATTGAATTAAAACTTTAATTAAGTTAGAGACAATTTAATTATATTATTTTTTTACTATCATTGCAACAAACAAGCTTATTGTTGATATTTTAACACAAAAAATAATTGAAAACGTTGAGAAATGAACTATAATTTTATCATCTTAAAATTAGAAGCTCCAATTTTCATATTGTTTTTCAGTCAAAAACTCAAAATCAATTTTCATATTGTTTTTAGTATGATAAAATTAAAGTTCATTTCTTAACGGGTTTTAATGATTTTTTTGTATTAAAATATCAATAATAAGCTTGTTTGTTGCAATGATAATAAAAGAACAATATAATTAAATCGTCTTTAACTTATTTAAAATTTTAATTCAATAAATCAAATCATAAAACCATATTTTATTTTATTCGCTCTAAATAAAATAAGATATAGTTTTATGATCTGATTTGTTTAAATTGAAATTTTAATTACATTAAAACAATAAAACTATATATATTTTTCCACAATTACAATAAAATAATAAAATTAAATCGTATTTAATATAATTAATTTAAAAAAAATTAAACAATTAAATCATACAATAATGTCTTATTTTATTTATTTTAATATCGTTATATATATATATATATATATATATATATATATATATATATATATATATATACATGTGTGTGTGCATGTGTGTATAAAAATATTGTTTATATTTTTCTTATCAAAAAAGGACAAAAAATAGGCAAAATGGCTAAAATGGTCATTGATTTAACAAAGTTAATGGAAATGTTAGTCAGAAGGACCATGACCAAAATAAATTGAATACTACAAGGACCAAATCCACAATAAACATAGAATGAGGACCACGGTCAAAGAAATCACTAAATCACAGGGACCAAATCCACAATTCACTCTCTCTCTCTCTCTCTCTCTCTATATATATATATATATATATATATATATTTTTAGTTAAGATTTTTCTATATACCCTCTTTTTCTTTGGTATCAGAGCTTTAATTGTTAGTTTTATGAATAGTATAGACTATTTAAATCTAGAAATTTCCCAAGTTAGTAGAACTGTTGTTTCATCTGATGAGCATCGTTTTAAATGTTCCTTTTATAAAGAAACAAACAAACATCTCTTTCACAGTGAAAACAGTCAGCTTAACAGTATTGTAGACTTAATTATTAATATTAGTAAAAATCTTGAAAACAATCAGAATAGAAATACCAACCTCTGGCAATCTATTCATGATTCTTTGTACAAGAAAAACAAAGGTATTCATGATTTGGAAAACAAATTAGAATACCTTAAAACAACTTTTTCTCTGTTTGAAGAAAAACTTGTTTGTTTTGAAAAGAAATACAATTTATTGGTTATAAGTCAGAAAGACTTAAAGCCAAAAGATTCTATTTCAAAAGACAAAGTTTTTGAAAATTTGAAAAATTCTCAAGAGCTGTTTGAAAAAGTTATACTTCATTTGAAACAAATTGAGAAGTTAATTCTCAATTAAATGAACTATAAGTTTGAAGGAAAAGTCCTTGAAGAAGCTTCAAGTTTTTGTGAAAAACATTTACCTAAATCTTCAGGATACAGTGATACCAGTGGTATTATTTCTGATTCAAACAAATTGCTTGTTTCTCAAAACAACACATTTATTGCTCTTTTAGTTTCTTTACATCACAAGATTGATAGAATTTCTTTAAAAGAAATCCCAAAATCTTCTGATATTTGATAAGCTTGCTGATCAATTTTCAAAACTTACTACAACTTTTGAAAAGAGAGGTGACCCCAAAGTCAAAACCAATTTTCTTGTTTACAAAAGTAATGGCAAGTAGAACTCCTTTTCGTTGGACGTTCTAGAACCTTACAAGAAAATAGAACTTTACAAGAAAATGAATATGTTGATAACAGAGCTCAATTGGTTGGACAAGACACTAGACTACATTTCAGTACTCTAGGAAGACTTTTCTCTAGGAGATCCTCAAGATCTAATTCTAGACTTGAAGATATGATTAATGTTGACAGAAGTGAACAACTTCTTAACAATAATCAACTAGAAGCCTTTAATCCCACCAGATTATATGCTACTGGGATTTTGGAAAGAAACACTGGTCTCTTTAGACACCACAGTTTACAAAATCTTTCTGTTCCTCAAGGAAGAGTTGTTACCCTTAATCTAATGACTAGAGAAGCTAGCCTTAGATTACGAAATGCAAACCAAACCACTTTACATTTTGGACTTTTGACTATTACTGTTAAAGGACTCCATAGAACTGGTTTAGGAACAAAAGCCCTTGTAGTTTTGATTGACAATAGATTTTCTAATCTTGATCAAGCTATAATAGGAACCATGGAAATAAACTTGAACAACAATATAGGCGTTGCTTATATTTCCCCCCAAAACTTTTCATTAAGTGTGAATGATTTCTGTAGACATATCACTTTACAGGTTCAAACACTTGGTTATGAAAGTTTTATTGGTAGAAATCTGGCCATAGAAATAATATTTCTTGGAAGGTTAACTGGATCTACTGGAAGTCAGTATAATGTTGATATTGATTCAATCATTCAGACTGTGTCTTCTAGAGGAATACAAATGATACCTCCAAACCAGATTGATTCTCAGACTATTGCAGGTAATGAATGGACTATTCCATTTCATAGAGAACCTACCACCATCACTCCCACCAGCTATGTCACTTACACCAATTCGAGTGGATCTAAATCTTTGAGATTTAGAAATTACACTGACAATGCTTCATCCTCTGGATTGAATGATGAAGAAAAAGAAACTACTGATGAAGATCTGCATAGATTTTCCACTAGTTTTATGAACATTGAGTTAGAAGATGAATGGGATACCTTAGAAGAAGACTCTAAGTACTTTGATTCTAGTAACCCCAATGATATCAAACCTTTTTTGGTTAAATATACTTCTCCTGAATCAAGCCAAATTCAGATCAAGGATATAAAACCAACAGGATGGAATGACTGTAATCATAAAATTCTTTACCCCAAAGAATTATTTGATTATACTCTTAGTCCTCATGATCTTGAACAAATGGAAGTTCTCCTTAAAAAACAAGGACAACTTGATGATTCACAAATTATCTATCAAGATGATTTGAAGAATATAAGAATGACTCCTAAAGATGAAAATCTTTTAGACTCTTTCTTATCAGATTCTGTAGATTCCATAAACTTTACTCTTATGAATGAAGCAGAAGGATCTACTGTTACTGGCCCTACACCTGGACATTTAGAAACCATGAGTTATGAAACAGGTAGACCGCCTAGAAACCAAGCTACAGGTTACAATGAACCAGTCCATAGCTACGTTAATAAAGGAAGAAGAATACCAACTGACCCAACTTTCACATGGCAATCTGCACCTTTGTTAAACCTCACTGATATTCACCCTCAGTTATGGAACTCATACTTAGAAACCTGGTCCCAAGAAGTGCATCGTAACTATACTTCAAAATATCTTTAAAAAGATATAAACTCTGAGATAATGATCTCAATTGCAGAAAATTATCTTGGACCAACTGCACTTGCTGCATGGGAAGACTGGAAGAAACATTTCCCTGAACCACTTGCACAACTAGTTGCTCAAGGAAATAACATAAGGAATTTCACCTCAGTAATTCTTAGAATTATTAATGGTGGAGATACTTTATCTGGTCTTATGATAAAACAAAGTGAAGCCCTTCGTGACTTAGAACAACTTCAGTTACATGATTGGAAGAAGATTGTTTTCTTCTTGAATGATTTTGTTCACTTAGCTGCTATTTCTGGTAATTATTATGATGCTAATATTTGCAACAGAATTTTTACTAAACTTCCAGGAGAGCTAGGAAGAGAGATTGAGCTTAAGTGGAAACAAGAACAACCTGGTGTTGATGCCCAATGGAATAATGCAACAGTTAGAGCAAAGGTTATCATAAATCACCTTAAAGCTAAATGTTCCATGATCCAAACCCAGAGAGAGTTAAAGAAAAAGGATACAGGATTCTGTTTCTTTATCTATACTCCTCAGACTTATGGTAAAACTGTTAGGAAGAAACCAGTTTATCATAAGAAGGCAACACCAAGGAAATCTTATTATCTTAGAAAGTCCAGTGCTAGGAAACCTACCCTGAACAAACAGAAACATGTGAGGAAATACAAAGATAATAAGAACTATAGCAAATTTACTTGCTATGCTTGCGGAAAGGAAGGCCATTTATCTAGTAAATGCCCTGGAAAGAAAACCCTTTTTAATCAAAGAGTTGATTTGATAAACTGCACTAATGAAGACTTAGTTGACATAACTTCTGATGTCTCAACTAACTCTGATATCTATTCTATTGTTAGCATAGAAGATATGCAGGATATCCAACAACAAAGTGATTATTCATTTGTGAATGAGCTTGCACCATCACAAACTCCACTTCAACAGAAATATGGTTACCATAATTCTTTTATGAATTTAGGAATTTCTGAAGGAAATGTTGAGTTATTTGAAAACTTCAACTTTGTGAACTTTGAAGTTTTAGATTGCACACACAAATGGAAGCTCCATACAGGCAACACTAACACTAAGTGCTACAATTGTCTCTGGTACCCTTCTCTTGAGAAACGTTCTAGATGTGAGTTATGTAGAATTGAAGTATGTTACTCTTGTTTATCTTCAGTTTATGATTATGTTCTGCCAGAATATAATGCTCCCAAACAAAAGACTGATAGACTAACTATACTTGATGATCGAATTCATACTCTTGAAAATCGTATTGAAAATCTTGAAATCAATTTTCAAAATATTTCTCAAAAAGAGTTTGACAAAGATTTCCCTCCTTTTACTTGGAAACCTCCAAAAAATAAGGGAATTCAGATCAATGAACCATCAACTTCCTGTATGGCTATAACTCCAGTTATACCCATAATTTGCAACAAAAAGGTTTTGAAAAACATTTTTGTTTTAGTCCTCCTTAATATCAAAGGCATGAAGTTTCAACTCCCTGCTTTTATAGATACAGGAGCAACTCAAACAACTTTAGACTCTTCTATACTTCCTCCAGAATTACTTAGTAAACTGGTGAAAGCACAGAAGCCTTTGAAGTCTGTAACTTTTTCAGGAACTATACATTCTACCAATCATTTTTTCAAAAATCTTCTTGTTCAATTTCAAACAAATTTCCAAGATTGGTCAGATGTATATTCATTAGATGTCTATTGGGTTGATTCTTTAAAAGACTTGCATGGTATAAGTTTAATCCTAGGATTAAATTTTTTACTAGCCAAAGGAAGATCATTCACTATGTGTAATGATTATGTCTTTTTTTCTCAAAATACTACCCTTACACCCATAATATCAGAGTACGCTCGAAAGCATGGTGGAAGTAGTAGTGAAGAAAAAGAAAATGAAGAATTGCAAAACCCTAGGATTATTTGTACCCCTGAAAACTGTTCTTGCTGTTCTTGCGAAAAACCTAGTGGTACAAAAAACTGACATCACTTAGTCTTAACAAGACTTTAAATGATTTTCCAGATTTTGAAGAACTTTGGAAAATAGAAGATGATGACTCTTATAAAGGTTATTCCTTTTTAGACTTATCATACAGTTTGATAAAACCCCATATTATAAACCAAAAACTTATAAGTAAATCTTTTACTTATGAAGATATTTTAAATATGGTGGATCATTTACAAAAGACTGAAATTATTGGAGAAATCTCAACCAAGTTATAAAGGGCTGCAACGCAGTTACTAGTGTATAAAATACACTAAGTCTGGGCCTCAGCGAGGTTAAGGTATAGACTGGGAGATCTTGATTGTATTGTGCCAAGTTCCACTAGCTATTCTTTCTCAGGGAGATGGGAGATTTTCGTCATTATAAGGAAAATCATCAGTCCAACCAGAGTAAGACCAGTTATCTCCTTTATAGGTTTGAAAAGCTCTGAACTTATCTTCATTACTAATTTCAGAATTAAACCAAATATTTTTATAAAAATTATTAATATCTTTAAAAACTTTTCCAACAATTATATATTTAACATCAGAAGTAAACAAATCGGAAGCTAATAGATATGTAAGATTCTTTTTTAAATATTCTAAACTAGATATTTCATAATAAGTATAACAAAAACACTTACAAGTACAATTACAGATATCCTGATGGATTTTGGACAAAGGATTTTGGACAAGGTCTTTGCATTGAAATGTAAACAAGATAATATTCAAGGGATAATAATAAAAGATTTCTTTAATGGAGAAAAAGGGATTAGAAAACCAATATTTCAGAGGTTGTTAAAAATTTATATTAAATAAATAAATGTATGTATTATCTTATAATCAAAATTTAAAGAGATAGGATCTTGGTTTTGGATTATCATAACACCCATTTTTATCACTCTGTTATCACTTTTTAAAAACATTTCTTAAGAAATTCCGAGAAAACTTTGTTTAAAACTTTCTTTCAAGAAACTCACCTTTTTGGACTAATTCGTACTTTTTTTTTCCTAAAACGCCTATCCACGGCTAACAGCGGAAACTGCTTCCGAAGTTAAACATCCTTACGTCTTTTGTTTCAAAAAGATTGTTTTAAATTTTCTAAGAATTAATAAAGACAATTTTTTAAATTACAACTAAGACAACTCTTAGAGGTTTGGCTCATTGCCTGACAGTTATACCTCTGCCATGTAGGTATGAACTAACAGCGACAAAATATCTTTATAATAAATTTTTCAAGATCATATCTTCATAAATAAAGATTAAAAGATAATAACAATATTTAAGTATTTAACATAAATTTCACAACATGAATTGGCTTTCTAAGCCTAAGGGCTTTAGCCTGCCATATAGAAATATAAACAAACTAACCTTGTATTATACAATCTTCAAACGACTTACAAGATTATACTCACACTCTTAACTTATATGTTTGGCACTTACAATATTTTACAACACTCTTGCACTTATTTTTCTTCTTCTACAACTGAAACTTCTATATATACAACTGCAAACAAAGCAACATATTTATAGGAGCAAAAAACAGTAATAACTTGCTACCGGAGGCTTCAACCGGCTACAAAGTTGATTTGTCTTTGATTGAGAAAGGAGCCACTTGTCATAAAAGATTCCATCTTTTATAAAAGTTGGGTCCCACATGGATACGATTGTCAAAAAGCTTCGAGAAGTGGATGAGTAAAATATTCAGAGATAATTTTAGCCGTCCACGTATTTGTCATATACAACTGTAAAATAACAGGTGTAATATTCGATTCAATCAACCATACTTTTTCCTCCTTGATTGAATAAATCATTCATCTTTGCATTTTGTCTCTTTGTGCATGTCTGATCAGATCTTTGAGTTTCTTGTTTTTGTAGAAAGCCACCATATCATCATCATAAGCTTCAAAATCATCTTTGGAGAATCTCAAAAATGAATAACTTGAAACTGCAATTGGAATATAGATCTTGATAGTAGGTGTTTCTCCAAAAAAAGAATAGTCTTCAGATAACAAGATTTCAGAGTTCCAAAAGAAGTCTAAAATATGTACATGATAGAACCATAACTTCACATCATCCACAGTTTGACCACTAATGAATTGCCATTGTGAATTATGAGGCAACAATTCTTTACTCCAGTCTGAAGAGAAAGACTTTGATAATATCTTGATAGTTGAACAACTGGGTTCAGGTTCAAATTTCCAAAAGTTTGGTGGAGAAGCAAATATATCCACTGAGATGATAGAAGTATCATCATATCTTTTGATAATTGAAATGGCTTGTTTAACCCTTTCAGGAAGCCAATCTATTTGCTTAATCTCAAAAAGGATTAGTCCGCAAAGTAATCCATATTTGAAAAGATCATGAAAACTGATTTTTTTCATTTCGAAACATTTGTTCTGAAGCGATTGTGAGATCGATCTGAACAGTTCTAAAATATCTTTTCATTTGATTTTTTGGAACTGGAATTTCTTCCAATTGAACTGAGAATCCTTGAATAGGTGATCGTGATATTATCATCAGTCATTCTTGTAATTTCAAGAATGTTTGAAAGTTGATGTCAGAGAGATCAACTAGTTCTTTCAAAAAGGAAAAGCATTCAAGATTTGGTATAAGCAAATCTCGAGTATTAAGATCTTCTGAATTTAGCATTTTACTTTTGCCTTTCATCTGTGAGGATGAAGAAGATGTTAATAATTTTAGATCTAAAGGGAGTCCTGAATCGGAGTCCGATTTTTCATCTTTGGAAAGATGACAGTTCTTTAAAGCAGGGTCCAAATAATAATTGAAGCCAACTTTATCATGAGTAACTTGGATGCATTCAGAAAAACTTTGAAAGCCTTTCCATAAAGATTGAAAGGGTTTCTGATTTTCTATTTTTGCAGCAATATCTGTCCAGTTTTTGTAAATTCCCTTATGAGGTCCATTCATAAGAAGATAACAATAAAATCTTTTTGGACATTGCCTTAGATTATTAAAATTCTGAGCAACCGAGTTAATTATAAAAATTTTCTCATTGGTTTGGTCAGAAGTAGTTTTTAGATTCCAAATAGAGTCACAAATTGAAGCTTCTTCATTTGTAAGTCTAGATCTCAGATTAAAAAGGAATTGCTTATCACAGGGATACGTAGGAATAAACTGTCTACCAACTTGTGACATATCACCACTTTCTGGGATATTCTCCTTCTTGACTACTTTTGATTTAGGCATCCTGCAAAATTAAGAAAGAGGATTAAATCTAGAGAGTAAATCAGGAATAACATTTGTTTTTCCTTTGATATGTTCTAAGTTAAACTTGATCCCTTTGCCAATAATGTATTCATTTAATTTTAACCATCTATTGGACAAAAGTTTTGATTCCTTTTTCATATCTGCAAACTTTACTAATGCTTCACAGTCAGTTCTGAGTGTGATCTCTTTCTTTCCTGCTAGAAAGAGTGCAAAAGATTCACAGGAATTAATAACAGCTAAGACTTCAAAGTCTAAAGATGTTAACCTTCCTTTTTCTTTGTAAATACCAGATGCATATCTACAAAGATGTTCTTCATGAATAGAGGAGTATTTAGAGGGTCTTTTTAAAAGAATTCCTCCCCATCCATGTTCAGATCCATCTGTTTGGATAACAAGGTAGTCAGAATCTAGAGGCAAACTCATTTCTGGAAGATTCATAACTAGTTGTTTCAGTTTTTGAACAAGTTTAATATCTTCAGAATTAAAATTCCTTGTTCCTTTTACTGAAGTTTTGTTGTATAAAGGTCCAGTATATTTAGAAAGATCCTTGATGAAAGGTCTAGCATAATTTAGAGAACCCAAAAAACCTTGAAGTTGTTTTAAGTTTTCTAACTTATCTGGGTATTCAAGAATTTTTCTAGAAATATGAGGCTGGAGCTTTATCTTTCCCTTTCCTATTTCTACACCAAGAAATTCAATGTGTTCTCTTAAAAGTTGCATTTTCTTGAGAGAAATAACCATTCCTTCTTTTTCAAAGATTTTAAAAACAGTATACAAGTGTGCATAGTGTTCATTTTTATCTTTTGAAAAAACCAAAACATCATCAATGTAAACACATGTGAAATTAGATAAATGCATAAAACAATTATCCATTTTTCTTTGAAAAATCTGAGGGGCATTCTTCAAACCAAAAGGCATAACCTTCCATTCAAAGTGTCCTTCACTACATGTAAACGATGTCCAGGGAATAGAATCAGGGTGCATCTTTACTTGCCAAAATCCAGATTTTAAATCAAATTTTGAAAACCATTTGGCACCTTGGATTTTGTTAAGCAAAATTTCCTTTGTTGGAATACAATAGCCATCAATATGGGTATTGTCATTTAATCTTTTATAGTTAAAAACCATTCGTGATTGACCACGTTTTCTTTCAGATTTTTTCTGAACTATAAAAGCTGCAGTTCTATGCTTAGAAGTGCTTCTTGTAATTACTCCTAACTTAAGTAATTGGGAAATATGCATCTTGAACTCATCAATAGTCCAATTATCATATTTGGGCATTCCCGTCTTAATTACCAAGTCTGGATTAATTATCTCTAGTTTACAAAAAATTTGATTTCTATCACAAAACTTGGTTGGGATTTCTCCAATAATTTCAGTCTTTTGTAAATGATCCATATATATATATATATAGGGGTTAAATCAAATGAGAACCATTAAAAGGTTGTGAACCGTAAGAACCAATCTAATCCATAAATTAAATTAAATCAATGGCTATTAACATAAACATACATTTGTAAAAACAGAAAGTTTAAGGGTTATTATCGTCAAATTATAAAGAAAAGAAAGGGTATCCAAGGAATCTTCTTGTTTTTCTTAAATAACGACGTTATTTACTAATTTATATGTTTATTTTCTTATTGAATTATATAAACGATTTACTTTATATTTTATAATTAAAAGTAAACTATTTTTTAATAAAAAATATTTAACTTCAATAGAATTTAAATAAAAAGTTTATATTAAATAAAGGTTAAAATTTATTTTCTTCTATTTAACTCAATACTATTATATATTTTTAAAGACTTTTTAATCTTTGTATTTTTCATATGTAACATTGTAGCTTATTTAACTATGTGTTGTTTCAGTGTATGAAACACAAATTCAATATTACATGTAACGTTCCGTATCAACTTCACTTATTTTTTCATATTGTGAAACAACTCTAAACTATTTTATTCTATGTTGTTCACTATGTGAAACAAAACTTCAATATTTTATCTCGCGTTTCAAATCAACGACACGTGTATTCATATTATGAAACGACACTTCATCGTTTCATATTATGTTGTTTCATAATGTGAATCAATATTTTACTATTTTATGTCAACGACCCTGTTTTATTTCATAGTGTGAAGCAACACTTAAGTGTTAACATGATGTTGTTTCACCTAGTGAAATAACAATAATATTGTTTTGTTTCACTGTATGAAACGATGAAAATTATATAATTATTATAAACTTTACAATTAATAAAAATATACATAAAATTTTTATAAATAATAGATCGTAGAAAATTGTTAGCATATAAAATAAAACAGAAAAACAATTATTAAGTATTTAAACTATAGATATCAAAATCACGTTTTAAATTTATTTTTTAAAACAAATGTTAAAAAGTAAAACTTCAAACGTGGAAGTAATTTAAAAAAAAAACAGCAGCCAAGTGGTCGTATTTAATGGTGCTTTTGATTTAAAATTACGATTATGTCCTTAATGAATTACAATTAGATGATTTTGTAATACCATTGGATCAAAAACCATAAATGGTTGAGATTGGTTCCTGCGGTTCTCAATATTTTTATGGTTTTTATTTGATTACCGTCCTATATATATATATATATATATATATATATATATATATATATATATATATATATATATATATATATATATAGGGGTGGTATCAATTGGAAACCAAGTTTCATTGGAAACTTTGAAAACCAAATTTCAGCCATTGATCATTATAATCAATGGTTAAGATTCATTTGAATTATATATGGTAGTAAATTAATTAATTTATTAATAATAAATAAAAATAATAGGTGAAAAGGGTAAATATGTCTTTTGATTTTGTGTCTCAAATATAGCAAGAAAGGTTTATTTTATTTAGATTACTTGAAACCAAAATAAAATTTCCCACGCAATCTAAATTTTATTTTATTTTTTACTATGAAAACGTGGAACATTTGTCTTTTCATCAAAAAAATTATTTTTCTTTTAAAATGTAAGATTTTTTTTAATTTCATTTTATTATAAAATTTCCCACACAATCTAATATTGTGATGAAACAGAATGAATTTGTGGATTACAGATTTCATTGGATTACAGATTTCATCAGGTTCATCGTGTTAGCATTATTGTTTCATAATGAAAACAGATTCATCAAGTTCATCGTGTTAGCATTATTGTTTCATAATGAAACATGTTGAATTTGTGCCATTTTTGTTAACTTCCCATTTTTGTTTCATTACCTGTTCAATTGCATATCCGTATATGAAAATAGATTCACCAGGTTCATCGTGTTAGCATTATTGTTTCATAATGAAAACAAATTCATCAGGTTCATCGTGTTAGCATTATTGTTTCATTATTACCATATATAAGCTAAATTAAAATTAAATAATTTACCTAAATTAAATATCTCATTTTTAAATTAATCAATGATTATTATTACCATATATAAAATAAATTAAAATTAAATAATTATTAATATAATAATAATAACAATTACCATATATATTATGAAATTATGTAAAAGACTAAAATAACCTTATTAATTAAAATAAAAAATAAAAAATAAAAAAGAAATTCACTGATTGGTTGATTTTGGTTTCCAAAGTTTCCAATGTAAAACTGGTTTCCAAAGTTTCCAATCATTGATTAATTTAAAAATGAGATATTTAATTTAGGTAAATTATTTAATTTTAATTTAGCTTATATATGGTAATATGGATGATTTATTAAATTAAAAATGACATATCTAATTTAGATAAACAAAATTGAAATCATACGAAGACACCATTTTTTTGATTCATGTACTTGAATTGACATTCTTAGGAAATTTTGTATTTGGGCCACAAAATCTATACTATATTATAAAGGCGAAATAAAAAACTCTTAATTACTACTTATAAAACATAAGGTACTACCATTTTATGCATACATTTCAAAAATCTCTTAATCACAACTTAGTATGCATAAGGTACAACTCATTTGAAAAAAATTCAAACTTTACTTTTTCACTACCTTCCTTATTCAAGTTTTTTTCCCTTCCATTTGGGGTTTTTCCGAAAGAAGAAAAGTTATTTATTTGCTCAAATTAACATATTTATTTAATTATGATAGTACATGTATTTTCTTCATGAATACACGTTTTTAAAGCCTTTTGAATTCTATAAAACTAATTAATAATGAACCTATATATACGTTTAGATACAAAATAATATTATCCAACATTATATTTGTTATTTTTACCTATTCTATATTTCAGTATTTTGAAAAAATATTATCATTCGTTATATATCGTTGATTAATACATGTTTTTAAAATTCAAATATACATTTAACGATTACTTTAATATAATTTTTTAATGCTTCATGATTGAAAAAAACTCAAGTTATGCGTTTATCACTACTAATGCTACATAAATTATAAAGATATGATTTACTCCATATATATATATATATTTTCCTGACAAACTATTACATTAATTTTTTATTTCCATTTACAATTGCTCACCCCGATGCATTGCACGGGTACACTGCTAGTATTAATATAAAATTAAAATATTCAAATTTTCAAGTATTAATATGAAATTAAATATTCATATGAAATCTTCAATATTACCTCCAGGCACAAAATATTAATATAGTGAAACATAATGGATTTAATATAGTGAAACAAAATATTAATATAGTGAAACTGATGAAACATAAAATGTTAATATAGTGAAACCTGATGAAACATATTTGATATAGTGAAACATATTTGATATAGTGAAACATAATGGAAAGGTAATGAAACAAAATATTAATATACTGAAACCTGATATAGTGAAACAAAATATTAATATAGTAAAACCTGATGAAACAGATTTGATATAGCGAAACATAATGGAAAGGTAATGAAACAATAATGGTAATGAACTTAATTGGATTTTTACATAATGCATTTAGATGAACAAATAATAATAAGGTAGTCTTGATATATTGTTATTATCTTTTATTAATAAATTAATTAATTTATTACCATATATAATTATTATCTTTTATTAATAAATTAATTTATTACCATATTTCATCTTTATTGCTAAATTTGAAATACAAAAGAAAAAGACACATTTGCCCTTTTGACATATTATTATTATTATCTTTTATTAATAAATTAATTAATTTATTACCATACATAATTCAAATGAATCTTGACCATTGAAATTTGGTTTCCAAAGTTTCCAATGAAGTTAGGTTTCCAATTGAAACCACCCATATATATATATATATATATATATATATATATATTTGGAAAGGGTGTCCTTGGCCTTTGGCCCAGACTAATCCCTTGGCAATGAAACCGACTGCTAAAGCATGCAACCCTGAGGTTATACCCAGTGGCTACAAAGTTGCGAATGCAGGGAATCGAACCCGGGTTAAGTGTTATGAACTCCCCACGTTATTACCGCTACACCACAAGCCTTGTGGTTAACTATATCTATATTAATCCCTTAGTAAATTATAACTATAAGACATCAGCCTTGATTAAACACAATTATTGTGTATGTCTGAATTCGGACCTTAGGTAGATGGAATATTCCACCACATCCCCCAAGACCTTAACCAGTACGCCATAACCCCTATGGTTAGGTAATGAGATTTTGAAAACAAAAAACAAAATAAATATGTATGTATGATCAGTTTAAAACATTTGTTAAATATTTGAAACATTTATACATATAACAAAATGCAGAACTACAAGTAATGGGTTGGGTTTGGTGAAAATAAGAGTTGTGGTGAAAAGGTTAGAACAAAAATTTATACACCTTTATTTATATTCAGCTATGTTTTTTTTACGAGGAATGATTGAGTCATGACCAAGCTTTGGCATTGCCATCACCCGATCGAGAATCAATCATGTCATTGAAATTGTGGCCCTTACAAAAGTCATTGATACAATGTGAAAGGAAAAACAGAGTTACATCAAAAACTTAAGGACAAGATAAGAAACGAGAGTGTCTTGCAATTAAGTCAGCCGCCTCGTTGGCTTGTCTCCCAACCGCATGGACCGAGTAGCTTTCATGATTATCAAGGATCCTCCGAATATCAAAGATAATATCTCCGAATTCCGAGATGTCGTGGCTCGGGTCGTAGATGGCATCCACAATAACTTTGGCATCTGTTTCGAATAAGACATTGGATAAACCTCGATCACAAGCACATAAGATAGCGTCTCGAAGGGCATACGCCTCACATTATCGGATCGGAGGTAGGGAAGGCATAGGAGTCGCTTTGGCAACGATGAAGGCCCCCTACAGTCTTTAATGATTGCGCCAAAGCCCGCCGAGTTGGAATTTTCAAAGGTGGCGACATCGATGTTGCATTTTAAGAACCCCCTTTTAGGAGGGTGCCATTTAGAGCTACAAGGGGAGTAATCCTGACTTTGATCTGAGAGGATGAGTCTCCTCGTGGTATGCCAATCAAAGAGGATATTGTTAGCACGCCTAATTACCAAAACCGAGTGACGAATCCCATCGTTCCATACTATGTCATTCCTTCGATGCCAGATACTCCATAAAATCATAAGGGCCCGGTCTCCTTTAGTCCGAGGTAAATCCTTAAAGAGCCTGAAAACAAAGTTAGGGAAAGAGTCGGTATTGTCAAAGAGTTGGTCAGCGGTGTCCCAAAGACCTTCTAGCTCTTACCCTTCTACCTTTCGAATATCCCTTCCTACTTCTTCATCCTAGCTCTCCAACTGACTGTCTTACTCCAACTTTCATTTCAGTTACTGATTCGCCTATCCTCTCCCTTCCGGTCTCCAAACTGGCCTCACTATGGGATAACCGATGAGCGTTTGCCAAGTGTTTTTGGTATCACGGTTGCATAGGGGGCAAAGAGGAGAAATTTCAGCTACGTTTGTTTACTTATTTTTATCTATATGTCCAAAACTTTAACAAATCCGTGCATGTGAAATTGATTACATGTATGTAAAAGTTCGTGAATTTTACTTGAAAATGAAAATAAATATGAAGATAAAAGTAGATGGATGCAGTTGAAACAAATTAAGGTAGATTAAAAAAGTCAACTTCCAAATGCTCATAAATGTTCTCAACATTTTCACCATAACTCTTAGGTGACACTTGGTTTGTTGAAAATCCGGCGAAATTTGAGAGAATTTGAATGGTCAATTCCACTGACCAAATTCCGTTATTGCATTCAATTCATTCTTTCTGTTTTGGTAAGGAATTTGAATCCTACATATGATGGAATGTAAATTCCTTAGATCCTAGCAAAAAAAATCAGCTTCTTGTACCATTTTTTAGAAAAAAAACTATTGTATGTCATTCTATCCCACTACGATGTATGTCACCGTCGTCACCACCAACGCCGCCACCCCTACCTCAACTGGTGTTGACAACGAAACCACCACCACATCGCCGCCACCACTACTACCACTATAACCACCACTACCAACTTCACCCCACCACCACTGTTATATTCAACGGACCAAGTAGATATATTCAAATCTTTTTGTTAGACCACAGTCTCATTGGATTCAAGATCATCCAATCTGAAGATCGTAATCTGAAGCTAAAGCCGGAACGTCGACTCTCGATATAAAAGTCTATGTCTATTTGTAATAAATGTCAATGTAATTTAATGTAATATGTTTTAGTTTACTTAGATCTATATATCTAAGTTAAAGTATTGTAATAGTTAGTTAAAGGTAACTTAGTTAGTTATTTAGTTTCTAGTTTATATTAGATATAATATCTAGATTTAATATCTAGATATTAATCTTGATAGTGTGTTCAACACACTTGCTAGATTTTAAGTGTATCTCTAGTCTCTCAAGATCAGATCACTTATCACACATACAAACACACACATCAAGGTGTAAAAGAGAGAAAACATAGAGAACACAAAGCAAAGCTTAATCGATCAACCTTGTAATCGTTATTTTATATATCAAACAGTTCTTTTTGCACATCAAATCAAACAGGATGACATCCAGAGAAGCCCTTGCAATAGGAACTGACACCAAGCCACCAGTTCTATTCAAAGGAGAATACGAACAGTGGAAGGATAGGTTTCTAAACTTCATTGACAGACATGAGCTGGGTGATTTTATCAGAACATCTATTGAAGAAGGGATTATGACACCACCAATGACGACTCGTGTAATTGATAACGTGCCTACTCAGGTTGAACTGAAGTATCACGAGCTACAAGATGATAACCTCAGAAGAGCCAAAGGCGACAAATTATCAAAGTCATACATCTTACAGGGGATCCCAAATGAAATATATGTCAAGATTGACAGTTACAAGGCTTCAGGTAAAGAAATGTGGGATCAGCTCGAGAAAATGATGTTGGGTTCAAAAATTGGAAATCAGCTGAAGATCTCCAACTGCCTAAATAACTATGAAGAATTTAGAGGCAGGGTGGGAGAAACCTTAGAAGAAACCTATGACAGGTTTGTGACATTGCTGAATGAACTTAGCAAGAACAAAGTTCACAAATCTCAAAATGAGCTGAATATCAAATTCCTTAGTATTCTTCAACCTGAATGGAAAAGATTTGCTCGTCAGATGAAGCAAATTAAAGACTTGAATGAGATTCCACTTCACGAGGTGTATGAAACCCTCCGTCAGAATGAAGAAGAGGTGGATGAAATTATGGATGAGAAGAGACAGAGAGGAAAGGTAGTTGAAGACACAGTCGCCCTTGTAGTCAGAAAGAAGAAGAACAAGGCGACTGTATATGAATCAGATGAAGAAAATGAAGGTTGTGCAAACTCAGAATCAGATGAAAACAATCAGCTGAAGCAAGCAATGATGATGCTGACTAGTGCCTTTCAGAAAAGGTTCTACACAAAGCCAACATCAAATAATCAGAGATATTCATCTGGTCCGAACAACTACATTCATAAAGAAAGGATTGAAGGTAGCAGATACGAAGGGAAGAGATTTGATGGGAGAAGATCAGAGGAGAGGAAACCAGAAGAGAGAAGGTTTCAGTCGGAAGGAAAGAGGATAGAGGAGAGGAGACCGGAAGAAAGGAAATTCAAAGCTGAAGGATCAAGTCATCCAGAACCGCCTACATGCTACAACTGTGGTAAACCAGGTCACTATGCCAAAGACTGCCGCAGATCTAAAGTCAGAAATTCAGACTATTACAAGAACAAGATGCTTCTTGCAAAACAACAAGAGGCAGGCAAGGTACTGATGGCTAAGGACGAATACTGGCTCGATCACTCAGATGATGAAGAAGAAGATGATGAAGATAGAGAAAAAGCTGTCAACATGTGCTTGATGGGCAAGATAGAATCAGATGCTGAAGCTGATTCTGACAATGAAGAAGAGGAGGTATGTAATCTTTCTGATTTAGAATTCATGAATAAAATGCATGCCATGAGTATGAAACAAAGAGAGTTAGAATCTAATCCTAAACAAGATAATGGTGTCATGACAGACAAAAACCAGTTGATATAGAAACTTAGCAATGAAATTGCTGAGAAGAAAGTATTAATTGAGGTTTTACATAAAGAAAATGACACCAATGCTAAGGAAAAGACAATAATTCTAAAAGAGAATTCTGATCTTAAATCTCAACTGCTAAAAGGTGCAATAGATATTTTTGAGCTGAAAAAGTTGCATGCTTCTTGTACAAAAGAGAACTTTTCTTTGTTAGGAAAACTAAAAAGTTTGGAAGAGAAGTTGTATAAAATGGGTCAAACTGAACAAACTATTTTTCTGAACAAACCCAAAGAGGAGAAAGAGAGATGGGGAATCGGTTATAAGAATCCTCACTGTCTTAAAAAGGGGATGTCTGAAGTTCCAGGACTTTATGATCATCTTAATATGCAATTAGCCCGCAGACTCCCCGCGTTTAAAACTTTTTGGACTAAGCTATCAAAAGAGGATGAAGCCAATGAAACGGAAAAACGGATGAAATCAGCTAAAGTTCATCTTCCATTTTATTATGCGAAGTTGAATAATAGTTATGATGAAAACCCAATATACAAAAAGAAGGAAACTCTTTCAAGTGATTTCTTTCTAAGTTATACTGAAAAGGAAATGGAGGCGAAGCCTATTAAAGGTAAACTATATGTCCCTCCTCTCGTTCTAGAACGTAAAATTTCTGAACTCGAGAATTCTTTATCAGATGCAAGACTTTTGATAAATATTGAGCAAAACGTTTTTTCAAACGTGTTTTCAAATTCTGTTATTTCAAAAGCTTCAAACTCTAAGGATTTGTCTGGTTCATCAAATAAAAGTATTGATTTTTTGAACTTTGACGGTAGTTCAGATGATGGTTCCAATCTCTTTGACTTTAATACACAACTTCCCAACCATTCATCTTTTGTGAAGAAAACTTTAAGAAAAACCAGTAAGCCTGTGAACAGTGCAAAATCAACAAAAGCTTTCGTTGATAAATCAGTCTCTGTGAACGCTAAGAGTGCTAAAGGTAAGAAAATATCTCAGCATTCACAGAAACCGACCACTACTGGTAATTCCAAGAAGAAGCATTCGTTTGTTGCTCCAAGGTCTAACTCACCAGCTTTACATGTTTCAGATCTGAGAAATCAAAGGCCAGAAGCAAATTCTCTGTGGCAACCCAAACGGAACCTTGACAAGACCGTCTTAACGTCTAGTAGTGTTAATTGTAATAAGACTTCGCTTACTAAAGATGTTGTAATTGCTGATATTGCTGTTTTGAACCCAAAACTTGCTGTTTCTCGTAAACAATATACAATGAAGCAATTATTTCAGTTATCTTTATCTGCTGGAAAGTCTTCTTTTTATGATAAACATATATCTATATCTTGTCAAGATTCTGAAGATTGGTTTGGAAATTACCATGTGCATTCATCTCATACCAATTCTTCTCATGCATTTCAAAAGAAAATAGGATCCAATTTGAAATGGATACCAAAATCATGTGCTAACACAGTAGGACCCAAATTCCAATGGGTACCTAAGGTGAAATCTGTGTTGCAGGCACACAAAGCTTAGAGAGAAAGCGACTTCTGATTATGTACAGATCAGGACTCGTTCTTCAAAGTCAAAAATAGGTTTTTGGATAATGCAGTTCAAAACCCGAACATCGAAGATCAAAATAGGCTTTTGAACAAATCAGTTCAAGACCCGCACTTCGATGACCAAAGTGTATATTCCAATGTTGTCATATACAAATCTAAATTTCTAATTTCTCTTATGCAGACTAGTCATACGTGGTTCTTGGACAGCGGATGTTCCAAACACATGACAGGTCAAAAAGAGATACTGTCCAATTACAAAGACAAATATTGTGGAATAGTAAGATTTGGCAACGACCAGTTTTCTCCAATCATGGGATATGGTGATGTACAACACGGCAATGTAACTATCAAGAGGGTGAGCTATGTAGAAGGCTTAGGACACAACTTGTTCAGTATAGGCCAGTTCTGTGACAAAGACTTAGAGGTCAACTTCAAAGCCAAGAGCTGTTCTATTCGCAATGAAGAAGGCGAAGAACTCTTGGTCGGTACACGAGAATCAGACCTCTACACAATAAACTTATCAGATGTCCAGACTGACAAACAAGTTTGTCTACTATCGGAAGCTTCGATGCAACAAAGTTGGTTATGGCATCGACGTCTTTCTCACCTCAACTTTCGGTACATCAACAACCTGGTCAGTGGAAAGCTCGTCAAAGGACTTCCAGAGCTGAGATATGAAAGCGAACATCTTTGTGCAGCTTGTGAGAAGGGCAAGATGAAGAGGGCACCTCATAAACCGAAGCCTGAACCAAGTACAAAAGCTCCTTTAGAGTTATTGCATATGGATCTATGCGGTCCAATGCGCACTCAAAGCTTAGGCGGAAAGAAGTACATACTCGTGATCGTGGACGATTACTCACGATACACATGGGTCAAGTTTCTACGTTCAAAAGATGAGACACCTGATGTTCTCATTACATTCCTGAAAACGACCCAGGTGAATCTGCAGAAACCGGTCAAGATTCTAAGAACAGACAACGGCACAGAGTTCAAGAACAACAAAGTTGAAGAATATCTCGAATCTGTCGGGATTTCACATCAATACTCTGCTGCTCGAACGCCTCAACAAAATGGAGTAGTTGAAAGAAGAAATCGAACGCTAGTCGAGGCTGCTCGTACTATGCTAAGTCATTCCAACTTACCTCTATTTTTGTGGGCAGAAGCTGTTTCGACCGCGTGCTACACACAGAATCGTTCCATGATACATCGGAGGTTCAAGAAGACTCCTTATGCGTTAATCAACAACCGAACACCGACAATCAAATACTTCCATATATTTGGATGTAAGTGTTTCATACTAAACGATAGGGAGAATCTTAACAAGTTCAGCGCTAAGGCGGATGAAGGGATCTTCATTGGATATTCCTCGACATCAACTGCATTCCGAGTTTATCTGAAGAAGTCAAAGACGGTGATTGAAAGCTTCAACGTCACCTTTGATGAAGAAATGGCTTCCGAACAACAACGTTCAGAACCCGTTATAACTGGAGTACTAGCTTCTGGGCAACTCAGTCCAGAACCTGCGTCTCAACAGAATAAATCAGACGAAGCTTCAACTTCAACTAACCATTTATCTGATTTAGATTTATTATTTGAATTATTTTATGATGAATTTCTTGGATCTAATGTAAAGAAATCTGTTGTGGTTGACAGGATGGAAGACTTAACGACTACTCATCCAACCAGTTCAGATGACTCTATTGAATCAAACGCCCCGATTCAACAAGAAATTACAATTCAAATTCCGACTCCAACAGTTGAAGAAGTGACAAATGATAAAGAGACAGAAGTAGCTGCAACAGTAGGAGATTCCGTACAGATCCATCTACAGCCAGTTCAAGCTGTACCTGCTGAGCCTTCTGAACCTGCCACTTCAACTGAAACAATCAATCCTCCTGAACAAACAGAAGAAGGTACAAGTGGATTCTTAGATGACACAACTGACATACAGTCATCTAATCCACTGCCTCATGAACAAAAATGGACCAAAGAGCATCCGATAAGCCAGATAATTGGCGATCCATCAAAACCGGTGCAAACTAGGTCAGCATCAATGAACCTGTGCATGCATGACTCCTTTCTAAGCAAGTTCGAGCCAACACGCGTATCGGAAGCACTTGCAGATCCAGAATGGGTGATCTCAATGCAAGAAGAGCTGAATCAGTTCAATGCACTTAAAGTCTGGAGACTCGTACCGAAGCCTAAAGGTAAAACCATTATAGGTACGAAGTGGATTTTCAAAATTAAGAAAGACGAAGTTGGTACCGTTATCCGAAACAAGGCAAGACTAGTAGCCAAAGGATACAGACAAGAGGAAGGTATAGACTATGACGAAACATATGCTCCTGTGGCGCGATTAGAGGCAATCAGAATGTTTTTAGCCTACGCAACCCACAAGAACTTCACGGTCTTTCAAATGGACGTGAAAACAGCATTCCTCAATGCAATTCTGAAGGAGGAAGTCTACGTCTCTCAGCCAGAAGGTTTTGTCAATCAAGAGAAACCGAATCACGTATACATTCTCGACAAAGCACTCTATGGTCTGAAACAAGCACCTCGAGCCTGGTATGATGTCCTTTCTAATTTTCTAGTCAAGTCTGGGTTTTCAAAAGGTACGGTGGATACCACTTTGTTTATTAAAAAGGAAAAAGGCGATATCATTTTAATTCAAATCTATGTAGATGATATTATCTTTGGTTCTACAAATACTAAGTACTGTAAGAACTTCGCAAACCTTATGGTGTCTAGATTTCAAATGAACTTGATGGGAGAGATGAATTTCTTTCTCGGTTTACAAGTAAAACAGTTTTCTATGGGTATCTTTATCAATCAATCAAAGTACATTAGGGATATTCTTCGGAAGTTCCAAATGGAAAATTCAAAAACGATTGGTACCCAATGGCACCAGGTACTAAAATTGGCACCGATCCTTCGGGAAAGGCTGTTGATATTAGGACTTATCGAGGGATGATAGGTTCTTTAATGTATCTTACGTCGAGTAGGCCAGATATAATGTTCTCAACATGTTTATGTGCACGATATCAGGCCAATCCAAAAGAAATCCATTTGTCTGCTGTAAAGCGCATTTTCAGGTATCTAAAGGGCACTGCAGATCTCGGTCTGTAGTATCCTAAAGATACTAGTTTTGAACTAACAGCCTACACAGATGCAGATCATGCAGGTTGTATGTTAGACAGGAAGAGCACGTCAGGACATGTGCAGTTCCTCGGTGACAAATTAGTAAGTTGGGGATCAAAGAAGCAACTTTGCGTTTCAACTTCCACGGCAGAAGCAGAATATGTAGCTGCTGCTAGCTGCTGTTCTCAAGTCTTGTGGATGAGAACTCAATTACGCGACTACGGTTTCCACTTCAACAAGATCCCGATCTACTGTGACTCCAAGAGCGCCATCGCAATCACAGCGAATCCTGTTCAGCACACAAAGACAAAGCACATAGACGTCAGCATTTTTGAGAGAAGCTTACAAGTTCATATTTCTATGACTTAAAGCTTAGCTTCATGAGATGTAAGATCGCACGTTAAGGTGTAATTCTATATCTTCATCTCACATATGGTTGAAAGAAGGACAACTTTCAATCATTGGAAAACAATGTTTTTAATGTTCAAAACACTTCCCGATTTTTCATCACATTTTATATTTTGGGAGTGTATTTTAAATGTTTTCATGATCTAAATTGTGCTTTAACTGAAATAGTTAAACCAATCTGAGCATCACGTGCATCTAGGAAAACAAGGAATCATTGTGCTAGGAAATAACACAACTTCTATGGAATCACCTTAACCAGTGATTTCTACCCTAGAAGTTAATCCTTAGTGATTGAGTGTGAAAATAGAAAAGGAATGAGTGTGATTAGAGAAAGCAAAAAGTTTAAAAGAAAGAGCGTGTGAGATCAGAGTTAAAAGAATATCAGAACTCTGCACCAACTACTTTCTAGACGGGCAGCCACATTTCTAGTGTTTCACAAATCTTTGGTGAACATTATTGAAACAGGCAACTAGCCCATGCCAACTCTTGAATTACCCCACCAACTACTCATTTTCTACTTAATTAGAAAGTGTTTCACTTTCTAAGGGGACGCAGCACATATGCTATCTGATTTTCACTTGGAAAATCTGGATATAGAAAAGAAGGAAGTCTGCCCCACCTTCGCACTTCAATCATGCACATTGAGTCTGTGTTTAACTTACTGTTGTCTCAGTGGTTTACACAATTTTGAGCCAATAAGCAATCATCCATGCTTAATTCTTTCAACACAAGCACGAACACACAAGGAATTAGTTTCTTTGTCATAACGTTTATAGAAATTACCTTTGTGGTATTTCGATGATTAAATGGAAGCCCTGGGGGAGTCAACATCAAACAGCTCCTTTCCCATGTGTATTCGTTACACTCAGTGACTTAGTGTTACTGACAGGCATGATAACTGATTCATTAGTTGATTTCAGGTGTTACACGACACATTTGTCTGGATTTGCAAAGATCTAGATGAATCTCTTATGAATTGACGAATCAGGGGCTCTAACCGCAAGATTGACATTTCTTACCACAAATTTTGATGAAGTCGTTGCACTTAACATCAAAAGGGGGAGAATGACTACACAAGAAATGGCAAAGATCACATGTTTCAAGAATCATGTCTACTCTTCAAAAGGGAAGATTGTTAGATTGAAGACATGCTGAATTTCAGAGAAAGAAATTGCATCTTCTGAGCTGAACAAGAAGACTGAATTGGATAAATCTTTTTATTAAATGATCTTGATCCAAAGGGGGAGATTGTTAGACCACAGTCTCATTGGATTCAAGATCATCCAATCTGAAGATCGTAATCTGAAGCTAAAGCCGGAACGTCGACTCTCGATATAAAAGTCTATGTCTATTTGTAATAAATGTCAATGTAATTTAATGTAATATGTTTTAGTTTACTTAGATCTATATATCTAAGTTAAAGTATTGTAATAGTTAGTTAAAGGTAACTTAGTTAGTTATTTAGTTTCTAGTTTATATTAGATATAATATCTAGATTTAATATCTAGATATTAATCTTGATAGTGTGTTCAACACACTTGCTAGATTTTAAGTGTATCTCTAGTCTCTCAAGATTAGATCACTTATCACACATACAAACACACACATCAAGGTGTAAAAGAGAGAAAACATAGAGAACACAAAGCAAAGCTTAATCGATCAACCTTGTAATCGTTGTTTTATATATCAAACAGGTTGGTAATCTTTTTGTGTTGTTTCTAAGAACTTGTTATAAAGTATTGTTGGACCGACACTTTTTGACAAGTTATATTCTAATTTCTATCAACCAAGCGCATGGCCGAACATGATTAAATATTATTACAATTTCTTTATATTCCAATTCCTATGACAGATAGTTAGATACCATTTTGGAAACCAAACGCCACATTATTCTTACATGATCTCTCGTCTACAACTATATTAGCCTTTTTTTTGTTATAAAGTTATGTTTTTTTTTCTTATTACCGCATGATATCATGACATTATAATTTGAAAATTTTATCTGTTATAATAATCGTTAACTTGTTAATTTGAATTATATTGATACGACAAGTTTTCTAATTCTTATGGGACATTTGGTTCGCATGATTGTAACGGGATTTGAAAAAATCAGAATGGTCAATTTCGTTCTATCATTTGGTTTACCTTCTAGTGGCGAAACCACGTTTTGTTTACAAGTATTTATTAGTTTGCATGTGTAACACTCTCAAATTTGGAAGAGCGACTAAATTGAAATTTTTGATAATACATCAAATAAGGATTTTTATCCATTTCTAAAAGTCAACATTTGATTACCTAATACATATAATGTCAATCTAAGATTTAACATCAATATAATATATTCCAAACCTTACACAAATCTATATGTAGAGACAGGTGTTACTAAAACTCAACAACGGTCGCTATCTCCAACATATGAAAGATGTCCCTAGATAGCTCATTCTTGCTCGTGCCTCTAATTAGTACTCATCTCATTACAATATCACTAGAATCGTTCCCTGACGAGGACCTAGTGCACATACGACAAATAAAACGGGTTAGGCTTAATGCCTAGTGATTCCAAGCAATTTCCATCTTTAATATAAACCGGTAATTTGAAAATATGTTATTTAAATCACAATTTCCAAAATGAAATATGTTTAGTATAAAAGCAACATCCTTTTCAAAACCTGCTATTTTCATTAGGAAAACTCATCTATCAAACCACCCATTTATCATGAGAGTAAAACTCAATACTTACACAAAGCATGAATAAGATTAAATATCCAAATACTGAAAATATGGATGATTCTAATATCTAAAACACCAAAACATGGATAAGTTCCAATATACCAAAATGTAACATCCTCAAATTTGGAAAGAACGACTAAATTAAAACTTTCAATAATACATCAAATAAAGGGTAGATCCCTTTCCACAACTCAATACTTATATTAACTTCAGATAACGAAACTGGATTTAACATTAACATGTAAATTAAGCCTTACATCAAGACTAAGTCAAGGTCGCTCCGAAAGCGGAAGACATCATCCAATAACTAGATCCTTCACATGCATCTAACTAATACTCAAGTCTTCACGGTGTCACTAGTACCATTCCCCAACAAGGATCTGATGTACATGTCGACAAATAAAATTGTTAGGTTTAACGCCTAGTGAGTTCAAGAGGATTCATCAATTATATAAGACGGTAAAGCGAAAAATTATTATTTAAATCACAATTTCCAATAAGCAAGGTAAGTATAATGAAAAGCGATACCTTTCCCAATACCCCATTTTCGTGATTTTAGAGCATCCATAATGCATAAGTCATTTTATGACTTTTTATTTTTGCCACATGGATTTCCACTAACTTTATTTATTAAAAACCTATTTCTAAAAACCTTCTCCAATGCAAAACCTTTTACAAAAGCTTTTTTTATCAACATTTTTACCAAAAAACTATTACAATAAGAGGTTGGTGTACACCAACCCTTTAATCAAAAAACTTTTCACTTCAATGCACAAAAACCCTTTAGATTATCCACTATGTTGATCCAATCCAATCTAGAAACACAAAAAGACAAATTTAGATTATTAAAAAATTATAAAAAATAGACCCAATGTCTCAATCTTGCTCAATCTGGTTCACAATTCGGTCTTGGATTGGAGACTTGCTTTTTATTTTTTTATTTTAATTTGCCATGTGTAATATTTCTATTGGTTAATATTATATTTTATTTAGATAAAACTTATCATATTAAAAAGATCAGTTTAACAAAAAAATTTAAAAATAAAAAATATACCACAATTCATAATTTTCAATTCCCTACAAATAGAGACCAATATTGACATATTTTTATCACACCAATCTTTTTCTCTATTTCGTATTTCCTTTTCTAACTTGTTTTAATTGTTTTCAATTATAAGTTTTTTTAATTAAGATTATGATTTAAAGTATCAAATAGTTTAAAGAATCTATTTTTTATATGCAAAAACAAAAAGAAAAAAAAATGATAAATATGATAAAATATTAAAAATTAATATTTTTTAAAGAATATTTAAGATTGGATTGGATCACTGATGGATGTTAAAAAATATGAGATTGGATTGAATTAGAGATTGGATAGGTGGAAGAGAGAGAAATTAATTTTTTAATAAAGATTGGATTTGATTGGATTGTGGATGTGGGTAGTCTTAGAAAACTTTTTGTAATAGTAAAAAGCTATGAAAAACTTATGAATTGGAGATGCTTTAATACTTGAATAGTAAACACTCCACAATCATGGAACCAAACCCAATACTAATTTCTTCAATCTTCAAAAAGAAGTTGTTCCCTCTCCATGTATGAAAATGACAGTAAAAATTTATCTATTTAAAGTTTTTACTCTTTTATGTTTTCTTTTAATATTTATTTAAATCTTTGGTGTACATATTTGTCATTTATCCCCAAAGTTATATGTTTGAAAAATTGTATAAAAAAAAGACATGTATTACAAAATAACGGTCGTAACATGCCATAATATTTTACAACGGAAACCAAATCTTAGACTGGAATGGAACAATATGTGATAACGTAACGACAAAGTCAAATCTCAATCATAACAATGAGTATGAATGTTGTTATGCATAAAAAGTTGTACCTTAATTTGGAATTTGGGATCTTAGGTGTTTGGAAAAGTAAAAAAATTCTTGAAAATAATGAATTTTGTATCTTGTTATGGGGAAATTATATATATATATATAGAGAGAGGGGGGGAGAATCAAACGAGAACAGTAACTATTTAAAAGAACATGAGAACTAACAAAATCATTAGTGATTTTACATTAACGTGCAAAAAAGCCACACGGACCTGAAGCCGCGGCTAAAGTCCTTTTTTCGTGTGTTAATGTAAAATCACTAATTATTTTGTTAGTTCTCGTATTTATTTTAAGTAGGTATTGTTCTCGTTTGAACCCGACTATATATATATATATATATATATATAGGGGAGGGATCATATGAAAACCCTCCATAGTTTACAAATCATACAAAATCTTTTCCACCAATCACATAATTTCTTTTTTTTTTAATTATCTGAAAGGGTCTTTTTGTCATTTTGATATTGAAGAGTTATTTATGGAATATATATTAACGTTAAGTGTAAACGGTTTGAATTGATGCATTTAATGAAATAGTATCAAATTGATTAAAATTAATTCATAATCATGGTATTTTAATATCATATTTATTTTTTCGATTAAGAATTTGGCAACACAAATCTAATTTTTTTTATTCACCAGATTTTTTTTATAAATGAATCCATAGCAGTTGGTAAAAAATTGTTACAACAAATCAACATATATCATTCATTGGTATCATTCGGGGAATAACACAATGGATAAAAGTATCGTAGAAATCATTTCCCACAATGAAATTCAAGTGAGTGACGTGTTTGAAAACGATGAAGAATTTCTTTCAGCATTTGTAAAACCAATGGGCGTCAATTATGTGCCTTCTTCGGAGGAAGTCGTAGATGAACCGAGCAATGCGATGGAGGACATACATGATGAGTCGAACAAGAAAATCAACTGGAACGGTATTTGTAACTCATCTAGTTTCGAATTTAAGTGCATTATTTATATTGATACCTATACAACAAATCAAACAGAATTCATACACAAGCAAGAACTTTTTTTTTGGTTTCGGTATTCTGATGAACAATACGTATGTTAACATTTTGGTAAGAAGTCACGTTTTCATGTCCAGAATGATATTCACTGTCCAATCGTTCACGTTTTCATGTCTCGAATGATATACCCTGATAAACATATATAAGTTAGGTTTGTTTATACAGTTCGTTCATGGTGTGCTTCACGGATGTGTTTGATGAATGTGGTAACGGGGTTATGTGCCACATGCATAAATTTGTTAATTGTGTGTATCATTTCATTTAGCATTAGATGTGGGATTTTTCATTTTAATTAGTTTTGGGTTTGAATCACCTTCGTTCGTATATGATGATCCGGCCTGTTCATGGTGTGCATGGATTGTATGGATCACATATGTCTAAGTTTTGTTGAGTGAGTTTCATGTATTTTATATTCAATGTGAATCGTAGCGTTAAATGTGCAAGCGAGCCTTAGTAAAAAATATAGATAGTTTGGTGGTTGATTTAGCAATGAATGGATTCATTCATGTGTTCTTCATGCGAATAGTTTCATAATGTATTTAATGTTTTATAGATAACAAAACGCAAGAGATGTTTGAATCGCTGGGCGGTACGAAGTATTGGATACCAATCATGGGTAATAACACCTCACCCAATATTGGTGACAGTTTTGATTCTGTGGATAACGCCGAAATAATGTATTGGAAGTATGCCGAAATTGTCGGGTTTGATATACGTTTGTCTAATAAAAAAACCAACAAGCTTGGGCGGGTACAAACCCGTTATTTTTTTTGTAGCAAACAAGGTATACCGGTGAAAAAGGACTTTGATTCAATGGTGGTTGTGGTTGGCGAGAAAAAACGAAGAAGATCTAGTGTAAAAAAGACGGGTTGTAGTCTTAAGATACATTATGTTGGTGAGAAGGGGTGTTACGAGGTATATAAATTCAATGAAGCTCATAACCACATACTTTTTTTACCCAAGGATAGGTTGTTTTCCCGTTCAAAAAGACAACTTAGTTATATCGATCGTAGGAATGTGTTTCATGCATCTAGTTCTAAGGTTGGCATAACCCAGTCTCATAGGATGCAATTGGCTTTGAAGGGTGGTATAGACGTTTCCGGTGGCACAACGAGGGATCATATTAACTTTAAGAGGGACGTCGGAAACTGGGTTGGCAACAAAGACGCGTAGATGCTTATAAATAGGCTAAGTAGCAGGCGTGAACATTGTCCCGAGAATTTTTACGAATAAAGTCTGTAGGGACAGAGTTGGTTGCCATATTCTGGGCCGATGAAACTGGGAGACGGAATTACAAAGAGTTCAATGATGCAATTTCTTTTAATGCTACATATCGGACCAACCAGTAAGTAACAACAATATTTAATAATTTGTGTGTCCATTCTTTCACTATTTGATCATAAACTTATCACATATTGTGTACTGTTTTTTATTAGGTACCAAATGAAATTCATACCATTCGTGGCCGTTGATAATCACAAGAAATCTGTTAGGGTAGTTATATGTTAAATAGAAGTTCAGGGTGCATATTGTAATTATTTCATAGTTTATTGGGTAGTTGGGCCTAAAGCCCATTAGCTTTGTGCGTGCCATATATAAGGCATGTTTTAGTTCATTATTCAGTTTAGTCGCATTATTCATAATTATTCTAGTCAATAGGTTTACATTTGCTTATCAGAAATTCTATCTGTAAACCTAAACCTTTCTTGAATATTAATCATATGACTAGAAGTTGTGGCTTATTAAGTGTTCTTCATTGATTACTGTTCGTGATTGCACTGTAACTGGGATCTACAATTGGTATCAGAGCAAAGAGACAAAATTTTTGATCCAAAAAGGTTTGTCTAAAACCCTTTAATAGCTTATTAGATAATATTCATATTGATCAATTATTTTATGGTTTGAGATTGTTTATATCTGCTTTGCGTTAATCTGCTATATCGATTTCTGGTATTATTCGGTCTGCATATCTGCTTATTTGATTCTGGGGTTCTGCATATTTTTTTCTCTTCTTATTGAAGTCGATTTATGGGTTAAGATTGTTTGATCTGTGTTCTATTTCTGGATCGATTTCTGCCATATCTGATTGATTTTGTGATTATTCAAAGAAATTGATTTTCTGCATCGATTGAGTTTTCTGGGTCTGCATTATAAATTTTCTAAAATCGAAATTGGTTGATCTGTGTTCAATCTGGGTTAAGTTTGGTCGTTTCAATTTTGATTAAATCTTAAGTTCAGTACGATTGATTTCTGGGATTTTCTGGTTTCAATTGATTTTTTGTCGATTTTTTGCTGTTTGGTCGATTGATTTTCTGGGCACGATCGATTGAGTTTTCTGGGTTTGAGTTTGATCTCTATCGATTTTCAAAATAAATTGTTAAAGTCTGTCGATTATCTGTTATCAATTCGATCCGTTTAATCTGCTTAATCGTAAATCGGATTGTGTTTATCTGTTATTGATATTAACCGGACCCCTGCGACCGGACCCCTGTGACCGAACGTTCTTGACCGGACTCGTGTCTCGACCGACCCCTGGACCGGACCTTGCGACCGGCTTTGTGACCGGTGCCTTGCAAGCGACCGGTGCCTTCGACCTATTCCTTGTTGACTGGTGTTCTGCGACCGGACCCTTGTAGACCGGTGCTTGCTTCGACCGGGTCCTTGTGACCGGTACCCCTTGCGACCGGTGCCCCTAGTGACTGGTGCCTTGTAACGCCCGGTGCCTTGTCGTCCGGGTCCTTGCTTCGACCTTGTCCTCGACCGGGTCCTTGCTTCGACCGGGTCCTTGCTCGACCGGGCTCTTGTCCTGTTTATTATATACTTGTGTTGGATCTATTTGTTTGTCTCACGATCGCTACACTGCATTTAATATTTAAAGAGTTAAGATGAATTCGAGAGACGCTCTAGCCATTGGTTCAGATCAAAAACCCCCGGTGCTCTATCGGGGAGAATACCCACAATGGCATGATCATTTCATGAATTTTATCGAAGCGAAACCTAACTATGAGGAAATACTCGTGTGCCTGAAGGAGGGGACGCAACCCTGGCCGGTGAAAGTCCTGCCTGAAAACCAAGACCAAGGTCGACCAGACCGTTATGTTCAAAAAACTCTCAGTGAGTTTACCCCACCAGAAAGGAGCATGTATGACGCTGAAAAGCATGCAAATTCCTATATTCTCCAAAGCCTACCCAACGACATATATGCCTGCATCGATAGTTACAAGGCTACTGCAAAAGGCATGTGGGACCAGATTGAAAAGATGATGATGGGTAGCCGAATAAACACTCAGCTGAAGATGACAAATTGCATTACCCGATATGATGGCTTCAAAGCAAGAAAAGGCGAGACGCTCACGGAAACCTATGAACGGTTCAACCTACTTCTGAACGATCTGCATAAAAACCACATCATGAAGACGAACACCGAGAACAACATCAAGTTCATGAACAATCTCCAGCCGGAGTGGAAGACGTTCGTCTCTCATATCCGACATACTCAAACCCTGGAGACGATTCCTCTACACGAACTATATGAAATGCTTCTCCAGGATGAAGAGGAAGTTCTTGAGTTGATGGGAAATCAAAAAGCAGATGAAAAGCCGGTGGTTGATCCGTTAGCGCTTGTCTCAGATAAAAGAGGTAGATCCCTCAGCCGTGCGACTGAAAAGGAGCCAATGAAAAGTGATTCTGAACTCGAATATCCTGATAGCGACTCGGACCCAGAATACACTCAGATTAAAGAAGTTGTGTTGTTCTTAACCCAAGCGTTCCAGAAAAGGAAGTTCTTCAACAAGTCTTCATCAAACAAGCAAAAATACTCCACTACTCCTCTCAATCGACGTGATCATAAAGAGAAGTATGAAGGGAAGAGACGCGTTGAAGAAGGTAAGAAGTCTGAGAAAAGACATGAAGAGAAAGCAAAAGAGGAGCCGATCAAATGCTATAACTGTGGTCGGTTGGGTCACTTTGCCAAAGACTGTCGAAAGCCTGTCGTGTGCAACTCAGAATACTACAAAGCCAAGATGTTACTGGCCAAAGAAAAGGAAGTAGGCAAGGCTCTCATGGCAGAAGATGACTACTAGCTAAATGTATCTGATGAAGAAGAAGCTGATGCAGAAGCACACTTGTGTTTCATGGGCAAGAATTCAACACAGTCCGATACTGATGATGATGATCGTAATTCCCCATGTCAGGTATGTGCTCCTTACCAAGAAGCCTTAATTGACCAGATGAAAATCACTGTGCAAAAATTAGACTCCTGCAAGCGAACCATAAAAGAAAATGAACAACTCATCTCATCTCTGAAAAAACGTGTGTCATTACAGTATGAATGTATTGAAAAACAAAGCATAGAAATTGCTGGCAACCTGTGCATAATTTCAAATCTAAAAGAAGAGTGTGAGAGTTGTTCAAAAGAATCAAAAGAGTTAAAGAGCAAAGTAGATGATCTTACCTATAAGCTTCGTATGTCAGAAAATGAGAAAATTGATATTGTAACTAAAAGCGTGGCTTTTAAAAATAAAAATCAAAGGTTATCTACTCAGTTAAAGGATCTTGAACTGAAACTTTATAAAATTGGTCAATCTCATCAAACGTTGAATCTAATTGCACCAAAAGAATTCAAATATTCAGAGACGGGTATCGGTTACGATAACCCACATTATCTGAAAAAGGTCTTAACCAAAGTTCCTACGTTATATGCGTTCGAATTTTTTGGAATAGACTAAACCTACCCAGAGTACAAAATCAATTGGACCAAGCCACTTGATGATAAGGAAACGGAACATGACAATTTGCGAAGGAAGAACTCTACCAAAATGCAACTTCCTTTTGTTTATGATTCTTTGAACGCATCTTACAACGCTGAAAAATCCTGTTTCCTGTCAAATGACTATTTTCGAAGCTACGCTCAAGCTGAACTAGATGCTAAAACCATTGACACTGAGGAGGAACCAATAGATCATAAAGTTTATGTTCCACCTCTGATTTTAGAAAATAAAATTGTTCAGCTAGAAGAGTCATTTGAACAGGAGAGGAACATTTTTCAAAAGGAAAAACAAGAGTTATTATCCCAAATTGAGCATCTCAATTCCGATAAAAAGGAAACGGTGTCGAGGGAGGAAAAGGAATATTATCTGACAGAGATAAATAAGCTCAATTCACAACTGGCTGCTTTGGCAGCAGATCTGATGAAAGAGCGACTTCACAAGGCTGAGCCTCAAGCTAAGCCTGAAATTCTCCAAGTTGAGAAAATTCATCTGTCTGAAAATTCATCTGTCTGAAAATTCCTATCCACCCTCGGACACATCTTCCTGTAAAGTCTTTATGGGTGACTCGTCACCAAAATTTTCAAACAAAGGAAAAGATCCTCAATCTTTAGAAGCAAATCATTGTTCTGATTTTCAAAATGCTTCCGCCTATGATCCGCTTAAAGAAACAAATCCTTCCGATGTCCTGAATTCGTCAAGTGATAAGGCTCCTTCTGATGATGAAATGGAATTTTCAGCCTTTCTGAATTCTAAGGTGTGTCTAGACAGTCAATTAGACCAATTTGATTTTAATCCTTTACTTCCAAGTCACGTTGATTTTCTAAATTCCACTTGTGAGCCGCCAGTAAAATTTTACAAGGGTGAATGTTCCACATCTGCCCCACAAAACTCTTCTGTGAACAATTCTTCAAATTCTAAATCCAAAAGACGTTCACAGAAGAACAAAAAGACCGATCGCTCTAAAAAGAAACAATCATCAAAATTCAAATCTTCTGACTATGGGTTTAACGGTATTTCAGATACTTTTGGTCGACGCAAAGAAGTCAAATACGAGTGGGTAGCTAAGAAGTCTAAGGAGAGCACAACGAAGACGGAATTACTTAATCCAGTTTTAAAGTCTAGAAAAAAACAATAACATTCATGATGTTTTTAATTCTAAACCTTTGGTTGAACGTAATGGATTGTTTCCTTTAAAAGTTTATTCCATTCATTAATTACTTCAACTGTCTCATGATTGTGTTTGTTGCTCCTATTGTGGATTGAATGATTTTGTTGATCGTAGATTTGCATTTGATTGGTTTGGTTTGTATCATGTTTCTAATTATCATTCAAAGTTTGATGCTCCCCGCCATAGAAACAGACCCAAGTCCAAACGGGTCTCCCAGTCGGGGGTTAAGTCTAATCCCAAAGGACCCATTTACGAATGGGTACCTAAAAAGCCTTAACTTGTTTTTGCAGGACGGTCATGTGTGGTATTTAGATTCAGGATGCTCCAATCACATGACCGGAAGAAATGAGCTTCTCACAAACTTCACCGAGAAGTTTTGTGGAAATGTACGCTTTGGGAATGACCATTATTCTCCCATTTTGAGTTATGACGATATAGTTAAGGATAATCTCACCATTAAGAAAGTATCCTATGTCGAAGGTCTTGGTCACAACTTGTTCAACATCGGTCAATTCTGCGATAAGAATCTAGAGGTCACTTTCAAAGCAAAAAGGTGCAGCGTTCAGACTGAAGATGGAAAAGAAATTCTTGCTGGAACGCGTCGCACAAATCTCTACAAGATTGACCTCTCGTCTGTGGAAATAGATAAGGAAGTTTGTTTGATGTCCAAAGCCTCAGCCGAACAAAACTGGTTATGGCATCGTAGAATCTCGCACCTGAACTTCAAGACTATCAATAAATTGGTGCTCGGTGGACACATGAGGGGAATGCCAGATCTTAAGTTCGAAAAAGATCACCTGTGTGCCGCCTGTGAAATGGGCAAGATGAAGAAGGCTTCTCACAAGCCTAAAGCCACTCCAAGTACTTCTCGGTCCCTTGAACTAATCCATATGGATTTGTGTGGACCAATGCGCATTCAGAGTATCAATCACAAGAAGTATGTCCTAGTGATGGTTGATGATTTTTGTCGTTACACGTGGGTTAGATTCCTTCGTTCAAAGGATGAAACCCCTGAACTGATCATCTCTCTCCTAAAGAGCGTTCAAGTCAGTCTCAACCAATCAGTTCAGACCATTAGAACGGATAACGACACAAAGTTCAAGAATAAAGTGCTCACTAGTTACTTGACGTTAGTGGGTATCACCCACACTTTCTCAGCTGCTCGTACTCCTCAGCAAAACGGGGTAGTAGAGCGCCATAATCGAACTCTCGTAGAAGCCGCGCGTACGATGTTATCCCAGTCCAATCTCCTGCTATATTTATGGGCAGAAGCAGTTGCTACCGTATGCTACACACAAAACCGTACTATCATCAACAAGCGGTTCAACAAGACCCCATACGAGATCATCAACAAACGCATCCCGAACATCAACTATTTCCATGCATTCGGATGCACGTGCTTCGTACTGAATGACAAGGACGATCTCGGAAAATTCAGCCCAAAATCGGACGAAGAAGTGTTCATCGGCTATTCACAACAAGCCAAAACTTACAAAGTCTACAACAAACGGACAAAGACCGTCGTTGAGAGTGTGAACGTGACTTTTGACGAGGCCGCTGATATGGCTTCTGAACACCTCAGTTTAGAACCCGCTTTAACTGGTGTGTTAGCTTCTGGACAATTAAGTTCAGGATCTACACAATCTCCAGTAAATCCAGATCAAGCGCCTACGTCAAGAGCACATCTTTCTGATTTGGACTTACTTTTTGAGCATTTTTATGATGACTATTTTACTTCTAAGCCTAATGATATATCATGTAACAAGAATGATATATCACTGGTCCAACAGACTCAGGTAAGTCAACCTCGCCTGATGCTTCCCCCTCTACTGTCATTGAATCAGTATCACCAAGCTCGAGTGATCCCCCTCCGATCTCTCAAGTTCCTACTGAAGCACCGGCAACAGTAGGAGCTCCTGAACCAACCCCTGCTGAAGGTGCTCACGAAGTTCCCTCTCCGACAATCTCGAATCCCGTCATAGTTTCATCACCCGTTGAGTCGTCTTCTGCTACACACCCGACTCCAGCTTAGGAGCTTCCACCTCACAGGCCGTCATCACTCGAAGCAGTTCAGGATCTACCCCCAGGTGGGTATGTGTATTCCGATACCTCACAATAGACATATCAACCTCTTCCACATACCACCAAGTGGACTCGAGCTCATCCCCTACATCAGATCGTCGGTGACCCCAATACACCTGTTCAGACTCGATCCGCTACCGCGAATGACTGCTTATTCTCTTCGTTCCTTAGCCGTATCGAACCTTCAACCGTCTCCGAAGCATTGAATGATCCGGACTGGGTGATAGCTATGCAAGAGGAACTCAACCAATTTGAGAGCCTCAAAGTATGGCGACTTGTTCCCCGACCAAAGAATAAGACGGTGATTGGGATGAAATGGATATTTAAGAATAAGAAGGACGAAGATGGAATCATAGTCCGGAACAAAGCGTGTCTGGTAGCCAAAGGATATCGCCAGCAGGAAGGAATAGATTACGATGAGACGTTTGCACCGGTTGCACGAATTGAAGCGATTCACATGTTCCTTGCCTACGCGACTCACAAGAACTTCATTGTCTTTCAAATGGATGTGAAATTCGCGTTTCTGAATGGCGTTCTCAAGGAGGAAGTTTATGTATCGCAACCCGAAGGCTTCATGAGTTCTGAAAAACCTCATCATGTCTACTTTCTTGACAAGGCCTTATACGGTCTCAAGCAAGCGCTACGAGCCTGGTATGATGCACTCTCATCCTTCTTAGTTAAATCTGACTTTTCCAAAGGTAAAATAGACACCGCCCTATTTATTAAAAGGGAAAAGCGTGACATCATTCTTGTACAGATCTATGTTGACGACATAATCTTTGGCTCAACAAACCCCAAGTACTGTCAGAACTTCTCAGCCCTCATGATCAAACATTTACAAATGAGCATGATGGGTCAAATGAATTTTTTCCTGGGTCTTCAAGTTAAACAATTAGCCACAGGAATTTTCATTAATCAATCTAAGTACATCTCGGATATTCTTCGAAAATACCAGATGGAAAATTCTTCACCTATGAAAACCCCCATGTCTACCAGTATAAAGCTACACTCCGATCCTGACGGAAAGAATGTGGATGCTAAGACTTATCGAGGAATGATTGGTTTCCTGATGTACTTGACGGCTAGCAGGCTAGAAATTATGTTTTCGACATTCTTGTGTGCAAGATTTCAGTCAAAACCAAAAGAGTCTCATTTAACTGCAGTCAAACGTATATTTCGTTATTTAAAAGGTACTGTTGATCTTGGTTTGTGGTACCTGAAAGAGACAGGTTTTGAGCTGACAACTTATTCAGATACTGACCATGCCGGAAATATGCTGGACCGGAAAAGCACGACGGGACATGTCCAGTTCCTGGGTGATCGTCCTGTCAGATGGGCATCGAAGAAGCAAAACTGCGTGTTAACCTCTACCGCCGAGGCAGAGTATGTAGAAGCTGCCAGTTGTTGCTCGCAAGTCATTTGGATGCGCACCCAGCTGAAAGACTATGGCTTCAACTACTCGAAGATCCCCATTTATTGTGACACGAAGAGCGCAATTGCTATATCAAGGAATCCCGTCCAACACACGAAAACGAAGCACATTGATGTGCGCTATCATTTCATAAAAGACCATGTGGAAAGAGGTACCATCGAACTCTACTTTGTTAATACAGAACATCAGATAGCAGACCTGTTTACCAAAGCCTTGGACGAAAAACGTTTTCATTATCTAGTGTCCAAGCTAGGTATGTTGAATCTGAAAGTTTGACGTTTCTACAGACCTAGACGAGTTTCATTCAATAACGAATGACTGTGACTTAATGCCCCAGTGTCTTGTCTCTGGATGCTCATATCCACACTCATTGGTTTTTGCATCTTACTCGTTAAGTTATGTGCAAGTTTCAAACTTCTGTATTAATAAATTAGATTTCGTTCGTTTCTATTTTTCTCGTGTGTTTCCTTTTCTTCGTGGTGTTTCATTTTCTTTTGCAGTCCATTAGTTCTATCACTTAAAGAGTATGTCATTTATGGTGAATTTTCGAAGTTGTTCGTCTGTTAAGGGGGAGCTCTATCGCATAATGATCTGTAAGTTTCTCCATTCGAGGGGGAGCAGGTAAGTTCATCTTATATCTCGTTTCCTACCCGCTATCGTCGAGGGGGAGCGGGAATTTTTTTATTATAAGTGATTCCTGTTTTGAGGGGGAGCCGGTTGTGTTTACTCCTTAGGTTTTTAGTAGCTTTTCTTTATTTAATTTCTTAGGCTTGTTTTTCGTTTTTTTTAAGTTTTTCTTTAATCCTTTTTTACTTATGTTAAAAAAATTGAATTTGTTTTGAACCGGACCAAGTCCGTAACCGACTTTCGGCCCAACCCGTACCCAGCCCGACCGGAGTGCCCTAAAACCACAACCCGGGGGTTATAATCACCCCGGGCTCTCATTCTTCCATATATCATTCTCTCTTAACTCGCTCACTCTCTCTCGCCCCGGTCGTCCTCTATCTCTCTCTCAAATCCTCTCGATCTCTCACTCCCTCTCACGAACTCTCTCTCGCGCGATCGATCAACAACAGGTACTCTTCTCTCTTATCTCTCTCGCTCCTTCAGCCGCGGCTACATCGACACCGGTTGGTGTTTAACGCCGGTCCTTGTGAACTCTTTCCCCCCGGTCGACTAGCCGACGACCTAGGGCCACCGGCGCTTCACGTGATCGACGCCCTCGGTTTGGGTCGATTTGGTTTTTGCTTATCGCTGCCGATTGACTCGATCACGAAACAACGTCGCCATCGTGTTCGGTCGATTTTGGGGGAACTTCAGTTGTCGATTAATTGCCGACCCACCATCGACTATACGTCGATTAAAGGGTCACAAGGGTGTCTCTGTTTAATGTTGTTGAAATCGATTAAATGTTAATGTTGAGTCTGGGTTTGTGCTTTGATTTCGAAGATTGAATCTGGGTAAGGTATCTGATTATGTTTGGTGATGATTGGTGTGACACCGTTCGACCCCGGTCGATTGGCCCCGGTCGATTTAGACCTCGGTCAACTTGAGTAAACACCGGTCGGTTTAGTCTCCGGGAGTTAAGCTTCTCATCCCCTGTTTGGTTGCTTTTATTGGCTTAAATGATTTCGTTCTGTTGATCTGTTTGGTGTTAATATGGTAGTTTACATCGGCATATGCTTAGATCTCTGTGATCCTGGTCACTGGGTCGTTTGTTGACCTTGGTCGATAAGTAACCCCGGTCGTTCGTATTCCCCGATCCTCGGATTGGGAACACCGGTCGACCTAAGTGTCATCGGTCGTTGGTGACCCCGGTCGCTACTCCGTTCGATTGCCCCCGACGATTTAGACCCCGGGCACTGTAGACCCCGGTCTTAGCTTGACCCCGGTCGTTGCTTGACCCCGGTCGACTTGGGTTCCCTAGGTCTTTCAGTTTGACAAGTATGGTTTTGGGTATGTGTGGTTCAATATTAGTGCAATTCGTATTTACTCATTGATTATGAGATGAGAAAGATTTCAATTGGAAATATATATTGAGAATGTTTATTTTCCTTTTGATCAATGAGTTGGAATTTTAATTGGCTATGGTTTAAACCATTGACCGAACAATTCCAAGGAGATCTTGTCTTGTAAGTACCTAGGTACTAACATGTTCCATCTTAATAGGTACAATGGCTCAGAATCCGAACCAGGATATCGATCCCATCGCTGACGCCGAACTGATTCATCCGGATCAGTTCCTCCCTCTCATGCCGAACAACTTCCATCTCGATGTCACTCAACTAGAGTGCCGATATCAAGTCATGATCGAGATCCTCCGTGGCCACCCTCTCTCTTATGCTCTCACGGAGACCTCCGATGTGCCTCATCTATACCTGCAACAATTCTGGCAATCACTTACTCCGGTTGAGGCATACGATGGCTTTCATCTGGAGGGCCGAATTGACACTACAACCATACTGCTAACTCGGGAACTCTTCCGCCAGTTTCTCCACCTGCCAAACGCCAACTCTTTTCCTGGGAGAAACAATTTTGATCCGACCGTCTCCGACGCTACACTCTGTTCCGATATTTAGTCCTTGGGTTACCACGTACCTCTCTGTTTACCATCCACATTCAACCGAAAGAATCTGACCACCATATGGTATACGCTCTTCACGTATCTCAATCGGTGCCTATCGGCCATTACGAAAGGCATCGATCAGACAAGTATCAACATACTACGCCTCTTCTATGTTGTGGCATTCCACCGACATGCCGACTATGCGGACATTCTATGCTTCGAGCTAGCCCAGAAGGTCCGAGACAACGCTACTAAACGACGAAATTTCATTCCGTACATGCGATTTCTCCAGATCTGTATCCGAAAGTACATGGATCTTCACCCGACCATTGCTCGTCACACTTCACATCCGACATGTCCTCATAACCAAGCCCATCGCATCCCAAATCGCCCTGAACTAGAAAATCTAGTTGCCCGACGTATACCTGATGGGTTACTGGCCTATGTGAGTCCAACGGCGTTGAGTGTGATAGATTATAGGCGCACACACAACATTCCAGCTCCTATGATCCGTCCAGATCCGGAAGGACCTCCCCAGGGAGCGCGACCTAAGCGACGTGAGGGTCCACGTATGAGAGGCGGTAGAGTCCGGAGGGCTGGGGCTCCCGGACTGGGTGTGCAGAGAGAAAATATTGTGAGGGGTTCTGGAGCAGGCAGCGCCGTTAGACAAAGCCAGGCCAATACTTCTCACCGATCACCTACACCATCACCGACAGCCTCTTAGACGGTGAAAGAGGACACAACTACATAAACCGCTCAAGTTCAGTCCTCTTCTACCACCGAATCTGAGGAGACAACAGATCCATTCGGCACCCAGTCGGAATCAGCCACCGAATCATCGGAATCAAGTGATGAGTTATCTGACTCTGATGGTGACGATGACGAGCCTTTACCTGGAGAGACAAGGAGAGCGGAGGGAGATATAATTGAACATGAAAATGTGAGGATAGAGAAGGAACGTAAGAGTAAACATAACTTTGAGCGAACACGAGTGATGGGGCAATCATCTACGGTTGACCCCCCCTAACCTTATCTAGCCAGGTAGCCGCATCTGCTACCCAGTCTCATGTGTTGAGACAGGGTATTGAAGAAGCCGTCGTAGACCTAGCGACACAATTGCACACCCCCTGGCCACTCCAACATCTCTCAATAGATGTTGGTTTCAATTGATCACGGGGATTTAGCACAACCGCTACCGGTCTCTCGCTTGGAGAGTACTGGTATTGAAGCAAGAGGACAGCAACCCCCATCCTCGCCTTCTTTGAGTGCACAACGTCTAGATCCTTTTGATGTTATATTTCCTTTGCCTAGGACACAGGTACATTTCTCGGCTACTGCTGGAGGCCTGAGTGGCCCGGACGGAACATCCATAGTAATTCCAACTTCTGTTGGTTTACGAGGATTGGGTGGAAGTCCTACCACAACTATTATTACGCCAACTATGAATGTAGGCGGTGAGACTTCTACAATCGTCACCACAACTGGAAGTCTGAGTGACCCAGGAGTTATTCACCCCTAGTTTGTCTCAAGGGAATTTCTGGACGGCGCCCTAAAGTCTGTCCACTCTATCATGCGTTCCGAGATGAGGGAAGAGGTAGATGCATTGAAACGACTAATCAAAGGCAAAGTGCCTGTTACTGTGCCTGAACCACTACCTTCTACACCACCACCCTCTACTATAGCTTGCGATATGTCTATCGATGACCTCAAATCCATCCTCCTAGCCAAACTCCTCGCCCAATCTCAAACTGAACCCACTCAAGATGCTGATCTACTTTCTCTACTACATGCCCAAGCATCTACTCCTACCCCACCACCCCTACCCACTATATCTCCTGAAGCCTTCCAGCACCAAACAACATTCCTTCAGTCTTTGCAGCACATCGTATCTGTATTGACTGAATGAGTTTCATCCTTGGAAGACACCTGCCACAGCCAGGCAGAGAGGCTCAAGCGCAAACATGATGACCAGGATGATCCTGATCACCAAGAGGGGGAGAAGCGCCAAAGATTATCTAAGCCGGAGACAGAACAGAAAGTGGGTACAGTACAGGTGCAAACAGAAAGGGGTTCGGGTTCAGGTACTCAACCGGAAGGGTAGGAACAGGTACGGGAGCAAATTATGGATCTGGTATTATATGACATTCCAACAGTTGAAAAGCCTGAGAAACAAGATGGCGGTTCATCGCTAGATTCTGAAAACTGGGCTATCATAGTGGATCTGTATTCTAATACAGACCCGACAGAAGAACTGGTCAACACGGAAAGAGCTTTGGTAGTCTTTCAAGCTGAGATAGATGAGCTTCTGAATTCCGAATTTACGGCTCAAGATTATCAGCTAGATGAACAGACTTCTGTCGAGGTACCACTTTTGACTTATACAACAGTTCACCCTGATCTTCCACAGTCAGATGTTCCTGAACGATCTACTCCAACTTCACAAGTTCCAGGAACTGAGCGTACTCAGCCAGTTTATCCGTTAAAATGGGAAAGAGTTAGAATTAAAGTTCCATTTCTTGAAGAAAGTCAGAAGAAACTTTTTGCTCATTGGATTCGTAAGTATGATGAGGTCGTAGTACATGGTCTTCAGTCGATGAAAAACAGGGAGAAGCAACGCGAGCTTATGTTCATGTATAAACATTTCAAAGATCGCTACAACAAGACAAAGCTCAGAATTAAATCGGTCGATCAGATTCACGCTTGCTACTTCAAGACCGTAAAGTATTCCTTCTTCGTGGTGACAAGAGAAGATGGTAAGCAGTGGAGTTTTTCTGAAGCTGATTTTGCACGTCTTGAATGACGAGATCTTCTATTCCTGCTTAGAGACTTGAAAACCAGAACTATCCGACCAGGGGAAGTTACAGATGCACTTGAAGTTGTAAAGATATACATGAAGTGTGCTATGAAGCTTGCCTCTGTAGAAGATTTTCAGATCGGGTTAGAAAGAAACCAGACGAAGATTAATATACTTAAACCGGATTTGAGTATTCCAACGGATGCCCAGAATGTACCATCTTTCACTGTTCTAAATTTTCCAGAATTCGGCATGACATATGTGAACGATAAAGGTGATATGCGCTTTATTCGATTTAGTCAGATTGCTCGATTCTGTGATGGTACTTTATTATTGCTTAGAGACAAGTTGAAGCGCGCAGTTGATCAAGATGAAAAAGGGGTTCAACTATTGGATCCGAAATACAAGAGTCTTGTTCTCCAAGCACCGGGTGTTATCATAGAACAACTGGAGTACAGAACGTCAATGCGCCATTTCGAGATCAGTTTTGGGTTTCGAAAAACATATGTTCCTAACTGGCGTGATTATGAACTTCTATTTAAAGGGGGATATTGTTAGGGTATTTATATGTTAAATAGAAGTTCAAGGTGCATATTGTAATTATTTCATAGTTTATTGGGTAGTTGGGCCTAAAGCCCATTAGCTTTGTGCGTGCCATATATAAGGCATGTTTTAGTTCATTATTCACTTTAGTCGCATTATTCATAATTATTCTAGTCAATAGGCTTACATTTGCTTATCAGAAATTCTCTCTGTAAACCTAAACCTTTCTTGAATATTAATCATATGACTAGAAGTTGTGGCTTATTAAGTGTTCTTCATTGATTACTGTTCGTGATTGCACTGTAACTGGGATCTACAAAATCCGTAGTTGTCGGTGCAACTTTGATTGCAAAAGAAACCGTTCCGAACTTCACATGGGTATTGCAAGCTTTCATGAAAGCACAATGAAAGTAACCGAAGTTTGTGATTATCGATCAGTTTGCGGCAATGAAACAAGCAATTCCGGCAGTGTTTCCCGATGCCATACATCGTCTATGCATGTGGCACATAACCAAGAAATTTGGTGATAAGGTAACGGCATAATGAGTCTGGTTAATCATGTTTGTTATCAACATTTTACATTTTTTATATAAACGTTTCTTGTTCATTCATTTTTTTTGTAGGTAAGCTCCTATATAGCAAGTAGTACGCCCTTCATAAATGAAATGAACAAGCTAGTGTGGAACGTTCACACCAGACCTGAAGAGTTTGAGTTTCAATGGAACAACTTGATTGATAATTATGGACTTCGTGGCAACTCTTGGTGGGAGGAAATGTACTCAATAAGGGAATCATGGATTCTTGCTTATTACAAAGACTTCGCGATGTCCGGATTGATGAAGACCACGTCGCGATCAGAAATTATACATGCATTTTTAGGGTATATGTGAAGCATTGGGATGATTTGATCTACTTTATTAATAGTTTTGATGAAGCAATTGACAAGCAACGTAAAAAACATTGTGAACTTGAGGTTGAAACTAGAACTACTATTCCCCGCATGTTATCACCCTCGAAGATGGAAAACCAAGTTCGTTAGCTTTATACGAAAACGATATTTCTTGAGGTCCAAAAGGAAATGAATAAGGCTGTGTGGTATTGTACACTGAAGTGTGATCAAGATGGCGGTGACAAGAAGGTGTACACGGTTAAGCACTTGACAAAACAATCCGAGTTCAAGACGATGTATACGGTAACTTTTTTTTATGGAAATTAGTTATTTATAGACAACTTTCTTTAGTATTTTCAAATAATATATGATTGACTACTTTTCTTTTTATTGTCTTAATATTTCTTCGTAGGTTGTGCATATTGTGTCGGAGGAGTCTTTTGATTGCAGTTGCAATCATTTTGTTCGTAACGGGATACTTTGTCGTAATGTATTTAAGGTAATGTTGAATGAAGAATATAAGGTCATTCCAGATAAGTACATTTTACGCCGTTGGTGCCGTGATCTAGTCCCAGTACAGATTTTGCCGGCTCAAGGAAGGTATGGGGAACTGAATCTAGAGAAACAAGAATTGATGAACAAAGCTATATCTCTTTTTGATCGTATAATTGGTATGTCTCGAAATGACAAAGATACCCTAGTGAAGTTTGTTGATCGGTTGGAAGATTGGGACAAGGAGGTTTCAATGAATGTTTCCTTTGGTGTCAAGTGATAAAGCCAAAAACCACGATATTGAAGAGTTGATCGGTGTGTCACAGCCTGAAACGGTTGACATTTTGCCTCCATCTGGATTACGGAATAAAGGATGTGGTACTGGTAAACGACTTGTTAGTGCATCTGAAAAAGCAACAAAGAAGGCTAAGAAGCCGAAGAGGTTGTGCAGGCGTTGCCACAAGATGGCGAGGCATGATCCGCGTAATTGTCCCGAGAAAGGTTCTACCAGTTGATTTTGTTGGTCACTATGAATGATTTTCATGTTAATTTTCCCTTTTCATTATTGACAGTTTAGTTCATTACCGACAGTTTAGTTCATTTCAATAACAATTTTGGTTTAGTCCTAGTAAATTATTGATCTTTATTTATTATTAAATAGGAATATAGTATTCTGTTTTTGTCTTTTTTTTCCATCAGAATTTATATTATAATAGTATTGGGTTTTTTTTTTTTTACATTTTGATGTTAGGTTTCTATGGGTTTTATATACCTGTTATTACTGAACCATAGTGTAGGATCTTAATGGCTTTTCTTTTTTAATTAGGATGACTTATAGTTGAGGATATTAATTACACAACAGGTTCACAATTTATTACATCTACTCTTTAAAGCTTCCTCCATTTCATTAAACACGATGCTTTCCATCTGTTAAGCTTCCATCTGTTAAGTTTCCATCTTTTTTCTTACTCATCGAACATATCCATATCGCTTCCCCAAACCAGGAAAATGGCAGACGGTTCATCATCAGTATCATCAAATGGAAGCATCAAAGCGGTTTTTCCCGCTTCAATAGTGCGTTCACTTATTCGGAACCACAACAATCTTGTTAGTCGTATTGACAAGCTTCAACTTGAAGCCAAAACACTCTTGGCTGAGAACGATCGTCTGAAGGCGCAACTCAAAGATGTCACGGAGCAGAAGTGGAGACAGCTTCTTAAGAGCGAAAAGATGCGTTTGAAGATGGAATCGATGATGGAGAAGTGATCATTCAAGGCTTTTGAAGATGGAGACGATGAATCCGACGATGAAGATTAGTTATAGTTCGTTATTAGAATATAGATGTGTGTTCGATGGTATGTTCGTTATTAGAATATAGATGCAAGGCTTTTGAAGGCTTTTTATGGGTTTTTTTTTGCATACGTGGGTCTTTTGGTATGTGGGGTTGTGGTGTATGTAATAGATCGATGATGAAACCAATTTATGGTTTGGTGTACCTAAGTGATATCCGGCTACAGAAATTACTATGAATAGTCAACAAATAATTAAACTTCGTTACACGTTGTCTTTACCTATTTCCATTATGAAACGTACATCAAAATTGGAATACATGTTTGAATCGATTAAACAGTTTGATAACATGTGCATCGGTTAGAATGTATACTAACAATTTGGGTCACATTTCTCCCCATACAACCACTGTTATGATTTCAACACATTTCATCATCCCCGTTTCAAAGTTATAATGTATGAAGCATTATTGGTACACACTGAAAGCAAAAACAAATATACACCTTGATGAATCCATACAATACAATGACTGAACAAGGCACAATCATTCCAAAATATATGATTCTAACATTGAATATACCAAAATTTGTTGATTTCAATCAACAAATGATATCATAACCTAATACGTAGTCACCAGTTTAATGTACGACTTAAAAAACAAACTTAAAATGGTCTCATTTGCCAAACCAGAAAACTACAATACTACCTTTTTACCCCTTAATATAGTTATGCTTATGATTCAATAGTCCCAAAAAGATCAAACTTGTCCTTCACGACGTTCAACAACTTCAGCCATCAACCTTTTCCTGGCGGTCGGTTCAATTTTGGTGAATTTCTCAACCTCCGACATTATTTCAGCCCTCTTATTGTTAATGTTTGTCACCGTCATTTTAGATGTATACTTTTTCCTTAAATCATTCAGCTGTGTCTTCTGGGATGGTCCTTCGTTTGTTAATCCAATCTTCCATGAACACTCGTCTCCCATCCATGTCTCCATATGGCGCATTAAGAATATTCCACTATCGTCGTTGTTCTTCTTTGTTTGCCACACCATTTCTGGTCTTGTAGGAACAAGGTCCGAAAATTCATCGGTCGACGGATGTTTCACCGACCTCAGATGTTTAACCATAAGATGAATCTGCCACACAAATTTTATTCGAAGTTCGCTAAACTATTTGTCCTGTATTCTAACATTCGGGGTGGAAGTGTTATTTAGATCATTACCAATATATCCACTGAGTCCTCATATGTCCCTACTGTGTCATCGAGGTAAGGCCCTCTCAAAAAACGATTGTCAAGGACGATAACGGATGGTGATTTGAGGTTGAAGACCACTAAGTAGTAATTTCCGTCATCGTGAATAGGGAAAAATGCCTAACATTTTTTTTAAATTAGTCACATTTCATTCGAGTTGTAAATAAATACATATTCATCGTAACACTAAATACGTATGCGACTTACCAAATAAATACTTTGCATTTCAAGCAGGTCTTTATTAAAAGGTGCCGACCTGGCCAAAGCCGCGCTGAACATGTCATATTAGGTGTTGAAATCTATCAACGGGGTATGCAGCCTTGGATCCTCCTGCATGGTGTTCTAGTTAGTATGGTAATGAATAAACAACAATGTATATTCACCACTAAATGAAATATGTTCACCACTAGTCCAGTGTAGTAAAAATATGAAATTTGCAAAACGTGAAAACAAAAGAACATACAGTTACAAAACAAAAATTCAGTTACAAATTATATCTTCATATGTGGAATTTCGGCCTTAGTATCATCAAAGTCAATATACGGATGAAACTGTTTCACAGTGTGGGAGGATAAAGTGTTTAATTTTCATACCATGACTATAGTCGTAAAGAAACACTGACTAATTGAATCCCTGTTCCAGTATTTTTCATCATTGTTGAGCAGTTCAACCCACATATCAACCACCGTCGGTGAAACCCTTTCATTTCTTGCAAGTGTTTCCAGATCGCGCCATATCAGCTTCGCACCATTGTCGAGAAGTACCACCGTGTCACTATACACAATATTTTGTTTATATGACATGTAAGACTATTAAACCTAATTCAGTATGTGTGTCATATTTTCAAGTCTGCATTAAATACGAATTTGTTTATATTTTAGTTTAGACATTTATACTTACAAAATTCCACCCAAACTGGTATGAGTCCACTCATGAATTCGCTTATCTTCAGCAGAAACCTTCATGTCAACAACTCTTCTAACATAAGGAGATCGAAGACGATCTCCTAATCTTATACTACGTCGAGTCGGTATAATAGCCACTTTTCCAGGCTCATTGACAGTGAACTCGTGATATGATTCATCAAGTTTCTTGCATTTCTTCAATGCCCCTTCGTCTTCAAGGCACACCCCCTTTCCTTTGTCTTGCATTACTGCTTTCATGACCGAAAGTGGTTTCACGTCAATCAACGGTGAAGCTTCGTCGTCGAAGCATGGGGGTGGTACGACTTGAGCTTCCATACAAGCCTTTTTTTGTTATTGAGTTAGGGTACGATTCATCGCAGAACTTATGTAATGTCGGAGTAAACCAAAACTGAGACAACTCTTTCTCAGGTTTCTGACTTAGCACCAAAGCATGTGATGTTCCTTCACCTTCGGACACATTGCTTTGGTCACCATGCATACTGAAATCTCCTTTAATGCTACTTCCATAGCTTATATCATACTTGTAGATATCCTGGAGAATGTAGATGTAATTTGCAAAAGATTCATCATTCGGATATTTAGCCAGCAAAAACTCCAAAAGTGTCTCAGTTTCCCATTTCGTTGTAACTATGAGCGCTATTTGGTCGTCCATGAGATGTATAACATCCTGTTAAGCCATGACATTAAGGCGTTCGGTTGACTACACTGACAAATTTAGAATTCAATAAACATGGTTATAATAAAAATAACTTACGAGACGAGTACGGTCTGTGTCTTCGTTCCTCTCACTTTCTCTTTCATCACGGGCGGCGGTGTATGTGTCGATTTCCATTGGAGATTCACTTGACAATGGGTCGAGTGTTGCATGTCCGTGTTGCCTATCGGATGTGTCAATTGCCATCGGTGTTTGCATCGATAATCGCTTCAAGGTGCCACTTCCCAGACCCCCGCTGTTGAGCTCCGATGTCTCCATCTTTTTCAATGAATCAAAACTCCACCCAAGTTTCGCTTTATTCAAATCTTCTTCCCTCATATTTTCAAAGTCAGTGGATTCGACGTACAACAACTGAACAAAAAGATGCACAAAGTTTTCTTCATATTTCATTAAACACGATGCATCTGCTCAATTAATTACGATAAAACAGAAGCTTAATTAAACATTATATAATTCAACTAATTAATTGTTGCGAAGACAGTTCCAGATCGTTCCTTTTTACATCGCCGATTCATCCAAGATTCAATTTAAACATTTTCACGTATTTGAAATTCATTTTTCAAAACAGTATATACTGGTTATCAGCACATTAAAAAAACCATTGAAATATTAATAGAATGTGTCTAAAAAAGCCGTTATCATGTATAAATATTAAATAAAAATTTCGTACCGTCAAATATGTCAAGGGCCCGACATAGAAACAAACTGGGTTGTTCCGTTTCCAACTGTCCTTACTTCTCTTCATCATGTCAAATATATATATTTGCACCAATCAATTCTAGATAGCATATCTTCGTTCTTGATTCTAGACAGGAACTGTATGTTGCAACAACCCATCCGGTTGCATTCTGCCATAATGTTAACAAACAGCACAATGAAATTTATCTTGAACCAAAACCCGTGATCTCCTGATACTTGAATAAGCTTATGTACATCCCTTGGTCGCATCTTTGGCTTATCAAATTGACTCTTGAAGGTATCCCATCGGTTTTCATGGTTAGTAGACATCCTAATCCCATATTCTTCACAACACCTTTTTGCTCAGGTGTTAGTTTATGAATAGTTTCATAGAGAGGTTTTGGTGATGTTCGTGTCCTTAGAATTTCACCATGTACTGCTTTAGTCTCCGGTTTAACTATCCTATGTGCAACCCTTTCATCCTTTTTCCCAACACACTTATCTATCTGCCTTCCTCCACTCTTAATATCTTTAGTATCGGGCTTATCTAACTTCTGTCCGAATGTTTCATCGTCATTTTGCACACATTTGTTTACATTCCTTTCACTGCTTCTCAAACCACTTCTCATTGAATGAATGTTACTCTTCAATGCTGCAGTGACAAAGTAATATATGCCATGTCAAATATTTTTTACAGATTATTGTTTACACAACATTTGAATATTTTGTATAACGTTTTTTAATTGTGGTATACCATCATTCAAACTAATTGATCTGACGTCTTGGACTATTTTATTTGTCAAATGTGTTCGTTCTTTTTCACCAACCTCCTGACACTTCGATGAAGTAGCGCGTACGGATCTTGAACTCACCACAAAATCAGAATCTGTGATTCGAAATTAACGAACACATTATTAGTAGCTACTCGTAAGGTTGAAATTAAATTACAAAGACACAACATAAATGTTCCTATATTACCATCGTCGGTTAAACGCTTTGCAACACTTGAAATTGCTTCACTTTTCATTGGTGGTGCATCTTTCACTGTTGGCTTTTTAACATCATTTGTTTAATTGCAAGTGGTTAACATCGTTGTCTAAATTTTAACATTAATGACAGAAATCCAGGTACGCCTACCACGATCACGTGTCGTCTTTCTAATGTCAACAACAACTGGGTTGTGTTCCCTTGTATGATCAACCTTATTTACAAAAACTGCATGTTATATTAATTTCTTTCCAAGTTATTTTCAGTTTATTCAACGTATCACATTGTTTCATTTTCGAAAGATAACATACATGTTCCCGATGTACCCACCGTAATCACATTCCTTGGAGGAAGAGCTCCTTTATCTGCATGTTCGGTGTTAGTGGCTCCTTCACAGTGTTTCACCAAAACAAATATGGAATTAACTGTGTATTACAACAAATAACTTCTTTTCTTTGTTTCATTACACTCTAATATGTGTTCATTGATTCTTGACCCAATTTTATCAGCAACTATATACATACCTGTTGATGCTGACCCCACCTCAATCACATTTGTTGAATGTTCTACGCCTTTCGCTGCATGTTCTGTATTATTGGTATTACAATCAAACTCAGATGATGAAATATCGCTTACGTCACTATACAACACACCATTTCTTAGGATTCTTTTTAAAACATATTCACACATAGTCACTCTAGTCAAACATATTGTGGGTCGTTGAATTAAGACAAATTTCACCATCTACCAAGTTTCACAATGTATACGGTTTCAGTATAAACCAAGGTTTCTTTCCAAGTTATTTTCAGTTTATTCAACGTATCACATTGTTTCATTTTCGAAAGATAGCATACTTGTTCCCGATGTACCCACCGCAATCACATTCCTTGGAGGAAGAGCTCCTTTATCCGCATGTTCGGTGTTAGTGGCTCCTGCACAGTGTTTCACCAAAAAAAATATGGAATTAACTATGTATTACGACAAATAACTTCTTTTCTTTGTTTCATTACACTCTAATATGTGTTCATTGATTATTGACCCCATTTTATCAGCAACTATATACATACCTGTTGACGCTGACCCCACCTCAATCACATTTGTTGAATGTTCTACGCCTTTCGCTGCATGTCCTGCATTATTGGTATTACAATCAAACTCAGATGATGAAATATCGCTAACGTCACTATACAACACACCATTTCTTAGGATTCTTTTTAAAACATATTCACACATAGTCACTCCAGTCAAACACATTGTGGGTCGTTGAATTAAGACAAATTTCACCATCTACCAAGTTTCACAATGTACACGGTTTCAATATAAACCAGGGTTTCCTCATACATCAAGAATAAAATGCATAGGCTTTCATTATAATCCGGGTTTTCTCCCAAATTTTTAGGTTTCCCCATTCTAGCAGATACATATGGTTTCATTGTAACCCATATATCAAGAATAAATTGCATAGGGTTTCATTATAACCCGGGGTTTCACCCAAATTTATTAGGTTTCACCATTACAGCAGATGCATATGGTTTCATTGAAACCCATAATTTCACCACCTAACAATACTCCATGGCATATGATTTCGCCATTATAGCAGATGCATATGGTTTCATTGTAACCTAAAATTTCACCACCTAACAATAATCCAGTGCATATGGTTTCGTATGAATTTTTAATGTTTTTCATTCATTCCAAACCCAAAATTTAAAAGCATCCCTTTACATTTCAAGAAGATCGATTAACATATAGCCAATCTTTACAGAAGAATCATCAAAATAAGAATGAATCAAAATTAATAAAACATTATACCTCCATTTGCATGTATTGTTTTCACCCAAATAGTTGAAATTGTATGAACAAACTTATAGCCAACTTAGGTTAGCATTCATATTTTTATGATTTAAAACATCTGATGGCGATTTTATCATATTAAACTTTATGAAAAGTGTTGCGATACTGAAAAATACCTTCATTGCGACCTAAATACTTCCTTCGCCTTTCAGCAGGCTTTTTTTCATCGACGTCAGTACGATGTTTTCATTGGTTTATCTCATTGCCATCTTCGTCAAGTGGGTTGTCCGCTGTGTTTTTGAAGTTCGAAAAGCTATGCTTCTTCATCAATCGTTCACTGCGTTTCCGTCCTACAACAAGATAATGTGGTAAGCAATACAAATATTTTTCATTACACAATTGACGAATATTGAACCCTAAATACCTCCGGGAAGTCGAATCATTTTTCCGATGAAGAAGATGATCTGCTGAATCCACCCCCAAAATATACCGACGTGAAATTGTTAAATTGATTTTTGACGCTGCGATTATTTGGGGATTCATATACTTTCCTAAATTAAAGAGATGATCAAAAGTACCATAATACCCTTTCAAACCTTATTTTTTAATTTAAAAAAAAAAATATTTCATTGTTGCCATAAATACATCAATTTAATCTCATCCATTCATGATTATGATCTATGGTGGTATAATGGGTTTCAAAATTTGTTATATAATGGTGGTTTCCAAATGAAACCACCTATATATATATATATATATATATATATAGGTGAGTTATTGTGCAACATTTTTAATGGTGCAACCCATGCAACTCACCTATCTACCACTCATTTTATTTTCATTTTTTTTAATTAAAAAGGTGAAAACAAAATAAGTGGTAGATAGGTGAGTTGTATGGGGTTGCACCATTAAAAATGGTTGCATTTGAACACCCATATATATATATATATATATAGGGAGAAGTTCATTTGAGAAATGGTAAATATATGAGAAATAGAGAAGTAATCTTAGCCATTCATCTGGTCAACATTTGCGGCTTTGACCGCAAAGCACCGGATAATTTCTTGTGTGGTCTATAGAAGGTAGAGGGGTAATTTCGTAAAATACACGGGATGAGTTCATATATGAATCTGTTAATTAGTTCAACTGATTCATATATGAATCTTTGTGATTCATATATGAATCACAAAGGTTCATATATGAATCTGTTAGTTAGTTCAACTGATTCAAATATGAATCACAAAGGTTCATATATGAATCAGTTAAAATAGTTCAGTTGTGAATTGCACTGGTTCATATATGAACATATAGTTCATATGTGAATTATACATGTTCATATATGAACACAGCCCGTGTGTTTTGTAAAATTTACGAAATTGTCCTTCTATTTTTGGGATAACCTCAACTTTTGACCAGTCAAAGCCGCAACTTTTGACCGGTCAAAGCCGCAATATTTGACTAGTCAAATCCGATCTTGACCATATGAATGACTAGGATTACTTCTCTATTTCTCATATATTTATCATTTCTCAAATGAACCAAACAATATATATATATATATATATATATATATATATATATATATATATATATATATATATATATATATATATATATATATATATATATGGCAACAAGTATATATGCTCGCATTCATCGATAAAGCAGGTGATGATGTTTTTATCAAATCTTCTCAATGTCACATCTTTTCTTCATGCATGAACTTATATTTTATTATTATATGAAAATTGACGAAAATGAGTAAACCAAATAGTTTCAGAAAGAGTAAATTACGTTTTTAGTTCCTGTGGTTTGCTAAAAATTTTTATTTTTGTTCTTATGTTTTTAAAATTACGAATTTCGTTTCTATGGTTTATAATTCATTACCTTTTTTATCTTTATGATTTAAATTCTATTGTTTTTATCATACATATAGTTTACAATTCATTTCTATTTTAGTCTTTCATACTAAAAAGTAGTATTTTAGCATTCAGGGACGAAAATATAAATGAATTACAAACCACATATACCAAAACTGAAATTTCAAACGAAATTCGCAAGTTTTAACAAACCATAGGGATGAAAAACGTTATTTGCTCTTTCAAAAATGAATTCCTTAAATAGTTAAAGTTTACCTAGAATTGTTATGAATAATGCTTTTTTATGCGTAAGTACAATTTTCGGCAAAAAAAATAATTAATTAAAAAACATCCTTATTCGGAGTTCCATTTTGTCCCCAAGGATTAAGGGTGGTAATGGGTCAAGTTGGGTGGGGTTCGGGTTCAATCCATTTATTAACAGGTTAAAAATTTCAATCCAACCCAACCTGTTTAATTAAATGGGTTGAGATTTTCAACCCAACCCAACCTGTTACTTAAATGGGTTGGTAGCGGCTGAGTTGACCCATTTAATTTTAAAATTTTAAATAAAATAAAAATGATTAAACTACTTAATTTCATGACAAATACACAACCATAAAATCAAATAAATTGTTTAAAGATTCAATTAAACACAACCATAAAGTCAAATAAATTGTTCAAAGTTTCAATTAAACACAACCATAAAGTCAAATAAATTTGTTCAAAATTTCAATAAAACACAACCACAAAGTCAAATAAATTATTCAAAGTTTCAAATAAGTTTCTAAGTAACTCGTGCAAGGGCGTCGCCGCATAGGGCCATCGAGCGTCGTAGAAGGGCGTCGGTGGTCGGCTAGGCTTTTGAGGAGTCGACGAGTCTTGTGAACGAAAGTGAAAGAATTTGGTTTGGTCAATGTATCAAATTATCAATGTGCCACTGAATGTAATTAGGATTTAAGAAGCATATTTTTTCTATTAACTTTTTAATTATTAAACATATATTAAATTATTAATTCTAATTAAATAATGATTTAAAAATAAAATAAAATTATGTATTATTATAAATAGGTTGACAACGGGTTGAAATCAGGTTAAAAACAGATCGGAAATATCAACCTAACCCAACCCAACCCATTTACATAAATGGGTTAGGCGATTTGACCCATTTAACTTAAATGGGTTAATAACCTGCTAATTTTGGGTTATGTTCGGATTGGGTTGACGGGTTGGGTCACTTTTTGCCACCCCTACCAAAGACCAAGGCATTATAATTTTTTTACACTTACATTTTTATAATTAGTTATTTAATAACTTTATATTCCTTATCTTTTCATTTTTTTCATTTTACAGCTTTATTATATCAATACACATAATCATATATTAATTAAAATACATAAAAAAATGCGTTCATTTTTTTTCTTACAAATTACACCATCATAATTGTCTCGTCAATACGTTCAAAATGAGCTTAATATTGAATATTTATGAATTTAATCTTATTTAATTAAATATCATAAATACGTATGAATTATTTTAATACCTCCTTTCTACCTTTATGGTTATTTATTCAATCTGTAACTATAAAGATATAAAATGAAAGTATTAAAAATAATTTGTAAGTATTTATAATATATAATAATATAATATTAAGTTCATTTTTGAACGTATTAACGACGAGGCAATTGTAATTGTGTAAAAAAAGAAATGTACTTTTTGATGTATTTTAGTTAATATGACATTATGTGTGTTAATATGATAAAAGTGTAATATGAAAAAATAAGAAATATAAACTAAATTAAATAACTAATTATAATGATGTAAAGTATAAAAAGTTTCTAAATCCTTACACATAAAATAAAATTATAAGATGGTCATCATGGTTCGAAAAAACATTTTTAGATTTGGTCTCTCTCTCTCTCTAACCATCTTTAAAAAAACTCACATTAAATGAATGGCATTTTCGTCATTGTATTGATATTTTTTTGTCATTTATCTAAGCAAAAGGGATTTTATGGTTATAGTCAATGTGGTTTTTGATTGGATAAAGGACAAAAAAATCGATAAAAATGTTTCTTATCTAACAGAATTTTTAACGACCGTAAAAGAAAGGACTAAATTTAAACGTTTTTACAAACTACGATAACCATCTGGTAATCGTAAAAATGTCGAAACGAAAATGTTAATTTCATAATCCACAAGGACAAAATTTATAGTCGACTCTGATAGTAGTATATTGTTTCACACTTTCACTACACCACCCGTGACCCGTGATATCATTCCCTAGAACTCACGTGTCAAGTTCAAACCTTTAACAAAATAATATTATTGTAGAAAATGTTTTCAATAGATTTGTTTTGTAATTTCTATAAAATAAGAAAAACACATTTCTTTCTCTTCAAAATTAATATCTCAGTAAAATAAAAAATAACTTTTTCATAAAACGGTAATAAATTTAGTTTTAATGGTAGAGATAATAAAAACATTTATTTCTCTTAATTTTTTTTTGGATAGTTCTACAAATTTACGTGACGTTTGATTTACAGAATGTTTTTGAATGAATGGTATATGTCAAAGAAATTTGATTTTAAAGAAAATTAGAGTGAAATTTTGTCAGGTTTGACCATCTATTTGGTTGACGAAATGAATCTATTAAGGAATTGGAATATGTCTGTTTGATTCACATAATGTAGCTCTGGAATTTGAATGAAATATTGGTAAATGACCAAAATGCTCTATTTTGAAAATTTTGATTTTTTTAAAACTAAAAATTCTTAAATAGAATAATCATTTAATGTGTAAAACAAAATAAAATACATAATGCAAATATAACCATAAACTGAACCACGATACTAAATCGATATTAAAATTGTTTCCAATAGCTAATTCTTTATTATATAAAATAAATACATGATAAACATAATGCAATGTTTATTATATTAATTTAAAAAAGTTAATTATTATACTGAAAAAATATTAAGACAAATTTCGTTAAAATATTTTTTGAAAAAATATAAATAAACAAACAAAAGTATTAAATTAAATTAAATACATTGCCAACTAAACAAAATTATTTTAAAAAAATAAAATAAAAAACAAACATATTAAATTAAATTAAAATTAAAAACAAAAGTATCAAATTGAATTAATTATGTTATATTTGAGATAAAGGGTATATTTGGGATTATGAAAATACAACATTTTATTCCATCATAATCCTACCTTATAGTGAAGGAATGTTAAAATCCACTGGTTGTGGAATTTGATATATTTTGAAGATTCATATTTAGAAAGAATGAAACAAACGACAGAATGAAATTTGGTCAAAGAAATTCAATATTCCAATTTCATGAGATTCCTTCATAATCTACGAACCAAACGTGTGACGCCCTAAATTCCAAAAATAGCAACTAATTTAAAATTTTCTAAATACGTCGATAATTGATTCATCTACAACAACAAAATAAGGTTTAACCTCAACATACATAATTTATTTTCTACATACCGTCTATAACAAGGTCGGTGTTTATGCCAAAAATCTCCCAAGGAAAATTTAAGGTAGACGTGAAGTTTGATCCAACCAAAGAAAGTAACACCGATAATCGTACGATTGTAATAAAAATAAAGTAAATGAAACGAAAGATTGGTGACGCGAAAACCCCCTGAAATGGGTAAAAACTGCGGACGAGTGTGAATCGTCGTGCACTATGGACGTCAATCAGGGACGTCGTCCTTTATAACAGGTGTTACGAGTATACTACAATGTAAAACAATACACTAAAGTAAAGTCGGTCGTGCGTCATGTGTAATTAGACTTTGGTCGTGCGTCGTGTAACAAACAGCAATAGGCTTTATGAACTTCGAGAGAAACTAAGCGAGCTTGAGAACGTAATCTGTGAGCTTGTAAAATCTGAGGATTAGATGTCCCGAATATGAGGTTCTATCTTCATATTTATAATCTATGTTTCCATTGGCACGTCTTGAATGCATATCTTGCTCATTAATAACATGATCGTTTGATATTGATGATAGCGTCTGTTATGTCCGTTGTTATTGATGATGACTTCCGTTATAATCTTAGGTCATAAATATCTTTGAATCCTGCATTAAACATGATATAAGGTATGTCGTAGGTTAGTAACTGAAATCAGGTCGTACGACAGAATTTATCAGATGGGTAAGTCGCCCAAAGGAAGGGCGTCGATTATCGCTGGTCGTACGATGATGGATTGTTGGAATTTCTACCCAAACAGTTTGCCCCCAAATTTAAAATTCAAGCGGCAACTTTTTTGAAATTTAAATTTAAAAATCAGGACACGCGTCATAAAGG